>JARFIW010001761.1:4161878-5549170 GCA_036346225.1 Platerodrilus igneus | reverse complement strand
TAAGCCGATCTACAAATAGACGTAAGTTAAACAATTAATTTTAATATTTAACAAAACAGGGCTGTTATTGATGCCGCTTTCGTTGATGTCAGTTTCGTTAATGTCATATGTACTAAGTTGATATTTAAGTTTATATGCAAGTCGATGTTCATGTCGAGATCTAAGCTTTAACACAAATCTAAAAATACGTCTGAAAGTGAGATCAAAAGGGTACTCAAAGTTAAATCAAGGAAAAATACCAGAAATAAAAAAGGGATAATTCTGGCCAATAAGTAGAGCGGACACAGCAAGGGATGCAGGCCACAGACACTATAAGGGAACTCCAGTGACCGTTCCAGGTTTGCGATTTTTAAACATTTTATTATTTAAACTCTTTTCAAATTTAATATTTGCTATATAAACATTATGTATTTGTAAGAGTCATCAAAAAGGTCATTTGAAAATAAGAAAACAGGGAAATCATCTTAGAACGTTCTAAGATGCTTGAGAGTAATTAAAAGATATTTTTGCTGGCTTTCAGGAAAGCATAAATTTGGAAAATGTAAATATTCTATTCAGTGGAAAATTTTGAGGTTACACAACATTGTACATATTATCAATTATTATATTGTGTGATTTTGAACTGCTTTATTTGAATTAATTTAAAGGGTAAAAATAAGATTTATTATTAGGAAGTCGAGCATTCAGTGAGCTAGTCGTGGTAAACAACACAAATATAACGTACAAATCGTGGAGCTTGATAGGGCATATCACAGCAATTTTAATCAACGACCAACGTGGAGCTCGTAAAGGGGATATCATATCAATAATTATTGGCACCCATCGTAGGGGCTTAAATTCGAAAAAGGGTATATCATATCAACTAATAAGGGCACACCAACGTAGGGGCTATTTCATAGCAATATATATATATATATATATATATATATATATATATTGCCGTGGTCCTTGGATTAAAATCGAGCCCCTCTAATTATCAATTTTATAACAAATCAAAAATTTGCACACAATAGAAAATTTAATCAAAAATATTTTCTTACCCTGATTCCGGCTTCCTCGGTTGAATTGCTTTCTTCAACTGCTTCCGGCTAGCTCAGTTAGGCCTCCTCTTGTATACCTAGATTCACTCTTATACTCTCAATCGTTCACGCACATTCTCAATAAAACCACAAAATAATACAACAAACATGCAATATCTATTTTCCACTATTTACAAATAAAACTTCAAAATTATATACATCTCAGTGGTCAAGTTACACCTCAATAAATTCTATTTTGTAAAGTCCAGAATTTTTAACTAGCAATATCGAACACATTGAATGTAACCTGAGTAAATGGGCCCTGAATAATACTTTATCTTTCTTTCTTTATTTATAATTAATTTCAATTAGGAAACTCTGGAGTATGGTGAGCTCATGATAACCCAGTTATTTATGATTGATGTATGCTCTCTACTTGGCATATTGTTATTACAAACACAACAAAAACCCATGTACTCATAACAAAAAAATATTTAAATTCCTGAGGAATGTTAATCAGCTTTATATACTCCTTTAGCTTTATAGTTAAATACCACAATAAAAGTTAGTTATACTTATTACTGTCAATACGCCAAATAATGTAAAATACCATCATAGTTCATTCACACCCATCACAATAACCTTCATAGTTTATCAACAACAACAAATTCTAAAGCGTTACCTGGAATTTCTTGAAGATCCCTGCTCCGTTGGAAAACATTTTTAACATGTTTCTATTTATACAATTGAGAGATTTCTAATTTTATGTCTTATTTTACCGAGACTCAGTGAAGGGGGTTGAGCAACCTGTGGCTACCAAGATCCCCCAACACTTAGAATTTGCCGAAATAATGGTTTTCTAGTTAATATGCTTATTGTTATGTAATTAGTTATTGTATGTATAAATAGAAATCATGTATGTAGGCTGTTTTTCATTGTAATATCGCAAGGAAAACCCAGGAAAAACTTGCAATGCTACCTATTTTTATTATTAATTTTAATTTATTATTAATTTTCCAATTCCCAAATTATTGAATTTATATAAAATTCACCAATAAAAATTAATCAGCTGATTTCACGTTAAGCGTATTGGCTACCTTAGGAAAGTCGATCCCAGGTCGCAACACAAATTGAAGGCAATCATTCTTTTAAACTTGAAAAATTTTTGCTTAGTGTACTCATACCAAATATTTCAAACATCAATAAATCAAAGTAACCTTCAATTTATGTCATAAACGTCAAACTTGAAGTTTTTATTATTTTGACAACGATCCTAGGTCATGGATCGAAACGTAAATAAAGATCATTTTAAAAACTATGAGTGGTTTAATTCCCAGATATTAGTAGTTGAACACACTCTAAGTAATGCTGCAATGCTGTTCATACACGATACATCCAACTCCAAATCCAATTATTACTCTTCTTTTATATTAATTTAGATTAATTCACGTTACATAACGTCACTACACGAGCTTGTTAAAAAAAAATAAGTTGCACCTCAATAAAATTGAGACGGCACTATCCGCGTACAAATTATGAGGCTAACACCGTACTATTTAATTAAAAATAATTTTCTATACTTGCAAGCTCGTGGTAACTTTCGTACGTAGTCTGAAGCGATCAAAATACTAAGGGACTTTCCATCATTTTCAAAAGTATTTATACAATTTACGCTGCCACCTCTCGGCCGCATTTCACGCGAAGTCTTTCATTTACAATAATATTTCTTAATATTTTGGGTTCAACCGTCTTCTAAATTCCCGAAATTTAGCGCGTCGTTACGATATTTTCTGAAAAATTAACATTCAATATTCGCGTGTTTGTCTGATGTATAACTAACAATATCGACCAATATTCTATGCATTGATGTCTTACAAATTCCGTCTATATTAACGCTGTCCCTTGCTTATGCATATCATATGTTTCTCTCTAACCATGTTTTAGTGGTAGAGAATCGATATTACTGTCCGCGTTCTACAACTCCATGTGGACCAAATCACGTGCTTTAGCGACTGTTGTTTACCAATATTCTTTGAAACTTGTTTGTTATCTATAAAAATAAGGGGAACTTGACATTTACAAAACCTGCAGGTGTTCAATTTTAACGAACGTTTTAAATAACATTTCTACGATTTCGCTTTCTACGTATTTTATATCCAACGGCTGTTTGTGTTAGCAACGCGTTTCACCTTGGTATTATTGATTTTTCATGCTTTTATGCATATTATACGTAAATAACCGTTCAATTAAACTCACTTAAATTAATAAATTAATTGCATTGGCTTCTACAATTTATTTTCTTTGCAAACCTAACTAAATTTTATTCATTAATTGTAAATTTTTGTTAATACTTGTTGCATTAAACTGAACTCATGAATTTCTAGTTGTTTCCTTTATACAGGGTGTTTTGAAATTGCCTTGTTTATATTTACCTTTAACCCTTTAAAAACACTACAATATATATATATATATATATATATATATATATATATTTCGGTTTATTACAACCATTATCAAAATATTTAAAATACATAAAATTAATTACAATATATAAAACGTTATTTGGTATAAATTTATAAATTATAAATTTGGCATAAAAACATGAAATAAAAAGAAACATATTAGAAATGATACAAATTCAAAGAGATCATAATACTGTAAATTCAAAGACTGATAATGATGGCTTTGTTAATATATACCATAACATAATTAATAATTAAATCAATAGTTTGCATCTTAGTAAAATATCAAAATAATTATCATAACAACAAAAAACAAATATGATGTTCTTTTATCTACACTCACACAACTTTCGCCTACACTTTGTTTCAAACAGTCCCACAGTTAACACGTATATTTGAGCAATTGACACAATATCCATTGATGTTTTTATGTTTTTAATATGTAAATTCTGCTATTCAAAATTTGAACAGGTATAAACTATAATGTTATTATTTTATACTGTATTTATACCAAATAACGTTTTATATATTGTAATTAATTTTATGTATTTTAGATATTTTGATAATGGTTGTAATAAACCGAAACGCGTCATACAAATTTACTTGAATATTATTGATGACCAATACCCAGAAAATCTACATATAATATATATATATATATATATATATATATATATATATAACTGAGAACGAGGTAAAAGCAAATTGTTTAATAACAACCAAAAGCTGCACAACATTACAACAGCATGTTATAGAGGAAACTATGCGAAAGACGGTAAATGAACTAATACGCAGAGCGGAGCTAAGTATTATGCTGAACTAATAATAAAGTGATAGCACCACGCTGCTGCCTTTGAGTTAATTCAAGCTACGTGTGAACTTATCCCACTTCCAATCGTACCCCGCCTTACCTTGGCTGCTTTTTCTTGTTAAATGCACTCCGGCTCTGTGCTATTATTTATTGTATATCTTTTACACTATACCATCCTGCGTTATTTAGCTTGCTAAGTAGCAGAAAACATTAACCTCTTCTAAATTCTCGTTTCCTATTTGTACTCCAGTATATTAGTACTTTAGTTTTATTTTTGTTAATTTTCATACCGTATCTCTCTGTTAGAAGTGTGTCCATTTCATTAAGAGCTGCTTCTAACTCTTCCTTGCTAGATACTAATACCGCTATATCACTTGCAAATCTATGCATATCAATCGTTTGTTCCTGTACAATAACTCCAAATGTCTTGCTGCATTTAACAGTATGCATTTCCTCTTCGATATAAAAGTTAAAAATTAACCGGGATAGCGAACATCCTCGTTTCGCCCCTTTCCTAATATTTTCTTCTCTACGGACCTTCTATAATTCTATTATCACCGTTTGCTCTTTGTATAAGCTATGCTCTATCCGTCTACGCCTCTAATTCATTCCTATTTTTTTAGTATATTGAACATTTTTTTCTTATTTTACATTGTCGAATACTCTTTCCAGATCTACAAACCATATACACACGCTTTCTCCTTTTTCTATTATGGTTTCCATTATCACCCTTAAAGGTACAATGACCTCCCGTGTTCTTTGTTTCGCCTAAACCTCAATTTATCTTCTCCTTCAATTTTTTCAGCCAAGTTTCCATCTGTCTTTATACAATTGTAATTAATATTTTGAACACGTAGCAAAAATCCTTAACCTCTTGTAAATTATAACCTATCAAATGCAACCGAATACTCAAGTAAAAATTTAATGATAAAAGCTTTAGCCGTTGTAATGCGCGGTGTTACTTAGTGAAATATTTAACGGTTTTAAAATATCTAGTGCATGGGTGTGTATGCGCGCGCGTCTGCGTATGATCCTGTCCGCGTATTGCATGCACGTGTGTGTGTGAGTGATTCTTAAATAAAACGTAAGGAAGGAATACGACCGTACACAATGCATCACCAATAGCAGTACCATCTGCTTTTACTTAAAACAATGCAGTATCAGTCTTTGGGATGAATGGCATCTAGTCGCTTAATATGAACGCTTTAAGGACATGTAATTCTAAATGGGATATGCTGAAAACCGTTTGCCATGCAAAGAAATTATACTAAACTAAGTAAAAGATGGAATGCCGATACAATTCCAAAGTACTTAAAAAGAGTACCCAAAAAAATCAAAAACATATCAAGGATCAGAAAAATATTCTAAACATTGCTAAGAGAACACCATTAGGGGCAACGACAACCGCATTGCTACAAGGAATTATCTTCATAACCCAAAAATTGCCAAGCAAAGTCATCTTTAGTAAAAAGAACCAGCGCTCTCGGATGTTTTAAACTAGGTAGTTACTAGCTTGTTAAAACTATCACTTGAAGATGCTCCCCATTTTACAGTAAGCCAGTGACTAAGTTTAGACCTTTTTTAAAAGTGCGTTGTAAAAATTAATATTCTTTAAAACTGTCCTGTCACAGATATCCTTGTAAAAGCTACTGTATTATACCATTTTCTGGGATGTTTAAGAATTAGATTATTTTTACAATAGCTGCCTGTTCTTCGCTCCACAAACTGACACAACAAAAACGAAAAGGTACAATCAAAATAAGACAGAGACATCGCAAAAAATTGTCGCAGTTAGAAGAAAATTGATAAGTAGTACCGGAGTAAAGAATAAAAAACAAATAATACACAGATAGTTCATCCACCTTAGGGATGCAGAAAAAGCGGTTTGGTTAAAGAGTGTGGAGCAATACAAAAAGATAATAACAAACGCGTGAGTAATTTATTATCCGTAAAATATGTGCTTACCAAAAATGTGAAGATACAAAAAACATGGTTTCATATGTCCTAATATTTTTTTATTTGACAATTAAGTCATAACCTGAATTCACCACCAGTTTCTAACTACGCAATTTGCATGTTGCTTTTGTAAAAGTTTTTTAAACTATACTGTACATTAGTACGAATTTTTGGTTGCAGTCCTATTTTATTTTTTGTTACATGCTAAAAGGCAGTGTAGTATGTTTTAGATTTAGTTACAATTTATAAGTAAATTGCCGCGTTTTTTTAAATGAAGAACGTCAACTTCCGTCGTTCCTTACAGTCACGTCTGTGTAAAAGGATGCGGAATGCGCGCATGGTGTAAAAAGACGCCATTAAGCTACGAGAGATGGACGAAGCAACAACTATCTAAGAGTGTGGGTGTTTTTTGTATCTCAGGTATGTAGGTTCCTTTTTATCTTGCCTTGTGTCGTTCCTTTACCGGGTGTTCCTTCATCCCCTACGAGTGGAAAAGAGTTTTAAGATGGATGGAAATTTGATGTCAACAATGGTGTAACTCAACCTCACAAAGCATCGAGGGATCCTGAGATTAAGCTACAAGATACCCACCACGTGAGTAATTTGTTTTGATTTAAATTGTGCATGCAAATTTGACTTAGATAACGATTGCATCGGTATAAGTTACAATATGGCGGGTAAAATTACCGCGTAATTATGCGTTAAATTATAACAATGACGTGTAGTTATTCGGGAATATAACATTTTGTAGTAAGAGGGGTGCTCAATATGTATCGGAAACTGACAACACTAGTGTTGTTAGATGTAATCTTATGTTTCTAACCTAAAGTTTGACATTTTTGACAGTATACATATTTATACCATTTTACCATATGAACATTATTTGTTTTGTTTTGATTGAGTTGAAAATTTTGTTTCAGCCAAAATATAGAATCAACTCGTGAACATTTTCGTGCGATGATTTTTAAGATTTCCGACACGTGTCATCTCAATAACTGTGCCTAAACCAACTTATTTCGACTTTTGGTGAAGAAGCCCCAACTAAAACCACTGTATATCGTTAATATAGTGAATTCAATCGTGGTCGTAGTTCGCTAGCGGATGAATTTAAAGAAGGTTGTCCAAAATTGGCTGTTGTGCCCGAATACATTGATGCTGTACTCGAATTGATAAAGCAAGATCATCAAGTGACTTATGGTGAGATGCAGGCCTCCCTAGGCATTAGTATGACAAGTACACGTTCGATATTACATGAACATTTTGCTGTGAAAAAGCTATGTGTGCGTCAGATCCCACATTCGCTCAAAAAAAGACTCGTGTCGATTGGTGCAAAGAAATGCTCAAAAAATACGATTGCGGTGCATCAAACGCAGTGTATAACATCTACACAGGTGACGAATCGTAGATTTATTCGTACGAACCCGATTCGACTGTATGGGTCCTTCTAATATGAACGAAATCCAACAAAAGTTGTCCGTGATCAAAGCACTTCGAAGAAAATGCTTACCTGTTTTGTCGGATTAAATGGACATATCAGGACCGTTGCTTTAGACAATCGTAGAACAGTTAATTCGACTTGGTATACAACCATTTGTTTGCCACAAGTTTTCGGAGTAATAAAAAAAATAAACCGACGACGCCGAACCATTCTCCATCATAACAATGCGAGCTCTCACACAATAGCTCAAACAAGTGACTATTTGAGCACTCAAAACATCGAATTGATAGGTCATCCGCCATATAGTCCTGATTTGGCACTTAATGATTTTTTTTATTCCCACACGTGAAGAACAAACTTCGTGGACAACGATTTTCGACACCAGAAGGGGCGGTTGATGCGTTCAAAACCCATGTTTTGGAGATATCTCAATCGGAATGGCAAAAATGCTATGAAAATTGGTTTCAACGTATGCAGAAGTATATCAATCATCGTGGAAAATATTTTGAAAAACAGTAAACAAGTTTTCGCTCCTTAAGTTTTGTTTTTGTTACTTATTCCCGATACATATCGAGTACCCTTCGTATTTTTTCCCGTAAAGGCAAAATCAATCTAAAATGTTTTGAAATCGTGACCGACCAAATTTACTAATATTCTTTGAACCGCAGCAAAATTTGTTGGAAACATATTTTTTTTTCAAATTTTTCAAATAGCAAAGGTCACAAAAATGCTACAATTTTGTTAAATAATGAAACGTTGATAGGAAATACATTCTGTAAACAAACAATTAAAGAACAAATCACTTACGTAGCTAAAGAAAAAAAATTGATAGTACAATAGATTAAATACTTTACATAAAAAGTGTGCGCAGAAAACAGAAATAAGTAATAAAAGAAGAAATATCAACGCAATATAAAACCAAAATAACAACATTGAAATATATAAACTGAAAAGTAAGCATTTCAAAAAGAAATATCGAGAAAGGGTTAATCGAAGTAAAAAAATTAACAATGAAATAAAACGATTTATACATAAAGAGGAAAAGTGGTCTGAACAACTTGTAAACAGTATCCGAAAGTATTAAAGGCACAAGATCAAAATGATTAAGAACGATGAAAATAAGGAACAACACGAAACGGTTTGTTAAAAGACTAAAAGGCGCATGTAAGGAAATATGTATAAAAAACAGGAATAAAACAAAAGTAAAACAAAAAACTGTAAGGACTTTTGGTAGAACGTACATGGTGTATGTAGCAGCGAATTTTGGAACATTCGGTCATCCATACGAAAAATATAACAACGGAAGCAAAGTTTGAAAAAATATCCTAACCAAAAAGCAGGACTTAATAGAAGAACCACAAAACCTCATAATTATTAAAGTCACTTTGAAACAGGTACACAAGAAATAAATATCGGAGAACTAGAAAATTTTAAAAAAGAAAGAAAATTAGTAAACCAACACAAATGGACAAAATTCAATCAAAGATATCCAGCATAGATTACAATAATTGCAGTAGTTCACCATATACACAAAGGCAATTTATAAAAAATAATGAAGAAATAGAATGTATAATAGAAAAAAAATAAAAGTTGTTACAATCACGAAAACAAACAAAAGATTAGATGCAAATAAAAATGCAAGAGAAAAATAATTATAAATAATTGAGGTGGTGATTTCTAACTGTCGTTGATGTTAGAGCAATATTCAATATAGTGAATAGGAATGGTAAACTTTACCTGGAATGAAACAAAAGTGTAGTCAAAATAGTGGCACAGAAGTACTCTGGCGATTCACAGCGATGTAGGAATAGTTACCTGATACCACAGCAGCAGTAGAGCATGAGGTGATACATTGATTAGAAGAAACTGCTGCTGCACACGGCAACTCATGGGTATGAACACATCAAAATCTAAATCCATTTTGAGGTATCAGAACAATATAAAACCTCTTAAGTTAGTGACGTTGTTTACATATAAGCGATCATGGTGCAGCTAACTCTAATTTAACACAGAAAACAGCAAGAGAGACCGTCGATGCCAATGAGGACGCTGTAATATCGCTCATACAGTCCATAACCACAAAAAAAAAACGTATACGCTCTTACACTTTAAAGTTCATAATTACAACTCCGCAAGCGCGGTATACTAGACACCACGGCAGTTGGTAGCGCTAATCTTTATACAGATTTTGGCGCGCTCATCTGTCAATGACGTCACCAATATACAAATTAAATGCGCAATTGACGGAAAATATATATTAAATTCGCAAACAGTTATGACAATAAGGTACTTACATAAGAGGTTAAATTAAAGTTGGCGTCTGCTAACGTCCATCATGGCTGCTGATGGCCCCCTTCTGAAGTATTTAAAGATGGTGACTGCTCCGGTTAGCTGTTAGCGGAGCATGGACTCCGGCTCGCTCTGGGGTCGTGGGACTGCTTCCAGGGTCGTATCGAATTCCTATATGTAGCGGGAACGATAAGGAACAGGTTAATCAGGTAAAGTCAAACAAAGATAAGCAAAGGAAATCTACATAATAAAAAATGAAGATACGATACCAGACACGACCGCCCTTCTCGATGTTCAAAGGCAACGGCCACGTTACAGAGTCCACCGGAAAAAAACCCACTTTTTGTCCTTTCACGCGTCGGCGCGAAATTATTCGTCCAACCCACTTTTGACGTGACGGAAATACACGCACCGAGTCTTTTGAATTTAAGGCGCGAAAACACCCGCACATCAAAGCTAAAACTAAAGAAATGTTTAGTGCAAATTTGGCACGTAACAAAGCTGTAAAGAAGTGAAAATACGATAAAAGAAAATGAGACAATGGATAAAACCATAAATGTATGAAATCAGATATGTACTGGAATGTACAAATATGAAAAGAATATAAAAAAAAAATAAGAAGAGGAAGAGGAGAGGAGAGGGAGAAAAAGGAAAAAATTTAGAAGAAGAAAAAAGACGAAAACTGAATAACCTTCTTAGTAAAGTATATATTTAAGATATCAGAATGACAAATAATCGCTGCATAATTTACAAGGGTTTTATTTTAGATTCAGCTCTTAGGAAAAATAAACTAAAAAGTGTTCTTGATAAATCTACTCCCAACTTTGTAGCAACTCTGAAACGTGGATACTAAGTGGTGTCATATTTACAATAATAAAGTTGGTAGTTATTTTGAATAAAACAGGAAGTTTTAGGAAGCCGTTAATACGTCAGATAGTAATAGCATCCCTGAAATTGCGCTATACATTTTCTTCAAGCATTGAATTGAAGTGAGCATTCTGTATAAGTAAAAATTGTTGAATCTGCATACAAATATATATATTTATGGGTCACGGAACACGTCCTTTATTAAATAAAAATACACATTATTTTTCAATTGTCCGTGTTGTCATAATGTACACAATGTTTTTGTAGTTGCATACCTATCTGCCAGTCGGGTTAGCAAAGTCGTTAATTTATTGCGGTATTTTGGGTGGATGCCAACAATTTATCTAGCAGCGCGCGTATTCGGATACGAGTAAAATTATTTACAGTTTTGTAGTAATTGCATGCATATTTACATTTAATATTATTCAGTGATATTTTAATGCCAGAAAATACAATGTTGGCCCACAACAGTGGCAGATTGGTTTAAAAAAAGTGCGTTGTCAGCAACTACTTTAACGTTGTAACTATAGTAAAGCAGTTTCGGATTGATACTGAATGGAATTTTTAATTCGAAGCAAGTTAAATGCACGTAAAGTTCTACAAAACGTAAACAATCATCAAAGACTTTCTAAAGATCGTGCATAATTTTCTAAAACTCGACGAATTTAAAATTTTCGATGTTGAATTAGTTTTTCAACTCGCGCAACCCTTATTCTATCAGAAGAGAATATACTAAAAGTTATGGAAAAGTTTTGAAAGTTGATAGAGTGGGGTGATATTTTGAAAATACAAAAAGTGGGAACAACAATTTGTTTGTTCAACCTCAAAAATTTTAAAGCAAAAAATCTTTCAAAAACAGTTAAAGAAGTAGTGTTTGATAACTTCAGTAAGGTATTGACGAAAATGCTGATAAATAACTGTAACTTTTAATAAATACAAATAAATTTTGGTTAGAAAAATATAAATAGATATATTAACTTCTTTACATATTAACTTATAAAATAAATATTTCTATATTAAACATGAAAGGTTTTCTCAGTTATATCTAGTCGAAGAATTATTATTTATTGCTGTTGTAGATTTTAAATCGTTACTTATTTTTTACGTAGGATTGGACCAATCTTTGAAATCGGATACAATAATTCTAGGGTTTCTCATTTCTGTAGTACGAGATGACAAGAAAATGTTTTAAAACAGTATTTAATTCGTAGTTGATCGTGTATTGCTATCTAGGTGTGAAAAGAGCTTCATAAAAATAAATTTTCTATTGTACTTGGGTAAATATTGGGTAAAGTCCACTGCAAGCTATTTTAGACGTTACGTTACGGGTATTAGCTACATTGTATCACTTAACTCATATTAAATGAAAAAGAAAACTTTTAAACGGTGTCTTGAAAGAATTTAGCAAGTTAAAATGATGAATAAAGCTCATGGCTAATCCCTTAAACAAATATATACAGCATTATTTTTAATGCTTCACGTAGACTAAAAATGTAAATTAATTCCTAAATTTGTGATGTAGAAAATTCGTTCCCCTTGAAGTTTGGATTATAATTAAGTGCATAAAAATAACTTCGTCATAAAGTAGAAGTTAATTTAAAAGATTTTAATATCATATAGTTATAGATTTTGTTGAGAATCCTTAAATCTACAAACCGTGGGTCCTTTATAATTGTTTGGTGACGGTCTCTTTAGGATATCTCGTTTTCTTATAGATGCAGATGGGAAGGCAAGGTATTTGAACGCGAATGTTGTTACGTGAATCTGTTTATTCAAAGTTATGCTACGTTGGCTCGTAGCCGTGCGTAACACAAAGAAAATCAAAGACATGACCGGGCTCAATCGGAGATTAGGGGGGGTTGTAGAAAGCAGACCAAACCTGAAATAAAGAAAAAGCATAGCAGCAATTAAAAGTCTCAGTTATTCAGTACTTTGTAGAATGTAAATAAAACGGTTTAGATAAACTATATAATATAATCACGATAAAAGCATTATAAAAATTTTTAGTACAAAGTGAGGTAATATTGGGGAGTAGCAGAAACGTTTCCTCACACACCAATTAAACATAAATCAGATAAAATGTTAACAAAAGGTAAATAGATAAGACACCATTGGTATGAGTAATTCAGTAGCATTGATTGTTCTTTCTTTCTTTCTTTTTTTTTAAAATAGCATGCAAGTCTATTGCAAAAGGTATCAGAACGACAAAGATATGGCAAAGCCACAGATAGATATTTACAGTAATAACAAGTAGAAAATAGTTCAACTTACAAAAGTCCTTCAGCAACGCTTCCTTGCAACGGAAGTGTGAGATTCACGATGTCCTACGCTAACGAGCACTTCACCCTTGACTGTGAGGGTGTTGATGGAATTTCTTACACTTTACACTAATCACACCTATGTATTTCACTGGCGTTAGCAGCAGACAACATCACGCGACGGAACCATGTAGCACTGATAAATTTCCTGTTAATTCCATTTCCTGAGACAATAATTTCGAAATCTTTTGTAGCACCAGTTTAATTTCAACTGGGATCAAATGTACATTATTTTCATAAGCCTCCAAAAAGCAGTGAGAGACTTCAACCAATACCTTTGTAAACCGGTAATCTGTTATATTTCGCAAATAACGAAATTCGCGCAAGCGAGGATCTATTTTAGAATCTTTGGTGTTAGAAAAATGCAGAAACTACAGTATCCACTGTATTTAAATAATAAGTATGCACTAATCTGATAAAACAAAGGTACACTAGACTAGGTCGCACCCACAGTTTAAGTATAAAAAGACAAATCAACTAAGAAAAACACAATCAGTAAAACAACGCGCATCACGAAAACCGTCCGTCAATGACCTTACCACAACACTTGTGGTCAACCAAACACGTTACATATACAGCATACTTTCTTCAAAAAGGAATTAGAACTACACACTGTTACAGTTAATATTGTATTTCACAAGAAAGACAACTAAAAATCGTGCCGCGCTTGTTCAGGAACAATTCGAAATTTAATCGCGCATTAATTCTCACTATTCAAAAGCAGAAAGAAAAGTCTCTTCCACGTAATTAATATATAGCAACCAAGAACGAACTACCACTCCCTCATCTGTTCATTCAATTCGTCGCTATTACAACTTCTTATCGTCTCTTATCTAGACTGGTATATTCACATAAGCAACACATTTATACGAACGGCAAGACAAGAACGATGCAATCCACTCAATTATAATACGACGCAATCGCCTAAGGAGTTAATAAATATCAAATATAAACATAGTAATTTGTAGAAATGTATTTATGAATTGAGGATAGCGTAAAATGTTAAAACTATAAAAATGCCCGTTACAATGTAGCATATGTAGTTGTCTTTTTATGTTTAGTCATTTGCTTAAACGAAGCTTTCTATAGCTCTCTTCAGAAATTATGTTTATTTGCCAGAACTGACTAGACATGGTGGAACTAACTTTTATTAGCTAACCCCCTCGCCCCTCTTTCTTTCTTTTCCTTGAGGGTTGTACCTTAGAGTGAAGTAGCGCCTTAAGTTCCTGAGAAACAAAATCAAATCTTCTGTCTGATTGCACGAAGCTCAAAAATCCAAATAGATAGAAAAATTTATTTTTACAAATTTTTAACTACATATTCGGCAGATACGTCAGGTATTAGAAAAACAAAAAAGAATCTGGAGTATTCATCTACCGCAGTCAAGTGGTTGGTAAAGGTTTTTTATATCAAAAGATAGCCTCTCAAAAGGTTTAGTAGCCTTTATTAGTTTGCTTTCGTTTTTTTGTAAAAACGAGGTTTTATCTCAATGTGATTAAATATTCGCAGTGAAGCGTTTGAGTATTATTTAAAATTTTCTATTGAAGTGATTAAAGCCACTTAGGGTGACACTCAAAATAGTTATGAAAGTATTTCAAAATGCTCCAGGTGAAGCTCGAAAGTCCTAGAATAATCCTTTAACCAAAACACTTAGAACATATACCAAATATATTTACGTTTTTAATCGAATTACACTCAATTTCCTTTTTCAACATTAAATAATTTTTAAATGCTACTTAATCATAGCACTTAATGTATTTTCACTCTCTACTGACTCACTGAAAAATTAATTATAATCTTTTATAAGTACGTCTACTGGTATTTATAATATTAGTTCAATAACGAAGCATTTGTTCCAAAAAGATTTTCATGTCACGCTTTGTATTAGATTTGTGGAAATGCACGTACTACACGTCCAACGATCAATTAAAAAATTTCAATTCTAATTGTTGAATGCTTTGAATATCGTCAGTTGACGTAACTTTCATAGGTAAAATCCAATAATGTTTATTTTTAATTAATTCTGCAATCACCAAGTGTAAACAACAGCTTTGTTTTGATAAGGTCTTTATCACCTGCACGTGTTGGTTTGAAGAACGAAAATTTGTTAGTTTACGTGACTGATGAAATATAGTATGCTTATTAGTAAGAATTGGAAGTAGCCAATTTAACATTTACGAGACTATTTCTGTTATTAATATTTGCATATTGCAAACTAAATATAATTTTCAGTTTAAATAAATGCTTTCATTCCATTAATAACTGTCGATGCCAATAAATGAATTGATGCATAAAATGTTACTCAATTTTGCTTATATAAAACAGATTTTCAACACTAAACGTTTTTAATAAAGATTAGTCTTTTATAGTTAATCACTCTGAGTTGGTATTCAACCATTTTGTACTAAGATGACTTCCTTTTCTTATATATATATATATATATATATATATATATATATATACAGGGTGTCCAAGTCCTCCAGGAAAGCTCTATAACCTTTTTTGTTATTCAAGATATCAATTTCGGGTTTTTTAAGCAATAGTCACCATTAGATTGCACAATCTGAAAATTATTTTTGCATAAGTTTACAGAACAACGTCCCTCGACTTTGGCAGATAAATTTAGCGAAGCCATATTAGTCTGTTCATTCGAAGGAGACCACAACGTTTAGCAAGAAAAAAATTTATAAAGCTAGAAGTACTTCCAGTGTCAATGAGACGGTTACCATCCGCATCATTAACTTTTATAGGGACAATAGTCTTATCTATACCAGATTTAGTAGTAGCAGATACGATATATGTGATAGACAACTACCATCATTTTCTGCTCGGGTAGCTTTAGCAGATGTGGCTGACACATTGTGGCGGTAAATTTACTTTTATAAACCTTTGAATAATGTCCATGATTCAAGCAGTTTTACAATGTATCCCATAAGAAGGGTAATTAATTCTGCTGTGTGGTTGTACGCCTCCGCAGAAGTAGTGCTTGTACTTTAGTTTGGCAGCAGCTACAGAAGTGACATTAAAAATAAACTGATGGAATTCACGAACATAGATGGAGTTGTAAAACTAGCTTAATGTAGAAGCACATTCTCTAGAGTCCGAGCGGCAGTATACGACTTTTGAAGCTCTAGAGTATCATCTTCTAGGAGTCCTTGTCTAATAGTGCTTGAAGCCATCCAGCAATAATAGCGTCTCTAATATAATCTTCCTTGTTTTTTTCAGTTGTCTCGGCTTTGAACTCGCAACCTTTGGCCAGTTTTTCTAATATCAGTAGGTATTGATCTATCAAATCACCCGAGTTTTGTCTACGAGTTGCTAAAAGTTCGCCAGCGTATACCGTAAACTTGGTCTTTATGTAAATTTTATCTAAGAATGAATAAGCTGTCTCTAAGGTTTTACAATAGCTAATTAAGTCAAATATACCAGGAGCAACATGGTTTATCAATATTTGTAACTTTAAAGTCTCAGTTAGCATTGCCATACTTTCTTCAGTCACCAAAAAATTTTTGAAAGTAGTCTTCTAGTACGTCCATTCTTATGGTTCTGAAACTCGAGCTAGCATCCGTATTAAAACTGTCTGACCTAAAATATTTTACTAGATCTTCCATTGATTCTTTTCTATTTAGTTGAATAAATTCTAATGTAAACTGCTCTAAATGTAGGCGATATTCAACTAAATACAACATAGACTTTGTATCAAACTAACAACTTAAAAAAAATTGAAATTTCAAAACATATGTGATTTGAAAGATCATAAAGCATAAAACAGTCAGTCAGTCTTATTAGCATACGTTGATATCTTCTTGTGATGTTATTTCTCTGTAAAATTGTTATTTGTTTTTTTAAGGCTATGTTCATATAGTTTTCCTTTCATTGGACTCTATATCTGCGAAGTCTACAGGCATATACAACAAAAAAAAAGAATTTAGTAGCTCCGCGAATACTATCGAACACGACTCGTTTTATTTTATTGTTGTAGATAATAGAACGGGTATTATCTTTCACGTGTATGCACAGTTTCGATAAAACCGCCTAATATCGTCAAAAGAGAAACCCAATATATTTCTACCATCTATAACGTTAATTTTTGGTATTAAGATATAGGTAAAGGAAATAGCGGAATTTTACATATAAATTGCATATAAATTGTGCCAAAAGAAACTTATTAAATTCCACAAAATTTTTGATAGCGATTACTTCCGTCAAGATGACATAAATCTAAAGTCGATATTAGAAGTTTTTGAAATAGGATGTGTAGCTAATTACCTTAAAGACAATAGATTCGCAATATTTTTAACTACAAATTAATAGATAGTAACTGATTTGACTTGTTGAAAGTCAAATCCTCAAACCATCACATTAAATTTTCCAACAACCTGCAATTAGTTAATGCAAACATTAGTTCGCATCCTACTTCAGACACTGCTATAAAATCTGAACAATTCTTAACTAAACCATGTGAAGAAAACCATAATGAATATCTTTAACAATCTGTTATGGATCATACAAAGCTAAATAACCCAGACAACTCGCAATCTTTATTTCTTAAATGGAAAGCTGATGGATTCAATTATAGCTCATCAATAGGTCTTCAGCCGTGAACCTGGTTAGATGCGTACCCTCTTTGTTTCCTATTATGAACTAACCTACACATTTCCCTGAAATTTGCAGTCTGCATCTATCCCAATCTGCGTGCGATAGTCTGATGTCTACCTCTACCTCTTTCTTCCTATCTCTGCTTGTAATATATCCCGTACTGTTCCCCAAAAATGTCTTAGAACGTGTAATGTCCTTCTATTTCCCCCCTTTTTTTGGTTTTCCATAGATATCTTTATTCCCCTAATATTTCTATAACCAATTTGTTATTAACTTTGTCTGACCATGCTATCATCCTCATACATCTGAAGCACAACATTCCAAAAGGCTTCTATCTCTCATTGTCTGCTTTTCCTACTGCCCCTATTTCATAGACGTACTGTGCTGTGCTCCACACATATACTCTCAACAATTTTCTTCCTGTTTCTATGTTTGTTGTCTTTGAACATAGCCGCTGTTCTTTCTTTTTTGATGCAGTTCCGTCACCTTCTATTGTTGTACAGTTATATACCCTATTTCCCCGATATTCAGTGATATATGAAGGAGTTGGCGACTCCGTGTCGTAGTTGGTATGCATGTGACTACTATACCCAAGGTCCCGGGTTCAAATCCCGATACGGTCCGCTTGAAAAATGTTAGGCAAGCATTTTTCACAAAAATACGCTCTCGTTCGCATGAGAAGTAAAATGGAGGTCCCGCGTGTGAGTGTTGTCACGCACGTTAAAGGTCCGTACCTTGCTTGGAACAGCGAGGGCTCGGTAAAATTCAAATTTTCCAGGTAAACAGATCTCGCTTCCTGGCTAATGTAGTACCGTCGGGTGGAGCATTGGAAAATCAAATGTGGGGCATGTGTAGGGGATTTAGCAGCCTGTGGCCGCCAAGAATCCCTCAACACTTAGATATTTTGCCGAATTAATAGTTTTCAAGTAAATCCTTTCGCACAATTATTCGAGAATATAGCACAACCAATACCTGTAATTGCTTATAATAATTATCATGTTTAAGTACAGTTATTTTCTTTTGTCATTAGTTTTTCCATCTTGAGACTGGTTGGACGCGTACCTCCATTGACCTCTACTCTGAGCTAGCCTACACATTTCCCTGAAATTCCCACAGCCTATATCATACGCTTGTAGCACCACATTTGAAAGGCTTTTAGCGTTTTTTGTCCGCTTCTCCTACCAGGCTTCACAGCCGTACAGTGAAGTGCACTACACATATGTTTTAAGCAATCTTTTCCTTGTTTCTATGTTTGTTGTCTTTGATCACAGTAGTTGCTTTTTCTTATTAAATGTAGCACGACCTTGTGCTAATCTTTGTTTTATATCTTTTGGGCTTTTCTTATCTTGCGTTATTTGGCTTCCTAGGTAGCAGAAGTTCCTAAACCCTTGTAAGTTCTTGTTACCTATTTTTACTCTTGTTTTTTATTTATTTTCCTCTCTTTTGCATACTAGTACTTTAGTTTTATTTTTGTTAATTCACATACCGTATCTCTCTGTTAGAACTGCTTGCATTTCATAAAGAGCAGTTTCTATCTCTTCTTTGCTAGATGCTAATACCGCTATATCATCTGCAAATCTAAGCATATCAATCCTTTGTCCCTACATAGTAATTCCAAATGTCTTCCTGCAATTGACAGTACTCATTGCCTCTTCAATGTACAAGTTAAAAATTAATGGGGATAAGGCACATTCCATTCTCACACCTTACCTAATATTTACTTCTTTACGTTCCTGCTCTAATTCTATTACCGCTGTTTGCTCTTTGTATAAGCTATGTAGTATCCGTCTATCCCTAAAACTCATTCCAATCTTTTTGAGTATTTTAAACATTTTTTTCCATTTTGCATTTGCGAATGCTTTTTTCAAATCTATAAACCGTATATACGCTACCCTTTTTCTATAGCTTTCTCTATTATCATCTTCAGAGCTAAGATAGCCTCCCATGTTCCCCTCTTTCGCTTAAACCCAAAGTGATCTTCTAGTATTTCTTCAGCTCGTTTTTTTTGCCATTCGTCTTTGTACAATTATAATTAATATTTTTGACACGTGTGCTGTCAGACTTATTGTTCGAAAATTTTCACATCTATCCGCGCCTCCTTTTTGGGATAGTTACTATGATGTTACGTTTAAAATCTTTGGATATCTCGCCTGTCTCATACATATAGCTTACAAGTTGGAAGAGACGTTCCGGTACAGCTTGTCCGGCGGATTTTAGAGTTTCTGCTTGCACCTTATCTGTACCCGGCGCCTTGCCATTTTTCAGACCCTTTAATGCTAATTGAAACTCATCACTAAGTATATGATACTATAAAAGAATTTCTAAACAACAATCCATCGAGAAAGATTAAAACAAAGATCGGTAGAATTGTACAGAGTAAACATTTAAAAACACGATCCCCCTCTTTTTCAGCAGAAGTTCACGGAGTACCAAAACAAACTATCCCAAGGAGCAGTGCAAAGGAGGCAGACTTAGAAGATGTAGTTATATTTCCTACAGAAAACACCAGAAGCATTTATTTATATGAATCAAAAAGAGTGTCTCAATTCTCTTTACGCTAGCATTGATACTACTACAAAAACAAATGTTAACTTAAACATTTTAAAGATTTTAAAGATTTTTCAAAGTTTTCGATTCCTACTGTTGGTCGTCATTTATATCAGCTGATTAAAATTCACTATGAATATCAGAAACAAACAATAATAACAAAATTAATGAAATGATTAAATTAAAATTTACAACAGAAGAGTTTACAAATGTGACCACTAAATTAAATAACTGAAAAACCTCAATATTCTGATAAAATGCATAACTTTTGGTTAAAAATTTTCAATCAACTCACAAGGGATTAGCACAATATTTTAGAAAGTTCTTGAAAAACCGGTACACAAAACCTCCATATACCACTCCATGTATCTTTTTAGTACCAGTCTGTTGAAATTTTACCTTCGTTGTGAGTGATGAGTGTATATAGGAACGGGATGGTTTTGTTCACTTCTTTTTTGTAGGTAAATTATAGACGTTTATGAAAACTGTTAAAGGTTTTTAATGTTTCGTCAATTTTATCTTCGGGTATGCGGATGATAGTCGTCAACACGCCTTTTTTAAAATGCTGGTTTGAATTTTAGGTGGTTTATTGCATGGTGTTCAAGTTCTTCTAATACTAAATTTAAATTTTAATTCAAATGTGCCAAATCAATATAAAATAAATGTTGTGGAAAACCTAACTGATAGAGCAATAAAGTTAATACATAATAAGCACAGGAATAAAAACATAAAACTCATTAAATCTACGCTTAAAAGTAACGATTATCCTGAATCTTTTTATAAACCAATTATTAAAGAAAAAATCCAAAAAATGTATAATAACGGAACTAATAACAAAAACCAAGTAATAGAACACAAAATAGGAATCACGTATACCCCTGGACTTTCTGAAAAAATAAAAAAGTGCCTACATAATTACAACATTGAAATTATACACAAGCCTAACAATGCATTAAGTTATATGTTTACCAAGCTTCAGCCACCAATAGAACATAAAAATAAGACGCACACAATATATAAAATTAATTGCACTGAATGCCCCGGAGTATACATTGGCAATACAAAACAATATATCCACAAGCGAATTTATGAACACAAATACACCATAAAAACAAACAATAAGAAAAGCACTGCGCTTGCAGCACACGCAATAGAAAAATTCCACAATTTGATTTTAATAATGTTAGTATTTTAGGAACAGAACATAATGATAATAAAAGAAACATAATAGAAACTTTACACATACACAAACACACAAATGCTATCGATTCAAAAACCGACCAAGACGACTTTATTAATATTTACCACAACCTAATTGCTTGAATATTTAATTATCACAGTTAATGCTAGATTGATTGTAAATATGCATGTTATATGTATGAATATTGGTTATCTAACCTTCATGGTTACTCCCACTTTTTACATTGTGATCACACTTGTTATACTAGTTTCATGCTATCTATTTATTACCTTGTTAGCAATGTCTATTTGAAAACATTGACTTATGACCAAACTTATATTTTAAGAAGTATGTATACCTTCTAACAATTTATAATCATACTCATCTCAGAAAAGTTTTGGTTTGTATAAATATTTTATTAGTATTTTTAATTAACTTAACTTTTACATTACAGACAATTGTAATTGAAAATGGTCGCTGACCGAAACGCGTCTTAAAAAAATGAAAGAAAAAAAAGCTAATGTAATTTATTCCATATTTATAAACTATTTTATTATAATAACTAAAAAGATACTATACATATAAATTACATATTATTTTGATGACCAAAATCCAGGAAATGATGATTACTATTATACTACAGATGATCAAGAAATTATCAACAATTTATATATATATATATATATATATATATATATATATCGTGTAAGTTATATGTAAAGAGGGATAAATAAACCAAAAGAGTAATTTTGTCATAATTCACGACAGTCGACACTAATTGGATCGTTAAAGCGCGAGAGCGATGTAAATTCTTGCTGATATTACATCACACAGGTGACTAATTTTCTAGGTGGATACGAAAGAATCTTAAGAATTACGTATAGAAGTAATTTTAATACATAAACACGAACTTAATTAGAAGGATTAATCTGCTCTTGATTCTTTCTAAAAACAAATAACGTGTAAGATTTACCATTTAAAGATTAGTGATTCGTCATTCTTTCCTTCAACCAAACAATGTGTAACATTCGACATTTGTCATATAAGATTTAAAACGGAATTGAATGCTTTAAATTAGTTTTACGAGTAACATAGAAGTTCCAAATGTAATATATTGATGAAACATAATTATTTGTAAAATAGAATTTAAAGTTAATTAATTAAAAATAGAAGTTGTACTTTGCAAACTAACGTCAGATGGAGATCTAAGATAATATGGATGATCTTGCAACCTTGGATTCGAACGTCAATCTAAAGTAAAACCATGAAGGAGTTAACACCCTTGAGGATATTAAAAAAAAAGATTTGGATAAGCGCTCTTTAACAAATAAGCCATAAGTATAAAATTTTGACTTTCTTTGTTTGTTAATTGGTAATATCTGAATATTTTGTAACTTTATTTTAGAATAGCATCTCATTTTTATTATTTGTGAAGCGGATAGTTTGCTCTAAATTTTGAGGTCGAAGTTCTAGGCATGTTGACAATCTCTGCAGACGCCTTCAATACATCTACCCATAAAATTGTCCCAATAAGTTGATGGGCTTTTGAATCTACCATACACCCAGCACCCTCGTTTCGAAAAAAATGACTAGTCTCGCTTACTTCAGTAACATCTTTTGTTCGTTATTCGTATGTACTTATAGCACCGTTTATGACATAACACCTACTCGTGCTTTCAAACACTTTTAATTTAAATTAAGCGGACTGCACTATTACCGATTTACAAATTTTTAACTAAGATGTTACACCATATATGTCATAAGCGAACAGAAGGAGTAAGAGAGACCCACTACGTCTTCTAAAGCGTTGAAGTCTACCTCCTGTACCCTGTTTCCATCGAAAAACACCACCACTGTAACCGATTCTATAAATCCAAACTATAACGATCTTTCAAAACTCTGAATTTCTTATTCCACTTAGCTTTAGTCCGAAAATACTGCCTATCAAGCGCAACGGTCGCAATGCTTCTAGAAATGTCTCTCACTCCACTCGCAGTCAGCCAATCCAGACCATTTCCCCTGTCGTAAGTCTATCATCCAACTATGGTGTCTCTAACTCATATTCACCGTCTTTATTAACATCCCACTACAGCAACTTAAAATCGAATATTAAAGCTAATTATACTCGCATTCGCCTTGAGTTTTTACGTACTACAAAGTTTCCACACTATACAACTTTAACATTACGATTAATTAATACAAATGTATACTATTATCCGTTGGTTTTAAGGTCAAAACTAATTAATTTGGACCGTAAATAATTTATACCTGTTTTCTATATACACGGTCCTTACAAAATTACTCTCTTGACTTATCTATCGCTCTTTACATATAATTTACACGATAATATATATATATATATATATATATATATATATATATTAGGTAGTTTTTTTACACAAGGTAAGATGATAAATACTAACGTATAACAGTTAATAAGATGAAATAATAACTTAGATTTTTTATGCAAAGCCCAAATGATTACTTCAAATCGAGCTAGTAATTGAAAGGAAAATATAAGGTCTTCGACAGGATTTGAACCTGCATCTCAGTTTTGCCGGAACTGATTGACAAACATGCTAAACGTAATTGAAAGTTAGGTTTATGTATCGTTCTGTACACGATTTGGATTTGTAAATTTCCCAATTATAGTCATCGGTCTCGGTGGCGTAATTGGTAAACGCACAGTTCCGGCAAAACTGAGATGCAGGTTCAAATCCTGTCCAAGACCTTATACTTTCCAACTTTCAATTACTAGTTCGATTTGAAGTGATCATTTGGGCTTTGCATAAAAGTCTAAGTTATTATTTCATCTTATTAATTTTATATATATATATATATATATATATATATACATTAGATAGTTAATTACACAACTGCAACTGATAACTTTTTACAATCTTTTACCTGACTTTTGAATCTATGTTACCATATATATTCTATAGCACAAAATCGATAGTCTATATATATCACTCAATATTTTTCAGGTGCTTAACTAGCATTTATTATTTTTAAACATTTTATTAGCTACAATTATTTCTTCTAAAATACAGAACCCCGTGAGCCTATAACCTTTTTCATTTCTTGCTCCTAAACCATACGTTCTGATATATTTTCTTTTCCATTTTGACCTACAACTGCATTAAAATCTGATAACTAGGAATCTTTATTTTTTTTAACACCGTGAATACCTTGAATTTGATAATGATTCTTTCAATTTCCTCATTTCCATGATGTGAAGTAGGTATGCACATATCCCAAATACCGCAGTGTCCGTTGGTAAAGTATCAAGTTCTATCGCAAACCTGTAAAAACATTGTTTACTTAACTTGCTATATTTTCGTCTATAATAAAATCCACGTCCGTAGGGTCAATAAATAAGCTTGAGTGGATGACCTTAAATTCTTCTGACCTAAAACCCTCTCTGTAAGGCACCTGGCGTCACTAAATTCTACCAGAACTAGTTTTAATCTAGCCATTCCTAACCCATATTCTCTAACCTCGCTACTTTCCAAGGACTGTGAACGTTCCAAACTCCGATTAAATTTGACCATGTAATCTTTCAATTTCCTCATGAGGGCCGTAACTAGACTACGTAATCAGGGGAGCTGTTGTGGTGAAAATTTGCCGACGATACTAATAGCGTATATGCAGGCATTATATTTTTATGCAAATACATACCTAAGCATTAGTAAGCGATCACGAAAATAAATGTCCAAAAAATGTCGAATAAAGCACAAAAGTTGCCGACAACCACAACAGGGGGAGCTTCCCTACCCCCCATATTTACAGCCCTGTTCTTCATGCTCCTGATCTGATGGGTGGCATGTATACTAGAACTATCACTGTGTTGTTGGTTTAGTACCAAGCGTAATGCTATTATTCTATCAATAACACTGGAAAATTTTTAAATTTTTCTACTATTTTTTATAATACCCCACATCTCAAGAAATATTACCGTAAGTACTCATGATCAAAGATCTTATTATACTGGCCACCTGATTTCACTAAGCCCTATCAATATCTAACGTCAGATTTTCTTATTTTCCTATTCTCAGAAGACTTCGAACCATATTCTTTTTTTCTTCTTTTCTTTTATTGTGATTTTTTGCCACATAGCAGAAAACGAATGGGAGCAACACGCTGAAGTAGAATGAAACAGTGAACATATCTCTATATAATTAAGTTGTATATATGTTATAAGTCCATCATGCTTGTTTTTGTCTGGTCTTTTTGAACTGCATTTTAGAGGAAAATAAATCGGTGGTAGCTTTCGAGGGATATTAGGAGTGAGAAAATAACAGTTGCTCTAATTTAGCTCTATCTATATAGATATGGTTTTATATACCAACTGTCGTATATCAAACCCAACAACTCTCATCGCTACCACAACCCGAAACGCAGCGAGCTTTACGTTCCTTTATGAAAATACCTTTTTAAAAAACCGTTTAACAATATTCTTTACCCTGGACTAAGGTTAAATACAGGAAATCCTTAGTTTAAAAGAGTAACGAAGGAAGGCCTAGAACTTTCTAGAACAAAATTTATGATTGTTATAGACAAACGGCTACCTATTTCTCAATCGATAAAGCGATTTATAACATAATAGAGCGTTGGGTTAGTAAGCAAAGAATAGTGAAATACGTTGGTAAATAGATGTAGTAATGATTTAATTACCCTTAACGTAAATATAAGCACATATATTTCAAGACTATATGTAAGTGCAGGTTGTTTAGCCCTTAAGTAAAGAACTTGCAGGTTTACGCGTGTTAATTTTGTAATAAGAGTAGAATCTAAACGCTAGTCATGTTTCTAATCTAAAATTAACAAACATTTCGATCTTCCTACTTCAAGCGCGAAAAAAAATACTGTAGAAATAGACAAATACAAAGTGTTTCAGAATTTTCACAGACAGCTGTAATAAGCATAGAGTATTCCTACAACAAAAATTCAAAACATGTGACCACAAATTGATGTATTATTCGAAACGCAAACAAAAGATGTTTCCTGCACAACTAAGATTAATAGAGCAAAATTGTAAACATAGTTTCTTAGCTGAAGTATATATACCATCTCGCCTTATACACATCTATTTTATTACAGTCGCGGTGAATTCAGCAGCAAGTTAGTTTTATATACGGATTTGGTGATTACGGATGCAACGGCTGCAGCTCGACGCAGAGTTGCAGCTCATCACACATGTCGGTCTAATTAGCAATTAGTGCTTGTGCCTGGCAATCAATCGTTATGTACATTCAAGCGAGGTATTCGACGTTAAATTACCATGTCTGTGCTTTATACGCCATACACGACTAGAGATAGTTCAGTTCAGAGCAGCGGAATGGAATAATGATGCTTTGATTGGTGTTCGTTTGTTGGCAGTGGCAACTCATCTCATTAAAATACATAAATGATATTATAGGTACATTAGAAGAAAGAAATACATAAGAAACGAAGAGAAAGGCGTAACCTTTGTAAATACTCAGAAGCTGAAACGCTTAACTTGTTTTATTCGGTGACGTAACACTGAGAAGATACGGAGTCAGCTCCTGTACGCTGAAAGGTTAGCCTCGAACATATGACACTGTTTCATTGTTACACGCCCTTCTGCTGTTCACCTCTTTCATCCTGTGTTGTAGCTCACTTTGCTGCTATCACCTACCAAATGTACATACCACATTCTCAAAAATGAATAAACAGGAAGGCCACAACATTAACAAACAACGGCGAATAATACACCTCCAATTTCAATTCCGTTCTAGATTAATTAAATTCCAGACTAGCATGTAATCAATATTCGAAAACTACAAATCCGTGTATGCATGCTACTGCCCATCGTCCATCGGTAATTATAGTTTGAAAATACTGCATGCAAAATTTGTTAAAACAAATGATTGAGCACTATACAGTACATTCGCTTTGAATATATGTATACCTAATCCGACACAACACTTGCCTCAGAAATTAAAAATAACAGTTCAATCACAATGAAAAAAATAAAAATCTAGCTTTGCGGCATTCCGAGACGCTGCATAATTTTTTCATATTTTTTAACAATACGACCTACGAACTTCATTTGTTTTTAATAACACAATTAGTCTGCATATTTACTGTACCTACTGGTAAATGTAATTCCATCATATTTCTTTCTATCCATCTACTTGCATACAGCCCATAATCCATTCTCCTATGCTAAGATTTCCTTTAATAACAGGGTTTAACAACGTCCCTACGATACCAGACAAACAAACACACAAAAATAACCGATCCGCGAGTTACATATCCCCCAAATTAGAATATATATGTAACCAAACAAAATTATTAGAACTAAGTTAGAATATTACAACGTATAAATTGAAAGAGGTTAATGAAAGTTCACAAGCCAGACATGAGAACAGAAACAGACATTGTATTCCAGACGCAACATGATACTGCAGGTACAGGTCACACTAGGTTATTAGACATCAATTACTATAATTAAGATTACTAAGAAGTAATACATTGTATTAAATATAGAAATAGGCAGACAAGAGCTCTGCAGTTCCCATAAGCAATGTGAGAGGCAGGGATAGTATAAATACCCTCAGGAGCCCAAGATGGCCAGTCAGTCTAGAGCTTCACAACTTTAACATTGTTGGTAGTTCAGCTACTCACGGTAATTTTAATTTATTTAATTAGTGAAAGTCAACTTAGAATTATTTCGATCTCCACACGTTATTGCATATAACGTACTTGTAATTAAAATTAATATTGTAAATCTGTATACAATAAATTTAATAGAAGAGTTTTTTAAAGAAATTTTTTAAAAAGCCACTTCAAGAGGCCCAAAACCTATCTCGCGTGCCTATTAAATTGTCCGATTTACGCATGGATCGCACAGATCCTGATTTACGCAACACTTAAAAGGAGGGTAATAAAAATAAGAAGAATTGGAATTTTCAAAGAAGACAGTAGTTTCAAAAGTCAACCAAAAATATAGCTGTGCTACATTGACATTGACATCCATAATAATACACATGTTAAAACTTTTAGGTTGAGTTTCTTAAATCAGTGGTAGACTACTGCGGCCATCTATTCAAGATTATTTTATTGCTGATCCGATCGCTGGATCTTCCGATTTTAAAACTAACCATCAGCAGGCCAAGTTTACCAAGTAATTATTTTACCCATTTCTACATGATCAGACAATTCCAGAAGTTTTTCCACTGACTGTCTCGTTGTCCATGTCGATTAAAAATTTCTACTTTGTCCTCCATCCTCCATATCGCCAGTAACTCAAAGATGTCTTTCACATCGCTCCATTATTTTCTTTACCCACCTCTCCTTAACCGATAGTGACATTATCAAAGATAGTTACGTCAGTCTGTAGGGCTTCACAAGCCTGTTTCAGGTCTGGCAATATATGTTTTACCCTATATTATGTCAAGCAACCAACGCACCATCCACACTGAATTACTGATCCTGTCGTATAGTTCTCTAACTCTACGATCTGCACCCATAGTCACGTGTCCAATTACCTATCAGCGTAGACAATCTTAACATGATCAAACAACTCCAAAACTTTTCTACGACGATTTAATCAACCAATGTCAAAAACGACATCTTTACGACGCTCAGAAATTTCTGACAGCTTCCAAATTATAAATATTTATGGTTCCGGGTTGGGACCGTGTCATTTTATACATTAAGGTCGACATTTCGCCCACTTTTGTAAGGGGCTTCATCAGGACAAGAAAATAAATAAGTAATAAAATAAAAAATAATAAAAAGATAATATTAAGTAGACAAGTTAAAGTGTAAAGAGAAGACTTACCCCTGAACTAGCAGACTCACTAGCCCATTCAAAGCCAAAAGGTGTCTTGTGGCGAAGTAACTTATTTCTTTACTTGTCCTGATGAAGCCCCTTACAAAAGTGGGCGAAACGTCGACCTTAATGTATAAAATGACACGGTCCCAACCCGGAACCATAAATAATTATAATGACTCCGGCCGAGAAAGCTTCCGGCAGCTTCCAAATTGCCAACAATTCGTGGCCTATCTTGCAAGTCGTCTGTCAGGTCCTTCGGCACTTTCTACTACAATAATATCTAAGTTGACTATATCGAACAGTAGCTCTGATGAAATAATCCCTAGTTCTTGAAAGTTTCACAATATGTTACTACCACAGCGTTGATATTATGTAAGTCCAGCAATTACCAAAGTCGTTCACATTCTATTGGTGGTCGGGTCAAACTTTTTTTTTGTTCACAGCATCCGTAGCGTGCCTAGTTTATATAATGTTATCTTCAACAACACACAAATGATGAAGCAATTACAAAGCCTTCAAAAACGACAGCTTTTGTATAATATATCAGCTTCTACGGCCTTCCTCCACATAATCAACAACTCAAATATTTTCACGTCGTCCCATGTAGTTTATTCAGCAGCCCGCTAGTTAGCAGCAAAGCTTCAAGCAACCGACGGCTTTGCCAGCGTACTCCATATTTTCTAGGATCTTACAAAACTACTACAAATTCTTTAACTCAGCAATGCACGACGTCTGCCATGCCATTACTGATTAAGTTGTCGAATTTGTTGACTCCACAACATATCATCGGCATCAACAAACACCCCTTTCGTTAGCTTCCATACGGTTAATCAACACCAAGTATTTTTTTGGTAACATCACTGTCCCATTCCGAATGAACCTGTACCTTGACGAAGTTCTAGATTATTAGAACATGTAGAATGGATTGCGTGTTCTAATGAGCTAAAGAGTCAAACTACAGGTTCAACCAAACTAGTAGGGTCGTTAGTGAAGAACCAAACTAAGACAGGTCCCCGAAAGAGGGCAGCTGCTCTTTCGGTACTTAGATTGGCAGAGACCATAGGGGTCGGTATGGCAGTCTAAGATATACTACCGCGATGTGGATGGTAACGGGATACCACCACACTACCTCCTAAGTACACAGTGTACTTAAATTGTAATAAACATGATGGCATTTTCTGGGGTAAAAGATTCCGGAGTTAAAATAGTCCCACATTCGGATCACCGGGAGGGCACTACTTGGAAGGGTGCGATCGGAAAGTTCAGAATAAGAGTCAGGAATATTTTGCGAACCGGAGCGTGGAATCTTAGAAGAATGAAGCAAGTAGGTCAGCTACAGAAACTGAAAATTGACAAACAGGTAACGAGAACCTACATGAGTTTAAGGTTTTAGCCTACCTAGGAAGCCAAATAAAGCAAGATGAGAAAAGCGCAAAGGATATAAAACAAAGATTAGTACAAGGTCGTGCTACATTTAACAAGAAAAAAAACAAGAAAAATATTGCTTATAACATATGTGTGGAGCACAGCAGTGTACAGCTGTGAAGCCTGGACAGCAGTAGAAGCAGACAAGAAAAAGGTAGAAAGAAGCCTTTGAAATGTGTTGCTACAGACGAATGATGAAGATATCATGGACAGACAAACTTAAGAACAAAGAGGTACTAGAAATGATAGAGGAAGAAAGAAATATGTTGAAAACAGTAAAACATAGGAGAGATAGGATGATAGGCCACATACTATGGCATGAGGGAATAGAGTGAAATATATTAGAAGCAGAGGTAGGAAAAAAGGGAAGTAGAGGTATACCTAGGTTAGACTATTGCACACAGATAGTGAAAAATGTAGGCTCTAGGAATTGCAAGGAAATGAGTAAGCTGGCTCAGAATAGAAATCAATGAAGGTACGCATCCAACCAGTCCCAAGATGGAAAAACTAAAACGAAAAAAATAACTGAACTTAAACATGATGATTATTATAAGCAACTACAGGTATTGATCGTGCAATATTCTCGAATAATGTTTAGTGTGTGAAAGGATTTACTGGAAAACTATTAATTCGGCAAATGTCTAAAGGTTGAGGGATCTTGGCAGTCACAGGCTATTTAACCCCATTCACATACCACTGAATCTCGGTGAAATAAGGCATATAATTAGAAAACAATAGAAGGGGAACCGAACTGTATATAGGTCGTGTGGAAATTTCAGGAAATATAAATAAGTGGAAGTACGCGTCCAACTAGTTTCAAGATGGAAAACCTAATAGCGAAAAAATAAGCGTACATACATCTGATGATTATTATAAACAACTAATGTTGATTGTACGAAAGGATATATTGGAAAAGCTATTAAATCAGCAAATGTTGAAGTGCTGGGGGAACTTGGCAGCCAAAGGCTGCTTACTCCCTTTCACAACACTACATTTAATTTTTCCAAGGCTCCACCCGAAGGTACTACATTGGCCAGGAAGCGAGTTTTTTATCTGGAAATTTTGATTTTTGCTGTTGCAAACAAGGTAGGGATCTTTAACGTGCGTGACAACACTCACACACGGAACCTCCATTTTACCTCTCATCCGAACGAGGGAGTATTTTTGTGAAAAATGCTCGCCTAACATTTTTCAAGCGTAACGTGTCGGGATTTGAACCCGGGACCTTGGGCATAGTAGTCACACGCATACCAACTACACCACGGAGCCCCCTCCCGTCTCTTCACAACCACTGAATGTCGGAGAAATAGGGCATGTAATTGTAAAACAATAGAAAAGAACTGAAATGCATCTAACAAGAAAGAACAGCGCCTATGATCAAGAAGAAAATTGTTGAAAGCATATGCGTTAAGCACAGCACAGTATACCTATGAAATACGGGCAGTAGGGAAAGCAAACAGAAAAACGGTAGCGGTCTTTTCGAATGTTGTGCTTCAGATGTATGAGGATATTAGCATGGACAGACAAAGTTAATAACAATTAGGTTTTAGAAATAGTAGGGGAATAAAGATATCTGTGAAAAAATAGGAGAAATAGAAGGGCAAAGTACGTTCTAAAGCATTTTTAGAGAATAGTACGGGACATATTACAAGCAGAGATTGGAAAAAGGAAATAGATGCAGACCTAGATCAGAGAGTGATAGATGCTGGCTGTGCAAATTTCAGAGAAATATATAGGTTAGTTCAGAATTGGAAACAATGAGGGTACGCGTCTAGCCAGTTCCAGGACTGAAGGCCTAATAATGATGATGAACATCATTGTCGTTTAGTTCGAAAAGCCACATTTTCCGGGCAGTTTACAATTTCCACGGCTTTAGTCGCTAGATGATTTGAAAACTATTGTTTGACATGTATTAGATTGTTTAGTAGATTACTATCCGCCAGTAGTAATAGCAGCGGTCGACAGCAGCTTTGACAGTATCATCCAAATTACCGATTTCCTTTAGATTAAATATCAACAAACTTCCTCCACGAAGAGCAGTCAAATTTAAACAAAAATTTTTGCACAACTACGTTGAAGTAAAATATATCAACGAAAAATACACGCCTTCAGAAAATGGGCAACTTTTTAATATCTTTTTCATAAAGATATTGGACGCTTTATAAACCAACTGCGTAGAAATTACTTATCTTGGTTGTTTTCAAACCGCTGTCTTCCAAAATTTCCTTAAAAGTAGTCAGAGGATTTAGCAGTTTCAAAGACCGAAGTCGAAACAAAAGAATGTCGATGTAGTACAATACAGTGCATTTGTTAAAGATAGCGCAGCATTTTGTTCAGCACCGAGACCGTAAACTCATCGTGCGGGCTCATTTCTAATACAAGTCCCAGTAATTGTTAATCGATAACTGTTTTCAATGAGCGCGGGAATTCGATTAAAGTATATGCAATTGTTGGTGCGAGTGTGATGATTTTGTCACACATGTTCGACTAAGCTTTGAGCTGTAAAGAAACATCTTGTGCCACTTGTACACCTGACTTGTAGCTAAATGTCATTGCCGAATTGGCGTCCACATTAGGCCAAAGCTCTGATAGTTGTCCACCGATAAGTATATTATTATGATTCGTTACGAAACAGAGCTACTGACTCGCAGCTCTATACATTGTGATTGCTACCAACAGAACGATGTAAATGGGCGATTGATCATACCAAGGTAGCGCATACGCATAGGCTATCATTATACATCCAATGGTAGCACTGTAGCATTGTCATATTAGTAGCAAACCAAGAAGTCCCATTTAAATCTAACTAGTTCGTGATTTTTATTTTCTTTAGTGTATACTAAGCCGTATGCTAAACTATATTATACTGTAACAATTTTTTTGACTATTATAAAAGCTTAAAAATTGAATTATAAAATACACTGCATTGATTATTCAAATAAACAATTAATTTCACAAAGTTAGTAAATGTTCAGATCAGTACCGTATAGTCCAATCACGAGTTATATATTATAATTAATAATATCAATACAGGCTCTACTCGTAAACGTTGGTTAATTGAACTGCATTTTCAATGTCAGGCAATTTTTGTGCCTTGTGCGCATCCCGTCGACAGAAGGATCGGTCTAGCTCGACCACTCGCTGCAGTTAGAAGCACCATGGGTATCAATAAGGTCCGAGCTAGCGATCTACGGGTAACCATAAACGTGGCAGCGTAATCAAGTGCAGAATGTACTTGACTTTTGTTTGTTTCTGACAACGGTAAGCAAGTTAAATAATTATTAAGGTAGACTAAATAATTTTATTATAGCGCTCACCTATACCGATTGCTCACCCTCACCTATACCGATAGCTCACCTATGCCTAGACCGGTAGCTCAATCTATACCAATAACTCACGCGTTTACTAATTTTTAAGTTCATTAATTCACAATTTATAAGGCTACGAATTTACAATTTCAGATATCACGTTTTAATTTCTCAGTTTACCGTTAAATAATTTCCCTTTATGATAAGTTAAAAAAGAGTCGAAAATGATGCACATTCTATAGCTCGTTTTATGGACTGATTTGATGTTTCGATTTACATCGATGGATTGCACAACAAGTTGATGAAAATGGTCCCCTATAATGGTCCAGTATAATACGCTATAATGCATTTAATTTGTCATTAGTTTAAAGGAAGAAGCTCAAGCTTACACTTTGTAAAATGCAGATGTGGAAAGTACGCTGACGTCACTTGTTTGTCCAAGAATCGTAAGCTAACACATTTGGTCTCAACAATGTATTTGATACAATGAAGTTCAAAGTATAGCCAGTTGCTAAGGTAAGCGCTAGCCTAAGGACAACAGCTATTCTGAATAACTTGACGAGGCGAATATTTGAAACTAAAATGGTAGCGTTTTTAAATTTGTTTTACGAGGAAGTCGATTGAACTTTAATTGTTTGGATTTCATTATAGTATAAATTATTGCTTACATTTGACATTACTGCCAATAATTAAGATTATTAATTTCTTTATTTAATCTGGAAAAGTATTTGATTCAAGTTCAGTAATACATAAAGTGATTATGAGAACTAATTTTATTTAGCTTTGAATATATAACAAATATTTGCAAACCAAGGTAAACAGACCTGTGCATTTTGGGTATTTAAAAATTTTACGGTCATATTTAATTCATTGTTGACGTTTTGATTCCTAGTAGAAATTATCAAAATCCTCATATTTAAATATCTGAGTCTAAAAGATTAGACGACGTTTTTTACTGTACATTTTTGTATATAAATTTTAAAACAGAAAAAGGCAAATTTAATTAAAGAACCATCATTTGATTTAATTTAACAACTGTTTTATTTTGGACAAGTGCGTCCAAAAGTAGAAATAAGTTAAATGAGAATATATCCCATTTTGTAATGAATAAAGTTGTTGGTTGTGATACAATGAAAAAGTACTAAATAGCTCTTTCAACAAGCTTGATATTTAAATTTCCCTTTGCTACCTATGTTTAAATTATAGGTACTATTAACTACTCTTTTTCTTTATTGTATAAAGTATCAAGAATGTATCTCTTGCGTCCTTCGTTATTATAATAACTTTGCTTTCTTTCAAACTCTGTGTGTTTGCAGTAAAAGCGATTTTTTCCCCTGAGGATTTCCAAGTTCTCCCCGTGCTTTATCAATTCTAGGACTTGGTGGCGCCCCTTTTGCAACCCCTACTTTTACTTGAGAGTCAGTATACAAAACAGTATTTTTTGTTGTGAAACCCACGACCACTCCTCATAAGCTCTACCTGAGGAATAGACCCCTTGCTTAGTCGGAAGATTGTCGATACCCGTTCACTATAAGAGAGAAATTGTTTCAATACATCTAGTCTAGAAATAAATGGTGTACAAATAATATCAGTAACAAGAGAGTGATAACGGTCACTAATAACAAACACTACAACTTCTTCCTGTAGGTAATTCTGCATATAAAAGGTCTAACAACGTCATATGTAGAAAGAAGTAGATTCTCTGTTCGAAAGAAGCTATATTATCCAGTAGTAACTGTGGATCTTTTACCATTGTTTACTTTTTGACTACAATGACGTCTGATTAACGTGTATACTATTTTAAAAAAATACAAGTATAAGAACCAGAAGAAAGGTATATCTAACGAGCGTATTAAAAAAGAACTACAAAGAAAGAAAACACGCCTTATACGAAAATGCTGATGTTATCTTTTAACATCCCCATCATCAGACAATTCTGTTCTTTATAAAACAGCTTCATCGTCCAGAAACTAGAACGACATTACGTTGTTCAGCTTCTTCCGTAACGTTAGTATCTTCAGGCGCATTAGTTTCGTAGTGTGGATCTAGCGATATATACCTCAACCAGGAGATTTCGACTTCCTCTATCTAGTTCAAGGGGCTCACAAATCTTACTTATATGTGCATTAGCTATTTCGACATCCAAAAACTCACAAAACCATCTACGCCGTATAGCTAATTTCGTATAAATTTCGAATAAATTAAAGTAGAGGAAGTAAAGTCGGAATATTACTTCTTACAACCTTGTTTACCATTTCCATGTAAAAAGGCAGAAGAGAATGTTTCAAAAAAATAATGCATAACAATAAAAAGAAGCAAGTGTAAAATCTGATGCGCCAGTGATATGCCTCTACTTGCCCACATCAGAGAACAAAATCAATAGAATTGAATAAAATTTTCCAGAAATTTAATAAAAATATTAAGGTGACTACGACGAAAACAGTAGGACTACTATTTTTTAAAAAATATTGTATGTTGTGAAACCAAAACAAGAACCAGTGCACAAAAAAACTTTAACTATTTTGATTTCATCATAATTGAAAAGACGATAGAATGTATTTAGAAATAAATGCACGCAACTAAATAACAAAATAATCTGAGCTGGCAACTCAACAAAAAACGTTAGTAAAATAGAATATGATAAAAACTATTCAAATTTGGAAGTTCGATAATATTCAAGGTAGATTTAGAGTTTGTTACTATTTGATGAAAAGGGTAACGCAATTTTGAAGGCCAATTGGCTACATATGTTTATCATAGCTCAAATGAATTAAGAAAAAGAATGACAAATGCTTCATATAAGATTTAATTCCATATGAATATGATATTTGTATACAGAGAAAAATTACAAAAGAAACGAGAAATAGTTGAAAAGTACACTTGATAAAGAATATAAAATTAAGATAGATAGTGGGATCTCAAACAATAAAAAGTGAAAAAGTGCACGATCTTGATATCAAAAAGGAAGTACATAATATATTTTTGATTATGTACCTCATTGTATAACCTAATAAGATAGAGGGCATGGCAGGAAGAAACAGCAAGTAGGCAAATTACGAAGCGAAGATTGAATGATATGAAATTACACGTGATATTTCTTTTCTGCAGTTTTTTCTACTGTGTTCTCGATCGCCTCATTATTTATGCAATTGTTTTTTAAATAATGTCATATGCAATTTCCTAGTGCTTATGCATTTCAAGATTACGATATCCTCTCCTACTGTACATACGAATCTGTAGAAACTTTAGAGAAACGGTTTCTAAAATTTATAACTAAAAGAAACAAAACTGCTTGTGATATAAACAAGTTGAACAATGAAAATGCAATAGAAAAAAAATTTAAAAAACTGGGGATGACAGACATTTCGTTCAAGGCAAAATTGTGCAATTTTATTTCGAATTAACGATAGCGTAAGTACAGACTAAGCGTATCAAGCAGTATGTCTACGTGATTCATGCCGGCACTTGGTCATAGATAAAAATATTTCATAAACACATGTTTCAGCAATTAAACCTTTGACGTAAATTGTGTCTGCTATTTTTGATGATCTATGAGAGATAGTAGGACTTAAACGTATCCAGTGTGAAAAAACCACCTGCATTTTCACAATATAAGCTGAGTTAACGTCTTCCCAGATTATTTTCAACTAAATCACATATTTGTTTACCTATATCATGTGCATAAATTGGGCGATTTTGTTCATAAATGTTATCAACTGTCCTCGCGGTTATGAATTCGTAATCTTTTTGATCACCCGTCGGTCTCTTTGTCTCTTAAACCGCAAATCCATCCTTTATTCATTCATACGTTCGATTTGACATCTATTAATTCCTTCGTTAGTTAGTTAGCTAATCCGTCCGTCCCTCCACTAATCCGCTTTTTCGTGTGTCATGCATTAATCTGATCGATTGCTAGTACGTTCATTCGCTCATCAGTTTATTTGTTAGGCAGTTTGTTTATTTTTTTGTTAAAAGTAATCATGAGGAGGTAGTAAACCATGGTGCTAAACCGTCGGCAGGTGATCAAATATGATCACGGCAGAAAGAACTCCAAGAACAGATTAAAACCCGCCTGCGAAATTTTTTTCTGCGACAATTGTTTTGGTCAATACGTGCGTGCTAATTTCAAATATGCAAGTCAAATTTTTCTACAGGTACAGATTTTTTGCTAACTTAAAATAAAAATTCTAATGAAATAGTGTTTGTAATTGAAAGACCAGAACGGTGTGTAATCATACCGTACACCATCAAGACCCATCATAAGAAATATATCTTATTTAAAACTTTAAGGATGTAATAATCATCTTACTAATCCTTATTGAAGTTATCTCCGACTCCTCTACTCTGCAAACGAGCGTTGGGTTGATTTATGCTACAGTCGCGTGTCTTTATTGTTAAACATCAACAGTAGTTCGCCATCACTGAGATGTTCCACCGATTCTGATGTCTCGTCTGCATCTCCCTGATATTGTGGTGCAACCTCTTATCCTGTTCTTCACTTAGTGCTCCCAGAAAGTGGTTCAGATGACTGTGCAGAAAATGCAACTTCATGCTAGTGTTGCAACCCAGAACCTAGTAACGGTTCAACGTACGTTGTGCAGTGATCCTCGACATTACCAACCAACCTGCTGTTCACATCTGTAAATGGTTCCCATGCTTCACGCTGTACATCGTGCGTTGTGTGAGTAAAAGAGCTATCTGTTATGAGCTTGCGCATCTGTCTCTATTTAGGATAACCGTTGATGCCTTTGGTGTAATCCCTGAAGTAATTGTTAGGTATTTAATTGACATACTTTGTACTTAGCCGTGTTTGGTGTACAGATTTTGAAAAATAGAACGTTGCTCTATTTTTGCTGAAGTCGTGCATTACTGTTACACTTCTAATGCGATTCAATGTTAATACTAGCAAGTAATAGATAAAAAATAACGAAAAATGTCGTGTGGTGTGGGTGAGGGCTGCCATCCTTCAGCCTTGTCACATTATAGACCGCAATAATTTCCTAGGAGCTATTTACCGAACAATTGATATGCGGTAGGGTTGAGTAATACTAGGTGTTATATAAAATAAGGAAGAAATGTAGTTAAAAGAGGAGCCCAGATGTATTTATCCTTTTGAGCACTACGTATAATTAAACCATATAAATTAAATTTGATATTCTACCTTTACGAAATAAAGTTTAATATCTTACACGAAGCAAAGAACTGTTTATTCACAAACATCGATGACCATAAAAGCCAAAAAATTTCCTCCAGTAAAGATCATTCTTTGTATTTGCAGTTTACTATCTACGCACAATATAATTAGCCAGAAAAACAGAGGATAAATGAACATTAAGTAGTCACGGAGAAAGTAATGAAATATTTTCAAGACTTCTTATATAGTCAACATCGATAATTACAGTGGGAGTGGTACAGTAAATAACACTAGCTGAATTTTCGTATTCCAATGTTACTCCAACCAAAAAGAAATGGAAATAAACATCGCGATCACATAAAGTCTCATTATTCAATAAAAGGTTCCGTTGATTCCGTTGAATATTTGAAGAAGTTTAAGCTTTAATAAGCTTTCCTGAAATTTTATTATCGAAATAATTTATACTTGGCCACGGCATGCTCATCTGTGAGGCAATTCGATTAGCTCTTCAACAATGTGATTCGTAGACATGTTTATTGTTCAAAAAGAAATCTGTTTTAATTTCGAAACTATGGTCGAATAAGTGAACTTAAGATACATGAAAATCTAGAATTTTTTGTAAAATACGCTTTAGTAATAAAGCGGTACCATTTTAAAATGATGGCAATGTTATACCTCCAATTACCAGAAAATACTGTAGAAATGCTTAAAGCTGGATGTATTTCTATTTCCTATTTTCAGTATACTCATACTCGTATGAAATAATTTACAATTTGTGAAATAAATTGAGACATTGACATTGGAAAGGAGATAGGCCTTAAATTATCAAAACGATCTGAGCTACCAATTAATTTATTTACCCGTATCAATCTCTTGAGTACTAGAATGGACGAAGGTGGCATTACGTCATATAACACATAGGCACGACAAAATACATACATATGCAGATACGCACACCTACACACGTACACACACGCACAAGCACATGCACACGTATGCACACGCACACGCGCACACACACACACACACACACACATTCACACAACAGGTACTGTACGTGACCTCCCAGGTTTCCGGCTGCCGACGGCCAGGACATGTACAGGAATGCGAACTTCTCGGTTCCTGATTTCCGGCTACCGACGGTCGGAAACCGGGGAAGGAAAGCAGTCCCAATGACGTTACCACAGACAGAAACATACACACTCACTCATACACACACATACATGTTCACATACACACGCGCGCGTGCACATACATACCCACACACACACACATACACACACACGCGCGCGCACACACACACACACACACACAAACACAAACACAAACAATATAGACTAACAAATATAACCTAAGGTAGCAAATAATCCTGTTAGATTTCTAAAGAGGGACAGGTTTGCGTAATTTTTAGGTAGCAGACTAATTGTCACGTTAGAATAAATAAAAAAAAAATCGCGTCATAGAACTTTTTTCTATAAAATTGCCTGTATTTGGTAGTAAGCAGCATGTGTCCGAAGGTGACTTAAAATTAAATTAGCTAACGATAAAAACGAAAGAGTTTAAACAAATTAGGTTAATGAAACCACGTTCACGTCAGTCTATAAATCATTTTTGCTATTCAATAGTACTTAAAATTTATCACGATACAAGAAAATACTAAGGCTGTCAAAAATAACAGGTTGAAATTTTAACTAGTTTGATAAAAAACCGTTTATTGTGAAAACCTCTAACCGTCGGTTATCGGTTAGGCGGTTAGCCGGTCATGTGGTTAACCAATCAGACGGTTAAACGGTCGGGCTGGTGGTTAACCAGTTAAACGTCTACTCGGGTTAACCGGTTATCTGTTGAGGAGCATCTCATTTCGAGAATCCGGGATACAAAATATGAAGTTGGAAAAATTTATAATTTATAGTATTTAAATTGAAAAATTGCTTAATCATAGCTTCAATAATACACAGTTGTTTTGTACTTTGATTTGATCTAGCTTTACGATAGAGTTCAATAATCAGTTCAGCGCAGCCACATTTGCATTGTAAATGCGTATAACTCTCTCTCTCTCATCTTAACTCCATCTCTACTCTAATCTAGATTCTTAAATAGACATATGTTTAAATAAAATAGTAAATAATAGATAACTCGTGACACTGATTAGTTGCGTTAATGTTTACCTATCCAATTGGTTATTAGGTTAAATGGATTCAGTGGTTCACCACTTAAATGGGTTAATCCGTCTACTTGGTTAATCGGTCAAGTCGGTTAACCGGTCTAGTCGGTTGACCGGTCAAGTAGGTTAACCGGGTAGCGGTTTTCGTGCATGTTTCCCTATCGGTTAACCATGAAAAATCTTAACCGGTTAACTGGTTAACCATAACCATTAACAGTCTAAGCAAATATTTTAATCACGAACACGCAAAGCAAAACGGTTATAAACTATCTAATTTAGTTGGTACCGAGTTTATGCTGTCAAGATCAAGCATATCAAAATATTAACTCGTTTCAAACTTTTTATTGAAATTTTATCGGACTCAAACTATACTCAATAACATAGTTGTAACATCTAGAAAGCCTATGCTTTGTTGGCCATATTTTACAGTATCGTTTATTGTAGTCAGGAAAGATAAGTAATTAAAGTTTTTAAAAATCACTTTAATGTAAACTTAAATTTTCTTAATAATAGGTTGAATGTCCTCTATCAGTTACACAGCTCGTCGTCTTCGTGACAACAATTCCAGGAGCTAACCGGTATCCCAAGTAACTTGTTATTCGTTCTAAACGACATACAGGTGGAGGAATTGTTAAATTTGTTAATTATCTCTTCGTTATGTTTCACACATGTTCAATATTTGATGGGCAGGAAGATCCTAGTGGTTATAACAAGAAATTCGCAGACGTGTTACGTTCATATACGGCCGATTAATTAAGAACCACATCGAGTTCGTTTCTACTCTTCCATACGTCAATAACATCCTATATATTTTACCTGTTTATAATAATTACTGTTGACAATATGTAACATTTTATTTTTCAAGTCGTAATTCAATTACATTGAATTACACGCTAAGCGTATATTGTTCCTTAAGGATCTAGTTATATTAAGATATCTGTGTCGCATAAAGCTATTTCCAAGTACATATCTATTTGATTGTTCCGTATTGCCCCCTCTGACGCGACCGTTCGGCTCTGGTTTCGATAGAGAGTCGGCCACGGGCTACGGCTTTGTTAAGATGTATTTTTGGCTAGAGGCCGGCAACCTTCGAATCAATTATCAATTGTGGAGATATCTTCTAATAACGGTTGGTAAAGTATACATTATACGAACTAATTTAATTTGAGGTAATTTATTTAGCGCGACAGAGTAGAAAGCGAGCCTTAGAATGTGACAGCAACCTTTAGAACACGACATAAAATATAATGCAACAAATATAATTCGACAAGAACGGCCGATTTAAACTTTGCCTAACAAGAAAGTTGTCTGGTAAGGAATTATAGAAGTTAATTTGGATGGACTCGTTTCAAATTAAAAACGCTGTTAACTTTGCTTGAAGAACGGATTTCCCGTCTCATGCAGTTTTTGGTTGGTAATTAGCAATAAGATCTTTTTTTGCATGTGTTTCAAAGTTTAGAGCATGTTAATTTGCTTTTAAGTTTAGTACACGTAATTTGTATAAACTTCAATTAATTGTTGAGCTGGTTTTACAAGCTGTAAAACGAAATTTAGCTTTCTAAAAAAACATGCTTTGTTCCATATGAACCGTCGATAAATTCAACATGTGTTTTCGACGTCATATTTTTCTATTTTGTACAGTTCACAGATGTTGTCTTGAAAGCAAACGCTTTGAGCAGCTGTAATACAATTTAAACAAACATGCCTATTTTTGTGACCAGCTTTATCTATATTTAGATTATTAAACGTAAATTTGAAAGCCCAAATTCTCATTATGTTAGGTTCAAGTAATTTGTTATCTACCTGAAAATATCTGCCCAGGTTAGAATTTAATTCACTGTGTTATGCTTATCAAATCATTATTACTTTAATTTGTATAACAAGTTCATGTTTAAAGTAAAGTTGCTTGATTAATGAAAGGAAAAAAAGGAAAGTTAAAACTTTAATTGTGATGTAGTTGATTACGACCATTTTTTGTTACAAGTTCCAATATTTTAAAAGAGTTTTCTAGTAAACATTTAGTCCGAAATCTAAGACTTTTATTTTGGCCAAGTACGATCAAATCTAATTACATAAAGCTAAAATTAATCTGAGTAATAATTTGATGCCAATATTATATTGGAAATACTTTTTTATTATTTCTTTATATATGTTTATAGGACACAAGTGGTGTTCTATTTTTTTTTATTTATTTAACCATTACAATTTCTTACAGGAGCTGCGTCTTATTTTGTTGAGACAGGTTTTTGTTAACGAAGGCGATCATTTGTTCTTTGGGTTTCCACGTCCGCCCTTAGAACTGTGCTTTGCAATTATCGTCATTATCTCAGGACATGGTGGCGCCTATTTGATTTAGCTTAACTTTGGTTTGCAAACAGAATTCGACTCCCCCTTCTCATTGCTCTACCCAGGAATAGACCCCTAGCTTTGTCGGAAGACTTTGTTCTCTAGCTCCTTAATATAACAAAAAACGTTCCAGTCTTTTGTAAAACAGAAGTCGTTTTAGTGGCACCCATCCAACGTAAGGCTTAGCAAAAATAGTTACTCTGGCGTCACAACGTGAGCCAGCCAATTTTCAATTCGTATCAAATAATTTTCAATTTCCATCTATCCACTCTTAAACGACAAGTTTACGCTATAAATTCTATAGTTGGCACCTTGTTTTGAGTATTCGTTTACTGGCTACACATTATTATAGCGTAAAATTAATTCTTATACTGCTACGACCAAAAAACTCGTTGAAATAGTGTATTCTATTATTTGATAAAGCTTGGGTCGAGTTTTCTAATATCCTTTTTGGTATGTTGATAACGAGAAGATTGAAGCTCGAATTCTTGTTATTTAAAACAATTTTCAATTTGATTCTGCAGTTCGTCCTTATATGCATTTCTCTAAACTACTCGTTCTATTACTCCAAGAGCGATGCACGTTTTTTTTTATGAGAAGTGTAAATTTTGGGTGTATCGGTAAGTGCTCCTGAGTTATTAATACTAGTAAGACTCTCTTTCTAGCTCTTAGTTGGAGGTCAAATTGTTGAATGTAGGCCGATTATTCTTCTTATGCAGAACCAACTGCGCAGGTATGTGTTCCGCTGTTGCAGGGAATGTCGCAGCGCTCAACATCTGTCAATCGTGGTGACGCTACATCTGGACCCTGCCCCGGACGCCTCGCCGACTCACCTCCGTGGATGCAATGGGCACACGATAATAGCTGGCACTTGGAAGTATGTTGTATTAGTGTTCCCATATATCGGGAGCACCTCTTCTCTTCCTACCTTTGTTGGTCGTGCGTCGCTGGTGCTCCATAGTACTTCACTACATGCTTATTAGAATTTGTTCGACCGTAAATAATTTTTTTTACTTTAACGCTCTGGCATTATGAGCAAGCATAAGCAGTAATTTTTCTTTTCTTTCTTTTATTAATGAATACTAAATGTCAGACGAAATGCGCAAGTCGTACGTAAATTTCTAAAATTTGTTCTTTATAATTCAACTATTTATTTATTTTTTTGTTGATGCAAACCGAATTCTCTTTTTTATTAATGTTTACTGTAAATAGAAAATTGATGACGATGTATTTTTGTGTTGCTAGGAATCCCCCCTCTCCGCATTGGTAGTTAGCCTGGTACTTCTATACGTTTCTTGTGTTCTGTTTCGTCATCGTGATTCGTGCGGGTCCGCACTATACACATCCTTTCTATTTCTATCTGACCTGTACGCTGCATATCCTAGCAGACGTGTTTTCAAAACGGTTTAGAAAAGTTTTGCGATATGCTGACGAAAATTATCTTGCTGGAAAATTGATTTTCCAGATTATGAACAAATACAAAAATATGAATTTCCACAAACTCATTAACATTACACTGGACGTTTATATTGCAAAGGATCCACTTCTATATGCTACAGCGTTGCAATAGTGTAACGAATATATATTCTATAGCACCATGTTAGCAAGAATCGCTTCAGTATAATTTTATTCTGTGGTATTTAATTCTCGTATTTGATGCTATAATATCTAAGAGAAACAATTCTATATTGAACCAGCAAATCATGTTCGCTTAAATAACTTAAATGCTTTGCACAGAGATATTTATTAATATTATACATTCAAGGAACGTATTTATATGGGGTCTAGTCGTTTGTGTTGTCTAACTTGCAGGCGGATTCTTCCCTTTCATTCGTTAGAATTGGAATAGCGCGTGCGTGTACTGGTCACGTGGTAATGCGCCACGAAAATAAGGTGCGGTACTAGAACGGAACGAGGTCGGCCATTGCTTTTGTAGATGTAGTCGAGTTGGCATTGTTTTTTAAAAGTATGATTCTTCAGGCCTTGCAGAAGTGGGGCCTCCGGATCGGCGTGGGATGGTAATAATAGGGGGGCGAGTCGCCTTGGGACACAGAGTGAAGCTCCAGGCTCCTGTGACACCGGCAAGGCACTGGAACGCGCCGCCTCTTGAATTGTTGTGTCGGAATTTGTTAACCGTAAGATCGCTTTAACCAAATAACTTATAAAATATTTTTATTCCTTTAGCGTATGACGGAGTAGAATGAAGAATTAAAATGACGGAGTAGAATGAAGAATTAAAATGACGGAGTAGAATGTAGGAAAAGTATTTTTAGATGTTGCAATAACATAATGATATGGTAGGACGGTGATATGTTTGTATAAAGGACTGGAAAGCTATTCGTTTAATCAGGGCAACTACAGCTGTTGTTTAATGTTTCGTTACGACAATTTGATTAACAGATTTCGGAGGACATACGTCGCCGTTTGATAACTAGAGATGAAGACATCAATATCTACAGGTATCAAACCTTTTTTTTTGTTTTGTTTGTGAGAATTCGTGAATGCTCACATAAAAAGTTTTCAAGGGTCGTTTGGTCAAGTTAAATTTTGTGTATATAGAATAGCGTGGGAGAAAATAGTCACGAAATGCTATAGTAATAATTTTATAAAATTTGCAGAAATTCACTTGTTAAAAATATGAGACTTCAAAGTCCATTTCTTGCTTTTTGGAAAATTTATTTGTAGATGTTAAATTTTAATAAGTTCATAATACCTGAATTAATTGAAAAGTTGTTTGTCCAAGTTAACTACATGTGATTCAAATTTTTTTAGAGATAATTTATGAGAAACATATGTGAGCCAATAATCAGATCTGAACACTTGGTGTCAAAACTTGTCTTAAAATATTATTAACTTAAGGTCTTGTTATGTCAAAGGCAGATGTATAGAGAAACCAATTTTATTAGTTCATTTTTGTAAACATATTTAAAAAAAATCAAGGAAGAGAAACTATATTAAATTTCATTTTTAGACTCAAGTCTTTTATTCCATGCATAATTAATTTTACTAAATTTTTAAAGAAAATAAGTTTGTTGAATAATGAAATTATACGAATGCTGAAGTAATTTAAAAAGCACAGATATGCTACAACTGGTTTGTTCTAGGTATTCATTTTTGATTTAAATAACTTTAGTGTGGTAATATTAATATTATCCACCTGTAATTATTAGTCTGTTTTTTATTGGGAAGCACAAACTGTGTCTTTCTAATAGAGAATTTGTTGTGTATTTTTTCTTTCAGGATCATCGAGATCGAAGAGGTCGTAAGTATGTTCCAGAGGTTTCCAGATACATTAGTTCAGTAAGTTGTAAGTTTCTTATTGTGTGTACATCCCGTGAGTTTCTGTATCTTCCCATAGGAGTAATGAATCTTTAGTGTTATCGTTCATACAGATACAGTGGCGCTCAACCCATTTTCTTTTTGTTAGTTTATTGCAGAGTTTAGACCATCCCCACACCCTTTCTCATTGCTCACCCTTGGGGTAATTCCCAGACTTAGCCGCGAATAAGTAAGGCTTCACTTTAGCCAGCAACAAGGAAGCCCAAAAGAAAATATCATTTTAATAGTTCGGTGCGCATGTCTCTTAACAAGAAAGCTAGCATACCTCATCGTCTTTATGGGACCCTCTTGTGGCGATCATGAATTCTCAAACAATCTAAGTGTGTCACTAAACACCAGTCATGTCGATCCAATTTGTAGTATACTATCACGTACACCACTTAAAATGTTGCTATCGGTGTTGAAGTATGAAAGATATTAGAAAATGTGGTCGATAAGATCGAAAGTTCTAAATCGACTGTAAAGTGTTAGAAATGACCAACATTGAGTAACCATTTGTCAATCATTGATTTGATGCTGGAGAATCGGTATTCGAATTCAAGTCTAAGGCGGCGGTCTTGCACCTCAGTTTTTTCGCATTCCCGATCTTCACAACGTTGTTGATCCTCCTTAACTATGCTCTATGTAATATCTTTTTTTTCTATAATAAATCTACTCACGTTTTTCTATTTATAGCAACTTTTTAAATTTTTGATTATATTTCGAACTTGTTTTTTATAAATAGTATATTCTTTCGTCATATTTTCAACTTTCTGTATTCTATAAAATGGCCCCCAAAATAGTTTCTGCTTTTTGGCATGTTGTGTAGGTCTGAAAATGAGCTCCTTAAGAAGATTCCTGCTTAAGTAGAAGGGTCTCGGTGTAGTAATCAAGCACTGGTGTGAACTTAACAACACTCAAATCCATCCACACATTTAAAACCAGTGGAACACAAAATGTGGCTACTATACATCATTAATGTGTGGATGATACGTCATCCACACTTTTGATGGGAAAACCAATCTTAAAAAATTGTATCTCCTTTACGAAATGATGTCTGATAAATTTGTTTGTGCGAATTTTATGACTTTCCCCTCCACCCTTAGTTTAACGACAGTTGCTACAATGATTTGAAGGGTCCTGAATTGAAGCTCCTTTAGGTAAATGATTATTCGCGCAAACAAATTTTTAGCAGACATCGTTTCGTAAAGTTGATACGATTTGTTAAGATCTATTACTTCACTTCCTGCCCTTACTTTAAAGACGGTGGTTACATTGAATTGAAGCATGCTGTATTGACGTTCCTTCAGGTAGATGATTATTCGCGCAAACAAATTTAGCAAACATCGTTTCGTAAAGGAGATACAATTTTTTAAGTTTTATTACTTTACCGTCCAACGTTAGTTTAACGACAATGGTTATATTGATTTGAAGGGTCCTGAATTAAAGCTATAGGTAGATGATTATTCGCGCAAACAAATTTAGCAGACGCCGTTTCGTAAAAGAGATACAATTTTTTAAGTTTTATTTCTTCACCCCTTCCCTTACTTTAACGACGGTAGATACATTGAATTGAAGCTCCTTTAGTTAGATAATTATTCGTGAAAACAAATTTAGTAGACATCGTTTCGTTGAGTCGATACGGTTTGTTATGATTTATTACTTCACCTCCTGCCTTTACTTTAACGACTGTGGTTACATTGAATTGAAGCGTGCTGAATTGAAGCTTCTTTAGGTAGGTGAATATTCGCGCAAACAAATTTAGCAGACATCGTTTCGTAAAGGGGATACAATATTTAAATTTTTATTACTTTAGCCCTTGCACTTACTTTAACGACGCGCTATGGGGCAAATAGCTGAAAAAGGTGACCAAAAATAATAACACAAACGGTTGTTTTAAAAATATATTTTTTGCATTTGAGTGTATAATATATGTAACTAAAGTTATGTTTGATAGAACGGCCAAGAAAACAATTTCAGTTTAAATGCGAAGTGAGTGATGCTGGTATACCTCAAAAAGTGTTTACATCTTCAGTCTTAGAACTGTTAGACGCGTACCCTCATTGTTTCCTATTTTGAACTAACTTATACGTTTCTCTGAAATTTGCACAGTCTGCATCTATCACTATCTGATCTAGGTCTACATCCACCTCTTTTTTCCTATCTCTGCTTGTAATATATCCCATAATATTCCCCAAAAATGACTTAGAACGTATTCTGCCCTTCTATTTCTCCTATTTTTTTCCACAGATATCTTTATTCCCCTACTATTTCTATAACCTATTGGTTATTAACTTTGTCTGTCTATGCTATCATCCTCATACATCTCTAAAGCACAACATTCTAAAAGGCTGCTACCGTTTTTCTGTCTGCTTTTCCTACTACCACTATTTCATAGGCACAAAATGCTGTTCTCCACACATATGCGTTCTTGTTTCTGTGTTTGTTGTCTTTGATCATAGGTGCTATTCTTTCTTGTTAGATGCAGTTCGGTCCCCTTCTATTGTTTTACAATTATATACCCTATTTCTCCGACATTCAGTGGTTGTGAAGGGGTAAGTAGCCTGTGGCTGCCAAGTTCCCCTAACACTTGAACATTTGCCGATTTAATATTTTTACCAATATATCTTTTCGCACAGTCAACATTAGTTGCAAATATTTCACAACCAACACCTGTAGTTGTTTATAATAAACATCACATTTTTCTGCGCTTATGTTTTCGTCATTAGGTTTTCCGTCTCAAAACTGGTTGGACACGTACCTCCACTTAATTATATTCTTAACTAGCCTACACAGTTCCTTGAAATACCAGCACATTCTATATACAGCTCGGTTCCCCTTCTATTGTTTAATAATTATATGCCCTATTTCACCGAGATTCAGTGGTATGTGAAGGGGGTTAAGCAACCTGTGGCTGCCAAGCATTCCCCAACACTTAGACATTTGCCGAACTAATAGTTTTCCAGCAAATCCTTTCACACAATTGACATTATTCGAGAATATTGCACAACCAATACCTGTAGTTGGTTATAATAATCATCATGTTTAAGTACAGTTATTTTTTTCGTCATTAGTTTACCCATCTTGGGACTGCTTGGATGCGTACCCCCACTGATTTCTATTCTCAGCTAGCCTACACATTTCCCTGAAATTCCTACAGCCTACATCTTTAACTATCTCTATGCAGTAGTCTAACCTAGGCCTGCACTATTCCCTCATGCCGTAGAATGTGGCCTATCATCCTATCTCTTATATTTTCTTCCGGTTCCCTACATACTTCTGTCTTTCGCTACCATTTTTAGTACCTTTTTGCTCTTAATTTTGTCTGTCCATGATATCTTCACCATACGCGTGTAGCACCACATTTCAAAAGCTTCTAGTTTTTCTTGTCCGCTTCTCCTACTGTCCAGGCTTCACAGTCGTACAGTGCTATGCTCCACACATATGTTTTAAGCAATCTTTTCCTTGTTTCTATGTTTGTTGTCTTTGAACACAGTAGTTGCTTTTCTTGTTAAATGTAACTTTTTCGTTTTTCCCATCTTGCGTTATTTGGCTTCTTAGGTAGCAGAAATCCTTAATCTGTTGTAAGTTTGTGTTACATATATGTATTCTTGTTTTTGATTTATTCTCCCCTCCTTTGCATACTAGTACTTTAGTTTTATTTTTGTTATCATTTCTCTATTAGAACCGTTTCCATTTCAGTAAGAGCAGCTTCCTACTTTTCCTGCTGCTTCCTAGTACCGCTATATCATCTGCAAATCTACGCATATCAATTTTTGTCCCTGCATAGTAATTCCAAATCTCTTCCTGTATTTGCCAGTATTCATTGCCTCTTCAATGTACAAGTTAAAAATTAACGGGAATAGGGCACATATCTGTCTCACCCCTTTCCTAATGTTTACTTCTCTACGTTCCTGCTTTAGTTCAATTACTGCTGTCTGCTCTTTGTATAAGTTATGTATTATTTGTCTATCCCTATAACTTATTCCAATGTTTTTGAGTATTTCGAACACTTTTTTCCATTTTACATTGCCGAATGCTTTTTCCAGGTCTAAAAAAGTGTTTTAGTGCATGAAAAACAAAAAAATAATCAAGATGCAATCCGGAAAAGTTTATGACTTATCACAAATAAAAGTGTAATTGATTTCTCAAAAACAAACCTATAGTGCAAAAAAAATTCATTCGGTTCGGACCATAGGTTCGGCAAAAAGTGAGCAATACACTTTGGGACATTTTGTAGTGGCGAGTTGATTATGCCCGGCAGCAGTTTTTTAAAATTATATGATACACATTTGACTATTTTATTCTGAAAACTCCGAACTTTCGTATTCAGAAACTTTGTCGCAATCATCTTCACTCTCGCATTCTTCTGTAGAATGAATGTCATTTCTTTTTACTTCGACCAGCTGAAGCAAATCTAACGTTTTCAAGAGAAAAGGTTTTGAACTCTTTCTAGGTTACGGTCTTACTCCAGCGAGGAGCAAATCCGAGGTTAAACGTAGTCTATTAATTATAGCCATATTACAGGCCTGTCTGGAATATTTTCTTGCGAAATGTAGCCTAAACCGCTGAAAATGTTTATCTCTAGTCTCAGCTGCTTCTTTTGAAAGCTGCCCTATTGGCAAGAAAGCCCGTGTATTAAACTTTAATAGAGAGCTTGTCCCATAGGATATCAACTGTATGTCTACGTACAATCTGGATGTCTCTTCCGTATAAATACTGAATTCTTGAATATTAATATCATGACCGCTACAATTATTAATTGTAAATTAATTCGTGTTACTTCTGAAGATAAATTGGCATCTGAAGAAAATCCTCTGGATGTATTACCATCATTGGTATTTCCTAATCCCGCTTTATGAATATCAACTGGAAGTTCTAGTTCATTTTTAAACTTTTCTTGAATAATTCGCTTTGTATCACTTATTATTTTCTTATCAGTTTCATTACGTACTTGCTTGCTGTTTTCTTACGGGTAGTTTGTAAACCAAATGTAATAAAATCTCAAAGATTCTAATTCTTGCATAAAGAATCGATAATCCAAATTTTAATGTACCTGGATTCAGTTTTCTTTTCATATATGTAGATAAGTTATTAAAGTCCCCACAAAAATGACATAGCATCGCATTGTTGATCTTGTAGCAGTTGCTGCGTTGCATATTTTGGCATCCACCACTGTAAAAAATATGTTTTATAGTTATACAGTCTTCAACCAAAGATGTGTTTTGGAGTTCGGTTATTTTATTTTCAACGTACTTTATTTCTTCTCTAGTCAAATCGGTGGATCAATATATAAATCTTACGCGTATTGGATGACAATAACATAGACTAGAAGGCGTCGGACTTTGCCAAATGATTTTTTCTTTGTTATTGATTTTACAGCTAAGGCGTAGAGGAACAAAGGAACTTTGAAATAGATTTGTATCGCTACCAGGAAAGTTAACAAATTTCTCTTATACTGGGTTTGTTGGGATCCATCACATTATCATTTAGAAATAAGTACCAAATTTTGTCTTTCCTCTAATGTTAAGGTAGCCAAAACTTCTTTGAGGTAGATCATCAACCAGTATGCACTATGATCCATCAAGTCTTGTAACATAACTTCGATATGTAATTCGGTGACTATAAAAGCATTTTTTGTAGGGTAGCAATCTTTCATTGCTTGTTGCAAAACCTTGTATAAAAAAAATCTTGATTTATCTGCTTGTCTTATAATATCATACCGATGTCTGCTTAAATTTCCTTCAACAAAAAAAATATAATGCTTGTGTTGGTGTTATCATATCCAATTTATACTAATCTTGTTGTTTCAATATTTACGATATTCTCATGCTCCTGTGGGGCGAGTTGTAATATTTTTTATAACATGATAGATATCCACCTTACCAGAGGCCCGTAAACTCATCTGCGTTGCATAAACAAGGTTCTCAACAGCTGCATATTTCCTTAATTCTTCAGTATTTGCCCTTTACTTTGTTCACTTATATTTTAAAACTTAGGGATGGTCGTCCAGATGTAGTGATAACGAATATTTCAAAAAATATGCTATTAAGCCACAGTTCAAATTTTTAAAGAAACATTTTCTTTTTTCGACTAACTAATTCTCATTTAGTTGTAAGCTGATATTTAAAATGCCGCAACGTTTGTTTTAATTCTTTATATTGATCTCGTGAACAGTTAGAATGGGCATAGACATAATTTTGCATATAATCGATCTTCTTGGCAATATGTCTCAGGTTGTTGCATCGGGTTATAAAGATATTTTCTTGTCAGAATTTTGACACCTGAACCAGAAGTTGAAAAAGAAAATAACGTTTTTTACTAAAAACCATATGAGTGGATAATACCAAATTCTGTCTAAAGCAATTTAAATAGCTATTGTAACTATCTGCAAAAATCTGTAACAAGTAAATACATGACATTAGTTTTGTCATTAAATTTAGGAAGTGATAGAGATTGATTAGCTAAACAAAAACCTATAAGGCATTATACTCTTTGACCGCTTTTTAATGCCCGATCTAGGTGAACTAAGTAAAAGTTTTAAGACTGCCGTTTTGTCATATGTTTTTAAGAAATATTTACGTCTACAAGTGTTATCTTAGATCACAACACGCGCATCAAATGATTTCACAGTAAGTGTTCGAAATTTCCGCCGTATCTACAAGTTCGTTGTTGGTATAATTCTCGGGTTTTCGTAATTTCTAAAAACAACTCATTAATCAACTAACGCGACAAAAAACTCCAATTACCTATTTCCAATTACTATTAAGTCCCAAAACTGCATTTAAATGTACTACCTAAGCACGTAGGTGAAACACACAACACTTACACACAATTGCAACGTCTAATCCAGGTTACGAGCTATGTAATGAAAAAGTACATTCAACTTAAAGTAGGATATCGTATTCTGCATAAACGCTGAATTGCAACAAACGCATCAGGAACGTCAAGAACCAAATACATTCGACCACATCAGCATTATGGAAAATTATTTTTTGTTGTTATTACCATGTAAACATGCGAATTTTAGAAAAAAATTTAATTTACTTCAGTAGCAGCTAAAGTGCATTGAGTAATTTCGTTTGACATCAAAAATGCACTCTATTTCACTAGTTTAGGTTTGCTGAAGGTCACAACTTAATTGGTCGACTTTAAAGCATGATGCAGTTGTATATTTTATTTGTGACCTAGTCAACATTGCAGTGGTTTTAAAACAATTTTAATACTTTTCTTGTGTGGCATTTGTAGCTAAACTGTATGTTTTGAACTCCAGGTTCATTAACAATTTTTGTTTGTCTTATCTGTCTCTACACCACCTTTAGATTTACGAACTTTCATTTGAATAAACGACAACTGTTTGATCGAATTTGTAAATAATATAATCGAAACATTTAAAAACAGAAGACTTGAAAAATGCGCCATTTTGATATCACTATTTTGAATCAATTTAAAATTAATATTATAAGCCACACAATATAAACATTATTAATAATATTAATACATGCCCTTATTAGATAAAAAAATTTAGAAATAAAATACCTTTCTAATAATGTTTTCTTTGTTAAATATGATTTTAAATACCGTTCACTATCCAAACAACGAGAAATGACACATTTTTCTACGTAACGTTTAATTTCCAACTGGTATGACATGCGCAAATAAGAAAATTAAATCAAGCAGTAACTTGTCCGGTATGTGTCATTTATTGTACAATATTTTATAAGAGATGTTATAGCTCAGGAGAAACTTTCATAAAATAAACTTTTGGCTAACATTTCCGATCTTTTGCCCCAAAAGCGCGACCGTAGTTACATTGATTTGAAGCGTGCTGAATTGAAGCTCTTTTGTGTAGATCATTATTCGCGTAAACAAATTTAGCAGACATCATTTCGTAAAGGAAATACGATTTATTACTTCAAACCCCCTCCTCCTTACTTTAACAACGGGGGTTACAGTGAATTGAAGCCTGCTGAATTGAAGTTCTTTTAGTTACATGAATATTCGCGCAAACAAATTTAACAGACATCGTTTCGTAAATGAGATACGATTTGTAAATTATTATTACTTTACTCCTTACCCTTACTTTAGAGACGGTGGTTACATTGAACTGAAGGGTGATGAATATTCGCGGAACTAAATTTACCGACATCTTTTCGTAGAGGAGATACGATTTGTTAAGATTTATTACTTTACTCCCAGTCCTACTTTAACGACGGTAGTTACATTGAATTGAAGTGTGCTGAATTGAAGATCTTTTAGGTAGATGATTATTCGTGCAAACAAATTTAGCAGACATAGTTTCGTAAAAGACATGCGATTTGTTAAGATTTATTACTTCATCAGCCACCCGTTACCCCTTCCCCTACCCCCCCCTACTTTAGCAACTGTGATTACATTGAATTGAAACGTGCTGAATTGAAGTTCTTTTAGTTACAAGATTATTTGAGTAAATAAATTTAGTAGACATCGTTTCGTAAATGGAATTTAATTTTTAAATTATTATTACTTTACACCTTACCCTTACTTTAACGACAGCGGTTACAATGAACTGAAGGGTGATGAATTGAAGCTTCTTTAGGTAGATGAATATTCGCGCAAACAAATTCACCAGACATCTTTTTGTAAAGGAAATACGATTTGTTAAGATTTATTACTTCGCCCCCCAATCTTACTTTAACGACGTTGTTTACATTGAATTGAGGGGTGCTGGTTTGAAGCTCCTTTAGGTATATGTATATTCACGCAAACCAATTCAGCAGACATCGTTTCGTAAATGGAATATAATTTTTACATTTTTATTACTTTACCACTTACCCTTATTATTTAGCAGGCATCGTTTCGTAAAGGAAATACGATTATTAAATTTTCATTACTTTACCCCTTACCTTTACTTTAACAATGGTAATTACGTTGAATTGAAGGGAGCTGAATTGAAGCTCCTTTAGCTAGATGATTATTCGTGCAAACAAATTTAGCAGGCATCGTTTCGTAAAGGAGATACAATTTTTTTCAATTTCCATGTTTTAAAAAGTGTGAATGACGTTTCATCCACACATTAATGATGTATAATAGTCACATTTTGTGTGCCACTGGTATTAAATGTGTGGATAGATTTGAGTGATGCCAACTTCCAACCGGTTAATCAAGCCACACTTAAAATAATATAGGAAAAGTGCTACTGCTCTGTAAGGTAGCCAATGTTTTTGACAAACATCTTTCTAAATTGATTTTAGCTAAAATACTTTTTCACGTATAAATTCGCATACACTGACTTAACTGGCAGTAAGAGACATTATTTGCTAATCTTAGAGAAGAGACGAACGATTGATAGGCTTAGATTTGTAGATGGTAAAGCAGTATTAGCATCTAACAAGCAAGAGTTAGAAGCAGCTTTAAATGAAACCGCAATAGAGAGATACGGTATGAAAATCAACAACTATAAAACTATAGTTCTAGTATATAAAAGAAGGGAAAATAAGTCAAAAACCAGAATGCAAAAAAGAAACGAGAAATAACAAGAGGTTAAGGATCTCTGCTATATAGGAAGTGAAATAACGCAAGATGGGAAAAGTGCAAAAGATATAAAACAAAGATTAGCACAACATTGTGCTGCATTTAACAAGAAAAAGCAACTACTATGTTCAAAAACAACAAACATAGAAATACGGAAAAGATTGCTGAAAGCATATGTGTGGAAAACAGCACTGTACTGTTATGAAACTTAAATAGTAGGAGCAGCGGACAGGAAAAAGATAGAAGCCTTTAAAATGTGATGTTACAGTGTAAGGAATACGATTTCATTCCCAGTTAATTTACGCCCTTTTATGATTATTAATTTACAAATATCCCTTACGGTATTAAAAGTGTAAATTTCTATTCTATTAATATAATATTTATTCGTTATCATGTAGAACTCTATCTGTGTTCATAAATTTAATGTATTAATTTCGGTTTCCCTGATACCTGTAAACGTGTTGATGCAAGAATTCGGTCCACTGCGCTTGCTCGCGTAGTAAAACACATTAGTCTATTTTAATTTGAACATGTAATCGATAGACAAGTTTTCGACGCGTGGTCGAGTAGAGTTTTTTGAAGTCATGGAGTCCAACAGGCACGTGGCTTGGAGAAGGAGAATTGCTTTAGAATTTGAAGTAGAAACCATCACTAGGGTAGATGCTAGAGAGTCGAGAAGAAATTTTTGTTCAGTTTCTTCTTTGATTAGCCGACCCTCGATGTGATTTATATGATATGGATGTAACGTCATGACGGTATGTAATTATTTTCATTTTGAATTTAAATTAATGCTTCTTGATTTTTGTAGTGCAAGTTTTTATTATTAAGTATTTCAAGTTGAAATGTTAGGGTGCCGCTGTCATGAACAAACAAAAACTTAAGCGTTCATTTTCGAATGGAAACCAAGTTCGTAGTCCTAAAATATATGAAAGACTTGCATCTGTTGTTGGAGTTGTACATGAAAATTGATGGGCTATAGTACACAGTTCATTCTCAAATAAATTGGTAAATAGTTGCTACCTGAGTTACATAGAAGTCACGCGAACTACAGTGGTGAGTGATTTCTTTATTCAGTACTCGTTAAACTAAGAAACTACAGAAAGCGTAGCAGTTGTTTTTTTGTAAATTTATATAGTAGTTTAAATTGGTGTAAATATTTTTTTGTTCAATATTTAACAGTTTGATTTGTATAAATGTTGAAGATTTACAAGATAAACTTCAGAGAATCTAAAAGGTTAAACGAGAATTTGTTTGTAACTTAGCAGGTGACATTTTATCGATTGTTTGTCACATTTTATGATCCAGTTTTCTTTTACTCAAAAGTATAATAATACACAGGTTATGTTGTATCATAAGGCTATTTGACTTTTCGTTCAAAGTACAAATTTTATAAATATCCACATTCATTTTACATAAAATAAGTTCAAATCATTTACACACTTGTTTGTAAACCAAAACAGGATTCTTTTTCGGGGAAAATTAAAAAGTTGTTACTTATTATTAAAAAAAAATAAACACAATATCTTAAGAGACTTTAATAAATAATTAAGATCTGTGAAATGCACTTAAGTAATAAGAGATAACGTATAAATAGTTTAATAGCTTGATTACACAAAAAAAACCAATAGTGTATATAAAGTTGCATAAAAGATGTATATATATATATATATATATATATACATAAATAGAAAATGGATTATGTTATTGTAAATCTTATTTTTATTGAAGTTGATAATAGTGTCTCACAATTGGTACAAACAAATTCATAAAATTCATGAGTATAAACAGAAAGGCAATCAACATTCTATTGGTAAGACATTTTAAAGTTATATTTTTGAATTGATAATCTTTGAAAATTTTTTGTTATAAATTGGCTACGCTCTAATGAAGCCCCAGTTCTATGAATTTTTTGAGGTGGTTATATTTTCAGACAGTACGTGATCACCGTTCCAATTGAAGCTTATGTTAAGGTAAATAAGTATTATGTTTATACGTTTTGGTTGTTCAAAAGATTTTTTTTCTTTTCGAAGGTTTCCGTATCTTATTTTGGGATTGTTAGACATTACAGTTATTAGTAAGGCACGATGGCGTCCATAATTTCCTTTTTTTATCGTATACCAACCTACAATCCCTGCTCATAGCTCTGCTCTAAGTTGATGAAACTTAGCTGGCTGGAATATCTTATTCGAGGGTCCTTTTGTACGAAAAGCTGCTTTTCATACATTTTACCCTGTGCTTAAACTTTAAACAGGAACCCCTCCTTTGTTGTGTGATGACTTTGCCGCCTATAAGGTGGAGTAGATACATACAAAAAATTAGGTGTAAAAACAGACGTATAATGAGATATGGACAAAGTTAAGAATAAAAAGGATGTAGAAATGTAGAAATGGTAGGGGAAGAAAAAAATATGTGTAAAACAGTAACAAATAGGAGAGCTAGTATGATATGTCACATACAAATTCATGGGGGAATAGTGCGAAATATATTAGAAGCAGAGAAATGAAAAAATAGGTAGAGAAAGACCCAGATTAGACTATTGCACACAGACGTGAATCATGCAGGCTGTGAGAATTTTAAGGAAATCTGCAGGTCAGATCAAAATAAGAAACAATGGAGTACGCGTCTGCACAGTTCCAGGACTGAAGACCTGATGAAGCTGGTGTATAAATTCGCATTCACGCACTTAATCGGCAGCAAGAGAGAAATCATTTACTAATCTTAGAGTATCAAAGCTACAACTTATTAACATCACTTAGCTTGCATGGTTTTCAGTACTTTGAGTCATGTCGAATTATTTCCTACCTTATCCAAGTTTTTGAATCTACTACTCAAGTTAAAAATAAATTTAGTGTACCTTCCCCATGTAATAACAATCTTTTTCAAATTTCTTTGATTTTCATCCCTTTCTTTGTGAAAAATTTAATGGAGTTGGTTCAAACTTAAATTTCAGTTTTTTATTTAGAACTAAACTTTATAAAATCTATATATACCACTTATTTTTAGTGTTTGTAAATGTTACCTCTTTTTAAAAAATATGATTAAAGACTTCACTATTTTGCTTTCATGGCTAAGATATATGGCATATAAAGCGCAATCTTTACGCTGTTCAACATCTCAACTGCATTATTTAATTGTGAGTCAGAGGAAAATATAAATGTTAAAGCTCCACTCACAAGCCACAGTTATAGATATACAATAAGCACTAGAAATTGTACTACCTTACTTCGTTAGTGTACAATATTATGTAACATATTGACTGACTACTAATTCTTTACATCAAGACTCCGGAAATGCCAGTGAAAATTATTCTACTACACTAAAGCTATAAATTAACTTATACTGTTAAAAAACCTTGACCAATATTTTTATGCATCTGAACCGAAGCAGAGTGCAGCTTGCAGGAAATTCCTATGGCCAAAAAAAGAGAATCCCCGTGTCTGCACAAAAAAGAGGATCCACTGTCTGATGCCGTGAAGGACATATTTATGAGTTGCGAAAACAGACAAGGTTAGACAAGGTCTACCTCTATCTCATAATCATAATAATATATGGGTTAGTTTGGTTTATTTGGTGGTTGGGATGGGTTTGTGGTTAGTTGGACAAAATAATCAATTTTAAGAGTCGTGCACGTATATTTAGAAGGACATTAGTCACGAAAATACAGACGTTGATAGATTGCAACGGGACGAATTTAAATTAACGAATTAATTAAAAATGTAAAAAATTGCATGGATGAATGTTTGTTTGTTTACTTACGGGTGCAGTGGTCGGTGTTTGCCCGGCGTCGTGCGGGTCGGCCGCCGTGCCCCCGCGGTAGTGGCTCAGCACGCACGTGACGAGTCCCAGCGCCACTGTAAGCACCAATGCAGACACCACAAGTATCAGGATGGTGGACTCGTTGCTCACTGAAACAAAATCATTTATTACATTTTTTAATTAAAACTACAGGAGAGTCCTAATTTTATTTTTAACACCCCTGGTAATGTTCATTGCATTCCCTTTCAACCATAAATGTTGGTTAGGGATACAGATTACAAAACATGCAACTACGTAAATTATACATCACAATTTCATATTTGTTTAGTCACACACATTTCGATAGATTTATAATTGCCAAATTTCGTTACTGTTGATTTACGAAGTATGTTCACCATTTCAACAATGGGAATAATTTAGTGTTTTTTTACAAAGAAAACTGTGGAAACAAATTAGCTTAATATTTTTCAATTGGTAATGGCATAGGAACAATATAGCAAATGCTGAAGTTCATAGAAATATTTTTACTGGAAACATTTCCGTGAAAATGAATACCAAAGAAGGAAATATTGACGGAACACTGAAAATATCATAATTGAAACAGGTCCTAAATAAAGGTCCGTTACATTTCAGTGTGTTTCAAACTAATTTCGAATTACATATTGCTATGAAATGCCCCTTACTTCCCCTGATTTGTGCGCAATTAAAATTGCTATGATTTTTCCCTTACTCAAGCCCCTACGTGAGTGTTATTATATTGCTATGAAATAGCCCCTACGTTGAGGTGCCATTAATATTGCTATGAAATCCCCACGATTGGGCGTACCATTAAAATTGCTGTGATATTCCCCTTTCTTTCTATCTGTTGAAATAATTTAAATGAAGCAATCCAGAATTACACAGTATAATGCTTGGTAATACGTACAGTTTTATGTCGATTCAAAAATTAGCCCCTGAATAAATTATTCACATTCACCAAATTTAATTTTCCTGAAAGCCAGCAAAATATTTTGTAATTACTCTAAAATACCTTTCGAACGTTCGAAGATGCTTTCCCCATTTTCAAATTCTCAAATGACCATTTTCTTGACTCTTACAGATATATAATATTTAGCAAATATTAAAATTGAAACGGTCTTTAACTAATAAAATTTTGAAGATCTCTAACCTGCGTTTTCCTTGCTCGCCACTGGAATTGCCTCATAGTGTCTGTGTTTAGCACCCCTTGAATGCTACGGCTCTACTTGCTTCACTTGATTGGCCAGAATAATGAATTAATGGTTGCTTGTATTTTTCCCCTTGTATTTCTGTAGTAACTTTGAATATCTTCACGCTTCTTTTTTTATTTCCATGTAATAATTTATTTGTACGTGTTTTCAGACGTATTATTTAAATATTCGAATACGTTTTCAAAGCCCTAAATTTGTTAAATATTTAAAATAAAATACAATTAATAGTTTATCCTACGTTTTACGTGTAAAACGGTCTATTCTTCGTTGCACATATTGGTACTTTAAATTTTCATTTTTAATAAATTATTTACTTTCACTAATTGTTAATGATACGTAATTTTCACTTTAAAACGACGTGACTCGTGCCTTGTTAAAGATGTACTGTCTATTTTCGAGTTTTCCATTGTATTTATAAGCTCTACCTTCCAGCGTTTTAATTGGCGTGCATCGCGTGTTTATTGATAAACGTTTGTAATTTCCGCCTATCACGTAGAACCTTGGTATTTCTCAAATTCCCTGGTTTCTATTGTTATACTTTCATTCAATCTCGCACGTCGGCATTCAATATATCATAGCATCTTCTTCAAATTTCCAAATATCTATTGCAATTCTGTCACCTATTTTATATTTGTCGTTTAAAGGTCCAAATCTTATCGTATAATTAACCGTCTGGTGTTTATTGTTTGTTACAAAATATGTTAAATTCCGATGAAATAAATGCATTTGGTCATGTATTTCATATTCAAATAATGACGTATTAGAATGCGTTTACTTATTCATACGTTTGAGATTTTTAATGAAATGATTTAATAGCTAGTATTTCAGATTGTTTATCTTTACCGAGTACGTGTTTATTTTGATGCAATTTGTTCCATTTAGAACTTTATCTTTTACTCGTTTTTATTTAATTCTGGACTTATAAATTTAACTTAAAACATATTATACGACGTACACATTCTTATTTTAGTTAAATATTATCTAATTATTGAATAATGAGCTTCTTTCTTATGCATTATATTAAAAATAATTTTTATACAGTGTGCTCGCTATTGACCTTTTTTAAAATAGTCGATTTACTCCTATAATTGGTGGAATGATGTGTTTTTCTTAACGTTAAAATTATTTACATTTATTCTACGACCCCATGACTTCATCTACCCTCTTACCATAGCATTATATATTTATGTTAAATAGTCACTTTACATTTGATAAATTTTTCCAATGTCATTTCATGAAATTCTGAACTCCTCCCTATAGTTGTGATCCAAAAAACAAGTTGATTTTAATCATTAATTTTAAAGAGCGCCAATCTACTATAAATGAATGTAATGCTAATTCCGTTATCAATGCCATTTTATCTATTAAATTATGGAAGTTTTATAAAATTTGATTATCAAACTGGTTATTTTTACACAGTGGCTTAAAAATTTACCTTACAAACGACTAAGTTGACGGAATGGATTTGATTTGTTTGTGGTCAAACAACTCCTTGAAAATTATTATTAAAAAGTTTTGATCTCAAATACACGTAAAATTCAGCTTGCATAGCATAATTAATGTTCATAATACAAAAATGAGCACTCAAATATCACCAACACATATCCATGTTCATACAGCATTTAAAATAGAATAAAATCTCTGACCTTGTTTAAAGCCATCGATTGTTGTCCTTGGTACCCCAACACTTGAACATTTGTCGAATTAATAGTTTTCCAGTAAAACCTTTTGCACAATTAACATTAGTTGAGAATATTGCAAGACCAATACCTGTAATTGCTTATAGTAATCATCAGGTTTAGGTACAGTTATTTTTTCGTCATTAGTTTTTCCATCTTGGAACTGGTTAGACGCGTACCTCCATTGATTTCTATTCTGAGCTAGCCTACACATTTCCCTGAAATTCCCACAACCTACATCTTTCACTATCTGTGTAACCTAAGCCTATCTGTACTTTTCTTTTTTTATCTCTGCTTCCAATATATTCCGCACTATTCCCTCATGTCGTAGTATGTGTTCTATTATCCTATCCCTCCCATTTATTATTGTTTTCCACGTATTTCTTTTTCTCATACCACTTCTAGTACCTCTTTGTTCTTAACATTGTCTGTCCATGATATCTTCATCATACGTCGGTAGCACCACATTTCAAAGGCTTTTTCGTATCCACTTTTGACAGTCACACAGTACTGTGCTCCACACATGTTTTCAGCAATCCTTTCCTTGTTTCTATTCTTGTTGTCTCCGAACATAGCTGTTGTATTTTCTTATTAAATACACCCGTCTTGCGCAAATCTTGTTTCTGTAATTTTATATTTTTTGCACTTTCTCCTTCTATTGTTTTCTTAAAATATACCCTATTTCACGGAAATTCAATGAAACGTGGAAGAGGTTAAGCAACCTAACGACTACCAAGATCCCCTACCACTTAGGATACTTACTGAATCAATAATTTCCTAAATATTCCTTTTGCATAATCAACATTTGTTCAGAATATTGAAAAACCAACACATATACTTGTTTACAATAATCTTCATCATTAGATTTCCGTACTAGCACTGGTTGTATGCGTACCTCCTTCCATTGCTTTCTATTCTGAGCTAACCTATAAATTTCCCTGAAATTCTTCTGGTCCACATACTTCACTATCTGTGTGCAATAGTCTAATCTAGGTCTACCTCGTTCTGTCTTTTTCCTTCTCAGCCACTAATATATTCTTCAGTATTCCCTCATGCCTCCGTATATTTTCTAATATTTTCCACATATTTCTTTCTTCGCTTACCGTTTCTAGAAGCTCTTGGTTCTTAACTTCTATCTTTTTCGTGTGCCCATCTCCTACATTCCACGTTTCACAGTCGTACAGTGCTGTGCTCTACACATATGTTTTACAGCAATTTTTTTCCTTATTCCGATGTTTGTTGTCTTTGTACATAGTAGCTGTTTCTTCTTGTTAAATGCAGCACGACCTTGTACTAATCTTTGTTTTATATATTTTGCACTTTTCCTGTCTTCCGATATTTGGTTTCCCAGGTAGCAGAAATCCTTAACCTCTTGTAAGTTCTCATATTCTATTTGTATTTTTGTTTTTGATTTATTTTTCCTTCCTTTGCATACTAGTACTTTAGTTTTATTTTTGTTAATTTTTATATCGTACCTCTCTGTTAGAACAGGTTCCATTTCATTAAGAATTGCTTCTAACTCTTCCTTGCTAGATACTAATGCCGCTAGCATATATAGTACAATTACTGTAACCTTAAAAAAAACGAGTGGATCTGTTCTATTATTTACGAACTTAACAACATATTAAAGCACCGTCATTGGCCTTCGGTAATTGGATACACTCAAGTTAACAAATTGAGCTGACTACATTATTCTGCAGATCACCTTCAAAGTACGAAGCTGGTTAGTATTTTATTTATTTATTTATTTATCGTTATATACTATTCGTGGGCCAAAGGCCTAAACTAGTGAATATGAACAGAAGTTTTATAAATAATATAAATTACAATAAATTTGCAATATATATATATATATATATATATATATATATATATATATATATATCAGTTTTCAATGTAGTACGTTGATAATCTAGAGGCTTTTTTTATCATCGAGTTATTCTTGGGCTGTTGGTAGAGAAGTTGGTGTGCAGTGTAGTGTTGTGAAGGGGTTTCAAATTGGAGGAGAGAGTTAGTTGCGAGGAAGTTGATGTTAGGTAGTGGGGTAAAGGGATCAAGTTGGAGCGCATGTTTTAAGTGGGTTTGGTGAAGAATTGAGTTGGGGCATAACTATATTAAGTGGTGGAGGGTTTCAGTAATGTTTTGTTTCGAGCAGGGACAGTACGGAGAGGGAATTAGTTGGAAGAAGTGTAATTTTTGTCCGAATTTGCCGTGTCCAGTCAGGAGTTGAATAGTGGATCGGTTGGAGTACCGGATATGTTCGGAGCTGTTCGTAATATCTCGGAAAATGTCGTATATGTGTTTACCTGTGATTTGGTTGTTCAACTGGTCTTGCCAGCTGTGCGTTAGAGATTCGGTAAATAGGTTGTTTACGTTTGTCATTATCATTGTTTCGCATTCTGTGGGTTGTAGGGTGCGATCATATAATTGTATTGGTCTTCTTTTCTTTAGGTTTCGAAGTTGTATTTTGGAGTGGAGTAGGATGTTTAGGGGTGGTTGTTTCAAAATTGTGTATAAGGCTGAGATGGGGGATGTTCTGAAGGCTCTTGTGGAAAATAGTAGGAAAGGTCTTATGATTGGATTAAGGTTTCACCGGAATGAGGTGTTGTAAGGGGATACCAGGAGTCTATTGCGTAACTTAGGATGGGAATTATTATTTATTGTAGGATTACTTTACGAGTGAGGCGAGTCAGTTCGATGGATTTTGGTAGAGAATGGTGTATATTATTAAGGATTGCTTTGTTTTTGGATAGGAGATATGATAGATTAGCGTGCATTTTCGGTCGTGTTTCGATTTGGATTCCGAGGCATGTGGTTAATTCGGGTAGGGTTAAAGTGTGTTAAATATGCGGATAGTGGGGACGCGATGGAGATATCCTTTAAGTAATAGGATTTTGGATTGAGCGGGTGATAGGGGTTGTTTGTTTAGTAAAGACGAGGATTCGATTTTTTTGATCAGGAGGCGGGCGGTGTTTTCTAAAGATCTACGGGAGTTTCCATGTACGAGGTATGTTAGGTCATCAGCATAGACGAAGTTAGAAATACCAGGAATGTCAGGGTCTACGAGGGGGTATATAGAAAGGTTACATAGCATAGGTGAAAGAACCAATCCTTGCGGACATCCCTGGGAATAGAGGTTTGAAAAAGTAGTTGGAGTTTAGGTTTGAAGAACGGGAGTGTCGGTAGGATTTTAGGATTTTGTATATATTTCGAGGAAAGTTAAGTTTTTAAATTTTTGAGAGGACATTCGGCCACCATAAAAAATCAAACGTGGATTGGAAGTCAAAGGAAATTGCTATTACATATTTCGAGGGAAATGTTTGGACGGTGGTAATTAAGGATTGGATGGTGTCCTCAGCACTATGTCCGGGACGGAGTTCATGTTGGTTTACGGAAAGGAAGGAGTCTTTATCTATATGGGAGTTGATCTTCTGGATAAGGATATGTTCTAGGATTTTACCAATTGTGGGTAGAGGTGCTATGGGGCGGTAGGATTTTGGGTCTTCAGGAGGTTTCCTGGGTTTTAATATTAGGATAATAGAAGCTTTTTTAAGGATATTGGGAAACGTACCGGATTTAAGGTATTTACGGATAAGTTGGATCGTGGAATCTTTAATGATAGGTCAGGATTTTTGTATCATAAGGTTGGAGATTTGATCTAGGCCGGGGGCTTTGTTAGGGTCAAGTTTTTTTACAATTGAGTCCAGTGAATCTATGTCTAAGTCATAATCTGATGTATTGTTTAGTGGTGTATTTGCGTATTGTATTGTTGCTTGTTGTTGTTCAGTATGTGCATAAGCGACGGTGGAGGGAATTACTGTATTTAGGAGTATAGCCAGAGTATCAACAAATGGGTGGTGAGTTTGGTTCGATGGTGTGGAAAGTATATGGTTAGGCGTTGGTTTTATTAGTTTACGGTATGTATACCAGGGGTCATTAGTGTGTTCGTTGATTACAGTCATGTAGTTTTGTTTTTTGGTATTTGTTATTAGTGCTTTGTACTCGCTCTTTGTTGTTTTGTACTCGTGTGTAAGTAGGTCAAGGTTGTTGTGCTGTTTGCGTTTGGGGTTCTGAAGCTGGTGTTGTACTTTGCTCAGTGTTCGTCTTTTAAAGTCAAGTTCTAATGTCCACCATGTGTTTGTTTTCTGTGTGCAGTATTTGTGAGGGATGGTGTCTTTAGCTGCGTTATGTATGTTCGTGATAATAGTGGTGGCGAGGGAGTTGGAGTCGGTATTTTTGCATGTGCTTGATGAGAACGTGGGGGTATTTTTATTGAGGTTGGTTAAGTATTGCTGCCAATTGACTTTACGGGTATTGTAACATGAGGTTTTATAAAAGGTTCGTGGTGGACTGTTTGGTGGTATTTTGAAAGTTATAGGATTGTGATCACTAGTTTGAATTATGTGGGATATTTTCCAACTGGAGATGATATTGGCGGCGGATGGGGTGGCAAGTATTACATCAATATTGGATTGGTGGTTAGAGGATTCCCATGTTGGGATATGGAAGGGAGTGTTTAGGATTTGGAATTTATGTTGGAGAATAAGGTCTTCAAGAAAGGAGCCTCGTTCGTCAGTGGTGTCGTTGTGCTATAGAGTTGATCTTGCGTTGGCGTCTGTGCATATAATTGTGGGTTAGTGTCCTATAATGTTATCTGCGTTATCTAGTTGCTGTAAGTGAGTGATGATGTCTTGTCCATATTAAAAGTAGGAGGAGATTAGGTATGGAATGCCCGATTTCCAATGAAGTTCTATTGTTGTAGTTTGGTATGTGCAAAGGGATGGTGTGTAGGAGGCATTTATTGTAGGGTCTGTGATGATAATGGCGGAGGTGAGGTTTGGGTCAGTTGAGGTAGGATGGTTGAGTAATCTAGCGTATAGTGGAAGTGATGGAATTTTGTTATTGATAAACTGGTGTTCTTGTAATAGGGCAATGGAGAGATGTGATTTTCAGGAAGTGTTTTAGTAAATTCCAGGGTAGTTGCTCGGGAATGTTGGAGGTAAACTTGTATTGCATGAAGGGAAAGTTGCTTATGGGGAGTGTCTAGCGTCCGTTTTTTGTAAGGGTTTAAAGTCCATAATCAATACGTCTCAAGTACCTGCTTGTATATGAGGCATTCGGGGTTAGTTACCATGTGGTTGTGCGGTTTGTTAATGCGTAAGCAGTTCGTACATGTCGGGGAGGCTATTGTAGGTTGGGTGCAGTCTCTTGTGGTATGAGGTCCTGCGCACCTTCCACAGGACACTTGGATGCGGCACACTTTTGGCGAGTGGCCGAATCTTTGGCAATTATAACACCTGGTGATGGACACTAGGTCTCGCGTGCGGCGGGCCTTGTATCCTATGAAGAGGTGCGTACTGTTGGTTAGTATTGTTCTAAGTTGAGAGGAAATTTTTATTATTAAATTATCTGAATTGTCTGTTTTTAGTCTATGTACTGCTACTGATATTTCTTTTGTATATGTCTTCAGGTATGAGGTTATGTAAAAAATTTTGGGTGTAAATGTAGTTTATTGCGTCCGTGTTTGAAGTTTCCTTGTCTAGGTCAAAGATAATTAGTTGGGGTTGTTTAGGAGTTGGGACATGGACATAGCAGGATTTTTGACTTAAGGTTGTGAATAATTTTATATCAGAGGGCTTAGCAGTAAGGATGATGATTGCAGATTTAGTAGGTTGGATATTTCTGATATTGAGATTGGGAAGGGACGGCTGTAGGTTTGTTTTTATAATTTTTAATAAGGCAGAAAAAGTCGTATCGGTGGTGGTAGGTTTTAATGTGATTAATTTGGAATGTGGTCTTGTTGGGAGTACGTGTTGGGAAGTTGGATTGTGTAAGGTTGCTGTTGTGTAAGTAATTAGTGTGTTGATTAATGTGGATGGTTGTGTGTCTGTGGAGGAAGGTTGGCGTGTACTTATCTGAAAGATATTTTTCAAATCTTTATCTGCCGATTGTAGCTTAGTGGCCGTAATCTCGTTCTGGTGGACGGCTTCATTGGCGATAAGGGCCATTTCTTCAAACTTAGCTAGAAGGTATGTTGCGTTCAGTTCATTTATCTTGTTGCTATCTTTCAGTACAAATTTACTGATATCAGTTTTATGTTGCTTATTTGGAGCATAATGGATATAGTCAAATGTTCAAATGCAGGATCGTCTTGTTCTCCCGGTCTCTTAGATTTTTGTTCCGAGGTGTTACAGATGAAGCTCGCGAACAGTGTGGTGGAGAGTGCAGCGTGGCGGAGTTTTTTATGCAGGGGTAAACGCCTCCACTGATGGTAGTGGTAGTGGTACTAGTGGTGACAGAGTTGTTTGATGTAATAGTTGTATGTGTTGTTAGCTTTGTTTGCTAATCCGATTTATCGTTATCTATGAGTATGTGGTGTTTAAGCTGCTGTTTGTTATCGTTTTAGTGCCCAGATATACGTAAGTATAAAGTTGATTTATTTAAAATACCTGTTTCCATGACTAATTTCTGCTAGATATTACTGATTTTGGGATTGTAACTATATCGGGATAATTAAGTATGCTCATATTATGTACCATGCGGATAAAGTTCTATTATTAATGGTCTTATAGCACTTCTTTTACGTTTGATTGGGAATTAACGTTCTGCAGTATAAAATTTTAGGAGTCGCCGTGGATCAATGTTGTAAGCGTAAGACTACGGATCCCAAGATCCTGGGTTCGAATCCTGACACGGCCGACTGCTTGAAAAATGCAGGTGGCTTTTTTCACAAAAATAACGCCCTCGTTCGGATGAGAGGTTAAATGGAGGTCCCGTGTGTGAGTGTTGTCACGCACATTAAAGGGTTCGGCAAGATTCTAAATTTCCAGGCCAATGCAGTACCTTCGGGTGGAGCATTGGAAATCTAAATGCACGGTATAAAACTTTGAATTTCGCTGTCTTCCTCTTGTCACTTAATTTTCACAAACTTCACTTTTATAATATCAAAATATTTTTAAATTTGACTTTTAAAGTTTCTTTCTATTGATTCCAATTGAGAATTGTAATATGGGAGGCTGCCGGAAGTAATTTACAACGTCTAAATAATAATTATAGTGTCAAATTTAGAGACAACTTTGATAAGCTTGAACTATCAACTGACGTAAATTCATCTGTATACCATTGAACTGAAAAGTCAATAGCGCTTATAGAAATTTTGTGTAATTATGTCATTACAATTGAGTACACTACAAATAATTAGCCAGTAAAAGTTTGACCTACAAAAACACAAATAATAATTATGCCATAATTAAAGCTGGAGAATTTTACTACGTAAGAACTATCAATAAGAAGATACTTTTCTCTCTGAGTATACAACACATCCCTTCTTTTAGAGGTGGAGATGCGAGTGGTCTTCTTCTAAGATTACATTGCGTGTGCTATAAGTGGTTTGTACCTGCATAATAATTCTAAATGTTTTTCTACATTTGACAGTATTCGTTGCCTCTTCAATATATAGGTTAAAAATTAATTGGGATAGGTCACAGTCCTTTCTCACCCCTTTCCTAATATTTACTTCTCTACCTTCATGCTCTAGTTCTATTGCTGTCGTTTGCTTTGTATAAGTTATGTATTATCCGTTTATCCTTTAACTCATTTCAACAGTGTTTCGAACATTTTTTCCATTATTGCCTTATCGAATACTTTTTCCAGATCTACAAACTCTATATACACGTTTCCTGTTTTTTCTATTGTTTTCTCCATTAAAAATTTTAAAGCTAAAATAGCCTCCCGAATTCCCCTGTTTCGTCTGAATCCAAATTCATATTCTCCTAGTATTTCTTCAGTTCGTTTTTACGTCCGCCTTTGTACAATTCTAGTTAATACTTTTGACACGTGAGTTGTCAAATGTGTCTTTCCACATCTTTATTTTTTGGTATACTGACTATGATGCTACCTTCAAAAACTTTCAGTATCTCGCCTGTTTCATTCCTGCCATCTAACCATTTTCTCTACATTTTATATAATGATGTTTCCTTCCGCGCCCCTTATATTTTTGCTATACGGTTTTATATCCCTAAAATTCATTCCAATTAGTTTGTATGCTTCGTTTGTCTTTCTTATTTCTACCTTAGCTTGTACCTCTTTGCAATTTCCATCAATCCATTGTTCTTTAACTTTTCTGCATTTGCGAATAACTTCCCACTTTATGACACTATATCTCTGTTTTCCAGCTTCGTCTGATCGGTTTTAGTATTTTTGTCTTTCTTCTACTAAATTCAGAATATCCTTTGTTGCCCATGGTTTCTTATTCTCTTTTTGTATATATGCCAGAATATCTCTGGCCGCTGGATTTAATGTTATTCCATTCGGGTTCTACTTCCTTAATATCAGAAACTTTCCCGTCTTTCTGCAATTCGTTTGACATTTTCTCAAATCTTTTGTGGATATTTTTCTCTTTTAGTTTCTCAAAGTCAAAGTGCCTTTTTCCGTTCCCTTTTGTCATATTTTTAAATTTAAGTGCAGCTTTCGTAATTACTATGTTGTGGTCAGGGTCGAGCAAGAATGTAATCGATTTGATCTCCCTATGTCTCCTAGTATCTTCGACGTGTATTGCTTTATAGCATGATATTGAAATGATGTGTTTGTGATGGGAAAGTTGTTTTTGTCGCAAATTTCTACCAACCTATTTTCCCTGTCGTTTCACGTGCTTAAGACAAACAAATCTACTACCGCTCCTTCCCTACCCATACCTAATAGTGCATTAAAATCTCCCATAATTATTAAATTGTCATGTACTTATACGGATCCTAGTATATTTTCAATATCTTTGTAGATTGCTTCTATCTCTTCCTCACTGTAGCTAGAGGCGGGTATGTATACTGGTATTATTACTGTATCTACTGGTATAGATGTTAATCTAACTAGGAATACTCTTTCGTTTTTTTGTAAGTAGTTTTCTACGCAGTGTCCTATCCTTTTCCGCATAACTATTCCCAGATCCGAATTTCCTTCCACTGATCCTGTACGAATTACCCCAAAGCCTCCGCTCCAAGAATCCCCCGCCTTTGGCCACATAACTTCGCTAATCCCTACTATTTCTAATACCAATCTATCCATTTCAATTTTAAGATTCTCTAGTTTTTCTACTTGCTTCATGCTTCTGACATTACACGCTCAGACTCGCAGAATGTTCGCAACTGCTCTTATTAATTTACCGATCACATTCTCCGGAGTAATCCCCTCCCGAGATCCGAATGGGAGACTATTTTATTTTCGGAATCTTTTACCCAAGAGAATGCCATCATCTTAAATAGCAATTTAAGTATGCTGTGTACTTGGGAGATATTCCGGAGGTTTCCCGTTGTCTTCGCAGTAGTGTGTCTTAGACTGCCATACCGACCCCCAAGATCTCTGCCACTCTAAGTACTGAAAGAACTGCTGCTCATTTTCTGTAACCTGTCTTAGTCTGGTTCCTCACTAAAGACCCCACTACCAATACGGGTCTTTAGCTCCTGAAACACACAAGCCATTATACCCGTTTTAGTATTGTAGAATTTCGTCAAGGTGCATGTATATTCGGAATGAGAGTGCACATTAGATTTAAAAAAATGTTTAGGCTCATACTATTTTGGTGACTGGTTTAAGTGTACTTTGGAACCGTTTTTCGGTCGAAAACGAGTTTCGGGCAAATGTATCTAACTTTATTAAATTTACAGATATCCAAACAAAATAGAAATCTAAATTATCAGAATGATACGCGCTAAATTTTTTCTTCTTATATAATTTACCTAAGTAGTGACGAAAGTGACAAAAAATCACAACTATAAAGGAAAATTTAGTTATAAGGTGGCTTTTAGTATTGCATAACTATTAAAAGAAAGAAAGACCCGCCTTTAATTGTTTCATTGTATAGATTTATAATAGAACCATCTACTGTTGAGGTTTCAAGTTGAGAACTTTATCCTTTTTTTAATATAATTTTCAAAAATGCTCAAAACAGCGTAAATTGGTAAATTCAAAGTACAATATCTCCAAAGAGACTAAGTGGAAAATTATGAAATTAATATTGGTAACGCCTCTTTATTACATAAACAATGATAAAATTCAGGGACTGAAACTCAACTATTCGCAGAGTTATATTGCATTAAAGTTGGCCAAAACCCGCGTTATACGCATACAAAATTTAACGGTACATTCATCATCATCATTAGGTCTTCAGTCCTGAAACTGGCTAGACGCGTACTATCATTGTTTCCTATTCTAAACTAACTTACACATTTCCCTGGAATTTGCACAGTCTGCATCTATCACTATCTGATCTAGGTATACATCTACCTCCTTTTTCCTATCTCTGCTTATAATAGATCCCATATTATTCCCCAAAAATTCCTTAGGACGTATTCTGCCCGTCTATTTCTCCTATTTTTTCCCCCAGATAACTTTATTCCCCAACGGTACATTAATAAATAAAAAAAAATTGCCGAAATTTTAATGCTATCAAAATGTTTTTGTCATTAAATAAATTTCAAAAGCATCTTTCAATGCAAAGAGAGGAATGTACTACCCGAAGTCAAGAAGATGATGCACTTCAGCAATGGTGCGAGCTGCCAGTGCAAAAACAAAAAAAAATATATACCAATATGAGAATAATTTTAGTTTGATAGTAGAATACAATTTAATTTCCTACATTTCATGTAAAAAACTCTTGTGATGGTACCGCTAAAAGGGAAATAACTAGAGCTAGTGTGTGAAGACTTACAATAACAAATTCTTACTCCACAAGACATGTTCAAATATTGCAATGAAAAATGACGGGAATAAAACATATTTTTGACTCTGCCGAAGAAATTAAACAAACTGAAGGTGAACTAACAAAAAGATTTGAACTTTGCTTGTCTGTGATAGGAACACGAGAGTACCGTCGTTTCGTTTTAATGAGTGATGTTACATCACATTAACATGCAAAAAATTTTATGAGTACAAAACCTTAAATATGTAAAACTTAATTCCAAGAAAATGTATTTTAAACAACTTTTTTTTAATCAAAGTACTGGTCTTGTTTAATAAAATATAATAAAATTATTGAATGTTCCACGTTACTGATGAATTTAACTTGATAAAAAAACGATCCCTTTCATATAAATTAAAATGGATTTTTAAAGTTAATTACCGTTAAATTTTATATGCAGATGTTGCAATAGTTTTGTAAATGATAAAAAATAAGAAAAATCAGAGATGTCAGGCAACAAATTTTAGTCTATATGGATAATTTCAAATGGATTGACAAAAATCCTTGAAATAGTTTAAATAATTTTAGAAATGTTCGTCTAAGATAAAGTAACTATTATAAGTAAATATGGAATCTAACATGTAAGAATATGTTGCCTTAGGTATTTCCAATATTTCAATAAGTTCACAACATTCCAAAATTACTTGAAATCTTTCACAAAAGTTAGAAAATATTGAGCGTTTGAAAATTTTATTAAACGTAGTACAATTTTTAAAAATAAGTATGGCGCTAAGAATATATAACAATATATGTTATTTTTAATAAATATTTCCGATATCTTCAAATTTCTCCTGAAATATTTCAGAATATTTGACAAATATTGAAAGTATAGGAAACGTGAGGCGCCAATTATTCTGCTACATATTTTTACCTTAACAAATTCTTCCGATGCTTTTGTTTGTATGTATTCCAAAAATCTCTGAAAAGATTTAAAGAAAAATTTACAAACATTAAAATAAAATAACCTTTAAAAAGTATTATGGAATACAAAATATAGAGCAATGATTTATTTCCGACCAGAATAATTACATTAGAACTAAACAAAGGGTTTGTGCATCCTGCGGCATTTGAGATGTTGTTAACAAATTCTGGTATGTTGTAGATTACTCTAGAGCACTTGGATAAGGTATAAATTACAGTTAAGGAGTTTTGAAGTTCAGTTTCCATTAAAGCTTTGACTAATATATGTTCTAGATTAGGGCTTTGAAATACGTGGTACAATTACTGTTGATATAAATTGGAGATGATATAAATTATTGTATTGATTATATAGATTAATAGTTAGTAATTGGTTCGTTAATTGTAGTGCTTCCATAGTAATTAATAAGATAGCATCATAGTTTTAGAAGATAATATTTGTAGTGTTAGCAGTTAGCTGAAAATAAATTGTTGAGAGAGCTTTTTGCCACTAGGAGTTGTTTAGAAGGGTTGTATAATCTGTTTAAAAATAAAAAACTGCTGTTTCTACAAATAGAGTTTTCGTTACAATATTTAATCTTTAATAAATATTTTGTGCTTTACAATATTTTCAATATTTCTAAAATATTTTAAACATTTTAGCAAAGTTCAGAAATATTGAAAACATTGAAAATATTTCTTAATAACAAATAAGGACTTAAAATTACAGCAATCCACTTTTTAATAAATAGTTCAAATATTTCCAATATGGGTAAAATTTCCTGAAACATTTGAAGTAATTTTAAAAATACTTAATAAAAATATCGCAGCTTTTTCAAATAAACATGAGACCCAAACTACTGGGCAATACGATATCCTTAATAAGTACTTCCAATGTTTCCGTGCATTTCCAATATTCCAAAAATTCCAGAAATAGTTTAGAAAAGTTGGAAAATATTGTAATATTGGGTTTTGTCATTTTCGCTTAAACTTTACGTTGCTACCTACGATAATGTATGAGGGTGTGAACTTAAACGATGTCAAGGCATATGGTATTGGAATTGGATATATGAGGCAAAAAGGAGTTGGTCTGCCGTTTCATCGCCAGGCTTACTATACTTTTGTAATATGGTCAGGAAAACCGAAAAGGTATTGAGGAATGGAGTGCTAGTGAGTAAGAAAGATTGCGGAGGTTAGCAAAAAAGTCAATTGGTTTCGTTGCAAGACAGTTACTGTTCTTTTAATCCACCACTACTAGCTACTGAAAACATTTGCTGTGGTATAAAAGGTAAATGTTTTTGTTTCTTTAGCTACTCTGTAGTATTCTGGAGTACAAAAATTCACTATAATTTTATTATTAAAATATTTTGTTCGTGGCTGTGGTGAACGTCTCTAGTGATTGAGAAAATGCAGTATTCCTGAATAGAAATATATTTCTTCAATTTAAAGAGTATAAAGATTTAATTCTGTAATCCACTGCGGCCTTGTCATTTAAATGTTTCGTTCTTAATTACGGTAAACATCTGCAGTGATATAGACGGTGAAATATTCTTGGATTTTACTATTAATTAATAAAAACGTCTGAAACAGAAATTTTCTCAAATTTAAAGGCCATCGAGGTGCAACTCAGTGATCCACCGAAATCTAGTGGATTAAATATTTCGTTCTGAATAACGGTGAACATCTGCAGTACTATAGAGAGTGAAATACTATTGGATTTTTTGACAGGAACGCCTGGAAGATTTTTTTTCAAATTTAAAGGTTACCACTATATAATTTCCTGATCGCCTGGAATTTTGTCATTTAAACGTTTAGTTTGTAGCTGCGGTAAACATGTGCATTAATATAAAGAATAAAACACTCAAGGAGTTTTTGGTTACTTAATAGAAATGTCTGGAATGTCAAAAATTTTTTCCTAAAAACTTTAAAGTATCAGAATTTAATTTCGTGATCCACTGAAGTCTTGTTAGTTAATCGTTTCGTTCTAAGATATGATGAAAACTGCCGTAATATGTAGAGGGAAGTACTCTACGAATTTTTGATAACTTAATAGGAACATCTGGAAAAGAAGTTTTTTCCCATATGTAAAGGTTATAGACAGGACGAGTGGATAATTACAGGAATGTAATAACCAAACAAAAGTGCTAGCCTCTCCCACATGTTTCATAAGTTTAAAACTATAAAACATAACAAAGTTTTCTGAAACTGTTGATGACGAGCAAGCCAATTATAATACTCTTTTTCACATAAACCCCATCGATAAACTTTATCTTATTCATGGTAAATATAATAGAATTATATAAAGACAGGAATAATAAAATTGCAAAAGTGGCGAACTTCAATTTCAAAAGTTAGGAGCATCCAAACAAGACCCTGAATAGAGTGAATGATTTCTGATTGGTTGTTACATTCCTCAGGTACTTTTTCAATAAAACATATAGTTTGTAGCTACAATAAACATCTGCAGTAATATTGGTGAAATACTCTTGAATTGTTTGGTAACTCAACAGGAACGTCTAGGACAGAAAACTTTGTTCCCTAAATTTAAAGGTAATCAGGTTGTAATTTAGTTGTCCAATGGAATCTTGTCATTTATACGTTTCGCTTTTAACTACGGTGACATCAGTAGTGACACAGAGGTTGAAACACTCGTTGATATTTGGATAATCAATAGAAACGCGCGGCCCAGAAAATTTCGTCCCAAATTTAAGGTTATCGGTATAATTTTGTGATACATTGAAATCTTGCCATTTAACCCTTTTGTTCTTATCAACGATGAAATATGCAGTGATAAAAACGATGAAATAGTATTGAACCACACGGACCGGTTCAAAAATGTTAGGTTAGCATTTTCAGAAAAATCGCCCTCGCTTGGAACAGAAGTTAAATGTTAGTCCTGCGTCTAGATGTCATGTGGGTAAAGATCCCTATTTTACACAGGTTGGCAGCGTTCGACTAAATTCTGAATTTCCAATTAAAGGAAAAACTTCACCTTGACCAATGTAGTACCTTCAGGTGGAGCATTGGATAATTCAAATATACGATTCTGAAGAGAACATTAATAAGACCGTTAACATAAAGTATTACGAGCCTTTACGTTATGAATTAATAAACATAAGCCGTTCGATCTGCTCTCAGAAGAACACACTTGTAATGTTTTTACGCCTATGATTCACTAATTAAATATAAATTAGTTAAAAATTCATTTAATGTTTAATTATAGCTTTAATTTTGGGTTTACCATTTGTTAGAATATGTTTCTATAGCATGGAACAAAAACATGCGAACGCCGTTCGTTTGTTTTTCGGAATATTTTTCACAGGTGGTTCAATAAAAGTGTGATCAAACATGATTCGTAGGAGGAAACTATACGGCTATTACAAAGGGCGTAAAACATCAACCTCGCTATTTTATTAAACGACCTCATATATTATTACCGAAAAGCAGTTGACATCAAAAATAGAATTAGAACAAAAAACATGGCAAATGAGATGGTTTATTCATTAAGATGATTACAAATATTAATATTTTAATGTTTTGGCTAGAAACTAAGCAAGCAAAATTAATATTACTTGCGGTCGCAAACAAAACGAAATTCTCGGATAAAATACATCAACGAACCTTTTTATTCTAAATTATAAATAAAGGTAAGGGTAGAAAATCGTCCGTTTCAGACAGAGCAGTTGTTGTGGGTGTTAAAATGAAAACATTTTTTAGTAAAAAATTACATAATAAATGACATCTAAAACACTCATTTATAAAGCATGAAATATTTAATATCATCCTAGGTAGCTTCAGATGGATGGATCTGAATTGTATTCCTCCCATAAGAATTATACTACATTTAAAAATTTTCTCTCGTAATACTTACATTGAATTTAAACCGATATATGATAATGATGTTACAACAATGGAATCCCATACTCACGTTAACTTTCATTAGGTCTAAAATAAACGCTCATCTATTCTTCTAATCAATTGTTTACTAAGTTTCTAAAACAAAGCCTCATTCCAAAGACTTCCTTTTAAACACACTTAAAATAATCGTTAGTTGGAGCGGTATTCCGACCTTTTAAGAAATCACGATTATTACTATTAATTTAGATAATTAGCTGCTTTTACCATTCTACCATACTAGATCACTGCATTTAATAATTGTTAGCAAACTATACGTAATCAATGGCGATTCAAGAAACTACGTGTGGGGCAAAGTCTGAAATAAAGATCAAAATAAAATAAAATACATTTAATTTCCACCACAATAGATGTTTGAATTGTCTACCGCCTACTCGGGTGCAGGCTCTACTTCGTCTTATAAATGATCTTCGAATCATCCGCGAGTGTCCGCACTCACAAATTTCACGAGCAGCTGCCTGTATACGATCTCACAACTCCACCAAAGGCGCCATTGGTTTGCAGTACACTTTTTCTTATAGACAGCTCCAATAAAAAAAGACGAACGGATTAAAGTCTGACGAGTGCAGGAGCGACAATATTGGACCTAAACGACCAATCCACCTCCCTGGAAACGATTCGTTTGTTCTAAGTGCCTTCGTACTGCTACAGTACAATGTGCGGAGCAAATCGTTTTGCAACCACATCGTGCTTCTCAGCACGATAAGCACTTCTTCTAATAAAAGTGGAAGTTTATTTTCAAGAAACTCCAAATCGCGTTAACCATTTAAAATTTCTGATAATTCAGATAGCTCTATTACCTCGCTATTTAAAAATCCCAATTCATAAATTTATTTTAAAATGGTATAAGGATTTATCTTCTCGCATTAAGTGGGAATATTCTAACTCCCAGATGTGTACATTATAAAGGTTCAAAACTCACTTTTTCTGCACGACGATTCAGCAGCCCACAGAATTTTACTGAAAAATTCTGAATGTTCATCTCACTTAGCAAGAATTCGTCGACAAAAACCACGCTAGCCAGATAGCCCTGGGCTGAAATGTTTCCACACCTGTGATATTGAATGGATGCAGTTTTTTTGATAGGACGTTGTAGACAGTTGATGGATCAGTTTCAATTTCATCCAGCACAATTTGGTCATACTCATGCACAGGCTTCCCCATCGCGAACACCACCCACATCGCGAGCGGAAATTCGACCTTAGCAATACGCAAGTGCTTTTTAATAAAAAAATTTAGGGTGAATTCGGACAACTTCCCTGGTAGAATGCAGTAGCTACGTTTGCACTACCTCTGCATTCGCCGTAAATCAAGTGCATGTTAGCGTACTCCCTTGCTGATTACTGTAATCGAGGCATCTGCAACACCACTAGCTAATAGTTCGGCGTAGCATCTAATCGTTGCCAGTCAGCAATTCTAAATCGTATTGCAAAAATGGTCAGAGTTCACAGTACAAAATCAAAAACCATTTACCATAAACCAGTCCAGATGCATCACATGAGAAGAATCGTATAAACACACTGATAATAACATGTTTTTGAATAGCGTCATCATATATCCTTTTTACTCACTCAAACAATGCTAATCCCTCGCATAGTACATGCCGCAAACCGCGTACCATCTTTATCTTAAAGAGTTAGAGTCAAGAAACCGGGAGTAGTTAACCATTCTATTCGCAGCGGATCCGGATTTGAATAGGTGGTAGACAATGCGAACATCTACTGTAGTGGAAAATTTATGTTATTCTGATCTTTGTTTTAGACTTTACCACACACACAACTTTCTTGAATTGTCATCAATTTTGTGTAATTTGCAAACAATTACTAGATGCAGTGGTACACTGAAATTTATAATGAATTTATTCTATTATAGCAGAATTAATAGTAATAAACGTAGTTACTTAAAAAAAAACCTGTTTTATAGTATTATAGAATCTGTATTAAACGGGCTACTTTTATACCAATTGGATACCCGGGTTTACATATATTTTATTAAACCACGAAAGATTAAACTTAAAGGAAACATTATGAATTTCAAAAATTTTTAAATTTAGACTTTTCTAAAACAAACTCAACAGTGACGTAAAAATAGTAATGTACCTCCGCTACCACCGTGCATTTACATTTCCAATGCTCCATCCGAAGGTACTACATTGGCCAGGAGGCGAGTTTTTGTTGCCTGGAAATGTAGAATTTTGCCGAACCCTTGTCGTTCCAAGCAAGGTAGGGATCTTTAACGTGCGTGACAACACTCACACACGGGATCTTCATTTTACCTCTCATCCGAACGAGGGCGTAATTTTTGTGAAAAATGCTCACCTGCCATTTTTCAAGCAGTCGGCCGTGTCGGGATTTGAACCCAGGACCTTGGGATCGTAGTCTTACGCTTACTACATTGATCCACGGCGGCGCCTCCTCCGCTACCACCACTATTCAAGAATACTACTAAAAAACAGAATGAGTAAATAACAGTATTTGTAACCATGACACCAAAGAAAGTGAGAAACCCGTACGACTTTTACTGAACATGAATTCACATCTTCTGAACAGTCATGAGATCCTCCATCAGTAGCTAAAGGATTATTCACTATTTACCGCACACCCTGTATAATCCGCAAGCGAACGCCTAATATGATGTCTTCGAGATTCTCTTAAAACGGATGGACGAAAAAAAATAAAACCTACAAAAATCTAAATTTTTTTTATAATTAAATCTATTCCGAGGGCAGCAGCTCTTATGGTACTTAGAGTGGCAGAGATCATAAAGGTCGATATGGCATTCCAAAACACACTACTGCGATGAGGAAAGCAACGGGAAACCACCACATTCCCTCCCAAGTACACAGCGTACTTAAATTGCTACTTAATATGATGGCATGCTCTAAGGTAAAAGATTCCGGAGTTAAAATACTCCCACATTCGAATCTCCGAGAGGGAACTACTCCGGAGGATGTGATCGAAAAGTGTAAAAGAAGAATCGGGAATATATTGCGAGTTAGAGCGTGAAATGTTAAAAGTATAAAGCAAGTAGATAAACTTGAAGAGGTTTAGACTATTCTTGTTGTAATTGTAAGCTTAGGTGGATTCTTTATCAGTGGTACGTGTAATTAAAAACAGAACTTGGATGTAAATTTAATGCTATCAACAATGTATGGTGTACAAAAACAAGCTTCTAAACTAAAATATCAATGCGTATAAGAAACAAAGTGTCTACAACACCGGATCGTGTTATCATTCGCACCAATTATAATAATAACAATTCATATGCTACGCTATTAACTCGTGATTCACGGACGGAGCTTATTCACACATCCATCCTCATGCACATCTATTACCCGACTGACCCTCTTTTACTCCACTCATTGTCTTCGAGCCTGGAACCACCTCATCACCCTCCACCTACCTAAATCAAATTTACATAATTTAGGTTTAAGCATCAGTAGAAACAGGAATACAATGATGTGTAATAATATTGTGAATAGAATAACCTCCACCAATCAAGTTAACAAAAAAAAACATTAAAATAATATAGGAATCATGACTTCAACATGCCGTAAGAATAACAAAAGGAACAACTTAAAGCTCCCTCCTCTGAACATCGACAGGCGTGGTATCTTTGTATGTTTTAAGATTGATCACGTTCTGCAGTGACAATTCGTTGCCCTGCGAGTTGCCAATTATATAAGAATTTGGCCCAGCCTGACGCAACACATAAAAGGGCCCTTCATATAATAGGAAGAAGTTTTTGATGCATTTATCCGCCGCAGCCAACATAAATGAGTTGTAACTAGGACTTGATCCCCTTCCTCAAAAATAACAGGATAGATTCCCGCATTAATCATGTCAGCCCTACGCTGAGTCTTGGATTTTAACCTTTTGTAGACTAATTGCCAAGTGGTCTCCTGCGACTGTTCCGCAATAGAGAGCGCCGGAAAATCAACACATTTTTCTATGGGATTAGTTTCTACCACTCCTATCTGCAAATAGCGTGCCATATACCCGGTACTAACCTTAGCTGCATTATTTAAACAATCTTCAACAAAAACTAACATATTCGGTCATTTAGTATGTTTTTTGTGACAATACGTTCTCAATAATCTCCCGACCTCCCTATTGTATCACTCGGTAACATTCCCTTGCGGATAATATACGGAAGTATATTTAACCTTTATCCCTACCGCTTCTAATTTCTGTTTTCACACCTTACTTGTAAATCGCGTACCGTTGTCGCTCGAAATATAAGCTGGCTTTTGAATCTCCGGTATCTAATTATTAAGAACCTTACGCAGAATTGCTCTGGCTGTAGCTCTCCTCAGGGCATATAATTTTACGAATTTGGTGAAGGTATCGACTATAACTAGAAGTTGTGTGACCCCGCTCCTTCCTTCCAGTAATGGACCGATTAAACACAGACAAACAAGTTCTCCCGGTTTGCTGATTACAATTGCGTTAAACACGCCCCTAGTAGTTGGCAACGACTTATCTTTTTGGCATAGATCGCAGGCGGCTACAATATGCCGTACATCCTCTTGCATTCCTGGCCAATAGAAAAACTGTCATATATACAAATACGTTTTAGTTTTTCCAAAATGCCCCAGATTATTGTGATGTGCCAAAACCAGATGTCGCACCTGGGTTTTTGGTACGCATAACTTAAATCCCGGCTCGAAATTATTTCCCCATTTAAACAATATCCCTTCGTATACCACAAAACCATTCACTGCTATAACCGATTCCTTCGAGATACCCCTGTATATTGTTTCTGCTCCCCAAATTTTCACCTTTTTCCTTATCCACTCTTTCCTTTCCTGATCCTCCTTAAGCGACTTAACATGTTTGCGTAATTCTGACCAGTTTTCACGCACGTCTATTCCCCGACTGACACTATCTTACCCCACTCATTGTCTTCAAGCCTGGTACCGCCTCAAGCTAGAGAATTTTAAAATTAAAATGGATAGGTTAGAATTAGACAGTAGGGATTAGCAAATTTTTGAGGCTAGAAGCTGGGAATTCTTAGAGTGGATGCTTTAGGGTAGTCCATACAGGCTCATAGGAAGAAAATCGGGAAGGGGAATAGTTACGTCGAAAAAGATGGGATACTATGTAGAAAACTACTTACAAATAGAAGACGATACACGTGCAAAATGCCAGGAGACAAGAAGATATCAAATAGATTACATTCTTGTTAGAGAACGATTTAGGAATCAAGTAAAAGACGGTAGAGGCTATCCAAAAGCAGATATGGACATTAACCACAACATAGTAATTATGAAGCCACACTTAAATTTAAAAATTTGAGAAAAAGGAACGGAAAGAAGGCACTTTGTCTTTAAAAAAGTAAAAAATAAAGATTCCACAAAAGATTTGAGAAAAAGTCAAATGAATTGCTAAAAGGCATCAAGAAAATTTCTGATACTAAGGAAGTAGAAACAGAACGAAATAACATTAACTCCATCGTAGACATGACGGCCAAAGATATTCTGAGATATAAACAAAAAGAAAATAAGAAACAGTTGGTGGCAAAGGATATTTTGAATTTAATAGAAGTAAGGCGAAATTGCAAAAACAGATCAGACGAAGCAAGAAAACAGAAACACCAAGCCATAATATCTGAAATTATTCGCAAATGTAGGAAAGCTAAAAAACAAAAGATTGATGAAATGTGCAAAGAGTTACAACCTAAGATGGAAATAGAAAAAACAGATAAAACATACCAACTAATTAAATTAAATTTTAGAGATATAAAACAGCATAAAAAATATATGGAGCGCAGGAGAAGACATAATTATAGAAAATGTAGAGAAAGTAGTAAGATGGCAAGAATATATAGGCAAAGTATTAGCAGGACCGGAACTAGAAGCACCAGAACAGAAATCAGTCATTGAACAGATTGCGTTGGGATATCCTATACTTAGGAATGAGCTTGAATCGACACTAAAGAGTCTGAAAACAAACAAGGCACCGGATATAGATAAGGTTCAAGCAGAAAATCTCAAATTCGCTGGACAAGCAGTAACAGAGCGTCGTCGCTTCGAACTTACAACTTATATGCACGACACGGGCAAGATACCCAAAGATTACAAACGTATCACCATAGTCACTATACCAAAAAAGACAGGTGCGGATAAATGTGAAAGTTTTCGAACAATAAGTGTGACGGCACACGTGTCAAAAATATTAACTAGAATTGTACAAAGACGGATGGAAAAACACGCTAAAGAAATACTAAGAAATTATAAATTTGGGTTTAGGCGAAACAGGGAATATGTGAGCCATTTTAGCTTCAAAGAAAAATGGAATAAACAATAGAGAACGAAGAAAGTGTGTATATATAAGCCTTGTAGATCTGAAAAATGCATTTGACAATGTAAAATGGAAAAACCTGTTCGAAAAACTCAAAGATAGAAATGAGTAATTGGAATAGGCGGATAGCACTTAGCTTATGCAAAGAGCAAACGGTTGTAATAAAATTATAACAGGAACGTAGAGAAGTCAATATTAGGAAAGAGGTGAAACAGCGATGTGCCCTATTCCCGTTAATTTTTAACTTGTACATCGAAGAGGCAATAAATACTGTCAAATGCAGGAAAACATTTAGAAGTATTATGCAGGGACAAAAGATTGATATGCTTAGATTTGCAGATGATATAGCGGTGTTACCATCCAGCAAGGAAGAGTTAGAAGCAGCTCTGTACTGTACTGTACTAACGGTGAGATATGGTATGAAAATCAACAAAATTAAAACTATTATGTAAAGTAGAGGAAAAACCGTCAAAAACCAGAATATAAATAGGAAACGAGCTGCTACCTAAGAAGCCACATAATGCAAGATGGGAAAAGTAAAAGATATTAAACAAACTACTACTATGTTCAAAGACAACAAACATAGAAACAAGAAAATTGCTGAAAGCACATGTGTGGAGCACGCCACTGTACGGTTTTGAAACTTGAAGTGTAGGAAAAGTAGACAGGAAAACAGATAGAAATCAATAAAATGTGGTGGTACAGACTATGATACAGATATCATGAACAGACCAAGTTAAGAACAAAGAGGTACTGGTAAGGGATGAAAGATATCTGTGGAAAACAAAATATTGATAGGATAACATTTGCAGATGGTGGCAAATTGACAAAGTAGTATGACAGGTGTCCCAGTCTGCCAACAGATCCTTAACTTGCCGACTAGAATGCAGGAAGCGTTGTGGCGCCGTATTGTTGTTTAGAAAGAGACTTTTGTCGGCAGATACAAGTTTTTGTAGTTTGATAACAACTTGTATGTTCAAAGAATAAATTCACTTTAGAGAACACATGCACTGACGGCAGTTTAAAATGAAAAGCGGGGCGCTCGTTTGTAGGATTGCAATAACACATCTGCAAACTTAAAGTGCTGACGTTTTACAACCATATAGATACATTTAATTCCTATTAAGTATTTACAATTAGGTAATTTATAATATTAAATGTTTTGTAATCCATAACCGAAGCTCTTCCAATTTGAAAGACAATTTATCTTGTTTGGAAATTATATGCCTAAATAAAAGTTTATTTGAAAGTTAGGTATGTTATGCCACACCCAAAGGATTACTATTATCAGTTTATTTATTCTCAGATAATAATACATTAAAGATAGCAGTGGCAGAATACGTCAATCTAGCGTTACTTAGTGCTAGCATAGAACCCTAAACATTTTCTATCAATACTAGCAGTAGTAACTATTATTATTAAATTTTCTAAATAATAATAGTCTTGTAACGGCCTTGGACATGAAGATATGACATATTGAGTAATGGGTGTCTTAAACATTGTGTGGTTTTTATGGTTATTTGATATTTGTTCGGTAGAATTAAAAATAGCCACATAGTGTTTTTTTATTTATTTGCTTTTGTTACACATATATAGAACGAAAAGTGAAAATCAGTCATCCTTTGAACAATTTTAATAAAATTAGATCAGTAGCATTAGCCTTCATTCTCTCGGCTGCTATTTCATGTATTTTGGATGTTTGTACACCTGTTGTTTGTTCTGATTTGTGCCACAAGTATTATTTGTTGCTTACACTTAAATTCCTATGGGTATAAATGCAATATGTTAGTTATAATTTACTAACTGCAGAAGTCTGCTTCGCCAACAACTTTTCTTGTGTTTTGTTATTTATTCTAATTCTTTTTGTATCATATTTCTTATGTGGGGATGAAAATGAACGAGAAGAATTTTTAAATATACTCCTTGACAACCAAATTACTGTTTCGCACAGCAGAAAACATTCTTAAAAATAATAAAAGAACGATATTTTGGCTGTCAAAGGCATTATCAAAAATTCAACCTATCCATTCTCATCTACACACGCGCAAGAACACTATACAAAAAGAATTATAACAATAAACAAAAAAAAGATTATAGCCTCGCACGGAAGAAAAATTTTCCTCAAAAACTTGTCCTACATGCTAACATACACACACGCGTGTGCCCGCACACACACACACACACACACACATACACACACCAAAACATTTTTCAAAAATTTAGCTCGCTCATTTTCATCCACACATACTCAGGGACACAATGCAAAAAGCATCAGAACAAAGAACATCATACTAAAAAAATACAGCGTCTGCGCCGAAGAAATCCGTCTTATGAACATTGTTGTCGTCTTTGCGGGCGCTGTAACCGTTTTTTTTTGTGTTGGCGTCGAGTTCTATTCCTTTTTGTATTGTATTTCTGGGTGTATGTGAACGAAAACGGATAGTCTTAATATATGAAAATGCCCATTTGGTAGTCATAATACTGTTCCTCACAGAACAAAACATTCATAAAATTAGCAAACGGTCAATATTTTGGTTGCCAAGGGTATTTTTAAAACTATAGCCTATCCACTCTCATCTACACATCCACAGGAACATGATACAAAAGAATTAGAACACTAAACAGCGCAGAAGAAAGTGATAATGCCCGTATGAAAGAAAGTATTCCGAAAAACTTGTCTTTAGACACCAAAATAAAACATTTTTCAAAAATTTTGCCTGCCCAATTTTATGTACACATACCCAGAAGCACAATACAAAAAGTATCAGAACAAAGAACATGATACAAAAAAAGTTACAGCTCACCCACGGAAGAAATGAGTCTTATGAAGAATGTTTTCTCCTATGCGGACACTAATTTTTTTATGTTTAGCTTGTTGTTCTAATTCTATTTGTATCGTATTCCTGGGTATATGTGCACAAAAATGGACAGTCTAAACTTATGAAATTGCCCCTTTGGCAGTCACGATATAGTTCCTCACAGATAAAATCATTATTTAAAAAAAAGAGACAGTATTTTAATTGCCAAGGGCATTTTCAAAAATTTAGCTTGCCCATTCTCATCTGCAAACGCGCAGGAACACGACAGAAAAAGAACTAGAACAAGAAACAACACAGAAAAAAAATATAGCGCTCGCACTAAAGAAAAATTTCCCAAAAACTTGTCGAATATGTTAAAATACACACAGACTTCAAAATAAAAGATTTCTCAAAAATTTAACCTGCCCATTTTCATCTCCACATATTCGACATTACAATACACAAAGCATCAGAACAAAAAGCGTTATACAAAAAAGTTACAGCACCTGCGCCGAAAAAATTAGTCTTATGAACAATGTTTTCTCCCTTGCGGGTGTAGTAACTATTTTGGTGTTTTCTTTCGTGTTTTAATTCTTTTTATATTGTATTCCTGACTGTATATGGACGAACATGGACAGAGTGAATTTATGAAAATGTCCCTTTGGCAACCACAATGTTGTTCCTCACAGAAGAAGTCAAAGACAAATATATTGGCTGTCAAGGGCATTTTCAAAAATTAAACCTGTCCATTCTCATTTACACACGCACAGAAATACGATGCAAAAAGAATTAGAACAATAAACAATACAGAAAACATTATAGCGCCCGCACGACGGAAAATATTCCTCAAAAACTTGTCCAACATGATAAAATACACACAGACACCGAAATCAAATATTTTTGAAAGACTTAGCCTGTCCGTTTTCATCTACACATACCCAGGAATACAATACAAAGAGCATCAGAGCAAAGAATATTATACAAGAAAAGTTTTAGCGCCCTCACGAAAAAGTGAATAAGTCCTATGTAGAATGTTTTCTGCGGGCGCTGTAACTTTTTTGGTGTTCCTCTTCATGTTCTAGTTCTTTTTGTATCGCATTCCTAGGAGTGTATGTGGACAACAACGGACAAGCTGAATTTATAAAAATGCCGCTTTGGCAGCTCCAATAATGTTCCTCACAGAAGAAGGCACTCTTAAGAAATTATAAAAGGACAATATTTAGCCTGTCCATTTTTTTACACATCCCCGGCAACAGCATACAAAAAGTATCAGAACAAAGAACATTATACAAAAAAAGTTGTAGCTCCCGCGGAAAGAAATCAGTCTTATGAAGAAATGTTGTTTACTTTAAGGATGCAGTAACTTTTTTGAGTTTTGTTACGTGTTCTAATTCCTTTTCTATCGCATTTCTGGGTGTATGCGGACAACAATGAACAGGCGGAACTTATAAAAATGCCCTTTTGGCAGCTCTAATAATGTTCCTCACAGAGGAAGGCATTCTCAAAAAATTATAAAAGGATGATATTTAACTGCCGAGAGTATTTTCAAAAAATTAGCCTGTCCATTTTCATCTACACACGCACAGGAATACGATACAAAAAGAATTAGAACAATAAACAATACAGAAAAAGTTATAGTGTCCGCATGGATGAAAGTTTTTCGAAAAACTTGTCTACACACACACCAAAATAAAACATTTTTCAAAAATTTGGCCTGTCCATTTTAATTCACACATACCCAGGAACACAATACAAAAAGTATCAGAACAAAGCATTATACAATAGTTACAGCACCCGCGCGAAGAAATCAGTCTTATGATGTAATATTTTCTCTTTTGAGGTCGCTGTAACTTTGGAGTTTTGTTTCGTGTTCTAATCCTTTTTGTAGCATATTCGTTACTGTATGTGGACAAAAATGAACAGTCTAAGTTTATGAAAAGGCCTCTTTGGCAGCCACAATACTGTTCCTTAAGAAAGAAAACTTTTTAGTAGCCAAGATCATTTTCAAAAATTTAACCTCATCAACACATGCCCAGAAACAGATGTAAAAAGAACTAGAACAATAAACAATACAGTAAAAAATTTGAAATTTTTGAAAAATTTAGCCCATATTTAAATACACATACATAGGAACACAAGGATCAAAACAAGGAACATTATACAAAAAAGTTACAGTTCACGTGCGGAAGAAATTAGTCTTATGAATGTTTTTCTCCATTGCGGACGCTGTAACTTTCTTTATGTTTAGCTTCTCGTTCTAATTCTATTTGTATCGTATTCCTGGGTGTATGTGGACAAAAAGAACAGGCTGAATTTATAAAAAGGACCCTTTGGCAGTCACAGTACTGTTCCTCACAGAAGAAAGAAATTTTATAAAATAATAAATGGACAATATATTGGCTGCCAAGGGCATTTTCAAAAATTTAGCCTGCCCATTTCATCTACACATATCCAGGAACACAATACAAAAAGAAATAGGATAAAGAATATTATACAAAAAATTGCAACGCCTTTGCCGAAGAAATGAGTCTTATGAGGAATATTTTCTCCATTGCGGACGCTGTACCTTCTTGGCGTTCTGATTAGTATTCTAATTCTTTTTATAACGTATTCCTGAGTGTATGTGAACAAAGATGAATAGGGTGAATATATCAAAATGTTCTTTTGACAGCCGGAATATTGTTTTTCACAGAAAAAAACATTCCTAAAAAATAATAAAAGGACAATATATTGGCTGCCGAGGGCATTTTCAAAAATTTAGTCTGTCCATTCTCATCTACACACGCATAGTAACACGAAAGAAAAAATTAGAACAATAAACAATACAGAAAAAATTTATAGTGTCCTCTCGGAAGAAAATATTCCTCAAAAACTTGTCGAACATGGTAACATATACAAACATCAAAATAAAACATTTTTCAAAATTTAGCCTGTTCATTTTCATTCACACACACCCAGAAACACAACACAAAAAGCATCAGAACAAAAAGTGTTAAACAGAAAAGTTACAGCACCTGCGCCGAAGAAATGAGTATTATGAGGAACGTTTTCTTCCTTGCGGGCGCAGTAACTATTTTGGCGTTTTCCTTCGTGCTTTAATTCTTTTTATATTGTATTCCTGACTGTATATGGACGAACATGGACAGGGTGAATTTATGAAAATGTTCCTTTGGCAGCCACAATATTGTTTCTCACAAAAGAAAACAAAGACAAATATATTGGCTGTCAAGGGCATTTCCAAAAATTTAATCTGCCCATTCTCATCTAGACACGCACAGGAATACGATACAAAAAGAATTGGAATAATAAACAATACAGAAAAAAATTATAGCGCCCACACGGCAGAAAATATTGCTCAAAAACTTGTCCAACATGCTAAAATACACACAGACACCGAAATAAAATATGTTTCGAAAACTTTGCCTGTCCATTTTCATCTACACATACACAGGAATACAATACAAAGAGCATCAAAACAAAGAATACTATACAAAAAAGTTTCAGCGCCCTCGCTAAAAAAATGTATCCTATGCAGAACGTTTTCTCCCTTACGGGCGTTGTAACTTTTTAGTGTTCTTCTTCATGTTCTACTTCTTTTTGTATCGCATTCCTGGGTGTATGGGGACAACAATGGAGCGGCCGAATTTATGAAAATGCCGCTTGGCAGCTCCAATAAAGTTCCTCACAAAGGAAGACACTCTTAAAAAATTATAAAGGAACAATATTTAGGCGGCAAGTTTATTTTCAAAAAATTAGCCTGTAAATTTTTATCTACATATCCCAAGGAACACAATACAAAAAGTATCAGAACAAAGAACATTATACAATAAAAAGTTATAGCTCCCGCGCGAAGAAATCAGTCTTATGAGGAAATGTTGTCTACTTTGAGGACGCTGTAACTTTTTTGAAGTTTTGTTTCGTGTCCTAATACTTTTTGCACCGTATACCTGTGTGTATGTGGACAGTAAGAAGAGGCTAAATTTATGAAAATGCCCCTTTGGCAGCGACAATAGTGTTCATCACAGAAGAAGGCATTCTTAAAAAATTATAAAGGATAATATTTAGGTGCCGAGAGTGTTTTAAAAAAAAATAGCCTGTCCATTTTCATCTATACACGCATAGGAATACGATACAAAAAGAATTAGAACTATAAACAATACAGAAAAAGTTATAGTGCCCGCATGGATGACAATTTTCTGAAAAACTTATCTACACACACTAAAATAAAACATTTTTCAAAAATTTAGCCTGTCCACTTTAATCCACACACACCCAGGAACACAATATAAAAAGTATCAGAACAAAGAACATTATACAAAAAAAGTTACAGCTCCCGCGCGAAGAAATCAGTCTTATGAAGAAATGTTTTCTCTTTTGAAGGCGCTGTAACTTTGGAGTTTTGTTTCGTGTTTTAATTCTTTTTGTATCATATTCCTTGCTGTATGCGAACAAAAATTAACAGTCCGCATTTATGAAAACACCTCTTTGGCAGCCACAAACTGTTCCTCAAGGAAGAAAACATTCTTGAAAAATAATTAAAGGACAATATTGTAATTGCCACGAGCATTTTCAAAAATTTAACTTGCTTGTTCTCATCTGCACATGCCCAGAAACAGGATGTAAAAAGAACTAGAACAATAAACAATACAGGCAAAATTTTGAAATTTTTGAAAAATGTAACCAATTTTTAAATACACATACACAGGAACACAAATATCAGAACAAAGAACAGTAAATAAAAAAACCTACAGTTCACGCGCGGAAAGAATTAGTCTTATGAAGAATGTTTTCTCCTTTGCGGACGCTGTAACTTTTTTCATGTTTAGCTTCTCGTTCCAATTCTATTTGTATCGTATTCCTGAGTGTATGTGTACAAAAATGAACAGGCTGAATTTATAAAAAGGACCCTTTGGCAGTCACAATACTGTCCCTCACAGAAGAAAATTTTTTTAAAAAATAATAAATAGAGAATATTTGGCTCAAAGGGCATTTTCAAAAATTTAGCCTGTCCATTTCATCTACACATACCCAGGAACACAGCAAAAAGAATCAGGATAAAGAATATTATACAAAAAAGTTGCAGCGCCTTTGCCGAAGAAATGAGTCTTATGAGTAATATTTTTTCCATTGTGGGCGCTGTACCTTTTTTGGTGTTTTGCTTCGTATTCTAATTTTTTTATAACATATTCCTGAGTGTATGTGGACGAAGATGAATAGGGTGAATTTATCAAAATGTCTCTATGGCAGCCACAATATTGTTCCTCGCAGAAAAAGACGAAGACGAATATATTAGCTGCCAAGGGTATTTTCAAAAATTTAGCTTGCCCATTCTTATCTACACACGCACAGGAGTACGATACAAAAAGAATTAGAACAATAAACAATACAAATTATAGTGCCCACACGGAAGAAAGTATTCCTCAAAAACTTGTCCAACATGCTAAAATTCACACAGACACCGAAATAATATATTTTTCTAAAACTTAGACTGTCCGTTTTCATCTAAACATACCCAAGAATACAATACAAAAAGTATCAATACAAAGAATATTATACAAAAGAAGCTTCAGCGCCCTCGTCGAAGAAATGAGTCCTATGTAAAATGTTCTCTACCTTGCGGGCGTTGTAACTTTTTTGGTGCTTTTATTCGTGTTCTATTTCTTTTTGTATCGCATTCCTAGGTGCATGCGGACAACAATGGACAGACTGAATTTATGAAAATGCCGCTTGACAGCTCCAATGATGTTCCTCACAGAAGAAGGCACTCTTAAGAAATTATAAAAGGACAATATTTAGGCGCCAAACGTATTTTCAAAAATTTAGTCGGTTCATTTTTATCTGCTCATCCCCGGGAACACGATACAAAAAGTATCAGAACAAAGAACGTTATACAAAAAAAGTTATAGCTCCCGCACGAAGAAATCAGTCTTATGAAGTAATGCTGTCCCATTTGAGAACGCTGTAACAGTTTTGTTTTGTGTCCTAATTCTTTTTCTATCGAATTCCTATGTGTACGTGGACAACAAGGACCGACTGAATTTATGAAAATGTCCCTTTGACAGCTCCAATAATGTTCCTCACAGAAGAAGACATAGTCAAAAAATGATAAAAGAACGATATTTAGGTGCCGAGGGTATTTTAAAAAAATTAGCCTGTTCATTTTCATCTTCACACGCACAGGAATACGAGACCAAAACAATTAGAACAACAAACAATATAGAAAAAGTTACCGCATGGATTAAAAATTTTCCGAAAAACTTGTCTACACACACCAAAATAATCATTTTTCAAAAATTCAGCCTGTCATTTTTATCCACACACCTCTAGGAACACAATACAAAAAATATCAGAACAAAACATTATACTAAAATAGTTACAGCTCCCACGACCAGCAATCAGTCTCATGAAGAAATGTTTTCTCTTTTGAGGGCGCTGTAATATTGGAGTTCTGTTTCGTGTTCTAATTCTTTTTGTACCATATTCCTTGCTGTATGTGGATAAAAATGAAGAGTTTGGATTTATGAAAAGGCCTCTTTGGCAGCCGCAATACTGTTCCTCAAGGAAGAAAACATTCTTGAAAAATAATCAAAGGACAATATTTTAGTTGCAAAAAGCATTTTCAAAAATTTAGCCTCATCTACACTTGCCCAGAAACAGGATGCAAAAAGAACTAGAACAATAAACAATACAGTAAGAAATTTGAAATTTTTGAAAAATGTAGCCCATTTTTAAATACACATACACAGGAACACAAGTATCAGAACAAAGAACATTATATAAAAAAAGTTGCAGCTCACGCGTGGAAGAAATTAGTCTTATGAAGAATGTTTTCTCCTTTGCAGACGCTGTAACTTTTTTATGTTTAGCATCTTGATCTAATTCTATTTGTATCGTATTCCAGAGTGTATGTGAACAAAAATGAACAGGCTGAATTTATTAAAAAGACCCTTTGGCAGTCACAATACTGTTACTCACGGACGAAAGAATTTTAAAAAAATAATAAATGGACAATATATTGGCTGCCAAGTGCATTTTAAAAAAAGTAGCCTGTCCATTTCATCTACACATACCCAGGAACACAATACAAAAAGAATTAGGATAAAGAATATTATACAAAAAAGTTGCAGTACCTTTGCCGAAGAAATGAGTCTTATGAGGAATATTTTCTCCTTTGGGGGCGCTGTACCTTTTATGGTGTTTTGCTTCGTATTCTAGTTCTTTTTATAACGTATTCCTGAGTGTATGTGGACGAAGATGAATAGGGTGAATTTATCAAAATGTTCCTTTGGCAGCCACAATATTGTTCCTCCTTAACAGCCAAATTACTGTGCACGCAGAAGAAAACATTCTTAAAAAATAGTAAAAGGACAATCTATTAGCTGCCAAGGGTATTTTCAAAAATTTAGTTCGTCTATTCTCATCAACACGAGCATAGGAAAACGACAGAAAAAATTAGAACAATGAACAATACAGAAAAAAGTTATAGTGCCCGCACGGAAGAAAATATTCCTCAAAAACTTGTCCAACATGCCAAAATACATACAGAGACCAAAATAAAACATTTTTCAAAATGTAGCCGGTTCATTTTCATCCAGGAATACAATACAAAAAGTATCCGAACAAAGATCGCTATATAAAAAAGTTACCACCCGCACAGAAGATTTTATAAAGAATGTATTCTACTTTGCGGCCTCTGTAACTTTTCTTTGGGTTTTGTGTTTGTTCTAATTCTTCTTGTATCGTGTTGCTGGACGTGAGGATGAGAATGGACATGCTGAATTTTTGAAAATATTCCCTAGGTAGTCATAATACTGTTCCTCATAAAAAGAAGTACACTTAATAAATAATAAAAGGGCATTATTTTGGTTGCCAAATGCATTTTTAAAAATTCGTCCTGTCCATTTTCATCTACACAGGCACATGAACACGATACAAAAAGATTAGAACAATAAACAATAAACAGAAAGCGTACAGAGTCTGTTTAGAAAACATTCTAAATTATATTATAAGTTGATTTGTGGCATCAAAGATGAGAAAATTATTAGTTTAATATTTGTTAAATTAAATAATTATTTTGTAAATATTAAAAAAAACCTAATCAAATTTAAATAGAAACAAAAAGTGGGTTGATTGATTTGGTATGGATAGTTTTTGAATTCTATCTATATTCTTATCATGGCGAAATTTCCTAACAATGCGATTGTATCATATAAAAGGTAAGGGCGTTTAGGTCCGTCTAAGGAAGACATTTATTAATAAAGTTGATATTTAGCCATTCTTTTTATTAGTGTTGTCCTAGTTGTAGACTACAACTGAAACAGTTTCAGTTTTTCGATGTCCGGTTTGGTTTTATATCATTTGATAAGCAAGTGGCGTTAATTGAATATATACATTTTTAAATTTATCATTTCCAAAAAATACTGAAAAGGTTGTAGGGTTGTAACTCACCCCTACGCGCCGGTTTTCCGCCTGATGTAAAGATGAAGCTTATTTTTCACCGTTTAGATTTAGAGCTCCTAAGCAGGAGCAAGGTTCTCTTGGAAGTTTAGTAAGTTATACCAAGAGCGAGAAAAATTAAAAGAAATTGAAAATTTGTATTAGCTTCATGCTGAAAATAAGAATGATATAATATCAATCAAATGTATTGAGCTTTATAGCCATACTTTCATGTTAGAACTTTGAATCATGGTTGCATTAGGATGCATTTTGGGTGCAACAAAATACAAATGACTTAAAATCTGTTTGTTGTTTCACTTTCACGTACCTATTCATTGTATATCCATTTAAATTCTAATTGCTGTCGCAACCTTGACTATACCTTATCTTTCGGAGACGAGGTTTAAGTAGAAGATTAAAACCCGCTTCTGCATTCCTTAAATTTACACGAGACACCGTGATAGAGGTGTTAAGCGTATGCATAAAACAGGTAAGGTAAAGGCAGGAGCTCATTTGCATATTATATTACGTATTTACATGACCATTATCATAAAATGTAGGACAAAGATCATTCATTAGAAAAGACACGAAGGAGTCGTAAGCGATACGACCAAACCAACTTAATGTCTTGTGGTCAAGGGTTTTTTTTTATGCAATTCAGTTTGACTTTCTCAAGGGTACACTTAATTCGTCTCCGAATATAAAATTGTTTAATTTAGGACGAACAATATAAGTGTCTTATCATGATCGGGCACGGCGTCATCGTGCATGTTTGCACCCATAATAAAATAAGAGTTTTATATCGACCGTAAAAACAGTTTAAATTCAGAATAATTTAATTTGCATTCAAATGTATGGGATTCGCTCTCGCTCTTGCTCGCGCTCGCCTTTTGCATATTGACTTAAGAAACGAAGTGGGAATGGAAAGTAAACAATACTGGTTTCGAATGCAGAACGTAAAACGCATTCTCATGTTGCACGTCTTCTCCTCTTTGCCGTTGTAGTTTCTTTTTGGTTTTTATGTATTATGTACCTCGTGCGTTGTTTTGTTTGTACGATATAAAAGAAAGGAACATATTTACATATAACAAACAGCCAGCAACTTGCCCGGACCAGACAAAATAAAATTCGGTTTTTATTGTGCTCGTAAGCTGGTAGAAAGCAGCAGAGGCGGCGGGTGTTAGGGGTGACCGCTCAGGACCGCTCAATGTCAGACATGCAAAACTTGCAAGTACATAATGAGAATAAGTTGCATAAACAAACGCTTCGTTTAACTTCTGAGAAATGTGCGAAACATTTTGTTTGCTACCTTTTTATAGCTTACGTGCTACATGCATGTATAATTTAATTAACCTGGTCGTGGTGACATCAAAAGGTGGACGCTATTTATTAAACTGTCTACATTTATTTTCTGAATTAGGTTCAACGGATATCATGTAATATTGCGATATGCACTCCATCACGTGGTCTCAGTATAAAACAATCCAAGAATTTTTGCCTTTTTACAATAGTAACCTAATATTTTAACTCGGATACTTATGTAGAAGGCATTTTCAGGACAAGTAATCTGAAAGTGTAGATTCACAGGTCCAATTATGTTAAAGATTAGCGTATACTACAGCATTGACTTTTATAATAGAAACATTAATGAAAATTGTTACGTGCCAAATTGGCACTAAACATTTCCTTAGCTTAATTTTGATGTGCGGAAGTTTCGCGCCACAAATTCAAAAGACTTGGCGTATATTTCCGTCACGTCAGAGTGCGTTTGCGCCAGATCGAGCGACGCGAGTGGCGGAGAAAAAGTGGGAGAAGTGTTTCCGTGAGACTATGGAACGTTGCCGTTTGCCTTTGAACATCGAGAAGGGCGGTCGTGTCTGGTATCGTATCTTTATTTTTATTATGTAGATTTCTCTTGCTTATCTTTGTTTATCTTTACCTAATTAACCTATTCCTTATCGTTCCGCTACACATAGGAATCTGATACGACCCTGGAGTAATCCACGACCCTAGAACGAGCCGAAATCCATGCTCCGCCAACAGCACCGGAGCAGTCACCATCTTAAAACACTCCGGAGTGGAGCCCTGAGATCGAGTCGAGGCTATTTGGATGGATGTTAGGCGTACCCTCCGTTAATTGCCTAAGAAGGGCCATCGATAGCCCTGATGGACTTCAACAGAAGCCAACTTTAACCCAGGGACATATTCATGTGAGTATTTCCCTGTTATAAACTATTGTCTTAAATTTATATTTTTCGTTAATTGCGTATTAAATTTGTGCATTGGTGACGTCATTGACAGATGGGCGCGCCAAAATCTGTACAAAGGCTAGCGTTACCAACCGCTCGTGGCGTCGCTTTTTCCGCGCTTGCGCGATTGCAATTGTGATTTTAAACTGTAAGAATTTGGCGCCTTTAACGTGTGAGGTTGTGAACTTAGGGGTTTTTTTCCCTTTGTTTTTAGGTTGTAATACTTCCTTTTAAAATATACAATGTATTCCCTAATGTTATTTATGGCTTTTTCACTAAAAAAAATCAATTATTTAATATCTGTTAACCTTGAATTTTATGTTCGTGTTTTGGAACATACCACATTCCTTTAGATGTCAAAATCAGTTGTTATGGTGATCTGAAGGTAGGCGGCCATTTTGACATTGAAATATACATTATAATTTGAATTAGGGCCGCTATACTTGCGGCCACGTCCCCAATGCTCCACCCGGAGGTACTACATTGGGTTTAAACGCGAAAAATAGTCGTGCTCCCTAATTTATTCTTACTTCATAGTTGATTCACCCTAAATAAAAACTAAATAAAAATCTAACAAACCTAGAAATCTAACAAACCTAACAAACTCTAACAATCTAACAAACCTAAAAATCTGACAAAAACTGGAACAAAAACAAAACAAAAACTAAAAACAGGGTTGTAAATAATGGTATCCCTAGCGCTGACTTTCGAGTGTACATTGAAATATACAGCTTGTGTATTTAAAATGTTTGGCTGATTTAATGTTTTCCCAATTTAAATATGGTGTGCCTTTGTTAACTTTAGTTATATTATTGTGAGTGATTAGTTTGTTTTTAGATGCATATATAAGCTTTTAGGAAGGATCAATCCCTTAACCCTACTTTTTACACGTGAGTACATATAAATAAATAAGTAAAAGTAATGCATGTCTTAAACACGGTTTATTATGATATCATTTACTTTATATTAGGTTAAAACATAACCCTTGTCTGTTTTTTCGACTTTAAAAGACCGTTTTTGAAACCGTGAATACACTGTTTTGTGGTTACATTCTAAAGGTGTCTTTTACTAATCTAGCTATTTATTTAATGATATTTCAATTATCTTTACAAGAAACCTTGTGTTTAAAAGCACTTAACGAAATAAATTGCCCTTTTTCAATATCTTTTTAAGAAACGTTAAACTACGGGTTGTTGCATTTGTTAAATAACACATTACCTACGTGTTTTTATAATTTGGAGTATTTTCTATAACCGAAATCATTTAGTATAATTCACAATTACATATATATGATATATATATATATATATATATATATATATATATATAACAAATTTGTTTGTCCAAATATAGATTTCCTACTTACCTGAGTTTTTAATGTCTTTTAAAGCGTTATTTTGACTTAACCGTGATATATTTTTTTTCTTAGATATTATCTTGCCTTGATATAGTTTTAAAAGTTGTTCCCTTAAAAGTTTTAAACAATATATATCTGCTCCTTTTAATACTAAAATAAAGGAATTTCCGTTAACGTTTTATTATTTAAACTCATTTACGATAGTTGTTGATAACTCCCGCAATATCGAAAGAATATTCTAATAATTTGGAATACTAACTTTTTGTACATGTATCATGGAATGTTTTTTCGTGTAGCGAGTATGATTTTGTCTTGATTACATATTTTTTAAAGCTATCGATATTTCAACGTACTTTAACATCCATTAAGCGGAATATACTGTCGGATTTGGTCGTATAGCTGTCTATAAGTCTAGAACGAGACCCATAAAAGGACCGGTCGTTAAGCATCATAAATCTAGACGAGAATTTGGTTGGTAAGTTTGTCGTTTTAGAATTTGTAATCATTTTTTTAATGATGATGTTGAAATTTTTCCTTATTGGTTTGGGTAGAACTCAAATGAGAGCTTCCCATCCCAGTAAATATATGCTTTATATAATATCTTTTTGTTATTCAACAATTTTATTAGTAAATCGAGTCTTGATTACTCTTATCTCTTTACATATCGATTTAAACCTCATTAAATGGCTTAAAATTATCTTTAAAATCGTTTAACCCTACGTACATCTAAAAGCTTTTCACGTTTTACTTCTCTGTTAATGTATCTAATGTTTTTAGCCCCCACTATCAATTAATTAACTTTAATTACTTATTCCCTTTTTTGTGTACAGTATATACCTCTTACACGGTTAACTTTACTTACCTTAAATTAGCTATCTTTTTCTTTTTGGTTGACTTTTCCTTGACCATACCGTTACTTATATATCACTTCATTCTCTACACCCCCCAATATAACTCTGTTGTTTCATTTAATTAATTCTCGAACTTTTCCTACAGCATATTATTTGGTTTTTAGTATTTTTCTTACGTCATTTAATTTTGTGTGGTAATTGTCGTAACTTTGGTTGTAATAACTCATTGAATTTTTATGATTGGTTTTGGCTGATGTTGAGTGAATGTTTTTCTTCTTTGGGCTCACATAGGACATGCGCAGCTTATGCCATTGTAAGAAATAGTTCATGTTCGCAGTTGCAAAAAACTAGGATTGTCTATTCCGTGTGTTTTCCTCTGAATTATTACAGTCGCCCACATTATACTATATCATTATTTCTTTCTTTTTCTACTAAATTACCATAACTTATAAACATTTTTTTTTTCATTGTTTTTTGTTGAACCTTGTGGTGAGGTGCTATCGTTTATTGATATCTTATTAAATTCTCGGTTGTTTTAGCATATTGGGACAGTGTACCTGTATTTAACTGCTTATAATTAGGCATTTTTGTGTGTTTAGGGCGTTACCGTTTTAAAACTACCTTGAAACAGTTGGGTTTTTGTGTGATTGTATCTGTAATGATACTTTTAAGTTGTTGTGTCAACTTTTGTCTGATTTTCTTATCGCAGTGATGCACTCGTTAGGAAAATAATCGTACTAGTCCTCTTAAGAGTCTAGTGAATTGTTAACATATGATATACCTTATCGTGTCAGATTAATATCGCAGGTGGTCCTTCAGACTGCGCTGTGTTTAAATAGGGACAACTCTCTACCTTCTCTCGGACGCTTGTCCAAAAACTCTACTTTTTATATCCCGCTGTCTCCGTTTATGCCTTATCCTTCTTTCGGTGGACCTGTTCTCGTCCCGGAACACCCGTCTGCCACATAAGAGTGATGTTCCCTCACTCCGGGCTACTGGCCACATTGGCTGGTTGAGTAGCGCTTTGCTATCCACCTTTCTCTGTCTCTTTTGCTCAAGGCGAGCCCTTCCTCTACTTTTTCTACCTGGAAGTGCCTCTTATGCATTTCAAATAACCACCTCCCTCTTTCTACCGTTCCTATTTCTACTGCCTTTTCATTTCCCTTAGTCACCATGTGGTTGCGCGGGAGGTTTTCACAGACACCTGGACCCCGTCTCTGGGAATCTTTCGTGAGGTCATGCGCTGCCGCTGTCAGCGCATGGGCACTGACAGTGAAGGTATGTATGAATGTGTGAATGTGTGAGTGAATGAGTTTATATCTATGTATCGATATACCGTGTGGGTATCGGGTGATCGTATCACCGATATCGATTAACGCCGGGTGCAGGGATGCACCCAAATGCCTTTGTCGGTCCCTCGTACTGTTTAGTGTAAACGGGCCTGCTTCACAGGTCGCTCTTTTTACAGGGTACGAGAAATTCCCATTTAACGGCTCCACGGAATCACTCTATCGTTATCTTTATCTATTATCTATGATAATAATTAAGTTAATATCTTTATCTTATTTATTATCTTAGATAATAACCTTAGTTTAGTATCGTTATCTTACCGACTACCGTTAGTAATAACTTTAGTTAATTTCGCGTTATCTTACCTATTATCTTTAGTAATAACTTTTGTACAATGTCGCGTTACCTTACCTACTATCTCTAATAATAACTTTAGCTTAATATCGCGTTATCTTACCTGGTATCTCAAACAATAACTAAAACTTAATACCGTTATCTTACCTATTACCTTTGATGATAACAATTTAAGCTTAATATCGTTATCTTATCTATTATCTTTAACAACAATTTGAGATCTTGTCTTATCTTTTTATCTTCCTAACGTTTGGTATTTATGACCAGACGTGGGAATTATTTTTCTTGAAATTTAAGGGAAAAAGCTAACCTGATGTAGAAATGTAATTTGTTAGGTTGGCCACATAAGGATTTAGTAGGGTGGTACTTTTGGTAAATTTGTTGATTCACAACCATGTCATGGACAAGTTTTGATGTGTATCGTTAGTAAACCAAGGTACCAGTAACAAAAATTTGCTAGAGTGTAGACTAACGCACTCTGTTGAACATTTTAAATTTGGGCACTTTTTGCCAACAAAGAACAGTTTTGATGCAGCGCTCATGTGTGTTAGCACGTAGGAACTTTAATGTTAGCTTTAGTTTAGATAGGTTAGGCGACTTGTCGCATTTGTTTCAATTTAAGTAGTGTTTCATGCTCCCCGACAAATTTGTGCTGTCGATTATTAGTGTAGTCAAAGACAATGGGACTACATTTTCCGTTTCCTGGTAATTCGGTAGACGTGTTATCGGTCAAAAAACCAGGTGGCGCGTTAGATAAACATTTTGTAGGTTTTAAGTAGGGTAGTTAGGACTTAGATTTTAAGCTGTTACTGTGATAACAGACTTTTTCTTTTTTTTTTAAATTTTTTTTTGTGGCTTTGTCGCGATTGTTACGTGCCAAATTGGCACTAAACATTGTCTTAGCTTAACTTTGATGTGCGGAAGTTTCGCGCCACAGATTCAAAAGACTTGGCGTATATTTCCGTCACGTCAGAGTGCGTTTGCGCCAGATCGCGCGACGCGAGTGGCGGAGAAAAAGTGGGAGAAGTGTTTCCGTGAGATTCTGAAACGTGGCCGTTTACCTTTGAACATCGAGAAGGGCGGTTGTGTCGGGCCGTTTTGCCTTTGAACATCGAGAAGGGCGGTCGTGTCTGGTATCGTATCTTTATTTTTATTATGTAGATTTCCCTTGCTTATCTTTGTTTATCTTTACCTAATTAACCTATTCCTTATCGTTCCGCTACATATAGGAATCTGATACGACCCTGGAGTAATCCACGACCCTAGAACGAACCGAAATCCATGCTCCGCCAACAGCACCGGAGCAGTCACCATCTTAAAACACTCCGGAGTGGAGCCCTGAAAACGAGTCGAGGCTATTTGGATGGATGTTAGGCGTACCCTCCGTTAATTGCCTGAGAAGGGCCACCGGTAGCCCTGATGGACTTCAACAGAAGCCAACTTTAACCCAGGGACATATTCATGTGAGTATTTAGCTGTTATAAACTATTGTCTTAAATTTATATTTTTCGTTAATTGCGTATTAAATTTGTGCATTGGTGACGTCATTGACAGATGGGCGCGCCAAAATCTGTTCAAAGGTTAGCGTTACCAACCGCCCGTGGCGTCGCTTTTTCCGCGCTTGCGCGATTGCTATTATAAACCTTTGAATTGTGCAATTATGATTTTAAACTGTAAGAAAATGTATTAACGGCATTAGAATTTCATGCTGTTTCAGAAGATGATGCCTTTAATATTATTAACCAAATCAAATCTACATCAATAGATCATGACAACATAAACATAATAACAATACATCTTTGTATATCTTTCATTTTGCCATTTATAACAAACATTACATTTTTGTTTACGTAGCTCGGTTTTTCTACGAAAATGGAAAAGTGCACATGTAATTCCGTTACCGAAAGTGTCAGAACCTAAATATTTTGCGGATATTTAGCCTATAAGTATTTTCCAACTTTTTCCAAAATACTAGATAAAAATGTTGATGTTCAATTACGTAGTCACCTAAATAGTTTAAACATCCTACCATTAATTCAATCAGGCTAAGGCCCAATCACAGTTGTACAACAGCACTGCTACATATTATTCACGATATAATGTTAGCAACAGATGACAGAAAAATAACCTGCCTACTTTTGCTAAACCTCTAGCAAAGCTTTTAACCTGAGCGCAAGCGCATATATATCATTATTTATCAGATAGGAAACGCAATTTCAGCCAATGGCAAAATTTCAACATTAAAAAACATCACATCGGGTGTGCCACAGGAATCTATATTGGGTTTTAGTCATGAAACTGGGAGCTGACAATTACGATTCCACATCATGGAGGTTATTTATTGATTCTTCTAAGAGAAGTCTGAAGGGTGTCTTGTTGTACAATGGTAATACTTATGCTTCGGTGCCTGTTGCTCTCTCCGTGCATCTCAAAGAAATGTATGAGAATCTTGAGCTGTTGCTAAATACAATAAAGTATAGCGAATATTGTTGGCAACTCTGTGGAGACCTCAAAATAATATCCATGCTTTTGGGTCAGCAGTCTGGATTCACAAAGTATCCACGTTTTTTATGCGAGTGGGACAGTCGAGCACGAAATTTACATTACGTTCAGAAAGAATGGCCACTCAGAGAAAGACTTGTACCGGACAAAAAAATGTGCTGCGTGATGCATTAATTGACCTAAAATTAGTTCTTTTGCCTCCCCTTCACATAAAGTTGGAATTGATGAAACAGTTTGTCAAAGCTTTAAATAAACAAGGTGATTGCTTTAAATACCTGTGCAACAAATTTCCTGAACTTTCTGAAGCTAAACTTCAAGAAGGAATTTTTGTAGGCCCTGAAATTCGAACCTTAAAATCGGACAGATTGTTCCAGAATACAATGACCCAGGATGAATCTGAAGCATGGAGTTTTTTCGTAGAAGTCATAGACGGTTTTCTTGGAAACAAGTCTCCAAACTACAAAGAAATTGTAGCCAACATCGTCAAAAATTATAAAAAACAAGGATGCAATATGAGCGTCAAACTTCATTTCCTGAATTCCCACGTTGACTCTTTTCCCGAAAATCTTGCACCTGTCAGCGAGGAACAGGGAGAAAGAGGTTCCATCAAGACATAAAGGAGATGGAGAGACGTCACCAAGGAATATGGGATATTAGAATCATGGCTGATTACTGCTGGACTTTGAAGAGGTACTCGCTCACAAAAATCCACAAAAAGAAAACTACAAAACGCAGTTTTGAGGAAAAAGAGAACGATTTTATTAAAAAAATCAACGATTGTCTAAAGTGGATTATACTGCATGGTTTTTTTAATGAACAACTCAAGTTTGCAGTGTAATTTTCTATTAAATATAGTGTCAATAAATATTTTCTCAATATTTTTGTCAGTTTCTATGAAAAACCTCAAACGCACTTTTCCTGAAAACCTGACGTGCTGGAAAAAACTAAGCACAGATTCGTGATCAGCACACCCCATTTACTGTAGGACACCTATTAAACTTGGGACACTTTTTCATGAAAAAAAATGTAGGCCCGTGATTATTTATCAGTGAATTTAAGAAGGTAATTCTTTTTTGCAAAGATTTTCGCACTAAGTAAATATACTGGGATATTTTGGATAAATGTTATTTTCTCCGCGAGTTGGTTTTCTTTCTGTAACATGTTTTTTTAAAGGTCTTGTAAATAGAACATTCTTTCTTGAGGTTTCCTGTTTCTTTCTTGCTGACCCACCCCACTCTACGATCTTTTAGCTAGTACGGCATTCTTTGAATTCCGCTTCTTTTGTTACGGTACTGGCCGCGGGCTAATTTCGTTGCTTACTTTACTTTTTCTTTTTGTCCGCACGGTTTATTGTAACAAACTTTATTGTATGAATGTGTATACGTTTCGATAGCTATGTACATGTTTACATGTTTTTGTTCATTTTCAGAAAATAAGTGTTTTCACTCTTATTTTGATGGGCGATATGTTTAATGTTTTTTAGTAGATTATGGCATATCACTTGTACAAATTAGTAGGTATCACCTTGGCTTGTATAGAATTAACCCTTAACCTATAAGTACGAACCAACCCGAACCATTACTTCTTCGTTGGCTCCTATCTAATACAAAACGAGTGCTTCACCTAAATTGGACGCAGTTGCTTGTGCATTAGGGACAATCGTATTGCTCCTTACAATAAGGTTCTTTATTGTCCAAGTGCGTGTCTATTTCGTTGTTGACATTAAAAACATTTGGTGCTTCACATCAAACTATGGTATATATAAAATACAGTTCTAATCGCAGATTTTAAAGAGTGACAACTATTGATCAGAATCAACTTGGCATTAAACCAGCTTGATTATAAGTATTAGTTCGTGGAAAGTTATATTTTTAATCTTTCACGGCATACTGTACACTATTAATTCACAAAAAACGCAACTTCTCACTTCACTTACACAATTTTATAAATACTTGTTGCATTGAACTTAACTCTGGATTTCAGTACATGGCGGTATGTAGATGCGAACAAAATACCAATTCTAATTTAATATGCACTAGCTTTCATGGACTAGTATTTCTGAAAGAATCGGCATAAAAGTCGACAAATTGACAGTAAAAGATACTGACGCGATGCGCACTGATACGATAAGACTCAATTGAAAGTACTCATTCTTCTAAACTTTAAAAACTTTCACCTATTGTATTCAAATCAAAGATTAATAAATCAAAGTCACCTTCACTTTGTGTCATAAATATTGTTTGGGCTTCTGTCCCTCTCTTTTCTTGTTCCTTGTTAATCCCTTCCTTTAAAAATCATGAAAGGACTTAAAACCGGCATGTGGTGTTGTCATGTTTAAACCACCGGAAGTGACAAACTAGTTTCGTATCACGAGTGCTCATTGACAATAAAATAGTGCCGTTAAACTCGCTATACAGTTAACCTAATTACAGTCCACATCATCATTAGAGGAATTCAAAGTAAGTGTTTATGTCAAGTAATGCATGATGCATACTTTGATCCAACAATTGTCAAACTTAAATTTTTTTATTATTTTGACAACGATCTTAGGTCATGAATCGAAACGTAAATAAAGACCATTTTAAAAACTCTGAGTAGTTTAATACCCAAGATAAATTAAGAAAAATACAAAACAAACCACAACAAACATACAGGGAGTATTTACGATAAGACACAAGTTAAGCGAGTTCTTTTTAGCTTTGAATCTGAAGAAAATAAATTTGTTTAAAAATTTGAAGACAATATTCTTTTTATGCGTAAGCAGAAATTGTTAATCAGCCTCGAACGTTAAGTAGGCAGGATTTTTAGATGTAGCCAAATCAGGCGACGGAAATATAGAAATTAACAAATATCAGCATGCGCGTGAATTTATTAAACTTGAGTTGGAAAATGATGAAAAAGTTAATGAAAAAAATGATATACTACCTATAATAAAATTGCAAGTAGAGGGAAAAGAGATAAAATTACTGGTAGATACAGGAGCTGAAGCAACATTAGTAAGGGAAAGTTTTATTAAAGATAATTCAGAAGAGTTAATGCAGAAAGTTATCCCTGTTACAAGAAATAGTTTACACCGAATAATAAGAAGTTTGCAGTTATCAATAGTATTAATTCTGAAAGTTAAATTGGGGAAAGATGGAGTGAGCAATAGTAATAGTGTCAGGATTTAAGAGTATATGCCATTTTGGGAATGGATTTTATAAGTAAGATGAAAGGTATAATAGATACCGAGAATAAGGTGATAATTATGGGAGATGAGAGGATTAAATGCGACGAAGAAGTCCATATAGAGGTACAAGGAGATTGTATGAATTTGAATCAATTTGAGCAGGAGATGGAAGGTGAAGGAAATAAAAGTTTAAGTATTTTGTGGCTGGTGAAGTTGTAGCGTTTTTAGATAAGTCACATTTGTTCAACGTAATAAATTCAAATCAACCAATAGTAAAACGTGGAATTTTCTAGAACCACACTAGTCTATATTATTGACCGGCACAAGCGAGTCAGGAATTATTCTTGAAACACACGCTAAACCGTAGTTTTAGAGTCATTTTATTAAGTGAATTTATTAAAATTTTGTACAAATAAAAAAAATTAAATTAATTAATTTATTATAAAGTGCAAACAAAAATTACAGTGCGTGTTTAAACGTTAATAAAAGTGATTTTAACGCCGCAAATAAAGCGTAAATCAAACGTATTTTACATTAAAAAATAATTTTTTAAAAATTTGAATAATTTAGTGCAGCAAGTAAAACAGAAAGTAAAACAGCAAATAAAACTGCAAGTAAAATAGGAAGAAAAAGCACGTAAACATTAAAACAACTAGCAACTACCATATTATAACTGACATCTATGAAGTAAATCAAGGAAACAATTACTGCACTACAAATTTAACTGGAATTTCGAGGAGCATTTGTAGAGATCCAGAAATCGGTAGGATCTGTGGCGGGTAGACAGGGAAGTTCGCCCTGGATTAAACAGGAGAATTGGCATGCCAGAGATACGCATTATTCTTTATTCTTGTTTGTGCGATTTAGTACTATTGGTATGTGAATTTATTGGTTTAGGATCTGCAATTAAAATTTTGTTTTGAGAAAACGAGGTGTAAAAGGTCAACCAAAATTTGGTTGTGAAGTACAATTTTTATGAAAAATAGCGAATTTTTGTGAACGTTCAACGGAAGCACATCGGGTAAAATGTAGCGATTTTTGCTGACTTGAGCTCATTAGAAAAGTGTAAAAATAATACTCGTAAAAAGTAATTAGGTAGGCAGTTAGTTGATTCTATTCCAAATTTCCATAAAGGGTTAATTTTTCTTTTGATTGTAAATTTTATTTAGTTCAGTATGTTAAGAATTGGTGAAAATACATTATTCTAGATTTAGTTAATTGTGTTACAATCTCGTCGTGTCACTCTGTACAAAAAGTTAATGAACTAGTCGAAGCATATAAATTTGTTTGTGTTGATTTTTAATTAATCTAAGAAGTACAGAGAGGTGACGATCAGCAGGCAATTCACTGTGCGACCAAGGAGACGGCGATATCATAGCGCCGCGGTGTGAGCGTCACTAAAAGAGTGCTGTGATACAGATATGGCAATTTATAAAACTTGAAATTGTCCATTCATCCTCCTTTCCAACTTTGCCTGGCTAGCTCAATGAAATTAATGGTGTTTCCAAAATGGAATCAAACAGCAATATCACAAACCATTTATACAGTATGAAATAGTTTCTCTCATACAAAAACATATAGAACATTTACAACATCATTTCTTTCAAACATAAAATAATTTCTAAGTAGTATTTATTATAAAAAAAATGTTCCTTACCTTATTTTAAATTTACAGAACTAAATTTCATCCTTTATAAATATTTTACCTGACTTAGTTTATTGCCACGCTTGTAGGGTTTGCTTGACTAAAAAATCCTTGACAGATAATGTATTAAAAGATCCGAGTGTTTCGAACCCCGATCACAAACATTACTGGTAAAAATCCTTTACAAAAAAATTATATGCTAAATACTTATTCATCTACTTTAAATTATATACAAATACTCCAATATCAGTTAAAAATAAATGTAAAAGTAATACTTGCAGAATCCACAAAAACGCTTCTCGTAATTAAATATCTTCTTATTTTAAATTGATGTCCAAATCAGCTCACAAGATTTTCCATATTTAAAATCCTTTTTTCAAACAGCAGTTACAAAAATGCATTTTTGGTTAAACCTTTCTTTCGATTTATTAGTAAAATTTTTAAAATAGCGTTATCTTGAAGAATTTTTTCTCTTGTAATTAATATTTTCCATTTTTTTGTAATTTGCGTTTAAAACGTCACTTCTATATTCATTGTAACAATGTAATTATTAAATTACAGTATGCTTACTGCATACTTCAAATATCTTCGCAAAGCAACAGCTCGCGGCTTAAATCAAAATAATATTTCGCGATCGAATTTAAGAATCGAATGAATCCTCCTTATTAATAAACGCTTTCTTATATATCCTAATTATCTATTTCCAGATGGTAGCAAAATAGTATGGAACATTATAATGCAAGGTGTTTCAGAAAAACTCATTAGCGTCTAAAATCGCGGTGTCTATTACCTCGTAATCTTGTATTGTTTAATCTAAAAAATTTTTTACTGTCATGTAAAATTCATCAGTATGCAGATGGTACGCAATTATATAATTCTTTCTTGACGTGTGAAACTGACTAGTTGTATCAGCTATCCACCGTGATTTGGTTAATTAATATATTAAAGTTCTATGAATTCCACTCTTTTAAAATTAACGCAAAAAAGTCAAATATAATCATTTTTGGAAGCGAACACAGTATACAATTGCTAAATGAAAATTTCTCGATACATACTGATTAGAATTTTTTGCCGAAAGTCGAAAGGGTAAAAATATTAGGATTAATCCTTGATGTATCAATTACTTTCAGTAACCAAATATCTGCTTGTTTGAAAAAGGCATCAACATCATTAGGTTCTCAGTTTTGGAACTGGTTAGACGCGTACCCTCATTGCTTTCTATTCCGAACTAACCTACACTTTTCCCTGAAATTTGCACAGACTGCATTTATTACTATCTGCATGCAAAAGTCTGATCTCGGTCTACCTCTACTTCTTTTTTCCTGTCTCTGCCTGTAATATATCCCGTACTATTCCCAATAATGCCTTAGGACGTATCCTACCATTTTATTTCTCCAATCTTTTTTGTTTTCCACAGATATCTTTCTTTCTCAACTATTTCTATAACCTATTTGTTATTAACCTTGTCTGTCCATGCTATCATCCTTATACATCTGAAGCACAATATTCCAGAAGAATTCTATCTTTTTCTGTCTGCTTTTCCTACTTCCCCTATTTCATAGACGTACTGTGCTGTACTCCACACATTTGCTTTGAACTATTTTCTTATTGTCCCTAAATTTGTTGTCTTTGAAGATGTCCGCTGTTCTTTCTTGTTAGATGCAGTTCGCTCACCTTCTATTGTTATACAGTTATATACCCTATTTCCTCGATATTCAGTGGTATGTGAAGGGGGTAAGCAGCCTGTTGCTGCCAAGTTCCCCCAACACTAGAACATTTGTCGAATTAATAGTTTTTCCAATATATTATTTCACACAATCAAGATTAGTTAAAAATATTTCAAAACCCACACCTGTAGTTGTTGATAATAATCATCAGATTTAAGTGCACGTATTTTTTCGTCATTAGATTTTCCGTCTTGCAACTAGTTGGACGCGTACCTCCACATATTTATGTTCTGAGCTAGCCTAAACAGTTCCCTGAAATTTCCACAACTGTCTATATACAGCTCGGTTCCCATTCTATTGTTTTCTAATTATATGCCCTATTTCACAGAAATTCAGTGATATGTGAAGGGGAAAGGCGGCTTCGTGGTGTCGTTGGTATGCGTGCGACTACTATGCCCAAGGTCCCAGATTCAAATCCCGACACGGTCGCTTGAAAAGTGTTAGGTGAACATTTTTCACAAAAATACGCCCTCGTTAGGATGAGAGGTAAAATGGAGTTCCCGTGTGTGAGTGCTATCACGCACGTTAAAGATCTCTACTTTGCATGGAACAGCAAGGGCTTGGCAAAATTTCCAGGTAAAATAAACTCGCTTCCTGGCCAATGTAGAACCTTGGGGTGGAGCATTGGAAAATCAAATGGAGGGTATGTGAAGGGGGTTAATCTGAATAAAAACGTGCAATAAATGCAATATAAACTATTTACGACAGCTGCATTGAAATCTCTCTCGGCACGATAACTTTGACAACCGTGCTTTATGGAAAAATTAACATTTAGTCTTGTTTACGTTCTAATAAAATGACTAATAACATCTTTACACCAAACACTTAATTTTCATTAATTCTTTTAAAACTTTAAAAAGTGTATGCCATTTACAGAAAACCAAGAAAGATATCCTATTTTAAAGAAAGGGTATAATTTTACCAAAGGTTAGCCTGTTAAATATATAAAGTTCAAAACATACGGACACATACAGGGTAAGTAAAGAGACTCCAGGAATATTTGAGCGAATACGTGGCTCAATGCGCCGACGTCTAGACGCATGTGTAATGACTGAAGGTGGACATATTGAACATTTCTTATGATTTCTACATGTTGTATGTATAAAATTAGTTTTGTTTATTCATCTTTAATTATACTTTGATGCAGGTAGTAACTACAAAATAACAATAATAATCCAGTTCGCATTTATGACAATGTATCTCAGTACTTATTTGTTTGTAAAATAATTTTTTTCTGCGAACTGGTTAATTTTGGGCAAAAAATTCAAGAAACATTTTTGTTTAGAATGAAATAAGTTATTGGAAATAAATTTTTAAATGGCAAACAAATAATAAGACAAAAAATTACATTGGAAATAAATTTTAGGGATTGCGTTTTCCACTCCTTACAACCATGGGATAAACCAAATAAATTACTGAGTAAGTGTATTTTTGATAGTAAAAAATGTCACATTAATTTCAATTTTGTAACTTTTTTAGTGTTTGTAAAAAAATGAAAAACAAATTTTTGTACCCCCTTTAAGGGGCTGTATCTTAACAAGGGATGCTCCAATGAAGTTTCTTTATATGAAAGACCGTATCTATTTTACGATGAGGAATCACCCCTGAAATGTTTTACATTTATTTTGTTACACCTGGTATATTAGTTAAGCTTTTAAATAATCGTAAACGTATGTTTTGAATTGAGATAGACATACCTATGACGTAGAGGACTTCTTTTGTGGTTCCTACCGTATGTGGCATATCATCGTATCTCTCCTATTTTTTACTGTTTTCCACATATTAATTGCTTCCCCACCATTTCTAGTACCTCCTGGTTCTTAACTTTGTCTGAAAAAGGCATATAGTTCATTCAACTTTATCTCAAGACCGTTCATTTTTAAGCACCGCTATAAAGAAATTGTTATGTAGCTCGATAGTATTGTCACGTACACTACGCGAACTATATATTGCTCCCAAATGAAACTAATAGATGTCTATCGAATTCAGAAGCTTCAAAATTCCTGCTTACATTTAATTTTGGTATAAGAAAATATAATCGCATAAGTCATAAACGAGTAGATGCTAAGTGACTACCAGTGAACGATAGACGATATTTGCATGCAGTTTCTCTATTTCATAACATAATCCTAAATAAAACCCCAGTTTACTTAGACAATAAGATATCCTTTACAGCAGATATACACAATGTAAATATTCGTAATATAGGAACTTTAACGCCACCTATGCATTCAATAGAATCCTTTAAAAGAGCATATTCCTACATTATCGCAAGTTATTCCAAATGATCTTAAACAACTATCCGCCAAAAGCTTTAAGTTAGCACTGTTCAATAAATGTGTGCTAGAACAAGATCAACAAAAGATATTAAGATATAATAAATATTCAAAATTGATGGACTTCCACATAGTAATATAGCACAATAATAGGGTTAAGTGGAAGAGCAGCTGATAGTTTTTTTACAGAGTTGAATTTCGCTCGTTGACTGATTTTTATCGCTTAATTTTTCATTGTTCATATAAATTTGTAATTATTACTTTTGTACAAATTAGTCAATAAAAGATTTTATTATTTATTTGTTATTCGGCTTCGTCTGCAGAAGACATTTGCCGATTTACAGCTCGTATGATGACATTTGCTGATGACACATTACATATAGACACATAGAAGTATCGTGTTTCTATCATATATGTCTTTAAGTAAGTTATCGATCTAACTTTTTAAATCATTGGGTGTTAAAACACTGGTACCTGATAATGCCGATGATGCCAATGGTAATTTGAGGCCTTTTAATAGTGACTTATAGGTTACAACATTTTATACAGAGAGTAGATACCTTTAGGAACTGTAGAAGCTGCATTGATTCCACGTTTGATCCTAAAAAAAAACCCTGGCCGAATTTGAATGCAAATACTGTTATCGATGTAGGCTAAATTTTCTTACACTTCAAGAGAATATCTTTAACTGTCTTAGAGACATGGCATACAGGGTAACGTGGTCTACGGTTACCTTGTAGTAGAATCAAAGCTAATAGTAAAACAACGGGCTGCTACATACTTCCTACGGAAGGAGTAGTACGCCAAGGTAGAGGCAATTGCGGAAGCGCCATCACGCACACGACGTACCATACAGAAAGCCATGATTGTCCAATGGCAACACAGATGGGACACGAGTACGAACGGACGACGTACCCACATACTAATTCCAGACATAGCACCCAGACTGTTCCAACCTAGCCGCGGACTTATACATTTCATGAACCACATCGAGCATACAAGCACAGATTTCGATTAACTGACACAGACACGTGCACATACGCGGTGACGGGGATTTTAGAGCATCTACTGCTGAATTGCATAGATCTCTGGGACCCACACGACAACGCACACCACACAAGGAAGCTAATACAAGGCGTATGTAACAACGGACAAACTATGACAGACATACTGTGGGATGAAGACCTCTTCCCGCATCTAAATCAACTCACACAATACATGACAAAAACACTCCACAAAAGACATCAAAGACAAGGACCCTAACAAACTAACTAATAAACTAACAATCAAACAAATAAACAACTAACACCAAAACAAAACTAAACTAATACCCCCCCACACACACAAATCGCTCGAGAGACCAAATGACAACACGTAACCTAACAAATATTTCAACGAAAGAGACTACAATAACAACACAAAGATGCTCCTGGAATTACCAGAGACACACCCACTGACGACTTTCCAGGGGTTGGGCCGCTGAGGCACCAGGAGCTAAATCACATAATAGAAAACAATTCTACTTAATTTAAGCGAACATGTGCAGTGACACTATGTACATGTGCATAAACAATAAGTCTCACCAGGTTTGAGAAGCTTCTACGTAGAATAAGTTTAGTATTTAATTTAGTTGTAAGCTAATAGATTAGGACTTTTTAAAACTAACACTTAAATTTAGAACCTAAGCTAAATAACAAATAACAAGAAGGCAAACACAGATGCATTAATAACTCGAGAGCTAACTAACCCACATTGCAACAAATCTTAATGTTCCTTTTGGAAAAACACCCTGGCAATATCACTGACGACACCACTACACCTGAAACTGTACGTGGCTCCCCTGGTTTCTGGCTACTGATGGCCAGGACACGTGCAGGAATGCGGACTTCTTGGTCCCCGATTTAGGGCTGCCGACAGTCGGGAACTGGAGGAGGAAGCAGTCCCAAGACACCATTCTATGACACCACTACATACAGACAAACACACACATACAGTTTCGCACTCGCACACAAACATCACCAGCACAAATACAAATATACTACCACGCAAACACACTGGGACTGTACGTGACCCCATGGTTTCCGACTGCCGACGGCCGGGACACGTGCAGGAATGCGAACTTCTCGGTTTCTGATTTCCGGTTGCCGACGATCGGAAACTGGAGGGGGAAGCAGTCCCATGACACCACCAAACACATACATACACTTCCGTACTAGCGCGCGCACACGCGCGCGCGCGCACACATACACACACACAAACCAGAGTGATTTCATTTTAACGTTCAACAATGACTTAGTCAGGGAACGGGTTAGATCTGTTTTAATTTTTTAGGTAACAGACTAATAAGAAATAAAGCTTAAAAAAACAGTAGAAGCAAGGATGTCAGATTTGTATGCCCTACTCTTAAACGCGTTACTACCACTTGTTCTCTTCTTTTACGCTTAAGAGATGCAGTTTTGCATAATTGATTGTTATACAGATATTTGAATCACTCGTCTGTCTGGCCTAGCCATTTGTTAATAAGTTTTCTTTTGATAGATTCTTTTAAATCTTCAGCGGTGGTAAGATCTATATCTACATTGGGGTTGTTTGCTGCAGTACGTGCGTAGAAGTTTGCCGTCTTAATTCCCCTAATACTCTCGTGGCCAGGACACCAAATAAAGATGATTGTTTTATTTGCTTCTTCAAACCATGCAATTAAAGATACTATATTGTCAGTCAGTGAGTTGAGAATATCAAATCTTTCTATTGCTAATAGCGAACTTAGAGAGTCTGCGCATATTACAATGTTAGGCAAACTTGTATTTTCTGCACACCTTAACGTTTGCATTATAGGATACAGGGTGGTGTAGGGTCCACGTGTGGTGTTTTCAATAACGATTGCACTATCGGCATCATCAGTTGTTTTACACAGTCTGTAAATATAATTGTAGCATTTTTGTATTAGCTAAGTACTTGTAGGAATTTGACGGAAACCAATTTCGAGAGCTTTTCATCCTTTTTATATTAGCGCAATCTAATGTAATGGTTGGGCATTGCCAGAACCAATAGATTTTTGGTACACATTTGGTACATCAATATTAAGCGATTGAAGTAATTCTCCGACTTGTATATTTCTATATATCTAGTGAGTATTTTCCGAACTGCATAGTCGTATTCGGTGTTTTGTAAGTAGTTGTGAAAAGGATGCCGCTGTTGGGACCATATCCCGAAGCTGTAACTGACCAATTGCAATTTCCAACGATATTCAAGCGGCTGAATTTTTGCTTCGCCGTTGAGAGTTGCTGCAGGGCTAGTACGGAAAGTACCAGTGGCAGAACGAATTGCTTCTGATTGGATAGGGTTCAGTATCCTAAGAGAGCTCCTGAGTGCCTCAGAGTATATTATGCTACGGTAGTCAATTCTTGTTCAAAATCATCATCTTATAACGGTTGAAGATAACTGACCTGTCAGCTCCCCAGTTGATGTTGGCTAAGCACCTTAAAATATTAATAATCTTTTGCATCATATAGCGAGATCTTTTGTGTGGGGCTTCCAGTTTAGTTTTTTTTCAAATATTATGTCCAGGACTTTGAGCGTAGGTACATACGGGATAACTACCCCTTCGATGCTCAGCTGATGATCACGGTATACCGTACGCAATCTACAGAAATGAACACATTTCCTTTTCTCTCCCGATAGCTGAAAACCCAAGCTGTTGGCTTTACTTGATATCCTTCCTATTGCCCCTTGGAGGGATTTTTCTATTTCTGACATTGATACATCAGAGTGGACGATTACCAAGACACTGACGTATATTGACCTGCATATCTTTTCTGGAATATCTGCTATTACGTTGTCTATTGCGATTGCAAACAATGTCATACTAAGTGTGATTATGGGAAAAATCACATTATGTAATGTGAAAATCACTAGTAACATTAGTAAACAATACAAGCTGATTGGTTATTATGGCTACACTTAAGTGAAAGTTATGGTACACTTGATGCCGTGTTACATGTGTGAGAATTGTTGCTACAGTTAGAAAGTGTGCAAATAGTGAAGTCATCGAATAGTTTGCATATCAAAATTCATAAATTTCAATATTTATGTTGTGAAACATAATGAAAAAGTAAAAAATGTTGAACAGTTTGAATAAAGCATAATTTGAATGTTAATTATATTTAAATCAGGAATATTTTCGAATAATAGTTTTGTTCTACTTTCGACTAAAAAAGTCATTATGATGCATGGGAGATTTAAAAATTGCTTTTGATAATGAGACAGCATCAAGAACAAATGTGTTTCGATAATACCGGTAGTACCCCGTAGTATTAAATGCTACTTTAAAATTTTATTTGGTCGTAATAGCCTTAGTGATAAATTTGGCAAAACAGCATTGAAAACAGAAAGCATTTATGTGTTCGACAAATGATAATACCCGATCAGAAAAATGATACACTTTAGCATCAATATGATGCGTAACTATCAATTTTATTGGTAGTGAGTAAACTTGAATCGGTAATCGGAATACATTGTTACTAATGAAATAAAATTACTCATTGAATTCACAAAATATTCTCAAAAAATGCTTAACAAGAGATGACAGTTTATCCGTTATTTTTAAAGGGCATTTCTGGTCCAACTCTGAACTCTAACTTCAGCGGGATCGATGAAATTATTGGGGGGGTTTGAAAAAGTATATGCCAGGCGCCACTACACCTTGGGATTTGAAAACAAGAAAACACTTCAAGGAAAGCACAGAAATCTATTGCTGAATAGCAACATTAGATACACCAAGGTTCTTCTACAATCAAACAGCTAACTTCGAAACTGAAGGAAAATTCAGATTTAAATATGACACAAGAGATCACTGTTTATGTCTCTAAAATAAAGCTAAATAAATATATAAAATATTTAATTGAGGGTGACTAATAACGCCAACCCTATTTTCTTGATACTCATTTATGTTATTAAAATCACTAAATATCACAATAAATTATTGATATATTTTTTCACAATCACTAGACTGTAATCAGATGTAACACCTTTGTTTTTGCTTAACCGTCGTGTGTACAAGGGCATATCTGAGCAGTTTTGTCAATTACAAAATTCAATAGCAACCTACGGAACACACAAGGCCCCGAATATTTCTCTAGCCTCGTGTTTCCGTGTAATAAATCAAGTTTCTAAAGTCGCATACACACTATTTTATTTCTTGTATCATTGATGATGTGTTTGAATGAATGTAGGCGTCCATCGTTTGTTTGTTTTGCACGGTGTACATTTCTTGTATGATCTATGAGTTTTCGCGAAAATGTAGTTCTGAATGAAAATGAATACTTAAGTCTGTCATATGAAGAACTTAAAAAATATGATCTTTCATAAAAGATGTGTAGCAACACTTTAGTACACGGAACGTAATTGAAGGCACTTTGGGCGCTCCTCCCCAGTTATTTCGGCCACCTTCTAGCCAAGGAACATCGTCCGCTGAGTCTGAACCCAGAGACAGTACTGGACGAATTATGCACAAAGGTAATTGCTATACATATGCAAAGCAATACACATCGTTCATGCGCAAAATGTAATAAGCCGGCGTATGCTCTTTGTTCAAAACAAGATTGTACTTGCACAAATTGTGTCAACCCTTAGAATTTTTTATGGTTCATAATAAAAATTGTTTACACCTACATGTATAGTACTTTCCAAATACCATGAACCTTCAGCTGCGCAAAGGAGGAGTTTAAAATTTAAGTGTATACTAAAAAATGAAGCCTAAAAACATCGGGTTTGTTTTACAAATATTTGACATTGCTAGATAATTCCCCTCCCCTCCCCCAGCCAAAGCAACTACCACTCCCAAAAAAATAAGGGTGTTATCCGCATGTATGTTAATAAAATTCATTCGTTTCATTAATTATTTTAGATATGTCATTGTGCATTGTTTGCGTTTCCGTGTGTAATTTTAAAGTATTTCTTGAGTTTGAATTTTTAAACCGTTGTTTTTACAACTATTCAATTCGCTACATCTTTTTGAATGTGAAATGAGTAAGAGAAAGCAAATCTTTCACAGCCAAGGCCGAGAAATAATATATAACGTCTATACATTTATGAAACTTGGAAAGCAAGTAGGACGATTTACAACTGCTGTGATTGAACAAGTTGCAACAGCTACTGAAGTATCTATCAGTAGCGTAAAAAGAATTTGCAGAAGAGCAGATAAACCTTGTTATCGTTCGGGAGGACGGCGTCTGAAAGCATGTAGGCTTGGCTTGATTATTTGATTAATAAGTATAAGGAAAAATAATTATAAGTTTCATAAATACATGAAAATTAAAGTAAAATAGTTAAAACTGAATGATTTTAACAGTTTGAAGCAGTTCGGACGTCTTCGGTAATCTTCGAAACTAAGTTTCGTGGTTGCTTATGGAACCAAAATAAACTTAAACACTTATTGAATGAATGTATATACAGTTTAAAGGGGGTGTAGAAGTCTTCGGTAGTCTTCGGAACTCTTCGGAAGACTTCGAAATTTGCTTGTGAGGCCGGGTAGGATCCTGAATAACGGTAGTTAAAAAATATTTACAGTTTGAAGAGGTTCAGACGTCTTCGGCGGTCTTCGTAACTCTTCGGAAGGCTTCGTATTTTACTTGTAGAACAACGTTAAGATAAAAAGAATTATGATTTGAAACTAAAAACTATTAATTGAACATATGTACAAGCACAGAGAGGTTCAGAAGTCTTCAGTTGTCTGCGGAACTCTTCGGAAAGCTTTCGGAATTTACTTGTGAGGCCCACTTGAACAGCGATAGTTAGAAAATATTTACAGTTTTAAGAGGCCCAGGCGTCTTCGGTGGTCTTCGGAACTCTTCGGAAAGCTTCTTGTTTTTTTCGTGAAACAACATGAGGGTATGAAGAATTATGGTGTGGACGTATGTACAGCTTGAAGGGGTTCGGAGGTCTTTGGTGATCTTCGAAACCCTTCGAAAGGCGTCATGGTGGTGGTGCTTTAGGCCTCATCGAGTGGTCGCCGTTGAACTCTACGGGGCTGTTGTCCCGGAGGTAGAGTTGACAGACGCAATCACAATAACGACTAGTCGGTGATGGATGGAACGGAGCTTAACGCCCATACGTAGTTTATTAACTATTGATTGATAAATTATAGTGACGTGCCTTAGATACGGCGGCGGACAGCGTAACCATCGGAGAATACGCAGGCTATGAAGAGCACTACGCGCTGAAGTATAGCATGCTATGGAGAGCGATACTCGCTGAAGTGTTAGCAGACTATGGTGAGCACTGTCAGTTGATTCTTTAGGCTATGGGGAGCACTAAGGAATGTCTTTCGGAGAATTTGTAATTATATTTATACACTTCCATTTCCTATGCTTCCTGTGTTGAAAAACGTTAATGATATCTTTAACGAATGAAATTGTGTGTTTCAATTTTCGAGTGTAAAAGAATCTCCAAATTTTGTTTGACCAATGGGCGTGCTGATTTTTGGATACCACAAAAACTGAGTTGGAATTTCTCGCTATACTTAGTTTGTTGTGTGTTCAGTTCGGGCATGGTGATATAGTTAACAACCTAAAGATAATGTTGTGCTTGTGCTTTATCAGTTGTGACTATGTCAAATATTCTAGCGAAAATTTCAGTCTTTACAAATGTTTTCAAATGCAGTCAAATGCCACAAATGTCTTGATGAATAACAGCAAATGCGGTCAGATGTTGTACAGATGTTATCCACTATCACAAACGTTTTTCAAATAAGGTCAAATATTGCATGTATCTTTCGAAAGGTTTCAATTGTTACAAATGTTTTTCTAATGTCAAATGTCACAAACTTTTTTTCAAACATGGTCTAGTGTTCTAGAAACGTTATGAAATATAATAAATGTTTTTCATACATGTCATATATTGCGAATATGTTAGAAAAGTTTCAATTGTTACAAGTTTTTCAAATGTAGTCAAATGTTACAAATATTGTTAATTGCAATATAACGATCTCGATTGCGTTTCGAATTCGAATTCAAATGTTACAAAAATCATGCAAAAAGTGTATGTATTGGTTACTAATATATGCCATGTGTAAATTGTGTGTTTCAAATATTATAATTGTGTCAAATGCTTCAAGTGTGAATGGACGATTTTAAATATATTGTATATTAAGCAAATAAATGAGAAAAAGCTAGGTAAGTTCTAATTAAATCTTGGCAATCAACGATAAGTTTAGGTGTATTTTACTGTCAAATTGAACTGAAGTCTTTGAAATGCTACAAAGAAATAATAAACAAAGGACAAACAGAAGAACTGCGTACAACCATGTGTGAAAACCACAGGTCTAACTGTTACAAGTGCGGCAGACACAAACCTTAGTAGCTTCTTAGGTACCATAAGGTGTTTATTGTAGTTCTATGTGGTAACTTTAATTACAAGAAAAATGCCACATTAAAACAACCCGCAAAAATTTATCTGTAGATACAAAATACTAGACGGCTCCACAGCTTAGTGTATCCCGTGTGACTACTAAACCCGAAATCCTGGGTTCAATCCCCGAGATGGACCGCTAGAAAAATATTTTTTACAAAAATACGCCCTAATTCGGTTGAGAGATAAAATGTAGGTTCGGTGTGTGAATGTACGTGTTGATCCATAACTTGCTTCGAATTTCAAGTGTTCGGCAAAATTCAAAATTATAGGTAAAAAACTTCGCTTCTTGACCAATGTAGTATCCTCGGGTGAAGCATTGGAAAATCAAATGCAGGGATACAAAATACAAAAATTTCACTTAGATATTGCGTCGTAAGCATGTTTCAAAATCATACAGTCAGCCTAAGGCAAATTGGCTTTAACGTATAGATTTTTCATTCTTCTAGTTCTTTGCATTGCGGTAGAACGCAAATTTTATCTGATGTTTGATAATGTTAAGAAAATCGGATATTATCTAATTCTGTGGAACTATGGTACTTCTGAGATTAGGCTGCACCATAAATAAAAGAAGTTATTTATTAACTACCTCGATCTTCACTGTAATTGCAATATTTTTGGAAAATCTGCCAAATACATTATTTTTTTTCCAGTAAACTACGGTACCGGATAAGCGTATCGAGTTAATATGGGGGAAATATAAGCATTGATATTAAGAGAACTTTTCTAAGTATTAAACTTATAAATATTATTTCGATGTTTTATTTGGGAGTACAGTGAAAAAAGAGAAAAATAAAAATGGTATAAATATTGACCAAAGGATTTAGCATCAAGAAAGATAAATAGAAAATAAGAATAAGACTATATTGTTCAATTGGAAAACCGAACCTGTGAGCATTGCAGGTTCGTATCTTGATTGCAACAGGAACATTCTGTTAGGAGGTTTCTGTCATCGTTCTGAATGTGCGTGGTATGCTGCATGTTAGGTGGGAGTTACAAGACCTTAGCAGTTGGTTTCTTCATAATGTCTCGTTATCAAAAATAAAGATTAGCACATTGCAGAAGTGAAAAGTCTAATATTGCACAGATAGAGAGGGAAATTGTGTATTAAATTTATGACAGGAGAACCTTCCAAGGAACCACGAAGTGATGGATATTATTCCGATGATGTTTTAGAAGATTCCGTGAAAAAATATAAAAACCGGAATGACTAACTTTTTGATAGAGAAACAAAAGAATATCGCACAGTAAAAAGATAAATAAAAAATGGAAATGGAAATTGCGACAATATTAATAATGAATGATAGGGCCGCCGCTGTTTAGACGGAAATCTGAGGCCCTTGATCTCGATCTCTGCTTGGGTAACGATTTTTCTTTGAAAAGTTCGTTTCGTTGTTCTGAACGTTTCTGGCATGTTGTATGCTAGATGGGTATAGCGTCAAATTACTAAACAATGAAAAACGCTAATAAAGAAACTAATGTTTGCTGTTGCACGAATTAAGAAAGGGGGAATCGAAGGTATGGAAAAGTTGCTGAAGAACAAAACTGATCAATATTATTCCAATGTTTCTATAGGGGTTAGTAAAAAAAGGACTTGATTAATTTTGCGTAACGACATAAAGGAATTTTGCATATGTAGAAGGCAAATAGCGAAGATAAGTGGAAAGAGAAGCAAATATGGTAATGATAGGGCAGGCGTATTTCGAACATGAAGTCAACGGCTGCTCTCTGAACTATGCTTGTTGCAAGTACGCTTTTTGTTTGAACATTTTTTATTGTTATGTTTTAGTTGTCGTTCGTTTGTATGACTTCTATTTGTTGTTAAAAAAAAGGAAAAATGTTATGAGGAAGTAATATCAGTAAAACGCAAAAATTAAAAGTTTGCTGTAGCACTGAAGGGGAGGGAGGTTCGAAACATTGAAACTATAGTAGAAGCTGCCGAAGAATAAAAAAACCGCTGGAAAATTATTTCTTGTTTTCTTAGAAGGATCGACAAAAAGAAGAAGAATAGAATAGATTTAAGTTTAGAATAAAGAAGCAAAAGAATTTTGCATATAAAAAAAAGATAACAAATAGAAGTAGAAATAACGACAAAAATGACAATGATAGACCAGATGTGGTTAAGAGAGGGACAGATTTGAAACCTGGGGTCTTATTTTATGTTGGATATTTGCTTGGGTATCAATTTTTCGTTGAAATGCTTCTTCGTTTTTATGAACGTCTGTGACGTATAGCATGAGCTTGTCAAAAAAAGAAAAAGTTAACAAGAAAATTAATACCAGCAATTTGCAAAAACTGCACGGATAAAGAGGGGAATCCAAGGATTGAAGTTATGGTAGAAGCCGCCAAAGAACAAAAAACCGATGAATGTTATTCCGATATTTACTAGAGGGTTTGATGAATAAAAATGTAGAATGGGACAGTTTCCAGTTTGGTTAAATTTTCTATACAAGAAAACCGAATGAAAAAATTAATATCAGTAAAACGCAAAAATTTAAAGTCTGCTGTAGCACTAATGGGGAGAGGGGACCTAAACATTGAAATTATGGCAGAAGCTCCCGAAGAACAAAAAACTGCTGGAAAATTATTTCTTGTTCTCTTAGAAGGATCAACAAAAAGAAGCAGAATAGAATAGATTTAAGTTAAGAATAAAGAAGTAAAAAAATCTTGTACATAAAAAAAGACAGATAACAAATAGAAGTGTAAATAACGACAACAATGACAATGATAGACCAGATGTGGTTAAGAGAGGGGCGGTTTTGAACCCTGGGGTGTTATTTTATGTTGGATATTTGCCTAGGTATCTATTTTTCGTTGAAATGTTTCTTCGTTTTTACGAACGTTTGTAACGTATAGCATGAGCTTCTCAAAAAAAGAAAAAGCTAACAAGAAAATTAATACCAGCAATTTGCAACCACTGCGCTGATGAAGAGGGGAACCCAAGCATTGAAGTTATCGTAGAAGCTGCCGAAGAACAAAAAACTGATGAATAAATTCCGATGTTCACTAGAGGGTTCGGTGAATAAAAATGTAGAATGAGACAATTTCCAGTTTGGTTAAAATTCCCATATACGAAAAACGAATGACAAAAAGTAATATCAGTAAAACGCAAAAATTAAAAGTGTGCTGTAGCACTGATGGGGAGAGGAGTCCTAAACATTTATGGCAGAAGCTGCCAAAGATCAAATAACTGTTGGAAAATTATTTCTTGTTCTCTTAGAAGAATCGACAAAAACAAGAAAAATAGAATAAATTTAAGTTTAGAATAAAGAACTAAAAAAATCTTGTATATAAAACAAGGCAGATAACAAATAGAAGTGTAATAACGACAAAAATGACAATGATAGACCAGATGTGGTTAAGAGAGGGACAGATTTGAACCCTGGGGTGTTATTTTATGTTGGATATTTGCCTGGGTATCTATTTTTCGTTGAAATGTTTCTTCGTTTTTACAAACGTTTGTAACGTATAGCATGAGCTTCTCAAAAAAAGAAAAAGCTAACAAGAAAATTATTACCAGCAATTTGCAAACACTGCACAGATGAAGAGGAGAATCCAAGCATTGAAGTTTGTATGACTTCTATTTGTTGTTAAAAAAAGGAAAAATGTTATGAGGAAGTAATATCAGTAAAACGCAAAAACTAAACACTGCTGTAGCACTGATGGGAAGGGGGTCCTAGACATTGTAATTATGGTAGAAGCTGCCGAAGAACAAAAAACCGCTGGAAAATTATTTCTTGTTCTCTTAGAAGAATCGATAAAAAGAAGAAGAATAAAATAGATTTAAGTTTTAAATTAAGAAGCAAAAGAATTTCGTATATAAAAAAGACATAACAAATAGAAGTGGAAAAATGACAATGGACTAGATGTGGTTAAGAGAGGAACGGATTTAAACTCTGGGGTCTTATTTTATGTTGGATATTTGCTTGGGCATCTATTACTCGTTGAAATTCTTATTCTTTTCTATGAATGTCTGTGGCAAAACAAGCTTGTCAAAAAAAAGCTAATAAGAAAATGAATACCAGCAATTTGCAAAAACTGCACGGATAAAGAGGGGAATCCAAGAATTGAAGTTATCGTAGAAGTCGCCGAAGAATAAAAAACCTATAAATGTTATTCCGATATTCACTAGAGGGTTTGATGAATAAAAACGTAGAATGGGACAGTTTCCAGTTTGGTTAAATTTTCCATATAAGAAAAACGAATGACAAAAAGTAATAACAGTAAAACGCAAAAATTAAAGGTCTGGTGTAGCACTGATGGGGAGAGGGGTACTAAACATTGAAATTATGGCAGAAGCTGTCGAAGAACAAAAAACTGCTGGAAAATTATTTCTTGCTCTTTTAGAAGCATCGACAAAAAGAAGAAGAATAGAATAGATTTAAGTTTTGAATAAGGAAGTAAAAGAATCTCGTATGTAAAAGAAGACAGATAACAAATAGAGGTGGAAATACGACACAAATGACAATGGTAGACCATATGTCGTTAAGAGAGGAACAGATTTGAACCCCGGGGTCTTATTTTACGTTAGATATTTGCACGGGCGTCTATTTTTCGTTGAAAAGCTTCTGCGTTCTGCGTTCTGTGGCGTATAGCAAGAGCTTGTCAAAAAAAAAGCTAATAAGAAAATGAATATCAGCAATTTGCAAAAGCTGCACGGATAAAGAGGGGAACCCAAGCATTGAAGTTATCGTAGAAGCTGCCGAAGAACAAAAAACTGATGAATGTTATTCCGATGTTCACTAGAGGGTTCGATGAATAAAAATGTAGAATGAGACAGCTTACAGTTTGGTTAAATTTCCCTTATAAGAAAAACGAATGACAAAAAGTAATATCAGTAAAACGCAAAAATTAAAAGTCTGTTGTAGTACTGTTGGGGGGACGGGTCCTAAATATTGAAATTATGGCAGAAGCTGCCAAAGATCAAAATACTGTTGGAAAATTATTTCTTGTTCTCTTAGAAGGATCGACAAAAAGAAGAAGAATAGAATAAATTTAAGTTTAGAATAAAGAAGTAAAAAAATCTCGTATATAAAAAAGACAGATGACAAATAGAAGTGGAAATAACGACAAAAATGACAATGATAGACCAGGTGTGGTTAAGAGAGGGCGGATTTGAACCTGGGGTCTTATTTTATGTTGGATATTTGCCTTGGGTATCTATTTTTCGTTGAAATGCTTCTTTGTTTTTATGAACGTCTGTGACGTATAGCATGAGCTTCTCAAAAAAAAAAGCTAACCAGAAAATTAATACCAGCAATTTGCAAAAACTGCACAGGATGAAGAGGGGTACCCAAGCATTGAAGTTATCGTAGAGCTGCCGAAGAACAAAAATCCGATGAATGTTATTCGATGTTCAGTAGAGGGTTCGGTGAATAAAAATGTAGAATGAGACAGTTTTCAGTTTGGCTAAATTTTGCATATAAGAAAAACAAATGACAAAAAGTAGGAAGAGACAAAAGTAGTAACGTTAGAATAGACGTGGTTAAGCGGAGGTTTTCATCTCTGGGCTGTGGAAGGTTCGATTCTTGCTTCTGATTTCTTGTTGAATATTTTTGTCTTGTTTTTGATGTTTGTGGCGTGTTATATGCTAAGTCCAAGAATGTGATCTCGGAAATTGATTGGTACTTATGTGGCGTTGATTTGAAAGAGAACTAGATATAAAAATAATTGCAAACAGCAAAAATTCAAAAGTCTGGTGTGCATGGATAAACTGAGCTCTAGGCATTAAATTTAATGACCGAACCTGTTCAAGAAAAAACAAAATTATATTATTTCGATGTTGCATGAGAGAATACGACGAAATAAAGAACAATGGAAACAAGGGTTTGTTTGGGTTAAAGAAATAGTCTGCAATTTTATATTAGGTAATCAAGAAATTGAGTAGAATGAAAAAGGAAACGACGTGTATCTCTGTTAGCTTGAAATGACAGAAAACACGAGAACAATGTTCGTCAACTCATTAGAAAGCATTAAGCGGATATTGGGCGAGCTATCAATGGGATGACAGTCATAAATCTTTTCCCACATGCTTACACAAATTTTTGAGACTAAAACAACAAATGAAAACATCAATATATTCGATTATAGGTCAGTAAATTACGATTAAAGCTCCCGTCAAATTTTGTTACTAGCTTGTACGTAGTACGAAAACAGAGCCATGAATGAATAACGTAATTGCTTCTGTTATGTCTAGTGGATATTTTCAGAAAATAGATTACTTACTAATACGAAAATAGTATCAAGGTCTACCATTTTAACTAGGGAACTTCACTCTAATATTATTTTTTTCATTATCGATTCAATACTAAGCTCTAAGCACACGTCCGTCGTTCCTGCGCCAGCAGTCGCACCGCACACTGCCGCGAAAAAACATTTAACAGGAAATTATTTATTACCATTACATATTGAATTCTCAAGTGCGTGCTGTACCATGGCTGTGCCGTATGTAGCGATAGCGAATAGCGATAGCGTCGTCGTTCCTGTTCCTAACGACGTCACGACGGCCTCGCCTAAGCCCCTCTAGCGTTATCGACGTGCCGTCTAGACAGGACATTATAAATAGGAAGTTATTTATCCCGTGATATGTGTTTTATAGATACTCAGTAACCATATTACGATTTTTAGTAAGGCATCCTTTGGCGGACTTGTAACGTGTGCTATGCTACATCGAGCGATTCCTTAATTCCGTGTCTTTTTCAAATGCGTAGCGTAAAAGTATCATGTATAATATCAATAAAACTCTCGGTGGAGATAGTCCTGGTGAAGTCATTGAGCTGAAGTTTAGAAATAACGCCACGTTTGGGATTACTAATTTTGATAATGGATCCAGAGAGATTTATGTATCGGTTAGGTCTTTTCAAGGTTATTAGAGAATGATTTGCATAAAAATTGCCCTTATAAGAAGAAATTTCGATTTTCAATTCGACAGAAACCGCTATTCTGCACGCTACTTTAGACTTTTGTATTTACTATTCAAGTCCTTACTTCTTGAATTTAAAATAATTACTACACAGAAAATCCTTTCACGATTTACAACGACCATCTCATCAAAGAATTACGCAAAATTCACACCTCATTATTTAAAAACTAACATATCACATTATACCTTTCACCGCCAACACTAGCCGCTAGATGTCAACCCACACGTAAAGCAATCCTAGAAAAGTAATATATTTATGTCGTTTGTCATCCCATGTCTGAGCAAAAACAATCTCCATTTTTCTCCCTATCGGCAATATACATGAACCATATTTCACATCAATGTATCTCAAACAATTCGATAGTTATCATAGAAATACAAGCTTACGAAAACGCACAGACGTAGTTTTTCTTGGTAAATATCGTTTTCTCGATATTTCAGCGAAAACAATACGACCACTCCTTTGTGACGTCTTTTCTCATCAAATTCAATCTATTCCATTCACGATACTGTAAGCCGATTGGCTTTATATAGAGGATTTGCAAGTTTATTTTATGTTTTTAGCTTTATGTCTTTGTTGTTCTTGGACAACACATTTTCCTAATTGGCTATAAGAAAATGTGGATATGATCACTAGCCGACGTAAAGATGAATACAAAACAATATCCACCCATTAAAACAACGCCTAAGAAAATGCCTTACATAAAATATACAAGTCAATAGAAATAAATTAACGGTTTTCGTAATCCAGTCTATAGGGTAGGGCCTTGGCTTTCTCTACATATTTTAGATTCTACCCAACGCTGACAATGACCTAAACACTCCTTCATGCCTAAAAATATTAAGTCTCCAACCTGCCACGCCTTCTTTTAATTACATTTGTAATATTTCTATTTTCATAATCATTTTCCAAGACCCTATTATAACTAACCTTATCTGTTCAGCGAACCTTCAGCAATTCGAAATTTCTACCGCTATCGTATTTACTACATCCCATTATCTTTGGTTTGATGTTAATTTTCATGTATAAATTTCGATATGAAAAATTCACTATATTTAGTCATATTTCTAGCTTTTGTCTATTTTTGAAAATATAAGCATATCATCTTGCATAACCTAGGCTTTAAACTCCTCTCCTGGAATAACGGCACCTATCTCTTTTGCCTCTTTGATTTTCTTTATTGCTTGTTCTTCATACAAGTTGAATCAGGTTGATGAAAGGTACTCTTATCAATTTTAGATTCTACAACCTCACTATGTATTCCTGAACTTTAGCTGTATGTTAATTATCACCGTTCTAGTACGAACCTACACCTTCAAGAACTTCTAGAATACTAGAACGGATAGAATGGATTGAGTGTTTCAGTGAGCTAAACAGTCAAACTATAGGTTTAAGCACATTAGTGGGCTCTTTAGTGAGGAACCAGATTAAGACAGGTCCCTGAAAGAGGGAGAGGCTCTTTCGGTATTGGAGTAGCCGAAAGGGTCGGTATGGTATTCTAAGACACATACTGCGATGTGAAACGTAACAAAAAATCACCACACTGCCTTCCAAATACACAACGTACCAAAACGTTTTTAGTACAATGGCATTCTATGCGTTAAAAATTCACGAATTAGCATGGTCCCTCGATCTCCGGGAGAGACTCCTTCGCAGGTTGTGATTGCAAAGCTCAATAAATAGAAAAGAAAAACCGGGAAAATCCTACGGGTTGACGTGTGGCATGTTAAAAACATGAAGCAATTAGATAAGTTAGAGAATTTGAAATTTGAAATGGATAGGTTAGCATTAGGTATAATTAGGGATTAGCAAAGTTCAGTGGCCAGAAGCGGAGGATTTTTGGATCAGAAACTTTAGAGTAATCCATACAGAATCGAAAAATCAAAATTCGGGTGTGGGAATAGTTATGTGGAAAAAGATAGGATATTGTATAGAAAAGTACTTACAAAGAACGAAGAAGTAGTCATGAATAGATTAGAATTTAAACTGGTAAGTACGGTAAAAGTTTGTTACGTTCCAATTTTGTTTTTAAAATTTTTCCCTTGTTAATTCATTACTCGTTCGAATAAATTCCATTTCAATTCTTAAATTTTTCAACAACCCCCTATATAGTTTACTTGTTACTTCATAAGCCCGTTTTACAATAAATCTGTTAAATCCTTCAACCTAATTCAAAATAAACACCCTCCCGAATAAACTCCTCAACTCAAACCCCTCTGTGCTTTTAAAACGAAAATTTATTCTATAAAGTAAATAGTTGTATCCTGTTTTTAGTTACTCGCTATCTTGGTATACGCCGTATAATGGTTTTCTCTATTGTTCCAAGGTAACGACTTGTTGAGATGAGGTCGCGCACGTTCCGATATAAACCCAAGTTTTCCAGTTTTAGCGCGCTTCGCTAAGCTAGGGATTAGCAGTTCGAATTCGTGTTGTTTGAACCATTGTTGAGTTTGATTCTGCAACGTGTGCGTCGTAGGGCCTTCTACATTTTATTCGTCACTGTATTTCAAAAAGCGATGCACGTCTTTCTGTTCAACAACTAGGAGGTGTCCTGGGTGTATTCGCTTTTTTTAGCTCTAGGCCAAATAGGTTTTTCTTTATGTAAAACAACTTCTTTCGTTATGTAAAACAGCTTCATTCGTTACACTACAGCTGCAATTATGGTAGCAGAGTAAATGTAGACTGACGACCATGGTATTTCTATGCTGACTCAACCCCGACGGCATGCAAGCTAAGTATCAGGATACCTACAGGTAGGCAACTTGTTTTCTTTTGGGTGCGTCAAGAGCATATTCCATCAACGGTTGCAGTAGTTACGTGACAAGAAACGTCACATTGTAAAACTATTATTTGTTGCTGCGATCCGATATTATCACTCTACAGGTGCGATGTACTATTTTTAAAGATGCGTGACAAAAGAACACATATGTTTATTCGCTTTATTAATTAGTTACTTTACAAACATTATTAGGTAAAAATTTAAAAACACTTGACAAAAGCTATCACGGTTTTTATTCGATACTGATTAATTTTATTTTGTGTAAATACGAGATAAGCACTTTGTAGTTAAATTTCTAAATTGTCCGTAGAATATAATTGTTGGCTGGAAAATGGTAACGCTTAATTTATTTTTCTTTTGCTTGTTTGTACAGAATCCTTCATTTATTTTTATGTGTTAATAGATAATCGTGGACGATGTACTGTATTTTTTTGTTTTTTTGGTATGTAGGCGAATCCCCCCACTCTCCACGTTTAGTAGTTAGCCTGATATCTACTTCTCTTTCTGCTACGTCTAGGTACGTAGCACCTCTAACTACAGTGAGAAAAAGAAGCGATCTACAAAGATATCAAATACACACACTAAGATTCGTAAAAGGATATGAAAATTTAATAATTACGGCAGACTTTAATGCAGTGGCAGATAGGGGTAGAGAAAAATCGCTAGTAGGTTTATTTGATTTAGGCACGAGAAACGATACAAATAATAGGCTGGTAGAATTTTGCGACAAAAACAACTTAACTATCATAAACACATTGTTTCAATATCATTCTACAAACGTATACACGTGGAAGATACTAAAAAACGCAGAGATACATCAAATATATTATATTCTTGTTAGATTTAGGAATAAAGCAAAAGACTGTAAACAATAGAAGCTACCCAGAGGCAGATATAGATATTGACTACTAACATACTAATTACGAAAACTGCGTTTAAGTTGAAAAATTTAAAAACGAAAGGAACAGAAAAGAAAATTTTGACTTTGAGAAATTAAAAGAAACAAAGATAATCCACAAGATTTGAGAAAAAGTCAAAAGAATTGTTGAAAGACATTGGGAAAATTTCTGATACTAAGGAAGCAGAATGGAATAACATTAAATCCGGCTTAGACATGGCAGCCAGAGATATCCTGGGGTATAGAGAAAAAGAAAATAAGAAACCGTGGATAACAAAGGATATCCTTGATCTAATAGAAGAAAAGCGAAAATAAAAAACAGACCAGACGAAGCAGAAAAACAGAAATACAAATGGGATATTATTCGCAAATGCAGGAAAGCTAAAGAACAATGGATCGAAGAATAGTGTAAAGAGGAACAGACTAAGATGGAAATAGGAAAGACGGACAATGCATACAAACTAATTAGTACGAATTTTAGGGATACAAAGCTGTATGGCAAATATATAAAGAGTGCCAGAGCAAACATCATTATACGAAATGTACAGAAAGTAGATAAATAGCAAGAATATATAGTCAAATTATGCAGGACAAAAACTAGAAACACTAGAATAGAAATCACATATGGGAAAGGATGACTTGGAATATTCTATACCTAGAGATGAGTTTGAACTAGCAATATAAAACCTGAAAATAATAAGGCGCCGGGTATAGATATGATGCAAACAGAAACTCTTAAAAGCCGCTGGACAAGCATTAACAGAACGTCTCTTACAACTTGTAAGCTATATGTATGAAACAGTCGAGATATCCAAAGATTTCAAACGTAACAACATAATTACCACACCAAAAAAGACACGTGCGAATAGTGTTGTGCTACAGACATATGATGAAAATATTATGGATATTTAAAGTTTAGAACAACACGATACTAGGGATGATAGAAAGAAAGAATTATGTGGAAAATAGTAAAAAGTAAGAGAGATTAGATATAGAAAACGCGCTAAGTCATGATGGAATAGTAAGTGCGGGATAAACTAGAAGTAGCGAATGGAAAAAAGAGAAGTAAAGGTAGACCTCGATTAGACTATTACACACACATAGCGAATGTTATAGGCTGCGGGCATTTTAAGGAAATTTGTAGTGGTTAAGAATAGGAAACAATAGAGGTACAAGTTCAACCAGTTCCAAGACTAAACCCCAAGTGATGACAATGATTTAAATTACTAATCTTATCTTTTGTATCCATTACCGTAACAATAATTGTAGTATTTGTATATTTGAAGGATATATTACTACTTAATTGAACAATACTATATGCTTTATTCGGCCAATTCAATACATCTCCAATTACTCTAATTTACACTTCTTTCAAAGCCCCCCTAGCTACTCTGATCTAGTATATCAAAACACGTAACGTTGGCAACACCACAATCCCCCCCTTGGTTTGAACTAAAAGAATCTAACACCTAATTGCAAACATAATCATCCAACCACTTTGGCGGGCGTACCGAACGTTTACAACGACGAGCAACTGGTTCCTTTGAACTATTCGAACTGGAAGTAGCAGGGACATCTTCAGGGACCGGATCGTCAACAGTAGTAACAGGCGACGGATCCCGTATGGAGCATACTTTTCAACATCATTTTTATGTCGTCGAATTTCACGCGACGGTGTTTGTATTGCCACTACTGGATCATTGACAATAGTGACCACACCTGTCTCCTCCTCGAATTTGGATTGAAATTTATTTTTAGAAAAGGGTCTTTTAATAAGAACTTCATCACCCAATGCGATTTGTTTTCTTGGAAATTCATTGGGAATACAAAATTTCGCTTTGTTGAATGAATCTCGATCACGAACACCTTGTTCCCAAACCCTTTCACGTATTGATGGCACGTTCAAAAAATAATTCGGCTGGACTTTTACCCGTAACAGTATGGGGTGTAGAGCGATACATTAGCAAGTACTCCAATATTTCTTCTCTACAAGCATTATGTTGTTTTAAACAAGCTATCTGAATAATTTTCTGCAAACACCGATTCTGCCTTTCCACTTGTCCATTGGCTTGAGCCCAGTACGGTTCCGTTCTATAATGAAGAATTCCAAATGACTTACAGAACGTCGTAAATTCTGATCGGAACTGTGGACCGTTGTCTGCTGTGATTGAGTACGGAATGCCATACCTAGCGAACAGCTTTTTTAAGTAGGAAATTGTATCAAACGCAGTACATCTCTTCATCACTTTGATTTCAAAAAACTTACTAAAATAATCAGTTACGACACACAAGTGGTCGTTAGCCGACGGTAAAGCCTTGAAATCAACGGCTATGTCTTGCCACGGACCATCTGGAAGTTGGCGTCTGGACATAGGTTCCATGATTATTTCCTTACCAACTTTTGACAATAGTCGCAGGTACGAACAAATCTTTCAGCTTCTTTGTCAATTCCAGGCCACCACACTTTCGATCGCAACCTATCCTTCATTTTAGTAATACCAGGATGTCCTTCATGTGCAATCTATAGAACACGGTCTCGAAGAGCAGTAGGAACTACGATGCGAGCTCCTCTTAGCAATACCTCATCTACTACACAAAGTTCAGACGCCAGGAAAGAATAAGGTTTAAACTTAGGTGTTATACCTAACTGTAAATCTAAACAAATCCTTGCTAATTCGGCATCTTCCACTGTAGACTTCTTTACCTCGTGTAAAGTAACTGCTATCGGTACCAGTTGTTGTACAAACATAACTAAATTTCTTTCATACATCTCATTTATTGTAGTAATTGACTCATCCACTTGAAGTAAACGAGACAATGGACCTGCAATGTTATTTTTGCCTTTAGCATACCTTACAACGAATTTGAAGCCTTGGAGTCTAAAAATCCATCTTTCTAACCGAGCACACGGTTTCGAACGTGGTCCGAAAATTGTTTGTAGAGGTTTATGATCCGTAACCAATTCGAACTCCCGTCCAAGTAAGTATATTCGAAGTCTTTCTACTGCAAAAACTAGTGCAAGTGCCTCTTTTTCAGTCTGTGAATATCGACGTTCAACTGAAGAAAGTGAGCGACTAACGTAGCAAATCGTATGAATATCATCTCCTTTTCTTTGTAATAATACTGTCCCTAATCCCACAGGACTAGCATCTGCCATAACTATGGTAGGTAGATCCGGGTCAAAAAATTCTAAGCTGCTTTCATTAGACAGCAGTGACTGGACATGTATAAAATCTTGTTCCGCCCTACCAGTCCATTGAAATGGTGAAAAACGAGCAGTTTGTTGCAAATAATCTAATTCCGTAGAAAGGTTAGGAATAAATTTTCCGACGTAAGTTACCAGACCCAGAAATGACCGAAGCTCCTCTGCTGTAGCTGGCGAACGAAATTCTTTAAGTGCTTGAATTTTATTAAATGTAGGTCGTAGTGAATTGTGACTAATAATGTGTCCTAAAATGAGACGGCATTCTTTCGAAATTCTGACTTCCCAGGATTAATAACTAGACCCAGTTCTTGTAAACGACGGAGTACTGCTTGTAAATTAGCATCGTGTTCTTCTGTCGTTCTTCCAAAATTAGCAAATCGTCTAAATAATTAAAACGCCCAAAAGCCCAGACAAAACGCTTTCAAGAATTCTTTGAAACATTTCAGGTGCACATTTAAGTCCGAACATTAACCTACGATACCGGAAAAGACCAATATGTGTATTAAAAGTAGTTAATTCACGTGACTGCTGATCCAATTCAATCTGATGATAAGCCTGACGGAGATCTATCTTGCTAAACACTTTTGCATCCTTCAGTAATGGGGCAACATCCTCAATCATAGGTATGGGATGCTTTTCGTTAAGTACAGCTTCATTGACACGACGCATATCTACACAAATGCGTAAAGTGTTGTCCGACTTAGGAACAGGAACTACAGGCGATACCCATTTGCTTGCTCCTTCGACCTTCTCGATAATTTCTAGATGTAATAGCTCTGTAATTTGGTCTTCGATCCGCTTTCGTAAGCTGTATGGTACTCGACGAAGGGGTTGAATGCATGGTGCAACACTTGAATCAATAGGAATACTCAGTTGAAAATCTTTAAGCTTACCTAAAGGCGCAGTTGGGGTCATAGAAATTGTTTGTACCCGAACTTCTGTACATGCATCCAAACCAACACGTAAAACTTTAAACTTCTTCGCATCATTACGACCAAGAATTGTAGTAAAATTCTCTTCAATGACAACGACAGAAACCCTATGCGAGATATTATTACAAACTACATCTACACTCGCCGTAAACAATACAGTAGACTGAAGTTGACCAGAACCATCAAAGAAATTTAAATCAGGACTAGGTTCGTAACAGTAAAATTGTAAGCCATTTAGACGCAGGTTTTCCCAGTTTTCTTTCGACATCATAGTATGTAGTGCACCAGAATCCACGAATGCGGAATGTATTACTCCTCCGAATTTACATGCAACTATTTCTTCTGGTTGATTACCAGTTTCCGAGTTAAGTACGCAAAAATGGATTCATCTGTCACTTGCTTGACAGTCGAACTTTACCTGTGCCCAAATTTGAATTACCGCTTGAGCGACACATACGTGCAAATGGCCAGTCTTTTGCATTTATTACACACAGCGTTAAGCGCCGGACACCTACTGTCTTTTGGAACATGATCCTCGGTTCCACAGCAAACGCATATTAGTGTTTTAGATTCACCAGATGAAAATTTATTTTGCTTAGGCTTAACTAAATTTGCCTTCTCTCCCATCTTCTTCTTTTTATGCCGTTCTGTAGTTTTGCACACGGAAGTCGAATTTGTAGAAAATGGTGAATTACCAGAAACAGTTAAGTTATTAGCCATTATTCCAGCTTGTGATAACACTGTTTCAAATGTACGTGCAAGCCTATCAGCTTCGTCCAAGGTCAGAGAATCTTTTTCCATAAGCCGGGAACGGAGTTCGTTCGATGAAATGCCATTAATTAACTGACCTAGGATAGCTTCGTCAACAGCTGGTCCATTAAAACTACACCGTTGAACTTGCTTTCGAATACGAGTAAGAAATGCGGTAATGTTTTCGTCCTTTCCTTGGCGCACTTGACATAAAACATACCGTTCATACCACTTTGTACTTCTAAGCCCAATTTTTGACTCTAAACATTCTAAAGTGTATGTGTAAACATCAGTACCATCAGGAAACTCGGTAACTGTAGGTAGAGAAAAATAAACATCTTGAAGAGCCGGACCGCCTAACAGTAAAAGTTTTGCCTGTTTGACCTTCGCATCAGTTATCTTTTCACTGATGAAGTAAAATTCAAGAGTCTGTTTCCATCTCTGCCAGTCATGAGGTGATGCAGTTTGAAGTGCAAATGACGGAATATGCATTTTCTCCATGTTGCAATAATTTTTCAAATTATTTTACATGAACCCAAAATCCTCGTCGCCAATTGTAGTATTTGTATATTTGAAGGATATATTACTACTTAATTGAACAATACTATATGCTTTATTCTGCCAATTCAATACATCTCCAATTACTCTAATTTACACTTCTTTCAAAGTCCCCCTAGCTACTCTGATCTAGTATATCAAAACACGTAACGTTGGCAACACCACAATAATAATAAAAAATTCCAAAGCAAATACTCGAAATGTACCCAATACACCTTAATATATTTTAAAACCTTTGAATATTAAACAAGACGTATACATTATTTTAATATCATTCGCAGATCCTTGCATTTTGTGTGTTTAAATTTGTACTGGTCGGTCAAACAAATTCATTTCCACGACAAATCCACACATGGCAACCAGAAATATTCTGGTGTATACACGAAAAGAAAATAAGAAACCATCGGTACAAAAGGATATCGTGAATGTAATAGAAGAAAGACGAAAATACAAAAATAGATAAGAAAAAACAGGAAACAGAGATATAAAGCCATAAAATGGGAAATTATTCGGAAATGCAAGAAAGCTAAAGAACAATGGATTGATGAAAAGTGGAAAGAGGTACAAACTAAGATGGAAATAGGAAAGACAGACGAAGCATACAAATTAATTAGAATGAATTTTGTTACGTTCCAATTTTGTTTTTAAAATGTTTCCTTTGTTAATTCATTACTCGTTCGAATAAATTCCGTTTCAATTCTTAAATTCTTCAACTCAAACCTCTTTGGCGTTAAACAAGAAAATTAATTTAGTAAACTTAAAATAACCCTGTCCGTTGCTAATTTATTATCCGTTCGTCTAAGTTCCATGTCTACTGTTCAATAAAATCGTTATTTCATAAGTAATAATAAATACGCTTTCTACAAATTTTCATTTTGAACTCATTTATTTCCAAACAAAAAAGTTATGTTACAAATAAATAGGTACATCCTGTTCTTAGGTACCCGCTATCTTGGTATATCTTACGATCGCCGTATAATGGTTTCTCTGTTGTGCCAAGGTAACGACTTGTTGAGATAAGGTCGCGCACGATCCTATATAAACCCAGGTTTTCCAGTTAACGCGCTTCGCTAAGCTAGGAATTGGCAGTTCAAATTCGTGTTGTTTGAACCATTGTCGAGTTTAATTCTGCAGCCGGTGCGTCGTAGGGTTTTCTACATTTTATTCGTCACTGAATTTCAAAAAGCGATGCACGTCTCTCCGTTCAACAACTAGGAGGTGTCTTGCGTGTATTCGCTTTTTTTAGCTGGAGGCCAAATGGGTTCTTTCGTTATGTAAAACAACTTCTTCCTTTACGTAGAACGACTACTTCAATTATGATAGCAGAGTAAATGTATGCTGACTTTAACCCCGACGGCTTGCAAGCTAAGTATCAGGATACCTACAGATATGCAATTTGTTTTCTTTTGTGTGCGTCAATGGCATATTCCGGATCAACGGGTGGTGTAGTTACGTGACAAGAAACGTCACATTGTGGAACTATCATTTGCTGCTGCGATCTGATATTATCACTCTACAGGTGCGATGTACTATTTTTTAAAGATGCGTGACAAAAGAACGCACATGCTTATTCGCTTTAGTAATTAGTTACTTTACAAAAATTATTAGGTAACAATTTAAAACACTTTACGAAAGCTCTCACAATTTTTATTTGATACTGATTAATTTTATTTTGTGTAAATAAGAGATGCGCACCTCGTAGCTAAATTTTTAATTTGTCCGTAGAATATAATTGTTGGCTGTAAAATAGTAACGCTTAATTTTTTTTCTTTTGCTTGTTTGTACAGAATTCTTTATTTATTTTTATGTGTTAATAGATAATCGTGGACGATGTACTTTATTCTTTTGTTTTCTTGGTAGGTAGGTGAATCCCTCCACTCTCCGCGATTGGTAGTTAACCTGGTATTTACATTTCTTCCGGCTACGTCCAGATACGTAGCAATTATAGGGATATAAAACTGTATAGCAAAAACATAAGGGACGCGGGAGGAAACGTCGCTATAGAAAATGTAGAGAACGTGAATAGATGGGAAGAATATATAGGGAATTTATATGCAGGAAAGAAGCTAACACCATTAGAACAGGAATCAAACTTTGAAAAGGATGATTTGGGATATTCTATACTTAGAGATAAGTTTGAATAACATTAAAAGGACTGAAAAATTGTTAGGCACCTGGTACAGATAACGTGCATGCAGAAACTCTAAAAGTCGCTGGACAATTAACAGAACGTCTCTTCCAACTTGTAAATTATATGTATGAGACAGGCAAGATACCCAAAGATTTCAAACGAAACATCATAGTCAATATATCAAAAAAAAGAAAAACTCGGATAGATGTGAAAATTTTCGAACAATAAGTTTAACAGCACACGTTTCAAAAATATTAACTGGAATTGTACAAAGACGAAAGGAAAAACGAGCTGAAGAAATACTAAGAGAAGATCAATTTGAGTTTAAGCGAAGCAGGGGACACCGAAGACTACTTTAGCTCTTAAAATAATAATGGAGAAAACAATAGAAAAAAAAGAAAGCGTGTATATATGGTTTGTAGATCTGGAAAAAGCATTCGACAATGTAAAATGGAAAAAAATGTCGAAATACTCAAAAAGATTGGAATAAGTTTTAGTGATAGACGAAAAGTATATAGCTTAAACAAAGCGCGAAATGCGATAATAGAAATAGTGCAGGAACGTAGAGAAGTAAATATTAGGAAAGGAACAAAAGATAGATATGCCTAGATTTGCAGATAATATAGCTGTGTTAGCATCAGGCAAGGAAATGTTAGAAACTGCTCTTAATGAAACGGAAACAGTGCTAACAGAGAGATATGGTATGAAAATGAACAAAAATAAAACTAAAGTACTGAAAAGTTGTTTTAGTATCTTTCATAAATATGCTATTTTGGTTAATATTAGTTAAACTTGGTGGTAGCTTAACCACAACTTTTCAAGTTAGCACTTCGGTATTTGACTGTCTAATTGTCATTAAGTTGGTCTTGTTTCTTTCTTATCTTTTGGTTGGACATCATCATATGCTGATCTGTCGTAGGAAGAAGGCAAGGTTCTGTGTCCGCCTTCTACATGTTACGTCCACCTATCAACGGTGTACTAAACCCTACGCCATTCTACTTAATTATTCATTCGCATAGATTCTGCTTTTGATGCTCATACATCAGCCTGTATATGAAACATTACTACAATAAGTACGCTTTATTACAATTCCATTTAAACCTATTTGCAGCGAAATGGAAAATTCCTTTATAATGTAAATAATCGGTACCTTGTTTTACGTATCCGTCATCTTAATACCTATTACAATAGAGTATAATTAATTCTTGTAATATCCAGCCCTAAGGACTCTTTGAAATAATAGACCTGGGCTGCTGATAATCAAACATCACCTAACTGCAACTTTGCTGCAATCCGAAAAATACTTCCCTACGATCCTATCCAACAAAACGCAACTACCAAAATTCATCACATTCTATTTACACAAAAAAATTACTACTTCCACAACTTTTCAATTATAACGGTTCTCATACATAAAATTACATATCCTTGATTGGGAAACAATTCATTTTCAAAAATATTGTTAGATCAAAATTTTCTCATTATACAAATACCCTATTTAAAGTAAGCGGGCTATCCTCATACCTGACTTTGACCCCTATCTTAATATGAGCTCACATTAAAACCCTTTTAAATATGTATGCAAAATCATAGCACACCAACAACAAAAAAAGTCCCCTTTACTTTGTACATAAACAACCTTTATACAATTATTTTAAATATCCATCTCTACATAAACATATTTTCATTTAAGTATAAAGTTCAAAATTCTTAAGTCTATAAAAATCCTAAAAATGCACTCAATAGGCGCAAAATCTAATAAACTCAACAATAATGTTTTTATAAAAATCAGTTAGCTGGAAAACATCATACCGCATGTATCTGCAATCCAACCATTGATGATGTTGCCCTCGACAATGACTATAAGTTATGGAACCGCTTCCAAGCAGAATCACATCGTCCTTGTCAGCATGCGGCTATCCAAATCTCTCCAACTAACCATCGATAAGCCTCCAAACTGACCAAACTCCTCTACTGTTCCATACACCATCAGCAAACCTCTACTTGATATATTAATAATCGATAATCCTTCTTAGGATGCCTTGCAAGCCCAACAACCAAAGTAAACTGTAGTCTGTACTTACATGACTTTGATAAGCTTCGCTTTTATTTCTAAACGTGCTTCAAGATTTTCTAAACGACGAGTACTACAGCACACCAACTTGTGTGTGTAATTATAAATAACAATTTCGTAAAAACACTGAATAATATTGACTACTACTTGTATTAAGGTCGATGATAAGTAAAGAAGAGAAGAGAGCCACTCACCACCTCCTGGTGTTTATATACACCCAAAAGTACCCCCTCTGTTATTTCTATTTGTTACAATTCATCATTTCACATGAACTAGCTTTCTTGATAACCTCCTAACCGTTGCAACACTTCTCAAAACTCAAAATCACAACCGAAACAAAATTCTAAAAATCCCAACTTGGCCTTCAATAATTCTTTGTAATTTTGTAAACAAATATCAACGGTTTTGAAAATCCCGGAATCTTGACACTTGAACACAACAAATTACCGCGAAAATAACTTTCAACCGTCCAACGGCTGCTTTGCTTCCCCGGAACTAGCCTCAACGGACATCAATTCTTATTAGATTCACGCCCCACAAATGAGACGAATCTAGCTTGGTTTCCCTCTATCTTACATCCAAAAAATTTCCCTCTTATGTTTCGTTTACGAATCCCTCTCACATTTGTACACTCTCTTAATCTTAGACCCTTTTACTTGTGGCGTCCAATTACCTTTCTCAATCTCTCATCCCTATTTAAATCGATATCTTATACAAACATTTTCGAACTCACACTTGCGTATAGCCTCGGATCTATCCTTGTTTCCTAGTTAACCCAAGACCTAACAATTTCATCTCCCTTGTTATATGCTAAAACACTCTGTCTTGGTTTTCATATCAATCCCTGCCTGATTTAACGTCCATTTCCATTCGTAGAAAATATTCATTTTATTCTGAGCTTGTTTACAACGCTCTTTAAAATAAATCGTTAACCATAACGCGCTTATCGTAGCCATCGAGTTTTGTTTATCATAAACACTTTCATACTTAGAAACTGTCTCTTTCCACCAACCTCATGTTTTTAAATGCTATCTTATGCTAAATAATCCCCTATAATATTTGTATGCGCTGAACGATACTAAATTAATGTTTCTACTTCACTAAAGTTATGTCCTTAAAATTATTGATTTTACGCTAAAGTAAAATGAAAAAGCTTTTTAACTATTATACGTTGACTCTACTATAATTAAAGCTACATCCTTACACCGTACAGTAATTAATTTACCTTTTTGATAAATACTTAACATTAATTGTTTCTGCTTCCTAATATATTATGAAAATTCCTTGCAAATAACGGCAAAGCTGAAATTGAAGTAAAATTAACTCGAAGTTCCTACTCTAAACTAATTAATCGTTACACTAAATTTTTAAGACATCTACTTAACCTTTTAATAAATGGTATTTACACACGCTAGCCTACTCTAAATTATCCTATGACCTATCTAACTAACCCTAACCGTCAAATTACATAGAAATATATATTCGTAATTTCTTTGGCGTACACACACACACACACGCACGCACGCACGCACGCACGCACCCACACCCACACACACACACACACCACACCCACACTCACACCCACACCCACACGCACGCGCGCACACACACACACACGCACGCACGCACGCACGCACGCACGCACGCACGCACGCACGCGCACGCACGCACGCGCACGCGCACGCGCACGCGCACGCGCACGCGCACGCGCACGCGCACGCGCGCGCGCACACACACACAACACACACACACACACACACACACACACACACAAAATCATAATAATTTTAATCAAACGCATGGAAGCTTGCATGCATAGAAAATCAATAATTTTAAACGCAAATGTTTTAAAAGCCAACGTTCGTTATACAAATACTAAGTAGGGAAGAAACCAAGAATTGTTATTTTATAAACGGTCGGTTGTTTCAAGAATGTTGTTAAATCTCACGTTCAGAAAACTTAAATAAACGTTAAGACAAAATTCCATAGAAATTTGTTTGCAACGGTCGATTTGTATAAGCTGGTAAATATCAAATGCCTTAAGGAGTGAGTGGAATAAACGATCGATAATACAAAACAGACAGAGAAACGCAAAAATAAAGCGTTGGATAGAAGTCACGTAAGATATACACGGGTATTTGTGAAGGACGACTACGAAATCGATTTTCTGTAACGTAATAGGGGTTCTAAAGGAGTCAACAGATATGCGTGAAACGGAGATAGATAGCTTAGAGGTGGCGCGTCCTAACGGAGGAAAATTCTATCATTAATCGATGGCCAGCAGTTTTCAAGAAGTGCGCGTTCGTTACGGCAGTAAACAAAATTCTATGTAAACAACAAGGCGAAAGTGGGAATTTTGGAGAAGTCAGTGTTCATTACGTTCAAAATTTTAGGAAGCAGCTTCGAAAACAAGTTTTTCAAGCGAAACAGGTTCCACTGGGGGGGCTTGAAAATAATATAAATAAACGAACGAAGCTATTAAAGTTCTCTTTTTTTCGACTTAGATCTGAATACGGGTTCAGATCTATAAGATAATAGTAGTATATGCTCTTACCGTTATTAGTTATTGTGTGTTCAATAAAGTTGCATTAACATCCTGTTTAAAAATGATGAAAGCTGCAGTAGCGTACCGCTTGTTATAAAAGTGATATTGCACGAGTTGGTGCTTGTTTAGATAAAAGCTGCCGCTACTACAACAAGGCTATTAAATAAAGAGATGATATTTGGGGTAAGAGAAGCTGAGAACGTAATTTGCATGAACGAAATATTTGGTATGGAATGTTACTTTTGAGACGAAGCTAAAATCTGGAGAGAAGAACAGTCGTGGCAATGGCGTTTGCATGGTGAGGATCTGCGGATCCAGGCATCAGCGTAGTAGATGGATACAACGACGAGGGTTTCTGGTAACCATCTTCAGCGGTGACGAGGAACGAAAGTGAATCCAGGTAAAGAACTTTCAGCTTCTGTTTTTGTATAAACATTTGTGCTGATATTTTGGCGTTTGTGTGTTTGACGTATTGGTGGCGTATTTTGTACCATAAAACTTGTTTAAAAAAAGTACATGTGCAGGACAATTAATTTTGATGATGATCCGTTTTTATGTAAATAATTTATAGCTTAATTTTATTTCATTGAGTTTATTGGTTATTTTAAATTCGCGGCGTGTATATTTAAATTTGTTATCGCAAAAGCCCCATGTGTTTACTAGAAGCACGCGCCAAAACAGTGCCGTGAGTGGTGAACGTTGTTAGTGCGCATCTGCAAACAAGTATCGATTGGAAAATCCACGAAGCCAGAAGAGTATAGTTTCGTCTTTCGAATTGACCGCATCGCATTTTTGTACTCGTTATACGTAGACCTAATTACGTATGAACCGCTTTGTTGAGAGTCTCGTCGTTAAAACAGTTCTCATCGCTATTGTATATAAACCGCTTTGCCAAACCGCTATCGTTAAATGTGCACCGCTTCATCCGCCAAAGGAAGACTCGTATTTGTTCCAACGTTTTTTCATCTGCCCGGTCGCATCATTAACAAGTTAAGTGCTTATAGTAAACGCTTTGATTAACTGATTTGTTTAAAGACATTAATTATTTGTTGCTTGTAAACTATCATTTAAATTTTATACAGTCCACATTTCTCTTCCAAATTAGTTATCGAAATTTTACACCGCAATTATTTTACAGATGATATATAAAGATTTATTCATGCTATAAATTGTTGTTGTAAGGAGTAAACGGGTCGTTAAATTTGTTTTCAATAAGATGCAAGGTTAAAAAGCATTTACAAAAAACTGGGTTATAATGAGCTCACAATAGACCAGAATAGAGTCAAACTAGGGTTGTATGTGGGGCCCATCTATTCGTATCATGTAGAATTTGTTAAAATATATTAAAAAACCAAGGTCTTTAAAGCATTTAATAATTGAGCTGGTAACAATTGTACCAAACCGTTTGTACCAAGTATAAATATTTTTATCTGTTAATATGTGTAAATAGAAGGTTGTATGGTTGTTGTATTATTTTGGTAATTTCATTTGACGGTGTATGAGTGTGAGAGAGGTATGTACTTAAAATAATAGGTATTCAAGAAGAAGCCGATTGCTGAGCTAGCCAAGGTGAGCAGAGAAATACGAAGGCGTCCAAAATAAAGAGTGAGAAATTTTTTTAAAATTTGTTTAAAATTTTATATTGGCCCAATTTGTGGAGCTCGAGGTTAAAGCTTAATCTCCGAGTTCACGGCAATTAATATATATATATATATATATATATATATATATTGCTGTGAATCCTCTCATATCTGCAGGAACTGGCCCTTTCAAAAAAAAACATTCGAGCCTCACGAATTGGGCGCCAAAGAATGCTGTGAAACCTTTTTAATTAGAATCGAACCTCACGAATTGGGCGTCAAGAATGCTGTGAATCCTACAAAAAGCTATTCACTTAACTAGTCCGTCATTTTCTTCTCTTAATCGCCTCTTTACTCCTTTCCGCCTCGGCTGCTCACCTAGTTAAAACTTTCATCCTCAATCATAAAAAAAAACAAACACATTCCTATCACAAACACCAACGTTAACTCTATTTACATCAATATTCACAATACATTAAAATTTCAAAATTAAAATTCAGCATAAATTTCAGTATCAGAAATTTTCAAGATTAAATTTATTATCATTTTAATGTGCATCCAGAATTAAAGTCCTTATAGATGCCTACTAATTAATATAACAATATATGCAGACCTGAGTCTGAGTACAAAGGAGCATCTCCCACCCTTTACGTTAATTAACCAGGTTCGTCTAATTGAGCTCAAAGACATACCCAAATTTTCATCATAATCCAGAACATAAATACTAAATACCCCTTTCTACTTAAACAAGAAAATTTCACCTTAAAATTAAAAATTTGTTGTTAGTACAATTTCACTACTGTCCATTTTAAGTAAATCAATTATAAAGTTATTCAACACACACCAAAACATCAAAATCCAACAACAAAGCATAAGTTACCTGAAGGTTACTGCACTAGTGGCTTCAATGTACATCGTCCGTGCTAATTTCACCATTCCAACTGGGTTATGTTTAGGTCCTTGTATTGCTGGTCGCCTTTAAAGTTTTCTACACCACCATTCATCTAAAGTTGTTTCAGTGCTTTTCCGGAACTCATTTGTGTATATCTGAAGCTTGTTTTGTGGATCCAGACACGTTTACGAATCATTTAATTATTAACACCCCCGAAAAATAGCAAAGAAATTCATACTTCTTTCACAAATATACGCCAAAACTGACTACTTTTGTGTATTCATTTATCGTTGCAATTCTGACTAATTGGTACAGTGATACTAGACTTTATTACCTTGTATCTTCTTTTCTAAGTGCACTAAATTACATTCATTGTAGCACGTAAAGAACAAACTGTTTTAAATCACCAAAATATACGAGCAAACTGTTTAAATTATTCTATCAAAATCGGAAAACTAAAAAGCACTGTTTAACGCATTGAATCAAATCGAAAATCTAAGAGAGAGAAGCTCATATTAACCTGGGTATATATAGTGGTTAGCCTGTCTGTCGGTTTTGTCCTCAAAACGGCCAGTTTCTAGAATTTCGCATTCTATATTCCCATCTCGACCGCCTGTGCGTCGGTTCTTATTAAATTTGCACTCGCACCAGTTAAATCTCAGAAATTTCGACACGGCTCGCAACGCCTGGGAATAACTAATTAATTTTTATACAGAAATGTTATTTTTACCTCTCAAGTTTGCCTCTTATTTTCAACCAATCGTGACCCTCGTGACGTTGCTTAAATCCCGCCTTTAATTATTAGTGTCTTTGCTTGACGCATTTTCTCTTTCCTTTTCTAACCTGTTCTTATTGGTGCAAATTGATATTCTTTATTATCGATTATTTTCAATCCATGTGGACTTGTGAAATAATCCACCTTATTAGCATTTCCCGTAAATATTAAGCAACGGTTTCTCCAACATTCTCTGTAACCATTTGTTATCTGCAAATTTTACGCAGAACATAAAACATTTAAAATACGCAGGTGTTCAAACATAATACTTCTACGATCTGAATATTATTGGGTTTTTACTAGCTTTTATACATATTATATGTTACTAATGGTTCAATTAACTTCAATTAAAAATAATACCCTTTAATTTTTAGTGACTCCTAATTAAATATTCAATTATTATCTGTACATTTTGTTTAATACCTGTTACCCAAACTTGAATCAATTAATATAAATTTTGCACGTAATTTCCATTTGTTTCTTTACTCGGAATAGTTATATTACACGTTGAGCATTTTAATACTGCTTTTTTTTTTATAGAAAGCGTCTTGTAAACAATTTAAATCCCTTATTTTTAATGAAATGAATAAAATTTTTTGCTCCACGGTTTTTTTAATAAAGCGTATTATCTAATAAAATTCCTTATACACGGTGATTAAAATTGTTTGATGTAATTAATTAATTTTCTACCCTGGTCTAAATATGAGTAATATATATATATATATATATATACGCAAAAGCAATCACGAATTTTTGCTTGTACGGGCATGTCAACTTTACTAAGAATGAGTTTCTAATTATAGGTTATTAAATTGCTTATTATTAAACTATTAGTTAATGGGTTTTCCAATTAATAAACTATTTATCACTAATGGTGTGGAATTATAGTGATTTGCAAAGATATTCCAGTTTATATTTATTAATTCAGCAACAAATTATTTTGTTGAAAAATATTATTGTAGAAAACAGTATAGGTGTCATCAGACATACAATGACCACCATAAGAAGCGTTAAACTTATTTCACCTAGTTTTAAATTATGTGTACATAATAGTTTTAAGATTTTTGTGTAGAGTTTTTGTATGTATGAGCTGTAAGTTTCTTTCTTACCTTTCCGCTCTTATTCCTTACACCTTTTTACCTCGGTGAGCAAAGCATGTATGACCTCGTGTTGCTCGCTGAGCAATAAAATATTTGGTGGTCAACAACACGCATTATTTTATTAATAAATTTTATTTATATACAAGGTGAGTCGAGGAAATTTGAAGTCACCAAAAGATGGCGCATGTTATAGATGGCGAAAGTGTATAGACGGTAAACAGATTATGGCGTCAAAAGTTAGAGAGGAGTCGGGTAGTAGTGGTGGCGGCGGCGGCGGCGCTGTCACAGAACCATCCAATCCTTCTACTTGCTCTGTGGTGCATGCCAATACCAACAAATGTACGAAAAAAAAGTGTAGTGTGGAGAGAGGGGTTGCCGTTAACTTACTGTCTATTTTTAAGGTTTGAATTGTTCATCAACTACATTCCTTGGAAGCTTATACGACCTTTGGTGCCATTGGTGAAAAGTTAATATTAGAAGGTGTAAAAAAATTATCGTGGGGTTAGCACGAAATTAAACCCAAACTTTTTGGTTACTTGTTATACGACTAATGGTGATGTGTGGTGAAATATATGAACTAATAGGCGGGGAAAATGAATAAAAGTGAAGTGGCGAGTAGTATCACGGTAGTCCTTACATCTTAAACTTTGAATTGTTAATGTTCTCCATTCTTTGGATGGACGTTATGCAACTGGTAATGCTAGGCAATGTAATATTGATACTGGCAGGTGAAGAAATAAAATTAAGAAAAGGTTCATGAGGATTAGCATTACCGTTCCAAACTGAAAACTGTAATATTCTCATTTTTTGGGTGCTGGGTAAGCGACTGGTTGATTTAACTGGTACTACTAATACTAGTAAGTGCAAGAAAAAATCAAATAAAAATATATTTAAGATTGGCATCACCTTAGTTTTATTTCCTACACTTACTCAATTGTGGATGCTGATTTTGCGACTACTGAAATTGTACGTTACAACGTTGGTAGTAGCAGGTACGGACTTAAACAGCTCGTACAAGAAAGTGTTTAATAAAAAAGTGCCTTTCTATATTACCTTTCAAAGACTAAGAAAATGGAATGGTTTTGTATTAATGTTAGACTTGAAATGGCAAAAAGTGAAAAAATAATGATTGAGGATATTTGAAATGTGAAGTCAGATACGAATGGGAAAGCTAAACTGGCGGTGCCAATTAAAAACAATGCCGTCTTAGACAAAATATAAAACGAAAGATAAGAAAAAGTTGTATGAAATACTGTTTAAAGACAACTGTACAATCAAGGATGCGCTCCATGGCTTAATATAAGAAAAAAGAAAATCAATACAAGAAAAAACATTAGAAATTACACGTAAGCGTGAGAACTAAGAATAACTAACGATTACACACGAGCAAACATCAATTTGGCAGAATTTTTAATCGCTAGATTCATGACAAGGTCTGTCAAAATGAAATATGAGCATTTTATTGTATAAATGTATTAAAGCAAATTGAGAACTTTGTATACACAATGTTTCAATTTTCTGTATTGTTTGGAATTTTCTTGTGTAAAATACAGTACCTAGCTCAAGTTGGAAAATAATAATTAATGTTTAGAAATTTTGGGGTGGATCCAAATCTGTTCGAGAAAATGTGAATGTTTTTCAGGTGAACCGGGTTTCCACAATTACTTTTGACAATGAAGTAACCAACTAGTTCAGAGACCAGAATTTTTTTTGCATGCCATTATGCTAATTAAATCATTAACATTCATTATCATTAACGTCTATATTCTGGTGATTTCCATAAAGTTTAATTTCCCCAACATTTAAAGATATTATCACTACCAAAATAATCCTGTCTAGACAGACAGACAAATAGGTGTGAATCACGATTGCATAAAATTAACGTTAGTTTGTATAAATAAAGCAATATTTTATAACGTAACTGCGACCTGGCGAGGCGAGGCGGCACCCAAGGAAGAGCTACCACTCCGCCAACAATACCACTTGCAGCAAGCAGCAGCAACCGCGCAAGAAGTGTGTCATCGAGGTAGCTGTAGGTCACACCGTCTGGCCGTCGCTCCAGTGGCCCAGACTTATTGATTGAAGTATATGCGCTTACATACCTCTATCCTGCTTTTATCTATTTTATGAAAGCGGCGCGGCGCTGTGTCATTATACGGTACGGTTTCGTTTCTGTTTGATTAACATTTACTCACTTGCCTTTATTTACATAGAATGGCAATTTTAATTCGTTATTGTATCAGGTGGTATTGGAATTCGACCTTCGCGGCTGTCTTGCAAGCGCTGTGTTACAAATACACACCATCGAAAAAAGCGTGGCAATTAATCAAATTGCCCGCCTGTAACTGCGGTGACAATCAAAATGTGATTTAATGCAGAATATATCGATTTGCATTAGAAGTTGAACCGAGAAACTTGTTTGTTGTGTAAGTCTAGCAAAGAAAAAACAAGGAAAATCGTGGGCGGTGGGTGACTGAGAAAATCGATTAACTTTTATAATGCGAAATTGTAACGTCGACGCCTTGATTATGATCTAATGTGTTGTCCAATAATAATTAATATCTAATGGTGTGTAGGATTCCATAAAACTTAACTAAAGGTTAAGACAACATTTAGCAATGTCTTCTCTATCTTCGTTTTAAACGAAGTACACCAAGAAGATTGTTATATTGAGCAACATTTATTTAATTTTACAAAAATCTTACTTAGTTTATTTATTAAAAAGTTAGTTTCTGCATTATTTTAGAACAGATGCGGTACCCATAGATGTTTTGATGTGTCTTTCGACTTTAAATTCTTGTATCTCGAGTTTTTAGCTATTTGTATAAAATTCATAAATAAAATACTGTATTTTTACTGGCACTCGGACACTAAAGTACACAGTAAAAACAATTTCGTAAATTAGCTTTAAAAAATGTTAGTTTACGACAACAATGCTAGCAAATGCAGTCCCCTTAGAAATCTTGGTAATTCACGAAGGGCCAAACTTTGTAACCAGCACCTTCAAATTAAGCCAAAATGTGACTAAGACTCGTTGTTGATTTGATAAAAAAGTTTGTCAGTTTAATTACTGATGTAGCTAACATTCTATATTGCAAAACTTTTGGTAAACTATTTTAAATTTATAATAAAATTTCAAAATTGTTAGTAAATTCAACAGTAATCTGTTGTTGCATTACCAATAAGTTTTGATAAATTCACTTCAATTTAAGGTAAACTGTCATAAAATGAAGTTATTTCAGCAAGAGTTTGTTGTTAAATTACCAAAGCCACCAGGGAATTTTAGTAAACTTACTTTAAAATATATTGCCATAAATGGTAGTTATTTCACCAAAGAGTTGTTAAATTACAAAAATTATCAAGGATTTTAAGGTAAATTGCCATAGGTAGTAGTTATTTTACCAAGGACTTGTTAAATTACCATGTCCAACAGGGAGTTTTGGTAAACTTACATCAATTTAAGGTAAATTGTCATAAAATGAAATTATTTTAGCAAGAGTGTGTTGTTAAATTACCAAAGTCAACAGGGAATTTTGATAAATTTACTTCAATTTAAGGTAAATTGTCATAAAAAGAAGTTATTTCAACAAGAGTTTGTTGTTGAATTACCAAAGCCATTGGGGAATTTTAGTAAACTTACTTCAATTTAAGGAAATTGCCATAAATATAGTTATTTCACTCAAAGAACTTGTTAAATTACAAAAATACAGGAAATTAGTAAAACTTACTTCAATTTAAAGGTAAATTGCCACAAAGGTTTAGTAAACTTACTTCACAAGGCAACACTTGTGTAACCAGACTTAACATTAAAGCCACCAAGGATGTCTTGGATAAATTGCCATGAAAGTATTGTAGTTATTTACCAAGATTGTTGTTAAATTACCAAAGCCAAGAGGAATTTTGGTAAACTTACTTCAATTTAAGGTAAATTGTCATAAATGTAATTATTTCAACAAGAGTTTGTTGTTGAATTACCAAAACCATCGGGGAATTTTAGATAAACTTACTTCAATTTAAGTAAATTGCCATAAAGTATAGTTATTTCACTAAAGAGCTTGTTGTTAAATTACCAAAGTCACCACGGAATTCTGAAACTTACTTCAATTTAAGGTAAATTGCCATAGGTTGTAATTACTTCACAAAACACTTGTTAAATTACAAAAGCCACCAAGGATTTTGCGATAAATTGCCATGGGTAGTAGTTACTTTACCAAGGTATTGTTGTTAAATTACCAAAGCCAAGAGGAAGTTTTGGTAAACTTACATCAATTTAAGGTAAATTGTCATAGAATGAAATTATTTCAACAAGAGTTTGTTGTTGAATTACCAAAACCATCGGGGAATTTTAGTAAACTTACTTCAATTTAAAGTAAATTGCCATAAACGTAGTTATTTCACTAAAGACTTGTTAAATTACAAAAGTCACCACGGAATTCTGGAAAACTTACTTCAATTTAAGGTAAATTGCCATAGGTATTAATTACCTTATCAAGAACAGGCTTGTTGTTAAATTACAAAAGCCACCAAGGATCTTACTTCATTTAAGTAATTGCCATAGGTAGTAGTTACTTCACCAAGGACTTTGTTAAATTACCAAAGCCACAGAGGAAGTTTTGGTAAACTTACATCAATTTAAGGTAAATTGTCATAGAATGAAATTATTTCAACAAGAGTTTGTTGTTGAATTACCAAAACCACGGAATTTTGTAAATTACTTCAATTTAAAGTAAATTGCCATAAAGGTAGTTTTCACTAAAACTTGTTAAATTACAAAAGCACCAGGAAATGAAAACTTACTTCAATTTAAGGTAAATTGCCATAGGTGTAATTACTTCACAAAACACTTGTTAAATTACAAAAGCCACCAAGGATTTTGCGATAAATTGCCATGGGTAGTAGTTACTTTCCAAGGTATTGTTGTTAAATTACCAAAGCCAAGAGGAAGTTTTGGTAAACTTACATCAATTTAAGGTAAATTGTCATAGAATGAAATTATTTCAACAAGAGTTTGTTGTTGAATTACCAAAACCATCGGGGAATTTTAGTAAACTTACTTCAATTTAAAGTAAATTGCCATAAACGATAGTTATTTCACTAAAGACTTGTTAAATTACAAAAGTCACCACGGAAATCTGGAAAACTTACTTCAATTTAAGGTAAATTGCCATAGGTTGTAATTACTTCACAAAACACTTGTTAAATTACAAAAGCCACCAAGGATTTTGCGATAAATTGCCATGGGTAGTAGTTACTTTCCAAGGTATTGTTGTTAAATTACCAAAGCCAAGAGGAAGTTTTGGTAAACTTACATCAATTTAAGGTAAATTGTCATAGAATGAAATTATTTCAACAAGAGTTTGTTGTTGAATTACCAAAACCATCAAGGAATTTTAGTAAACTTACTTCAATTTAAAGTAAATTGCCATAAACGGTAGTTATTTCACTAAAGACTTGTTAAATTACAAAAGTCACCACGGAATTCTGGAAAACTTACTTCAATTTAAGGTATATTGTCATAGGTAATAGTTACCTTATCAAGGGCTTGTTGATAAATTACCAAAGCCAACAGGATAAACTTACTTCAATTTAAGGTAAATTGCCATAGGTAGTAATTACTTCACAAAACACTTGTTAAATTACAAAAGCCACCAAGGATTTTGCGATAAATTGCCATGGGTAGTAGTTACTTTACCAAGGTATTGTTGTTAAATTACCAAAGCCAAGAGGAAGTTTTGGTAAACTTACATCAATTTAAGGTAAATTGTCATAGAATGAAATTATTTCAACAAGAGTTTGTTGTTGAATTACCAAAACCATCGGGGAATTTTAGTAAACTTACTTCAATTTAAAGTAAATTGCCATAAACGATAGTTATTTCACTAAAGACTTGTTAAATTACAAAAGTCACCACGGAAATCTGGAAAACTTACTTCAATTTAAGGTAAATTGCCATAGGTTGTAATTACTTCACAAAACACTTGTTAAATTACAAAAGCCACCAAGGATTTTGCGATAAATTGCCATGGGTAGTAGTTACTTTCAAGGTATTGTTGTTAAATTACCAAAGCCAAGAGGAAGTTTTGGTAAACTTACATCAATTTAAGGTAAATTGTCATAGAATGAAATTATTTCAACAAGAGTTTGTTGTTGAATTACCAAAACCATCAAGGAATTTTAGTAAACTTACTTCAATTTAAAGTAAATTGCCATAAACGGTAGTTATTTCACTAAAGACTTGTTAAATTACAAAAGTCACCACGGAATTCTGGAAAACTTACTTCAATTTAAGGTATATTGTCATAGGTAATAGTTACCTTATCAAGGGCTTGTTGTTAAATTACCAAAGCCAACAGTGTGTAACGAATATATATTCTGTAGCACTATTTTTGCAAGAATCACATCTGTACAATTTTAATCTGTGGTATTTAATTCTCGTATTTGATAATGTTATATCTGAAAGACACAATTCCATAATGGAACAGGAAATCATGACCGTTTAAATAACTTAAATGCTTTACCCAGAAATATTTAATAATAATATACGCTCAAAAAACATATTTAAAAGGGAACGAGTCGTTTGTGTTGCCTAACTTGCAGGCGGATTATACCCTTTCATTCGTTAAAATTAGAATAGCGCTTGCGTGAATACGGTCACTAGGACGCGCTAAGCAGATGCGCCGTCCCGTACTTGTACGGTACGAATAACGAAGTCAGCCATTTGTATTTGAGAATGTAGTTCAGACTGCATTGTACAGAAATGGGTTCTCAGGCTTTGCATAAGTGGGGCCTCAGGATAGGCGTGCCGAAGTAGAGGTAGGGGGGCTGGTCGTCTTCGGACACAGAGAAGATTTTCATTCCTGTGACACCAGCAAGGCGCTTGATTACGCTTCTCCTTGAAATGGTTCGAGTCGGTATTTGTTAACGGTAAGACCGCATTATTCAAATAATTTATAAAAAATCTTTATTTCTTAGCGCATGATGAAGTAACATACATTTGAAGTACACATGAATTAACTAGATATACGTATAAAAAGATTGGGACAATGTTCGTTTGTTAAGAAACTACAGCTGTTGTTTGGTGTTTGGTTACAACCATTTAGTAAGCAGATTTCAGAAAATGTGCGTCGCAGTTTGATAACTAGGGATGACGGCTTCATTAAAAACAGGTATCAAACCTTTTTTTTGTTATGTTTGTGAGACCTTGAGTGTGCTCACATAAATTGTAATCAGGGATTGCTTAGTTATATTAAATTTTGTGCATAAAAAACAGCGTGGAAGATTATTGTTACGAAATGCTATTACAATAATTTTGTAAGATATACAGAACATTCACTTATTAAAAAAAGACGCGATTCTAAAGTCCATTTCCCGTTTTCTAGAAAATTACTTGCAGATGTCAAATTCTTATAAGCTCATTATACCTGAATAAGTTAAAATGTTATTTGTCCAAGTTAACTGCACGTGATTCAAATTTTTTTAAGAAATAATTTAAACTCAATGTGAAACATATGTAAGCCAATAAACAGATCTGGGTATTTGGTATCAGAAACTTGTTATAAAATATTATTAAACTTAAGGTCTTGTTATGTCAAGGCAGATGTATAAAGAATCCAATTTTATTATTTCATTTTTGTAAACATATTTTGGAAAAAAACGAAAAGAGAGAAACTATATTAAATTTCATTTTTAGACTCAAGTTTTTTATTCCATGCACAATTAATTTTACAAAAATTTTTTTTAAAGAAAATAAATCTTTGAATAATAAAAGTAGACGAGTGCTGAAGTAATTTAAAAAACACAGATATGCTACAACTGATTTGTTCTAGGTATTCATTTTTGATTCAAATATCTTTGGTGTGGTAATCTTAATATTATCCACCTGTAATTATTAGTATGTTTTTTTATTAGAAAGCACAAACGGTGTCTATTTAATAGAAAGTTTGTTGTGTATTTTTTTCTTTCAGGATCATCGAGATCAAAGAGGTTGTAAGTATGTTCCAGCGGTTTCCAGATGCATTAGTTCATTAAGTTGTAAGTTTTTTATGGTGCTTATATCCCATGAGTTTCTGTATCTTCTCATAGGAGTATAGAGTTTCTTGTGTTATCATCCATAAAGATACAGTGGCGCTCAATTCCCCTTTTTTCCTTTTGTTAGTTTATTGTAGAGTTTAGACCATCCCCACACCCTTTATCATTGCTCACCCTTGGGGTATTTCCCAGACTTAGCCGCGAACCAATAAGGCTTCACTTGTATCCAACTAGTGGAGGCCATAAAAAAAGGATACAAGAGTTTTGGTAAACTTACTTCAATTTAAAGTAAAATACCATAGGTAGTAGTTATTTCACCAAGAACTTGTTGTTAAATTACCAAATCCAACAAGGAGTTTTACTAAACTTACTTCAATTTACGGCAAATTCTCATAAAATAAAGTTATATCAGCAAGAGTTTGTTATTAAATTACCAACGCCAACTGGGAATTTTAGTAAACTTACTTCAATTTAAGGTAAATTGCCATAGGTGGTAGTTATTTCACCAAAGACTTGTTAAATTACAAAAGTCACTAAGGATTTTCAGGTCAATTGTCATACGTAGTCGTTACTTTACCAAGGATTTATGTTAAATTGCCAAAGCCAACAGGGAGTTTTGGTAAACTTACTTAAATTTAAGGTAAATTGTCATAAAATGAAATTATTTCAGGCAGTGTGTTGTTAAATTACCAAAGTCAACAGGGAGTTTTGGTAAATTGACTTCAATTTAAGGTAAATTGTCATAAAATAAAGTTATTTTAGCAAGAGTTTGTTGTTGAATTACCAAAGCCATCAGGGAATTTTAGTAAACTTACTTCAATTTAAAGTAAATTGCCATAAACGGTAGTTATTTCACTAATGACTTGTTAAATTACAAATGTCACCAAGGAATTCTGGAAAACTTACTTCAATTTAAGGTATATTGTCATAGGTAATAGTTACCTTATCCAGGGCTTGTTGTTAAATTACCAAAGCCAACAGAGTTTTGGTAAACTTACTTGAATTTAAGGTAAATTGTCATATGTGGTAGTTATTTCACTAAAGAGTTGTTGGTAAATTACAAAAACCACCAAAGAATTTTGGTACACTTACTTCAATTTAAAACAAATTGCTGTAGGTAGTAGTTATGTTACCAAGGGGTTGTTGTTAAATTACTAAAGCCACCAAGGAATCTTGGTAAACTTATTCAATTTAAGGTAAAATAACATAGGTAGTAGTTATTTCACCAAGAGCTTGTTGTTAAATTACCAAAGCCCTTAGGCACTTTTGTCAAACTTGCTTCAATTTAAGGTAAATTATCATAAGTAATAAATATTTTACCAAAAACTTATTGATAAATTACCAAAACCACCAGGGAGTTTTGGTAAACCTACTTCTATTTAAGGTAAATTGCCATAGGTAGCAGTGGTTTCACTAAAAACTTGTTAAATTATTAAAGCCAACAGGGTAAACTTACTTCAATTTAAGGTAAATTGCCATAGGTAGTAGTTACTTTACCAAGGTCTTGTTGTTAAATTACGAAAACCAAGAGGGAGTTTTAGTTAACTTACATCAATTTAAGGTAAATTGTCATAAAATGAAGCTTGTTGTTAAATTACCAAAGCCACCAGAGAATTTTAGTAAACTTACTTAAATTTAAGGTAAAATACCATAGGTAGAAGTTATTTCACCAAGGAGTTTTGCTAAACTTACTTCAATTTTGGTTAGATTAGAATCTAAACCGACAAATACGGTAATAATACAAGTATACATGCCCACCTCTAGCTACAGTGCGAAAGGAGCAGAAGTGATCTACAAACATATCGAAGGCATAATAAGATTCATAGAAGGATAACAATTTAATAATTACGGGTGATTTTAATGTAGAGGTAGGTGAAGGTAGGAAAGGAGCGGCAGTAGATTTATTTGGTTTACGCACGAGAAACGAGAGGGTAGATAGGCTGGTAGAATTTTGAGACAAAAACAATTTAGCCGTTACAAACACATTATTTCAACATCATACTAGAAAACTATACACCTGAAAGATGCCAGGAGACATAGAACGATATTAAATAGATTACATTTTTCTGAGACAACGGTAAAGAAATCAATTAAAAAATTGTAAAAGCTACCCAGAAGTAGATATAGACACTAACCACAACATAGTAATTACGAAAGCCGCACTTAAAATTAAAAATTTAAGAAAAAGAAACAGAAAAAGGTACATCGACTTTAAGAAACTAAAAATAAAGATATTCACAAAAGATTTGAAAAAAGTCAAATGAACGACTGAAACGAGTCCAGCGTAAATCTACAAAAAACCTAGTCAATTGAGAGGAGTTTCTACAGGAAGCTACGAAAATCGCAACAGTGGTTGAACGCTAAAAGAGAAGTTTTTCAAAGAAATCTGGGAAAAAGCTAGAAGCCAAATTTTTCGGCGATTTACAGAAATGGCAAACGCAGTTGGTGGACAACTCAAAAAAACTGGAAGCAAAATTGCTAAAAACTTCTCGAGAAATGGAAGAAAGGAATAGAAGAACGGATTAATTCCTTAATAGTGCAAACACCAAAGCTCTAGGTATCAGTGATACAACAGCAGACCCCAGAATTTAAGGACATCGTGAAATGCGAACGAACGTCAAGGGTAGGAGTAAAACTATCCACATTTGATGGAAAGTCATTTTGGTAGACATATTTTAAACAATTTGAGGTTGGCACGAGAGCGGTCAGAACGATGGTGAAAAGCCAACCGCATTTATTGTCGTGTTACGAAGTAAGACCTTGGACATTCTGCAGAGCATACCAGACCATGACCAAAAACTTCAGGGACTTAAGATCAAGGTTGAAAATGTACGGCGACTCTCATCTGCAACACAAATGTACCACCCTCAGGTGAAGAACCATTTCCCAAAGGTTGACAAAAATTTGCAAAAGTTTGAGGCAGATATTGCTCGCTTGGTGAAACTAGAATACCCAACAGCATCAAATAGCTTCCTACAACAGCTGGCAGTACAGGCTTTTGTTGACAGGATACGCGACGGAGAGATCTAGCAAGTACTACGGTTAGCTCGACCAAGGACTCCTAATTGATGCGTTAGCTAATGTTTTGGAATTTGAAGCGTCGCAACGTGGTAGTGACAAGGTAGGATGCTTCATAGAGGAGCAAGCCCACGAAAGTATAGAGGAAGTGATTTAACAGATACATCGTAAACACCAACTAAACAGAAAGGGACCCAGATGCTGAAACGTGGTAAATTTGGGCATATACAGCTGAAACGTAAACAGATGAAGAAGAAAGCAGAGAAGCCAAAAAAACTAAAAGGAGCCGACAGGAGGGGGCGAAAGACAACCTGCACAGATTCCGCCCAGGAGACTATCATTCGCATCGCATGGTGTAAGCATGCCCACATCATTTACATATATGGACATTTTAATGGTAACACTGTGAAGTTCTTGGTTGATAGCGGAGCCATTAGGACAATTACTAATCCGGATCTAGTGCGCGACGGTGGTAGAGCGTTACTTGCGACGGTACGGTTTCGAACCGTAGCTGGTGAGGAAATTCAAACACACGGAACGCTAGATGTAAAAATAAGAGTTGGGAGCAAGATATTTAACTATCAGGTAGTATTAGCAAACATAGTTAAAAAATTTATTTTGAGACTGGATATCTTGAAGAGGTGTGAACTCTATGTAGATATAGAAGGGACTGCCTTGAGAGTAGAGAACGAAAAAGAGCCGTTTTGCGAAGCACATGACGTGTCTATACGAGTGTGTTTGACGGACGACGGTAACCTACTGCAAAGGACAAAAAGTGTGGTGATGGAACGCTTGGATGGTACATCTGGGAAGGTTTAGTGTGTGCTATTGAAACCATTAATGACAAATTCTTCGGAAAAGGTGTAGTCGTGTGGAAGACTCTGACTAAACTGTTAGGATCCTAAACGCCAATGACTACGATATTGCGTTGATTTTCTTCGGTGGTTAGTGTGGCGGGGTTGCCGGTGGTAAGAAAGAACCACACATAAAAGAGTGTTGCGCGAAGTTATTGGACGAGTTGACAAAAACGTACCAGTATCTTGGACAATAACAACTGGCAAGAGTTAGAAACCTGATTCGACGATACTCAAACGTATTCGAGGCGGTCGATTAAGAAAGATTGCATAGAATCGATGCAGGAGATGCACGACTAATAAAGACGGCATTCGAAAAGACACATTGGCCAAGCGCGAGGAGGCCGAGAAAATGATTGGCGATATGTAGAAAGAATGATTGAGCATTCTGATAGCTCTTGGGCATCTCCTGTTGTGCTTCTTAAGAAGAAGGATGGGTCGAGAAGATTTTGTGTAAACTTACTTAAATTTAAGGTAAAATACCATAGGTAGAAGTTATTTCACCAAGGAGTTTTGCTAAACTTACTTCAATTTACGGTAAATTACAATGAAATGAAGTTATATCAGCAAGAGTTTGTTGTTAAGTTACTAAAGCCACCAGGGAATTTTAATAAACTTACTTCAATTTAAAGTACATTGTTATAAACGGTAGTTATTTCACTAAAGACTTGTTAAATTACAAAAGACACCACGGAATTCTGGAAAACTTACTTTAATTTAAGGTAAATTGCCATAGGTGATAGTTACCTCACCAATTGCTAAATTACAAAAGCCACCAAGAATTTTAAGGTAAATTGCCATAGGTAATAGCTACTTTATCAAGGGGTTGTTAAATTACCAAAGCCAACGAGTTTTGGTAAACTTACTTCAATTTAAGGTAAATTGCCATATGCGGTAATTATTTCACCAAAGAATTGTTGATAAATTACATAAACCACCAAGGAATTTTGGTAAACTTACTTCAATTTAATGTAACTTGCTATAGATAGTAGTTATTTTACCAAGGGCTTGTTAAATTACTAAAGCCACCAAGGAGCCTTGCTAAACTTATTCAATTTAAGGTAAAATAACATAAGTAGTAGCTATTTCATCAAGAGCTTGATGCTAAATTACTAAAACCAGTATGGACTTTTGATAAACTTACTTCAATTTAAGGTAAATTGTCGTAAGTATTAATTATTTTACCAAGAGCTTATTGCTAAATTACCAAAACCACCAGGGAGTTTTGGTAAACCTACTTCAATTTAAGGTAAAGTGCCATAAGTAGTAGTTATTCCACCAAGAACTTGTTGTTAAATATATCAAAGCTACTGGGGAATTTTGGTAAACTTATACATCATATTTTAATGTGACATCGAAGATGACAATGTCTTCAACTTTTCTTTAACAGTTCGAAGTTTGACCATGTTAAAAGATCATCAACACTAGATCAAGCTATAAAGAAAATGATGAACAAAGCTAGTTTTAATATTCCAATCCGCTTGGTACGTGAAGACACCAGTCCAGAAATAAACAAGTTGCAAAAGTTTCTTAGAAGATATGTGAGAGTCGCTTATCATCAAGAGTAGTTACATATATAAATCCAATAATATGAATAGACAAAAACACATCTAATTTTCTAGGTTATTTTGACCTATTCCTTTAAAAAAATACATCAACATTGTTAATCATCGTTTATTATTCACTAGAGCTACATATATAGAGATCCTTAGTCATCATTATCAACAAAAGATTGTTTAAAGCCTTAATAAAAATGTAAGTTTACTCGATAAATGAGAATTAAGCATATTTTTGTTAAATCGATTCAGTCCATTTACTAAAGAGACGTTTTGAGATTATTTCTTATTTTGCATTTAGCGAAGTGAAGTGAACACAGGCAACAAAATGTGGCGCGTCACTCATATTATAGTAATTAAACATTATACTGTCGTCATTTGGATGTATTGAGTTGATACCATGTATTTCATTCATTTCTTACTGCTGACAATTTAAAATAATTATCTCTCTGATCACATGCATAATCATAAAAATACATATTAGAAGAATATAGAAATGTATTTAATTTCATTTTAAGCCAAAGATACATTCACTTTATTGCCAACATGCGTTAAATTACTACAGAATCGCGTCACTTTGGCGGGTATCAAACAAATTAATATTTTATATTTAGGAATTATCCGTTCCGAATGGACTTGTACCTTGAAAAAGTTCCAGATTATTAGAACGGGTGGAATGGCTTGTGCATTCCAGTGATCTAAAGAGCCAAACTCAGGGGTTCGACCAAATTAGTAGGGTCTGTAGTGAAGAACCAAACTAAAACAGGTCCCAGAAAGAGGGCAGCAGCTTTTTAGTACTTAGAGTGGCAGAGATCATAGGGGTCGATATGACATTCCAAGACACACTACCACATTACCTCCCAAATACACAGTGTACTTTAATTGTTATTAAAGATGATTGCATGCTATGGGGTAAAAGACTCCGGAGTTAAAATCGTCCCCCATTCGACAATGTATAATGAAAAACAATGTTCGAAATACTCAAAAAGCTTGGAATGAGTTTTAGGGATAAACAGATAGTACCTAGCTTATACAAAAAGCAAACAGCAGTAATAGAATTGGAGCGAGGACGTAAAGAAGTAAATATTAAGAAAGCGGTGAGACAGGAATGTGCCCTATACCCATTTAACTTGTACATGGAAGAGGCAGTGAATGCTGTCAAATGCAGGAAGATATTTGGAATTATTATGCAGGGACAAAAAATTGATATGCTTAGATTTGCAGATGATATAGCGATATTTGCAACTAGCAAGGAAAAGTTATAAGCTGCTCTTAATGAAATGGAAACAGTTCTAACAGAGAGATACGGTATGAAAATTAACAAAAATAAAACTAAAGTACATGTATGTAAAGGAGAGGAAAATAAATCAAAAACTACAATACAGGTAACGAGAACTTAAAAGAAGTTAAGGATTTCTGCTACCTAGGAAGCCAAATAACGCAAGATGGGAGGAGCGCAAAAAATATAGGACAAAGATTAGCACAAGGTCGTACTACATTTAACAAGAAAACGCAACTATTGCGTTTAAAGACAACAAACATGAAAAACAAGGAAAGGATTGCTGAAAGCATATGTGTGAAGCATAGCACTGTGGTACGGCTTGTGAAATTTGGACAGTAGAAGAAGCGGACAGGAAAAAGATAGAAGACATTGAAATGTGGTGTTACAGACGTTTGATGAAAACATCATGAAAAGACAAAGTTAAGAACAAAGAGGTTGTAGAAATGGTAGGGGAAAAAAGAAATATGTGGAAAACGGTAAAAAAGAGGAGAGTTAGGATGATAGGCCAAATACTACAGTATGAGAGATTAGTGCGGAATATATTAGAAGCAGAGATATGAAAAAAGAGAAGTAGAGGAAGACCTAAGTTAGACTATTGCACACAGATAATGAAAGATGTGGTCTGTAAGAATTTCAGGGAAATGTGTAGAGTGGCTCAGAATAGAAATCAATGGAGGTACGCAACCAACCATTTCCAAGAGGGATAAACCAATGGCGAAAAAAATAACTGTACTTAAAACATGATGATTATTATAAGCAATTACAGATATTGGTTGTGGAATATTCTCGAATAATATTAATTGTGTGAAAAGATTTACTAGAAAACTATTAATTCGACAAATGTTTAAATGTGTGGGAATCTTGGCAGCCACAGATTGTGTTTAGCCCTTTTTCATGCTGTAAATTAATTTATGAATTATTATTTCATGTTTAAATTTAGCGCGCTCGCCCTCTGGTGATGGCTTGCGAATTTACATGTTTTCTTTAATGATGAGCATGCGTTCTCAGCGAGACGTTGTTTTCCCGCCGCCGAGGAAGTATGGCGTGCGAGTGGTTTCAAATAATTTGTGCACATTTACTGCTTTCAAAATTATCAAATTAAAGATTGTCCAAGTGCAAGTCAGTTTTGTTTATATACTTTTACAGGTCCTTCGTATCAAGCTTCATTGACTAACAATATAGATCATCAAGCATCTAACAGACTGCTTAACCCCCTTCACATATCTTAAATGTGATATTCCAATTTTCCACTCGAAGGTACAACATTGGCCAGAAAGCGAATTTTTTTTACCTGGAAAATTTGTAATTTTGCCAAATCCTTGCTGTTGTAAGCAAAGTAAGGATCTTTAACGTGCATCACAACACTCACACACGGGACCTTCATTTTACCTCTCATCCGAACGAGGGTGTATTTTTGTGAAAAATGATCGCCTAACATTTTTCAAGCGGACCGTGTCGGGATTCGAACCCGGGACCTTGGGTGTAGTAGTCACACGCATATCAACTAAGGTATGAAACCACAAGGAGGTAACCTCTAAATATGATTTTCCAATGCTCCAACCGAAAGTACTACACTGGTCAGAAAGCAAAATCTTTTACCTGAAAATATTCAATTTGGCCGAATCATTGCTATTCCAAGCAAGATAGGGATTTTCAATATATGTGACAACTCTCGCACACGCGACCAACATTTTACTTCTCATCCAAACGAGGGCGTATATTTGTGAAAAATGTTCGGCTAACCGTGTCGGGAATCGAACCCAAAACCTTGGGCTTAGTAGTCACATGTATACCAGCTAAGCCACGGAGCCTTCTCAGAAGATAAGCTCGCAGACCAAATCGAAAACCAATTACACTGTCGGCGGCTTTAACGTAAAACCCAGCGAAACACAAGGGCGATATAAAGCCAGACGGAGGTTGTTGTCACATCTAGGGCTCAAGTTCGTGAGGTAATGGCCCTCTAAACTATGCAGCGACTTCAAACCGTAGGGAAGAAAATAGGAAAAATAGAAAAGATGAAAATGGAGGTGCGACTTTTGGAGCTTCATAGCAACCACGTAAAAGAGATAAGAAAAAGTGTTACGTTAGGCAAAGGGATGGATAAAGGTAAATAACAAAGTACTGCTCAACCAGCTAAATATACTCAGCAGTCTGAAGTGGTGGAGAGCAAGTCTTATGTAATGGAGGGTTGTTTCGGAACAAAGACAGGACTATCGGAGGAATAATATGGCTGAGACGGAGATACAGAGATACGAAAAAGTAGGGTTTTGGGATTACCATCCTACAAAAAGGGTAACGAGTAAGAAATGTCCCTATTAAAACAGATCGACCTGAGGGACTACCTGCAACGTTAGCGAAAAGTAAGTCCTATTTTAACACATTGATAAAAAAATAACTAGGTTCCAGATGAGACCTACACAAATCTGCACATCCACTGCTATAAAATAATCATACAAATTTAAAACGACCAACTAAAATGTACCTTCTTGGTAATTTTAAAAGCATTAGCTACCACAAACATACAGAAATAATTAAGCGATAAGCAGTTATTATAAAGATAAAAATAGAAAAATTCGTAATATACCGAAAATAATAAGGAATGAAAATAAGCCATAAAGACAAAAAAAATTACTGCACTTCACCAACACGTTTAGGAAAAGTAGAAAAAATGTACGAACATCCCTATGATACAGAAGAATTAATAATGGTAATTATGGAAAAATGATTCAGCTATTTCAGAAAGGAAAATCTTCGAATACACATTTCTCTTAGTCGCAACTGTAAAAATCGATGTTCCACTAAAGGCATAGGTCGCGAACCCATACTAGTCCAAAGAGTAAAGCAAGACCAGACAACAACTAATACAAGTCCTAAAGATTGGTCGAGTTGTTCAACCGGAAGATATGTCAATCACGACAAAAGAATGCGATAAGTTGTGTGACAATAATAATAATAGGGACAAAAGATAAAAATTTAAAAAAAATGAAATTATTAAGCGCAGCGACAAATAAATTTTTAAAAACTAGGGACGAGGGAATGAAAAAATGACTGAGGTACCCGGGAAGCCAGAAAATTTGAAATGGTTCAGAGCTCAAAGGTAAGATATATCTATACGCGACAAGATAAAGTCAAAGGATAGATATTCAAATTAGATAATAGTAGGGAAGCAAAATACATTCAGATAAAGGCAGAAACAAAAGTACCACTAATTACTAATCGTTTGAAATAATAGATAAAGGTTTTAAATCCTTAATGTCACCGCCCTTGAGATCGGCTATCATAATCTTGTAATTCATAAATAAGAAGCTACACGAGATACTTGCATAACATAAATGTTTGGAGGTAATTTGGCAGAAAACTTTTTAGTCGCATTAGAAAAGAGATTGTTGGCTGCTCAAAGGTAGTTTCGTCTTACTTTACATGCACGTAATTGATGATAGTTAATATAACATGCAATGTACAATCAAACACAAGGAAGGACAAGTAAAAATTAATACAGGTATTATAGATAAAATAATTTACTCTTTTAAAATGTAGGTAGAAGCATGTTGCTTCATAGAAAAGCAGCAGACACTTGTTTTAAAATAAATGATTAGATAGAGTTATAAAAGTAATGTTTTAAAATAAGTGATTAGATAGAGTTACAAAAGTAATTACACTACTAGAGTTAATTAAATAAAAGTTTTTTAAAGTTCAAAATGCTTAAAAAGTTCTATATAAAAGTTAGGTTATGTTGTTATTAATCCCGATACCTTAATTCAATTTAAGTTTTGTTAAGATTAGGTTGTTACTTGTCGGTATAAGTCAATTTATATTAGAAAAACTGAAAAAGCACTTACCCGTTTATCAAAATATTGTATAAAACAATTAATCTGGATCCACACAGATCAGTTACAATACAAATTTTTTTAGGCAATTTTACAAATAAAACAAAAATTCCACTGATTAAATACACTAAATAGTGGATTTTTCTAGCTAAGGTAGATGAGTTTATACATAATCTACTTTGCTAGGAAGCAAGTTATAAAGCAATGTTTTCAATTCAAAACAATAGCCCCACTTCATTAAGGTTAGTGTAGAAAGTAACCAGTTTGTGAATGATATACGATGTAATGTTAAAATTTAGTTTTCAAGTCGAATTAATTTTACAAAATTTTATTCTTACGTTTGTAAAAAGCTATACCCTTTAGTCAATAAAAATCTTAACTAGATACATAATTAGTACATTATAAATGATAAAACTACAAAATCGGCGCCATTCATTACTTTTAACTACTCGCTTGCCTGCACAGAGGACGGAATACATTACACAGATTTTACAAAAGTAAACAATATGATTTACGTTAAGTAAATTATGTAAATTATAACCGTGACTGTCTTCTAAATTAATGCATATTGGTCAGCTAGTATCGAATACGATATGTCTCAGGGTTTGACTTGAATGCAGTTGCCACTTTATTCCATATTCTTATAGTAGAGTTCGTTGCTAATTCCTATAACATAAAATGGGAAAAAGACATGGTACTGTAACGGATTGGTATAGAAATCAACACAGTAAAGATTCCACTACGTAGTCCGCGTTCACTTCTGCACACATAGTTAAATGATTACCATCACAAGTTCCAGCAACTTGAAAACCACCACTGCTTATTCAAACACGTCCTGATTGGTCGGAAAACGTCATGTCTGTTACACGACTAGGGAAAACCGTCTTTAACACAAAATTACGCGAGGGCAAGGGTTATTTCCCCTAAAACATTACCGGAGAACACCAAAACCATATTTAGTATGCGTAATACTCTAAGGAATATTAATACAGTAATCCCCTGGAGTTCATTATTGAATTTATAATTTCTGGAGCGCTTTTTAACGCGTTACAACCTTCGCTTTAGTACAACTTTCTAAAATTAAAAAAGTTCTGGAATGCGCAATGTAAAACAAGTTTGATATATTCATCGATTTTATTGTTATCAATTTTACTATCTATAAAATAATCCCTCAACTTCAAATATGCTAATTTACGCGGTATTGCAGGGAATAATAAACCTGCGGATTTTGTTCTTTTCTAATGTAGCTTTTACACGATAATAAATTTTAGAGAATTTGTGTGAACAAACTATTTGATCTTAAAATTTTAAATTCGTGTAACAAGCGTTGCGATAAGTCGGCGATTTAATGCTTGAAACGATGAGATTAACCGATTCATCCACATGGTGAATTTTGGACCAAGCATACGGTTTTCAAACTTTAGAATTATAACTGCCAATTTTAAATTTAGGGTGGGCAAAATTAGGTTTAAACATTTTTCAAAGCAGACTATTGTTTGTATTGTTTTATTTACAGCAACATTTTTCGCTTTATAACTTTTGGTCTACAAGAACATTCAAACAGTAAGGTTCCTATTCCTCCATTATAGTCTTGTTTATCCAAAATAACCACTCTATTCCCCTCGACCGCTTTCAAATAGCAACAAACTTTTGGTCATATTTCTTTAATAACCAGATAATATTTCGTCTTCCGCAGATGTGAATGTTGACCTGAAAGTTAAATTTTGCAAGTTTTTCTGATAAAACTTTTCGTTTGATCGTTTAATTTAGAAATAGAGCTTTCCTTGCCTACTACAACGTTTTTCAAATGCGTTTTCGAAATTTCTATCCTGAATTTTAACACTGCTTAAGAAAAGTTAGCTCTTCATTATCAAATCTCTTCGACACTATTGATTTGATTCAAATGTATTTAAACCAATCTTCGGCTTTTTGGGAAGTTTATTACGTTGCACATTGTCTTAAAAAATTTATTAACTTAACTTCAATTTTTTATCGTCAATATGATACAAAATTTATTATTGCTAGCCTCGAAAGAAAAATTCCTGGAAACTATTCCAATGATGAGAAGTACACTCGAACACGTTTTTACAAATTTCAATTCTACAATCATTGTAAACCCAGATTGCAATAATTGATTTTGTAAACGTTGAATGGTTAAATTTAGAAATTAAATAACTCGATAAGAAATTTAGTGGTTTGGTATTGAAACATATAAATCGAAACCAGGACTGACGCATATGAGCTTTAACCCACTTCAGTATTGAACGACTAAAATATGGAAATAACAATATTTCTGTTGTTTTATAAAAACAATGATAAAATCAAACATTGTTTTTAGGTGTTTTATACGAGAACAAAGCAACATACATGTTTAAGTACTTTATTGCAATGTAACGATACATTATTAAGAATAAAGTACACGCACGCCTGAATCGCTGCAACTTACATACCGCCTTTGTAGAATTTTATTTTACACCTTTCCTTATAAATACAGAATTACACGTTGGATATTTCTTGATATATAATCGATTAAGCAAATTAATTAACAGACCATTATAGAAAATCTATTAGTGCTTGAAATATATTTATTATGCATACATCCACCTGAAATGTTGGTTGCCTATGCATCACATTCGTGCTTTTAACTAACATGCCTTTAAATTCTATGCTACCAAATTGACATATCCTTAAATGCAACTGCAGAAAACTGAAATGTGACAATAAGAGAAACATTTTGTTTTGTGGACAGTTTTTTGAATTGCTTCACATCCATATTATTCTAACAATATCGCCAATAATTTCCTAAACAGTTCTGTCTACCAACAAATTAAGCCAAAAATCCAAAAGAAAAATGAAACGAAGATAAAGCGCTAGCATTTTTCTCAATCCCTAAAAGTTTTTCTGAATCTGAGATAATAACGTTTCATTTTATTCACAGTGACATTTACAGTGAGATCAATTTCATACTAATTATCAAAGAGTAAATGTATCACCTGTAGAATAAACCAAAAAACGCAATGTAAAGTTTTGGGGTCGTACAGAATTCGGGTGATATATTACCCCAACCGTAATATACTTCAGGTATCACATGTTATGACAGTAGTAGGATTGGATGGTCCTGGTGCAGCGCCATCGCCATCGCACCACCATCTAACCTAGGTTTTACATATAAATTCCCATTAACAAGGTTTGCTTGGAGAGTTTTTCCTCCTTGCTCCCTCCTTGTACACCTCGTTGTGGAAGCGAGATGTCGTTCTTGCTTCATTTTTACCCCCACCATTCTTACCCTAAAAATCGATAAGCCAACCTCTTGGTGCCTTTCGGCACCGCACGACCTTTGTATTCCTACCTTTTTAATTTTTATCTTAACATCAACCCTTATCAAATTACAACCCCCAATTTTAGAACTTTTTTATTTATAAACAGTTTCTAATTGTGTATGGTAACACCAATTTAATTTTTCTTGGAAGTCGGAATCTACCATTAATTTAACCTTAGGCCAACTCGATTTATAAAATTGTTGTAAGCAAAAAGTAGTACACATTTCTCTAAAACAATTTTATTTAATTATAAATATACAGTGTACACTTAACATCTATTTTTATATAGGTAAAATCACCACTTCGCTATGCTCTCGGATACCTAGTTTCGGATACTTTTCCAAAGTCGTGGTGACGTCATAGCCTTTTATAAATAAAGAACAATGTAATACTATTCTAAAAATTTTATTCTGACATTATACATAACAAAATTTAAAAATATTTAATTATATATAAAATACTCATATTTAGACCAGGGTAGAAAATTATATAATCACATCAAATAATTTTAATCACTGTGTAGAAGCTTTTGGAAAAGGTACGCGTTATTAAATAACAGCGTGAAGCATAAAAATTCATTCGTTTTATTAAAATTAAGAAATTTAAATTATTTATAAGACGCTTTATATCAAAAGAAACAGTATTAAAAAGCTCTGCGTGTAATTTAATTATTCCGAGAAAAAAAAACAAATGGAAATTACGTGCAAAATTTATATTAATTAACCCTATTTTAAGTAACCGGTAGTAAAACAAAGTGTACACATAATAATTAATATTTAACTTGTATTCGCTAAAAATGAAAGGATAGAAGTCAATTTTAATTGAAGTTAATTGAATCGTTAGTAACAGATAATATCTATAGAAACTTGTAAAAACCCAATAAAAAGCAAATCCTAGAAGTGTTAGTTAGAAGTAGGATGTTTGAACACACCTGCGTATTTTAAAAGGCAATTTCAGTTTAATTTGTTTAGATAAACATGTCGATTCTAAGGATATTGGAAACGGTCAGATGCTTTAGCGCGAAATACAAAACAGGGTTTATTTAAAAGCTCTGAGAATTAATATTATTTTGAACACCTGCGTAGTTTAAATATCACATACGGCGAAAATTGTGTAGATAACAAATGGTTTCAAAGAATCTTGGAGAAACCGGGGCTTAATATTCACGAGAATGTGCGATACGGGGTTATTTAACCCAGATAGTCCACATGGACTAAAATATAATCGATAATAAAGAATATCAATTTGCACCAATACGAACAGGTTAGAAAAGGAAAGAGAAAATGCGTCAAGCAAAGACACATATAGTAAAAGGCGTGATTTAAGCAACGTCACGAGGGTCACAATTGGTTGAAAATAGGATGCAAATATCAGAGGTAGAAACAACAATTTCTGTACAAAATTAATTAGTTTTTCTCGGACATGTTTGCGTGCCGTGTGAATTTCTGAGTTTTAAATGGGGCGAGTGAAAATTCGTAAAACCGACGCGCGAGCGACGGACTGGGAACATGGCATGAGAAATTCTTTAGAATTACCCGTTTTGGGGAACAGACCGACAGACAGGCTTTTGCTATATATACCGAGGTGAATATAAACAAGCTCTCTTAGACTTTTGACTATTCGATGCGTTAAAAGCTCTTACATCCGCGACTTGATTCAAGATGTTAAACAGTGCATTTTAGTTTGATAAAATAATTTAAAATTTTGCTCGTATATTTTAGTGATTCAAAATAGTTTGTTATTTACGTGCTAACATGGATGTACTTCAGTGCACTTAGATACAAGGTAATAAAATTTAGTATCACTGTACCAATTAGCAAAATTTACAACGACAAATGTATACACAAAAGTAGGCAGTTTTGGCGTATAATGGTGAAAGACGCATGAATTTCTTTGCTATTTTTCGGGGTGTTAATAAGTAAATGGTTCAAATACGTGTCTCGATCCACGAAACAAGGGTCAGATATACACAGATGAGTTCCGGAAAAGCCCAGAAACAACTTTAAATAAATGGTGATGGAGAAAATTTTAAAAGCGTTGAGAATTAGAAGCCGTAAATATAATCCTGTTGGAATGGTGTGATTAACTAAAGGGACGATGTACTTTGAAGCTACGAGGACAGTAACCTTCAGGTAAATTATACTATTTTGTTTGACATTTTGTGTGTGTTGAATAACTTTATAATTGATTTACTTTAAATGGACATTAGTGAAATTGTACTAACCATAAAATTTTAATTTTAAGATGAAATTTGCTTGTTTAAGTAGAAAGGGTATTTAGTATTGATGTTCTGAATTATGATGAAATTTAGGGTATGTCTTTGAGCTCAATTAGACGAACCTGGTTAATTAACGTAAAGGGGTGGTAGATGCTCCTTTATACTCAGACTCCGGTCTGCTTATATTGTTATATTAATTAGTAGGCATCCAACAAGGACTTTAATTCTGGATGCACGTTAAAGTGATAATAAAATTAATCTTGAAATTCTTTTAAAACTGAATTTTATGCTGAAATTTAATTTGAAAATTTAATGTATTCTGAATATTGATGTAAATAGAGTTAACGTTGATGTTTGTGATAGGAATGTGTTGTTTAATTTTATGAATGAGGAGGTTTATAACATTAGGTGAGCAGCCGAGGCGAAAAGAGGATCACAGCCGTTTATGACGCCCAATCTGTGGGACTAGAATTTTTTTGTTGAAAGGACCCAGTTCCCGCATTCACAGGAGTATATCACAACATTCTTTGGCGCCCAATTAGTGAGGCTCGACAATGATACAGGGAAACACAGCATTCTTTGACGCCCAATCTGAGAGGCTCGATTCGAAAAGCGGAGTACCAGGATTTTGGTGGTATCACAGCATTCTTTGGCGACCCAAAAGTGAGGCTCGAGTTCCAAATAAAATTTTTGTGATTTTATTCCAGGAAACTGGCGATCTGAGAGAGAGAGAGTTTCTGTGTGTGTATAAATTTAAGAGTAGTTAGAGTGTGTGTGAGTGATTTGAACGTATGCAGAGAAAAGAGTGGTTAAGGAGTCAAGGAGTGGAAATTGGAAGTGACGATAGTGCATTGTGTGAGAAAAATTCGAAAATGGAAGAAGCTGGAGGCAGTAGAGATCAGTCGAGGACGGAATCAGGGGATCAAGGAAACGAGATGATAATGAGAATGCTAGAGAGAATGAATGAAGAATCGAATAGAGCAAGGGAAGAGTCCAACCGAAAATTAGAGCAGATAAGCGGGAAAATTGAGCAATCGACTAAAGAATTTACAGAATTTAAAAACAGTCTTACCGTAAAGATGGGGGAAGTTGAAAATAGGGTTGAAAAAAATGAGCGTGATATTACAGGTATTCGACAGGAAATGGGACATTTAAGGTCCGAAGTACGCATTTTTTGTGAAGAAGAGATTAATGTAAAAATGACTGAAGTGACGGACTCATGTAGGGATCAGTTAGGCAGGGTAGAACGCGAAGTTAGTAGTATCAAATACAACATGTCAAATTTAACGGGGGATGGTCCCAGATTTTCTACAGGTGGAGTATCATTGGACCAACACATGAAGTTTTATGGCGATAACAGGGTAAATCCACAAATTTTTATTAATAGTGTAAGAAATCTAGTGGGATATTTATTTGACGAACAGACTAAACTGAATACGATAAAGGCTTTATTAAAGGACAACGCGGAAGCATGGTACAATTTAGTAGGACAGGACATAGACACGTATCAGGACTTTGAAAACAAATTTTTAAAGCACTACTGGAGTGACCACAGACAAGATCAGGTACGAGACGACTTAATCAGAGGAAATTTAAGGAGAATTTTCAGGAAGTAGGAGCAATATGCTATACGCAAGTATAGCATAGCAAAGCAACTGAACCCACCACTGACGGACCGACAAATTATTAAGTATTTATCACGACACTTCGAGGTAGACATAAGACAGCACGTAGCACTACAGAACATAGTGGACAGAGAAATGTTTTGGAATACCTGCAGAGGTACGACGACGTAAGTAGTGGACGACCTCGGGATAATAGGGAAAGACAAATCAACACAGTTAGGTTTGACAATAGAAGGGACAACTACGCTAGACGGGGAATAGTTACGGATACCAGCGACAGAATTGGGAACAGAGACGACCATACGTTAGAGTAATAGTTTAGGAAGGGGACCTGCACCGAGACCGGGACCTACCAGAATGAATAGTTCACCAGACATGAGCGGGACTGCTAATACAGACACGGAACGAGTGGAAACGCCTAGGACATACGCTGAGGTGACGGCTAGACCAGGACCGAGTAGGGAAAACAGACCTGGACAGGATTTTTAGAACGCGACAGACCACTAGATTTCAGTGTAAATGTATATGAACATCCACGTGAATTTTTCAAAATTGAGGAGGAAGTAGAGCCAGAAACTAAGGAAAATTTATGTTTGCCAATTATTAATTTAGAAATTTTTGAGAATAATGTAGAAGTATTACTTGATACAGGGGCAGAGGCGAGTTTAATATCGGAGGAATTCGTCAGCAAAATTAGGGATAAGGTTTGTGATAGAATTATGCCTATAAAGCGTAGCCATTTAGTAGCTCCAAATAAAAAGAAGTTTGCTGTAGTAAATAGTGTTGTGGTGCTTAGGATAGATATAGGAGGTTTAAGCTGTGAACAGGAGTTTGTAATTGTACCTGGACTGAAGTTTCAGAGCATTTTAGGTGTTGACTGTATGATGAAGTTAGGGGTTTTGATAGATATGGAAAGGAAGGTAGTAAGGATTAAGGATAGGGTAGTGCCATGGAAAGGCAGTTATGAAGTCACAGAGGATGACACGGGGTTTAGTATTAATGTAGTAGAGGTAGAGGATGATGAAGTTAAACAGATCAACACGATAAGATGTCCAGAGGATAGGATAGTAGAGGTTCAAGCTTTAGTACAAAAACATGCAGGATTAGTGGGGGTAGAAGCAGCAAATCGGGAGCAGGTGAAGGCAGAATTATTTTTGACGAGGTTAAGTGGCAAGTTTGTTTTTAATAAAGTAGATTTAAGGAATTCATTCTGGCGGATTCCATTACATAAGAATTCTAGAAGGTACACAGGATTTTCCGTAGAGGGAAAAATCGATAATTTTAATGTAGTATCGTTTGGTTTGTCGGCAGAAAAGAAAATAAGAATAAATGAGAAACAGACAAGTGTAGGGACTGAAGAAGAAGCAGTATTTAAGAGTCAGGATAATAGGGATGATAAGTTTATTGTATGTGAGATAATAGGGATGATAAGTATAGATATAGAAGGGGAAGAAATAGGGATGAAGAGTATTAGGATGGTGAGAAGAAAGACTTGGAGGGTCAAGAAGAGAGTTAGATTTAAATAACTTGATGAACAAAGGATAGAGATAGGTGAATTTTAGTATAGATATAGGAATAAGAATAGAATAGAGAGTAGATATAGGTGTATATCGAAGAGTAGAAGTAGATGTTTATAGAAAATAAAGCTAGGTATAGGATAAATATGGGAGATAATTAGGAATAGGTTTAGGATGCGAATAAAGAGTAAATGTAGGAAGAAAATAAGATAGGTTAAGTGTAGATATTTCATAGAAGATTAGTGGAGAGTTAGGAATAGAGTAAGAGTAGGATAGGCATATAGGATTAGGTAGGGGGAAGTAAAGTATAGTGAAGATTAGTTAAAAGTTAGGAATAGGATAGGTATATAGGATGTATATAGGATGAGATGGATAAGTAGGATGAAGTTAGGGATAATTTCAGTTTATAAAATTAGGTGAGAGTTAGGAATAGGATAGGGATATAGGTAGGTGTAAATAATTTTTTTCGATTGGAGACAAAGTAGGTAAGTTAGATAGATAAGGGTAGAGAGTGATAGGCAATTTTTTTGTAATTTTTTTGGTCTAAATGCTTTATATTTGCATTCAAATAAGTGGGATTATTTGTATTCAAATAGGGGAAAATACTCATATTTAGACCAGGGTAGAAAATTATATAATTACATCAAATAATTTTAATCACCTGTGTAGAAGCTTTGGAAAAGGTACGCGTTATTAAATAACAGCGTGAAGCATAAAAATTCATTCGTTTTATTAAAATTAAGAAATTTAAATTATTTATAAGACGCTTTATATCAAAAGAAACAGTATTAAAAGCTCTGCGTGTAATTTAATTATTCCGAGAAAAAAACAAATGGAAATTACGTGCAAAATTTATATTAATTAACCCTATTTTAAGTAACCGGTAGTAAAACAAAGTGTACACAAAATAATTAATATTTAACTTGTATTCGCTAAAATGAAAGGATAGAAGTCAATTTTAATTGAAGTTAATTGAATCGTTAGTAACAGATAATATCTATAGAAACTTGTAAAACCCAATAAAAGCAAATCCTAGAAATGTTAGTTAGAAGTAGGATGTTTGAACACACCTGCGTATTTTAAAAGGCAATTTCAGTTTAATTTGTTTAGATTAACATGTCGATTCTAAGGATATTGGAAACGGTCAGATGCTTTAGCACGAAATACAAAACAGGGTTTATTTAAAAGCTCTGAGAATTAATATTATTTTGAACACCTGCGTAGTTTAAATATCACATACGGCGAAAATTGTGTAGATAACAAATGGTTTCAAAGAATCTTGGAGAAACCGGGGCTTAATATTCACGAGAATGTGCGATACGGGGTTATTTAACCCAGATAGTCCACATGGACTAAAATATAATCGATAATAAAGAATATCAATTTGCACCAATACGAACAGGTTAGAAAAGGAAAGAGAAAATGCGTCAAGCAAAGACACATATAGTAAAAGGCGTGATTTAAGCAACGTCACGAGGGTCACAATTGGTTGAAAATAGGATGCAAATATCAGAGGTAGAAACAACAATTTCTGTACAAAATTAATTAGTTTTTCTCGGACATGTTTGCGTGCCGTGTGAATTTCTGAGTTTTAAATGGGGCGAGTGAAAAATTGTAAAACCGACGCGCGAGCGACGGACTGGGAACATGGCATGAGAAATTCTTTAGAATTACCCGTTTTGGGGAACAGACCGACAGACAGGCTTTTGCTATATATACCGAGGTGAATATAAACAAGCTCTCTTAGACTTTTGACTATTCGATGCGTTAAAAGCTCTTACATCCGCGACTTGATTCAAGATGTTAAACAGTGCATTTTAGTTTGATAAAATAATTTAAAATTTTGCTCGTATATTTTAGTGATTCAAAATAGTTTGTTATTTACGTGCTAACATGAATGTACTTCAGTGCACTTAGATACAAGGTAATAAAATTTAGTATCACTGTACCAATTAGCAAAATTTACAACGACAAATGTATACACAAAAGTAGGCAGTTTTGGCGTATAATGGTGAAAGACGCATGAATTTCTTTGCTATTTTTCGGGGTGTTAATAAGTTAAATGGTTCAAATACGTGTCTCGATCCACGAAACAAGGGTCAGATATACACAGATGAGTTCCGGAAAAGCCCAGAAACAACTTTAAATAAATGGTGATGGAGAAAATTTTAAAAGCGTTGAGAATTAGAAGCCGTAAATATAATCCTGTTGGAATGGTGTGATTAACTAAAGGGACGATGTACTTTGAAGCTACGAGGACAGTAACCTTCAGGTAAATTATACTATTTTGTTTGACATTTTGTGTGTGTTGAATAACTTTATAATTGATTTACTTTAAATGGACATTAGTGAAATTGTACTAACCATAAAATTTTAATTTTAAGATGAAATTTGCTTGTTTAAGTAGAAAGGGTATTTAGTATTGATGTTCTGAATTATGATGAAATTTGGGTATGTCTTTGAGCTCAATTAGACGAACCTGGTTAATTAACGTAAAGGGGTGGTAGATGCTCCTTTATACTCAGACTCCGGTCTGCTTATATTGTTATATTAATTAGTAGGCATCCAACAAGGACTTTAATTCTGGATGCACGTTAAAGTGATAATAAAATTAATCTTGAAATTCTTTTTAAAACTGAATTTTATGCTGAAATTTAATTTGAAAATTTAATGTATTCTGAATATTGATGTTTTTTTTTTTTTTTTTTTTTTTTTTTTTTTTTTTTTTTTTTTTTTTTTTTTTTTTTTTTTTTTTTTTTTTTTTTTTTTTTTTTTTTTTTTTTTTTTTTTTTTTTTTTTTTTTTTTTTTTTTTTTTTTTTTTTTTTTTTTTTTTTTTTTTTTTTTTTTTTTTTTTTTTTTTTTTTTTTTTTTTTTTTTTTTTTTTTTTTTTTTTTTTTTTTTTTTTTTTTTTTTTTTTTTTTTTTTTTTTTTTTTTTTTTTTTTTTTTTTTTTTTTTTTTTTTTTTTTTTTTTTTTTTTTTTTTTTTTTTTTTTTTTTTTTTTTTTTTTTTTTTTTTTTTTTTTTTTTTTTTTTTTTTTTTTTTTTTTTTTTTTTTTTTTTTTTTTTTTTTTTTTTTTTTTTTTTTTTTTTTTTTTTTTTTTTTTTTTTTTTTTTTTTTTTTTTTTTTTTTTTTTTTTTTTTTTTTTTTTTTTTTTTTTTTTTTTTTTTTTTTTTTTTTTTTAAAAAAAAAAAAAAAAAAAAAAAAAAAAAAAAAAAAAAAAAAAAAAAAAAAAAAAAAAAAAAAAAAAAAAAAAAAAAAAAAAAAAAAAAAAAAAAAAAAAAAAAAAAAAAAAAAAAAAAAAAAAAAAAAAAAAAAAAAAAAAAAAAAAAAAAAAAAAAAAAAAAAAAAAAAAAAAAAAAAAAAAAAAAAAAAAAAAAAAAAAAAAAAAAAAAAAAAAAAAAAAAAAAAAAAAAAAAAAAAAAAAAAAAAAAAAAAAAAAAAAAAAAAAAAAAAAAAAAAAAAAAAAAAAAAAAAAAAAAAAAAAAAAAAAAAAAAAAAAAAAAAAAAAAAAAAAAAAAAAAAAAAAAAAAAAAAAAAAAAAAAAAAAAAAAAAAAAAAAAAAAAAAAAAAAAAAAAAAAAAAAAAAAAAAAAAAAAAAAAAAAAAAAAAAAAAAAAAAAAAAAAAAAAAAAAAAAAAAAAAAAAAAAAAAAAAAAAAAAAAAAAAAAAAAAAAAAAAAAAAAAAAAAAAAAAAAAAAAAAAAAAAAAAAAAAAAAAAAAAAAAAAAAAAAAAAAAAAAAAAAAAAAAAAAAAAAAAAAAAAAAAAAAAAAAAAAAAAAAAAAAAAAAAAAAAAAAAAAAAAAAAAAAAAAAAAAAAAAAAAAAAAAAAAAAAAAAAAAAAAAAAAAAAAAAAAAAAAAAAAAAAAAAAAAAAAAAAAAAAAAAAAAAAAAAAAAAAAAAAAAAAAAAAAAAAGGGATGAAGAGTAGAAGTAGATGTTTATAGAAAATAAAGCTAGGTATAGGATAAATATGGGAGATAATTAGGAATAGGTTTAGGATGCGAATAAAGAGTAAATGTAGGAAGAAAATAAGATAGGTTAAGTGTAGATATTTCATAGAAGATTAGTGGAGAGTTAGGAATAGAGTAAGAGTAGGATAGGCATATAGGATTAGGTAGGGGGAAGTAAAGTATAGTGAAGATTAGTTAAAAGTTAGGAATAGGATAGGTATATAGGATGTATATAGGATGAGATGGATAAGTAGGATGAAGTTAGGGATAATTTCAGTTTATAAAATTAGGTGAGAGTTAGGAATAGGATAGGGATATAGGGTAGGTGTAAATAATTTTTTTTCGATTGGAGACAAAGTAGGTAAGTTAGATAGATAAGGGTAGAGAGTGATAGGCAATTTTTTTTGTAATTTTTTTTTGGTCTAAATGCTTTATATTTGCATTCAAATAAGTGGGATTATTTGTATTCAAATAGGGGGAAAATACTCATATTTAGACCAGGGTAGAAAATTATATAATTACATCAAATAATTTTAATCACTGTGTAGAAGCTTTTGAAAAGGTACGCGTTATTAAATAACAGCGTGAAGCATAAAATTCATTCGTTTTATTAAAATTAAGAAATTTAAATTATTTATAAGACGCTTTATATCAAAAGAAACAGTATTAAAAGCTCTGCGTGTAATTTAATTATTCCGAGAAAAAAACAAATGGAAATTACGTGCAAAATTTATATTAATTAACCCTATTTTAAGTAACCGGTAGTAAAACAAAGTGTACACAAAATAATTAATATTTAACTTGTATTCGCTAAAATGAAAGGATAGAAGTCAATTTTAATTGAAGTTAATTGAATCGTTAGTAACAGATAATATCTATAGAAACTTGTAAAACCCAATAAAAGCAAATCCTAGAAATGTTAGTTAGAAGTAGGATGTTTGAACACACCTGCGTATTTTAAAAGGCAATTTCAGTTTAATTTGTTTAGATTAACATGTCGATTCTAAGGATATTGGAAACGGTCAGATGCTTTAGCACGAAATACAAAACAGGGTTTATTTAAAAGCTCTGAGAATTAATATTATTTTGAACACCTGCGTAGTTTAAATATCACGTACGGCGAAAATTGTGTAGATAACAAATGGTTTCAAAGAATCTTGGAGAAACCGGGGCTTAATATTCACGAGAATGTGCGATACGGGGTTATTTAACCCAGATAGTCCACATGGACTAAAATATAATCGATAATAAAGAATATCAATTTGCACCAATACGAACAGGTTAGAAAAGGAAAGAGAAAATGCGTCAAGCAAAGACACATATAGTAAAAGGCGTGATTTAAGCAACGTCACGAGGGTCACAATTGGTTGAAAATAGGATGCAAATATCAGAGGTAGAAACAACAATTTCTGTACAAAATTAATTAGTTTTCTCGGACATGTTTGCGTGCCGTGTGAATTTCTGAGTTTTAAATGGGGCGAGTGAAAATTCGTAAAACCGACGCGCGAGCGACGGACTGGGAACATGGCATGAGAAATTCTTTAGAATTACCCGTTTTGGGGAACAGACCGACAGACAGGCTTTTGCTATATATACCGAGGTGAATATAAACAAGCTCTCTTAGACTTTTGACTATTCGATGCGTTAAAAGCTCTTACATCCGCGACTTGATTCAAGATGTTAAACAGTGCATTTTAGTTTGATAAAATAATTTAAAATTTTGCTCGTATATTTTAGTGATTCAAAATAGTTTGTTATTTACGTGCTAACATGAATGTACTTCAGTGCACTTAGATACAAGGTAATAAAATTTAGTATCACTGTACCAATTAGCAAAATTTACAACGACAAATGTATACACAAAAGTAGGCAGTTTTGGCGTATATTGGTGAAAGACGCATGAATTTCTTTGCTATTTTTCGGGAGTGTTAATAAGTAAATGGTTCAAATACGTGTCTCGATCCACGAAACAAGGGTCAGATATACACAGATGAGTTCCGGAAAAGCCCAGAAACAACTTTAAATAAATGGTGATGGAGAAAATTTTAAAAGCGTTGAGAATTAGAAGCAGTAAATATAATCCTGTTGGAATGGTGTGATTAACTAAAGGGACGATGTACTTTGAAGCTACGAGGACAGTAACCTTCAGGTAAATTATACTATTTTGTTTGACATTTTTGTGTGTGTTGAATAACTTTATAATTGATTTACTTTAAATGGACATTAGTGAAATTGTACTAACCATAAAATTTTAATTTTAAGATGAAATTTGCTTGTTTAAGTAGAAAGGGTATTTAGTATTGATGTTCTGAATTATGATGAAATTTTGGGTATGTCTTTGAGCTCAATTAGACGAACCTGGTTAATTAACGTAAATGGGTGGTAGATGCTCCCTTTATACTCAGACTCCGGTCTGCTTATATTGTTATATTAATTAGTAGGCATCCAACAAGGACTTTAATTCTGGATGCACGTTAAAGTGATAATAAAATTAATCTTGAAATTCTTTTAAAACTGAATTTTATGCTGAAATTTAATTTGAAAATTTAATGTATTCTGAATATTGATGTAAATAGAGTTAACGTTGATGTTTGTGGTAGGAATGTGTTGTTTAATTTTATGAATGAGGAGGTTTATAAAATTAGGTGAGCAGCCGAGGCGGAAAGAGGATCACAGCAGTTTATGACGCCCAATCTGTGGGACTAGAATTTTTTTGTTGAAAGGACCCAGTTCCCGCATTCACAGGAGTATATCACAACATTCTTTGGCGCCCAATTCGTGAAGCTCGACAATGATACAGGAAACACAGCATTCTTTGACGCCCAATCTGAGAGGCTCGATTCGAAAAGCGGAGTACCAGGATTTTGGTGGTATCACAGCAATATATATATATATATATATATATATATATATATATATATCGATATGATAACGCGATTCTCGGTGTAATGACGTTTTTACTTAACGCCACCGCTCTGTGTTCTCACTTCAAATTAAATCTTACTAATTTTACTATTATGCCACGGCTAGCCCTTTTTAATCTACAGAGTGCACAACGTTACGATGATCAATTTTTCTCTACTCCACCCCTTCATGATTATCTATTTGTTTGAATTGATAAAAGGAACTCAATTAGTTTCATATAATGAAAACAAATATTATTTACAATTTTTGAAAAATATTTAAATACACTCCTCAATCAGTCAATATCATATGTATCATTTATCCCAAAACTTATGTGCTTTGAATTCAAACTAAAGTTACAAAAAACTACATTTTTTACAAAAAACCTGGAACGTTCTGAACCCCTTTATAATATATTACGTAAGTTTAACGTATGCAATGTTTGTTGTTGACTTCATTACAAGTTTTATATAAATTGAAAAAATTCAGTACTGAAATTTAAATAGAAAAATATCTTAAAATTAAATAGATCTGACCTGCTACATGTTGTTCGGGTTGTGGATCAACACTCCTTTGTTGTCCTCATTCGTCTGCCAATGCTCTGCTAAGTTTAACCAGTATTTGTGTCCAGTTACCCCTCGTTTTCCATAAATTACTTCGTGCTTCTTTATTTTATCTGCCTTGAATCTCGCAACTCAAAATTGTACCAGAATTGTACCAAAAATATAATTGTCGACGCTGATTTGAAATATTATATTGACCCAGATTTGAATTATTTCAACTTGAAATGTTCAGAAATACACCACCAATTTGAATTATTATCTCGACCCAAAATTGAATTATTATCATCAACACATTCAAAATATTCAGAAATGTACCACAGATTCGAAGCCCTATTATTATAAATATTTAGGTTAAGTAAATTACCCCAAATTCTACTCACGTTAAACAGCAAAAGAAACTCTTCGTAATTGTAGCAGTATTATCACTGAAACATACACTTGATATTCTGCTTTATTTATTCACTGTAACATAAACTTGATATTCTATTTAAATTACGCTTGACTTTCTGATTAACAGTGACGCAGCTTCGTCCTGCATAAGTTGTAAACTAACCCGTCTTATTATTGCTCTGTGTTATATAGGCTCATCCCACTTACATGTGGGCTGGGTTTTCAAGCAGTTTTGCCGATATCTCAACCAACCAGGTTTTTAATATTCCCTGCATTTCGAAGTTGTTTCCGATGTAATTTCTTCGGTTTTCCGTGTAATAGTGTTTATTTGATACCTTATTATTCGTTATCTTGACCATACGTTGTTTTGTGTAGATATCGCCTTTTCAATAATAAAATAAATGATGTAACTTTAATTCTGTTTTCGTTTATGTTTTTTTATGCGTCTTTGAAAACTGCGTTTTCTTATCAAAAATGTTTATTGTTTCAGAGTAATTGCATAAAGCTTTGTTAGGTTTTATCTGTTATCTTTGTATTTGTTTTATAACTAATTAGACACTTCTCAACGCGTGTTTAATTACATGTACTATCATTTCTTCTGAATACGCATTCTACTGTTGAAAGATATGTTCACTGGCATTACATAAAATTAATAACGGTCTATATACAGGGTGTTGTATGCTTGCTAATTACATAATGTATGAATTACCTATTTTTCGGCTAAATACGCGTTCTATTGTTAAAAGATATGCTTCCTTGCATCGCTTAAAGCTAATTATGGACTATATACAGGGTGTTAAATGCTTGCTATTTACATAATGTACGAATTACTTAATTTTCTGCTAAATAAATGCAGTTTTCTTATTCCTATTGCAATTTATAGTTACTACACGACCCTTGCTGCTCAATACACCCATAAACAACACAGCAATATATATATATATATATATATATATATATATATATATATTGCTGTGATCCATGTATTAGATTCGAGCCTCACGAATTGGGCGTCAAGAATGCTGTGATCCACCAAAATCCGGGAACTACAGTTTTCAAATCGAGCCCCACAGATTGGGCGTCAATAATGCTGTGAAACCTACAAAAAGCTATTAACTTAACTGTTCCGTTGACTTTCTTCTGTTAATCGCCTCTTTACTCTTTTCCGCCTCGGCTGCTCACCTAGTTAAAACTTTCATTCTCAATCATAAAAAAAACAAACACATTCCTATCACAAACACCAACGTTAACTCTATTTACATCAATATTCACAATACATTAAAATTTCAAAATTAAAATTCAGCATAAATTTCAGTATCAGAAAATTTCAAGATTATATTTATTATCATTTTAATGTGCATCCAGAATTAAAGTCCTTGTAGGATGCCTACTAATTAATATAACAATATATGCAGACCTGAGTCTGAGTACAAAGGGAGCATCTACCACCCTTTACGTTAATTAACCAGGTTCGTCTAATTGAGCTCAAAGACATACCCAAATTTTCATCATAATCCAGAACATAAATACTAAATACCCCTTTCTACTTAAACAAGAAAATTTCACCTTAAAATTAAAAATTTGTTGTTAGTACAATTTCACTACTGTCCATTTTAAGTAAATCAATTATAAAGTTATTCAACACACACCAACACATCAAAAATCGAACAACAAAGCATAAGTTACCATGCTAATTTCACAATTCCAACTGGGTTATGTTTACGTCCTCGGATTACTGGTCGTTTTTAAACATTTTCTCTACACCACCATTCATCTAAAGTTGTTTCAGTGCTTTTTCGGAACTCATCTGTGTATATCTGAAGCTTGTTTTAAGGATCCAGACACGTTTACGAATCATTTAATTATTAACACCCCCGAAAAATAGCAAAGAAATTCATACTTCTTTCATAAATATACGCCAAAACTGCCTACTTTTGTGTATTCATTTGTCGTTGCAAATTTGACTAATTGGTACAGTGATACTAAACTTTATTACCTTGTATCTTCTTTTCTAAGTGCACTAAATTACATTCATTGTAGCACGTAAAGAACAAACTGTTTTAAATCACCAAAATATACGAGCAAACTATTTAAATTATTCTATCAAAATCGGAAAACTAAAAAGCACTGTTTAACGCATTGGATCAAATCGAAAATCTAAGAGAGCGCAACTCATATTAACACGGGTATATATAGTGGTTAGCCTGTCTGTCGGTTTTGTCCTCAAAACGGCCAGTTTCTAGAATTTCGTATACTATGTTCCCATCTCGACCGCCTGTGCGTCGGTTCTTATTAAATTTGCACTCGCACCAGTTAAATCTCAGAAATTTCTACACGGCTCGCAACGTCTGGAAATAACTAATTAATTTTTATACAGAAATGTTATTTTTACCTCTCAAGTTTGCCTCTTATTTTCAACCAATCGCAACCTAGTGACGTTGCTCAACTCACGCCTTTTACTATATGTGTCTCGCTCTTGCGCATATTATCTGTCTCTATCTACCCTGTTCTTATTGGTGCAAATTGACATTCTTTATTATCGATTATTTCAGTCCATGTGGACTGTGAAATAACCCACCTTATTAGCATTTCCCGTAACTATTAAGCTACGGTTTCTCCAGCATTCTCTGCAACCATTTGTTATCTGCAAATTTTACGCGGAACATAAAACATTTAAAAATACGCAGGTGTTCAAACATAATACTTCTACGATCTGAATATTATTGGGTTTTTACTAGCTTTTATACATATTATATGTTACTAATGGTTCAATTAACTCCAATTAAAATAATACCCTTTAATTTTTAGTAACTCCTAATCAAATATTAATTATTTTCTGTACATTTTGTTTAATACCGGTTACTTAAAATTGAGTTAATTAATATAAATTTTGCACGTAATTTCCATTTGTTTCTTTACTCGGAATAATTAAATTACACGTAGAGCATTTTAATACTGCTTTCTTTTTTTTATAGCAAGCGTCTTGTAAATAATTTAACTCCTTTATTTTTAATGAAACGAATGAATTTTTATGCTTCACGGTTTTAATAACGCGTACCTTTTCCCAAAGCTTCTACACGGTGATTAAAATTATTTGATGTGATTATTTAATTTTCTACCCTGGTCTAAATATGAGTAATATATATATATTTGGTTTAAGAACGAGTTGTGATCTCAATCTGAAGTTCTGTACATAGTTGTGAAATTTGCATATTTTACCTTGTAATTTTCTTTAGTATTAGTGTTGGAGTCTTCTGGGTTAATAGTTCTAGGTTAGTGGAGGTTTTGAGTAATTACCGCGAAGCATTTTGTTTTGGTTAAGAGTGTACAGTAGAGACCTGTAGATCATATTAACTTCTTTTATCCCGTGAGAGTGTTGGACTTCTTAATTGTGACAATTCCTGATTAGTGTCTTACTGATTTTGTTCCTATGGACGTGTAGTACGCGTAGTTACTAGAACACTCGCTCTTATTTATGTTGGTCCCCCCTCCTCAATCTCTTTATTTTTATTTTATCTTTCCTGCAGGTCAATTTAAAAATAAGTATTTTGTTTTAGGCAACGTAAAAAAAATCTTTTGTTCATCAAGTAAAAGATTTTTTCTTTCTTGGAGAGAGGCAGGGGTAACAGTTTTTTGACACCTATAAATGCATATATTGTTTAGTTATTTTATACACTGCAACGTCTAGTCAGACAAATAATTAATTTCACAATATTAGTGAATATTCATAGATGTATCGTATTGCCCAATCAGGAGTCGTATAATATTCACGAAAGATATTATAGACACATTCTTTAAACAATGGTTGTTTGAACAGTACTTCCGACGACAGACGACTTTTATTCGGCGAGTTAATTTTGTTGAACGAATACCAGTCGCTTTCGGCCTTTAGCTGCGATAAGAAGCAACATGGGTTTTACAAGGGTTCGAGCCAGCGATTTGAGAATATCCAAAAACGTGGCAGTGCTTTCAAGTGCTAAAAGCACTTGCGTTTTCTTTGTTTCTGTTAACGGTAAGCAAGCAAAATTAATTATTAAAGTAAACTAAATAATTTTATTCTAGCGCTCACATTATTATGTCGTAATATGATCTCATACTTAATACTTCTCTTCATTATGTCCTAATTTTATATCATGTTTGATACCTCACTTTCAATTAGCAAGGAAACTTAAAGATGTCAATTTAATAGCCCACTCTATAACTTTGTTGAATAATCCATTTTTATGGATAAATTTACGTACATTGGTTTACGTCGACGGATCACGTTATCAGTTGACGGATCACGTTATCAGTTGACGGACATGTAGTTCAGTTTAATGGCTTCCTTCAATAGCTCTCTTAAAGAAGCTTAACTTTAAATTTAGCGAAGAAGAAATTTCCTGTAAGAATATTTACGCTTTCGTGGGATGCCGTGTGGAAAATACAGTGACGTAAGTTGTTTGTTCCGGAATCGAAAGCTGAAACACGTGGTATCATCAATCTATTATTTGTGCATGTACTATCAACGAGCAAGGTAAGCGATTAGCTTAAGGATATGACCTGTTAAAAGCTGTTTCCAAGTAACTTGTCTACGAAGCAAGTGCTTGAATTTAAAATGGTAACTTGGACTTAAAATTGCATTAAGAAGAATCGAGAGAATTTTTCTGTTTGAATATAGTATATTACCTAAATTATTGCTTGTGTTAAAAGTTGCTACATAATTTCTTAGGATTATCAAGTTCACTAAGTAAACTTAAAAAGGGCATGTTCATTCAAGTCAAGTAATACTAAAAATTAATCATGAAGATTATTTTTATTTTGACTGATTTCACAAAAAATAATTGTAAACCAAAGTAAACACATCTGAGAATTTTGGGTATAAAAACTTTGAGGTTATGTTAAGATCATTATTGACATTATTAAATGTTTTTAAACTTACGTATTGAAGTCTAAAAGATTAGACCACATCATTATAATACATCTTTGTATATGAATTTTAGAACAAACCAAGATAAATTCATTTAACGAACAATCATTTGAATTAACGAAACAACTGTTTTATTTTGGACAAGTGCGTCCAAATGTAGGGAAAATAAGCGAAAACAGGATAGATCTTCTTTTATAAAGAGTAAAGTTATTGGATGTGACTCAATTATGAAGTACTGAAACAGCGCTCTTAAAAGCTTGATATTTAAATTTCCTTTTAATCTTTATGTTTAAATTTCAGAAATTAATAGTAATTCTTTTCCTCTTTACTATATAAGGTAGCAAGAGTGTATCTCTTGCGTCCTTAATTTGATCTAATAACATAATTATCTTTCAGATCCTGCGTTCTCGCAATAAAAGCGATAATTCGCCCTTAGGGCATCCCTTGCTTGATTAAACCTAGGATTTGGTGGCGCGCCCCCCCCCCCCGCACCCCTTAGTTATTGCAGCAATGAGTCAGTTTTAAAAATCGTTGTTATAAAACCTACGGCCATTCGTCATAAGCTCTACCCGAGGTATAGATCCCTAGCATGGCCGGAAGACTGTCGATTTCTCTTCATCACAAAGGGATCGAAAACCGAGGTACAAAAAAAGTACTAAGGTGTTTCAAAATGATAGCTGGTAGAATTTTACGACAAAAACAATTTAATCATCACAAACACATTATTTCAACGTCATGCCAGAAGACAATAGATGTGGAAGATCCCAGAAGACCTAGGCAGATATCAAAGAAATTGCATTCTTGTTAGATAACGGTTTAAGAATCAAGTAAAAGACTGCAGAAGCTACCCAGAAGCAGATATAGACACTGACCACAACATAGTAATTATGAAAGACTTGCTTAAATTTATAAATTTCAAAAATGGGATGGAAAAAAGGCACTTTGACTATGAGAAACTAAAAGATAAAAATATCCACCAAAGATTTGAGAATAAGTAAAACAAATTGTTGAAAGTAAGTAGAAACAGAATGGAATAATATTACATCCAGCTTACACATGACCGCCAGAGATATTCTGGGGTATAAACAAAAAAAAGAAAGCCATAGGTAACAAAGGATTTTCTGAATTTAATAGAACAAGGCAAAAAACAAACCAAGCGAAGCAAAAAAACAGAGATACAAAGCTACAATACGCGAAATTATTCGGAAATATTAAGGAAAGCTAAAAATAATGGATTGAAGAAAAGTACAAAGAGATACAAACTAAAATAGAAATAAGAGAAACAGACAAAGCATATAAACTAACTAGAATGAACTTTAGGGATATAAAACCGTAAAACAAAAGTATATGGAGCGTAAGAGGAGACATCATTATAGAAAATGTAGAGAAAGTGGTTAGATGGCAAGAACGTAAAGGGAATTTATAAATAGGACAGGAACTAGAAGCATTAGAACAGTAATCAGACACTGAAAAAGATGAATTGTATGAAACAGCACTGTACTGCTGTAAAACATAGACAGTAGAAGAAGCAGACATGAAAAGTTAGAAGCCCTTGAAATGTGGTGCTACAGACGTATGATGAAGATATGATGAACAGGCAATGTTGACAACAAAGAGGTTCTAAAAATAGTAGGGGAAAAAGGATATCTCTGGAAAACAGTTAAAAAATAAGAGCTATAGGATGATAGGACACGTTCTATGGCACGAGGGAGTAGTGCGGGATATAATAGAAGCAGAAGAAAAAGAAGAAAATACGTAGAGGTAGATCTAGATTAGACTAAGATGTAGGCTCTAGGAATTCCAGGGAAATGTGTAAGTTAGCTCAGAATAGGAAACAATAAAGCTGCGCGTCCAACCAGATTCAAGACTGAAGACCTAATGATGATGAGTTTTCATATACTTCAGCTTGCGATATTTCAAAAAATGTGATGCACACAGTAACTACCGTAGAAAATTATTTAGTTTAGATCCGGGTTTAAAGATGAGACAGCCCACACAATCTGAAATAGCTGAAATGCAATCGATCGCAATGTTTCATCATAGCAAAGCATTTTCTCGAGAATTTCCACCACGGCCTCATTCATTTCCAACAAAGCACCAAATCCCATTTCGGTTCCTCAACTAAAGAATTTCTTTGATCTCTTTTACGAACCAAAGTTGATTTATACCTCCTACAGGTGTTTTCAGAAGCCACAACTATTTCAGAAAGTTGCGACTGAATAGTACATCCGATCGATGCGTTGTTGGCATTATTAGGTCAAACGTAGTTCGCGTTCATTTTATTCAGATCACATAGAAAACAAAGTTTTCGTAAAGGAATAAACCGCTTAAAAACATTTACCAAATCGCAGTTGTTGTTTTATAAATTCCTTGCCATGGAGAGCTGAGCACAACCCCTCATCCAAGATGTTTAAAAATTTATGAGAAAATCTCTAAAAAGGAAGCCTTTGAAATTTTAAAGCGCGCCTGACAACAGCTGTTTTCCAGTCCATACAAATGCTGATATTCACAGAAAAACGTCTACGCTTACGATAGGAAGTTCATCTCAAAGCCAACTTGACGAAGTCTACTTGTTCTGATTACTAATGAGTTGGAGGTTGCTTGGTTCCTTTTGATGTATGATTTGCACTTGAATATTCAAGGGACCTCCTCCGTTCACTTCTTGCATATTAAATACCTCTGTCATGCCTTTATCGAACTGGTGAATACAATTATCATGCTCTCTCTACCCGGTGATACATTAACAAATACTTCATTCAAAGCGTGTATTTTGTCATTGTCAAATTTTAGGAAAATTATTTCAACATCAAGGCACTCTTGATTAAATTGAAAGACATAGATGGATTTCCCGGGTATGCCATAAGATAATCAGAAACAGGAAGAAAAAAGCTTTTAGACGAGGGATGTGGGACGGAAACAACCAGACAGCATTTCCTTGTGGAATATCAGCTTCCAAAGTCGATAGTGGAGCAGACGAGGGCGTTACGCAATCGTCTGATTGTCTAATCAATACCTATGCTTACGCACACGTAGACATAGTGCGTGAGCTTTTTCTAACGGAGAGGCGGAGTTCCATTCATAAATTAAATGTCATTTATGTTATATAATCACAGACTAACAATGCTCAAGTGCTCCCAAAAAAAGACTAGGTTTCTTTAATATAAAATACCATAAATATTATGAAGGTAGAAGTAAACAAAGAGTAGGTAAACCAAGAGGGCGTGAAGTAAAATAGAACAAAAGCTTGCGTTTCTATTACTTATTTCAGATTTACATAATGAGTTTAATATATTTCTCTTTCTAATAGCCTATTTTTAAGACAGACGATCTGCGCGTTAACTTTTCTTCTTTGCCTTATCGGTGATGCTTATATATGTATAAAAACCAGACACAACATCAAATAAAACGGGAAAGTACTTCTGCTGTTCTCGTGAAAGTTCATAATGTTAAAGGTGATGTGAGCTTTCATTTATCGTTTAGAAAGTTTTGACGTTTATAAGATAAGGAAATGATGAGATGTTCAAGTCCACATCAGAACATCGTTACGTCATCGCACAAGACAATGGTATTCTAACATACCGAGTCATAGCCAACCACTGCTTAATATACATAAATCACACAGACAGATAAAATACTCAAAAACATATTAAAAGTTCAAAATCAAAAGTAAATTTTAAATCATAACCTTTAATAATGTGGTTGTTTCAGTAGAGATCTATAATGAACTTGTAATGAGAAAAAGACTTAAACGAAACTATCAAACTTACCTAGATATTAGTTGCTTTTGTGTGCAACACCTACTCGTTCAGATACGGTCAGTAAAGTGAAACGCAATCGACAACAGCAGTTTTCATTCATGCCTACAAAAGGCATCAATTAGGAAACTATTTTTACGATCGCAATCAATTAAACTGAGAGTTAGTTAGGGTAATAAACACACGTACAATGAATGGAATTACAGTTAGTTATTACACCATGCGATGAGTCAAATCCACTGGAAAGATGAAGAAATTCGAGAACCTGTAACTTATTGAAGATTTTACTATATAAAAGCCGGTAGATAATTAGGAGGGATCAGTCATTCATCAATAGTTGGTGAAGCGTTATGAATTGTTTTTATAAAACCCTTGTCGACGATACTTTTGGTCGGTAAAAGACAAACTGTAATAAACGCTAAATTTTCGTGCAAGGGCAGGTCAGTTACATTTATTAAAAACAATGTTTTGAAACTGATAAAGCACAACTTCGACATATAAAAATTTATTCAGAGTAATGAAAATAAAGATAGAACAAGTGAGACTTTTATGGGTAAAAAAAAATTCTAAATGGAATATTTTAGATGTTTTATATTAAAGGCTGTATTCCAAAAACAATGATGGATATCGCAAAAATAAATTCAAGAATCTTCCATGTTCCAACAACCCTATCGCTAGTTGCCACTAGATGTGCTTAATTCATGTACCACGTTTCGATAGCGTATGCCTAAAGGCAAAAGTTACACCTTAAAAAATTTTAGACTTAAAATATTTCTTACGCGAAAATTATGAAATTTAGAATACGATTCAGAACGGTGGGATTCCTGGATATTTTAATCCAAATTGTTTTCTCTAACTCGGTTTTTCGAGATTTTAAATTTCCAAATTTGTGGGAGTTCGAAAGAAATTAAAAATGTGATAATTTCATATACGATATAATAGTTAAGCATACTATATATTAAATTTTTTTACGAGGTTTTTGATTTTATATGTAAAGTTGAGTTCTAATAGTTTAGGGAATGCTGTATTAATTGTGCATAGGGTGTCTCAATTCCTTTTTTGAGAGGCTCTTTTACATTTTGTATGCCACCTTGCATGTTTCTTTTTTTAAATATCATGCATTAGAGCTACATTACACTTTTAGCTTATACATCCCATTAATGTTTTGTTTGTGTTTTAGCTGATTAATCATCAACTGCTTTAGCTATACACTTACCCCACACATTAAAGCAAGTACGGATACTATATTATGGGTAATATTTTTAATAATAAAGAAAGGTAAACTATGCTTCTTTTTATACAATTGCGTGGGCTTGATAGCTTGAGAACAAGTTCGCCGGTTGTGTCACTTACTATGAAGACGGAGGAAACTGGCGACGAGAATACTTTTTTAGCCAGACCCAACTCCACCTGTTGGGTATCCAAGTGCCAGTTGACTTTGTTCTTACAGTCGCCCCTTATTGCTGCACTTATGTCCGGATTTACCCGGTTGGCAAAGTTGTCATAAAACTTAGCCTGTGGCATCCTTTTATGCGGGTTCGTATCCCGACACGGTCCACTTGAAAGATGTTAGACAAGCATTATTTACAAAAATATGCCATCGTTCGGATGAGAGGTAAAATGGAGGTCCCGTGTGTGTGTGTGTTGTCACGCACGTTAAAAATCCCTACCTTGTTTGGAACAGCAAGGGTTCGGCAAAATACAAAAATTTTTCAGGTAAAAAAAATGTGTTCCTGGTCAATGTAGTACCTTCGGGTGGAGCATTGGAAAATCACATGTAAGGCATCCATTTATGTACCAAAGATAATTTACTTAAAGACAGTACTTGAGCCCAGTTTTATGATATTGCAATAATATTAAACTAGTCTCTGATTTGCGTTGTCTGATCTATATTAGAAAGTATGCGCTCTAATGACAAAGTTTTTCTGACGCAAGATATCCTGTTGGAAGTCTACAAATTAGGAATAGATGATTATCATATAAAAAATTCTCACAAGATTACTTTAAACTGTATGATTTGTTAATATTAATTTAATAGCTATGATTCATCTGCAGAAGTATTAAAAAATATTTACTATGTTGTTTTCGCCTTTGTGCGCATGCTAGTTCACCGTTTGAACCTCTGACGAATGCTGGATCTATGGCGATCGCGGCATAGTTCCAACTAAAGCCCGGTAAGTGGGCTAGGAGGTAAACGCTAACGCACTGTACTACCTTGTACTCAAATACCATGGCAATACGTAAATAACATATAGTTTTTAAAAATAGCATCGTGATAGGATATAAATGGGAAAATGAGATGAGGTTTTGAGCTGGTGATCGGTCATTCTTTATACGATAGGTACATCAATGTGGGAGTGAATTGATATTGGATGACTTTAGCCGTACTGACAAACCAGGTTGTTATCCATTAATGTCAGGTATATTAAGTATAAAGAAAATGCTGCGTGGTGGCTACAAAGAGCTATCGGATATCCTAGACTTCATATTGTAATATCCTATTAGGATCTATTGCAGTAAGTTATTTTGTAATGTGACAATTTGGGCATGTATGGAACACTTTGGTAAAAGTTAAAAAGTGACATGGAAAGCGATTAGTTTAGCACAATCTATTGATTGGTTATGGCTGATCACGATCTATTGAGTACTATTGATCGATCGTAGCTCAATGGTAACCAGTATGAGGACCATGGATTGTAAATGATGCATTTGCAAAAGTGATGGAAAAGACATTTCCTAATGCGTGTATTATGAAAACGTTATTCAATTTTATACTTTATTTTTAAAAAACACAATGCAGATGCAAATTATACAGATATTTTGACTCCAAGCTAGATCAATCGTTCTTCTGCAACCGCAAAACTAGTCGACTTTGCTGGTATGACTGGTGCGCTGTACAATAGTGTGGGGAATGGCCTACGCTTTATATACGTTTTAGATTTTCTTCGGAATATGTTCGGTACCCTAACGTTCTACTCTATAAGATGCATAATGAAGCATTTAATATAGTATTCGATCATTCTCTTCACAACCACCACCCCACGGGACCGCCGCGCTCGAGAGACTGGCGTCATGATATGTGTATATATATATATATATACATATATATATATATATATATATATATATATATTGCCGTGTACCCTTTATAAAATCGACAGAGTAAGAAAAATACATACGAAAATTTTATTTGTAAAGTCCAGTATTTTAACTAGAAATATTAAACACATAGAATGTAACCGGAGTAAATGGGCCCTGACTAATACCTTAATTTTCTTAAAGATTTATTTATAATTAATTTTAATTAGGACACTCTGGAGTATAGTGAGCTCATGATAACCCAGTTAATTATGAATAATGTATGCTTTTTACTTAGCATACGCTTACTGCAAACAAAAAACCCATGTACTCGTAACAATAATAATTTAAATTCCTGATGAAACGTTAATAAGCTTTATACACCTTTAGATTTCTAGTTAAATACCATACTAAAAGTTAGTTATACGTATTATTTTCAATACACAGAATAATGCAAAATATCTTCATAATTCACTCTCACACATCACAACAATATCATAGTTTATAAAAACAACAAATTCTAAAGCGTTACCTGGAGTTTCTTGAAGATTCCTACTCCATTGACGATGCCGTTAAGTTCTTTTGCTCTGCTCTACTCGCCGCCTCCAGCTATTTGTAGATGAACACTATCTAAGTTGTGCTGCAAGCTTTGCCTTCCCAATGCATCAAAATCCAAATTTATTACACTTCTTTCATACTTGCGTACTTTAGTTTAATTTAATTTAATTTACGTTTCATTACTTCACTTCACGAGCTTGTTTAAAATAAATGTTGCACCTCTATAAAATTAAGACTCGACACTATTCGCGTATAAAATTATGAGGCCAACACTGTACTATTTAATTTAAAATAATTTTATATACTTACAAGCTCTGTTCGTAGTCTCAAGCGATCAACGTATTAAGAGAACGAAGTTAAAAGAGTGATCGAAGTTAAAAGAGAAGAGAGCCGTGCTACTTCTTTTAGAGTATTTATACAATTCCAATGTAACCTCTCCATACCCTCCTAACGCGAAATCCTTCATTTAAAATAATACTTCTTAAAATTTTGGTTCAACCGTTTTCGAAATCTTCGAAATTTAGCGCGTCGTTACGATATTTTCCGAAAAATTAACATTCAATATTCCTGTGTTTGTCTGTTATACTACTAACCATATAAACCAATAGGATATTCAATGACGTCTTGAAATCCCGCCTGTATTAACGCTATTCCTCTCTTATGCATATTGTATGTTTCCTTCTAACCTTCGCTTGAGTGGTAGAAATCGATATTACTGTCCGCGTTTCAACCTAACCCATGTGGACTGAATACGTGCGTTATGAAGTGGACTGTTATTATGCCTGTCTCATTCCGACGTATTTCGTTGATCGTCCATCCTTTCTGCGCTTTAAGGAAACTTTTAATTAACATTTACGCTAACCGTCCGACCGTTTACCCGATATACTTTAAATTCTGTCTTCTATCTACACAAATAAGGGGAACCTGGCATTTGGAAAACATGCAGGTGTTCAATTAACACACGTTTTAACACAACATTTCTAGGAGTTGGCTTTTCAAGGTATTTTATATTCAACGGCTGTTTATGTGTTAGCAAAGCGTTTCACCTTGGTATTATCGATTTTTCATGCTTTTATGCGTATTATACGTAATTACCCGCTTAAAAAACTCAATTAAATTAAATGAATAATTTGCATTGGCTTCTACCATTTATTTTCTTTACGAACCTACCTAAATTTTAATCACTAATTGTAAAATTATGGTAATACTTGTTACTTTAAAATGAACTAAATGAAATAAATTTCGCACGTAAATTCTGGTTGTTTCCTCTAAACAGGGTGTTTGAAATTGCCTTGTTCATACTTAAATTTAGCCCTTTAAAACCACTACAATATATATATTACCGTGGAACTCGGGTAAGATCCTCACCAACAAAAATATTTTCGAAAATTTTATAAAATTTTCAAAACTCGAAAATTCAAAAATTAAAAATACAAAAAAATATTTCTTACCCGTTTTCCTCTCTTCCTCGGTTGAATGGCCTTCTTCGACTGCTTCCGGCTAGCTCATTTGGACCTCCTTTTGGATATCTATATTCACTCTCAAATTCTATCATTCACGCACACTCCCAATAAAACCACAAAATACAACCAACATACCATCTTTTTTTTATTCCTATTTACAAATGCAATTCAATATTGTCCATATTGTATTGTTCACGTTACACTTCAGTAAATCTTATTTTGTAATGACCTGTATTTAATTTTAAAATCATCAAACACATAAAATGTACTCGGAGTAAATGGACCTTGAATAATACCTTCTCTAAAATTCCTTCTTTAGAATTTATTTATTTATTTTAATAATCTAAGTAAACTGTGGTGTATGGTGAGCTCATAATAACCCAACTAATTCTGCATAATGTATGCCCTTCTACTTTGCATACTCTTAAAATAAAAAAAACAAAGCCATGTACTCTTCACAAAATTTCACGTTCTGATGGAACGTTTAAAAGCTTTATAGACACCTTCAATTTCTAGCTGAATACCGTAATAAAGTTATTTACACATATTCTGTTCAATACGTAAATAATTCACACTACCTTGAAAAACACTCTCATACGCCACCCCAATATTTACAGTTTACAGGAATCACAATTTTAAATCGTTACCTGGAAATTTCTAGAAGATCTCCGCTCTGTAGATGATGCCATGTATTTTTCTATCTGGTCTGCAGGCCGTTTCTCACTGTTACTAGACGAACTCCATCTAAGTTGATCCGCCAACTCCGCCTTCTCGGGGTAACCAAATTCCAAATTTCATTTCCATTATACTTCTTTCACAGTAATCTACGTTACTTAATGTCCCGACACGAGTTGATAAAAATTATAGGTGTACCTCAATAAAAAAATTGTAATCTCGGCACACTAACCGCGTTTTAATTAAGAGGCTACCGCTAAGCAATACAATTTAAATGATTTGATAATACTTACAACTCGTGTTAACTTTCATACGTGCTTTTGGGACGGTCGAAATAATAAGGGCTTTAATAATATTCTCGTAAACTATTTATATCTTTAGACTGCCACCTCCTGGCCACGTTTATTCGAAATCTCCTGCTCACAACAACACATTCCCACAATTTTGCACTCAACCCCATTTTCAAATCCGCGAATTTCAGTACCTCGTTATAATATTTTCAGAAAATTACGCTACACTATCCTCGTGTTTATATCAAGTCAAACTAAACATATCCACCAATCGTAGACCTAATGACGTTTCTCAAATCCCTCCTATACTATTGTGGTCTCATGCTTATATGTTTTCTACGTCTCTTTCTAACCTTGTTTGTGCGCTGTCTACCACACGTGGACTTTCTACGTGAGTTAAATAACCGCTCATTAGTATTTCATGCTAAAACATCCGACCGTTTGTACAATCCTTAGAATAATTTGTTTGTTATCTACAAATTAAATAGAACTTGACATTTAGAAAATACGCAGGTGTTCAATCGTAACGTCTTAAATATCTCTTCTACGGGTTGGATTTTCCACGTATCTCAACCCTACTGATATATTTGTACGTTAGCAACGCGTCTCACCTTGGTATTATTGGGTTTTTAAAACGCTTTTATGCATATTATACATCAATAATCGTTCAATTAAATTCAATTTAATTAATAAGTTAATGGCATTGATTTCTACCATTTAATTTCTTTGCAAACCTACTTAAATTTCATTAATTATTTATAAAATTTCGTTAATACCTGATACTTAAAGATGAATTAACTAATATAACTTTCGCACGTAATTTCTGGTTGTACCTTTATACAGGGTGTTTTGAAATTGTTTCGTTTATATTTATTTTTGGTCTTTTAAAACCACTGTAAGATATATATATATATATATATATATATATATATATATATAACTGTGTATTTTCCTGGAATCTCGTGCTCCAGCGTTGGCCCGTTATAATTTACTGTGATGTTGCCCTTTTATTTTCGTCTCACGAATTGGGTCGACATAATTTATCGTAAGGTTTACGCTGGAATCATGCCTCGGCTGCTCCTGAATCGTCCTCTTAATTCGATGCTTCCTATATATTACATACACATACGTGTTACATCAAACAAACTTCCTCTCATTATTAGCATAGAAACCTAAATAGAAATCCACATCAATCATGCATTCACAAATAACTCAATTAACCAAAATATCACACTATCTGAAATCCAAATTACATTTTTTTCAAATTTAAAATACTATTGCTTTATATACATTCATGTGTTCACTAAATTCTATAACAATCATTTTGCATATTGATAACCCTTTAAACACTAACTTTTTATTAAAGTAAGAGAGCATTCCTCATCCCTTACGTTACCCTTCGTTCTAGCATGAGCTCTCCTTAAAACTTTATAGATGTGCATATAAATTCTCTGCACGACCATGTAACGTTCATTTTCGTAAATTATTAATTAGTGTATTTACAATAATTTTTATCTTAAATTCCATTGGCATTCAACACAAAAATTAATTCCGTTAATTAAAAAATAACCCCTTCGTGTATTAAAATTTGGATGGTAATTAATAATAAATATCCTTTCTAAGAATTTCGTCCCGTGGAATTTACACCTTAATTAGATAGGCGACTTTCCAAGTATTTTAATAATTAAATGCTGGTGTGTTTTCCCTTGTTAAAAATTCGGCGAATTTATTTTAATAAAACTAGGGTTTTCCTGGTTTATTTCCTTACTTTGGTGCTTTAACAAATGTAACAATTCTTTTGCTGTTTGAATAGCCACAAGAAAACACGTTCTATTTGGCTTCGTTCGTTATTTTTATGTGAATTTCCGGCACGCATTATTTAGCATGCTTCCTGCGGGGACACGTTAATCCCTTGAGCTGCGCTTCTTTTGGGGACTGCAAAGTCAAATGCGCTCAACTTGGACGTAAGACCGGCGACTGGTTCCACCCCGACGCCAGTAACTCAAGGGTGAGTCCTTTTTTTTCTTTGTATGCGATTCTGACTTCGGAACCAGAACGTTCTAAGATGGCCTTCCTAAATTTAACTCTATATAAAAATTATTGAACTATTTTGGCATTTACTGCTCTCTGGTTACTATCTTACTATTTGTTTCTAAATTTCTAAAATCTACTATATGTTTGTAAATTTAGTTTAAGTTTATACTTACGATATTTTAGAGCTGTGGTTTTTAGGGTTGCGTTTGTTTTTCTTTTTTTCTCTAGGTACTGTCAGGGGATAGTTGCCTAAAAACTACAGCTCGCCATTTTCATGGGTAATTTTTTTAAATGTAATATGTAAATTGGGTACATTGACTTTTTTTGGGGTTGGCTTTGGGAGTACTGTTTTTTGTGTATATATATTTTGTTTTTAATTATACGTTCTTTCTTTTCCGTTGTATGTTTTGTTCTGTGTGTGAATGAGTGAGTGTTTATATATATTTTTTCTATGTATGTCAGGTTTCTTTTTTTATTTAGCTATAGGTATAAGACCCCGCCCACTCGCCGCCTGAGCCCGGTCATACTTCCTTTTCTTCTTTCTTTTGTTTTTTTTTATGTTACGTCAATGTACGTAGCAACCAATATCAAAAAACCTTCTATACCTTTTTACAACTTTTGGTTATCTGTAAATTAATGAATAATGCTCAAAAATCAATTTCGTTTTAACAGTCCTATAAATGTTTGTTCAAATAAAATCAAAGCAAATAATCATAAAACACATCAAAACACCACAAACACTACGAAAATATTCACTATAAAATGTCTTATTCTATCTCCTACCTTGTAGTTGTCTTCGTACTGCGGTCCACTAACTAGCCCCTTGTAGATGTTGCCGTCTGGTAGGTCCTCCGTCTATACATTACTTCCATGGTCAAATCCCCATTTGTGCCATACATGCCTCTACTCTACTCCAAAATCAAAATATTCAATCTCCAAATTTCATTCTTTGTATTGCCAACAAATTCTATTACCCAAACCTCGCTTTGCTCCACATTCAAACAATTTTCAAATTCTAGTACAGTATTGCCCGAAATAAACAGTACTGAAACTAAGTTGGCGGTGTTTTTATGCGTGCGCTGTCACACTCAAGTTAGCTAGTATAGACCTGTCAAGTAAACCTCAAACAAGTAATTAGTAGGGCCTAATTGTTAAAAATGGTGTTAAGTACAGAGGAGAAAGTGTTTCTGGTAGAGCATTATTTTCGTTCATACGGAATCGGCCGACGTAATGGTGCAAGTTTGCTATACGTGTCTGATCAATTCACACAAAGGTTTAATAAACGTTCTCCAAGTAATGCTGTAATTTTGAAGGTTATTGAAAAGTTTAGAAATACAGGTAGTGTATTGTGCCAACGAAAAGGAAACTCGGGGCGTCCCAGGACAGTTAACAACAACAATAACCATGAACGTGTTTTTGAGCAAATCTTAGAAAATCCGAAAGTCAGCCAGGCAAGGACAGCGTTACAACTTGATTTAAAAGAACTTCCTTTCAAAGAATCCTGAAGGAGCTGGGTACATTTTCGTATGTGATTCAGGTACATCAACAACTACATCCTCAGGATTATCGCAGTAGAGTGGAATATTGCGCCAGAATTCTCGCGTTACAGTATGAAAATCCTGAATTTTTGAAAAATGTTTGGTTTTCAGACGAAGCACATTTTCACTTGTCAGGCTATGTGAATCGTCGCACAAATCGATTTCTGGGCTTTGCCAGACCCGATGAGGTTCAAGAGGTTCCTTTACATAGTGAAAAAGTGAGTGTCTGGTGTGCTGTTTCCGGACACGGAATCATTGGCCCGTACTTTATCGAAGAGAATGGTAGGCAAGTCACACTTAATCAACAGAGGTACAGACAAATTTTAACACGATTTATCCCTGATCTACGTCAATTCTGTCGTGCACATAACTTGGCATTTCGAAACCAATTTTTTCAGCAGGACGGGGCAACTTGCCATACTGCTGCCGCAATTCGTCAATTTCTTCAAGAACATTTTCCAAGCAAATTCATATCACGATTTACTGACTTCCCGTATCCTTCACATTCTCCAGACCTCACACCTCCAGACGCATACATTTGGGGCATGGCTAAAAATGCCGTTTTCAAACGGGCACCACAAACCATCGATGAATTAAAGGATGCCGTTAGAGTCTTCTTCGCAGCCCTGAGACAACCCTTATTCAATAACATGACCAGAAACTTAGAACATCGTTATGAAGTCTGTCTCGAACGAGGAGGTGCACATTTAGAACATATAATAAAGTGTCAATAATATGTATTTTTTAAATATACAAAACAATTACAATTTCAGTACTGTTTATTTCGGGCAATACTGTACTTCTCGTGCTTCGAAACAAAAATCCGTGTACTTACATCTCAACTTTACTATTCACTAATAACGCTTTATCAGCTTTTACATATATTTTATTCAATTAGACTACACTATTTCACTTGGAAGTAAACTTACTGTATCACCGATAGAATCAAAGAGCAAAAGAGCAAAGAGCAAAGAGAGCGAGACCCCTTTCTGTTACTGATTATATAATGTAACCTGCCCCCCCTCCTGTTTAAGAAATAGCACGTATATCTGTTTAACCGTTGTCTTATTTTCCTCGAAAATCACCAACGACCGTCGATTTCTCGTAATTTTTCATAACACAACACAACAGTACGTGGTAATGCACTTAAAAGCGTCAAGTGTCGTTTCAAACTCTCCTAATTAGCCTCCACTCTTTGCTTGGTACCCGCGTTTAACGTCAAGCAAACATCATTTATTTTCCTTGTACACATCACTCTATCGCACACATATGTTTCTACCACCTGCATTTCTAGCCCTTCTCGTTTAACTACCACCAATCAACTCGCTTGGCCCCATTTCCGACCTTTTCTAAGCGACGCGAGTTAAGGTTCGTGGTTTGGAAGCGGCCTTTTTAAAAAACCATTTCCAAACTTCTTAACAATTTGTTTTACTATACAGAAATTAATGATGAAATTTTACAAAGCTTGAATTAAAATTATTCTAAGTCCGAAAATTAATATTAATTGTACTAAAATGAGTAATCTAACGAACTGCAATGCTAAAGCTGATCGATGGATTTACTGTCATCGACTGGGGCTTCCGGGCTTTTTATAATATCCCTACCACCTCACATGGCTGTGGGAACTTGCAAATCTCATGTCTGCTTATTCTTAACTCTATTCATAATTACAGTGTTGTAATCTTAATTTTTAAGTAATCACAGTACCTGACCGTCTGTGACCGCCTGTGACTTGACATCTGCACTGTCACTATCGTCTGCGATACAAAGTAGCGCTTCCGTTACCATGAACGTTAATAAACTGTATAAATTGTCCTTAATTTACTTTGTTGCACTTCACTTGGCGTATTCTTAATATTTCTAATAATTTCCTAATTTATTCTATTTCTTTATGTATACATCAATTGGGGGATACATAACTCGCGTGCTTGTTTACAACTATCCTTGACATTATCGATTTTTAATTCCCTTCCTCTGGATAAACTTTATGTTTCTCTTTTATACTTATAGGCTTTTATTCAATCTTGATCTTTTCATTGCTTCTTCAGACTCTATATCTAAGATTAAAAATCAATATTTTAACTAACGTATACTGCTTTTACATCAATACTGTGTGGTTTTGTTTACGTCCTTGGCTGCTTTAATTCCAACGGTTGTTGGTTCTACTAAGCTATTAAATTTGTTTGCAGCAACTTTACTAAGAAATAGATCTTTCCCCTTTGTTATTTGAAACCTAGAAATCGTTATTTTTAACGTGCTTAACGCTTTTAAAACTGTTCCATAGTACTTCATTGAGTTATAATTTAACCCCAAATAATTTGTTTTCTTTTACATAAATACTATGATATATGGTCCTTAACTAAATCTAATTAAGATAAATTATTCCTACATTAATCGCCCGTTAAACCAAATCGATATTCCCCTATTATCCATTAATTAAGCTAGAAAATAATTGTTGAAAATTTTTTAACTCAATAAATTTATTTTACTGTACCTAATCGCTCTCAACCCTACGAATTCACTTATGTCCTCATGTATTTTATTGTCCCTTTTAATTACACGATAATATATATATATATATATATATATATATATATATATCAGAACGGTTATTTGCAGTCCGCAATATATATATATATATATATATATATATATATATATATGTATAGTTTTCAACAGTTATCTACATGGATATTATACCTTCTATAAGGTTTCCGCTCTTCCAATTATGTAAACCTCTACTCTGGATTACAGCTAACCATTTGTTTCATCCCGATATTCATATATTGATTGAAATTCTTCCTATCCCACCCCTTATAGGTATCAAAATCTTTCGGAATAGTTATAAGATTATGTTCGAGTTTGGATCGTACCCATTATCTACACCATCGCCGCACCCGAGGGCGATGGGAACGAGGTTCTTTTTAAGAACGGAAGCATAACCCTAGGTGCTTAGTTGACAGAGAGCTGCTTTCATTTTTAGGTTCGATATATTGGAGCGAGTCCTCTTGGTGTTGTTAGTGTAAAAGGATTGAGCGTAGACTTAATGACAAATAGAACATGATTCTTGAACGATTCAAATAGGTCAATGAGATATTCTGCTACGATCCATCCGGTATGGGGCATCCCCGACGATCCAACTGGCATGGAGCTTCCACCACCACCCCACGGGGCCGCCGCGCTCGAGAGACTGACGTCATGATTTTCGAATGGAGGCATTAAAACCGTCATGTGTGATCGATCATGGGTGGGGTCTGTACATGACACGTCAATGGTCAAGATGAATGACCTTTGTACCTGACAAAATTGATCATTTTGTACCGTAGAATTTTTCATGTTAAATCCCATATAAAAATGGTTTCTTTTTGCGCTTGTACGAAGGTAACGTAGCTGTAAACGTATTAAAACCAGTTATGCATGTTTTCTCAAATTGGATCGGTGGACTCACTATTTGGCATATACATTGTAAGGAAGATATCCTCTGGGTGGGGTTCCCTATAACCATGTTTGAAGACAACTGACTATGCGTAAAGAAGGAACCAAACCTATCTGACAAATTGCAAATTGACACAGATAACCATGGATTGTTTCTTTTTTTTATTAAGTGTTAATATAATATTAATATAAATATCTTAACTAAATACATAAAAACATACCAAACTTTTTGAAGAAGTTCTTAGGTTTGTCTACTCACCTGAAACAAAATAACAATTAAAATACATTCAAAAAGTAGAACAATTTAAAAATAACGTTCAACTGTTTTTACGTATTATCATGGTAAAAATACAATTACTATCTACAAACTCATGAAAGTTTTATAACGTAGTTAAAGTTTAATTCGTAATAAATGTGAAACTCCTTAATAAAAAAAAAGTAATTTGAAACACATACCTCCTCCGTAACAATTAACAAATAGGCAGTATTTGTTCAATCCACTAAATAAAGGTATAAAATATGATTTGGAAGAAATTATAACTGTTTAGAAACAAAATATCGAATTATTAAAAAATCAAACTAAAAATTAGGTTTTAATAAAACTACAAAGTATGTAAAATATTGTTACAGAATCGTGTAAAACTCTATATGAACTACAAGTTGGAGTACTTACTGTAGGTCTAAGTAAAAGAATGGCAACCGCTTTCCAGTTTTGAAATTGCACTAGTAAATTTAACCAATTATTTTCCTGGAAAATATTTAAATGACCAATAAAACATCTTAGCGCATCTAGTAGGATGCTTTCTTCACATAGCAACTTGATATAATACTAATAATTGAACTAACAGTAATGCTCGATTCAATTGCAGTGCTCATCAACTTTTCTATAAAATTTAAATCTAAGAATTTTTAGCTGTCGAACACAGTAAAGAAAATAACTATGTAAAATTAAATCAAGATACAGAAGAAGAGAAATGTTTACAGAAGGTGGAAGATAATATGTAATAATTTCGTGGACTATGATTTATCAATATTAAATACTATTGATTATATACTCTGGGGAACTTGTAAAATTTCGTTTGCTATTATTATATATTATTCATCACAAACCTTGACTGTTATCCACTTATATTCATTATTTATTAATATTAAGTATTATTTCATTTCCGTGTCATTATTTCTTGTACTGCTGTTTCCAGTTTCTAATTAAATAAATTTCCGTAAGATCTTCAAATACTCATTATTAAGATCAGAAAAACAAAAACATTTTTTGCAATATTAACTTTCATGTTATCTTTTTAATTGTCTAAACTATTGCGCAATACTTCGGAAATTTACATATTTAAACAATGAAAGATAAAAGCGAATAATTTTAACAGAAAGAATACTCACATAAGATATCCGGCATTTGACGGAGTTGCGCTAAGGTAGGCCTCCATTGAAATCCATCAGGGCTCCATCCCGGAGGAATTAGAGAAGATACGCCGACGCTCTACAAAAGCGTTGGGACCAGCTCCGGCCAGCTACGGCAGTCATGAGGTCTTCATCCCGGGTCGTGCAGTACGGTTCCTACGGCTCAAGTTGTTACCTACCTATGCAGGGAATGACGGAAAAAAACCAGGTAAAGGTCGACAAACAAAAGATACGCAAGCAGGATATCTACATAGGTAAAGATAAGCACGATACGATACCTGACCGACCACACTCCTTGAAGATCAAAGCCAAACAGCCACGTTCAAGCGTCTAACGGAAAACTCTCACCACTTTTCCCCACTCTTTGTCCAGTATTCGCCCAACCCTCTAGCGTCGCGCGATCTGCGCAAACTCACTATGACGTAATGGAAGTACGCGCCTAGTCTTTTAAAATTACGCGCACCGCGTCTTTTGAAATTATGGCGCGAAACCTCCGTACATCAGACTTAACCTAAAACAATGTTTAAGTGCCAATTTAATTGGCACGTAACAGCCAATGTTTTAAAGATGAAAATAACCAAAGAAATTAACAAAGTACCTATTAAAAGTTTAATATTTAGCAATAGAAATTCTATTTCGTTTTGTATTTATTTATTATACAGGTAGTTAAAGATATGTATTACTACACAATACACTAAATGCCAATAACTAATTAATTTACAAACATCAATGTGTCTATTCTATCCTATTTCTTTCATTAAATTCCCTAAGGTTCTATAAATTTGTGTTCATTAGTTGCCACTGCAGTATGAATCCCAATTGCTGTCGTCACTACCTTCATTTACATCAATGACCAACAGTGCTACATCCCTTATATCAAACTGAATTTCGCGGTCCCACCATTCTTTAATGATTGTTTCTGTGTGTTATACAAAATCTGCTCAAACTTGAGGCGTTATGGTCGCTAATGCTTCGTGTCACATTGCCATCCCTACCAACGTGACGATTCAAATAATTTTTAGCAATAAACTACCATATTATTGCAAATTTATTCATATTTATAAACGAAATGTTTTCTAGTGTAAACAAAATTTTCAAAAAATAATTAAGGATAAATGTATTTAATAAAGGGAAGATTTCTAACTTTACTCATCATAAGGTAATTTAGTGTTAAAGTGGGTAAATACTTGATTTTGTGTTCTTATGATAGGGGAAAAGTTACCTGATCGTATTGGTAAATGTATACTTGATGAGGGAGTAGTGGTTTATATATTGGAGTTTATTCAAGAGACTCATAAGTATAACCGATTAGAAGGATTCTAATATTTACATTTTTCAGTTCCTCAGCTACAAATGACTGAGAACAATAGGGTTAACCCTGAATATTAATTCAAAGGTAGTGTGAAAATAGTCACAGGTTCGTTCTATTTTTGCTCAAAAAAGAAGAGGGACCAGGACATTTCAATTTTAACAAATCCGATATCCGAAGTTCCGTAAACGCGTTGAAACTCCTACCACAAAAATCCAAAAAAAATCAGTACCCAAAAGGAACTCGTTCGCCTAGCCCTCACCTAGTTGTACCTGAAAGGAAATTAATCGTTAAAAATAACAAGGATTCAGATCAGAAATATAAAAATGCTATCCAAGTCAAAATACATCTCAGCACAATCGCAAATCTTTTTATTCTGTTAAGAAAACAAGTCTTTGTAGGTTAGATTAAGTTAGTATTTAAAATAAACCAAATAATTATTTTTATGTTAAAATATTTTGATTAGTGTTTTTGAAATAAAAGTAGTTATAGAGTGTTTCCTTCTCCCTCATCACTTTCGTTTAAATCTGGGTCTTCATCAAAGTTTACGTTTGTATTTTCCTTTAAAATAGGTTTATAATAAAAGTTATCTTTTATTTTTGTACTTAAATCTATAAATACTGTTTTAACATAGTTAATGGTTTCTTGGATTGTTGGGGATATTTTTCTTCTGATGATATAGATTGCTCAGATAAAGTTGTCTTAGCTCCCAATTTTCTGTTTTCCCTGGCAAACTTCCTACAATAATAATTAATAAGTTTTTAATTTCAAAAATCGCTAAATATTTTGTTTCTTGATAATAATTGTAGAGGATATGTAGATATATAGTATTTTACTTGTCTCTTCAGAAATCTTTCCAAGAAATTCAGCTCTGGTAAGACAATAAAGGACTTCAAAGAGTGAAAAATTCACTATTATCGAAAATGTGCTTGTTAAAGATCTTAGTTCTCTAAACATCCAAGGGTAAAACTTATTTTGTGAAAAACTGCGACATTTTCTTATGTATTGCATAAGAGAATGCGCATTTACTTCAATGCAGATGTAACGTTAAGTCAAAATAAAGTCGTTTTTCACTTTTTAGAAATTTATTGTGGAGGAGTTAAATCTTGACATAAAAAAGCATGCAAAATGAAACAATATACTGATAAAAACGTTGCACGAAACTCTCAAAATTCATTTTATCTGTAGGATTTATGAGAATGTGAAACTGGATGTTTATCTTTTGACATGGTGTCCATCAATATTTTAAGATGTTTGATTGAAATCTCATATGTTCCTATTCGTATTGATAGTTTTTGTTTCAAAATTGCCGTGTTTAATTTAGTGCCAATGTGTACAGTATATTGAATACACAAAGGATTATCATAATTTTCATTACCAAAAAACCAAACTGAAGTACCATGCATTTGTTAGGAGTTGTTCATGTTTCATAACTTTTAGCATTCCGCAGTCACCGTCAGTGGAAAACCCTTCTAGGGTAATTTTATATTCTTGTGCTTGTTTATGAATATATTTCCATCTCTTATTAACGTCCTTGGCATTAAGTCTATTTTTAGTACCGTAAACACACAAGCAGAAACTGGAACTAATATTAACTAGGGGCGGCAAACGATAATGTTAATGTAGTTCGATTTTATTTTTTTTTTCATAATACTGTCAAGATCTTTAACTGATTTAATTGGAAACCCATCTAATGGTAATGTACATCCTACTACCTGGTTGTTACTTGGTGAATATTGAATTCGGTTATTAATTGCCGTTTGATCCTGGCTGATCCATATGTGTAAGGGATAATTGTTGTCATTGAGATAGTTTTTAACTCTGAGAATCGCAATGTTTCTTCTTCTATAAATAGTCTGGTTATCAATTAAGCGTTTTCTTACAGTTGATGGACTTGGTAATATGTTTAATAAATTGAGATGTAAGGTTTCACACAATAATTTACCTCCTACCAAATATAACCATGTGCAAAATTCCTTTAAATTTTGTTCACACTTTCGCCCTTTGTATTCGCAAAGTTTTATATTTTTTATTAAAGCTATAAAAAAGCACAGATATGTATTCATAATTTGCAAAATTCTGATTTAGAGGTTTCAATGTTTCATTAATAGTTTCCTTGGCTTATGGTTTTTGGGTATAATACTAGAAAATTCTATCTGGATATTTTCTACTAAAGTAATGGCCTATGTTAGCACTAGCCTAGGTAGAAGGTGATGGACGTGATGCATGTAGATATGAACTATTAACGTGGTCAGAAGAATGCAATAAATTTTGAGATGGTTCGTTGCTTTGTACAACGTTTTCAAATGTATTATTCTCTACATTATTTTCATGCGAGGCTTTAACTGCAATATTCTAAAATTAAAAACCGATTGTCTTGGAAATTATATTTGTTACTTCGATAGTTTCGATTTAAAAACTTAAAGCAATGAACTTTGAGAAGCGGAATTTATTTTTTGATTTGTAATTTCTGTCAAACGAGATTTAAAATGTCTATGAAAATTGGCTAAAAGTCATATTCCAGCAAGATTTTTTAGAACTGGGGCTATATTCAAATTTTATTTTCTTACTCTGCTGTAGCGGTGTGTCTAGTATTCCCTCACTATTTTGTTAGATTGCTTTTTAAGAATTCGTAACTCTATCGAACGACTTTATTTAAATTATTCCCCAATTTTGTTCCCGCGACTTTATCAGCGTTATCATTTTCAAGTTCTTGTGTCAAACTGTAGATGGCGACTGTAAAAGTATAGGTTCGTCTTGCTCTACCGATGTGACAGAGAACAGTTTGGCTTCTGACTTGAACATTGATTGTCAATTAAATTCTTAGACATGTATTTTTTGTTGAGATTGTTTCCAAATTTCTGTATAAGTTCTGTTCTCGTTCCCTTATCCATATAATTTACTCAGTTGCCACATTTTCCCTAGGAAGTTCTTGGCAAAATCTTTTAATTTTAAACAACAGCTGTGGTTGATCTGATAAAATACAAAAATTAATAGAATTAGCTTTTAAATATCCTAGATACGTGTAACGTTCTGTTTTTCCTTTTTAGCCGAAACACACATAAATTCTGTTTTGTGTTACAAAATTTTAATTTTCTTTTTATAAATTAATACAAATCGAATATCTCGAACTTATGCTTAATTAAAAGAAAGTTATCGTAATTTTGCAATGCCCTATTTATTGTCCTTTCATTCAGTTTGTATAGCAAATAAAGTCATCGTTATAAATACTTCACTTTGTATTTTAAAGTCCTGTTAAAAGTCGCTCGTATTATTCGGAAACTACATAAATTATCTTCAAGATAATACAATTTAGTGCGATTATGCGCAGCTGTTTGTTTTTCAATACTCAAGTGTTGAGATCAGGATTGTTGCCAGACTACGCCAGTCTGCCCTTTATCGTCCTAGCGATAACATGAAGAAGTTGATATTAAAGGGCGACTTGAGGCTTGCTATTCCATATATGCAGTACATCGATCCGTGAGCTTAGAAGTTCATCAAGGTTTGTAATTTCTGTTTTACACGATTAAAACTAATTTTTTGGTTTTCCTTAGCGCAACAGAAAAGCTTTGCTTTAACAACGAGCTAAAATGTTAATAATGGTTATACGAAGTAGCTAAGTTGTAATGTATAGAATGTATACACATGAAGATCTACGGTAACGGAATTTATAGTTTAAACTGTTATTAGATGTGGTATCCCTTTTCTTCGTGGATTCCACCCTTTTGATTTTATGGTTCCAAAATACGAAGCGTCGCAGCAACAAAGTAGATAACAAGTTTTGCTGTATTTGTTCAGTTTTGGAGGCACTCATATGCTTCGAGCTTATGTGTTTAATGGTGTGTAGCAACTTGAACTTTACATTCAAGGTCGGTAAGTCGTTTTCTTTTGTTATGAAAACCATCTATGTGGAGCACATCGCTTCGTGATTATGCCGTAACCTTGATAGTTTGACTTCGTGACAACTAAGATCTTAAAGAAAATATTTAAAATTTAGATTTTCGAATTTTGTACTAAATCAAATTTTTGCTCTATCGAACTGTTTATCTAAACGAACTGATCATGAACTTAGATTATGAATAATAACTAAACGATTTGACAACTAAAATTTGCTTATTCATGATGATTATTTATCATACCGTTGAGCATTTTCTTATACTTGATAATTTTTAATGAAGTTTAAGTATTAATTAAAAGACCCCATTACAAAAGTAACTTTATAAAAATGTACGTCGTTTAATCAGTACTGGCAAAATGACAAAAAGCTAATAATTTTGTTAATGATATTTATAATGCCTATTTACTTTAGAGGCTTTCATATAATCAAGACTATTAATAGAATTTGATAAAATGAATTAAGCACTCGCAAAATTTATTGTAAATGCCTGTCAATGCGAAATAGAATTATTTTTAGTTAATATATGAATTAGTATCCAAGAACTCTAATTTTTAATAAATTTGGAAATGGTTAATCCCACTTAAACAAACACTTAAGAAGTCATATTTATTCTACCTAATATATATTTTAGATTCTATAAATTTTATATGAACCAAGAGCGTATAAATTTAATAAGTTGAGTGTCCATGTACCAATGGTCACCAACAAAATTCTATAAGTGCATAGAGCACGTCTGATTTATTAATTTTATTATTTTGACACGCAAACTGCTGTCTCCAATGTAATTCTATGTGCTTTATTTTATTTCAGGATAAACGTTTGTACCGTATATGAATACAAAATCTTGTATTCCAATAACAGAATATATTCGTTGAGGTTCCTGTATTTTTCTTGGCGATACTCCTTGTTCCTATACTTTGTATAAGAACAGTGGCGCCCTACCCATCCGTATTTATTTAACGACCCCCCCCCCCCCGCTGAAGATAGAGTTCAGAGTTAATACGGAAGTCTACAAAAGTCAGTTTGTATTAATACGGATAAATCAACATCTTCTGCACGACTTTTGTTAGAAATATGTTCGACTAGGTGTGTCCTAAGAACTAAAAGTAGAAAGGTTGCTTTCATAATGAACTGGTGTCACGAAAACTGAAGTATATTTTCACATGAGATTCCATGCCAAAGTAGAATGAATTATTACTAAACCTAAACCAGTTGGTAGAAAAAAAGTTATTTTTTATGGGCCTTGGTGTTAAAAACAAATGACCCGCTTCTAATAAGCAGAGGCGACAAATTGAAAGCTGAAAATCAAGCTTAAGATAAACTGCTAAAATTGAATTACAAATAAATCGTATGTAACGTAATAAAATAAGTACTTGTATTTCATCATCATTTTGTTTTCGACCTTACTTAAGGTCGGTTTGACGCAGCTCTAACTTCTTTTCTAATCTGTGCTAATCTAAAAAGCTCTACATACCTTTCACAACCTAAATTTCTAATAATTTGACTAATATAGTTTGGTCTAGGTCTTCCTATATCCTTGTATCTTTTTCCTATCCACCTGGCTCTACATAGATATTAGCAACCTGATGGTTGTTAAAGAACTCTAACATGTTTACATGATTACCATTTATAAGGAAATGAAATATTTGTATTTAGTTAAATCTATCTAAATCCTTACTTTAAGAATTTATATCGTTTTAATTCTTTTATTACAAAATAAATATCTTTAAATCATTTTAAATCGTCTTAAATCTCTTTAAATTACCTTAAATCGTCGTAAATCAATTAAATTTTCTTAAATCAGTTATAATTTGAATAAATCACGATTTTTAAATTCAGAATCTAATTTAAATCACTCTATATCGTTTAAATCACATTACCTTCACACTAAAATTGAATAGATAACTTAAATCCTTTAGAATCAAGGGTGATATAACATCTGTGTACATATTTTTATTGAGTTAACTGCCCCTTCCGTGACGGAAAACCACCTCTTTTTAATCGGGCATAAAAATGTTACAAATCCATTTTCTTTTATGCAAACTGATGAAATAAAACCAAATTATTCATCCGATCACATTTATAACCTTGATACATTCTTATATCGAACCATGCTTTTCCTGTTACTTCAATTTAATACCTGTTCTTTATTTGTACCTAAATACAGAGATTCATTTCTCAAACTTTGGATAAGCATTTTGGGGTTTTGGTTAGGAGAACATGTGCTTACTAACACACTCAAAACGCGAATGTCTATTTCCCATACGGACAACTTCAACATTTTGATGGTTTTATCGGCCGTACGATGTTAATATAAAAAATCGTGGTAGATCTTTTATAGAGTGTTACTTAACCTATCGAGAATTCTTATGTAAAAGTAACAAGCCCAGGGTAAGGTGAGGATGGAAAATGGCTTTTAGAAAAAGAAAACTCTTAAGATTTTTTAGCTAACTAAGTTTTGACCCACGGTCGCATGAGATTGGATCAATGGGTTTATTAAAGTTGGAAAATAAAATAATGGACGCCACCTAAATTTTTTTTATGCAACTGACTGAATCAAGTTGCGAGAAAAGGAAAATTTGGAAACCTAAATTATCACTAACCATTTTAAATACAAAGTTTGATTACCACAAATATGTTACTTACATCTGGTCATCGTCTTCACTAAACTAACGAAGTCTAGGGCGGCTCTGAAACATAAACACTACCAACATAGATACCTTTTATATCTTATGATGCTGTATAAGCACGAAATCTTTATTTTAGTTTTCATTGTATCATTATAAGCATTCATTATAAGTTAAACCTTTCAATTACCTAAGAAACTTTGAATAAGTTTAATAATTATAGAATAATGAACTAAAGTCAAAAATAATTCTATATTCTCATTTAAGATAAGTAAGAAACATTATAAGTGTACTTAATAAAAAATAAAATTCTTATAAATGTAGTTTCTGTTTTACTCAGAGGGTGTAAAACAAATCTTAAAGTTTAATTACTACTAAATCTTGATTTGGATACTTAACTTTTGGTGACAATATTTATTTTTATAATTATTAGTCTGAGGTAGCGCTACGAAAGACTTTACGGTTCTTTAAAAATTTACTCAACATGTGGCAAAATTATTAATTAGTTAATCTCAGTGTAAACTTCACTTTTTTGGACTTAGGCCCTGTTTAATAAACATCTTGACATTTTAAATTGTAGTAAACAAGATAAAATATTGAACTTTGTAACAAACAAGTGACGATTATTTGTCTGCACGTTTTACCCTTGTTTTATATACAACCCGTAAGGAGTAATTTTTAAATTTGAGCACATCATTAATCACAAAATATTGTTCTATGAATTATAACATTACATTTTAAAAACAGATGCTTTTAACAAATTACGTCACAAAATTATTCGTGAACGACCCATTAGTGAATTGTAAGGTCTATTAAGCTGTCTGAGCCAAATTATCAAAACACATCAAAATATATATATAGGAATTATTTGCTAATGATTTGCTTTTTTTGCTGATAAAACCATTTTTTTTGCTATATCTGTAAAAAAGTTACAATTGGCTAGATAGCTTAATATTAAACTGTCTTGAGTGAATTATTTACTCTTAAAATATGCAACTCCCGAATTTTTTGCTCGCGAAATTAATATAAAAAACTACAAAATATCATATACCCACTTTGAATTTACAAGAATAAAGTACATTAAAAAAATTAATTGTTGGCATAACTATATCCTTCATGTGTTTTATGAATTACTTGCAACTCCCAAATGTTTTGCTCGCGAAATTAAATGTTCAAGCGATTATAATAGCCTTTTATCGTTTTTTATATTAATTTCGAGAGCAAAAAATTCAGGATATACCTAATTTAAAAGCAAATAAATCAAGTTAAACGATTATGAAATTATGATAGAAGCAATTAATTTTTTAAAGCACTTTTACTCTTGTAGCCTCAGGCTAACTTATATTATTATTATCGTTTGAACATCTAATTTGGCGAGCAAAAAATTCGACAGCTGCATAACTACAGAGCAAATAATTCATAAACAATGTAAATGCTATAGTTGTGCTAGCAATTAATTTCTTTAATGTATTTTATTCTTGTAGATTCGAAGTGGCTGGATGATCTTTTATCGTTTTTTATATTAATTTCGCGAGCAAAAAATTCAGGATTTACATAATTTAAGAGCAAATAAATCAAGCTACATGACGATGTAATTATGATAGAAGCAATTAATTTTTTAAAAGCATTTTACTCTTGTAGTCCCAGGCTAACTTATATTATTATTATCATTTGAACATCTAATTTGGCGAGCAAAAAATTCGAGAGCTGCATATCCAAAGAGCAAATAATTCATAAACATTGTAGATGCTATAGTTGTGTCAGCAATTAATTTCTTTAATGTACTTTACTCTTGTAAATGTCTATATTTATTTCAATATTCAAGATAATTGATTTTTTTCGCTTGAAAATGGTAGCAAAAATAACGAATTATGTATGAATTGTTAATTATTTTTTTTTGTGTAGGTATTTTTTTTTAATTGGCTAAATAGTTTAATATTAAGCTATTTAGCCAACCACAAAATATGCCTACACAAAATAAACTAAAAAATTAACAATTCATACATAGTTTGCTTGTTTTTTACTACCATTTGCAATCGAAAAAAATCAATTTTCTCGAACTATGGCATAAATATCAACAAGTTCTACACCATCTAAGAGTAATATATATTAAAGAAATTAATTGCTAGCATGACTAGAATTTGTACGTTCTATATATTATTTGCCCTTAAAATATACAACTCCTGAATATTTTGCTAGCGAAATTAATATAAAAAACGACAAAAGGCCATTCAGCCACTTCGAATCTACAAGAATAAAGTACATTAAAGAAATTAATTGCTGGAACAACTATAGCACATTTACATTGTTTATAAAGTATTTGCTCTTTAGATATGCAGCTCTCAAATTTTTTGCTCGCCAAATTAGATGTTTAAACGATAATAATAATATACGTTAGCCTGAGACTACAAGAGTAAAGTGCTTTTAAAAATCAATTGCTTCAATCCTAATCATATAGCTTGATTTATTTGCTCTTAAACTAAGTAAATCTTGAATTTTTTGCTCACGAAATTAATATAAAAAACGACAAAAGGCCATTGTTATCGTTTGAACATTTAATTTCGCGAGCAAAAAATTCGGGAGTTGCACATTTTAAGAGTAAATAATTCATAAAACGTAGGTATTCTTTAGTCATGCCTGCAATTAATTTTTTTACTGCACTTTACTCTTGTACATATTGATATTTATTTTATTATTTGAGAATTTGATTTTTTTTTCTTTTGCAAATGGTAGCAAAAAATAGCAAATAATTTATATATTGTCGATTCTTTTATTTTATTTTGTGTAGATATTTTTTTAGTTGGCTAGATAGCTTAATATTAAGCTATCTAGCCACCTGTAACTTTTTTTACAGATATAGCAAAAAATTTAGTTTTATCAGCAAAAAAAGCAAATAATTAGCAAATAATTCCTATATATATTTTGATGTGTTCTGATAATTTGGCTCAGACAGCTTAATAGACCTTGCAATTCACTAATGGGTCGTTCACGAATAATTTTGTGACTTATAGACTTTGAATTGCATACAACAGTATGAGGTAGTTACAACCTTTCAAAAAAAAAATCACTACATATATATTATTATGTATGGTCTGCTGTGTTCCTTATGTCTCCACGCACCACATTTGGTTTGCGTCAAAAATATATAGTGTATGGTGATATCAAAAATTATAATTCAAAAATAGGAGTTAAAGGATTAATATTTGCAACCCTATATGTGGTGTTGGCCTTTTAAATGATTTTAATAAAGAAAAATTTTCTGTTTTATTTATGCCACGGCTTTTAAAGACTCGTTCAGGGATAATTGAATCTAGCAATTTTTACTCTGTAAGAAAACGTGAGTTCTTTGTCCTCTTACAGGTATATAAAACACATGCGCATAAAGCGTCGTTTAGTCAAAACCACTTAACCTCTTTTATTGCTAGTATCTCGTGGTTATATTCAAAGATTGATAAATAAACTCAACAATATTTAATTTAGGTAAGCGTTTGAAATTCAAATTATTCACAAATTACTTTAAATGATGTGTATATAAAGATAACTTCAAATACCTGCAACTCCTCTGAATGTGCCTGGGTTGTACATGGACCTTGATACAGGATACAACAAGATCGCCTTGAATGCTTGCAGTGAATACCTGTTAAAAGTACGTTTTAGTTTTATGTTCAATTGGAATTAACTTTTGTTTTAGGTTCTACAAATAAAGTACTAATTCATCAACTGTATACTCAGATATGCCTCTATTACTAAGAACACTTTCAATACGTCACCAATATGAAATGGACCGTAATCCTATACGACTGGGTCCTGCTGCAAAATATCTCAATACCACTGGTGCAACTCTTCACTACACAAGAGATGACCCGATGTTTGCTTTAATTGGAATTCCTTCTCTGGAACTTGATTGGTTGTATAACCCTTCTTACTTATTTTCTGATACACCTTTTTATAAACATGAAATTCAGTGGAGTATTATTTCTGATAACCATTCAAATAAAATGCACACACTTTTAACACATATATTAATAGTATCAATTTAATTACAGGCTCTTAAAGCCAAAAAACATCTATACAGTATACAAATTTTTTATCAACTACCTTATTCTAAACATTTATCACCTAGGAAATCTAAAAACATTTACATCTTGCCTACTATATAATAATTACAAGGGATACATTCATTACTTCATCCTTAACTGTACTTAATTGCTATTTTGGAACAGATTTGGTATTATTTGTATTAAATTTCATTTAAATTAACATTAAATTTCATTATTAAATTTGACATTTCATAAATTTTCATCACTTTATAATTAAAAATACTAAACTACTTTCATTTACAGGTACATAAAATTTATATGGAATAGAGTATCCTGAACAATTACAAACAACATTTCTATCAACAAAACCTATACACATTCAGTTGAAGTTACATTAGATACCCTTCGTATTGAAAAACAGTGAAAAAATGCTTTTTTAAACCTCAAACGCTGCATCACTAGTACATAACATTCTATATCTGCGTTTAACAAGTAATTATTCATCAATCTTTGTTTTATCGTAGTGTTTTAAATTTAGAATAGCTTGATAGAAGTGCTAAATTAATGTTTTTAGCCTCAGTACTAACAACTACCTTTTTTTTTAAACCATTTTATAATGTCAAATACCAAAATATATATATATATATATATATATATATATATATATATATATACGAATGAAACTTTGCCAGCGCAGTTTTTGGTATAGAAAATTAAACTAAATGGCGGCAATAACCTGTAACCTGTTACCTTCAAATCACATATTGTTCAACCAACTATTCACAGCATGTGTAGTTGCATACCGGAAATCCAATCGTTGTCCAACAAAAATGCTTACGCATTTATATTTTAAACGAGTTCCATGAAAATAAAATTTGCTTGAACACAAACCAAATTGAACGTGATCACGTTTACATAAAAGTTATATTCGGAGTTGCACAGGAATAGATTTCATTATAATTTTAGATTAATTACATATTCAAACAAACCGTTGCCAAGATGAGTTTACACACTACATATATAATTTGTCCTAGACAACTTTTAACCAACTGTGCCTTTTATTCCGGCTTTTCTGCCAGGAAAACTTAATTTCCCGCACCATCTTGAGTGTCTGATAACACACCAAGTGACCTTTCTCTTCAACAAGGAAACGAAAAGTGACTATCTGTCACGACTGGACGAACTAACTTGAAAATCTTAGATATTACAAAGGGGTAGGAGCATGCGGATTGGTTTGTAAATATGCTATCAGTTGGGACGGCGTGATACGTTGTAGATTGTAATTACAATTGAAATTGAGGTGTGCCTTGAAGTTTGTTGGGTTATTAAATATGCAAGATCAATAAAATCAATAATAGAATAAACGTTGTTGAGTAAATACTAAAATAATAGATTTATAGCGGTAATGTCGACAAATAATTTTGCCGGAAAATTTAAATGTTACAACGAGAATAACCGGGACCTTATCCTCAACAAAGAAGGACAACCAAAACACGTGCGTTACGGCGTTTCTATCAGAATTTGTATACAATTCAAACAATCTAATACGGCTGAATTACGCTTAAACACCAACAGTACTACAAGATATTCTCAAGATTCAAATAACTTGATATTCTTTAGAAAAAATAATAAAGCATAATAAATGTATGTTAAATTTAATATAACGTGAAGCCAGTATTTTATTCCTACTTCAGGGTTAAAGCAAAATATTGATTTTTTATACATAATTACCTGATGAGTCATGCAGATAGGAAGATAATTATTTTTATAGAAGGTAGGTATGATATGGTCAGAGCAATAAGATTAGTAGGGGGAACATATCGAAATGAATCACTATGCTTTTTTGAAAATTTTTTAAATGATGCTGAAAATTGCCACAATCTCAAGTACCAAACCAAGTACAAGGAAAATTCTAAGACCGAACAATATGTGGTACAAAGCCTCTGGTTTCAGCAACATTCTAGAATACTATAGAATTGTAAAAATAAATTTCTCGCAAGTTCATGTTTTTTTTGAACGTATACTATGCACCATACTAGAAATAATTTCCTATATATTATCTCGTAGGTAGTTCGTTAACAAATGTAGTTATTCGCCAGACCGTGGGTGAAAATTAAAGTACAACCTTACGTGCTAACATTAACTATCCATTAGTAACAGAGACATGGTAGCTAAATTATTCGTAAGCGACCAAGAGCAAACCAGGAAATGTAAACGTAATGAAAGAGAAAGCACTGAGAACGATGTTGCGCCATTATTGTCTTCGTAGAAGGATAAAGCTTGTTTTCTACTTCATTGTTCTGAAACTCTTCCTTTTCGCTCTAGTGCTATAACATACGTTGTCTCCATTCGTTTCCTGGTAGCAGAAATTTCTGGCTACTCAAATGCGTACACGCGCTGGAATATTTATTACGCATTTTAATTTAAATCACTCCAGAATTCATCCAAGCTTACAGTATTAACTGAATTTTGAGTAAATTTCGGCAAATTTTTTGTTAAATTTTAAAGTGCTTTCTCTTATCCTTTTAATAGTAGTATAACGAAATTATTGAAAGTAAAATGAAACGCAATAGATTAATTAGTCGTTTTAACTTCAGCAAGCGTTTTGTCGATTTTACGGAACCGAGTAAAATAAATCTATAGAAGAAATCTTTTAATCATTTATATACCATTGGCTTACAAAAAACTAACATTCGTATATTTTAAAGTTTAATACCGAAAGCCACTTGGCGCAACGGTTAAGCCATGGCTTAATATGAGCTATGCAGAAGGTTGCAAGATCGCTTCCTATCTGCGCCTACGCTTTTTCACTGATCATTGTTTTGGGTGTTTGTGGCGTGTTATATGTTATGCGGTGTCATATGACTTCAGCAGTTAGTACCACCGTGAAATAACAATCTACAAAAATCTTAGGGTTAGAACGTATCAAGCCCATGTGTTGAAAATCTGAGTTGTTCGAAAGATAACATCATTTTTGTCGTTGCCCTGGGTCTTTGTGATGAATGGCATGTTAGATGGTGGTCATATGACCCTGACTACTACGCCCAAGGTCCCGGGTTCGAATCCCGATACGGTCCGCTTGAAAAATGTTAAGCGAGCATTTTTCACCAAAATACACCCTCGTTCGGATGAGAGGTAAAATGGAGGTCCCGTGTGTGAGTGTTGTCGCGCACGTTAAAGATCCCTACCTTGCTTGGAACAGCAAAATTCCAAATTTTCCAGGTAAAAAAAACTCGCTTCCTGGCCAATGTAGTACTTTCGGGTGGAGCATTGGGAAATCACATGTAAGGTCATATGACCTGACCCTCTCAACTTTCTTCGTCATATTAATTTAAAATTTTTTAAAGAGACTTACGTGACGGAGAGGTCATGGCCGATGTTTTCGGTATTTATAGGGAACTGTGTGTTAAGTTATGAAATAACTTCTCTGCCATACTTTATATACCTCCACACTCAATTGTTATTGTCCTTGAGTTAATTTTGAATACTTGCGTAATTCGTCTCATGGAAATTTAAAAAAAAAACATATTGTTATTACCGTTTAAGATGTAAGAAGTTCTCAAACGTTTGTTAGTAGGTATACAGGGTATGTTCTAGCGCAAAAGGTGCAATTTTCCAATGTCAAATCCCATAAGGAAGCTCAAAGTCTATTCTGGTCATTTTGTACCATACATTGAATTTCCCATAAGGAGGCGAAAGCTCCACCCAGTCATTTTTTTGTACCCAATCAAGAACCGTATAACGTTTTCTAGACGAGTCAGTATCTTTACACTTTCCACCGGACTTTTTACCCAAGGATTACCCCTACAACTCTCAAACACCAAACCTCATACCTCAATTTCTATCTTATTTATAAACATTTTCTAACGTCTTCTGTTCCAGTTATTTTTGTGAAATTGAAAAATAAAAAATAAATCTTAAAATTTTATTAAGGATAATAAATTTACAATAAGTATTCTACATTAACAATAGTATTATATTTCTTCTTGCTCCATAATTGAATAATGCCCAACAGGTAGTGTTGCATATGAACCAGGAAATAAGTGGCGTTTATCATCATGCGGGTTTAGGGCAATCTTCTCCTGAGCGATGGTATGAACCTGATGCTTGGATGATTGAATTAGATTCTGCGTTACAAATACTTCCTTGCAGTCTTCTATACAGTTGACATAATCCTCAAAAGTCATTCTATTCTTTATCACCGATTTTTCAATCCCTTTAATTTTCTTTGTGATACCAAAGTCTCGGATGCCAGGTGATTCGTCCTCTTCTCGTAAGAGTTCAGCTTCTTCTTCCTAGGCTGTCTTAAAAATCCTCGTCGCATACATCTTTGATCGTAACCCAATAAAATCTGTCATAAATCGTCCATTATTTTCATCCTTCATCATCCCCAATACTTTTTTGTTAATTAGCGGAATTCCATAAATGTTGTCGGAAGGATAGTCTAAAGTATCAAAACGTTGCTGACAGTCCCGCTTCATAGTTTCATAAGAAAAGTAAAGAATTCGGCACCCATCTCCAAAGGTTTCGTTCATATATCCATAGTGAAAATCGCAGATCGTCAACTTGGCTATGTCAAGAATGCACATATCAAAATATATAGGTTTATTAAAATATATTTCAAATTTAAGAAGTTCCGCCGCCACAAGATTTTCATCGAAGATTGTAATATTTTTGAATAACGGGCTGGATATCCTGGCTCCGGCCCCATATCTGCCGCCTCAATTTTGCACAAATTTCACATTACAATGTTTTCGCTTGTTCTCCATCGTTTCCCCATTATTCATTAGCTTAAACAAGTTCTTCCCAAATTCATTCCTTGCTCGTTTCCGAAGTTCAGTATTGAGATCAATGTAAGATTTTAAACAGCAACTTTGTTTAAATTTTAGCACTCGCTGAATTGCAGATAATTTAAATCCATTTTCCAAAGTTTGTTGCAGATATCTATAATGGATCACATATTTACATTTTGAATTCAATGTAGCCATTAATTTGGTACTTTGGGTTTTTCATACAGGCGGTTTTCCAGTCTTCGGATCAATGTGCTCCGGACAGAATGGAATGTCTTTATGTAAATCATGAATAGATTCTGGATACTCCAAATCCACCTCCAAGATATAACCATCATTCGAATTATCAGGAACTGATGTCGCGTCGATATTGGTGTCCACCCATTCAAATCCTCCATAGGACAAAAGCTGACTCATTGCCCACCCATATTGATTACTAACGTTATAATACATAAGATACACATTAAGTTTCGAAGAATCATACGTTGGTAAATATTTATGGTTCGTCGATGCACGCCGTTCCGAACACACTTGACTAAGTCTTCCCCGTACATCCTTTTCTATAAACAATAGCTGATCGATGTCGGTCAACAACTCAAGTTCCTGATGAGTATGCTTTAACATTCTATCCCAAGTGTATCCTGGAAGGGTGTAATAGTGGGCGGGGTCTAGTGTATAAGTTAAATGACATCTTGAACGGAACTGTTCAAATACTACAGCCAATAGCTTCACATCGGTCAGAGTACTGTCCCAGGTTTTGAATATTATATGTTTCCTATACCATTTGTGCATGCGCATACTGCTTCTTAGTAATTCCTCTACCTTCGAGCATGTTGTATAACTCTCGTTGACTAGGTAGTGAAGTGTAACCCAGCTTTTCAAACAAATCGATAAAATTATATGGGTATACACCTTTTTTAGTTAGTAATTCAAACTTCTTATTTGTCAATCCAGAAAATTCATTCTTTAATAACGGCTATTCGTTTATATATGAAGCCAATGTTTCTAAAGATGAGCTCATAAAGCGGAAGCTATCGATGAATCTATAGTTGTTCAGGTTCTCAGGAATATATTTTGTGAAGGAGATATATTTTTCCTTTGTTACTGGTAACACTTCCACACGACCCTCCAAATCTACAGTAATACTTTTAATTATGAAATGGCTGTCATAACCACTCAAGTTGTGGAAAACTATCGGAATGGTATGAGAATCTTGATACTTGATATTACAACTCTCGTGCGCTGGTCCTTTGTAATTATTAGTCGGCACTAAATGATTATGATTACGAACTTTTTGTCTTATAGACTGAACGGCTGCTCACAAATATAACAATAAATTGCAGTCGTAAATGCAGCTTCTTGTTCTCGTGTCAACGGAGACATATCATAGTAACATAAAAATACCGTCTAAACGTCCTCTGCAAACTCACGTAGCTCCATAGTAAACCACTTCACACAATCTTCACCCCAATATTGTAACAGTTTGAATTTTTCTGTTACCAATTTTCTGGTTAGGTAATGTATTCTACTTATTCTGATAGATAGACAACCATACATACAGACCTCGTAGGAACGTGTTTGGTTGAAAACAACATTTTAGAAACCATCTGTGCTTAGGAGGGATATTATCTATTTTGTCAGATACGCGAATTTTGTCTTGCTTTTTGATTTAAGCACTGCACGAAAATGGGTCTTCCTAATTGTGAACTTAAGCATAGCCTGAAAAGCATCAGGTATTTAAGAGCTCATAACTTAGTCTACTCACTTTGTTATAATGTGCAAAGCCGAAAGTGGTTAAGTTTACTTCGCTTTTATTAATTTCAAATTGTTAAATCTAATGATGGTTTTCACTTAGCATTCAGTTACGGTTTCACGAAAGTGGCATTTAGATACGGGATCACGTGACATTAAATTATTGCGAGAAGCACGCAATACTAAATTATTCCCGGAAGCATGTGGAAGTAATTTTGATCCTGGCTGATTCACTCTGGTATCAAAAATACATATAAGAATTCGCACATGGTGAATTCTAACCACTGAGTTTGAAACAACCAAACATCATTAGTTGCCATTCTAAACGCACCCTGCAATGCCGCCATCATTTCTGAAAAGTAGTGTTAGCAGTTATCAGTATAACAAATCTACAGTTAAGTAGGTTATTTCGCCTAGAATCGACAAAAATGCGTTTTGGTGATGGAATCGTAAATTATGGAAAGCCGTTAATCAAGCACGCTGTCCAATTGTGTTTTTGAAGCTTTTATTTTCACAGGTGTTGTCCTTGGTCGATGAATAATAGGAAGTTCTGGTTGAGGCCCACTTGGTAACATCGCTATCAACTTACTTATGAGGTGACAACAACTATCTACATACCATACACGCAAACAGGCATTACCAATTTTATTCCTTTTATAATAGCAAAATTTAATTCGCTGAATAGTTAAAACTGTACTGTAACATTTTTCAAAAGTAGCATATGAAATTTCATTAACCTAAATATCTTTGCTTGAATTGGTTACTAATCTAGGGACTTCAATTTTATACAAGTATGAAACAATTAAAACGAGCTCGATTTAAATACTTGACGACTTCATTCAATATTAGAATATTTAACAATTTGTTTATGCAGTTTGCATTGCAGCAATTTTTTCATTTTATTTTTCAAGTAGCAACATTTCCATTCTGTAAAGATTGTAAAAACCTAAATTAAAAAAAAATTTGATTGTACATATCATTGGTTTAAAGAATTATTAATAATATATTTTTTTAATCACTAAAATAGTGGTAATGTTTTACTGTTTATTGAACTTGGATTAAATTGAGTGTATGGTTTTACTAGTAAAAATAACAATTCAAAGAACCCACTGCAGGCCTTGTAATAAGAGTGCAGTTCATGTATATTTTAGCAAAAAAATTTTAACCTCATTAATTTTTTTGAAAGCTAAATAATAAGAAAAGTTACAATATGACCGATAAAATGATAATGAGTCATCATAGTCACGTTTCACATAATATCCAACAATATATGGCACATGTTCTTGCTACTTCTTTTCCTCTCCAGTAGACTTTAGTATACATTCCAGGTCTGTATATATCACAAACGGAACTTTAACTTTGTTTTTGAAATTCTTGAAGCGAAGGATCTTGTCTTTTCTGTAGGCAGACGAGGTAGACATAATTGTTTCATTTTGCAGTCATCATTACACAATTATTCTTCTGTACTAAAGTAGTGTAGACAACAATCACAAAAGTGTTTATTTGTTGTTTTAGCACTGAGCTGCGATGAAACCAGCGGACTCGAACCTTTTATCCACACATAATGGGTTGAATGTTTCAGATCCATCGATATGTATAAAGCATTCCATATCTTCATCATAATATTGGTTATGAATCATTAGGAAATTCACATGTCTATTTTTCTTATTCTCCGGTACCAATTTAGGAACAATAGTGAAATTGTGTTTCTTCAATTTTAAGGCGTAGAGGTTAATTGATATACCATTTGCGGCTCAAAATTCTTGATCCGATTATGAGTTATTAAAACCTGGATTCCTTTTAAGTTCATTTTTTCAGAGTAGTGTGGATATTTGGACACTCTTTGAGGATCGCGTTCGACTGGATATAACGCTGCCATTATGGACCACGTAAGCAAGCTTGGTCGTTATTCTTCATATTGATACATGCAGGCTTTTGTTTGATCTCAAACGGCAGCTCAATATACGAAGGTCCTCGTAAGGGATAATATTTGTTGATGTTGACACCCAAGTTAACAATATTCTTCAAACTCCATCCGCTATCTCGCTCTCGGAACTCTTCCAACTGCGTCACTAATGGTTTCATAACTTTTTCCATAAACCATCGGTCTAGATCGGCGTCTCTGAAGATGGCCGCATTAGATGTAGTGAAATATTTATATTATTGCATAATTTTGGCACCAGTTGCATTTTCAAACCCCTCATAGAATGTTGTGTTTACTTTTATAGCTTCATCCATTTTCAATGCATTCTGGATTCTTCTTTTAAAAAGACTTTTACAGCCTATTAGAAATTTTCCCATATCCTTATGCTTTAGATTGCTTATTAATCCAGTCCTAATACCTCCTTTAAAGGCCGAGATGGAATCTTCCCAATGAACTCTACTTTAGCAGTTTTTTCAGTTTTAAGTCCTGCCTCGTTTTGCTGGGCTACTTTGAATTGTCAATGCATAGTTTTTATGTTTGCTAACGAAGCCAATAACTTTTGCTTCTCACCAACGGATTTTGCATATCCAATCGCAGTGTTTATACGACGAATTCCCATTCGGCATTCACGAAGACCATTCATAATTATGAAATCATCATGTGAAGTCTGCACTAATCCAAGCAGAACAGCAATGTACTGCACCAAATCACCGAAGAGAGACATGTTACTCGTTCAACAACAGAATGACTGATACTAGTACACGCTTCCGTATTTATACTGTATCCCCACTCCAAATTAAAAATCCAAGGTCATCTACTTTAACTGTTAATTGAATAGCCGAATTGTGATTGGGTGAAATTTTTTTCGTTTTTTAACTTTAGGAAAACAGATTTTTAAAAACGGTATATCTTTAACAAAAAAACTGTAAACTATTCTACTCTAAATGTCGACTTACTTATAACAAAGCTGAATTAGAACTGACGCTCCGTTCGATAGCAGCGGTTTATATATTCGCTGACGAGTCCATATGGTGGGAGGTTGGGAAAATCCAAAATAATTATGAACTTAGATTTTAGACCCGTGTTCATATCGATTCATGCATGGAAACGTCTCGAATATCTACATCAAATCAGCCATGACACACAGAGCTTAAATTAAACTAACAGCGCAACTCATCCACAGACTACCTTGCTCTACCGGGCTGCATATAAACCAAACAACCCATTTAAAATGATTATAAATAACTTTATTAAAGCAATATATATATATATATATATATATATATATATATAATAATTTTTATATTTTCTTGACCATTTATATTATTTTTTGCAAAACTTTTCTTGGAACTGGTCATTAATAATTAATTTGAATGTTTCTACATTTCAAATAAACACTTTTCTTGCTTTTAATTTTATTATTCATATGACGCGTTTCGGTTAAACAACCATTTTCAAATATGAAACCTATAAATAATAAATAAATTTTAAAAATCATTATTTAATTAGAGATAGTTTATAGGTTTCATATTTGAAAATGGTTGTTTAACCGAAACGCGTCATATGAATAATAAAATTAAAAGCAAGAAAAAGTGTTTATTGAAATGTAGAAAACATTCAAATTAATTATTAATGAGCAGTTCCAAGAAAAGTTTTGCAAATATATATATATATATATATATATATATATATATATATACAATTCTCTACACCACTACCACCAGCACATTACCTTCTCGACAATGAAAGAGCTCATATAGTACATATGCCAATATGGTCAATCGTGACGAATAGCGGTGAATTACAACCTGCTTACATGATCACACGTCCACACAGCCACATGGCTGCATGACCACTCAGCCACATGACCACCCGGTCGCATGACTACTAGGTCATAACATAATCAACTAATTGTATACCATGTCACTTGTCGTATTAACCAAAGGTTTAAATACAGAACAAACACCGCCATTGCCCTTATATCAGAAACAAAGATCCATATTTACTCATATTGCTAGGTACAAAAAACCAAGAATTCGTCAAAGTTTTGCACCGGTATTTTAACTTCTTCTCTTGCAGCTTACATTTCCGGGATATTTGATTCTCCACTTTTATTTCGAGTACCAAGTTTATCGAGGTGATCGCGTAGCGTTGTTCTAGGTATATTGTACAACCTACTAGCTTTACGTGTATTTAACCACCTTTTGTATTTCACTAATTGCTTTCTCTAAAGATTCCTTGGTGTACATCTTTCAAATATAAGTTTTAACTGATTCAAATTGAAAATAATTGTTAACGCTATGATCCCATGCAATAGACTAAACGAACTGCAAATGTAAAAGTCAGACTATATTAGAGTGCACGTGCTGAATAGATAACAACATCCAAAAATTCCAACTAAAAATTGTGTAACCAACATTTGAATAATCATGTTTGGAAATCAAAAATCGACAATGCATTTCATTGGTTAATTCTCTGATAAACGTTTTTCAACATACGATGGATAGTGATCTGAAGACTATAAATACAAATTCGATTTCAGCAGAAGACAGTCCTAGTACTCCTCATAGTCTGGGATTACCTCTCCACCTACAGTACTCATCATAGTCTGCAGACCTTTCCGAAGCGGTGCTCATCATAGCATGCTGAAATCCTACGCAGTGCTCCTCATAGCCTGCGTCCTATCCAAACGCTACCTTAGCCGCCGCCGTACCTGGAGGCCGTTGTAATAAACTTACTAATAAAAATAAACGAAACACTACGCATGGGTCGTAAACCTCGTTTTACACATCAAGTGGCCCGCAAGCAGGAACAGAACGCTTTCCGACACGCAATCCGTTCCATAAAATTGCACCCGAAGCTCCTATCTCCACTACCGCCGTCGCCGAAGGCCGTCGTTCAATGCACTTCCTACACCGACCGAGAGATAAGTTTCTGCAATGACGATGGTTGTGTTTGTCAGGTCTACCCGCGGGACATCACCCCAATAGAGTTCGACGGGACCGAGCTCTCCTAGGCCTAGAGCCCCACCATCCACGACGTCTGCCGAAGTATACCGAAGATCACCGAAGACGTCTGGACCCTCCAGACCTATAGTCAATCGCTATTCACCACCGTACAAGTTAATTTTGGGCCTCACCCGCCAAGTCCGAAGGTGTCCGAAGCCTTCTGAACCCCTTTTCTTTGTATATATTGTAAATAATAGTGTTTTAAGTGCATATAATTTCATTTCAAAATTTCTTTTAACGTAACTTTGACCCACCACTAAAAACATGAAGACCACCGACGAGATCCGAAGACCACCGAAGATGTCTGGACCTCGCCGACCTACATATATGTCCTAATTGTCCTGGTTCAAGTTTACATGTGGCCTCTTAAGCAACTTCTGAAGCTTCCCGATCAAACCCGAAAACTTCCGAAGACCTCTACACCCCGTTAAATGGTGCATACAGACATTTAATCAGTGTGCAAGTTACTTCTGGCTCCACAGCAACCACGAAGCCATCCGAAGCCAGCCTAATTGAATTAACTCACTCAATTTCATCTTATTTGGATGTTATTTGGCAACTTATACTGATCTTGCTTATATTATTAAACAATTAAATAAGCCAAGCCTACTTACTTACAGACGCCGCCCCCTTTGAACGATAACATAATACTCCTTATATACCAGCATTACAGGAATGCGCATGGGCAGGAGTGCGCATGCTCAGGGGCGTATTACGTTTAATTGTCCATGCACTAATTGTTAATTTAAATCATCACCGCGTAATTTATATAAACAGTTATTTAAATCACATGTGTACGAGTATCAAAGCTTTAAGTAGAACGTAACTTAAGAACTGACTTACAATGATCATGACCGCAATTTATCTACACATTCAAAAACTCCTAGATTATTCTAAAACATACCAGAAATTATATAAATAGCATTCCCGAATGTACTATTGTAATCTAAATAACTCTCAAATGCAAACTCTTATATCCGTCATTCAAGTTCATCTACAAGGTGTAACGCCGGAGAGGGGCATCAACCATCACCTCATTTACGTTCTAATGTAATTATTCTGGTCACAAGCAGACCGTTCAGTGCTACAATATCCGAACCATTTGTTGGGTTTAAAATGTGAACATTTAGAGTCACAAATTGGAATGACTTCATAAAGGTGTTGGTCATGAAAGGAAATAGGTTAAACCCACAGATGTGCACCAAATTTGTTTGTAAAACTATCAGCCAAAAACAAAATACGCAAATATCAAACATTTATCAATCAGGGTAATCGGGTGTTTGGTCTCAGACTGCGATAGAACTGGTTTTTATTATGGTGACCGTTCTCGCGACAATTATGACCTACGGAAGATTAAGGAATTACTTGATATAGCTATATAAAATTAGCGTCAATAGTAACTTTGCCAAACAAACACCTTTTAGCTTGATAGGGTGGATGAGCATGCTCATCTAGAAGCAGTTTTCATTGAAGCCACTACCTTAAGGAGGGACACTAATCCGACAGTCGGGCATCCCTTATGAAAATATATTTTACTCTGATTGTTTAAGTTATTGGTTCAAAATAATTAGTCTAACTGAAATTTTTAGTAGAAATTGTTTCGCTGCGTGCAAAACTTGCACAACCCAATTCTTTCCATTTTGCCTACTCCTGGACTTCACCTATTGATTACACAGATAAACTTTGGGAAAAAATTGGAAGAACTTCGTCTTAATAGCAACCCCGCATAAAGAAAAAAAATCTATAACTCCAAAGCAAAGTAATTTCAGAATTAGAAATAAAAAGTTTTACAGAAAGAAAAATGTGTGAAGTTGCAAACAAGTTTTATTTATCTCCTGCTTGAGGATCAAATCAAAAACTATACAACACAAAGCTGGGCGCAATAATTGAAAACGAAAAACTTGAAGAAATATCATGAATGTCTTCTCTTTGCAAATTCGCCGATAAACAGAACTTTAAATACTTTGTCTTTACACCAAGATACGTCATTTCCTTGAGATGTAAGAGTTGTAAATTGGTCTTCCTCTAGATACGCATCTCTGCAGCACAACCCCCATGTTGAAATTGGGCAGATTTTTAAAATTGTCCTCTTCAAGACGATCCACGTTGTCAAGCTTATAATGCCGCTCCAACGAGTGACTACGAAAACATATAAAGTGACACTTCGATGCCATCTTGGTCGTTACAAACAGCGGGAATATTTACGATAGATTTTTGTGTTGCACGTGTATGACCGTTTTAGTCATTTAGTTCCTTTCTACGGCCAGCGTCAACGAGGGGTGGAGGTTTTTAATCTTTATAGGAATTACTGATGTGCACAACTTTTATTTGAGGCACAAATGAGTACAAAATACATATAAAATAACGCAGTTCTTACTTTTAATTTTACTTTTAAAAAGGCTTTTGTTTCTTCAAATGAATAAGTGTTCTAAATTTTTCCATAAATATTTAATATACCCAATTTGTGTAAATTACAAATGGATGACAGGGTTTCTATAAATAACTACAAAATAATATTAGACATTTACACTGACAGTTACGCAACAAACTTCCTCTTTAAAAAATTAATTTCAGAATATTTCAGGCATGAAATAATCAAAACTGACATGCGGGTTCTCCTGAAGTTAATTTAATGTTGACGTTTCTCAGGCTAACAAAAAGAAGTTAAACAACGCTTAAAATATATTGTACGGATGGCAAAAATTATGAATACGATTTATTATGGATTCACAACTACGCGCATTCCACATTCCAGAGTATCCAATAAATTAACAAGCTTTATTTAAATTTATTTAAAGTGTATGAACTTCTTAAACCGCTTGCAAAAATGCGCACAATACCTTTTGTATTTTTTAATACAATTAAGCAAGAATTTCACGCTGTAATAAAAGTTGGATTGAATTATGTTTTATTTATATACTCCGAGCTCTGCTAAAGCGAAACAATTCACTGCCCAGCCAACTTTCACAAACACAAAGCAGTGACATTTTTAAATGAGAATCCTTTCCCACGCCAAACAAAAAATATCAAACGAAAACAAAGGCATCCTCTTATTAATATATGAGTTTGTATCTTCAAAAACCGTGCTTTCCAGAAAAACTTGAGTTTTCACTCACAACGATTGGTTTATTCACTTCTTTTACGAGCTTTTGTGTCACAGGATTGGTTGACACACTCATCTACCGGTTTCTATACTATACTAGCTTTTTTAACACTCTTTCTACATTTTGTGTTAACGCTAGTTGACTGATATGATGTAACTTTCCAAGCCTCTGTATTATGAATCAAAGTTATAACATTGCAGCCAGTCATCCGAAAGAATCTCAGATAAAGGTTCCATCTCTAACGAAAACCAATGGTCACTTAGCAAATACCTTCGGGTGGAGCACTAGAAAATCAAATGTAGTCACTTAGCAGAACAGAGGAGTGCATAAAAAATGTGTGCACCTCTCTGTTCCAGAAAAAAAGAAACTGTTCCTCAAAGGTGTGAATATCTGGTTTAATTAGCGGTATGAAAATGCAGAAGAAAAGGAAAACTACATTTAAGATCCTTATATATCACAAGCAAAAATACAATTTTCACCTACATCTCTTATGATAAAGCCTTTGTCTTCTTCTGTCGATCTTGCTTTTTGCTCTAGCCTGTATCAATGTCTTGTTTAATTCACATTAGTAATTTCTTTATTTTTCTGCACCATTTGGGAGCTATCATCGTCAACAGCATTATATTTACAGCCAATCTTACGCACTTCTAATCCTCTAATGATATCAATATCCAAAGCAGATGTTTCGCAACCGTGTAGGCCATATTTTATGCAACCAGTCTTTTCCATCAAGAGCTATCTTCAATAAAATTCACATCTTCTTTGTAGCAATATGAACCAATTTAATAATTACTGACCATCCAAAGAAGATTAACATCAAAGAACCTCCAGAAACTGTTGCCAATTAGAGATTTTCCTCAGAAAAAGTGAATGTTACGATAAAAATCAGAAAATGTTAAAATATTCTAAAACACTGTGCCATAGGAAAAAATTTCCAGGATGACCTCATTGATAGAAAACGTTTGTGAATTAGACTTGTAACAATTTATCTTACCTTGAAGTATTAATGACGAAAGTGAAACCCTTTCATCTAACTTTTGCATCGGTAAGTCAAAAGCGTATTACCTACCACAAAAGAGAGCCCAGGTGACAGATGATAAGCGACTTTAGAAGAAGGTATTAACGTTACCACGGCATAGGTCGGGCATGACCCCTGCAGTAAGTACGAGAACGGTTGTAGGTTTGTTGTCTACTTGGTTAAATAACAAGTGGAATAGGGGAAAGAACGCGTCGTTACCTCTAATACTTCTACAAAAAGATGGAACAATGCACAATGGGAGAGGTAGAAATCCTTATGCCTAGGACACTAAAGCAAACACCCTAGAACACTCGATAGCGATTCCCACTATTTGTAATCAAAGGTAAACACTAATAATATTAGAAAAATTAGAACTTACAGACTTTATGTTTCTTGGTGTAGGACAATCAAAAATAATAGTCATTAACCACTTACGCATTTCTATTTCACAGAATAAACAAATATTGATTTTTAATTACAGATCTTAATAAAATATTTACAAGAATAATTTTAATGGTCTAGCCTAGATTCAAAATAACGGGATTAGTTCATTTATTTCATTTAATTAAACATTAGTGAGACACGTATCAGTTGTATGAGACTTATCAATTTTCAGATCTGGATATTCTACAGATGGTTAATAAAATTTTTAAAATACTTAAGTCAACGTATAATCTTTAATAAATCATTTGTGCTAATTTTCATTTGGTATAGACCTAGTAACAAAGATAATCATTTCCAACATATACATGCCAAAATAATCTTAGGTATTCTTAACTCGAATAAATATTATATGAAATTAAACGCAAAAGCAATTTTTTCAAAAGTTCAGGTGGTTCTACATTGTCTGGTACTTTCTTCAAAAGGAAATTTTCCAAGGATTAACAAATTGAATGAGGCATTAAACCTGCACCAACGTATATGAAACAATTCAAATCATAAACATGAAAAAAGCAGCCATAAAAAAACTTAGCTTGCTTTGTTAATTGGAATAAACGATAAGTGTTGAAACTACTTTACCAAACAGTAACGATGACACATCAAATTCAAATCCTGTGTGATGGATGATATTTACAACCAATATCTTTAAGTTTTCATTAAATAATCAGGCGTTTATTTGATGTTACATTTGTATCAACTTAATTATAACCAACAGCTGTTCCTACATTAACTAATATTTTACTTTTAAATTTCGACAGTATTTTCTTTCGTTTTTCCTAAATTAAACTGTTCATTCTAAAAATTTAAATCAATACATTTTCAAATGCTCGATTTTGATTTTCTCAAAAGTTAATTGACGAAGTTTAATTTCTTGCTTGTATGTTAGTAAGGTTAAAAAGGCCTTTCCAATGAGGTATTATTTATCTTATTATGCCAATTAAAATTTTAGGGGTTGTGTTTATAGCGCTTAGGGATGAAAAATTTTTTAGGTGAATTCTATGTAGAGCAAAAAATTTAAGTGGTTGTGTTTATAGTGCTTAGGGATGAAAAGATATTTAGGTAAATTCTATGTAAAGAATGTCCCCTCGAATATAAAGTTGAGCTGTCCAAGAATTTTACCAAAATTAATTTTATTATAACTAATTAGAATCTTAAAGTGTAAATAGCAATAGCTGACTTAATACGCTTGTATGTATTATTTAGTATATATTTATATAATATATAAATATATCTATATAATTATTTTTCTTAAATAATGGACTTGAGGTCTGCTGATGGTAAAATAAGCTCTTTATTAAATGCCTAAATTTTCGGATCTTTTATTCTTTTTCAAAGGCTTCTAAAATAAACAAAAAATACGAGGATTTTATCTAAATGACATCTATAATAACATTTTTAATTTCCATATGTATAATATAGTTGTTTCTTCGCTTTTTAAATTGGAATTTTGTAGAAATAAAAATGTATATAAATTATAAAAGTATTTTTAAAATGTCTTTTTGAAATTTCTGACACTGCTTGATTTTTATTTTATTTTTGTTATCATCATATATGTGCATATACATTCACGGAGTATGTACACACAAATACACATAAATATACATAAATACAAGCGTGTAAAAATGCATTAGAGACAAACATAAATATACATAAATACACGTATGTAAGTACGAACAGACACATTCAAACATACATACATACACATAAATACAAATACACATCACACACAATTATATGTAAACATATTCACAAATATACATATACAAATAAATAATCAAACACACATATACAAACAAGATATATGTACATATTGTATATAAATATAAAAATAAATATATATATATATATATATATATATATATATATAATTAATAAGATGAAATAATAACTTAGACTTTTTAAGCAAAGCCCAAATGATCATTTCAAATCGAGCTAGTAATTGAAAGAAGGAAAATATAAGGCCTTGGACAGGATTTGAACCTGCATCTCAGTTTTTGCCGGAACTGTGCGTTTACCAATTACGCTACCGAGGCCGATGGCTATAATTGGGACATTTACAAATCCAAATCGTGTACAGTACCATATATAAAGTCTAAGTTATTATTTCATCTTATTAATTTCAATACGTTAGTATTTATCAACTTACCTTGTGTAAAAAACTACTTATAATATATATATATATATATATATATATATATATATATATATATATACAAACAACCCTTTCATGACATAGCTTAAATTTTGAAGGTGAGTAAGTAAGGCATTAATGTACCTTTTTTTATTCATCGTGTGGTTTGATTTGTAAATATGATACATTTCTAAAAATATTCTTCTTCGATGATCTGCTTCTATTTCTAAAATTTTTGAATTTTGAATATTTATTTTATGGTTAAATTTGACCGAATGCTTTGATAAAGCACAAGAATTTGGTTTAATTTTGATTTCACTCTCGAGTTATTAAATTCTGAGCAATTAATTTGGAAATTAAATAAACAAATGACCTGTTACCTACCTCTCGAGTATAGAGGGCGCATGAGAAATATTTGCACTATAGATACACTTTAATTTGTGTATTATTTTAGAACTTGGTTGTTTTGCAAAAAGATATGCGTCCGTCGGATGATCTGCAAGAACAGTGAAACCGGTCACGGGCTTATCTTTTTGCAAAATAACCAACAATTTATATATTGATTTCGTTCCCCTATGCTCGAATTACTTTCTGCATGCCAGGCAAAATTATTCGTTAATTAATTTGGTACAAAATATTTCTTTGTAATAATGTTCGTGTTTTATTTTTAGTTTTAAAAAAGTTTTCCATTAACATTCTTCTTAGCAAACTTAAAATGATATCTTTTGAATAGTTGTATTAATTTTAGAGTTAAATGATGTATATGAGGTAATGTCGTTTCTGTTGGTATCATTTATGTTTGTATGATGTATGTTGGAGCAAACAGTATTTATTGGAATGTTATGTAAAAGTTTATTTATTAACTGTTGAGGATAATTGTTGGGGGGGATATTTTTTTAATTCTGTTTTTAAAACCTAAAATAAAATTAATTTTAGTATTAAAGGGGTGATGAGAATGATAATTTAAATATCTATTGCAATTTGTGGCCTTTTGGAACCAGTCTAAAATAATTTGGTTATTACCATTTCTTATTTATTAATAAGGAATGGTAATACCCAAATTATTAAGTATCTAAAAATGGTATTGACCTGTTTTCTTCTGTTTCTACAGAAAATTCTATGTAATTGTGATATTTATTAAAAATGTTTAGGTTTTCATTTATTTTATCGTAGGAAACGGCAGTTATCAAATCGTCTACAAACTTTTTCATAAAGGGAAGTTTAAATGGCAATTTTGGTATAACAATATCCAATAAACTATCCAAACAATTTGCGCTATAATGGGACTAAGGTTGGATCCCATTGGACATCCAAATAATTTATATATGAAATTTTTTATCGAAAGAGAAATACCAGTTACTGAAGAAAAAATCTATAGTTTCTAAAAACATTTCTTTCGAAAATTTACAATTCGGTTTAATATTGTTCCAAATGTTATTTATATTATCAAGAACTAGTTCCTTACAAATATTTGTAAAAAGAGATATAACATCTAAACTTATTAAAACATAATTATATGGCAATTGAAAACTGTTCATGAATTTCGCAAATTCAAAAGAATCTTTTATATTGTAATTATTAAAAAGAATAAATTTTGATAATATTTCAGCAATAAATTTTGAAAGTTTTTCAGTCGCAGAATAGTTTGTAGAAACAATAGGGCGAAATGGGTAATTAAATTTATAAATACAGTATCAAAAAAGGTTTTAAATTTATAAATTGAATACACTCACAAAAGTTTGTACAACTTACATAAAAAATTGAAAAACATTGTTCGGTTTTAGATATTATTCCCCATACTATACTATACCTTTGTTGAATATCGACACAAGCAAGATATTTTGTATAATAGATAATTCCAAAAAATTAAGTTTATCAACTTAAACAATTTTTACAAGTTGTGAAAATTTAACAAGATAGATTGATCCAAAATTTAGTATTCATCCGCCACTTAATAATAACTTTATTGTCAAATTACTAGCAGATATAGAAAGTATTTTATTAGATACTAATGAAAAAACAGAGCTTATGTCACTAATATGTTCACCAATTATATACACCAGCACTCAAAAACCAAATCAAAATTATGACAAGACTATAAACATTGCAAAATATTCGTTAAAGAGCATAAAGATTTACTTACAATGAAAGCCGATAAAGGTAATGTTACTGTAGCAATGTCTAAAACTGATTACATAAAAAGGATGACAGATTTGTTAAAAGATGATACCTTTATAACGAAATTAAAAATGATCCAGAATCAAAATTCCCCAGTAGGACTCTAAATTTGATTAAAAAATCAAAAAATGTAATAATGATTATTGATTTAGACACAAAAACACTTAATAATTTTAGTAGTACAATACCAAAACTATACGGACTTCCAAAAATACATAAACCTAATTACCCATTCCGCCCTATTGTTTCTTCAAACAACTCTGCAACTGAAAAACTTTCAAAATTAATTGCTGAAATATTATCAAACTCTATTCCTTTTAATAATTACAATGTAAAAGATTTTTTTGAACTTACGGAATTCATAAACAATTTTCAATTGCTATATAATTGTTTTAATAAGTTTAGATGTTATATCCCTTTTTACAAATATTCGTAAAGAACTAGTTCTTGATAATATAAATAATATTTAGAACAATATTAAACCGAATTGTAAATTTTCAAAAGAAATATTTTTCGAAACTAGAATTTTTCGTCAATAACTAAATTTTATATACAAATTTTTGGATTTCCAATGGGATCCAACCTTAGTCCCATTGTTATGGATGGGTTATTGGATATCGTTATACCAAAATTTCCATTTAAAGTTCCATTTATTAAAAAGTTTGTAGGCGATTTGATAACTGCTGTCCCCTATTATAAAATAAATGGAAACCTAAACATTTTTAATGAATCTACATAAACTTTTCAGTAGAAACACAAGAAAACAGATCAATACTATTTTTGGATATTTTATTAATAAGGAATGATAACTAAATTATTGTAGACTGGCATCGAAAGGCTACAAATTGCAATAGATATTTAAATTATGATTTTTATCACCCTTTAATACTTATATTAATTTATTTTAGGGTTAAAAAACAAAATTAAAAAAATTTCCCATCCAACACTTTATAACAAAAATGTTCAAAAACTGAACAGTTAATAAATAAACTTTTATATAACATTCCAATAAATACTGTTTGCTCAACATACATCATACAAACATAAATGATAACAACATCAACGAAAATACGAAAATATAAAGGACACCTCACATATACATCATTTAACTTCAAAATTATTAAAAGTATTCAAAAGATATAATTTTAAGCTTGCCAAAAAGAATATATTAACAGTTGGAAAACTTTTTACAAAACTAAAAGATAAAACACCAACATTATTTCAAAGAAATATTGTGTGCCAAATTAATTGCTCAGAATGCAATAACCTATATATAGTACAAACTTTCCAAACTTTAAAACAAAGAACAACTCAACATAAGAGTGATATAATGTTAAACCAAATTCTTGTGCTCTATCAAAATCATTCGGTCAAATTTAACCATAAAAGAGATATTCAAAATTCAAAAATTTTAGAAATAGAAACAGATCAACGAAAAAGAATATTTTTAGAAATGTATCACATTTACGAATCAAACCACACGATGAATAAAAAAACGGACATTAATGACTTATGTTCTATTTACACTTATTTGCTGACCTTTAAAATTTAAGGTATGTCATGAAAGAGTTGTTTGTATATGTATATATATATATATATATATATATATATATATATATATATTTATATATAATATGTACATATATCTTGTTTGTATATGTGTGTTTGTTTATTTGTGTGTATATGTATATTTGTGTATGTGTTTACATGTGTGCGTGTATAATTATGCGTGTGATGTGTATTTGTATTTATGTGAATGTATGAATGTTTGAATGTGTATGTTCGTACTTACATACGTGTATTTATGCATATTTATGTTTGTCTGTTATACATTTATACATGCTTGTATTTATGTGTGTGTGCGCGCGTGTGCAAGAGCATGTCCGTGTATGTGTGCGCGCGTGCGTGCGTGCGTTCGTGCGCGTGTGTGTATGCACTCCGAGTATGTATATGTACGTATATAATGATAACAAAAATAAAATAAAAATCAAGCAGTGTCGGAAACTTCGAAAAGACATTCTAAAAATACTTCTAAAATTTATACACACTTTGATTTCTACAAATTTCCAATTTAAGAAGCGAATAAACAACTATATTATACATATAAAAATTAAAAAATGTAATTATAGATGTCATTTAGATAATATTCTCGTATTGTAAGTTTGCATTAATGTTTAATTTATATTCCAGTTATGTATTATTTATTTTAAAAGTCTTTGAAAAAGAATAAAGGTATCCGAAAATGTAGGTATTTAATAAAGAGCTTATTTTACCATCAACAGACTTCAAACACATTATTTAAGAAAAACAATTATTAAGAAGAAGAAAGTTGTTATTTTAGAAACCTTACGGTCCGCTAAAGACTAAGATACAGGATCGAGTCCTGTCCGTGACCTTATATTTTAATTACTAGCTTGATTTGAAGTGATCATTTGAACTTAGCATGAAAGTATAAGTTATTATTTCATCTTATTCACTGTAATACGTTAGTATTTATCAACTTATCTTGTGTAATTAACTACATAATATATTTATATATATATATATATATATATATATATATATATATATATATTACTCATATTTAGACCAGGGTAGAAAATTAATGGATTACATCAAATAATTTTAAACACCGTGTATAAGGAATTTCATTAAATAATACGCTTTATTAAAACCGTGAAGCATAAAAATTTATTAGTTTCATTAAACATAAGAGATTTAAATCATGTACAAGACGCTTTATATCAAAAGAAGCAGTATTAAAAGCTCTGCGTGTAATGTAATTATTCCTAAACAAATGGAAATTACGTGCAAAATTTATCTTAATTAACTCTATTTCAAATAACCGGTATTGAACAAAACGTACAGATAATATCTATAGAAACTTGTAAAACCCAAGATTATAATATCAGAAAATAAAGCTCTGAGAATTAATATTATTTTGAACACCTGCGTAGTTTAAATATCACATACGGCGTAAATTTTGTAGATAATTAATAGTTTCAAAGAATCTTGGAGAAACCGGGGCTTAATATTCACGAGAATGTGCGATACGGGGTTATTAAACCCAGATAACAGTCCACATGGACTAAAATATAATCGATAATAAAGAATATCAATTTGCACCAATACGAACAGGTTAGAAAAGGAAAGAGAAATGCGTCAAGCAAAGACACATATAGTAAAAGGCGGGATTTAAGCAACGTCACGAGGGTCACAATTGGTTGAAAATAGGATGCAAATATCAGAGGTAGAAACAACTATTTCTGTACAAAATTAATTAGTTTTTCTCGGACATGCTTGCGTGCCGTGTGTTGAAATTTCTGAGATTTAAATGGGACGAGTGAAAATTCGTAAAATCGACGCGCGAGCGACAGACTGGGAACATAGAATGAGGAATTCTTTAGAATTACCCGTTTTGAGGACAAAAGCGACGTGCCGGCTTTTTGCTATATATACCGAGATGAATATAAACAAGCCCTCTTAGACTTTTGACTATTCGATGCGTTAAAAGCTCGTACATCCGCGACTTGATTGAAGATGTTAAACAGTGCATTTTAGTTTGATAAAATAATTTAAAATTTTGCTCGTATATTTTAGTGATTCAAAATAGCTGGTTATTTACGTGCTAACATGAATGTACTTCAGTGCACGTAGATACAAGGTAATAAAATTTAGTTTCACTGTACCAATTAGCAAAATTTACAACGACAAATGTATACACAAAAGTAGGCAGTTTTGGCGTATATTGGTGAAAGAAGTATGAAGTTATTTGCTATTTTTCGGGGTGTTAATAATTAAATGGTTCAAATACGTGTCTGGATCCACGAAACAAGGGTCAGATATACATAGATGAGTTCCGGAAAAGCCCAGAAACAACTTTAAATAAATGGTGATGGAGAAAATTTTAAAAGCGTTGAGAATTAGAAGCCGTAAATATAATCCTGTTGGAATGGTGTGATTAACTAAAGGGACGATGTACTTTGAAGCTACGAGGACAGTAACCTTCAGGTAAATTATACTATTTTGTTTGACATTTTGTGTGTGTTGAATAACTTTATAATTGATTTACTTTAAATGGACATTAGTGAAATTGTACTAACCATAAAATTTTAATTTTAAGATGAAATCTGCTTGTTTAAGTAGAAAGGGGTATTTAGTATTGATGTTCTGAATTATGATGAAAATATGGGTATGTCTTTGAGCTCAATTAGACGAACCTGGTTAATTAACGTAAAGGGGTGGTAGATGCTCCCTTTTTACTCTGCATATATTGTTATAGTAATTAGTAGGCATCCTACAAGGACTTTAATTTTGGATGCACATTAAAATGATAATAAAATTAATCTTGAAATTCTTTTTAAAACTGAAATTTATGCTGAGTTTAAATTTTGAAATTTTAATGTATTCTGAATATTGATGTAAATAGAGTTAACGTTGATGTTTTTGGTAGGAATGTGTTGTTTTTTTATTAATGAGGAGGTTTATAACATTAGGTGAGCAGCCGAGGCGAAAAGAGGATCACAGCCGTTTATGACGCCCAATCTGTGGGACTAGAATTTTTTTGTTGAAAGGACCCAGTTCCCGCATTCAGAAGAGGATATCACAGCAATATATATATTTATATACATAAATATTTTAGATAGTTAATTACACAAGGTAAGTTGATAAATACTATAGTATTATAGTGAATAAGATGAAATAATAACTTAGACGTTTCTGCAAAGCCCAAATGATCATTTCAAATCGAGCTAGTAACTGGAAGATGGAAAATATAAGGTCTTGGACAGGACTTGAACCTGTATCCTGATTTTGCCGGAACCATGCGTTTACCAATTACGCTACGGAGACCGATGACACAATTGGGAAATTTACAAATTTAAACCGTGTACACAACTATACATAAACCTAACTTTCAATTACGTTTGGCATTTTTGTCAACCATATCTGACATTGTCAAGTTTTTGACTTATGTCAGTTATAGACAGGAAGCTACGCTCGAAATAACGGCTATGAGCCAAATATTAAATATATAAATATTTTAGATAGTTAATTACACAAGGTAAGTTGATAAATACTATAGTATTATAGTGAATAAGATGAAATAATAACTTAGACTTTTATGCAAAGCCCAAATGATCATTTCAAATCGAGCTAGTAATTGGAAGATGGAAAATATAAAGTTTTGGACAGGACTTGAACCTGTATCCTGGTTTTGCCGGAACCATGCGTCTAAGTTATTATTTCATCTTATTCACTATAATACTACAGTATTTATCAACTTACCTTGTGTAATTAACTATCTAAAATATTTATATATTTAATATTTGGCTCATAGCCGTTATTTCGAGCGTAGCTTTCTGTCTATAACCAACATATGTCAAAAACTTGACAATGTCAGATATGATTGACAAAAATGCCAAACGTAATTGAAAGATAGGTTTATGTATAGTTGTGTACACGATTTAAATTTGTAAATTTCCCAATTGTTTTATCGGTTTCGGTGGCGTAATTGGTAAACGCATGGTTCCGGCAAAACCAGGATACAGGTTCAAGTCCTGTCAAAGACCTTATATTTTCCATCTTCCAATTACTAGCTCGATTTGAAATGATCATTTGGGCTTTGCATAAAAGTCTAAGTTATTATTTCATCTTATTCACTATATACATGTTGCTATGTATTAGCTGGAACTCTCAAGCCCCGTCGTTGTTCCGTCCAATAAATACTTGAGATGATAACGCCGTACTCGGTATCAATGGCGTTTTCTACTTATAACTCCACCTCTCTGTTTAAATTATCAAATTTCACTCCCACTAATGTTATTATTCTGCCACGGCTAGCTTATATTATTATTCTACACAAAGTTACGATGATCAATTCTTCTTCCTTTTACCCCTTTATGATTACCTCTTTGTTTGAATTATAAAATGAAGTTAATTAATTCCATACAATGAAAACAAATACTATGTACAGGTTTTAAAAACTATTAAAATACACTTTTCAATGAATCAATATTCTAAATCTTATTTATCTCAAAAAATCATATGCTTTGCAATCAATCTAAGGTCACCAAAAACTATTTTTTTTATCAAAGAAGCCTGGAACGTTCAAAACCCTTTTATTATATTACGTACTTTCAACGTATGCAAAGTTCGTTGCTGACTCTGTTACACAAGTTTATATTAATTAGGCAAATTCAATATTCAAATTCAAATAGAAAAAATATGTTTTAAAACTAATAAGATCTAACCTGGTCTGTTTACTTCGTGCTCCTTTATTGATTCTCAAAAAATTATCGACGCTTTAAAATATTATACCATCAATTAGAATTTTCCATGCATTATTATACCATCCATTTGGATCATTAACATCGTATTCAAAATTATTCTCCACCAATTTGGAATTATTATACACCCATTTGAAATATTATCTATCCACTCGCTTTATGATACACGCATTTGAATCATTACTATCGGCCTCAAATCTATTATATTATTACACCTCGAATTATTCTCACCAGTCTCAGAATTATTACCGTCAAACTTAGATTTATTGTCATCAAACTTAGAGCCGTTAATCGGCAATAGAAATTTTCATATTCGTAGCACTATCTGTCACTAAACAATTTTATTATTAAAATATTATTATTACGCGTTACTCTTAGATTCAGAGTAACGCAGTTTGGCCTTGTTGAGTTGAAACTGAGCTCCGTTATCATTGCTCGCTGTTAATATATGGATTGATCCTCCTTTGTATGTGGGCTTGGTTTACTAATCTTAACCAATGAGGTCTTTGTATTTCCTACACTTAAAGTGGTTTTCTGATGTAACACTTTTGGCTTTTCGAGTAATGGTTGTTTGCTACAGATGCTTTGTTATCAGACCATGCGGTGTTTTGAGTAATATAATCGCTTTTCCATATTATACAAAAATACCTGATGCAATTTAAATTTCGATTTTCATGCTTATGTACGCATCTTTGATTACCTTTACTATTAAAATGTTAATTGTTTCTACGCACTTACCGAAAGCTTCTTTAAGTTTTATCTCTTATCTCCGTATTATTTATCATAACTGATTAGAATTCTTTTGAATGCGTGTTTAATTACATTTATTATCATTCTCTTCTAAATACGCGTGCTTCTACTGAAAAATGTCGTTGTTTGCATTACTGAAAATTACTAAAACTCTATATACCGGGTGTTAAATCTTTATTATTCACCTAATGCATGAATTACCTATTTCTATGCTAACTATGCGTCCTATTGTTGTGAGATGTGTTTATTTGCGTCGCTTAAAACTACTTATGCTCAATATACAGGGTGTTAAATGCTTACTATTTACAAACTATCCCAATTACTCAATTTTCTACTAAATAAATGCAGTTTTCTGCTTCCTATTATAATTTATGATTCCTGCACGACCTTTGCTATATAAGACACCCTTAAACAACCCCTTATCACAGCAATATATATATATATATATATATATATATATATATATAAATGTTAGTTATTAACTATGCTGTGTTGTGAATATATTCTTGTTCTTTCTTGCAGAATGTGTTTATAAAGATACAGGAAGTGATCTGGTATCAAGCGTAAATAATTCTTTGGTTTTTGTTGCTACTGTTAATAATTTTGGCTCTTTAAAGAACATTTTGGACGCAAGAGATCATGTTTGGCGCTCACTGAAGCGTAAAGATGGCATTGTATACGTACTTTTATTTTCGATGTTACAGTTTTGTACTTCTATGCGCGTTCCTGTATCTGGAACACATCATTCGTCAGTCGTATACATTTTGTGGGCCACAAAATAATAAAAAGATTTTGAAATTTGTTTATCGTTTAGTGCTGACTGGTGTAAAGTTGGCGCTAATTAAACTAAATCTGCTGTGTTTTAAATATTAGAAATTTGTAATTTTGAGGAGAATTTGTTGCACTTTATTTAATTTGGTGCAAAGTGCGAATTGAAACTGAAGTTAAAAATTTCGGACGCATTAAGAGGCCTTTTAGGGGGAAACAAAGGGTTAAAAATTAAAAAGTTCATTTTTTTAATTAGATTGGTGTTCAGCGCAAAGTTGAGACTAATCAATTTAATATGTCAATATTTTTCTGGTCCTTAATATTGAATAGTTGAATTTTAGAGCGCACCTACGCCTAGCATAAAGTATTTGTTTCAAAATTTGAACCTAGTTTTGTAACACTAAATTGACGCACCTCACAGTAACTTCTTTTGCAATTTTAACAGGTTTAATTAAGACCAACAGCAATTATTTTTTTAAATTTAAATGACAACTATAAATAATTCTCCTCTTTTAAGTCCGACGCATAGTGTCTAATGAAACTTTTAATAACACATGAGAGCTTTATTATTGCATATTAAATTAAAAGAAACGAGCAAATTACTGGACTCCAAGGCAATTTAAATCCGAGAACGCCCTTGGGTGTCCTAAATTCTTGGTTGAAACTCAACGATATGAAATTTATACGTCCAAAAGGTTTTCTATTAATCAGCGAACTTTTTCCCTCGATCTCTGTATTATTCAAGCTCGGTCTACCTACACTCAAACCATAATTCCCAGCTGACATCATTGTATATTAGATTTCTCGAAATAGCGAAATTCTCTAAAAGAATTAGTAGGTGTTAAGCATTCTAAATCGCTCTCATGAATCATATCTCATTCATGTTGTTTAAGTAGTAATAACCGTAGTAATAAAAATAGTTTACATACATTTACATCAGACAGACTACTTAAAGCCCCCCAGTTTATATCACGAGTTGGCTAAAAATAGCCGTAAAAATATGCATCAGCAGATAAGTTTAATAATTAGTCATGAAATCACCTTGTCTTGTTAACGGCTCAATTTTATTCTATGTATGCATTAGCGCTCCCTTGATACTAAAATAACGTTGGTTGTTTGGCTTTAATTTTTCTAAAAGAAGAACAGCTGTAAATATACTCTTTCGTATATTTATAAATCCAACCGTTTTTCATGATTAAATCCCAAACTGGACGCGACAGTCAAAAAGGATCTTAAAAACTGAATTTTATACTCACTAAAAAATGCCAAGCAATGACAATATTTAGAACATTGAATCCAACACAATATCAGCTAAAATTCAAACAGGAATTTCTAAAATGCCTAAGTAGTGGGGCTAGGGTCGGTTTCAACTCAAAATGCGTTCGCTCTTGTTATGCGTTGTAAAAGTAGGTCACTTGCGAAAAACGCTAAGCCGTTATGAAGTCACAGTAGGTCGGCTCTGGGGAGAAGTTAATAAGTAGATTAGCTAGAAACAAAAACCAAGGGTGGTTTCAGCTCAAAGTGTGTTCGTTTTTGTGATACCCTAAAAAAGTAGATTACCAACAAAAACAGTTAAGCTATTTTGAACTAAAAGTAATGCCTAGATAAAAGTGGAAAAAAATCAAATGCGTAATCACTAAGGCAGGTTTCAGATCAACATATGTCTTCTGTAATAAACTGAAAAGTGGGTGAATTTGAAACTTCATTTTCTAGAGTGCGCAGATACACTATAACTAGCTGAATCTAACACTAATTTAATTTATCGAACTTAAACTGCATTTTTGCATACATATGTGTTTAGGCTTATTTACAATATTTACACGTTTTACCTTAAGCTTATAGACATTAATTAATGTCGCTTATCCTTTAACCGAACAGTACTTAACCCCTTCCTATAATCCGGTTCTATCCACTACCTACCTACAAGAAAAGGGACTAAATGGTGAGAAAAGACAGAAATACCAGTGCTTCGAAAGTCGTAGCAAGCGTCACATGTACGCAATATGTTGTCGTGGTTATTTTGCAGTAATTAGTGCCGTACAATCGGTTCGCGTGCTAATTAACATTACTACAGTCCGCAATCAATTAATAGTTTCGTTACATTGATCGACCAGCGTTGAATCAAGATCGCAGTCATTAAAGGTAGGTGAATTCCATATCATTGGTTCATCCCTTTATCCATACATTTTGGTTCCTTTCGACCGCATTAATTAATATTTGCATATAAAATTGATTATCTAATCAAACAATTAGAGTAATCAGGGCAGTTTTACACATTAATAGTAATTGCAGTTAGGCTTATTTCATAATATTTGTGCATGCCGTTGCATTTTAAAAGTTACTTCTTAAAATTTAAGTGCATTAAAAAAGCAGTTAATTTAAATTAAGCGTATACAAATAGGAAAAACATCATTGCGATACCCCTGTTCTAAGAACTTGCATTGTATACCTGAAGCTGCACTAATCTATTTTGGTGAGAGCTTAAAGAACCGTTATTCCTCGAGGTATCTTAAGGGTTGTGGTCAACACAAGTCTCATTTTAACGTTAAATTAAAGTGTCACTCAGGATTAGCTACATAATTGCTAGTTTCTTGAAAAGTGGTAGAGTAGTAACATGTTCATCATTAGTTTGGGTTACATCTTTAAGATTTGTTATTTTTGTGACAAGGGTACTCGTGTTTAGGGGAATAGCTATTTTGTTCGAAATGACTCAGATGCTTATGGACCGTCTTATAGTAGATGGAAAAGGGTGTTTGGATAGAATAGAAAATTTGTTTGAAAGTATTTCAAAGTTGGAATATAATCTTGAAAACCAAGCAATCGCTTCGATGATGGTACAGTCAGCTGTAGAGATAAAGGAGGAATTTGATGCATCCTACAAAAGGTGTGTGTTAGACGAGGATGATTCGGACAGTTTGAGTCAAATTACAGCAATCAGAATTGAATTGGATAAAACTTTAATATCAATTAAAGTTATTGGGGCAAAATTTGTTAGTTTGGTTGAAAGTAAGCAGGAAGCGAAACCGTTTTCTACAAGTAGATCGTCGTATGATAACGCTGGTATAGGTATCACCAGTAATTTAAAACTTCCAAAGGTCGCAATTGGGAGCTTTTCTGGACGCATAGAGCATTGGGAATCGTTTCATAGTTTGTATAAAAATCTCATTCATTTAAATACACAGTTATTACCGATCGAAAAGTTTTATTTCTTACTGAAGCGTTGGATGTAGATTCCAGAAATTTAATTCGTCATCTACCAATAAATAATGACAATTATGAAATTGCATACTCCGTTATAGTACAACGCTATGACTCACGCCGTTTGATTGTCAATACATATTGGTCAGCTCTTGAAAATTGTCCTAAGGTGAAAGCAAAATCACATACAGAACTTAGGGATTTGTTGAATTGTTTTACAGAGAATTTGTCCGGTTTACGTCAAATAAAAATTGATTTACTTAATTTAATATTGTTTAATTTGTTGAGCAAAAAGGTTGATGCTGACCTCTTAAAGGCATTTGAGGTTGAAAATAATGAAGAAATACCTACATACGAGCAATTGAAATCATTTCTTGAAAAACAGTGTAAAGCTCTGGAAATTAGTAGTATGATTTCGTCCGAACCATCGAAGTCAAGTTCAAAACACACGTTGAATACAAACATTAAGGAAAAGCGTTTTTCTTTTAATCCGAAGTCATATGTTAAAACCTCATTACTTACAACTTCAAACGCGGTAAAATGTTTGGTTTGCAATGGTAATCATCAGATTTATCGTTGTCAAATTTTTTTGGATAAGGTTCCTCAAGAGAGGTATAATACTGCAAAGGATAAAAATTTGTGTATCAATTGTCTTCAAGATACACATAAAATTGCAACATGCCCTTCAAAATCGGTATGTAAAAAATGTCACAGAAAGGGTCACAATACCCTCCTTCATTTTGAAAATTCTGCTTCTGTTGTTGAAACAAAACCTGCTGCTGCAGATGTTTCAAATGTTGCCAGTAGACCATTTAGTGACGAACTGCCGCCACATTTCCTCCAGAATCCCACATTTCCTCACACATCTGGACCAAAAAGTTTTCTTCGACTAACCATTTTTCATCTTTCGAGATAAATATATCTTAATTTTTCATCTTTCGAGATAAATGAGCATCCTCATTTCCACACACGAGATGAACCTATTTTTAAGATTTTTTTACCGCTAACATTCTGGACCAAAAAGTTTTCTTCGACTAGCCATTTTTTTATCTTTCGAGATAAACCTATCTTGTTTGGTATTAATCAATATTAGAATTTTCTCAGCTACCCGAATTTCTAGGAATTTTTTAGATAGCACCATCCCTAAGGGAGCTACCCCCAATTTTAAGATTTTTTACCTATAGCGACTTTTGAGCGTTCTTATAAATTTTTTATACATGCAATACATCTTGTTAGTCTAAAATTTTACGCAGAATTCGAATCTGCAAACAGATTTGAAATCGGACCACGCCCTGCAAAGTTATACTAAAACTCTCAAACCTTTTTAAAATTTTTGCTCGTATATATTTAACTCCATTTTTTAAAACCTTTTTCGCTACCCAAGACATATGCTTTAACCAACATAAATAAATTAAACACCCAAAATTTTAATAATTTATTTATCCAACTTACAGTTTAATAAACTAATTACAAAGTATAACATTATTTCCTGTGCGTAGCCGAAAGTTTAACCTGTAACAAAAAAAAAAGATTAATGGGTTGTTTAAATAGACCTGTAACAAAAGAGATTAAAGTAAAAGAAAGGAGACGTGTTTTCAGTCAATAAAACATATTGTTGTTAATCCAACAATATGTTTTACCGTCCAGCGACACCACGTGGAGGTAAACACATGCCGCCGGGAACAAAGGAAATTTTAAGGATGGGGGAGGGTAGATATGCTTATAACTAACTTACATACTATATATACACAATAAAATATATACAAATATAAACAACTTAACCTATATCCTTATGCCCCCATGCGTAGGTTGATATGCTTCCGGGGATGACGTAACGCTTGTCATCTGCGCCCGATAAACTGATTTTATTAATAAGCTGTGTATAAAGTTGGTGTTTCTTACTCCGGATTGATACCATCGTATTCATGAGGGCACCAGAATTATTATGTACAATGTCCTTAAAACTATCTACACTAATCCCCGCCACCACACTACGACTAACACCCTTAATCTTTTAACAATGTCTTTCTCACTTACTATGCAATACGATTTGGCCCTGGTGCCGACGAACTCAAGACCAAATCGCCACAAAACTCATCCTTAAACTTACCCAACACCTTTTTGTTTATAAGTGGTATATTGTATTTATTGTTTGGAGGGTAATCACTTGTATCAAAATGTATTATGTTTGCGCTAATGTCACTGTACAAGTCTGGCGTCTCAACACTATAAACCAAAGAGTCTGTATCAGTATAAAGCAGGGACAATCTGGGACCATACAGAGGAACCATGGTACTGTAGTGAAAGTCATACATAAGAGTTTTGACAAATCTAAAATTGACAATCCTGCATAGATTGGTTTGTTGTAAGTGGCTTTACACGATTCATCTGTATGATCACCAGATCTTCCCCAACACGGTACAACTGTTAAAGTTAGGTTTAGCTATTAGTCCACTCGCGCACAACTTTTTCCCGTCGTGTTCCCATCGCGTGACTATTTTGACATCGACCCTTTGTCCACGTTCTCCATTGTTTTACCAAAACCGCATTGTTCATAAGTTTGAAAAATCTTTTCAAACGCATTAGCGGCAGAGGTACGGAGATTCGTGTTGAGATCAATGTAGGGTTTTAACCACGTCGACTGATCAAACTCCAACACGCGATGCACAACAGTTAATTGCAGACCGTTACGCAGAGCCTGCTGCAAGTTGCGGTAGTGAACAATGTATTTTGTTTTGTCCAGAAGGGTGGCGAGTAACTTAGGCGTCTTCGAAAACGGTGTTGGAGGTACCATCAATTCAGGGCAGAAAGGCAAGTCATTGTGATCGTTGTGAAGATGTTCTGGATACTGTATGTCAACTTCCAAAATATACCCTTTTCGTGCGTGCTTGGTATATTTAATATTTCTTGTTTTATATGATGTACCTGGTCCGTGTTTAACCATCTAAAGCCGCTAATGGGCAAATGTTGGGACATGGCCCATCCGTATAAATTGTTAGCATCCAGATACGTTAAGTACTTGGATGACTCGTCAGGGTTGTAGTCTTCCATATATTTATTGTTGGCTTTGGCATACCGACTGCTGCACTGGGTTAACCCACCACGTATCCCTTTCTTGATAAAATGTTGCATGCTGACATCGGTCATCAACTCGAGCTTCACCCCAGTGCGCTTCAACATGGCATCCCAACTCAAACTAGGAGCAGTCACGTACTGGCATGGGTCTAGATCATAGGTTTTTGTGCAGACGTCTCTGAAGTTCTCGAAAATGTCTGCTAGTAACAAAACGTCTGTTTTCAAATAAAGATCGCTGTAATCCCCAAGCGTTCGGATTTTGAATGTTCTCCATACATTCTGTGCGTGTTCATAATCTGCATACGACACCGCTGTGGCGGTTAGACCGTTGTAGAAAGCATTTTGTGGTGGTAGAGCCTTCTCTTCCAATACGGTAATATCTTTCACGTAGTCGTACGGGAACACACCCTTCCGATGTAATAGAGCAAACTCTTCGGTATTGGGGAAACAGCTCTTTAGTTCAACAAACTGTTCAGCATTCAAGTTGGAGGCTAGTTTATTTAAGCTAGATGCCATGAAGCGTAAGGAGTCTACAAATCTCAGTGTAATGAAAGATTCATCAGTTTCATCATCGTTTTCCTTAGACAATCTAACGTTTTTTGTAAACGATATGAACCTCTCCTTATTATTCGGGATTACAGTAACCCTTTCTTTGTCGTATCCCAACTCTTTCACAATGAAATGTGAATCATAACCGCTTAGGTTATGAAACACCACCGGGATAAACTTTGGAACCGTGTATTTAATGTTGCATTGGGAGTGTGCGGCAAAGCGAAATCTCCCTGAGAGGTGGCAGTGATCCCTCACCCTCTCATTTCCCAAAGGCTGCTTACAGATGCCGCACTCCTCAACCATATGGAACAACAACTCATCTAGGGGCTCCATTGGAAGCATGGGGGTGTTTGTTTTTAAAATTTTTCCCAATCGTTGGGCTTCCTCTTTCATCTTTTCCATAAAAACTTTTGCGGCTTCAGGCCCTCTGTACAGTTCAAATTTGTTAAACGAGTCATCGTATGAACACTTGATATAGTATGCAAAACTGAAGGGTTCGTGGTGTTGTGTGCTGTTGGTGAAGGAAGAGGTGGGATCCGGAACTGCAGAGCTAATAGGCTTCAACACACTTTCGAAGTCAGCATAAATCACGAACGGTACCCGCATTTGTTTGTGGATGTTGGTGAACTCGAGGATGTTGTTGAAATGGTTTGGCATGGTAGTAGCGACATGGTTGCAGTCTTGTTCGGTGTGTTTAACAAGTTGCTCCTCGCTGCGAAAAAACACAAGACATCCATCGCACAAGAATTTCTGTCCATAGCGGGACAACTGCTTACGCACTAGCTTCCCCAAATCTTTGATCCAACAGTAGTGGGACTTGCATCCATCCTGAATGTACAGTAGGTTCACATGCCGATTCCTTTTATTAGCGGTGAAATGTAGCGGTCCAACGATGGACTTGCCTTCTACCCCAAAGACGTTGACGCTGATGTCGTTTAAATCCTCAAACCTGGGGATGTCCTTAACTCTAATCGGGAACTCAATGTCGACAAAGTTGAGCACCGTGCTGTAATGCGGGTAGCTACCGACCCTTTGCGGATCGTGAGCACCGGGGTAGAGCGCAGCCACAACACACCAGGCAAAGCATGCGTCGTCTTGGTTCTGGATGTTAATAACTGCATGCTTCTCATGAATCCATTTGGGGAGCTCGATGTAGGAGGATCCGCGCATTGGTTGGTACTTGTTAACATTTACCTCCAAGTACAACACATGTTTCAGAGTCCATCCTAAAATATAAAAATTAGAAAAAATTAATAATTGTAGAAACTAACCAGAATCACGTTCTTGGAACTCGTCCGACTTAGCCGACATTCTCTCCACAAAGGTGTTGTAGACCGCTCCCAGGTCACTGGAGGAGGTGACCACAACATTTCGAGTGTTGAAGGATTTAACATCTTCAACACCCTCTGCCACAGTCATCTTGGTGTAGCCACCAAACAACTCGCAATTAACCTTGAGGGAGGTGTGTATAGCCAGCTGTTCCCCGACTAAGGCAATGAACCTCTCCTTCTGCTCGCGTAGAAAATCCAATAGACCTAAAAATACAAACTAAGCAAACACAAAATACTTATAAAAAATACATACCAATAGAAATATTGTTTTTAATTCTGTATGTCGCAATTCGACTTTTGAATGCGGTCGCTACTACTTCTACACCGCCATCCAGGACGCGACTAGCATTAGCCTTGTGCGCGCTGGATCGCTGGTGGGCTGCCAAGTTAGCAACGTCCACATTACACTCGATACATCTCCGCGACTTCTTGAGGGCAGGTCCCTCAACCGTCGGTGCAGCCGGTCGTTTGATTCCGGATGGTCCGGCAACAGGTACCACTACACCATGCTTGGTATCCTTGTGCCGTTTTAGGCTATCCTTCCGTGAGAAAGATGCAGGGCATGCATCGCAAACAAAAAGACCGGTGGATTTCGATCCCACGTCATGTTGTTGGAGCTGGTGCCGTTTTAAATTATCACCTCGAGAGAAAGCTGCACCACAGACGTTGCACACGAATGAAGCCATTTTTCTATAAGAAAATTAAAAACTGGTTAAAGACTTTTTAGCTGTTGTAACTAGTCAAAGACTAAACAGAAACTGAATCATATTGCTTTGCATGGTGCTTTTATACCCTGCTGGTATAATTAAGTAATTTACTTTTAAAAACCCCAGCGTCGTTTAACCTTGAGCAACATTCCAAACTAGTCTAATCACGTCGGTTAAAATCAATTAGCTTCTTGCTTACGCACTACATCTATAATTATCGGATGTATCACTTTAACTTTCACTTCTACTCTAATTGTTTACAGACATTTCAAGCCTGGAATTTTTTTAAATGAAAACAATAATGAAGAAGACGAAGGTCACCTTTCACAATAAACCTTAGAAAGTTTGGGTGATTTCGGTAACAAGGACAGCTCAAATCGTATAAAATACGAGCACGATTCCTCTATGTTCAGTACAAAATACAGCATAAAAGTAGATACAATGATATCCATTAAAGACGGTATAGTAATGTTTCAGCGGAGTTTGAGTGATGCTAGGATTAATATCGAACGTGGTTATATTTATGGTGATGATGTCGGATCATGTTATGACGACCCCAGGTGGATAAAGTTGCAACAAGCATGGACTGTTTGTGATCAATTCGACCGGAATCAAATAAATTACCATGAATTATTAGATAAATTTGAAGAATTAAATTTATTGAGAGACTTTATGGAATGCTTTTGAGCTATATAGAAAATTATAATTGTAAAAGTTTTGTATGTGTATTTTATGGTAAATTTATAAATAAAAATGTTGATATAATTCGAATATTTATCATTCTAAGTCACCTGAGTACAATTTACGCATGCGCAACAACAATTCTGAAACATTTAAAAGGAGGAGCTGCATAGGATTCCTTCTCAGTCATCTCAGTGAAATCAGTGCAAAGCAATGGAGTCTGTAGATGTTAATGATGCACAAGTTTCGTATACCGAAAATCTGATTAATAAGTTTACGTATAGTTTAAGTGAATTGAGTGAACACCTCATAATGTGGAAATTGGGTTTGTTATAAACCAGAGAATAAAACCCGTATTACGATTGGTGTGTAGCAAGAAATATTGTGGCAACCATGTTCTGGAATTGACATACGAAAATTGGTTAGCATTTACAAATTTTCAAGTGGAATTTCAAATCAACGTATTTTCTCGTGACGTGCTAAACACTCGATTAAATGGTGCACCGAAACGGAAGATCTACACATACAACTAGGAGGTCCGTTCTTTATCACTCTGTCACCAGTGTCTGAATCAACCGAGAACGAAACGTTCCAGTTAAAAATAATAATGGGTGATAGCTCGATAGTTATAAATGAATTGGAGTGCCGTAAAATATTCCATATGCGAGAGTTGTTTGAGTATCAACTTAAACAGTTGGAAAGTCGCAACTTCCCAGCATTATACAGCGAATTAGTAGGATTTGTTGCTAATTCTAATTTAAATGATTGCGATGGGTTTAATACTATGACTGAAGGAGAGAAACGAATTAAAATCTTGATTGAAGGCGAAGTTCGAATTGGTAATATTTTATTCTACAACGAATTGAATCAGAGCGCACTAAATGCATTGGAGCTGGTTATATGTTTTCCGGATATATTTGTGCAAGACGTGATACGTACAAGAACATTAGTGGAAATGTTTAGACGTTTAAATTTGTCGGAATCTGAAGATTCTGGTTATGGTGATAACTAGAAAGAGTATTTTATAAAAGACAGCCCAAGAGACATGGATGTAAATGTATTGTTATTGTAAATATATTGTAAATTTTTTGAAAAGTATAAATAGACTCGTTGTTGTTTATTTATTTAGTATAGTTTGAGATTTTTGAGTAAACACATGATTATCTGTTCTGGAGAGGGTTTAATCAACAGCGCTATAAACAGGTTACCGTTTGAGCTGCATATTCCAGGTTATCAGTACTGCGGTCCTGGTACAAAGTTGGATGAACGCTTAGCAAGAGGTGATCCTGGAATAAACGAATTAGATAAATTGTGTAAAGACCACGACATTGCATACTCCAAGTACCCCGACGATCTTCCAGCCAGACACCGAGCAGATAAAATTTTAGAAGAAGAAGCCTGGGGAGAGTTAAGTCTAAAACGCAAAGTTTGGGGAAAAAGCCGCAGCTTGGTTTGTGACAAACGCTATGAAAGCGAAGAGAAAATGGGTATGGGTTTAAAGAAGAAAATAAGTTTTAAAGGTGGATTTTGAAGAAAATACGATCCGCAATAGACCGAGTTGGTTCCGACAACTTGAAAAAGCTGTTAGATGTTGGTATTCTAATTGGTAAAAAAATCATAAAAGGAGCCGGTGGGAGAAACAAAATTAAAGTCCCACGTATTATACCCGTTCCACAGAAAGGAGGTTTTCTACCATTGATTCCTATATTTGCGGGACTAAGTGCCCTAGGAGCACTAACAGGTGGTGCTGCAGGGATAGCTAAAGCAGTAAATGATGTCAAGACAGCCAACGAACAGCTTAAGGAGAGCGAACGACACAACAGATCTATGGAAGCCATTACCGTTGGGAAAAAAGGAAATGGAATGTTTCTAAAACCATACAAAAAAGGCACAGCATTATTCCTGAAACCGTACAAACAGGGGCGTGGCATTAGTAAAAAAGTATCAAAAAACTAAGCAAGTTACCTCGAAGAGCTCTCACCGATGTAGATATAAGGAAACACGCATCTAACATTCCTCATTTTCGTGGTGTCTTTTCTAGAGATCAGTTACAGAAGATTACACCGCGTGTCAACGAATCGGGAGTGATTAATTTGGATACCACCAAAGGTTCGGGTACACATTGGGTGGGGTACCGAAAACGCGGAAATAGTGTGTATTACTACGATTCGTTTGGAGACTTGAGACCGCCGGAAGAAGTAAAGAGATATTTTCGAGGTTGTAAAATTTACTACAACAGTGTAACGGAGCAGACTTACAACACATACAATTGTGGACATTTAGTGTTAAAGTTTCTTAGTGACAATGGCTAAAACAGTGAGCGTGTTCGGGTATGGTAATGTCATATCGACAGGATCCATTTACCCACCAATTAAATTGAAACAAGACGGTGAATATGCTTTGGGTCTAGTGGGATTGTACACTTGTAACACTGTGCAAAACATACATTCAGGAAACAACATATTATACTTTAACGATCCAGAGCATCGCAGAATAACCATTGAACCCGGATCATACGAATTAGAAGAAATAAATGCATATATACAGGATGTTTTCAAAAAATGGTTCAGTCAGAAGCCGGACATCAACGAGAACATTGAAAAATATTTTAAACTGAGTGCCAACAATAATACATTAAAGTGTTCTATACGAAGCAGTATACCGATTGATTTTGGGGCAAACCGTAAAACAATATTGGAAGCATCTTGGGGTTTACCAACCGCAAATTGGCCGCAGATACCGTACATATCGCTAATCAGCAAGTGAACATAATATCGGTCTCAAACATTTTGTGGAAACCAATATCACCAGCTGTTCGTTCAGAAACAATTTTCTTACCCACAGCATATTCGAATTCAGTTTATCTGTACCACCCGGGTATAATCTGGAAAAGGAGACTAACCACGATATATAAAAACCTCTGAGCGTGACAGAAATTGATAATATTACAATCAGACTAGTCGATCATTTGGGTGAATTGGTAAACTTTTCACCTGAAACATACACCTGTGTGAGACTGGAAATAAAAGCAGCTGAAAATGCCCATCGATTTTGTATATAAAACACGCTACAACACCCCCAGACGACTAGTAGTGAATACGACATCAAAGCGTCAAGTTGTCGAGAGACTTACAGCAGAAGAAATACGTTTCTTAAAATCTTTGGGGTTAAAAGTTATAAATGATGGGCGGCAGAAGTAAACGCAGCTTAGATCTCTACGGTGATGACCACATTAAACTTGGAAGGCTTAAATATGAGGACGTGCCCAAATTGGATGTGTTTGGAGGTTATAAATTAGACGAAACCATAATAAAGGAAGATTATTATACATATCTTCCCTTTACATTGAACGCAGAAAACAACGATCGAATTTCAATTGAAATCCAGAGCAGTGACAACATCACATTCCCCCATGAAAGTTTTATATTTATAAGGGGCACCTATAAACCTACGGAAACATTAAGAGAAGCGTCAGCAACTGTAGACCCGATTAGAGCAGCAGAACCAGACCCTAAAGCTTACGAGTTTACTAGAAATGCGCCATATTTTCTGTTTGAGGAAATTCAATACAAATTGGGTAATAATCAAATAATAGATGTCTGCCGAATCCCTGGAATTACAAGAACTATTAAAGGTTTAGTATCCATGGAAGAATCAGAAACAAAATCTATTACACATACCGGGTGGAAGCCAGATACCATATTCCAAGATGGACGGTTTAGTTGTGCTATACCGCTAAAACCATTTTGGGTTTTTGAAGATTACAAGAAAACTATCGTCAACATGCCTCAAGAGCTGATTTTAATCAGATCCAAGTCGGACGTAAATTGCTACAAGTCGATTGGAAATACAGTAACGTTCAAAATACAACGTATTTCATGGGAGGTCCGCATATAACATTAAGTGACTTCGCCAAGGCGTCACTGCTTTCGGAAATGCAAAATCAATCATCTATAATGGTTGCATTCAGAAAATGGGAACTACATGAATTACCGTCTCTAACACAATCAAAGTCGCAAGTATGGAGAATTAAAGTATCGAACGAAACAGAGAAGGCTCGGTGGATATTACTGGCGCTGCAAAATGGGAAGTACGACAGGAAAGAAGAAAATGCTACAAGCTTTACGAATGCCAATATAACCAATGTCAAAGTGTTTTAAACTCTCAGATGTTCCCTCAAGGTCGATTAAATTTGGATTTCGAGCAGAATGACTACTTGCCAGCGTACCTGTCTTATGCATCTTTATGGAAAAATACTACCGAACAAATCGTCAAATAAATGTTTAATGGACTACAACAGGTTTAAGGAATCACCGTCTTTGTAATCGACTGTCGTCATCAATTTGAAAGCATCAAGGATGCAACTGTTGATGTAAGAATGGAATTAGAAGCTTCAAGAAATTTTGAACCGTCGATGAAGGCTTATGCTTTAATTATACATGACTCTATGTTTGAATATAATCCGTTTACGGAAATTGTTAATAGATTTATTCACAATTAAATATTTTGTATATATATTTTAATAAAATTGTATAAAAGCAAGGAATTATTTTGTTTCAATTAGTCTACTTTTATTTGTCGAATGGTGAGCATCTCCCACTCTGTACATAAGTTCTAGTTATTTTAGAGCGAATTTACCTCCATCAGAATAGGGTGAAATTGTCCTATAGAGTGAAATTGCCCCATAGAGTGAAATTGCCCCCATAGGGTGAAATTGCCCCCATAGGGTGAAATTGCCCCATAGAGTGAAATTGCCCCATAGGGTGAAAGTGTCCCCTACAGTATTGGTTAGCATGGTTCGCAATTACATAAGAAAACGAAGTAGTGGATACAGTAACGAAGCATTAGAAAAGCTATAGAAGAAGTTCGGCTGGGTAAATCAAGTATTTACTCCATCAGTAAAAAATATAATATACCGAAAGAGACGTTAAGCTATCACCGCAAGCAGCAGCAAAAGCAAGCGTACGCTCAAAGCAATATGGAGACTGCGAAACAAGAAGTTAAAATACCTATACAGAATTATGATAACTTTGCTATTGCTAGTGCAAGAGAGGATGGTAAACATGGTTCATTGTTCCCGTCTAACATACGAGCTATATTCGCTGGGCCATCGAGTTGTGGAAAACTAATGCTCTAATATCTCTGATCTTGCACGAGAATGGACTTAGATTTCAAAACGTTTATGTGTTTTCTAAAAGTTTATATCAACCGAAATACGAATTATTAAGAAACGTTTTTACACCATTAAAAGAAGAAATTGGGTACCATGAGTTTGAAAATTACGATGATTTGATTGAACCCAGAGATACCAAAGAAGATTCAATTATGGTTTTCGATGATATACCTGCAAACGAGCAAAGTAAAATCACTCAATTTTTCTCGTTCGGCCGACATAAAGCAATAGATTCGTTCTATCTATGTCAAACTTACGCTAGCGCCTTAAAACATAGACTCAGAGATAACACCAATGTAATCGCATTATGGAAACAGGATGACACAAACCTTCGCCATATCTTTTCGGATCATATAAGTGGTGACATGACATATCCAAAATTTAAAGAAATGTGTATACAGTGTTGGGGTGACTCAAAACATAATTTTATAACTGTTGTGAAAGATTTTGATTTGGATAATGGTCGATATAGGAAGAATTTCGACGAGTATATAAATATTTGACATTATTCAAAAAAGTTAGTTCTCATCCAAAGTTTCATGATGACGGACGTTAACAATTTTATTGCGAATAAACGCAGTCTTCATCTTATGCAGGATGCTGTACGAAAAAAGTTTGTAGCGTACAAAAAGGGAGACGCTACATCTCAGCAAAAATTCAAAGAGGTGCACAAACAATTGATCGATCCCTTGCAAATAACTGCTTCCCAGTTGCAATCGATCACCGAAAAAATTCCCATACCTACAACAAAGGTTAAAGTCGAAGACATGGAGGTACCTATAAAGAAAATTAAACAACTCGTTCCAGAAGAACCGTTCCATCTTTACTATGCGGGTGTGTTAGCTAGAGACGAAGACGAAAATATTGATAAATCAATTTATGGAGTAAAGTATAATGCGGAAACCGATACATGGAGTTTGTGGAAAAGTGTATTGATAATTAACCCGGAAACTAGCGATATAACATTAAACAATGTGATATATCCAGGTACGAGGGGTTTATACAATCTGCTGGTTTACAAAGACATCAGCCCCGAAGATGGCGATTTTAATTTGCATGAAGATTTGCCGAATTACTTGGAAATGATCAAATCTGCGTCGATTTTGAGAAGAAAGTTTAACCCATTTGCGGTGCACGATTTAAGCGGATTTCCAACAAATAACAAAAGTTTAACAAATATGTGCAAAATATCTCACCGAATTTCGGAGGAATCCCGAAAGAAAACAGCCAAAGAGAAGAAAACAGTCTAAGGGATCGGGTTTAGGCTTTTCTAATCGGTTTTACAAAAGTTTAAATTCAAAACCGGTGCAATATGTCTACTGGAATAATGTACATGAACTTGTGGATCGACTGAGATTGTTGAACGCATCCAACCGAGCTGGAAATACAAGCGAGGAAAACATTAACGAGATGGTGTCCATAATAGAAGAGTTGAGAGAAGAAGGTATAATACAGTGAGCTCAGTAAATAATTACACAGTTTTAAAATGCCTATCGATCGCTTCGGACGTTCAGAGCGTAAAGATGCTGATATTCGGCGCGGTCCTCCAGGTCGAGGATTTGTGCTAACGTTGGATGGTGATGGATACGATATGCAGCAAAGAAGGTTAGTGAATTCATCAGACCCGAAAGAAGATAGTGATTGTGTTAATCAGAGAAGCACTATAGTATTCAAGTCTGGAGAAGAAACAATTAGTTTTCGTAAAAGAAGGCTAGTGGATGTAATGGATCCTAAAGACGATAGTGATTGTGTTAATAAGAAATCTGTAATCAAGCTCGTGAATCAAGCCTTTTCATACTGTCTAAAAGTTCTGATGATATACAACGTAAAGATAAAGCCTTCAATGCAAGAAACCAGCGTATTGCAATGCTTGCTCAACCAGTTGAGCCATCTGATGCAGTTAATAAACAGTATGTAAATGAAAAATTGGATAAGCTTGTATCTGACTTTAAAACGTTTATACAGTTTTTTATTAATTTGACTGCAACTTCCGAGACAAATGAGAAGGAGCTCGGTCTTGCAATAGCATCGATTTACGAGGCGTCACCAGAAGCTATAAAAAACAAATACTACAAACCAAAGCTTCAGTTTATGTCAAAGGTGCAATTGGATAAAGATAACCCTATTAGTTTAGCAACAGTGTTAAGCAAAATGAGTAAAGAAATCATCGTTAAGGAATTATTTAAACCTGCAAGAAAAATTTTCAGCGTCGTCATACAAATCTGAAACATGTGAAACGTGATCTTATCCAATCGGACTTGTGCGAAATGCAGCCTTACTCGCGTGTGAACAATGGGTACAGATATATTATAATAGCAGTGGACTGTTTCACAAAATATGCTTTAGCAGAACCTTTAAAGACCAAGACTGGATTAGAAGTTACAAATGCTATGAAAAAAATATTGGACAAAATGCTGCAAGGAGAAAATAACGTAAAAATCAATCTACAAACGGATTTTGGGAAAGAGTACTACAACCGCTGGTTTAAAAATCTTATGCAAAAATGTAAGATAAACCATTACTCCACGTATTCCGCAATCAAAGCTAGCATGGTCGAGCGGTTGATTAGAACAATCAAAAACAAATTGTACAGAAGATTTTACTTGCAAGGCAGTCATAAATGGGTTAATATTTTGCCTAAGGTTATGGAAGAATACAATAATACACCGCATCGGGCTATTAACATGACACCTATGGAAGCAGAAGAACATCCGGAAAGAATAAAACTTTACACCGCTAACAGCGTTTCTAAAAGTCACAAGAAGTTGTATAAGGTTGGAGACATTGTGCGTATATCAAAATATAAAGCAGTATTCGATCGAGGATTTCACCCAAACTGGAGTACAGAACTATTCAAAATTGTTAAAGCACAACAAACGAGACCGACAACCTATCTGCTACAAGATTTGGAAGGTCGACCAATTCTAGGTGCTTTTTACGAAGATGAAATTCAGCTCACAGCAGCACCCGACACGTACTTAGTGGAAAAGTTTTACGGAAACGGAAGCACGGGCGCGAATTATTAGTGTCGTGGTTGGGGATGGTAAAAGTTGGATTAAGAAAACAGACTTGCTTTAGTATCATCCAGATAATTACCTGGATGAAAAAATCATAAAAGGAGGAGTAAAGTCCCTTAACTGGATATATAGGAGAGATTTGCTTAGAACCCCATTCCCATCTGTGATTTGAAGCAGGAAGCATGTGTTTCATAATCGATTTACAAGGATATCAATACAAAACTAGTGATTTCTATTGCAAGGAGATTGCCATTTTGGATGTAGCGAATAATGTAATATGGCATGAGATACTGGACATGGCTGTGGAGTATAACACCCTAAGTGATGATTTCAAAAGCAAGTTCGGTGGTTAAAGCAAAGAATCCATGGGCTTAGCTGGGATGGACAGTCCACAAGTGGATATACAAATGTAGGCGATTTGCTGAAAGAAGTCATACCCCCGATGCTACTATCTATGTAAAGGCGAACAGAAAAGACAGTTACTGTCAAAATATTTATCAAACAACATTTTAAACATGGAGAGTGTTTTCTCACTTCCAAGGCTCAAAGAATTAAGAAGATTCGGTAATAGGTACAATCACTGTTTAAACCATTGTTTGAATAATTTAAGCTGTTCTAAAGAAAACGTATTGCTATTGAGGTCTTTTGTTAATGTATTTAATTTTAATAAAATATTTTGTCAGAATTGTTTTTATTCTAGCAAAAGCATACCTTTAAAATTTGGAAAAGTATATCTGTAAAACAGCGCATTACTTTGGAAAAATTAATGTTTTAAAATACAAATAAGAACCAATAACAGAATACATAATAATTGGTGTTTGCAAATAAATTCAGTTCTACTTTAATAAAAAAATGTAAACTTACCTTAAATTTTCCTTCAAAACTTTCCACAAAAGAACTACGCGAAACGACGGTTTAAAATTTCGACGGGCTTACACAAAATAACTACACGAAACGAAAATTTCAACGAACTTACACAAAAGCATGCGAAACTAATAGAATTTTTCTAATGACACCGCGTTATATACGTTTTGAAATCCGTTAATTATACTACTAAATGAGGTTTGTATTTTCCTAAATACGCACTTTTCAGCGCCTCGTGGTATTGGTAATCTACAAACAATTATATCTCGATTTGAAATGTGCGTCATTGAAACATATTCTCAACATAATTAATAGAAAGTCCAAGAAAAGAAATTATAAAACAGCATTCAAATGTTCGTTAAGAAATCTAGAATATTTGTTGGATTACGAGTTACAAATTTATTAATACTACATTGAAGTTTCCGGAATTTGCGTTATAATGCTTCTACCGCGTCACGTAAGGTAATTTAGGTAATTGATGTAGAATATCAATATGTAATAAAACCCATTTACTTTCAGTACTTAATCTGGTTTATTACATTTTGTTAATTCTGGAATTTAGGTAGTTAATGATGTCATACACAAAATTAACATGACTGGTATCTAGCGAAAGTTGTAGAATCATTTTCAATTACGAATGCGTTCTTCTTTCATTACAGGAGAAATTCCATAGATTTCATACCATTATTAACCACGCGATCCTTACACCAAAAGTCGACCTTGCCATTTCTACATTATTGTTAAGCATGCATTGGAATTTTTGGATGCGGTAATTTCTTGTTTAAAGTAACTTAGTTAAATAAAGTGTAATTTAAAATTCATAAATGATTGTATAGTCAGTTATTACAATTGAAAACACATTCAGGGAATAATTTATTTGCTCTATATATTTTACAGTAGCGTTTCCGGACAAAACTTTCTGCTTTTAATTAATTAAAAGCATGCAAGTTTCTGGCATATATTCCTAAATAGAAAATAAGTAGTTGATGTACCGTTGAATGGAGTTCATCCTTGTTTACACAAATATCAGATCCTGCGAACTAGCGTCTTTGTTAATATTATTTAAAAAAATCAATACGTTAGATGGATAAGGTGTTCAGTGGCGGCTATTTTATCAATAAATTTTATTTAATATGTTTAGTTTTATTTTCAACACCAAAATTCTAAGGTTCACAAAACAATTTCTACAACCGGTTTTAAAGACGTTGAAAAAGAGCTAGCCGCGGAGATCTGAAAATTAGAAATAAAAAGATTCGGGTAGCTGAGAAAAATCTAATATTAATTGATATCAAACAAGATAGGTTTATCTCGAAAGATGCATTGGCTAGACGAGGAAAACTATTTGTTAGTATTGCTTATAGAGCAAAGGCGAAATTTAGAGGTTTGAGAGCTTAAAGTATAACTTTGCAGGGCGTGGTCCGATTTCAAATCTGTTTGCAGATTCGAATTCTGCGTAAAATTTTAGACTAACAAGATGTATTGCATGTATAAAAAATTTATAAGAACGCTCAAAAGTCGCTATAGGTAAAAAATCTTAAAATTAGGGTAGCTCCCTGGGGGATGATGCTATCTAAAAAATTCCTAGAGATTTGGGTAGCTGAGAAAATTCTAATATTAATTGATACCAAACATGATAGGTTTAGCTCGAAAGATAAAAAATGGCTAGTCGAAGAAAACTTTTTGGTCCAGAATGTTAGCGGTAAAAAAATCTTAAAAATAGGTTCATCTCGTGTGTGGAAATGAGGATGCTCATTTATCTCGAAAGATGAAAAATTAAGATATATTTATCTCGAAAGATGAAAAATGGTTAGTCGAAGAAAACTTTTTGGTCCAGATGTGTGAGGAAATGTGGGATTCTGGAGGAAATGTGGCGGCAGTTCGTCACTAAATGGTCTACTGTTGCCTCTACTTCAAATTGTAGTACATTGTTCTCGTTGAAATTGTCAAGTGCTTCTACATTGTTATCAACAGTTCAAGTTTCTATTAGCAATGAATTTGGACAAGCGCAAATCGTAAGAGCATTATTGGATTGTGGAAGTATGGAATCTTTTATAACGGAAAAATGCCGTCAACGGCTTGGATTAAATAAATCAAAGGTTGCATTAAAGGTAGAAGGGTTGGGGTTAGCGTCATCTCATATTACCGGAAAGGTAGTTTGTAAAATTAAACCCGTTGGACACACAATGCCAGAATATTCAGTTCAAGCATTTGTATTGCCAGAAATTTGTGGAAAGTTACCAACGGCTCCAATCTCTTCGAAAAATTTGGATACATATAAAAGGTTTAGACTTAGCCGATCCCTCTTTTGATAAACCAGGTAATATAGACTTGTTGTTGGGAGCAGATATTTTTGCCCGCACGTTGGGTAATGAAACTCGTTCGGGTTCACCTGATGAACCAGTTGCAATTCGCACTTCATTTGGTTGGTTACTGACAGGCAAATTTGTGTCTCCAGTGACAAGTGGCACGTCATTGTGTGCATTCGTAGAACCCTTTGAGTCTAGGATCACTAGATTCTGGGAACTGGAAAACATTCCAGACATTCCAACACACAAGTTATCCCCACAAGAGGAAATTTGTGAAAAACACTTTCGTAGCAATTATTCGAGAGACAAAACAGGTCGTTTCGTTGTATCGTTGCCGTTTAGTGGTCCTGAACCGTTGTTTGTTGGGTCTCGGGATGTCGCACTTAATCGGTTTTTATTATTAGAACGTCGCTTGGAAAAGAATCAGGAATTATACACTTTGTATAAACAATTTATGTAAGACTATTCCGACAGTGGGCATATGACACCAGTAAATGCCTCAATGAGTAGCAATATTCCATCTCCGGAATATTATATTCCGCACCATGCGGTTATGAAACCGGAAAGCACTACTACACAAATTCGAGTGGTGTTTGACGCATCCGCGGTTTGTCCCAGTGGTGGTTCATTGAATGAACATTTAATGCCAGGACCCCGCTTCAGAAAGATATTTTGCTTTGTTGTTGGATTTTCGTTTATATCCCATTGTATTAACTGCCGATATTAAACAGATGTACAGGCAGTTTTTTGTTGCTCCGAATCATCGGGCTTATAAAAAATTACTTTGGAGACCAACGTCATCAGAGTCAATAGTCGAGTATCAATTGAATACTGTTACCTACGGAGTTACTTCATCACCGTTCTTGGCAATGCGTGTTATTAAGGAGCTTGCGAATGCTGAAGCACCTAAATATCCAAACGCTGCCAAGGTTTTGTTGTCGGATGTTTATGTCGATGATGTGATTACCGGGTGCAGTTCACCTGATGAAGCTAAACGTCTAGATTCTGAATTAAATCAGATTTGTGAGGCTGGAGGTTTTACATTGAGAAAATGGAATAGTAACATTGCTAGTATCATTGATGATTTACCAGAATCTTATCGTTATCAACAAGCTGTGTCCTTCGAGGAATCTAACAATGTTACCCAAAAGGTATTAGGCTTGCGTTGGCAACCGTCGCTTGATCAATTCTTCTATGATACAAATATCATAGACAGACCATGTACTAAAAGAAATATGTTTGTCCGAAGTAGCAAGGATCTTTGATCCGTTAGGGCTATTAGCGCCTTTAGTATTTTTGGCCAAGCATTTAATACAATCGTTATGGATTTTAGGATTTGAATGGGATGACAGTCCCCCGTTGACCATAAGTTCAAAGTGGAAAATTTATTTGCAACAAATGTCGCAATTATCAAACCTTAAAATTCCTCGGTGGATTATTTCTGATGATGTTCAAGATCTACAGCTGCATGCGTTATGTGACGCTTCTGAGGCAGGGTATGCTACTGTGATTTACTTTCGCACTGTTGACATACAGGGTGATATAAAGGTTGCCTTAGTATGTGCAAAATCTAGACTTGCGCCCACAAAGCGCATATCGTTGCCAAGACTCGAATTGTGCGGTGCTGTGTTATTGTCTGATGTAGTGGCATTTGTCCAAAATACATATAAAACTCGTCTGTCGTTAGATCGTATAGTTGCTTGGTCCGATTCTACAGTCGCTCTGTGTTGGATTCGATCGTCATCTTATAACTGGAAAACTTTTATAAGTAATCGGATTTCGCATATTCAGGATCGCGTTCCTCCTGCATCTTGGAACCATGTTCGGTCACATGATAACCCCGCAGACTGCGCCTGTAGAGGATGTTAGCATAAGATTTAGTCAATCATCAGTTATGGTGGACAGGCCTCCATGGTTGTCACTTCCAGAAGAAAATTGGCCGGTTACCCACATGCCAAAGTTAATCGATACATCTCCAATAGATGTGGAGAAACGTACATTGGTATTAAATGTTGTTGTGACAGATAATTTTTTAGATTCATTACTAGAGAGATTTTCAAATCTACAAAAAATATGTAGAATTGTTTCATATGTTTACCAGTTTGTTCGTAAGTTACAATTTTCTAGACAGGCAGTTGGTGAGAATTTGGATAACGTGTCTGTGTCTCAGCAACACGCTATGGAATTATTGATTAAGAGAATTCAGCAAGAATCATTTGGTCAGGATATAGAAAATATTAAACGGGGTAAGGTAATTAGTAAACATCTTCGACCTCTTACCCCTTTTATCGACTCGCGTGGGTTGCTGAAGGTGGGCGGTCGGCTCAGAAACTCGGAATTACCATATGAAACAAAATTTCCATTGGTACTTCCTCGCACTCACAGATTAACAGAATTAATCATCTTGGACTGCCATAAAACATACTTACACCCTGGTCTTAAAGCCACACAATTTTTACTAACCCAAAATTATTGGATTTTGTCAGCAAAAAGAGTCATACGTCAGTGTTTAAAATCTTGTATTCGATGTTTTAGAGTGAAACCAATTGCTTATTGTCCTCCGATGGGTGATTTGCCGGCATCAAGGTTTACCTCTGTAAAGGCCTTCCTACACACGGGAGTTGATTTTGGAGGTCCGTTCTTTATTCTCATGAGCCGTAATCGAGGTGTAAGGTCACTAAAGGCTTACATTTGTTTATTTGTTTGCTTCAGCACAAAGGCTCTTCATTTAGAGCTTGTGTCAAGTTTGTCGGCGGATGCTTTTATAGCCGCGTTACGACGCTTTATAGCCGGCCGGGGTAAATGCCTGAAACTCTATTCCGATTGCGGTACTAATTTTGTTGGAGCATCGAACGAAATCTCGCAACTGATGACTCAATCAGCGCATGCTGAAGGAATTGAATTGTTTTCAATCCTCCCTCAGCTCCTCATTTTGGAGGGTTGTGGGAGGCTGGAATTAAGTCTGTCAAGACACATTTAAAAAGAGTGATCGGCGACCAGATATTATCATACGAGGAATTAAACACGGTTTTAATTCAGGTTGAAGCCATTTTAAATTCAAGGCCTCTGTGCCCCATGAGCTCAGATCCGAATGATTTTTCATTTTAAGTCCGTCCCATTTTTGAATATAGAGCTTGTTTCGGTCATACCCGATCCAGTTCTCCTTGAGTTGGAAATATCAAAATTAGATCGTTGGCAACTTATTCAACGCATCCAACAATCATTTTGGAAGCGTTGGCGTAATGAATATCTGCATTCTTTGCAACAGAAGGCAAAATGGTTTACCCTACTTCTGAGGCGAAAATTGGAACGTTAGTCTTAATTCATGACAATCAAGTCGCACCTTTACATTGGAAATTAGGGCGCATAGAAAACTGTATGTTGGTTCAGACAACATTAGCCGCGTGGCAGGTGTGAAAACAATGCAAGGTTTTCTCAAAAGACCACTTGTTAAACTATGTCCTCTTCCTTTGTAAAAATAGTTTTAGTATTTTTCGTAAGTGTATACGTATAAGTATTTGTTGTTGTTTACTTTTAAAATAAGTTGCTTCACACTTATTTTGGTGGGCGGTATGTTTAGGCTTATTTACAATATTTACACGTTTTACCTTAAGCTTATAGATATTAATTAATGTCGCTTATCCTTTAACCGAACAGTACTTAACCCCTTCCTATAATCCGGTTCTATCCACTACCTACCTACAAGAAAAGGGACCAAATGGTGAGAAAAGACAGAAATACCAGTGCTTCGAAAGTCGTAGCAAGCGTCACATGTACGCAATATGTTGTCGTGGTTATTTTGCAGTAATTAGTGCCGTACAATCGGTTCGCGTGCTAATTAACATTACTACAGTCCGCAATCAATTAATAGTTTCGTTACATTGATCGACCAGCGTTGAATCAAGATCGCAGTCATTAAAGGTAGGTGAATTCCATATCATTGGTTCATCCCTTTATCCTTACAATATGTATAAAAGATGTTTAGGGATTTAAATATAAAGAAAAATTACTTTTGAAAACAAAGAAATTACAATTCTAGAATTGTTAAAAAACGTTTCCTGTCAATTTTGACTTATGTAATTAGAATGAATACTATCAACGTACATTACGAATGGACCTGCACCTTGCCGAAGTTCTAGATTACTAGAACAGGTGAAATGGCTTGCGTGTTCTAATGAGCTAAAGAGCAAAAATACAGGTTCAACCAAAGTAGTAGGGTCGTTAGTGAGGAACCGACTAAGACAGGCACCCGAAAGAGGTCAGTGGCTCTTTCGGTACTTAGATTGGCAGATAGCACAGGGGTTGGTATGGCAGTCTAAGACACACTACCGCGATGTGAAAGGGAACGGAAAATCACCACATTACCTCCCAAGTACACAGCGTACCTAAATTATAATAAAATGATGGCAAAATAGTCCCCCATTCCGATCTCCGGGATGGGACTACTTCGGAGGATGCGATCAGAAAGTTAAAAATAAGAGTCGGGAACATTCTGCGAGTAGGAGCGTGGAATGTTAGAAGTATGGAGTAAGTAGGTAAGCTAGAGAAGCTAAAAATCGAAATGAATGGGTTATTACTAGACATAAGAGGGATCCGCAAAGTTCGGTGGCCAGAGACGGGGGATTTTTTGAGTGGAGACTTCAGGATAATTCATACAGGAGCAGAGAAAGGAAATTTGGGTGTGGAAATAGTTATGCGGAAAAAGAGAGGATACTGTGTAGAAAACTACTTACAAGAGAACGAAAGAGTACTCATGGTTAGATTTGAATCTAAACCGGTAAATACAGTAACAATACAAGTATACATGCCCACCTCTAGCTACAGTGCGGAGGAGGTAAAAGCGATCTACAAGGATATCGAAGAGATATCGGGAGATTTTAATATAGCGGCAGATGCGGGTAGGGAAAGAGCGGTAGTAGATTGATTTGGCTTAAACACGAGAGGACAGGGGAAATAGGCTGGTAAAACATTATTTAATCACCATGCTACAAAACGATACACCTAGAAGATACCAAGAGTCATAGGAAGATATCAAATAGATTACATTTTTATTTGACAACACTTTAGGAATCAGGTAAAAGACTCTAGAAGCTATCCCATAAGTAGATATAGACACTAATTATGAAAGCCGCACTTAAAAGCTAACAATTTAAAAAGAAATAAAGGAAAAAAGCACTTTGACTTTAAGAAACTATAAGACAAAAATATCCACAAAAGATTTGAGCAAAGGTCAAAAAGAATTTTAGGGATATCACACCGTATGACAAAAACATAAGGGGCGCGAAAGAAGATATCATTACAGAAAATGTGGAGAAAGAATATATAGAGAATTTATATGTAGGACAGGAACTAGAAGCATTAGAACAAGAATCAGACATTAAAAAACATGACCTGGGATATCCCCTACTTAGAAATGAGCTTTAAATAATCTGAATAACAATAATGCATCGGGTATAGATAAGGTGCAAGCAGAAACTCTAAGAGCCGCTGGACAAGCAGTAACAGAACGTCTCTTCCAACTTGTAAGTTATATGCATGAGACAGGTGACCTACACAAAGACGTCAAACCTATCACCATAGTCACTATTCCAAAAAAGAGAGATGCGGATAGATGTAAACATTTTCGAACAATAAGTTTCACGGCTTATGTGTCAAAAATATTATCTAAAATTGTACGAAGACGTACGGAAAAACGGGCTAAAAAAATTTTAAAAAAAGATCAATTTGGGTTTAGGCGAAACAGGGGAACACAAGAGGCCAATTTAGGTTTAGGTGTGATATTGGGGAAAACAATAAAAAAAGGAAAAAGTGTGTATACAGAGTTTGTAAACCTGGAAAAAGCATTTGGCTATGTAAAATGGAAAAAAATGTTCGAAATACTCAAAAGATTGGAATGAGTTATAGAGATAGACGGATACTACATAGCTTATACAAAGAGCCTACGGCTGTAATTGACTTAGAGCAGGAAAGTAAAGAAGTAAATATTTTAAAGGCGTGAGACAGAAATGGCACTATCATCATTAATTTTTAAATAGTATATCGAAGAGGTATTGAATACTGCCAAATGCAGAAAGAATTTACAACTATTAAGCAGGGACAAACGATTAATATACTTACATTTGCAGATATTATAGCGGCTTTATCATCTAGCACGGAAGAGCTAGAAACAGCCTTTAATGAAATAAATACAGTATTAACGGAGATATACGGTATGAAAATAAACAAAAATAAAGCTAAAGTACTAGTATGTAATGGAGCGATAAATAGGTCACTAACCAGAATACAAATAGGAAGCGAAAACTTACAAAATGGTTAAGGATTTCTGTTTTCTAAGAAATCAAATAAAGCAAGATGGGAAAAGTGCAAAAGATATAAAACAAACATTAGTACAAGGTCCTGATGTATTTAATAAGAAAACAACTACCACGTTCGAGGACAACAAACAGAAACAAGGAAAAGATTACTGAAAATACATGGTCTGAGCACAGCATTGTAACGCTGGGAAATGTGGACAATAGGAGAAGCGGACAGAAAAAGCTTTTGAAATGTAATGCTACAGACGCATGATGAAGATATCATGGACAGACAAAGTTAAGAACAAAGAGGTACTAGAAATGGTAGGGAAAGAAAGAAATATGTGAAAAGGATAGAAGAGATAGGATGATAAGGCACATACTAAGGCATGAGGAAATATATTAGAAGCAGAAATAGGAAAAAAGAGAGGTAGAGAGAGAGACCTAGATTAGAGTATTGCAAAGGGATAAAGAAAGATGTGGGCTGTAAGAATTTCAGGGAAATGTGTGGGTTAGCTCAAAATAGAAATCAATGAAAATACGCGGCCAACCATCTCCAAGACGAAAAAGCTAATGATGAAAAAGTAACTGTATTTAAACATAATGATTATTGTAAACAACTACAGGTGTTGGTTATGAAATACTATCGACCAATGTGGATTGTACGAAAGGAGTAATTGAAAACTATTGATTCGGTAGGGATCTAAATGATAGGGGACCTTAATAGCCGTCAGGTGGCTTAACCTCTTCACGCACAATTGAATATAGGTAAAATAGAATATATTTCTAAAAAACAATAAAAAGAAAAATACAAAAGCTATATAAAAAAAGATTAGCACAAGGCTGTACTGCCGCTAACAAAACAAAAAGCAGTTGGTATGTTCGAAGACAACAAACATAGAAACAATTGCAGAAAGTATATGTGTGGAGCACAGTACTGTACGGCCGTGGAACGTGAACAGCAGGAGAAGAGGACAGGTAAAAGATAAAATCCTTTAAAATGTGGTGCTACAGACGTATGATAAAGATATTATGGACAGACAAAGTTAAGAACAAGGAGGTTCTAGAAATAGTAAGAAGAGCAAGATATCTCTGAAAGAAGTAAAATAATAAGAGAAATAGGAGGATAGAAGGCGTTTTAAGGCATGAGGGTATAGTGCGGGATACATTAGAAGCACAGAAAGGAGAAAAAGTGAGGTAAAGGTACACCTATACTAGACTATTGAAATACGTTGGAATTTCAAGGAAATGTGTAGGTTAGCCTAGAATAGAAACCAATGAAAGTACGCATTCAATCAATTCCAAGACAGAAAATTTAATGCTGAAATAAGTAAATGTATTTAAACCTTATAGTACATAAGTACAGATGTCGGTTTTGCAATATTCTCAACAAATGTTGATTATGCGAAAGGAGTAATTGAAATACTATTCTTTCGGCAAGTGTCTAAGTGATGGGGGATCTTGGTAGACATTAGGTAGCTTAACCCCATTCGCGTACCATTGAATATCGGTGAAATAGGGTATATTATTAAAAAACAATAAAAAGAGAATAGTGCAAAGGATAAAAAGAAATTGCACAAGGCTGTGTTGTATTTAAGAAGAAAAAGCAGCTGGGTATGTTGGAAGAAAACAAACAGAAACAAGGAAAAGACTTCTGAAAGCATATGTGTGTAGCACAGCACTGTACGGCTGTGAAGTGTGGAGAGTAGGAGAAGCAACCAGGAAAAAAATAGAAGTCTTTGAAGTGTGGTGGCACAGAAGGATGGTGAAGATATCATGGACAGGCAAAGTTAAGATCGATCAAAGAGGTTCTAGAAATAGTAGGGGAAGAAAGAAATATGTGAAAAACAGTAAAAAATAGGAGAGATAGGATGATAAGACACATACTAAGACATGAGAGAAACCTCTGAAATATACTAGAAAAAGAGAAATGAAAAAAGACAGTTAGAGATTGCTCTAGATTAGACTATTGCACACATATAGTGAAAGATCTAGGATGTGGGAATTTCAGGGAAATGTATATATTATAATTATGAATCAAAGAAGTTTCAGAATTCATTTTCTCGCTGGTTTTTCAACTTAATCACAATTACTGTGCTGAAATGAACAAAGAGTTATTTGATAAAGTGTATTAACTTAAAATAGAAAACATTGAAGGTACGCGTCTAACCAGTTCTAGGACTGAAAATCTAATGATAACGACGATTTTAATAAATTTGTTACGGTATTTCGTGGCAGCCACGTTGGGCGCCAAATTTATGTTACGTTATTTATGTCAGTCCCTGTTCGGGCGCCAAAGATTTATGTAACGTTATTCGTGGCCCCCACGTTGGGCGCCAAAATTTTATGCTACGTTATTTCGTAGCCGTGCGTTACACAACGACAATCAAAGAAATGACCGGGCTCAATCGGAGAGTAGGGGTGGTTGTAGAAAGCAGACTGACATATAATGTACGCGGCGGTAAGGAGTTAGTGACAATACCTGCAAGAAAAATAGTTAAGCAAACCTGAAAAAAAAGAATAAGCATAGCAGCAATGAAAAGTCTAAATTATTCAGTACTTTGTAGAATGTAAAAAAAAGAAACTGTTTAGATAAACTATATAATATAACAACGGTAAAAGCAATACAGAAAAATGTTTAGTACAAAGTGAGGTAATATTGGGGAGTAGCAGAAACGTTTCCTCACACACCAATTAAACATAAATCAGATAAAATGTTGACAAAAGATAAATAGATAAGCCACAATTAGTATGAGTAATTTAATAGTATTGATTTTTCTTTCTTTCTTTTTTTTTTCTTATGTTTTAAAATATCATGCAAGTCTTTTGTAAAAGGGTATCAGAACGACAAAGATATGGTAAAGCAACGGATAGATATTTAAAGTAATAACAAGTAGGAAATAGTTCAACTTACAAAAGTCCTTCAGCAACGCTTCCTTGCAACGGAAGTGTGAGATTCAACGATGTCCTGCACTAACGAAGCACTTCATCCTTGACTGTGAGGGTGTTGATGGAACTTATCACACGTTACACTAATCACACCTACGTATTTCACTGGTGTTAGCAGCAGACATTATCACGCGTCGGAACTATGTAGCCTTGATAAATTTCTTGGTAATTCACGTGCGGTCGAGTAAAACACGTTCGCCTATAAGGCATCTTTCCTTCAAAGCAATAAGAACTACACTTTCTACAGTTAATATACAATTTCCATTTCACAAGAAAACAACCAAAAACACAATTAGTGAAGCAACAAGGAAACAGTATTTTTAACGTACTATCGGAACAAAACCCAAACTACAACTGCCAATCTGTTTATGTAAACTCGTTGCTATTCCAACCGCTTATCGCCTCTTATCTAGACTTGTATATCCACATAAGGAACAAAATTTATATTTACGGCAAGACAAAAACGATGCAATCTATAATTAATTACAAGCTGTTTAACCTTCACTCCTTTGAATGTATTTATTAATGAGAATCAATCTTCAATTTATCTATTTTGAATTAATACACACCAGTTAAATTGCATACAATTTTGAATTATTCTGAGGTATTTCTTTATACAAACAGCGATCCCAAAGAAACGATGTATTTTCAAGTACGCTAACAGAAAGGGAGCGTAAAAATGTTAAGCTATGAAAAATGCCCGTTACAAATTGTTATTGATAGATCTCTATTTTTTGTTTCTAAAGAAAAGAAATAAATAAAACTAGTGCCTTTAGATTCAAAGAGTTGTATGTTAGTGATTACCTAGATATTCGTGTTATTTAATTGATTCAGAAGTGGTTTTTAATCGTGAGAACTTTACTTTTATGAGCACTAGTGATGAGCACTACAGATGGGCACTAGTTTCAAAATTCTACAGACGTTTGTGGTACAATAAATGTATAGTCCTAAAAATTTCACGCCTTTATATGATTTCTTTGTTATGAGCATATTATTTTGGTGTTGTCAGGAAACACCGCGGGTCCGTGGCGTAGTTGGTATGTGTGTGACTACTATGCTCAAAGTCCCGGGTTCGAATCACGAAAGGGTCCGCTCGAAAATGTTTGGCGAGCATTTTTCACTGCCCTCGTTCGATTGAGAAGTAAAATGTAGGTCATGTGTGTGTGTGTGTGTGTGTGTGTGTGTGTGTGTGTGTGTCGCGCATGTTAAAGATCTGTTACGTTCACTTTCGACGGCAAACGCCCTTCTTTGTCTTACATTATTCATTCACGTAGGTTCTGTTTTAATACTCCAACAACATCCTGTATGTTTTACCTTCCTACAATAAGTACGTTTCATTTGAACCTATTTGCTGCGAATTTGAAAAGTTTACTCTATAATTTAAATAGTCGGTACCTTGTTTTAGATGTCTGCCGGCTAGTTACATATAGCTATAGCTCATAATTAATTCTTATACTGCTACGACCAAAAGATTCGTTGAAATAATGGATCGCACTCCTCCGATAAAGGTTGTTTCCAAGTTTCTTTTTAACACCTTGGTATGATAACGCGAGTATTGCATTGAATCCTTGCTAGAAAACGAATTCACTTATTCGATTCTTTCTGTATGGATATGACAACGTTTATTCGTCGTTAAACTTTCCTCTTTTTTGTTATCTTCACAATTTCGTACACACACTGTGTGGTAAGTATTTGCGGTTTTAAAAAAGTACTTTCGGCGTAAATAAAATAATCCTTACTCGTAATTATTGTAGCTTCTTCCATTGGTGGACTTAACGACCCGTTGGAGTGCAGCTCCTTTTTGGTATGGGAGAACACCAACACTGCGTAATCCCGAGCCCCTCTGTTCCGCCTTGTCATTAGGACCAACCCTACGCTTTGGACTCGAGGGTGAGTGTTTAGCGAACTTTTTCTGATGTGGGTTTTATGTACTTGATGAAACGGCCAATTTATAAGGTTCTTCTAGTGCCAACTAAATTTTGTAGTGGTAAAACGATTCTCTTTATGTGAGATGATATTTATTGATAATATTGTATTATATCCTGACCTTTTACTGTGATAATTTTATGTAGTTAACTTAATTCTCATGATGGTGATTTAGAGCTGTTGTTGGTTCTGCAATTGTAAATTTTTGTTAATTAAGACTTCGTAGCGAAAACCTTATAGATTTAGTTTTATATTTACAATGAGAATTCAGAGCTGTTGTTTTTAGAGTTGTAATTTTCTTTTGGGTAATTAACATAGGGGAGAGATCTAAAAACTACAGCTCGCCATTTTAAAGAGTGATTTTTGTGTTCTACCTGATATGTGTATATTGTGGTTATTGATTTTTTTTGTTTTGGCTATAATGCTCTATTATGTCTCTCCAAAATGTTACTCAGATTAATAAGTATGTTTAATTTCTTATTTTTATTGCAGGCTTTCCTTTAACTTTCTTTCTTGTATTGGTAAGACCCTGCCTACTCACCAATTGAGCCCGGTCATTCTTTCTTTGTCTTTTAGGGTACGTCAATGTACGTAGCAGATCCGTGCCTTGCTTGGGACATGAAGGGTTTGGCGAAATTCAAAATTTTCAGACAAAACCCTCACTCCCTGGTCAATATAATAACTTCGAGTGGAGTATTGGAAAATCAAATGTAGTGTCATAGCGTAAAGCAATGGTTTGACTCCAGAAGCAAATTGAAATTCCATTAACGAATGTTATAAGTAGTCGCCATAGAGTTGATCAAGCAGATCTTAAAATCCAAGAAAGTGTTTTGATAATATGCCAAACCAGGGAGGTTTCTCAAACTGGAATTTAGTTGATGTCTAAACGCTGAATATAACAAAGTGTGCCATAGTAAGGTTATGAATCATTTATTTACATATTTTCTTTGTTGGTTCTTTATTGGCTGTAACGGTTAATTTCGTACCCTTACAATTTTAATTTCATACACATCGATTTCTTGGTTAAATCGTTCTTTTATTGGCATGAATCAGTTGAGATTGATTCTTAGATTCTATTAAGAATGCAGCTTGTAGAATATGGTCGCCTACACATCTCTACCAGGAGTGTAATTGTGTAACTGTTATTATCTATAAAAATGACAGACTAATTTGTTGTTGTATTTTTCTTTAATTATTAGAGCAACCATCAGCGTTAATTGTATTTAGTAGGGAATAGGTTGGTTTCAGATAATTATTAATTTCCTAGTTGCTCATAATGTTGAGCTTTTAACGTAATTAACTTGGTTAGGCGCCACGAGGAATTTTTTTGGTTGTCCAAGTTCTTATCAAAAGCGATAAGATGTTTTGCGAAGACGATGCATTCTGTGCGACGTAGAATTCTTGAGGGAAACGTGCCCGACTGCATGTGGAGTGTTCCTGGTTGGAAGTGTTTGGTTAATAAACCAATTCTGGACACTTTCCCATATCAAGTAGAATATTATAAAGTGATTGGGGTAACAAATATTTTCCTTGGATTGAACAGAAAACTTGTTGAGACAATCTGCACCCGATTGACAACTCTTGTATTTAAACCGCATTGTAGAGTGTAAGTAGTAAAGTGCATTTTACTCTTATTAATTAGTATGTACAGGGGTTTTTATTCTGGAGAGCAATTGTCCTTATACATCGAGGTTACTCACAAAGAGTGTTAGGATTAACTACTAACCGTGGTCAATCCTGTTCTAACCTTGCGAGTACCACAACACCTCAACTACAAAACAGTACTCAGAGTAACTTCCATTTTAATCTACTGTCATATATAATCGTACAAAAGGTTTTCTTACAATTACTAACAACTTTCTGACAGTTCTAATCAAATTTCGAAAAAACCCAACTGTTTTTCTCTCCTACTATCTAATTGCACTAAAAGGTGTTGCTTCTTCCACCTTTAATTTTAGAACTAACAACGTCTGAACAATAAAATTAAATCTACAAATCTAACCGGGTCGGCGTCTTCACTTCCCGTCCAGTACGGTTTTTTTTAAGCATCCTTGGATCGCTCCACTTCCTTTTCAGACGCGCGTGCCCGTCTCATGCTTGGCGCCATCTCCACCCTGGACCTTAAACAGAGTTGAGTTGAAAATTCACCACCCCCAACAGAAAACACCGTTGCACTGATCTGACCAGCTCCACAGAAGCAGTGCGTAATCTAACCACTCGAGTCACTCCATCTGACCCTGGATACATTTCTATTACACGCGCAACAGCCGTCTACCCGTTTTAGTATCATTACCCACAATAACAATATCCCCAATCTTAGGACTATACATCCCCCTTTCGCTTGCTCTTTGTACCAACAAACTCAAGTAATCCTTCCGAAATCTACTACGAAGGCTCGCCATAAGTCGAACTTGATATTTACACCTTCTATTAAAATTTGTCGAATCTATTTTATCTAGATCCGTCACGTCTCCGGTAGAATTATTGCGCAAGAACATCGAGGGTAATAAAGGTGTCAGATCCTCGACGTCTTCAGACACATAGGTGAGTGGTCGATCATTAATGGTGGATTCTACATCGCAAATGATAGTGTGTAACTCATCATAATGCAGTAGGGACCTCCCCAATACGCGGACTAACAGTTCCTTTATCGTCCAAATCAGGCGCTCCCACCATCCTCCCCACCACGCAGCAGTGGGGGTATGAATTTCCACTGTATGCGTTGAGTGGCGTGTATCGACGCAATATGATCCCAATCAAGAGCACGAAACTCGTTCTCCGTCCCCTTAAAATTTGTCCCGTTATCGCTATAAATTACAGTGGGCCGTCCTCTACGAGCTATGAAACGTCGTAATGCCCGCAAAAAACCTTCAGTGCTCAAACTAATCACCAATTCGACGTGTATCGCTTGGTACGCCGCACCTGTGAAAATGACAAACCAACAGTTATTTTCATGACATTCCCTAATTAATGCATCAACCAGAACATGTTTAGTAGGTAGTAAAATTAGGTACTTAAAATCATAACAATCGCCCCTACGAACAATTATGGGCAAAACCCGTATAATTCCCTTGTCATCAATGATCGTTCGTATTTTACTCTTCCCTTCATTCAAAACACTTTCTTTCTGAATCAAATTAATTACCGAGAACTCCGCTTCATTAATCTCCCGGACGGTTAAGAGGCCTGTAACTCTCCCACCCCGGGCGTTACACCCAAAACGCTTGGCCCACGATACCACTCTTAAAACCTTAGACTTGTTTACACATGTCTTTCCACCAACATCTGACCTTTTCCGATACAACCAACACGACTGGTGTTTTTCTTAGCTTCGTACCGACTTGTGATTCGTCGACATCGGCTGCTTCACAAAACCGAGTCGAGTTCGCTAGCCACTTCGGTCCCTCCCACCAACGAAACTCTAACAATTTTTCCGGAGTACAACCACGAGATGGCAGATCTGCTGGGTTGTCTCCGCTCGGGACATAGTTCCACTCCAGAGCGAGACTATATTTTAAAATTTCTTTGACTCTGTTTTGTACAAATACCGACCAATTCTGATTTCGTTTTATCCACGCCAAAACAGTAGCCGAGTCGCTCCAGTACACACGTTTTAAGTTAGCAACATTACATTTGATTTTCCAATGCTCCACCCGAAGGGTACTACATTGGCCAGGAAGCGAGTTTTTTACCTGGAAAATTTGGAATTTTGCCGAACCCTTGCTGTTCCAAGCAAGGTAGGGATCTTTAACGTGCGTGACAACACTCACACACGGGACCTCCATTTTACCTCTCATCCGAACGAGGGTGTATTTTGTGAAAATGCTCGCCTAACATTTTCAAGCGGACCGTGTCGGATTCGAACCCGGGACCTTGGGCGTAGTAGTCACACACATACCACTACGCCACGGAGCCGCCTAAGTTAGCAACAGCTAATCCTGCCTTAACCATTGCTGCTAATCTGGCACCAATTAGACAGACCATCAACTCTAACCTGGGTATTGTCGCTGCCTTGAGAGGACAGACCCGTGCCTTTGCCTGCACAAACCGAACAGCATATTCGTCATTATTGACTGGGTATCTCAAAATTATGACTTGCCTGAGTCGCAAAATACATGCAAAACCTAATCTTTCTCATCGACAGAGTTAGCTGCCACCCACCTTGGTAGCTCTGTACCGTGTAACAGTTGAACCCAACTTGTCCACCTTTCAAATTCATCTCTGATATTTTCCGGAAGCGTTTCATTCCACTCTACCTTTACTGCCCATGCTTGCTGTAGCAGAATACGCGGGATTATCGTAGCCACCACTAAGAGTCCCATGGGGTCGTACAACCCATTTAGGAAGGACAGCATTTTCCGTTTCGACAATTTATCGATTTTAATTTCAGGTACGTTACACCTTAAAACGTCCGCCGCCTTGTTCCACTTCAACCCTAAGAAGTCTGTCAAATGACTTGAATCGTTGAAAAAAACCTCGCTATCACCAATAACCGTGCTCTCCCACAAGCGTAGTTCCATTTTTGCATCGTCCAACAATTGTGTCGCTACTACCTTACATTCCTCCAATTCCTCAACCGAATCGACCGAAAGAACATAATTACCTACGTAGAAACTATCTTTTAGAACCTGTGCCCATTTCTGATTTGATGATGCAGCGTTGTCCAAATGATACGCTATTACTGCGTTTAGTAAAAAAAGTGCTGCAGTTCACCCCGAACACTACCCTTTTATGTCGGTACACCTGCAGCTCTTCTTCCCCTTCCGATTTCCATCACAAAAAACGTAAATAATCCCTATCTTCCAGACTAACCTTAATCGTCATAAACGCTCTCCGTATATCAGCAACAAGGCCAATACGCCTTTTTCGAAATTTTAATATTAAAGACGGCCCTTTTTTTTAAGCAATCGTTTAACCTATTTTACAAGATGCATTAACCACTTGAAGTTTTTATTATTTTGAAAACGATCCTAGGTTATGGATCGAAACGCTAATAAAGATAATTTTAAAAACTATGAGTGGTTTAATCCCCAAAGAAGATTAAGAAGAATACTAAACAAACCACAACAAACATACAGGGAGTATTTATGGGTCTGTGTGGCAAGTAATGTCCCTTAACGCCCTTTTCGGGTACCTTTTCGATTAAATCATCGCGCTCCCATCCTACAAACATACTGTGATATAGCTTGAACTGCCCAGACAACTTCAGCCGCTGAGTTTAATAAACGCCTTTCAGCGGCTGCAAAATTGTCGGGGAAAAAACCCTTTTTTTGTATCCAGGGTATACTTACCTCGTACCGCCCTACCTCATCTCTCTTGACCTTTTTTAAAAATTGCTCGTAACATATACGTTCTCTTTGTTCTCTAGCTAGTACTTCTATTGGATCTACTATACCTATAATATCTAGTCCGAACAACTCCGCGACATCAATATTGCTTAACGCCAAACATGAGACGGCCATCGCTAGACTTTTTTTGACACCAAACCCTGTGATTTCACCAAACACTGTCCATTCAAAAACCGTCTACATCGCTGTAAGACCACACTCCAGTTTTACGATCTTTCCCGTCAAAAAACTTCCATAGTACTCACAACCTAAAATGACATCTATTTCGGAACTCTCACTTGTCACATCGTGAATCCAGATATTCTTCTCGGATAATTCGCGTAGCCATGGTCCACCATTTAACTTGGGAATACAATCACAGATCTTTTTCTGACCCAAGGCTTCGATATTTCGGCTGATTGTGCTATTCATAGCTTGTAAAGTAAATTCATATTTGTTAATTGATTTTGCAGGAGCAACTAATCCTCCAAAAACTGCTTGCTTTAACCATTCCGCTCCCACAAACCCCGCGCCTACCGTTTTAGCAACACTTTCTTTTATGTAGCTCCTCTCTGCCCCACTATCAGGGAGGATTCGCGCTTGAAAACTTCCCTTGCTACCTTTAATAACGACCATCAATGTTTGTAGTAGCACGGGGCTTTGGTTGTGAGTAGACATATTCGCTATTGATACCGTATTTTCATCTAGTATATCACTTTGTTTCAAACTAATAGAAGTAGAAGGACACAAAATTGCATTGTGTTTTCTAGAACAGATCGGGCAAATTATTCGCTTCCTACAAAATTTTGCTCCATGCTCCCCATTCAGACAACAGAAACAGCGCTTTTTTTCCAATACCCGTTTTCGATAATCTTCAAATGTTAAACTATGTGCCTCAGTACACCTGTCACTATCATGGGAGCCATCGCAAAATACACAAACAGCTACTTCCTTTCCTTCTTCCTAGCCGTGCTCATGTGATTAAGTCCGGCGGCTGTGTGGAGTTGATTCTCATTCGCTTCGTGATGCCCATTACCACGCCTCGATTGACTTCGCGACCCAAAACCTTCCCGAGCCAACTTATTTCTTTCTTCTCCTTTAACTTCGCTTTCTAAAAATGTCATAAGGTTGGCCAACCTTTTGTTATTATCTCTTTAGCTAGATAACTTCTCTGCCAAGCTTATAGTGTTTCATCAGGTAAGCTAGACTCTACTAGGGGAAACAACATAGCCGCATACTTTTCTCTGGCGACTCCCAGCGTTTCCAGTGACCGCAAATAAGATTCTAACGTATCGACCATGACACTCAACAAACGCTTGTTTTTTGGGACTTGATTAATACTAATAACTAGCTTCAATAACTCGCGTACATAAACTTCGACCAAAATCTCTTCTTTACCAAACCTCTTCTTCAGTACATTGATCACCTTAGCATAATTATCGTCAGCTTGGGGGTAACTCGACACAACGCTGTATGCTTTGGACCCGTTGGTAATAGCTTGCACCAAATACTGGAACTTTTCCGATATAGACAACTGGGGGTTTTCATCTATATTTTTGAACTGTGCCCAGAAACCTAACTACTCTTTCAAATCACCATCAAATTTTTTGATAGCGATTTTAGGATAAGTATGTGAAGCTCTTATATTTTCGATAGCCGAATGCTATCTCCCTTCGATATCCCTACCATTTTCAATACTTACTACACTTACTGTAAAGCCACCATCCGCATTAATTTTCCTATCGAAATACATTTTTCCTTTGATTCGCGCGGTTCTATATGCTTCTCTATATTCTTCAATTGCCAGAAACTCTGCTTCGTGGGCAGCCTCATCTCCTTCTGTTATTTTAGAGAATAGCTCTAAGGTTCTTTCATCATAAGCGTCCAGCTTCTTAAAATATTCTTCCAAACCCTCAAGCTTTATCTTTAAAACTACTTCGTCAATAGTTTCTTGACCAAGTATGTCACTTATAATTTTGACCAGCTGTTTCAACTGTGCTCTAATTGGTGTTCTGGCCTTTTTCAACTTGTCCATTTTACTATGGGACAGTTCATTCTCAGATCACGTCGGGGTCACCAAAAAAATGTTAGAATATAACTACTAACCGTGGTCAATCCTGTTCTAACCTTGCGAGTACCACAACACCTCAACTACAAAACAGTACTCACAGTAACTTCCATTTTAATCTACTGTCATATATAATCGTACAAAAGGTTTTCTTACAATTACTAACCAGTTTCTGACAGTTCTAATCAAATTTCGAAAAAAACCCAACTGTTTTTCTCTCCTACTATCTAATTGCACTAAAAGGTGTTGTTACAAAGAGCAACATATCTTGATTCCGGCACGCGTGGCTCAGTTCCATGAAGTTTCTTCTACATTGATGGTTTGTCTGGTTAGAAACTGCCGCTGGTGCTGTGGAAGTATCGGAGTCAATTCACCGGGGAAGCAGCTGAGTATTAATTGATTGTGTATTGTTACCTTGATTCTGTTTAATGTGGATATTTCCGCTTACGTATCGAGAATGCTTTTAGCTTAATTCAAATACAAATATTAAGGGGTTTAAATAGAACAGGCTTTATGCATTGTATTAAGCTTATAATATTGTTACTAGGATGGTCTAAATTCAGGCGCACCAGATCCTATTTAGTGTAGTACATGATCTTATTCTCATTGTAAAGAAACATGAGTTTGCATTGCCTGTAACAGGAGGAGGGTGCACCATCCTTATGTTTTGGGGAATTAATTACTGACGCCAACGACTAGAAAAAAAATTATAGAACAAAAGGGGCTTGAGTCGCTATAGAGTATAACTATTATTTTATTGATTATCCGTTTGGGGTTGCAATGGGCTTTGTTTAAATGCTTATTAAGTTGTGTACGGTCAGGTTAAGGTGTAGTGTGATCTATTAATCAGTAAAAATAAGAGTTACTTATGTTTGGCGAGGTGGTTGTTTATTATAAGCTCGAGGTTTACTGCTACACTTATAGGCAGGTAGGTTTAATTGCAGAAGCCGATTTTTCCTTCAGTAATTAGAGGAGTGACTGGGGGTCCAATCAACTACAATTGGCGCCCCTTATTATTTCTTTTTCTGTGTGCTACCAACGCCCACGACCCACCCTGCTGTTAGTTCGAGAACAGCACCATATTCCGTACCATTCTTGGTTAGGGCTTTGTGTCCACTTTGCCAGAAGGTACTAAGAATATCTAACCAGTAATTCTTTTTGTTAACGTTATTTTTACCCCACTAGATATCGTTACATGGCTACTTATTTTTAATCGGTAAGATTGTTAAAATTAACCCGGTTCAGCTGTCACTTTCTTGGCTAGTTCTTTTGAAATTTATTCCATTTTTGTTTGAGGCAGACCAAAATGGGTACTTTTCTAAATGTTAGGTGTTTTAATAACCAAACTTCCAATAACAAATTGAGTTTAATATAATTAGGACGCAACTATTAAGATAAGTGCAAGTCAATTTCCAGTGATCACTGAAATCTGCGGATTTAGTTACTACTTGTCTCAGCTTACACCCAACTCAAACTGAAACTATACAAAACTTGACGTAAGTATTTGTTGCTTTAAACAAGCTACCCATGAAATGCTTCCAATAAAACGTTCTAAAACAAAGGATTCGACTTCATTCTAAATATTTAAATTGTAATCCCCAAGCTATTTTGAGAGAACGAATCTAAATGAAGTTTCAGTCAAGTGTAGAAAATAAACCTAAAATATTGCGGATTTCAGGATCTCAATTATTCAATTCAAACTACGTAGATAGATAGAAACAGCAACGGTTTATTTCACGTAATCAACGGCCAGAATATGTTGTGTAGTCTACTAGAATGTTATGTATTAGAACAATAAACGAGCTAATTTTGTCACAAGTTTGTACGCAATAGTCAGACGCTGTCTAGACAGCATTACTACTTACTTATACAACGGTCTTTAATGAAAATACTACGATTCTAATGCTAGAATTAGAATGAATTCTAGTTTTACGCTTCACCTGGAACAATACGGTTGCTGACTCGGGAAAGCGTGCCAAATATTATTTCTTTGATGGAGAATGTTGAGCTTGCTTTAGTCTTTCATTCTTTGGAATCTCCTCACTTCTTAGTTGTTCGCAATTCTTTTCATTAAGTATGAAAGCGGATTGGAAGTCGCAGTCTGGTTTAAAAGTGACTATAATTATTTTTATACAAGATATGTTCCACTCACGAAGGGAAATTTTATTTTATTTTTGTACGTTTGGGAATATAACGAACGCTATCTCTCCTCCCCTGGACTGAAAGACAAAACCACGTAGCTTCATACACACATTAAAGTATAACAATAATGTTTTGATCAATAAAGAAGGATATAAGCAACAAGCACAGCGTTGCGTCACATTTGAGAAATGACCAATGTGCGAGTGCCATCACTTTTGACAGCTGCTTCGAATGTCCGTTCAACCGTTGTCCTTATCTCCATATCTTATCAGTTTAAATAAATCACTTACAAATATTTTTAGCATAGTATTACGCTGCAATTCAACTCTAAATGGAATAGTGGGAGAGTGATTTGAAACGCAATTTTGATATGTGTCAAAATCTAGCGTACAATAGTCCAACCTAGGTCCACATCTACCTCTCTTTTTCATATCTATGCCTCTAATATATTCGGCACTATTTCCTCAAGCCTTAGTATGTGGCCTATCACCCTATCTCTCCCATTTTTTACCGTTTTCCACATATTTCTTCCTTCATCTACCAATTCTAGAACCTTTTTGTTATTAACTTTGTCTTTTCATGATATCTTCATCAAACGTCTGTAACACCACATTTCAATGTCTTCTATCTTTTTCTATCTTTTTCTATAACCTCTTTGATCTTAGTTTTGTCAGCTTCTCCTACGGTCCAGATTTCACAGCAGTATAGAGCTATGCTCCGTACATAGGTTTTAAGCAATCCCTTCCTTGTTTCTATGTTTGTCCTGTTTGAACACAGTAATTGCTTTTTCTCGTTAAATGTAGCACGACCCTGTGCTGATCTTTGTTTTATATTTTTTTTGCGCTCATCCCATCTTGCGTTATTTGGCTTCCTAGGTAGCAGAAATGCTTAAACTCTTGTACGTTCTCGTTACCTATTTGTATTAAAGATATTAATTTATTTTTCCCTCCTTTGCATACTAATACTTTAGTTCTATTTTTGTTAATTTTCATACCGTATTTCTCTGTTAGTTCTGTTTCCATTTCATTAAGAGCAGCTTCTAACTCTTCTTTGCTAGATGCTAATATTCCTATATCATCTACAAATCTAAGCATATCAATCTTTTGTCCCTGCATAAAATTTCAATTATCTTCCTGTATTTGACAGTATTTAATGCCTCTTCGATGTACAAATTAAAAATTAATAGGGATAGGGCACATCCCTGTCTCACCCCTTTCCTAATATTTACTTCTCTACGTTCCTGCTCTAATTCTATTATCGCTGTTTGCTCCTTGTATAAGCTATGTACTACCCGTCTATCCCTAAAACTCATTTCAATTTTTTTGAGTATTTCAAACATATTTTACATTGTCGAATGCTTTTTCCAGATATACAAACTCTATATACACCCTCTCCATTTTTCTATTGTTTTCTCTATGACGAATCTTAGATTTATTCTAATGAACCTGAAAGTATACAGCAGTCGACTGTATGGGTCTTCCAAGATAAACGAAAATCAACAATAGTTGTCCACGCTCGAAGCACTTCGAAGAAAATGGTTGCCTGTTTTTTCTGAATAAATGGACACGTCACGACTGGTGCTTTAGAGGATGGTAGAACAGTTAATTCTGCTTGATATTCAACCATTTGTTTGCCACAAGTTTTCGGAGAAATAAGAAAAATAAACCAACGACACCGAAACATTCTCCATCATGACAATATGAACTCTCACACATCGACTCAAACAAGTGACTATTTTAATACTCAAAACATCGACTTGATGGGTCATCCGCCGTTTAGTCCTGATTTGACATTTAATGATTTCTTTTTGTTCCCACACGTGTAGAATACACTGCGTGGACAACGATTTTCGACACCAGCAAAGGCGGTTGATGCGTTCAAAACCCATGTTTCGGAAATATCTCAATCGGAATGGAAAGAATGATATGAAAATTGGTTCCAATATATACAATTGTGTATCAATCATCGTGGAGAATATTTTGAAAAACAGTAAAGAAGTTTTCACACCTAACGTTCTGTTTTTGTTACTTATTCCCGATACATATCGAGCACCCCCGTACCAGCCTATTTTTCTTGTCATTTCTCGTGCCTAAACCAAATAAACTTACTACCGACCTTTTCCTACCATCATCTACCACTGCATTAAAATCCCCCCGTCATTATATTGAATTTACATGTCCTTTTACGTATCTTAGTATGTCTTCGATGTCTTTGTAGATCGTCTCACCTCTTCCCCACTGTAGCTAGAGGTGAGCATGTATACTGGTATTAATACTGTACCTACCGGTTTAGATTCTAATCTAACCATGAGTACTCCTTCGTTCATTTGTAAGTAGTTTTCTACACCTTGTCCTATCTTTTTTCGCAAAACTATCCCTACACCCGAATTTCCTTCCTCGGATCCTGTATGAATTACCCTAAAGTCTCAACTCCAAAAATCCCCCGACTCTGGCCAGCAAACATCGCTGATCCCGTAATATTCTAGTGCTAACCTATCCATTGCAATTATCAAGCTCTCTAGCTCACCAACTTGCTTCAAACTTCTGATATTCCACGCTCCGACACGCAGAATGTTCACGACTCTTTTTTTATACTTTCCGATCACATCCCCCGAAATAGTCCCCTCCCGAATGGGGGACTATTTTAACTCCTGAAGTTTTTACCACAGAAGATGCCATCATATTTAATAACAATTTAAGTACGCTGTGTACTTGGGAGGTAATGTGGTGGTTTCCCGTTGCCATCCATATCCCAGTAGTGTGTGTTAGGATTCCATACCGACCCCTACGGTCTCTGCCACCCTAAGTACCAAAAAAGAGGCTGCCCTCTATCGGGGACCTGTCTTAGTCTGGTTCCTCACTAAAGACCCTACTGTTTTGATTGGACCTGTGGTTTGGCTCTTTAGATCACTGGAACGCGCATGCCATTCCACCCGTTTTAGTAATCTAGAACTTCTTCAAGGTGCAGGTCTATTCGGAACGGTTTAATAAAGTGAGATACAAACAAGAGATCTTGTATTAAGATTGCTATAGCATCGATTTGAACAAAACAAAGAACCTTATTCTTATTAGAAATGCAAATATACTTGATGTAGGTATGCGATTCATGGGACAAAGTTACGAGGTGATAAGTTAGATTTAAGGGCATGATGCTCAAATTACATGCGTCGGAAATAGTTTTCCTTTGTCGAACATCGCTGAAGAAGGTTCGTATTCCAGTCCCCCAAGAAGTGTTATTTCCATTCATGATGGGAATAAATCAAATAGAGCATCCTCGGTATCAATTAGGTAGCCAATATGTGATGATCAATAAACTACTCCAACTAGTATTTGAATCGATCTATCATAGATCTCGATGAATAGATATTTGGGTCTAGCTTGATACTTACTCGGAGAACGGCCAACAGCCTTACACTTGAGATAAGCCCTGACATAGATGACTAACCACCAACACCCTTCCCCGTATACTCATTTCTAAAGATTTTGTATTCCGATAGGTGAACAAAGGTAATGTAGGTTTTAACCAAGTTTGCAAAACCGCTATGCAATGTACAGTTGTTGAAAAAAAGTGCAGCAGAAATTATCGAAATGTGAGAGTAGTGATTCTGCTTTAACATGACAACAGTTAAATGCTTGAGGATGATGAGAAATCTCAAAACAGAGCATAAGAAATACTAGAAAGATACTGTAACACATCTAACTCGTAGTTTTCCCTGGCATTACAGACGGTCGACCACAAATGTGCAAAACTATCAGCTATTATGCAACAGGGAGATACAGTATAGATTTACAGTAAAACCTCCTCCATCGGTTCGCTCGCGCACTCCCCTATACATGTATACATACCTACGAATACACTACAACACGTCATATTCGCAAGAAACGACTAAGATAATATAGAACAAAACGCAATGCATACAACCAAACATAAAGAATTAACACTGGCCTTAAATCGTAAATTGGATATGAGAATTGCTTCAACGTATAGCCTCAGCTCATTCAAGAACGTAGCTCAGCAAAATATTATTTACCTTTAACATTAAGCAATACTATGAATTTCTTCATAATGAAGCCGTCAGTGAAAAGATTAAACAACCACTCACAAGATATTGAAGTTGCTATAAACAAAAAAAGCTAACAAATTGCGCAGCTCGAAGCATTTTAGTTTAGGTGTATAGATGTAATCAACAATCGTCAAGAGGTTCAAGCATTAATAATACCATACTGTTTCTTGATTTTATATTAAAGGTTCATTTCAAATCAAGGGAAGCGTCCGACATTCAATTGTAGAGGATAACGTAATTTGTATTTACCTCTTCTTTAGAAACAAAAATTTGGAATTTATCCTCCGCAAGAGGGCAGCAGCTCTTTCGGTACTTAGAGTGGCAGAAACTATAGGAGTCGGTATGGCATTCCAAGGCACACTACTGAGATGTGGAAGGCAACGGGAAACCATCACATTACCTCCCAAGTATACAGCGTACTTCAATTGTTATTTAAGATTATAGCATCCTCTGGGGTGAAAGACTCCGGAGTTAAAATTGTACAAGATTCGGATCTCCGCGAAGGGACTACTTCGGAGGATGTGATCTGAGAGCTTAAAAGAAGAGCCAGGAACATTCGAAGAGTCGAAACGTAGAATGTCAGAAGCATGAGGCAAGTAAATAGGTTAGAGACCTAGTAGGTATTAACAAAGTTGGATGGCCACAGACGAGGGATTTTTCGAACGGAGACTTTAGGATAATACATACGGGATCAGAGGAGGGAAATTCGGTTGTGAAGATAGTTGCGCAAGAAACAATAGGACACTATGTAGAAAACTTCTTACAAAAGAACGAAAGAGTACTTATGGTTAAATTAGAATCTAAACCGGTAAATACAGTAATAATACAAGTATGCATGCCCACCTCTAGCTACAGTGAGGAAGAGGTAGAAGGGATCTATAAAGATAACGAAGACATGCTAAGATTCGTAAAGAGATATGTCGTTTTAATAATTACAGGAGATTCTAATGCAGTGGTAGGTGACGATAGAGAAGCAGGGGCAGTAGGTTTATTTGGTTTAGGCACGCCAAAACGATATGGGAAATAAATTGGTAGAATTTCAACCATCACAAACACATTATTTCAATATCGTGCAAAATGACGATACACGTAGGAAATGCCAGGATATATAAAAAGATATAAAATAGATTACATTTTTGGTAGACAACGCTTAGAGACTGTAGAAGCTACCCAGAAGCAGATATTAGATACTGAACACAACGCCGTAATTATGAAGGCCGCGCTTAAATTTAAAAATGTTTAAAAGGAACTAAAAAAGACACTTTGACTTTGCGAAACTATAAGATAAAGATATCCATAAAAGATTTGAAAAAAGTCCAATAAATTCCTTAAAGATATCGAGAAAATTTCTGATACTAAGGAAGTAGAAACACGATGATATTAAATCCAGCTTAGACATGGCGGCCAGAGATATTTTAAGTTATAGACAGAGAGAAATTAAGAAACCATAGATAACAAATGAGATCCTCAATTTAATAGAAGAAAGACGAAAATACAAAAACAGACCTGACGAAATAGAAAAACAGAGATACAAAGCCATAAAATGAGAAATGATTCGCAAATGTAAAAAGTTAAAGAATAATAGATTGATGAAAAGTGCAAAAGTACAAATTTAGATGAAAATATGAAAAACAGAGGAAACATATAAAATAATTAGAATGAATTAAAGGGACATACAACCGCGAAGTAAAAATATAAGGGGCCTAGAAAATGCAGAAAAAGTGGTGAGATGGCAAGAATATATAGGGAATTTATATGCAAAACAGGAACTAGCTGCACTACAACGGAAATAAGACATTGAAAAGGATGACTTGGGATACCGTATACTTAAAAATGAGGTTAAATTAGCATTAAAAGGTCCTAAAAATGGTAATGCACCGGGTACAGATATGTTTCAAGCAGACACTATAACATCCGCTCGACCAGCAGTAACAGAACGTCTGTTCTAACTTGTAAGCTATATGTATGACACAGGCGAGATACCCAAAGAATTCAACCGTAACCTCATAGTCACTATACCAAAAAAATAGAGGCGTAGATAGATGTGAAAATTCTCGAGCACTAAGTTTGACACCACACGTATCAAATATATTAACTAGAATTGTACAATAATGGATAGAAAAACGGGTTAAAGTAATACTAGGCGAAGATCAATTTGGGTTTAGGAAATCAGGGGAACACTATTTTAGGTCGAAGAGTGATAATGGAGAAGACAATAGAAAAGGAGAAAGCATGTACATAGGGTTTGTAGATCTTGAAAAAACCTTCGACAATATAAAATGGAAAAAAAAATGTTCCAAATACTCAAAAAGATTGGAATGAGTTTTAAGCGATAATAGAATTAGAGCAGGAACGTAGAGCAGTAAATAGTAGGAAAAAGGTAAGACAGGGATGTGCACTATACCCGTTAATTTTGAACTTTTACATCGAAGAGGCAATGAATACTGTCAAATGAAGGAAGACATTTGGAATTACTATGCAGGAACAAAAGATTAATATATTTTGATCTGTAAATGATATAGCGGTATTAGCATCTAGCAGGAAAAGCTAAAAGCAGGTTTTAATGAAAAGGAAACAGTTCTAACATAGAGATACGGTATGAAAATTAACAAAAATACAACTAAAGTACGAGTATGTTAAGGAGGGGAAAATACTAGAAAAAACTAGAATATAAATAGGAAACGAGAACTTACAAGGGGTTAAGGATTTCTGCTACTTAGGAAGCCAAATAACGCAAGATGGGAAAATAGCGAAAGATATAAAATAAAAATTAGCACAAGGTCGTTCTGCATTTAACAAGAAAAAGCAACTACTATGTTCAAAGACAACAAACATAGAAGCAAGAAAAAGATTGCTGAAAGCATTTGTATCGAACACAGCAGTGTACGACGACTGTGAAACTTGCACAATAGGAGAAATTGACGGGAAAAGATAGAAATATGGCGCTATAGACGTATGATGAAGATATCATGGGCACACAAAGCCAAGAACAACGAAGTTCTAAAAATAACAGGGGGAAGAATAAAATATATAGAAAACAGTAAAAAATAGGAAAGATAAGATCATAAGTCACATACTAAGGCATGAATCCCATGATTTAAATGGTCAAGATATTCTTACCGGTAATCAAGTGTTTTCAACTAATATATTTACAGCTGCTCCAAATGCATCCCTTAAATAATCAGACAATAACAATTCTTCCACACATTGTCCTTACATGTGATTTTTCCAATGCTCCACCTGAAGGTACTATATTGGCGAGAAAGCGAAATATTTTACCAGTAAAATTTGGAATTTTGCCGAACCCTTGCTGTTCCAAGCAAGGTAGGAATCTTTAACGTGCGTGACAACACTCACACACGGGACCTCCATTTTATCTGTCATCCGAACGAGGGTGTATTTTTGTGAAAAATGCTCGCCTAACATTTTTCAAGCGGACCGTGTCGGGCTTCGAACCCGGAACCTTGGGCGTAGTAGTTCCCCATCACATATCACGAAATGTCGGTAAAATAGGTATATATTTAGAAAACAATAAAAAGGGAGCCAAGCTGTTTCTAACAAGAAAGAGCAGCGGCTATGTTTAAAGACAACAAACATAGAAACATGGAAAAAATTGTTAAAAGCATATGTATGGAGTATAGCACTGTTTTGCTATAAAATAGGGACAGTAGTAGAAGTAGACAGGAAAAAGGCAAAAGCCTTTAAGATTGTGGTGCTTCAGATGTATGTTGATTATAGCATGGATAAAGTTAATAACAAAGAGGTTCTACAAATAGTAGGGAAGAAAGATATATGTGGAAAAGAAAAAAATAGAAGAATACGTCACGTGTGGTATTGAGGGGATGGTGCGGGATAAATTACATGCAGGGAAAGGAAAAAAAAGAGGAAGAGGTAGACCTATATTAGACTATTGTACACAGACAATGAATGATGTATACTGTGGACATTTCAGCGAAATGTGCAGGTTAGCTTAGAATAGGAAACAATGGAGGTACGCATCTAACCAGTTCCAGGACTGAAGACCTAATGATGATGACCCCCTTAAAGTGAAAAAGAATATTTTAAACAAAATACATAAATAAGCAAGAAGAAATTTATAGTGGCGCAAAGTAATAGAAAAGAGTATACACGACCGTCAGTTAAAACCAATTTGATCGAAATGTTACCAGGCTCGCAAAGGATACAACTATATTTTATAGTTACTAATTTCTGCAAATATGTATGCACTGCACTTTATAGAAGTAAAACGGAATATATGTATGTAAAATAGAAGTTTAACTCCGGCTGGTATACATACCTTGAGTTGTACAGACTGACTTATTTTGACAACTTGCTCATATTTTGAGTTGAAAATATAAGGTCTTGGACAGGATTTAAACCTGTATCTCATTTTACTTCCTTCAATTACTAGCTCGATTTGAAATGATCATTTGGGTTTTGCTTAAAAAGTCTAAGTTATTATTTCATCTTATTAATTGCAATACGTTAATATTTATCAACTTACTTTGTGTAAAAAACTACCTATAATATTTATATATTAATACTTGGCGTATAGCCGTGATTTTGAGCGTTGCTTCCTGTCTATGTCCGACATAAGTCAAAAACTTGACAATGTCAGATATGATTGACAAAAATGCTAAACGTAATTGAAAGTTAGGTTTATATATAGTACTGTACACGATTTAGATTTGTAAATTTCCCAATTATAGCCATCGGTCTCAGTAGCGTAATTGGTAAACGCACAGTTCCGGCAAAACTGAGATGCAGGTTCAAATCCTGTCCAAGACCTTATATTTTCCTTCTTTCAATTACTAGCGCGATTTGAAATGATCATTTGGGCTTTGCTTAAAAAGTCTAAGTTATTATTTCATCTTATTAATTGCAATACGTTAGTATTTATCAACTTACCTTGTGTAAAACTACATATATATATATATATATATATAATATATATATATATATATATATATATATATATATATATATCTCCATACAGCATCCGAAAGTAGACCTTTCAACGAAGAAAACCCTATACTGTAAATTTCGAATATCAGGAATTTTTACATTACTTTTTTAGGTTGAAGTTATGGGTAATTTTTCGGTTTTTTTGTTAATATTATCTTGGACAATTAATTTTTTTTCTCGAAAAAATTACAGCTTATTTGGGACAGAAATGTAAGTCTCCTGTGAATTTCATAAAAAAAAAATTTTGCGCGAGAAAGAAATTAAAAACCAAAAACACGGTTTTTCGATTTTTCTCAGAATCTTTAAGATTATGTGAAAAATGATATATACAAAAATTTTATATCTTTTTAATACCTACATATTGCCATACAACATTTTTCGATTGGAGATCAACTTTCGCCGGAAATGGCGAAAAACCACGTTTGATCCCTAAAGCGCGCCCCCTGCAGCCCCCCTACATTTTACGTGGTTGGATTTTTGGTTCCTGTATTCCTGACAGTAGTTTCTTCTCTTCCTCATCATTCGTTTTCTGTTATTAATGTTGTCCCTTTTTCATTTCATTTTGGGCTATCTGCACTGGTCTATGATATTAATAAGGTTTTTCAAAGCAGTACAAAGTACTTGAAAATGCTAAGAATAATAATTTATTGTTTTTGACTAGTAATATGTTCAACAGCTCACACGACCAGTAGCTTAATCATTACGTATGCAAAAATTTTCCTATCAAGCTACAACCAATAAAGAACGTTTCAAATTAGTTTGTTTGCACAAATTATTTACTTTAATGGTAGTTGTACGAGTCAGAGTTAACTGTAATACTGCGCACATTATAGTTTATTTACTTTTCCCTCTGTTTGATCTACATACACACGACTAAATTTAAATATGCACCATTATCTTATCAAGCAGGCTGCGTTTACCCAACGTCTAGACTGCATTTCCCTCGATATTATATTTTGTAGGATATTTTTAAACATTAATAGAAACTGCAGCTTTTATCAAGAAACTAAGCCACAATGATACGCATTATCTTAACAAACACAATATGTTATTGTTCCAGGCACGAGTAATGGCTCCCACTGATAACAAATTAAAAATGTTTATTTTCTATAATTAACTAGATATCTAGAATGCTGTTCTTCTGAACTCTGGCCTCCTTCTCAGAGTTTTGAACTTGACGATGTTTTGACAAAACCAATTGATTTTTGTTAATGTAAAATTGATAGCTAGATATACTAAACTACTGAAAAATGATCATTAAAAAAGTGACTCCGGAAGGTTGTTATGCTTAGGGTAGCGTATGAATATGCCACACTATTTCCAATAAAATCTACGTTTTTGCTAGTGTTAAAGTAGGTCAGAGCTTATGCAATTTTTACATAAAAATCAGACGAACGCAAACGTTTTGCGGGTCAGTGATTATACACTATCAAAAACATTTCCGTATGTCTCAAATCTATTGGCAATGTTATGATAAAGAAACCAAAGCATATTTCTCTTCATTGGGTGGTAAAGTACTTTTTTGTCAATGCTCTTAGGTCTGGAAGTAGAACTTCTAGGAATTCGTGCACCCGTTTGTGAAATAGTTTGGATGACCTATCCGGACGGTTAAAGACCATGAATAGGAATCTTTTCGAAAACAGCATTGACTAACTCTAGTCTAGACCTTCTTGCATTATCCAAGCAAAATGAATACGCCTCTACTATTCAAATATTTCCTGTATTTCCGATGATTCATTGGGATTTTCTTGCAATAGTCTTTTACGTAAGGTGTTTTTAATGCTACAAACGAATTGTAGAGGACATGTTTCTGATACAACAACACGGTATAAAAAATTCCAGAGAAACTCAAGAGTTCTGCATTGTGCTGAGCTAGAAACTACTAAGAAGATACTTTGACAAAACTGAAACACTAGAATTGGTGCATCAGTAGACCAAGAGTCGCACTTTTACGACTTTCATACTCTTCTCCTTGACCTCTTTTATCTAGGATTCGCCTTACAAATTTATACAAGATTTTTATCTTGAAAAACCGTAACTTTTACTTTTTTGGGATTGATCTCTCGGAATTGAACCGCTTTTTTTCTGGCGATTTGATTTCTCTCAGATATTGTGCTCTGAGAACAACCCTTGAAAGTCAAAAATCTTTTCGGAAAACTTTGGGGGTATGTATTGTTCACCTGAATTCACCAAAAGTAACTACACAGCTTTGTTGAAAATCTTAACAACCAAAGGAATAAAGCTTTGCACAGCTTCATGCCAAATCGTTCTGCTGTATTCACATTACTAGGCGGCTCAGTGGAGTAGTTGATATACGTGTGACTACTATACCCAAGATCCTGGGTTCGAATCCCGACAAAGCCCGCTTGAAAAATGTTAGGCGAGCATTTTTCACAAAAATACTTCCTCGTTAGAACGAGAGGTAAAATGTAGGTCCGTGTGTGAGTGTAATCAGGCACGTTAAAAATCCCTACCTTGCTTGAAACATCAAAGGTTCGGCAAAATTCAAAATTTCCAGGTAGAAAACAATCGCTTTCTGTAATGTAATGATCAGATGTATTGGTTAGTCATTCTTTACTCCAATTTGTTTAATTAAATTTATTTACCCATCATTAAAGTAGAAAACGTAAAAAATTATGAAATAAATAGCGAAAAGCAACTGCTTTGTGTTGGACAGTCTAGTAAAAGTAAAAGGGTATCGTTGTATAGGATTACGATATACGATAAATGAAATAGTGTTCGATATTAAATCAAGGAAAAGTAGTTTGTGGTCAGACTCTAATTCCATGTCATATTTAATTTTCAGGTGTATAATATCAAAGAATTTTAGAAACCCATTACTATATTTTCTTGCCGGCAACATCTTAAAAAAGACTATGATTAATAAAGAAAAATTTACAAGTTGTAACGGGCATTTTTATAGCTTAACATCTTCCGCTTTTCTGTAGCTACTATTTCTATATTTTATATTTATTAACTCGCGTGTATTAATTTTAAAAGTAGTTTAATTGAAGATTGATTTTCATTAATAAATAAATTGCAAGGAACTAATGTTAGATTGGATTATTCATAAATTACTTTCCAACTTATCGAAAATGATAAACAACTGTAATTAGTTATTAGATATGATGGCTGCATTCACGTTTTGAATGTTCCTTATGTTATTAGCGAAGGAGATAATAGACGATAAGAAGTTGTAATAGGAACGAGTTGATATAAATAGTTTTTTTCTTTGTTCCGATATATTAAGTACGTGTAAATTACTGCTTCTTTTTGCTTTGACAATAGTGAGAATTAATGCGGTATAAATTTGCGAATTGTTCATGAACAAGCACGGCACGTTTTTAGTTGTTTTTCTTGTGAGATAAATGTTCTAAGGAACATTTGACGGACTTACTTTAGTGATACGCGTTGCTTTACTAATTGTGTTTTTTTAGTTGATTTGTCTTTTTATATCTGAACTGTGTGTGCGATCTAGTTTTGCGGTCCCTTTTTTGTTTCTTATCAGAGTAGTGCATACCTTGGATTATTTAAATACAGTTGATACTGTAGTTTCTGAATTGTCTAACACCAAAGAATCTAGAATAAATCATCGCTTGCGCAAATTTCGTTATTTGCGAAATATCACAGATTACCGGTTTACAAAGGTATTGGTTGAAGTTTCTCACTGCTTTTTGGATGTTTCTGAAAATAATATACATTTGGTCCCAGTTGAAATTAAACTAGTGCTACAAAATATCTCGGAATTATTGTCTCAGGAAATAGAATTAACAAGAAATTTATCAATGCTACGTAGTTCCATCAGCAGGATAATGTCTGCTGCTAACACCAGTGAAATACGTAGGTGTGATTAGTGTAACGTGTGCTAAGTTCCATCAACACCCTCACAGTCAAGGGTGAAGTGCTTCGTTAGTGCAGGACATCGTGAATCCCACACTTCAATTGCAAGGAAGCGTTGCTGAAGGACTTTTGTAAGTTAAACTATTTCCTACTTGTTATTACTTTAAATATCTATCCGCTGCTTTGCCGTATCTTTGTCGTTCTGATACCTTTTACAATAGACTTGCATGCTATTTTAAAACATAAGAAAAAAAAGAAAAAAAGAAAATCAATACTACTGAATTACTCATATCTATTGTGTCTTATCTATTTATCTTTTGTTAACATTTTGTCTGATTTATGTTTAATTGGTGTGTGAGGAAACGTTTCTGCTACTCCCCAATATTACCTCACTTTGTACTAAAAATTTTTGTATTGCTTTTACCGTTGTTATATTATATAGATTATCCAAACAGTTTTTTTTACATTCTACAAAGTACTGAATAATTTAGACTTATCATTGCTGCTATGCTTATTCTTTTTTTTCAGGTTTGCTTAACTGTTTTTCTTGCAGGTATTGTCACTAATTCCTGACAGCCGCATACATTATATGTCAGTCTGCTTTCTACAACCCCCCCTAATCTCCGATTGAGCCCGGTCATTTCTTTGATGTTCTTTGTGTTACGCACGGCTACGAGCCAACGTAGCATAAATTTGGCGCCCAACGTGGCTGCCGCGATATTACGTAACAAAGTTAATTTGGGTTCAAAGTTATCCATAAATAATAAACCTATAATGTTGGAAGATTGGAAATCCGCGACTAAATCATTATTCTGTTTATAGACGATAAGAAGGATGACGAGTGTCTAGCTACAGGGTTAAACTCTCCAATAGCAAATCAGCATATTACAGCTACCGTTAAAATTTTTTTTACAATTTAACTGATTGTCAATTATCAATTATACAAATTCGGCAATTCAAATCAATGTAAACAAAAGTTAGTGGGTTAAAATTTAAAAGTGTAATTAAAAAATAAGTTTTATCAAGTTATAATGTAGAGGTACTAAATAATACATAAAGTTATCAGCTCCTGAGCTTCTGCGTTTCTATTGGAAGATTTAACCCTGCAGCTAGAGACTCGTAGGGATGTCTTCTACGTTTTGCATACTGGGACATAGAGGACGCCTCTAATCATAAGCTTAGCGTGACCCTCAAGATTGGGGGGGGGGGGGCACACGAACTGTTGAAAGTTGTCCAACAATGTAGGCGTAGTATACCCAACTATAAGCATTATAAGATGATGTAAAACAATAAATATTGCTCCTTTGTAAATTCGTGGTGGGGTCATTAGCCCCAGCACAAACAAGTACACTTTAAACTCTTTAATATTACAAAAGGAAACAATTTTTTGCCTAAGACTATAAATATTCATAACATCCTGCTGTACAATAGTACATTAATAAAACATCATCCTTCTGGTTGCGTTATTAGCGAATTTTGCTACAAGACTATGAATGCCTTCTGCCTGCATCAGCTGCCCTGTCACTTCTTGCTCAATTGTCATAAGTGCCAGTCCCGATAAACGATCTTCTCCCATTGTACTTCTAAGGTAAGTTTTCAATCGGCGAAGGCACGAAAACGATCGATCTGCACTGGCGGTTGTTATAGGCCAGCATAGAACTATTTCAAAAACTCGACTACGGCAGGTACAGTATTCTGTTGGGAAAAGGTTACAAATTGATTTAGCGTTTCCGACAATGTAATTTCACTTGACTTTGGAAAAACACTTACTCCGTGCGCAACATTTTGAAAAAAGTAAGAATTGGCAAAAGTTTTATAGTATTGAAGGTGTTGATGATATAGATCACCTTTAAAACCATAAAAAAGTTGAATATCATGAACCAATACTTCGTTTATATTATCTGACCATTTGAACAACAGAGAACTAATATTTTTAATATTTGAGTAATCATTTTGGGAAAATCTTGTTTCAAGATTAGAGAGAATTATGCCCAGTCCTTGAAAATAAATATTTACTTTGAAAAAAAATTTAGGTGATTCTGCAAAAAATCAGAGTTTTCATAGTTACTATCTAGTTTTGCAGGTATTTTTCTTTTTCTGCTGAGAATAGGCTTTCGAATATTTAAATCAGGTAGTTGGGACTCAATTTTATCGCACATTTCTTCGGTCTTTTTCCACAACTGGTTAAACGATTCGTCATTTCTTTGTAACTGCAAATGTATAATTAGTGTCTCTATTTTAGGAAACAATGAATGTATGTCCAAATTTTTATTCTGTAGTTCTTTTGAAAGAAGGTCGGTCACTGACACAATATTATACAAAAACTTTATCGAAAATATAAATTAGAAATCAACTATAACTTTTAATAGACCACTTGCATCTGCTGCTGCCTTTGCATATGTCCTGTCATTAGAAATTGTAATTAGAGTTTTTAAAATTTCCGGTAACTGAACAATAATACTCAAAAGAGCGCGGTGGCGAACTGTCAATCGCGTTTTCGAAAGACTTTGAAGTTTCCTAAACTTGGCAGAATCTTCGCTTTGTTTACAAATGTTTTCAAACAGAGCATACCTTTTGGCGGAAACACAAATAATATTGTACAAGGAATTTACAGAACCAAGAGCATTCCTCAGCTCTTTTACTTCACTGCAAAACCGCATTACAGCCAAATCAAGTAGATGAGCATGGCAGTAAGTATATAAAGCTGTAGAGTTTTCTTTTTTAAATCTTGGGGCAACGCCATTAAATTCACCGCTCACATGTGATGCGCCATCGTAAGCTTGGCCTCGCATTTTAGTAAGATCGAGCCCTATAGAGTTTAAATAACTTTTTATAACCATATGTAAATTGGCGCCTGTTGTTGTTTCCACATTTACAAAACTTACGAAGCGTTCTTTGACTGTAATACCGGTTTCTGTCTTAAATGGATACCTAACGCAAATTGAAACTTGTTCTTTAGTCGCAGTATCAGTAGTTTCGTCACATATTATCGAATAGCAAGACGACATATTTACTTCATGTATGATAATTTCCAGCATGGAGGCTTTTACAAGTTTGATTATCTCATTTTGGATGGTTGCGCTTGTATAAGAACTAATTTTTGATTTTATGAACTTATTTAGTTGTGGATTATCTTGGAGTCGCAAATGAATAAGCTCTAAAAAATTTCCTCTATTTGTAGAACTTGAAACTTCGTCGTGGCCTCTTAAGGATATGCACTGTTTTCCTAAAAACAAAATGTTTTCAAAAATGAAGCTTACGTATTTCCAATTTTCTTCAGTTTGCTTGCTGTGTGCTGATGATAACGCGTCCGCCACAGTTTTTCCTTGAGAGCGTACTTCGCTCCAAAATTGCATAGATGCTCGATGTGGGTCACTATTCTCATGCTTTTTAAATTTTTCAAGAGCTTTTTTCCAATTATCAACTCCGATTGTGGTAAAAGAATCTTCAGCCCGCCCTTTCTTAAAACGTTGAAAAATGCGACAAGAAAAGCAAAACCCACTATCTTTAATACTATTGTATTCAAGCCACTTAAAATTAGAATACCAGAAGGACTTAAAACAGCGTACTTTTCCATTAACTATCTTTTTTGTAAAGTTTATATTTACTTGATAAGGTCCGATCAAAATATCCGAACTCTGGATCTCATTAGCAGGATCTCTAGAAGATACAATCCCCATTTCTGCTTCATTTAGAACTTCAGAGCTTTTAGAACTACTTGCTTCTGATTCATCTATTTTGTGTGATATACCAAATTTTTGTACAAGTACACTTTCTAATTTTTGAGATGGTTCTTCTGAAATACGTGGTATTCTAGTTACAAATTTGTCCATCTCATTTTCACTGAAGAATAAATGATTGGTAAAACAAAGATCACTGAATGCCTGCTGAACAAAACGTGGAACAGTTAAGTTAAGTCGTCACCAAATACACACAACACAAAACACTGTCCTCAAGGCACAATTAAAGATTGAACAGACAAAGTATGCGGTTCATTCCCTTTCTTAAATTTACGAAGTTTTACGGCATTTGCCGATTTTACAATAATGACTAAGATAAGGGGGTTGGAATGCAGTTTCGCTTAGTTACCGAAAAACTGAACAGACAATATTACTTTGCAATAAAGCTAATAGGGTGCGTTAGACAAATTCTAAAAAACTCACAATATTTGATAGATATTTCTAGCTGCAAAATAAATTATAGAAAAGTTGAAAATCAAAAACTGAAAGCAATGAATTAGTGTAGCAACGATCTGAATACTGAATATACACGTAGAATATCATTTATGCAATCATGTATATGATATAATGTACTTTGATACGCTACGTATTAATTAGCTTTTCATAACATGTACGAATAATGTAATTGCTATTTGAACATCAGATGTAAAGGTTACGCCGAATTGGTTATCTACTTAAAGCGTAAAAACATTCAACAATTTTAGTGTACCCAATTTGCTAAGCAACAATTGGGGTATAATAAAATGGGGGGGGGGGGCGTGCGGCGCCCACCCCCGTGCCCCTTCGACGCTACGCTTAAGCCTCTAATCAAATGTCAGAACTAAAATTAGTCTCCTCCTTTAGTTAACCCAAATCCAAAATTTCAGTGCCATACGTGTAGTATTGTAGCAAAAACGAACCGTCAAAGTGAACAAGTTAATTGAAATTTGGAATTAAGCCGTAAAAATTTTCGCGCTATACTTTTTTATAATTTTCAAAGACAATTATCCCAACAAGAATGCATCGTCGAGCAGGTGCACAGAAACTACAGTCTCTCAGGAAGACGTCGATGCTGTACACAAGCTCATCAACGAAGATCGGTATATGACATATCGCGAAATTGAAGCATCGATGCGGATTCTAAATACTTTAATTTAAAAAACTTTACATGAAGAATTGTGCGTAAAAATTATTAGCTTCCCGTTGAATAGCACGTCTGTTGAACGAAGAAAACAAAACAGCTAGGCTGAATTGGCGTCAAAAAAATCCTAGACCTATTCAACCTAGGAAACTCTAAAAACGTGCACAGTTACTGTTACAGCTGATTGGTATACAATCAGATGATTGCCGCAAGTCATCGCGGAGCTTCAAAAAACTGACCTCAAACGACGAATCATCCTCCACCAAGACAATGCAAGTTCGCACAACAGCTCGCTCGATAAATGACGACAAATTTGTAACGTAATAAAACATCAAATTGTTAAACCATCCTCCGTACAGTTCTGACCTAAGTACCGACGATTTCTGTACCTTTCTGAAAATCAAGGACGGACGGTGTGGTCAAATGTTCCAGTCGTAAGAAGAAGAAAATTTGAACTGCACCTACAAACGAGTGGAGTAACTGCTTGCAGAGTTGGTTCGTGCACATTCAAAAGTGCATTAATCTTTGTTTAGAATACTTCAAACAACAATAAAATCTTTAAAAGCTATCTACTGTTTTATTCCAGATCTATATGTAAATCTTAAAAGACAACGTTCGTATCAATGTATTTGAGAAATATTTGTTTTAGGCTAAGACCAAGTTAATCAAACAGATAATAATTTAGAGAAGAACCTATGCACGATTGTAATAAGTTAGTTGTAACAAGTTCAAAGTTTTTGTTTAGGAGGGATGTTAGAGAACAAGTTACACACATCAAATGATATAATGATTCAGTTATTAGAAACAGTAACAAATAATTTTATCTGGTTTAGAAAAGTAATTCAAGCATAGTAAACGAAAATTAAATTATTGATTGTTATACAAAGAGAAACACCAATGGCCGGTTTCGCTGTGGTTGCAGCTTATCAGATTGGTGTACTTTCTTTTAAAAAACAACCAACAAATTTCTTGAAATATACAGGAATTGTGGTGTATTAATACGTATAAAGGATTTACATTCGCTCTTTATACTTGAATATTAACAACTAGCTATCGCTGACTTCTTCAAGTCTCCGATAGGAAAGTCAAGATGGCACTGCCAGACAAAATTTTATAACTAGTTAAAGACAACTAAGGTGGAGACTTGAAGAAGTCACCGATAGTTAGTTGTTGATATTTAAGCATAATTGGCGGATGGAAATCTTTTGTACTTATTAATACACCACAATTCGTGTACATTTCAAGAATTTTGTTGGTTGTTTTGCAAAAAGAAATGCACCAATCTGATGAGCTCCAACAACAGCGATACCGGTCATTGGTTTTTCTCTTTGTAAAACAACCAATAATTTAATTTTCGTTTACTATGCTTGAATTACTTTTGTAAATCAGATAAAATTATTTGTTACTATTAAGCAAGAAACGCGTTAGTTTCTGTCGATCAACTTCCAAATTACCATTAGGTGTAGTACTTTCTTGGAAAGTCGCTAGTGTTATAATGGGTAATCAGTCATTTGTTTCATCCCCAGTTGTTAGAAATACTTATAGTTTCTAATTTTAAATCAAGTCCAATGAGTTTATAACAGAATATTTAAATACAAACCCAGTGTGTAACTAAGGATATTATTAAACCAACGAGACTGGGGTGTTACAAAATGATACAATCCCTCTAATCGGAACTTCGAGTTTATATATTTTTGATAACCCCTAGTACTCTCAGATAATTTGGGTTCAAAAATTATTTAGTTAGTTTAAGTGTAGACGCTTCAAGAAGAAACCGTTAAACTAATTTTAACTTTGGTGGTTTCAATTTTCGCTACTCTGTCATTTTATGGCCAAATGTAATCCGTCTAAGTAGAATTTATACTTATTCAGTAGGTTGTCCAATTGTATTTAAAAATCTTTAGGTTTTGAATACTAAAATTTAACAAATTTAAATAGTGTAACACAGAATTTCTTGAAGTGGTTATATTTTCAGACAGTACGAGATCATCGTTCCAATTCAAACTAGCAGTGTTGAAAATAAGTAAGTATTATGTTTATACGTTTTGATTGTTCAGAAGGCTTTTTTTCTTTTTGAAGATTTTCTTATGTTATCTTCGGATTGTTAGACATTACAGTTATTAGGAATAATATTTACTTTTTTCGTATACCATCCTACGACCCTAGCTCATAGCTTTGCCCTAAGTTGAAGAAACTTAGCTGGCTGAAAGATCTTATTTGAGGTTCATTTTATACAAAAAGCCACTTACCATACATTTTACCCTGGGCTTGAATTTTAGACAGAAACTCCCACTAGTTTCTAATGACTGCCGCCCATTAGGTGGAGTAGTAACATAAAAAAATTAGGTGTAACAACTCAGGAAGACGTCGATGTTGTGCACAACTCATCAACGGAAATCGACATGTGACATATCGCGAAATGAGGCATCGATGTGAATTTTAAAGACTTCAATTCATAAAATTTTGCATGAAAAATTGTGCGTAAAAAATTATTAGCTTCCCGTTGAATAACGCATACGTTAAACGAAGAACACATAGCAGCTAGGATGAATTGGTGTCAAAAAAAACCTAAACCTATTCAACCTAGGAAACTCTAAAAACGTGCACGGCATCGTGAGAGATGAATTATCTCGGATTTACTCATACGAGCCAGTCGTTTGTTTGGGTAGTTGAAGGAGAAGAAAAGCCGATAAAAGGCATTCGTTCTCGAAATACCTTCAAAAAGATGGTCGCAACATTTGTCTCGAAAGCTGGTCATATAGTAACAATTCCTTTATAAGATCAAAGAACTGTTACTGTCGATTGGTACACAACCATTTGTTTGTCGCAAGTCATCGGGGAGCTTCGAAAAACAAACCCTAAACGACGAATCATCAGTCACCAAGACAATGCAAGTTCACACACAGCTCGCACAATAAATGACGACAAATTTGTAACGTAATAAAACATTGAATTGTTAGACCATCCTCCGTACCTATGTCCCGACGATTTCTATACCTTACCGAAAATCAAGGACAGGTCAAATGTTCTAGTCGTCAGAAGAAGCAGTTGATGTCTTCATATGCAATTTTGACTGTACCAACAAACGAGTAGAGTAACTGCTTGCAGAGTTGGTTCGAGTACATTCAAAAGTGCATTAATCTTTGTTTAAAATATTTCAAAAAACAATAAAATCTTTAAAATCTATCTACTGTTTTATTTCAGGTCTATAAAGACAACCTTCTACCACTGTATTTGAGAAAGATTTGTTTCAGGCTAAGATCAAGTTAATCAAGCAGATAATAATTAGAGCAAAACCTATGGACGATTATAACAATTTAGTTGTAACAAGTTCAAAGTATTTGTATAGGAGGATTGTTAAGGAACAAGCTACACACGTTAAATGATATGATGATACAATTGTTTAAGTAGTGTAACATAAAATGTAATATTTATCTTTATTTTTAAATATTCTTAAGATTCCAAAATAAAAAATTTTCCACCTTAAGATAGATGAAATTACAACTTTATTGTTATGTAACTGATGACTAGTTTTTACCTATTTTTTAGTCCACCACATTTATATCATAATAACTGCTCTAATGTCATTGTTATATAGTTATGTCTCTGATTACTTAATAATTTGCTAGTGGAGTTTGGCTGTTTTTATTCTATAAAAACTATCAGCCTTGATTTTTAGTAGATTCACTTCAATATATTTTTATTGTTTCTGTAAGTTAAGGTGATCTGCTTATAAACAGACTTATTGTCTAGTTTATACGTTATATTCTTTTCTTCTGAAGATGAGAAGAAATGCTTGGCGAAACTAGTTCAGATGATTTTCAAATATACTAGATTTACGTGAAATGCGCGTTGTTTAATTTAGAATAATTACATCATCCTATTATGTGTAGACGGATAACAGATTAAAAATGTCAAACGTCATTGAAACTTAGATTAATATAATAGTTACGTATGCGATTTCAATTTGTCCATCTTTCTAACCTGTCCTTAAAACTTAATTAGAGAAAGCATTCAAATACGTATTCGAAGGGGGCAGGTTCAAAACTTGTCCGTGACCTAATGTTTTCCTCCATTAAATTACTAGCTCAGTTTAATCAATTATTTGAATTCTGTAGAAAAAGCCCTCAAATTATAATTTCAACTTAAAATAATCAACTAAGTTGAGAATAGTTTTAAAGATCTCACTAGCAGTCAGACATTTGTTAGTTCTTCTGCATGTTCTTAAGTATTCTGAAATTTTACAGTAAAAAGAAAATAATTTCAAAATATCAAGTCGTTAACATCTCTACGCTCTTCCATACCTAAAAAATTTCAAATAACCGAGTATTAGTTAAGATTGCAAAGTTCGTTACACATTGAAGCAGCACTCAACTCACTCTTATTACATAGGAAATGAGAAATAACTTCTAAGACGGAATGAATGTACTTTGTCGTTAGCTCGTAGCTTGTACTCTTAATCGTTATAATCACTATGCATATCTACATTAACACAACCGAGATTGCATCTAAAATAACTTTAAATTACACAGCTGCTATTGCTGCAGAACAAGTTGATGGCAGCGTGTAATTTGTTTTTTTTACTCCTACTTTTTTTATAATTAAAATAACTTCTATAATTAGCATAAAGAAAAATAAACTAGACCTTCTTAGATAATGTTCCATGCATGATAATAATCTGCATTAGTTATTAAGAGATTAATTTTATAAAGCGTATTCTTCTTTCGGTAATTAACAATAGATAGCTGAACATGAACCAGTGCATGTAACACAGCACCACAACTTACAGAAGAATAATTAGAAACAAAAAAAAAAATAGAACAGTAAAGGGATGGACTTTATATAAATATATTAAGGAAAGCTATTTTCAAACCAAAATAATTAGAAGAAGTTTATAACATTTTAATTTTGCACCAAATAAAATACCATGAATTATATTTTATATTTCCAGATTTTCCTTTTTGTACGAAAATGCAAACTTTGTGATCTGAAAAAAACACAAAAAAATTAAGCTTGCTTCGTTTACCATAATCTTAATAGTTTTAATTGGATGAGTAATGGTTACGGCTTTTCTTATAGTTCGTAGTGCTTTTTGATCATTCTGAACAAACATACACCATGTCGAAGTTCTAAAATACTAGAACGGTTAGAATGGCTTGGGGTTTCAGTGAGCTAAAGAGCCAAACTATAGGTTCAACCAAATTTAGTGGGGTCTTTAGTAAAGAACCAGACTGAGGCAGGTCCCCGAAACAGACAGCTCTATCGGTACTTAGAATGGCAGAGACAGTGGGGGTTGGTATGACACACTAAAACACGCTATTGCGAGGAAGACAAAGGGAAACCACCACATTACCTCTCAAGTACAAGGGTACTAAAAATATTTTAAAGTGATGGCGTTCTCTGGGATATAGGATTCCAGAGTTAACATAATCCCCCATTTGGATCTCCGCGAGGGGACTACTTTGGAGGGTGTGATCGACAAGTTTAAAAGAAGAGCAGGAAACATTTTGCGAGTCGGAGCATTCAATGTCAGAACCACGAAGCAAGTAGGTAAGCTAGAGAATCTATAAATTGAAATGAATAGGTTAGCATTAGACATAATAGGGAATAGCGAAGTTCCGGTAATTCATACAGGTTCAGAGGGAAGAAATTCATGTGTGGGGATATGCATGCGAATCAAGATAGAACACTGCAGAAAACTACTTACAAAAAACGAAAGAGTACTTATGGTTAGATTAAAATATGAACCGATAAGTACAGTAATAATACAAGTACACATGCCTACCTCTAGCTACAGTGAGGACTGAGGTGAAGGTAGAAGCGACCTACAAAGATATCGAAGACATAATACGTTTCGTAAAAGGACGTGAATTTTTAATAATTATGGAAGATTTCAATGCAGTGGTAAGTGACGGCAGCGATGGAGCGATAGTATGTTTATTTGGCATAGGCACGAAAAATGACAAAAGAAATAGGCTGGTAGAATTTTACGACAAAAACAATTTAACCATCACAGACACAGGGAGATATCAAACATCATATTCTGGTTAGACAACGGTTTAGAAATCAAGTAAAAACTGTAGAAGTTGTTTAGAGGCAGATATAGACACTGATCACAACATAGTAATTATGAAAGCCATGCTTAAATTAAAAATTTGAAAAAAAAGACCCGAAAGAGGCACTTTGACTTTGAGAAACTAAAAGATAAAGATATCCACAAAAAGTCAACCGAAGTTCTGAGAGATATCGGGAAAATTTCTGATACTAAAGAAGTAGAAACAGAATGAAATAACATTAAATCCAGCTTAGATATGGCGGCCAGAGATATTCTGGGGTATAAATAAAAAGAAAATAAGAAATCGTGGATAACAAAGAATATTCTGAATTTAATAGAAAAAAGGCGAAAATACAAAAACAGACCAGATGAAGCAGGAAAACAGAGAAATAAAAACATAAAATGGGAAATTATTCGCAAATGCAGAAAAGCTAAAGAGCAATGTATTGATGAAAAGTATAAAGAAGTAGAAACTAAGGTGAAAATAGGAAAAACTGGCGAAGCATACAAACTAATTAGAAAGAGTTTTGGGGATATATAACCGTATAGGAAATATATAAAAGGCGTCGGAGGAAACACCATTACAGAAAATGTAGAAACAGTGAATAGATGGCAAGAATATTAATGAAATTTATGTGAAGGAAAAACTAGAAGCACTAGAACAGGAATCGGACATTGAAAAGGACGACTTGGGAGATAAGTTTATTAGCATTAAAGAGTCTGAAAAATAATAAGGCACTAGGTATAGATAAGCTGCACGCACTTTCTTTAAGAGCCGCTGGACAAGCAGTAACCGGACGTCTCTTCCAACTTGTAAGTTGAATGTATGAAAGATAACTAAAAATTTCAAACCTAACACCATAGTCACTACACCAAAAAGGAAAGGCACGCATAGATGTGAAAACTATTGAACAATAAGTTTGACAGCACATGTGTCAAAAATATTAACTAGAATTGCACAAAGACGGATGAAACAACAGACTGAAGAAATACTAGAAGATCAACTAGGGTTTAGGCGAAACAGGGGAACACAGCAGATCATTTAAGCTTTTAGGATGCTAATCGAAAAAACAATAAAAAAAGGAGAAAGCGTGGTGTATATAGGGTTTGTAGATCTGGAAAAAGCATTCGATAATGTAAAATTAGAGAAAATATTCGAAATATTCAAAAAGATTGGAATGAATTATAGGGATAGACAAATACAAATACAAAGAGTAAACAGCGGTAATAGAATTAGAGCAGGAATATAGAGAAGTAATTATTAGTAAAGGGGTGAGAGAGGGATGTGTCCCATCCCTGTTAATTTTTAACTTGTATATCGAAAAGGCGATGAATACTGTCAAATACAAAAAGATATTTGTAATTATTATGCAGCAATAAACGATTGATGTGCTTAGATTTGCAGATGATAAGCGGTATTAGAATCTAGCAAAGAAGAGTTAGAAGCAGCGCTTAATAAAGTGGAAACATTTCTAACAGAGATACGATATGAAAATTAGCAAAAATAAAACTAAAATATTAGTATGCAAAGGAGGGGATAAATAAGTCATAAAGCAGAAAACAAATAGGAAACGAGAACTTACAAGAAGCTAAAGATTTCTGCTATCTACAAAGTCAAATAACACAAAATAATAAAAGCGCAAAAGATATAAAACAACGATTAGCACAAGCCCGTACGGCATTTAACAAGCAAAAGTAAATACCATGTTCAAAGATAACGAACATAGAAACAAGGAAAAGATTGCTGACAACATCTGTGTGGGGCACAAAACTGTACGGTTGTGAAACGCGGAGAGTGGGGAAAGCGAACAGGAAAAAGGTAGAAGACTTTGAAATGTGATGCAACAGACGAATAATGAAGATATCATGGACAGACAAAGTTAAGAACAAAGAGGTTCTAGAAATGGCAGGGGAAGAAAGAAATATGTGGAACACTGTAAAAAATAGAAGGGATAGGATGATAGGATACATACTAAAGCATGAGCGAATAGTGCGTAGTATATTAGAGGCAGAGAAAGGAAAAAAGATAGGTTGACCTAGATTAGGCTATTGCACACAGAGAGTTAAATATGTAGGCGGTGGGAATTTCAGGGAAATGTGGAAGTTGGTTCAGAATAGAAAACAATGGAGGTACGCGTCCAACTAGTTCTAGGACTGAAGACCTAATGCTGATGATGAGAGCTTTTGCGAATAAGAATGTAGGAAATAATATAAACGTCCCCAATGAGCAATATATTCAACACTAATCAACGATACCAAATTTATTGCCATCAATTTTCTGTGCTTTCATATACTATATTGTAAATTTATTGCCTACATGCCACATTCTGCTCTACTTCCACTTGCCACTGATCATATTTAAGTCCTACGTTCTTCCAATCAATAACGGTTTTAAAACGCTGCTTAAAAAAGAAATCACATAGTTTGGCAACCATATCGCATTTTTTTTATTAGGTAAATTCTTAATTGCAACAGTTTCATGTGGATTTCTCAACAGTTCGCCAGGAGAGATACGACTGGTACCTTTTTCTTTATGTCTGTTTAAGAACGATCTACTTCTCTGCCGTAATGATTATTTCATTCTATTACGCAATACTTGTAATCGAAAGTTCTCAGCAGTGATTTTCAACGTGAGTTCTTGTATTTCATCTCTAAATAACGTTTAAAGTCGTAGCCAATCTAAAGCGTTCACTCTGCGGGATTTTTGTTGAACCTAGTAGTAATATACTTTACAATTTAAAACACGAAAAAAAGGCCTTGTTTTGTACTAATTTTACGGCGTAGCTTTAAAATACTCCCTTCGGCGTTTAAGTTATACCGTTTTTAAAGCAATAATCTATACAGTTTCCTCATTTTTAGGGCATTTCAAAATTCTTGTATTACTATTCTGCTACTTCAAACTATTTACTGTTCTCGCCTTGGTTCTATTTGTTTTCCAGCTAACTTTTCAAATGCTTCCAGTTAATTTTCTTCCTACGTTCTTAGAGTACAAGTCCCACATTAGTACAAACCTACTCGTGACACATGCAAAATTCCTTTTACAATTCTTTAGTGACTCACAATATATCCTTTTTTAATTAAAGGTGTCCACTGAAAACGCACCTCACACGACTACTATCGATATAAGATAGTTTGACTGTATCTTAATATCAACTTTCTGTCATCTAGTTTCATCAGAGTATGGTTTTGATTTCTTCCAATTATTATATATTATTATTATATTTTTCGCACCATCATTTCTCAAGAATATTTTAGAATGTCGTTCGTTCTGAAGTAGACGAGCAATACTATCTAAAAATCTCATACACTCTGCATTGTTTCTGTACTGCTGTCTCAGTTCATCATGAGATATTTTTGTTAAATTTTTTCAAGAAGCTTTCGTTTGCATTTTTTCTGTTTTTAATTTCATCGCTTTCGTCTTCTTCTACAATAAGATCAGTTTTGGAAAGAGGTTTAAAGTTTTTACTATTACCTGTTTTTATCATAATCTGTTGTTAGCATATCTATTAAAATGCTCAAAAGTACTTTGCCAAACTGCATCTCAAGATCTACCAATACGATTAACATATCGTATCCTCTGCCTAATTCACCATTATCCTGACCAGTTAAGATAATGTGCCTTTTATATTTTACTTATCTGTTTGGAACTTTAATACACATTTCAATACAATTTCTGTAAAAAAGCAAAAATAAAAATATGTTTTTATAGAGCAAAATATTTCATTGCATTTGAAGCAGATTAAATGCATGATTGGCATCAGCTAAATTGAATTGTTTAATCTCTTTTAATTATTACTTCAAAATTTTGAATTTACGAGTACATTACAAGGCATGTAGAGCGTAATAAAATAACAAAAATGAAATTTTGAAAAAACTATATTTCCATACGTTTTGTGTTGTATATTTAGTAGATGTGTTTTAAATTGTAGATACTCTTTTGTTTTTAATGTTACTATTTTGAATTTCAGAGCGCATTAAAGCTTCTTTTGTGTACAACACAATAATAAAAAGTCTGCAAGAGCTTAATATTTGAGTACAGTTGCTGCGGGTTCAGCGTGATGTGTACCAACCACATTAAATTGTTTTAACATTCCCGATTTTAGAGTTATAAATATTGGAACTGTTCTGGAGAGACCTGCACCTCGGAAAAGTTCTAGATTACTATAACGGGTGGAATGGCTTGCGTGTTCTAGTAACCTAACGAGCCAAACTACAGGCTTAACCAAATTAGTAGAATTCTTAGTAAAGAACCAAAATGACAGATCCCCGAAAGAGGGCAGCAACTCTTTCGGTACTTAGATTAGCAGCGACCAGCTAGTTGATATGGTATTCTAAGGAACACTTCCGCGATATGGAAGGCAACGGGAAATAACCACATACCATCCCAAGTACAAAACATACTAAAATTGTTAATTAAGATAATGGCATCCTCTAGGGTAAAAGATTCCGGAGTTAAAACAGATCACCCATTCGGTTCTCCAGGATGAGGCTACTTCAAAGAATGTGATCGGAAAGCTTAAAAGAAAAGCCGGGAACATGTTGCGAGTGGAGTGTAGAATGTCACAAGTATGAAGCAAGTAGGTAAGTTAGATAGCTTGGAAATTGAAACGGATAGGTTAGCATTAGACATGGTAGGAATTAGCGAAGTTCGGTAGCCAGCGGCGGGGGATGTTTGGAGAGGAAACTTTAAGGTAATTCATACAGGATCAGAAGGAGGAAATCCGGGTGTGGTGACATTTATGCGAAAAAAGATAGAATACTGTGTAGAAAACTACTTACAAAAGAACCTGTAAATACAGTAATAATACAAGCATACATGCACACCTCCAGCTACAGTGAGAAAGAGGTTGAAACGATCTACAAAAATAGCGAAGACGTACCGAGAAGCGTAAAAGTACATAAAAATTTAATAATTACGACAATTTTAAAGCAGTGATATGTGAGGATAGGGAAGGATCGGTAGTAGGTTTATTTGGTTTAGGCACGAGAAACGACAGGGGAAATAGGCTGCAAGAATTTTGCGACAAAAACAATTAAGCAATCACAAACACAGTATTTCAACATCATGCTAGAAGACGATGCACGTGGAAGATGGCAGGAGATGTAGGAATATATCAAATATATTACATTCTTGTTAGGCAGCGGATTAGGACTGTAGAAAATACCCAGAAGCAGTTGTAGACACTGACCACAACATCGTAATTATAAAGACCGCGCTTGAATTTAAATTTTTTTAAAAAAAGGAACAGAAAAATGCACTTTGACTTTGAGAAACTATAAGATAAAAATATCCACGAAAAATTTGAATAAAAGTCAAATGAAGTGCTGAAAGGTATCGGGAAAATGTCTAATACCAAGGAAGTGGAAACAGAATGGAATAACATTAAATCCAGCTTAGACATGGCGGTTAGAGATATTCTGGGGTACACACAAAAACAAAATAAGGAACTATGGATCGCAAAGGATATCTTGAATTTAATAGAAGTAAGACGAGACTACAAAAACAGAAAAGACGAAGCAGAAAAACAGAGATACCAAAGCCATAAAATAAGAAATTATTTGCACACGCAGAAAAGCTAAGGAACAATGGATTGATAAAAAGTACAAAGAGGTACAAACTAAGATAAAAATAGGAAAGACAGATGAAGCATACAAACTAATTAGAATGAATCATAGGAATATACAACCATTAGCAAAAATATAAGAGGCGCAGTTCATTATAGAATATGTTGTAACGTATTTTTTTTTACGTAGTTACACTTCGTCTATTGATATAAAATAAAACAGCAATAATATAAAAATATAATTTGTAAATTTCCGTACAATAAAAATAATACATAAAATTTATAATGGCATATAGACTCCTTTACTTTTGAGGTCTAAGTTTCGTTACTAAGCTTCGCCGAGTTGTCAATTCGATCACTTCTCTATCAGCGTTCGAACGGGTAAGCTGCTCCGAAGCGTAGAAAAGTCAAGATGGTTTCGAGGCACATGGCCTGCTATCATTAAAACATGCAATATCATATAAGTAATATCACGGTAGTATATAATATCATATAAGTAACATCACGGAAGTATATAATATCTAATAAGTAATATCAAGGAAGTAAGTAATATCAAAGAAAAAATATCTCGGAAGCAATATTTAGAAAATTGAGTTTGGGATTTGGAATACTAAATTTTATAGGATGTAATTAAGGAGAAATTAGTTTCGTTAAATACTGTTTTATTCAGAAGAGTTCTCAAAATTCCAGCAATAAATTCGTACGTATTCACGTGGCTTCTATTTGTGCATCGCAGAACGCAGATGTTAATGGAATTTCCGACAGCTGAGGTTATAGTTCGATTTCTTTTGGTCGTACTGTATTTCCATACGTGAGTGTTATGTAGCATTTAATCACTTTCATAATTATTTAAATCGTAATAAAAAAATATAAGGTTGAAACTTTATTTACACTAAAGTCACTTAAAAATCGTTTAAAGTAAGAAAGAATTCCGTAATAAATTTCTAACCTTGCATAAATTTTAAAGATGGCTATGCTGTTTGCTTGTCATAATTAGTGCACAAACAGATAACGTTAACTAAAGTAAAAAGCTGTTAGTCACATATTATGTCAAAAAAAATTCAGCTGTCAAATTGAGACATCACATGTTATGTTACTCTAATTTAAAATATATTTAATAATTTTGAGGTCATGTACTTTGATTCTTTATCAACATGACGAATTCTTTTAATGCATATGTTGAAACATGCTATTTTATCAGAATTTAAGTAATTAAATTTGATTGTTAAGTCAATGTAGTACTACTATGACTAAAGAATATGTAATATGAATTATTAAGTGAGCTCAAACTTTTTATAAAATTTATTAAGAAAGATTCAATTTAGAGATGTTTATGTTTTTGAATACAAATCCTTATTATATTTCTGTTCTATAAAAAATTATTAGTTGAAAAATATTATATTAAAACAAATCAAGGAATTTAATCAAATAGAACCTATTTTTGCATGACTCTTTTATTATTTAAAATACAAGTAAAACTTACAGGTCATTCCTGATCAGTAATTGTGTGTAATGATAACAAATACCCTGAGTGTATATTTTTGAAACTTAAATTCTATTATTTTATTTTTGGGAAATATTTTTGAGGACACAAACGGTGTCCATGTTGTGCATTTGTTTGTTCACAGGTTAAGCCGAGACATCTGTATGACATCTAGTATTTGAGATTTTGGTAAGTGTTTTAGAAAAGTGAAATTCAGGTTTGATGGCTATATTAGGGGTGTTGATATAAGGTTTCCGCATTCCCCTAATACAAGCACAGATAATTTTTGTAGGTTGTTGTATTGAAAAATACGGTGGCGCTCATTATATATATTTTTGCTCATTTGACAACCCATGACCCAAGCTCATGATCTACCCAGAGCTAACACTCTACTAGCCGTTTATGTCTAAAGAGTTTTTCTTTTCCTCAAGCCGTTTACCATCCAACTTTACCTTGGGCTTTCATTGTTAATAAGAAATTCTCGACCTTGTGATATCAGGTAAGGGTTTAGGATATATAAGGGTGCAATTTGTTATCTGATATTCACGAAGGTAAACTTTTTTTTGTTTTCAATGTAGCGGAATATATATGCAACTTATATGCAGGACAGGAACTAGCTGCATTAGAACAGGAATCAGATATTCAAAAGGATGACTCGGGATATCCTATACTTAGAGATGAGTTTGAATTAGCATTAAAGGGTTGAAGAATGGTAAGGCACCAGGTACAGGTAAGGTGCAAGTAGAAACTCTAAAACCGTTGGACAAGCAGTAATAGAAGATCTCTTCCAACCTGTAAGCTATGTGTATGAAACAGGCGAGATACCCAAAGATTTCAAACGTAACATCATAGTCCGTATACCAAAAAAAGAGACGAGCCTCTCACGGCAGTAATGCCGTGGCTGCAACGTGTAACGGGCATTTTTTTAATGGCTTAACATTTCTGTAACTACTATTTCTATATGTGATATTTATTAACTCGTTGGCGAATGCGTTGTATTATAATAAGTGGATCGCGGTTTGTATAAAGTAAATACTTTCGAATAGCTTTCATATTGTATGCAATTTAACTCGCGTGTATTAATTAAAGATAGATAAATTGAAGCTTGATTCTCATTAATAAATAAATTCCCACTTATCGGAAACGATAAACAGCCTGTAATTAATTATTAGATACGATTGTTACATTCACGTTTTAGATGTTCCTTATGTTATTAGCGAGGTAGATAAGAGTCGATAAGCGGTTGTAATAGCAAGCAGTTGTAGTTTCGTGATTGGTTTCTATGTAGATATTACGTTCAAAACACTGTTTCCTTGTGGCTTTATTAATTGTGTTTGGAGTTGTCGTTTGTTCTTCGTTCCTGTAAATTACGGGAAGAATGCTGTTTGTTTGCTTTGAAACTAGTGAGAAGGAATGCGGGATAAATTTTAAAATTGTTCATTAACAAACACGACACAATTTTAGTTGTTTTTCCTGTGAAATAAGTGTAGTTCTAATGCCTTTTGAAGTGGTATGCTTTGTGGGCGAACGTGTTTACTCGACCCACACGTGTGTTTTAAGGTCATTGACTGACGGTTTTACTTAGTGATACGCGTGGCTTTTACTAATTGTTTTTGTTGCTGTGATACTATAGTTTCTGAATTTTCTAACCCCAAAGAATCTACAACAGACCAGTGCTTGCGCAAATTTCGTTATTTGCGAAATATAACAGAGTACCGGCTTACAAAGATATTGTTTGAAATTTCTCACGGCTTATTGGGATGTTTATGAAAAAATATACATCTGGTCCCAGTTGAAATTAAACTAGTGCTACAGAATATTTCGAAATTATTGTCTTAGGAAATAAAATTTATCAAGGCTACATAGTTCCGACGCGTGATAACGTCTGTTGCTAAAACCAGTGAAATACGTAGGTGTGATTAGTGTAAAGTGTAAGGAATTCCATCAACACCCTCACAATCAAGGGTGAAGTGCTTCGCTAGTGCAGGACCTCGTGAATCCCACACTTCAAATGCAAGGAAGCGTTCCTGAAGGACTTTTTGAAAGTTGAACTATTTCCTACTTATTATTGCTTTAAATAACTATCCGTTTGTTTTGCAATATTCTTCGTCGTACTGATACCTTTTACAATAGACTTGCCTGCTATTAAGAAAAAAAAGAAAGAAAAAAAAACAATCAATACTACTGAATTACTCGCATCAATTGTGACTTACCTATTTATCTTTTGTTAACTTTTTGTCTGATTTATGTTTAATTGGTGTGTGAGGAAACGTTTCTGCTACTCCCCAATATTACCTCACTTTGTACTAAAAATTTTTGTATTGCTTTTACCGTTGTTATATTATATAGTTTATCTAAACAGTTTTTTTTTACATTCTACAAAGTACTGAATAATTAAGACTTTTCATTACTGCTATACTTATTCTTTATTTCAGGTTTGCTGGACTAATCTTTTTTATTGCAGGTTTGATATTCTAATTTCTTTTATTGCAGGTACTGTTACTAACTCCTTACCGCCGCATACATCATATGTCAGTCTGCTTTCTACAACCCCCCCTACTCTCCGATTGAGCCGGGTCATTTCTTTGACTTTCTTTGTGTTACGTAGCATAAATTTGGCGCCCAACGTGGATGCCACGAAAAAAACGTAACAAACGACAGGTTAGGTTACTGTTAGAAATAGATATTATTATTAAAAAACACAAATTAAATATTATTATTAAAAAACACAAATCACTTAACACGCATATCACAACAGTCAGCAATAGTTTTAGCAACAACTGTTCTGATATGGGTGTTAAGTGATTTGTGCTTTCATAATAATATCTATTTCTAACAGTAACCTAACCTATCATTGCAACCACGGCACTACTGCCGCGAGACGCTCGTAAGAAGAGAAGCGCAAATAAATGTAAAAATTTTCGAACAATAAATTTGACAGGACTCGTGTCAAAAATATTAAGTAGAATTGTACAAAGACGAATGTAAAACATTCTAAAGAAATACCAGCAGGTCTTTTTGGGTTTAGGCAAAACAAGAGACCAGAGGAGGCTGTTCTAGCTATGAGGCTGATAGTGGAGAAGAAAATAGAAAAAAGAAAATGCGTGTATGTAGTGTTTGTAGATCTAGAAAATGCATTTGACAATGTACAATGAAAACAAATGTTCGAAATACTCAAAAAGATTGGAATGAGTTTTAGGGATAGACGGATAGTGCATAGCTTATACAAGGAGCAAACAGCGGTAATAGAATTAGAGCAAGAACGTGGGAAGTAAATATTAGGAAAGGAGTTAGACAGAGATGTCCCCTATCCCTGTTAATCGAAATGCAATGAACATTGATAAATGCCGGAAGAATTTCGAATTATTATGCTGAGACAAAAGATTGATATGATTAGATTTGCAGGTGATATAGCGGTAAAAAGTATCTCGGAATATTTTTTGTTTTTGATATTTAAAAAAAAGACATCAGTATTAATACTAATTCGGTTTGATACTAAATAAAAGATCAGTTTTTTAATTTTATTTATGAGAAACGACCGTTTGCAAATGCGCACCGTCCTATTCTTCACACTAGTTCAACTTATAACTAAAGTTCTCAATCACACGCTGAAGCATCGATCTAGGAATAACGTTAATTTCGTCTGTGATTCCTTGCTTTAAAGCATTCAAATTGGGTGGAAAGAGGTTGTAGACTCTACTCATTAACGAGCCCCATAGGAAATAGTCAGCAGGAGTTAGGTCTATCCTCGTCGGTTGCCAATTAATGTCTCCTCGACGACTTATCACTCTGTCAGGGCAGCTAACGTGTTATTTGTAACATATGAAGTGATTCCATCTTGCTGGCAAAATGTGTTGCGGTTGTGGCCAATCTGGTTTTGCATTTCTGTAGTCAAAAAAGTTTGGATCATATGGCAATATCGATCAGAATTAACTGTTTGAGCGCGACCACGACCATCCTCATAAAAGTAGGGGCCGATAATTCCTTGTCTTGAAATAGCAGTCCAAACGACAACTTTCGGCGAGTGTAATGGTTTCTAATACAATTCTTGTGGATTATCGGGAGACCAGTACCTGTAATTTTGCTTGCTCACATGGCCGTTGATATGGAAATTCGATTCGTCGGAGAACCAGATGTAATCGAAACTTCTAAAACGATTCTTCATTGTCCTGCAGAATTCTAATCGTTTGACGGAATGATCGGACTTCATCTCTTGAACAATCACAACTTTATACGGGTGAAAATATAAATCTTTGTGAATAATGCGATAAACCTTGGTTTTGTTCATATTAAGAGAAGCCGCGCGCATTCGTAGTGATTGTCATGGGTCCGCCATGACAAATTGGCGAACACGGTCCACATTCATGCTCGTTCTCGAGGTTCTTTTACGCCCGGTTGATTTATCTGTCATAGTGTTACCAGTCTCTTTAAACTTGCACAGCCAATGCTTGATTAAATTCGCACTTGGCACATTCCTCTTTGACATCAAATTAAAATTTGTTCTGTATAGACGTCGAACAACAATTTTAGAATCGTTGTTTCTATAAAACGCTCGCACGCAAAACGTGTGCTGCGGTCTCGTGAAACGAGAACACCCCCCTCCACGCGCTATCGGTATTTTGCGTGTAACGGTCGAATTAAAAACGAAAAATATTTTGAGACACCCTTTATTAGCATCTAGAAGAAATAGTTATAAGTAGATCTTAAGAAATGGAAACAGTAACAACAAAGAGATATGGTATGAAAATTAACAAAAATAAAACTAAAGTACTAGTATGCAGGGGGGGGGGGATAAATCAAAAACTAGAATACAAATAGGAAACGAGAAATTAAAAAGTTGAAGGATTTCTGCTACCTAGGAAGCCAAATAACGCAAGATGGAAAAAGTGCAAAAGATATCAAACAAAGATTAGCACAAGACCGTACTGAGTTTAACAAGAAAAAGAAACTACTATGTTCAAAGGCAACAAACAAGTAAGGAAAAGATTGCTGAAAGCATATGTATGGAGCACAGCAGTGTACGATTGTGTGACTTGCACAGTAGGAGAAGCGGAAGGAAACAGTTAGAAGCCTTTGAAATGTAGTGATACAGACGTATGATGAAGGTATCATGGACAGACAAAGTTAAGAATCGAAAGGTTTTAGAAATAGTAGGGAAGAAAGAAATATGTGGAAAACACTAAAAAAATAGGTTATAGGTTACATACTAAAGCATGAGGGAATAGTGCGGAATGTATTAGAAGCAAAGATAGAGAAAAAGAAAGGTAGAGGTCGTCCTAGGTTAAACTATTGCACACAGATAGTCAAAGATGTAGGCTGTAAGTTTCAAGGAAATGTGTATGCTAGCTCAGAATAGAAATCAATGCGGTACGCGTCCAACCAATTCTGAGACGGAAAATCTAATGATAAAAAAATAATTGTACTTAAACCTAATAATTATTATAAGCAACTACAGGTGTTGGTTTTGCAATATTTTCAACTAATGTTAATTGTACGAAAGAATGTACTGAAAAACTATTAATTCAGCAAATGTCCAAGTGTTGGAAGATCTTGGTAGCCGCAGGTTGCTTAACCTCCTTCACATCCCACTGAAAATCGGTGAAATAGGGTATATATTTAGAAAACAATAGAAGGAGAGCCGAGCTGTAAGTAACAAGAAAAAGCAGCTGTTATGTTCGAAGGCAACAAACATAGAAACAAGGAAAAAATTGTTGAGAAAATATGTGTGGAGCACAGCACTGCAGTGCTATGAAATAATGACAGTAGGAGAAGCATACAGGAAAAAGGTAGATGTATGACGATGATGGCATGGACAAACAAAGTTAATAACAAAGAAGTTTTAGAAATAGTAGGGTAAAAAGGATATATGTGAAAAACAAAAAAATTAGGAGAAATAGAAGAACAGGCCACGTTTTAGGCTGGGCATCAGTGCAGGATATATTGCAAGCAGAAATAAGAAAAAGGAGATGTAGAGGTAGACCTAGATCAGATTATTGCGCGCAGTTAGTGAAAGATTAAGACTGGGAATTTTAGATAAATGTGTAGATTAGCTATGAATAGGAAACAATGAAGGTGCGCGTCTAACCAGTTCCAGGACTGAAGACCTAATGATGAAATTTTGGAAACTTATGATGCATTTTAAAGTAGAAAATTAGCACCAAAAAAATCGAAAAGAAAATGCTTCAATCGCTTAGTGATTTACTGACCAGACGCTAATTAAATTATTAAAAACGTTTTTGTTTTGAAAACACTGTTGTGAATCCTAGCCCACACTAAAGCACCTTTTTTGCACAACAAAGTAGTAAAAAAAGATTTTTGAAACAACTTAATATTTTAATTCGTTTTAAGCTTATTCAGCGTGAGGTTGGCGCCAATCAAATTACATTGCTTATAACTCTTCAAATTTGGGTGTTATAAAGTTGTGAATTTGAGCGCATGATGAAATATTCTAAGCATATTAAAGTATTATAAGAAATTACAAAAAAAACCCACCACTTCAGTAGTTTAGTGCTGTGTATTTAGTAGTTGCTTGAAATTGATAATACTTTTTAGCGGTAACATTTTGACTTTTAAGACTCATTAAAACGCATTTATGTACAACACAATACTACAAAAAAAAATTGAGAAAGCTTAATATTTGAGTATGCTTAGTATTGTTCCGTGTGATGTGACCCGACCAAATAAATAACACCTGATCTCGTGAAATAAATTTCAGTGAGGCATTTTGGTGGCAGCAATATAACAAAAAAAAAATTAATACGCATAGTGTTGTGTAATTCTTTGTGGGAATTAATCCAATTGTTTATAATTTATTATTCTTAAAGTGATTGTTATGAATTTTTGGACGTGTTAATCCGCAGTGTCTATACAACAACGTAGTAAAAAAAATTTTGTAGCACTTAATATTTCCGTGCACATGGCGTTAGTTCAATATGACGTAGGTATCAACCAAACTACATTATTTATAACTCTCCTGATTTTGACGTAATAAATTGCAACTTTTAGGTGGATTATACAATATTTTGGGCGGAGCTAAATAGTAAAAATATCGAAAAGACAATGGTACAACAAGTTTTAACGTCGGAGTAAATTGTATTCTCTCCGATCTCCGATTTTCAGCTTAATTTCAAGCATGTTCAACTGAAAAAAAATTGTTTTGGCTATTTTAAAATTAGTACTAATAAGCGTCCATATTCAGTAAATGTTTTAAAACCGTGAAGTAACGAATAAGTCCACAAATGTGGGTGTTGGGTTTTCAACGCCAAACAAGATTCTTCGGCCCTGAAACCAATATAATCCTACATTCACATGGGTATAAAAAACTTCGAGCTTTACAGGGGTTAAACCCCTAAAATCTGAATTCCATCAAACAACGAATAAGAGACATTCAATGCGAAGGATTTACCATATCTACTTAATTCGATCCTCAAAATTAACACCAGACCAACAGGTGTTAGTTGTATACGAAACTAGAATTGATATTATCTGCGAGAATCTCACCAACTGACATGGATAACCAAGCTTCCAGTAGCCAACTACCACCATTTGTGGAGCCTTTAACGTGCTTTTACAGATCTTCAGGAGTTGATAGAAACCCTCCTTGATAGAACTACGATCTAGAGAATCGTCTGCTAGCTGTAACTCTTCAAAAAAGCCGAGGAATGACGAAGGCTAGGAAACAAAACCATCATCTTAGCCTTTACTACGGGAAATTACTTAATTGAAAAAAAGAAGTCGTTGACTTTGTATTTAAAGACATACAATCAACAGAAGCTGTGCTAGTTATACAGAGTGTTCCAAAATTGCTGGGAGATAAAGCTACCACGTATTGTAGACGTCAAAATAAGTCGATTGGACCCAATTTACCTATATACCACGAGATCAGATGTTATTTATTTGGTCGATACACATCATACAGAACAACACCAAGCGTACCCAAATATTAAGCTCTCCCAAACTTTTTTATAGTATTGTGTTGCCCATAAATGGCTTTAACGCGTCGTAAAAGTCAAAATGTTAGCGCTAACAAGCATTATCAAAATTAAGCAACAACTAAATACACAGCTATAAACCTACTGAAATGGTGTGTTTTTCTTTTTGTAATTTTTGTTAAAACTTTAATATGCTTAGAATATTTCACTGAAATTTGAACAGCTGTAAGCAATGTAATATGGTTGGCGCCAACCTCACAATAAAAAAAGCAAAAAACAAATTAAAATATTAAGTTGTTTCAAAAAAATTTTTACTACTTGTACAGAAAATGTGCTTCAATGTTGGCTAAGATTCACAACAGCGTTTTCAAAACCAAAAACGTTTTTAACAATTTAATTAACATCTGGTAAGTATAGCACTAAGCGATTGAAGCGTTTTGTTTACGATTTTTATTTGCTAATTTTCTACTCCCAAAATGCATAATAAATTTCCAAAATTTATAACGCTAAAACCGGGAGAGTTGACATAATTTAACGTGGTTGGTGCACACCACACTGAACTCGCACCAAGTGCACTCAAATGTTAAGGTCTTTCAAACTTTTTATTATTATGTTGTACACAAAATACGCTTTAATGCAGTCTTAAATTCAAAACAGTAACATCAAAAACAGAAAAGTATATACAATTTAAATGACATCTACTAAACATACAACACTAAACGTATTGAAATATAGCCTTTTTGAAATTTTCTTTTACTATTTTATTACGCCCAACATGCACTCATAAATTCAAATTTCGGAAGTAATAATCGAGAAAGTTTAAACAATTTAATATAGCAGATGCCAATCGTGCACCAGAGCGAGTCAAGCTCGCACTATTAGGGTTCCGTACCAATACTACAGTGAGCAATCAATAAACCAAATTAAGCTGTTTTTATTTTTTATGTATAATTAAATTTATCCAAATTTGATTGTGATAGCTGAAAAATGAATATATTGTCCCACATTGTACTGGTACATTGGTAAATACGTTGTCTATTACTGCGTTTAAAAAAAATTTTCCTATCAACTATTACACTGTGAAAAACACCTGCAATTTTCCGATAATCTATGACCCAATAGCTACTATCCCTACTAAAATCAAAATTTTAGCTTTGGAAATGTAGGAGAACAGGGGGGGCGGTCATTTTTGGCACTTTTTAAGCTATATCACGAAGACTATTGGACCGAAAATTACAAAAAAAATATTTTTAGAAGCTTTTTAGAATCCTCTTTGAAATGATACCTCACACGATATATGTATTAAAACTTTTTTTCTTTTGACTGAATCCCCCCCATTTTAATCTAAAAATATTTTTTCTATTTTCTGACTGTCGATATATGTGCGCGCCATAAAGACCTAGCATTGTGCCAAATTTCAAATTTCAACGTCACATAGTTTTCGAGAAAAACCCTTTGTGACAGAAGTACGGACGGACACGAGAGTGATCTTATAAAGGTTCCGCTATACCTTATAAAGTACGGAACTCTAAAAAGGGCACATTATCGTAGTTAGTTAGGATAATGGCGAGAGTTAGCCAGAAGATACGAAATGTTAATTGTAATGGTAGATCTTGAAATGCAGTTTGGCGAAGTACTTTTGCACATTTTAAAAGATGTGCTAACAAAACAGATTGCGATAAAAACTGGTAATAGTAAAAGTTTTAAACCTCTTATTAAAATTGAACTTATTGTAGAAAAAGACGGAACCGATGAAATTAAAAACAGAGAAAGTGCAAACCAAAGCTTCTTGAAAAAAATTTAACAAAAATATCTCATGATGAACCGAGACACCAGTACAGAAACAATGCAGAGTGTATCAGATTTTCAGAGAGTAGGGAAATACACGACATTCTAAAATATTTAGTAAGGGTATTCTTTAGAAATCAAGGTACAAAAAATATAATAATAATATATAATAATTGGAAGAAATCATAACCATACTCTGATGAAACTAGAGAACAAAAAGTTGATACAAAGAAACAGCCAAACTGTCTTATATTCATGGTAGTCGTATGAGGTGCGTTTTCAGTGGACACTTTTAATTAACAAAGGAAATATTGTGGATCACTAAAGATTTGTAAAATTTTTTTGCAGGTGTCAAGGGTAGATTTGGACTAATGTGAGACTTACACTCTAAGAAAGTAGGAAAAAATTAACTGGAAGCATTTGAAAGGTGGGCTGAACAACAAAGGGAACCAACGCGAGAACAATAAATACTTTGAAGTAGCAGAATAGTAATACAAAAATTTTGAAATGCCTGAAAAATGAGGAAACTGTGTAAGCTATTGCTTAAAAGATGGTGTAACTTAAACGCCAAAGAAAGTATTTTAAAGCTACGCCGTAATATCAGTACAAAAGAAGGCCTTTTTCGTGTTTTAAATTGTAAAGTACAGTGCATCCTACTAGATACTCCCTGTATGTTTGTTGTGGTTTGTTTAGCATTCTTCTTAATCTTCTTTGGGAATAAAACCACTCATAGTTTTTAAAATTCGCAACACAAATTGAAGGCAATCATTCTTTTAAACTTTAAAAATTTTTGCTTTATGTACTCAAACCATATATTTCAAACATCAATAAATCAAAGTAACCTTCAACTTGAAGTTTTTATTATTTTGACAACGATCCTAGGTCATGGATCGAAACGTAAATAAAATAGATTTTAAAAACTATGAGTGGTTTCATTCCCAAAGAAGATTAAGAAGCATCCTACTAGGTTTAACAACAATCCTACAAAGTGAACGGTTTAGATTGGCTGATGAATTCAAGACTTTAAACGTTGTTTAGAAATGAAATATACAAACTCATATTCAAAATTACTGCTGAAAGCATTCGATTACAAGTATTGCGTAATAGAAGGGCAAAATCAATCCACATCACCCAAAATATTTCTTAAAACACAAGCACAATTTGTAAGAAGTTGATGATATAACGGCGTCAATGAAATAATCATTTAAGCAGAGACGTAAATCGTTCTTAAACAGACAAAGAAAAAGGTAGCGTCTTATCTCTCCTGGCCAACAGTTGAGAAATTCACATGAAACTATTTGAAATCAGAATTTTCCTAACAAGAAAGATGCGGTATGGTTATCAAACTATGTGAGTTCTTTTTTAAGTAGCGTTTTTGAACCGTTATTGATTAAAAGCAACTTGGAAGAACGTAGGACAAATATGATAAGTGGAAAATGGTAGTAGAACAGAATGGGGCCATATAATATGTGAAAATGCAGAAAATAGATGGCAATTATTTTGTTTACGGTGATTAGTATTGCATATGTTTTGTTTATTAGGGACGTTTATATTATTTCTAAAATTCGTATTGTCAGAAATCCCTCATTATCATCATTAGGTCTTCAGTCCTACAACTTGTTGGACGCGCATTTCCTTTGTTTTTTATTCTGACCTAACCTACATATTTCCCTGATATTGCCCACAGCCTACATCTTTTACTGTCTGTGTGCAATAGTCTAATCTAGGTCTACTTTCTCTGTCTTTAATATACCACGCACCAATACCTGTAGTTGTTTATAATCATCATGTTTAAATACAGTTATATTTTTACTCGTTAGTTTTTCTATCTTAGGACTGGTTGGATGCGTACCTTCATTGATTTCTATTCTGAGCTAGCCTACACATATCCCTGAAATTCCCACATCCTACATCTTTCACTATCTGTGTGCAATAGTCTAACCTAGGTTTACCTCTATCTCTCTTTTTTCCTATCTCTGCTTCTAACATATTTCCTTATGCCTAAGTATGTGTCCTATCATCCTATCTCTTCTATTTTTTTCACATATTTCTTTCTTTCCCTACCATTTCTAGTACCTCTTTGTTCTTAACTTTGTCTGTCCATGATATCTTCATCAAACGTGTGTAGCACCACTTTTCAAAGTCATCTAACTTTTTCTGTTCACTTCTCCCACTGTCCATGTTTCACACCGTGCAGTGCTGTGTCCCATGTAGATGTTTTCAGCAATCTTTCGCTTGTTTCTATGTTTGTTGTCTTTGAACATAGTAGTTGATTTTTCTTATTTTATTCAGCACGTCCTTGTTCTAATCGTTGTTCTATATCTTTTGCACTCTTCCCATTTTGTGTTATTGGACTTCCTAGATAGCACAAATGTTTAACCTCTTGTAAGTTATCGTTTCCTATTTGTATACTGCTTTCTGACTTATTTACCGCCTCCCTTTACATACTAATACTTTAGTTTTATTTTTGTTAATTTTCATACCGTATCCCTCTGTTAGTACGGTTTCCATTTCATTAAGAGCAGCTTCTAGTACTCCTTGGTTAGATGCAAATATCGCTATATCATCTGCAAATCTAAGCATATCAATTGTTTGTCGCTGCATAATAATTACAAATATCTTTCTGTATTTGACAGTATTCATAGTCTCTTCGATATACAGATTAAAAACTAACGTGAATAGGACATATCTCTGTCTCACGCCTTTCCTAATAATTACTTCTCTACGTTCACGCTCTAATTCTATTACCGCTGATTAATCTTTGTACAAACTACGTACTATTTGTCTATCCCTATAACTCATTCCAATCTTTTTGAATGTTTCGAATATTTTCCCCCATTTTACATAATCGAATGGAATCGAATTTTCCAGATCTACAAACCTTATATACACGCTTTCTCCTTTTTTCTATTGTTTTTTGGATTAGCACCCTTAAAGCTAAAAGACCTCCCGTGTTCCCATGCTTTGCCTAAACCCAAATTGATCTGCCCGTAGTATTTCTTCATTTCTTCATTTTTCCATCAGTCTTTGTGCCATTCTAGTTAATATTTTTGACATGTGTGCTGTAAAACTTATTGTTCGAAAATATCCCCAACTTTCCTCTTTGGTATAGTGACTATGGTGTTACGTTTGAAATTTTTAGGTATCTCTCATACATATAACTTACAAGTTGGAAGAGATGTTCTGTTACTGCTTGTCCAGCGGCTTTTAAAGTTGCTGCTTGCATATTATCTATACCCGCTGCCATATTATTTTTCAGACTTTTTAATATTAACTCAATCTTATCTCTAACTATAGGATGTCCCGAATCATCTATCTCAATGTCTGATTCCTGTTCTAGTGCTTCTAGTTTTTGTCCTGCATGTAAAGTCCCTGTATATTCTTGCTACCTATTCACTTTCTCAACATTTTCTATAATGATGTTTCCTCGCATGCCTTTAATATTTTTGCTATACGGTTTTATATCCCTAAAATTCGTTCTAATTAGTTTGTATGCTTTGTCTATTTTTCATGTTTATATGTTAATTTCTACTTCTTTACACTTTTCATCAATTCATTATTCTTTAGCTTTCGTGCATTTGCGAAAAATATCCCATTCCTGCATTTGAGAATAATTTTCCATTTTATAGCTTAATATCTCGCGTTCCTGCTTCGTCTGGTCTGGATGTGTATTTTCGCCCTTCTTCTATTAAATTCAGAATACCTTTTGTTACCCAATGCTTCTTATTTTCTTTTTGTTTATACGCCAGAATACCTCTAGCTGCCATATCTAAGCTGGATTTAATGTTATTCCATTCCGTTTCTACTTCCTTAGTATCAGAGATTATCCCGATGCCTTTCAGAACTTCGCTTGACTTTTTCTTAAATATTTTGTTTCTGAAAGTCAAAGTGCCTTTTTCTGTTCTATTTGTCAAAGTTTTAAATTTAAGCATGGCTTTCATGGTTACTATATTGTTGTCAGTGTCTGCTTCTCTAACAGTGTTTTGATCTTATAAATTATAGCTTATTGATTACTATCTTGTATATTACTTAATTTTTTTTTTGGCATTGTCCTATAATTGGATGTAAAAATCTGTTGGACAATATAGATTAATAAATAAATAAATAAATAAATCAATAGAGGAATTGTTACTATATGACCAGCTTTCAAGACAAATGTTGCGACCGCCTTTTGGGAGAACACTTCGCGAACGAAAACCTTTTGTCGGCTTTTCTTCTCCTTCGAGCACCCAAACAAACGACCGGATCGTATAGAAAATCCAAGACTATTCACCTCTCACGATGCTGTGCACGTTTTTAGAGTTTCCTGGGTTGAATAGGTCTAGGGTTTTTTTTTAAACCAATTCACCCTAGCTGTTTTGTGTTCTTCGTTCAACATATGCGTTATTCAACGGAAAGCTAATAATTTTTTAGGCACAATTCTTCATGTAAAATTTTTTAAATTAAAGTCTTTAAAATCCCCATCGATCTCTCAATTTCGCGATGTGTCACATGTCGATCTTCGTTGATGAGCTTGTGCACAGCATGGACGTCTTCTTGAGTGACTGTCGTTTTTTGTGTCCTTGCCCTTGGATCATCGTTAAGACTAATCCGTCCACGTTTGAGTTCTCCATACCAACAGGAAATTGTTGACTGATGTGGTGCTTCATTGCCGAAAAGAGAAACCAACTCCACGATGCATTTTTGTTGAAGCGATCGTCTACACAAGTTATAAATAATAATCGCAAAAATTGTTACGGTTTAATTCCATATTTCAATTAACTTGTTAATTTTGACAGTTCGTTTTTGCTACAATACTAGACGTATGGCACTGAAATTTTGGATTTAGGTTAACTAAAGATGGGGACTAATTTTTAGTACTGACAATTGATAGCGGTGCCCTCTATCTTCCAATAGGCAAAACGTCCCTACGAGTGTCTAGCTGCAGGGTTCAACCCTCCAATAGGAATGCAGAAACTCAGGAGTCGATGGCTTTATGTATTATTTAGTACCTCTACATTATAACCTGATAAAACTTATTTTTCAATTACACCTTTAAATTTCAACCTACTAACTTTTAAATTAAAATAATTAATACCCCTTTACCACAAAAAATATTTTTATGTACTAAATACGTATTTCGATCACTATTTGGTCATCACCATACTAAACCACGAAATAAAAAACATTAAAAGTTATTCAGGAAACCCTTTTGAGGATATTCTCCTCACACGCAGGCTGAAGCGATCGTTAATAACAAACAATTTACTAAAGTTTGTTTTGAACACCTGAGAATATTCTCTTCACCAAGTGGGCTGGTGATCTCTACAAAACAATATGAATTGTTACATTAATAAACAAAACCACTTAATTTATACTAAAATTGTACTGTGTAAGCGGAACCAAAGTTAATAATGCCTTCCCATTGGTTGTTAAGCCAATAGAGAAAGCAATCCAGATGAGAAAGCAATCCAGATGACGCTATTGGACCCTTGTCAGTATTTAAGAGGGGTCCTTTGTGTCTGACTATTTCGATTGATTCAATGCATTCAGGGAAAAATACGTATTCCTAAATGCATATGAATCAATCAAAATAGTTAGACACAACGGACCCCTCTTAAATACTGACAAGGGTGCAATAGCGTCATCTGGATTGCTTTCTCTATTGGTATAACAACCAATGGGAACGCATGATTAACTTTGGTTCCGCTTAAGCAGTATAATTTTAGTATAAATTAAGTGGTTTTGTTTATTAATGTAATAATTTACTTTGTTTTGTAGAGATCACCCACTTGGTGAGAAGAATATCCTCAGGTGTTCAAAACAAACTTTAGTAAATTGTTTGTTAGAAAGGATCACTTCAGCCAACGTGTGAGAAGAATTTCCTGAACAATTTTTAATGTTTTTGATTTCGTAGTTCGATACTGAGAATGACCACATACTGGTCGTAATACGTATTTAGTATTTAAAAAATATTTTTGTGGAAAAAAGGTATTAATTATTTTAATTTGTATCGTGCCACAGTGTTCTAATTTATTATTACTACTAACTTCTGTGTACATTGATTTAAATTGCCGTATTTATTTAATTGATAATTGACAATTAATTAAATTGTAAAAAAATTTTTAAACAGTAGCTGAAATGTGTTGATTTGCTATTGGAGAATTTAACCCGGCAGTTAAACATTCGTCAACCCTAGAATCATCTATTAACAGATTACTCATTTAGAGACGGGTTTCCAATCTTTCGCCATTTTTGGTTGAGTATTTATGGATAACTTTGAATTCAAATTAACTTGTAAATCGTTTTTTATTAATCATAGTCTTTTTTTGAGATGTTACTTTCATGTGGTTAGTCATTGCTGCCGTCAAGAAAATATAGTAATGGATTTCTGAAATTCTTAGATATTATACATCTAAAAATTAAATCTACCCTCGAATTAGCGTCTCACCACAAACTACTTTTCTTTGATTTGATATCGAACACTATTTCATTTAATGCATATCGCTAACCTCTACAATAATACAATTATACCTTTACTAGACTATCCAACACAAACCAGTTGCTTTTTGCTGCTTATTTCATAATTATTTTTACGTTTTCTTCTTTAATAAGAGAAATTTTATTGGTAAATAAATTTAATTAAACAAATTGGAGTAAATAATGGCTAACCAATACAGCTGATCATTTCACTTTTATTCTTTTTGATAACACCAGCTTACACTACATTTGAATTTCTAATGCTTCACCCGAAGGTACTACATTAGCCAGGAAGAGAGTTCTTTTACCTGGAAATTTTGAATTTTGCTGAACCCTTGCTGTTCCACGCAAGGTAGGATCTTCAACGTGCGTGACAGCACACAACACGGGACTTCCATTTTACCTCTCATCCAAACGAAGACGTATTTTTGTGAAAAATGCTTGCCTAACATTTTTCAAGTGGACCATGTCGGGAACCCGGGACCGTGGGCATAGTAGTCACGCGTATTCGAACAACGCGAGGGAACCGCTTAACAATGTGAATACACTACATTTAATTTTCCAATGCTCCATCCAAAGGTACTACATTGGCCAGGAAACGAGTTCTTTTTGCTTGGAAATTTTGAATTTTGCCGAACAGTTGGTGTTCCAAGCAAGGTAGAGATCTTTAACATGCCTGGTTACACTGACACACCGCATTTTACCTCGCATCCATTCGTATGCGAGGCAAATATCGCTGGGACCAATACAAGTGCGTTTCTGATGTCTCATGTCGTGATTGCGGAAAGCATGCTTAAGTGTATCGCAGCACTTGATCGACCAGTAGCCGCACTTTCTTCTTGTTTGTACTAAAGCCGCTTCACAAGTCAAGTGCAACCGTTATATAACTACGTGTATTTACACGGTGTATTATATTTCAACCAACGCTAAAGTAATATTTGAAATAGATGAACACTAATACAGAATAAATTTTTAATCAGAATTACAAGGAAATAAGCCTTAGATCTTATATGACCAGTGAAGAAATTAAATATTATACGGGAAGGACAGAACTTAACAGAATTACTTGAAATCATGGGCAGATTAATTCTTCTGAAAATTAAATATGGTATACTATAGTTTTAACATTTTCGAAATTTCCTCACTTAGAACCTCCTTGAGAACCCGAAGGTTGATTCAATTTGTAGTGATAGTGTCCTAAGATGAACCATTAATTATATCAGTATATCCGTAACTATAAAATAATTTTCTAATATTCAATTTATAACACAGTAATATGGAAATATATTCATTGATATGTATTTACGAGTTTATTAAAACTTTGGTGATCAGGGCATCGCTGTACGCATTGCTAGTTACGTAATAGAATTTCAACCGGCAAACCAGTCTCCACTAGATTGGAAGCCATATAGCGAATGATGCACTGAACTAAAGCCACCTTACCAAAAACCGACGTCTTATTAACTGACTATACCTGCAAATATTACTGTGGATCACCTTAATTATTTAAAGTCCATACTCGGGTAGGTCTTCTTGTACCTTGTTTTCTTGATATTCGTTTTATGGATTGAATTTCTATTTCCTATACAGTGCGTGCAAGATAAAGATGTATGTCATTAGAATCTCAGAAATTGTAATAGATACAATTTTGGTTAAATGGAAGAAAAAGCTTCAGAACTAACTGTAAGTATAAAATTTTCAAAATCTTCTTTATTTTTCGAGAAATTTAAGAAAAATTGAGTTTTTCAATTATCTCTTTTATTTTTTTCTGAGCTAGAACAAAATGAAAAACACTTTTTCACAACTACATATTATAGGCTTTTGCACGATAATGTCAATTTTACTGTGCGATGTTTTGTTCTTGAGAAATCATCAACAACATAATTTTTTAAATACGGTCGTGTTTTTAAAAATACATATTTTCTAATTATTTTTGATTCTACATCCAGTGATATATTACATTCGGAACTGTTTTAGCCGTCAATAATAAGAAATATTTTCAAGTACAGGCCGCATTATAAAAAAAGTCAATTAGAAGTATTCATTCTAAAACAAAAGAAAACTAGGTAAAATTTTTTTTTTATTGAGCGTAACTCGATTAAACCAAAAAAACTAATGAAATGTTGCATAACCTCCCGCATTGAAATTCTAGAAACGTAACCTAAATAAATTAATAATTTATATTAAGTAAGGTGTATAGATAACCAGACATTTGTAATGGGTTGGATTTCGTGATTCAAAATAACCTTGATGAAGCATGTATCTAAACTCATTGTAATATTTTTTCATAACATAACACCAAGTTTTTAATATTGTATCAAAACAGGATAATTTGAAGTGTTTTAAATTATAATTAAATATTCTAATAGAATCACACAGGGTGATGGGTTTAAAATTGAGAAGCCAGTCGAAATCGTCAATGAATATTTAAATGCAGGAACTGCACCTAACATTCTATTGCTTAAATTCAATAAAAGAGCCATCATTTTTTATCCCTGAGTTTCTTCCACACTCTGTTCTTTTTTACCTCTGGATCCTCCATTTTCGGATGTTCCAAAAAGACGCTTTCTTGAAAACTAATTTTTGTCCCTTCAGCCCTCAATTCTTCACGAATTTCTATCAATCATTCTGGAAACCAATCAGATATACTACACAGAAAATTCCTACAAAATCTTACGAGACAAAAATTCTAATTTTCAAACGGCTTAAACGAGCCTACACGTTGCGACACCAATAAAAGCGCTGTGGATAGTAGCAAATGATGTGCCCAGACGTTGGGCGTCAATAAAAGTGCTGTCCAATGTAGCGTTAACAAAATAAATAAAATGAACTTTTATGTTGGGCGTCAATAAAAGTGATGTGAATTATTGCCTAAAGATACCCGTATTATCTTGCTAGCTCAGATTAAATGAAACAACGAGAATCCAACATAAAACTTATAATAACATCAAATATTCATTAGTAAACAATCCTTTAAATAATAATAATAATAATTACTACATCCACAAACATCTTGCCTCAACACACATTATCCAAAAACTTTACTTACATACGAACATTAAAATCTACAAATAAAGATTAATATCGTCAGTATCTCTTTAGTCTAAAACATTTCATGACTACTAGGTACTAATACTAGGTTAGCTCGGAATAGGAAACAATGGAGGTAAGCGCCCGATCAGTTCTAGGGCTGGAGACTTAATGATAATGATGAGCTACTAATATACAGTTCATAAAATTTCTTTTCTGATTAATATCTCACAAAAATTTCCTTATGTAAATCATGCTAGGTAGAAGTTTTTTGAAATTTGCATGGACAATTTTAATAACCTTTCTTGTGTACGCACATAAACGTAGCTGATCAGATAAATTTAAATCTTTTTAAATCTCTTTATAATGGTCAAATTAAACCGGAATTCGACTTAATAAAAATTTCACATTTATCCATTTACAAAAAAAAACCTATACGCCAAACTCCTACGCCATATAACTCATTTAAAATAGAACAAACAAATTGTTCTTCAAAATATTTTAAAACAATGATATACTTGCGTTCACCATTTATCCTGCAATTCATAAATCCGTCCATGTCGTTCCATTCTTTTAAAACTATTTTACCAGTAAATGCATTTGAAAATCCATGTCGTATTCTTTTCTTTAAATTCAAATTTATCGTGCAGCACTCAATTGCAATTAAATAAACTGCATTTTTACTTTCAATCCGAGTTCTTCATATTTGAATAAATGTCACTTGGAACGTCGATGTTTATACTTCAAAATTTTTAAATACATTGTTATTACCATATATTTTAAGCGTCTAGTAAAATACACACGTAAACTTAAACGCAATTTATTTCAATTACCGTGTACGATTGACAATGCGTAACTGACCGACAAACAGACTATTTATAGTTGATTACGTTCTATTTATTTACCGGATTATATAGTATAAACGTTCATACGTCATGAAATCTGGAACAATCCGTATAATTTCTGATGTAATTTTTCCAAGAAATGAGCTCATTTACACTTTTATCTTATCTAAATTGTTATTAGCTTTGATTTAGTAAGTCGTTAAATACCTTACTATAGTCCCTAATAGTTTAATGAATGAATGTTAAAATGCTTATCTGTGATAACCGTCATTGCTCATTATTTTATCTAATTTATGGAATATTAAACGCCTTATCTCACATTACGGTGTCGCTTGTTATTTGTTCTAATTATGTCACCTGCTTATTTGATTTATAGGTTTATTGGTACGTGATGAATAAAGTTAGAAATTCGAAAAATCTAGAAAAATGAAGTTGTTTTTCGATTTAAAATACCGGGTTTTCGTTCAGCATTAACAATGCTAATGAGTGAATCTTGTTATAAAATAAACTCGACACGTTTTTAAATGGTATCTAGTAGCAAAAGATGATCTACATTTTCAAAAATACGAGTTTTAGTATCAAATACCTTATAATTAGGATTTTAACGGAATTTTACTTAAGTAATTATATTACTTAAAGATTTTATATAACATAAATTAAACTTTTTAAAGTACAATATACAGAGTGTTTCCATTCTGAAAAGAAATATTTCGAGTATTAGAAAAATTTCTTTATTTTTCTTGGGTTTTGTGGGTGTTGTATGTGGAAATGGTGCCCCTTTATCACACCACACTAGAGGTAATGAAAACCCAAATTCTATAAATAATTCCCTCCCATATAAAAAGATAACGAAAAAGTAGTATTTCCAAAATATTTACTTTTCTCCACCTTATTTAATATAAGTGTATTTCATTATCGTTAAAATACAAAGTCATTCGCGCTATTAAAAAATATAAAAAAGCCCTTATTTACTTAAATCCCGTGCAGACTGTGAAAAGATCATAAAAGAATATAAAACTTTAAACCTTGTACAAATTAATCGTTGAGAGATTCTGTATAAACGAGTTTTCGTTACTAAGAGATAAAATACAAAGCTATTGCATTTACCAACAAAGCCCTCATTAATTATAATGCAATAAATTTTCTGTGTGTAAAATATGCGTTAGAACACGTTTTATTTACTGAATTACAAATCTTATCGCATTCGCAAAGCATAAAATAATTATATGCTTTTAAAATACTAAATTGACTCCCGTGTGTAGATAATTTAACTTCATTTTAAAAGTTTCAAACACAATATACATTCTAGAATCTTCTTTATTAATAAGGAAATACCTCAAATTCTAAAAAAATACTATTAAAAACTATTAAATACCTAATTATTGAATAAATGCCGATTTGAGGAGCTTGCCAGAACATTAAAATATAATAAAAACCGATAAGAGTTATTTATAGAATTCTGTGTAATAATAAGATAAAAGTAAACACCCCATACATTAAACAGGGACTGACAACGACTTGCTATGCTCGTAAATCATAAACTTGGCGCTAATTAGATCATTAAAACCGTAGAATTAGCGAAAATATTGCTTCACCAGGGTGTATTTATGTGCCAGGTAAATCCGGAAAAATCTCGAGAATGACGTATAGAGATAATTTTAATATAAAAGCAGGAACTTGATTAGAACGATTTATTTCGATTTACGAGATCGACCATGTAAGATTCATTAATTCGCGTTCGTCATTGGTCACGCAGGATTTAGAGCAGAGTTTTATGCGGTGAATTAGTTAATAACATGAAATTGATATGTTTGAATAGTTGCAAACAGAGAAGTTATTAAATACAATTATATGATGCAACATGATTATTTTGTAAAATACAATGAAGATTGAACATTCTCCGATACGAGAACTACTCTAAAGTCAATTAATTAAAAAAAGACACATTTTGATACTTTTAAATAGGTTTTTAACGTCGATTTAAAATTAGAATCAAGAAGTATTTGACACCATCAATTACGATGGAAATGAAATTTCGATGAGCGCTATTTTGTAAGCATAAAACGTTGGTTCTTTGTTTGTTAATTGATAAAAATAATTAAATATTTTGTAATTTAGATTTAGAAAAAGTTCTCATTTTATTATTTGTGTTAGGATAATTTACTGCAAATTTTGAGGTCGAATATCGAGGTATTTTGACCATTACTAAATAAACTATCTGTCAAAAATTATTGAACAATCACCCTTACAAGCGTGGACATAAACGATTGGTAAATTATACATCTATTAATTAAAAAGGGTTGTCTATCTGTTAGCAACGAGTAGGTAAGAATTTTAATTATCTTTTGTATGAACTGTAACTGTGAATTGTTTTATAAACTGTTCTGTATGAAAGAAAAACGTTTTTGAATATATAGATGTTTTCATGAGATTGCTGTGTTTTATTTCATTTTGTAGTAAAACTTCCGTTAAGCTAGCCAGGCAAAGTTAAGAAAAAGAATGTAAGATAGTAGTTGCATCATATTATATGGCACTCTCCAACCATAAGGATTGTCACAGCAATGTATTATTTTAATGGAACTGTCTGGGAATTCTTAATACTTTTTTGTTAAAGTTACGGTCATAATTAGATTGAAACATTTAATACTAAGTCAAATCCTCTTGAAAAGTCTCAAGCATGCTAAATTATGTTAGTTTTAAATTTATCTAAATTAATTTAAAATTCTAAATTTTTAAGCAAAGTTAACTATTGTGATAATCTAGTTTTAAAAAGAAATGATGGTGAAGTGTATGTTGGCAATCAACAATCGCTATGCTTATGCTAGATAGCAAAATGTTTATTTTTGTAATGACAATATAATCAATACTTATATCACTCAAGTCTGTAAAGTCAATTTTAATTTAGAAGTTGGAATTAATATGTACATGTAGTATGTAAAGAAGAAAGGTGTTGGTATTAATTTAAATCTGCTATCATATCATAAAATTAGAGAAGTACATTGTAACGAATATATATTCTGTAGCACTATTTTTGCAAGAATCACATCTGTACAATTTTAATTTTAATTCTCGTATTTGATACTGTTATATCTGAAAGAAACAATTCCATAATGAAACAGGAAATCATGACCTTTTAATTAACCTAAATGCTTTACTCAGAAATATTTAATAATAATATACACTCAAGAAACATATTTAAAAGGGATCTAGTCGTTTGTGTTGCCTAACTTGCAGGCGGATTATACCCTTTCAGTCGTTGAAATTAGGATAGCGCTTGCGTGAATACGGTCACGAGGACGCGCTAAGCAGATGCGCCGTCCTGTACTTGTACGGTACGAATAACGAAGTCAGCCATTTGTATTTGAGAATGTAGTTCAGACCGCATCATCTCAGATGGGCTCCCAAATTTTATATAAGTGGGGCCTCAGAATAGGCGTGCCGAAGTAGAGACAGGAGGGCTGGTCGTCTTGGGACACGGTGGATTCATTACTGTGACTCCGGCAAGGCGCTTGATCACGCTTCTCCTTGAAATGGTTCGAGTCGGTATTTGTTAACGGTAAGACCGCATTATTCAAATAATTTATAAAATATCTTTATTTCTTTAGCGCATGAAGTAACATACATTTGAAGTACACATGAATTAACTAAATATACGTATAAAGAGATTGGGACAATGTTCGTTTGTTAAGAAACTACAGCTGTTGTTTGGTGTTTGGTTACAACCATTTAGTAAGCAGATTTCAGAAAACGTGCGTCGCAGTTTGATAACTAGGGATGACGGCTTCATTAAAAACAGGTATCAAACCTTTTTTTGTTATGTTTGTGAGACCTTGAGTGTGCTCACATAAATTGTAATCAGGTATTGCTTAGTTATACTAAATTTTGTGCATAAAGAACAGCGTGGAGGATTATTGTTACGAAATGCTATTACAATAATTTTGTAAGATGTGCAGAACATTCACATGTTAAAATGATGAGATTCTAAAGTCCATTTCCTGTTTTCTAGAAAATTCCTTGCAGATGTCAAATTTTTATAAGCTCATTATACTTGAATAAGTTGAAATGTTATTTGTCCAAGTTAACTGCACGTGATTCAAATTTTTTTTAAGAAATAAATTAAACTCAATGTGAAACATATGTAAGCCAATAAACAGATCTGAGTATTTGGTATCAGAAACTTGTTATAAAATATTATTAAAATTAAGGTCTTGTTATGTCAAGACAGATTTATAAAAAACTCAATTATATTATTTCATTTTTGTAATCATTTAAAAAAAAAACGAAAAGAGAGAAACTATATTAAATTTCATTTTTGGACTCAAGTTTTTTATTCCATGCACAATTAATTTTACTAAATTTTTTTTAAAGAAAATAAATTTTTTGAATAATGAAATTAGACGAACGCTAAAGTAATTTAAAAAACACAGATATGCTACAACTGATTTGTTCTAGGTATTCAATTTTGATTCAAATACCTTTGGTGTGGTAATCTTAACATTATCCACCTGTAATTATTAGTATGCTTTTTTATTAGAAAGCACAAACAGTGTCTTTTTAATAGAGAATTTATTGTGTACTTTTTCTTTCAGGATCATCGAGATTGAAGAGGTTGTAAGTATGTTCCAGAGGCTTCCAGATGCATTAGTTCAGTAAGTTGTAAGTTTTTATGGGGCTTATATCCCATGAGTTTCTGTATCTTCTCATAGGAGTATAGAGGTTCTAGTATTGCCCATATAGATACAGTGGCGCTCAATTCCCCTTTTCTTTTTATGTTAGCTTATTGTAGAGTTTAGACCATCCCCACGCCCTTTCTCATTGCTCACCCTTGGGGTACTTCCCAGACTTAGCCGCGAACCAATAAGACTTCACTTGTATTCAACGAGTGGAGGCACAAAAAAAAGTTTCAACATAACTCTTGACTAATTGTGAACTGATAACAATATTTTTTTTAATTAAACAGCTGTAAATTGAACGAATTGACATTATACGTTATTTTTCGATTACAGACAATTTTTACTCTTAAATTTTCTTTGTTGTACTTGAGGGGTGACAAACAGTAAGACTTTTTAGTTGGTCTTATAAAATAACCAGAAAGGTAGAGAGATTGATGCTCAAACAATTGTAGCACTTGACTTTGTACAGAACCACACAAGTGAATTCTTTTGAATTCATAGTGAATTTAGTAGTTCTTGAGTTAATTATAGCTGAATCGTATTGACGGACAAATAGTGTTCGTTATTATATTATTCTTGTATTGGTTTTCAGGTTTAACAGATGGCTAATTAAAAATATTATTTTTTAAGAGTCTCCAATTTACTTAAAGCGACAACCATTTCTTATTGACATGGTAGCATTAATTTCTCCCATTTATCCTGTTTGTTTCAACCATCATAAGTTGCAGATTGGTTGTCGTGACGAAATGCTCCCTAGCTAAACCTCACAACCCAACCTCCGTTGTCTGAATAACTTCTCCCTGAAGTAATGTCCAATCTAGACGCCAATGAGAAAAATTAAAATAGTTCAGGGTGTTTAGGGTTACTTTAATAATATTAAGTCATGCTACTAGTTACTAAGGAGATTCGAAAGAACAAAAGTTCAACTACGTTCCTGACGATATTAACCGCAAACGTTAATGGAACGTTTTGAAAAGTGAAGATTAAGCAGAACCCTACAAATTAGCTCCCAAACTTTATATTTGAAGATTGACACACCGAACACGAAAGCCTTTTGAATATGAAAAAGAAGGCCCTTAAAGAACTCAATATTTCAGTGCGCTAGCACAAGTTAAACCAATCAAATTAAATTGTTTGTAATTCTCCTAATTCTGACGTCATGAATTTCAATGTTGTAGAATTATGGAACACTTTGGGCGAAATAAAAAGGTAAAGAAGTATTTCCCAAAAATAATCGTTAAATACCCTTAGTTCTGTGTGTTTCATAAGTACTAACTAATTGTTTTTGAATTAATTCTTATAAAAGACGCATAAATGTGCATTCCCTGAACAACACAGCAGCAAAAAGTCTTTAAAGGAAGTAAATATTTCAGTGCACTTTATGCCAGTACAGCGTGAAATTGCAACTTCCAAATTAATTATTTGTAACCACCTGTGAGTTTTTGGGCGTATTAGGGTGCATGTTGCACACAAAAAGACTTGATTGTAAAATACTTAGTACATCAGCTAGCTTGACGCTGAGTGAAGTTGCACCAATCAAATAAATTGACTGTAACTTTTTATTTTACAGGTTAAAATTTTAACTTCTGGACGCATTAAAATGTATTTTGAGCGTAACAAGTCAACAAAAGGAGTCGGGACAGGTAATATTTTAATTAACCTAAACTGCGAAGTTACCGCCAATCAATTTAATTTGTTTAATTTCATAGTTCTTTCCATCTGAAGATTTAAATCTAGAGCGCAATAAAATACCATTGGCTGTAATATATGTAATATCATTCACCCAAACTGTAGATATTTCTCTAGTACTGTCTTTATATACGGTTATGTAAAGAACTTCATTTAACTTACCTATAATGCAGAGGTTACAAGCAAACTGCATTCACAAAACTAACAAAGATATGCCGCGACGCAGTCGCAATTCAACCCGATTACTGTATAAAAATCGTTTCCGATATCATGCCATAATATACTAAACAACATTCAAGGATAACAAAAATCTAAGCGCATATCATATGTAGACTGCGACAGATTTGCAATAATTATGCCAGAAATAAAATAGAAATTTGTCTGTTTTACTATAAATATTATCATTCGAACGTAAACATCGATCTCGACTGCAAGAATAAAACATTCACTAAAAAAAACATTAAATGTACATCATAAAAGTCATATTATGACTTCGTCTGATAAGGAGGTAGTATTTGTTTTTGTATTTAAATCTGTAGTCAACTTTGTTTTATGATAATAACCTTAATCAGTGTTTATTGACTGGAGTAAGACGTTATTGATATACCATGGATATTCAAATTAAATCATTGTAGTTTAAAATTATGGTAATTAATTCCAAGAAGTTATTCGAGAAATCAAACCACACCAGAGTCTAAAATTGACGCGCGTCCTACATTAGGTTTGTCTAAGGTTAACATAAAATTGATTTTTTCACATTGAAATTTTACTTTCCTATTCGCGTAACTGGACGTTTACATGTAAGGATGCTACAAGTTAATAATTTCTTAAACAGGTACGTTATTTAAAGTGATTTTCATAAGTTAAGAAAAGGTGTAAGACGAGTTCTTCTAGTCTTTAAAAAAATAACTACAATCAAAACTTTTAATTCTATATTTAATTTTATATCACCTCGTTTATATTGCCTGTTTTATGTAAAAGTAGAAATTTACTACTTATAACTGTGCAAATTTTAAAAACTGCCAACAATATTATTCATAATCATTAAATTTTTAGTCCTACAACTGATTGGACGAATACTTCTCTTATTTTCTATTCTGAGCTAACGTACACATTTCACTGAAATTCCCACAGATCACATCTTTCACTATCATGTGCAATAATCTAATTTACGTCTACATCTACTTCTTTTTTTCCTTTTCTCTGCTTCTAATTTACCTCGCACTATCCCTCATGCTCTAGAACGTGTCCTATCATCATATTTTCGCTATTTTTTACCGTTTTCCACATATTTATATCTTCTCATACTATTTTAAGTACTTCTTTGTTCTTCACCTTGTTTGTCTATGATATCTTCATCATACGTCTATAACACCACATTTCAAGGGGGTTTTCTTGTTCGTTTCTCTTACTCTCCACGTTTCATAGCCCTACAGTGCTCTGCTCTAAATATTCTTTCAACGGTTTTTCCTTCGTTTCCATGTTTGTTGTCTTCGAACATGGTAGTTGTTTCTTCTTGTTGTTACATGCAGCACAGCATTATGCTAATCTTTGTTTTATATTTTTGCACTTTTCCTATCTTGCGTTAATTACTTTCCAAGGTAGCAGAAATTCTTAACCTCTTGTAAATTCTCGTTTGTTATTTTTGTTCTGGTTTGTGACTTATTTTCCCCTCCTTAACATAATAATACTTTAGCTTTATTTTTGTTGATTTTCAAAATGTATCCTTCTATTAGTACTATTTCCATTTCATTGACAGCTGCTTCTACCTCTTCCTTGCTAGATGTTAGAACCGCTATATCGTCTGCGAATCTAAGCATATCAACCGTTTGTCCCTGTATTATAATTTCAAGTGTCTTCCTGCACTTGAGAGTATTCATTGCCCCTTCGATGTACAAGTTAAAAATTAATTGAGATAGTGCACATCCCTATCTCACCCATTTCCCTATATTTACTTTTCTACGTAACTGCTCTAATTCTGTTACTGCAGTTTGCTCTTTGTATAAGTTATATATTATCCATCTATACCTATAACTAATTCCTACCTTTTTAAGTATTTCGAACGTTTTCTACCATTTTACATTTTTGAATGCTTTTTCCAGATCTACGAATCCTATATACACGCCTTCTCCATTTTCTAAAGTTTTGTCTATTATCACCTTTAAGCTAAAATGGCCTTCTGTGTTCCAATGTTTCGTCTGACCTAAATTGACATAGCCTACTAGTACCTTTTCAGCCAGTTTCTCCATATGTCTTTGTACCATTGTAGTTAGTATTTTTGACATATGTGCTATAAAACTTATTGCTCAAAATTTTAGCATCTATCCGCACTTCTTTTTTTTTTGGTATAGTGATCATGGTGTACGTTTGAAATCCTTGGGTATCTTGCCTGTATGATCTATCCTATTTTTAAAAAATACCCTTTGATTTTTTGTATAACAAATTGTTTTAAATAATTACATTATTGTGTTTCCTGGTAGTTAGGCAATACACCTTACAGTATGGTCCTGATTTGTTCTTCTTGATTCTTTTAGATATACAAACTTTATTTTTGTTTTGGCTTACAATTTTCCACTTTGCCAAGTAATATTTATATAGATGCTCAATAGGCACAGATTTACAATTCAATTCTTTCATTCTGCTTGCTAAACAAGGGTGTTAAAAATGTGACCTATAATTAATCCCATAAAATTCAGGTAATCTTTTGGTAAATGTTACGAAGGATTGTAGTAATATGTCTCTAGCACAATATGCTGGTTTGCGTTGAAGGTATTTTTACAAGGTTACTAGAGTAAGTTACAACTTTATGTAAGGTTTGTTTTCTATTTAACTGTATAATTATAGCTTCTGATGAAAAAGATGAATTCTCCGTAACCAGTCAAGCGAAAAGGATTGACGCCATTGCACATCAAAGCGTTGTATTAGAAAACATCCAACTACTTTGAAAGCGGCAACTCCAGACACCAAACGAGGATATCCAACCATATTAACAGGTCAGTAAGATTTTTTATTAATATACAAATACAAGACAACCACAGCATGCTGGCAAAATATAATAGACAGTTACATTTATTATAAATTCAGTAAAAGGAGTTTTGCCTCCAACAGTTTGATCTTAAGCGTCTAGATACGAGTATTTACATCATAAATTAAATTAAACAATAGAAACAAATTTAATAACTTGATAGATGAACAATTTTACAATTCTAATCTGTGTTGACAATGCAAAGTGGATGACTAACATTAGCGAAGTGGACCTAAGATCAGTCTTAGCAAATTGATTGGTCGTGTTGAATTCATCATCGACAACGATGGACTTACCCAAAGAAGAAAGGATAGCCTTAGAGGGAAAATATCTATTGTTATCATGAACTTTGCTAACAACCCAAGAAACAATCAATATTATAATCGACAAAATAAGCAGTTTTATAAAGTCAAAGAATACTTAGCCGATCATTCGGAAATTGTTGTCACTAAGGCAGATAAAGGTTCTGTCACAGTTATAATGAATAAACAACAATATATCGATGTCTCAAGATCTATTGTCAGATAGGTCTATAAATAAACCTCACAAAGGGATCTTACGTTTACTACCGAAGAAAAAGCGAACGAACATCTCAAGGTACTGCATATAAAAGGGATGTTGAATGATTCTGAAAAGAACCAACTCTGTATTTGCAATTCCACCCCTGGTAAATATTATGGTTTACCTAAAATACACAAACCAGTCCTCGCCCTAAGACCTATCATCTCTACGGTGAATACGCCCACCTATGGTTTTGCTTCTTTCTTGGCTAACATTCTTCAACTGGCTTTCCACTTGAGGGATATAATGAAAAAGATAGCTTCTCGTTTGTATGACAATTCAAGGATTTTCACCTTTCCAATGAACATATTCTCTCATTGGATGCAGCTTCTTTGTTCACTAATATTCCTTTACCTTTAGTCATCAATATTATCAAAGAAAACTGGAACAAAATTAAACCTTATTGTAAGCTGTCAGAAGATATATTTTTGGCTATCGTTAACCTGATATTTAACAACACTTATTTTGTTTTTCAAGATAAATTCTATCTACAACTATTTGGAACTCCAATAAAGTCACCGTTGTCACCTATAATCCCTCAAATTATTATGGATAAACTACTGTCCATCGTTTTACCTAGATTACCTTATGAAACGTCATTTCTAGTCAAGTATGTCGATAACATCATTGCTCGTTGTCATGTCAATATGTTGACCAAACTGTTACAACATTTAAGGATTTTAATGAACACCTTAAGTTCACCTATAAAATGGAAGTTGATGACAAATTACCGTTTTTTAATGTTCTTGTCATCGGTGGCTCAAACAATCGTCTAATTTTTGATTGGTACACTAAACCAACTAATTCTGGTAGGTACCTGAATTTTTATTCCAATCACTCTACACAATACAAAGTCAACACTGTGAAAGCCCTTCGTTATCGCATTGAACATCATATCATACTGGTAGACACTTTATTAAACAATGGTTATCCAAAAGGAATGCTACACAAGTTGATTTACAATAATTTCTCAAGTCTAAACACTATTAAAACAGACTTGACATAAAAAACCTGCTTATCTACAAACGTTATCTCCGTCGTTGGCAAGATTACTTAAATAACCTTAGGTGGCTACATCTATGAATATAACAATTAGCTTTTGATAATGGTAAAAAAATCTACCGAAACGTCAAGTTTTGATTAAAACAATTTATTTAATTGCTTTATTAGTGGACTAAACCCCAAAAGATTTTTTGACATACCTCATGTGTATTATTCTATAAGACTGACTAGTCCATTATAATTATAATATTGGTCCAATTGGTCCAATTTTTTAATCAAACTCTTTGCTTTTTACCAAGCTTTCGATTTATTTTTTTTTAAATCTTCATCGGGGTTCTATGTAAGAGATATTATAAACTTCAACTATACTAAGAAATTACAAATACTTACAAAACATGAGTGGATGCTACGATTTGAGTGGAAGTTAATATATCTACCAGAATTTGTTGGTTTCATGTACCAATCTAATATAATAGTGTTATCACTGTTTCTAATGACTTTCATATCTAAAAAGGGAATGCTGCGGTCTTGTTCCTGTTCCAATGTGAACTGTGTATGTTCATTAAATTTATTAAAAAGTTCTAAAATAATATTAACTTCGTTAGTAGGCACAGAGCAAATTACATCATTAACAAATTTCTTGATAAAGGCAGGCGGTGTGGGTAATAAAGCGATAACATTATCAAATAGAATATCCATAATTACGGAGCAATAATGGGGCTGAAGGGAGACCCCATCGGTGTTCCAAAAATTTGGGGGTAAAATTTACTATCGAGCGACAAGTAAGTATTGTGAAAAATAAAATTATAAGCTAGAGTAAAATTACAATGTTGTGTCCCTGTTTAACAGTATCCCGATTGATTTGGTAAGACACATTATAATACAGAAGTGGGACCAGATTGAGATTAATTGTATACTTTTTTCTATATATACACAGAGTGGTAGAAAAGTCCCGGAACGGGAAATACTCATCGCATCAAAAAAAGAAAAAATACGTGTTCAATATGTTTTTAAAAGCTATCCAATGACACCAAAATTGAACCCCCGCCCCACCCCCTGGGGGTAGGGGTGGGGCAACTTTAAAAGTTTAAGTGGAAACCCCCGATTGTTATTGCAGATTCGGATTCGCCACAAAAATGTTAGTCATAATTTTTTTAGGTTTTTTGCAGATGGCGCTGCAATCGACAAAAATTAACTATTTCTAGAAGAATTGATGGATCAGAAAATAAAAGAAGTAAAATAATAAATTATTTATTTCATACATAACGAAATTACCGCCGAAGGTGTTCAAATTGACCATTTGTCGCGCTTTTAGGTCTTCCAGATCTTGGTTCATCCTTCACCGAATCAGTTCGCTCAAAACGATTCACTGTTCGATTCACAGTAGATTTAGAAATCGGTTGACGTTCCGCATTGACTTCATTGAATAGATCTGCGACTTGCTGCAATGATCTTTCTTTATCTCCATACCCCCGCATCATCAGGACAATTATTCTTTCTTTTTCAGACAGAGACATCACGAAATAATATCAAAAGCTAGTAACGAAATAAATACTAAAAATGAATGTAATTCTGACATTTTTCGATTTCAAATGTTTTTGTACCCTATTTTGGTTTTGTCAATTACAACGCCTTCTATTATCCATGTATTATCCTGCGGGATCCGAACCTGCAATAACAAATGGGGGTTTCCACTTAAACTTTTAAAGTTGCCCCCCCTGCCCCAGGGGGTGGGGGTGGGGGTTCAATTTTGGTGTCACTGGATAGCTTTTAAAAAAATATTGAACACGTATTTTTTCTTTTTTTGATGCGATGAGTATTTCCCATAATATTTGACCGTTCCGGGACTTTTCTACCACTCTGTGTATATATATATATAATGCTGTGATAAGGGGTTGTTTAAGTGTGTATTTTATAGCAATGGTCGTTTAGAAATCATAAATTATAATAGAAAGCAGAAAAATGCATTTATTTAAGAGAAAATTGAGTAATTGGGATAGTTTGTAAATAGTAAGCATTCAACACCCTGTATATAGAGTATACGTAGTTTTAAGCGACGCAAATAGACACAATAAGACGCATAGTTAGCATAGAAATAACTAATTCATGCAGTAGGTAGATAACAAATATTTAACACCCGGTATATAAAATTTTAGCTAATTTAGGTAATGCAAATAACTATATTTTTCAGTGGAAGCACGCGTATTTAGAAGTAAGGATAGTTCATATAATTAAACACGCATTCAAAAGAATTCCAATCAGTTATGATAATACGGAGATAAGAAATGAAGCTTAAAGAAGCGTAGTGTAAGTGCGTACAAACAATTAACAATTTTGACAAGTAAAGGTGATTAAAAATGCGTAAATAAATAAACATATATGAAAATTGAAAGTCGAATTTCATCAGATATTTGTGTACAATATGGAAAAGCGATAATATTTCTCAAAACACCGCATGGGCTGATAACGAAGCAGCTGCAAGCAAACAACAATTACTTGAGAGGACGAGAATGTTACATCAGAAAACTACTTTAAGTGTAGAAAATGGAAAGACTTGATTGGCTAAGATTAGCGACGGGCTTGTAAGTCATGCCCACAGACGAAGTGGGATATCAATCATATATTAACAGCGAGAATGATAACGGAACTCAGTTTTCAACTCAACAAAGGCCAAGGTGCGCAAATTTGAACCAAAGAGTAAAGCGTAAGAATAATATTTAAAGGTGAAAATTGTTTAAGTGACAGATAGTGCGACGAAGATGAAAATTTCTATTGCCGATTAAACGGCTCTGAGGCTGGTGAGAAAAAGTCATGATATTCTAAGTTTGGGGTGCATAAGTCCAAGTGTGACAACAATAATTCGAGGGTGTATAATAATCCAATTCTGAGACTGGTGAGAATAAATCTAAGTTGGAGGCGGATGAAAATGTTCTAAGTGCGACGACAATAATTCGAGGGAGATAATGATTCTAAGTTTGACGATAATAATTCAAGTAATATAATAATTTAAATGATATTCTGAGGCTGGTGATAATAATAATCCAGAGGGTAGACTGGAGGAATTTCAGGAAAATGTGTAAGCTAGCTCAGAATAGAAATCAATGGAGGTACGCATACAACAAGTCCCACGATGGGTAAACTAATGACGAAAAAAATAACTGTACTTAAACATGATGATTATTATAAACGACTACCGTTATTGGTTGTGCAATATTCTCGAATAATGTTAATTGTGTGAAAGGATTTACTGGAAACTATTAATTCGGCAAATATCTAAGTGTTGGGGGATCATCGCGGCCACAGGCTGCTTAACCCCTTCACATACCATTGAATCTCGGTGAAATAGGGAATATAATTAGATAACAATAGAAGAGGACCCAGCTGTATATAGGCTGTGCGGGAATTCCAGGGAACTGTGTAGGCTAGCTCAAAATATAAATAAGTGGAGGTACGTGTCCAACCAGAAACAAGAAGAAAATTGTTGAAAGCATATGTGTGGAGCACAGCAAGTATGCATATAAAAGAAGGGCTGTAGGAAAAGCAGACAGAAAAATGGTAGCAGCCTTTTGGAATGTTGTGCTTCAGATGTATGAGGATGATAGCATGAACGACAAAGTTAATAACAAACAGGTTAAAAAAATAGTAGGGGAATAAAGATGAGGAAAAAAAAGGAGAAATAGAAAAGCAGAATACGTTTTAAGGCATTTTTGGGGAATAGTAGGGGTTATATGACAAGCAGAGATAGGAAAAAGGATGTAGATGTAGACCTAGATAAGATAGTGATAGATGCAAACTGTGCAAATTTCAGGGAAATGTGTAGGTTAGTTCAGAATAGGGTACGCGTATAACCAGTTCCAAGACTGAAGACCTAATGATGATGAAGCGTTTTTTCCTTTGAACAACGCATAATCAAAGTCAGAATTATGTACAACATCTTCGATGTTATATGAAAATAAAATGCGTTGACATAATGTCAACCTATGACCTTGGCACAAAGGCAATCTTCCTATAGAAACTGTAAGGCCACTACTTCATCAGTTGCGTTCCGATTATACAATGTGAAAACAATCCCAACTGCTTTAGCTATAAAATCGTAAACTATCCAAGATAATTAAACTAACCTTACCTAAATCGGAACGATAAGAACTAAACCGTTACAATACCAACATCAATTTGTCCCTTTATTAAGCAGTACGAGGTGCAATACTGGCTACATTTAAGCGGAGTTTAGAAAAACCAGGTATTTAAGGGGTACTGGTGCAATAGGGTGATATGCTAACTATCGCATCTAGGTGGCGACACACTTTTGGTCTTGTCCTATAATTGGATTTATATCTGTTGGGCAAAGTACAATAATAAATGAATAAAAGCAATATCTTCAAGTGAACCATTTGAAACACGATCCTACAGAGGCCATAGAATTTAAATTATACTTTTCAGGAAACGATTAGTAAAACTGTAAAATAAGAACTTTATCGGCAAATAATGTAAGATTTTTATAATAAGATGTGAAAATCGATAAAGTGTTATCCTTTATGAAAATTTCTAAACCGAAAGTGGTGATTTGAAGCTGTAACTGTAGGTTGCAGACTTGAATCCTACTGCAGGTAATGACTATTTTTCGTAAGGCTTGCTTATGGCAAGGATCATAACATGTTCACATACAACCTCAATAGTAGAAATCTCCATCGTGCCAATTAGAAAAAATATCCTTTTCATTTTAGTTTTAATGTTGTTTCCGGTGTAAACAAATAGATACGTAGAAAAACGTTCTACATGATTTTGATAGACAGCATTCGTTAGTGATACAGTTAAATTGCATATACAGCAATTGATTTACAAATGAATTACATTCAGAATAAGAATTTCCAAGCTACACGTGGAATTAGATTAAAAACAGCATGTTTGTTGTAGTCCATTCACCGATTCGGCTGAATTTCAATTAGAACACGTTCATGGTCGATTCTAATCAATTATGCGATGCGTGAAGGCCTTCCAATCCATGTCGACATTTTGCAGTTGTAATGCACCTTTGATTTAAAAATGAACTGCTTATATAATTGAGTTTATAGATGAGGTCGTGCCATTGCTTTGACATTAAACTTCCGATATTGCAATGCTCTAGAAATTTATATGGGCAAATGGAACACTTAGCGAGGATTGTTTTTATATTGCAGGTTGTGTTGTTAAAGCATGAATCGTTCGTTGAACTATATAAATATAATATGTAGGTTATTATAAAATTATAAAAAATATGGATGACAGAAATAGGTACATTTATTTAGACAATATGAATATCAATGATATTTTTCTTATTTGTGCAATGGCTGGTTTATTTATAAATTCGAGCGATCTTTTAGAAACAATTAAACAACTTAAAAACATACTTTATTTTTCGACATAGTCTACTCTTCATTCAATACATTTATTTGCTCCAGCTGTGTTCAAGTCAATTTCCACAGCTCCCCATAATCAAAATTTGAACATTTTTATACGTCATTCGTTTGTGCCTCGTAGGTGCACAAATGTGCACAGTGAACGAATGTTTGTGCACCTCTCTATACAAAGATACGAAGACAAAAATGAAGGGCTGTGGAAACGGCAGCCCCCTCACCGAAGAAATTTCGGGTTATTTATAACCAATCGTTTGTGCATCGTAGGTGCACAAATGTGCACGGTATACGAACATTTGTGCACATTTCTAAACGGAAATACGAAGCAAATAAAGTGAAGGGGCTGTAGAAACGGCAGCCCCCACCAAAGAAATTCCGGATTTTTTATAGCTAATCGTTTGTGCATCGCAGGTGCACAAATGTGCTGTACGTCTCAATACAATTACTACAATAACTTCTGTTTTCGTCCGATTTTTTGAAAAATTTTACATTTAAGAACTCGAAGCGGTGGCACGGTCGACACATTTACGTCTGTCAGACTTTATATGTTCAATATTACCGGTTCCGCTACGAGACACAGTGAATTCTGAACGTTTACGCATATGACATCCTAGGGAGTATTCGTTTGCTTAATAAACTGTTTACTTGTAAACTAAAATTAAATATGGACTTGCATTTCGGCATAGTTAAAATGGGAGTTTCCAAAACAAAACACTTCGAACGCGAGCAATAGTGGAAACAACCGACAATTGAAAAAAGGCGAAAAGTAGTAAGACGCCCCTCTTTTGTCCGTCCGTCCATTCCTTCCCGTCTCATTTTGCAAAGGTTCAAGTGGTGGGGGAACTTGGCAGCCAAAGGCTACTTGCCTCCCGTTTACATACTACTGAATATGGGAGAAATAGGGTATATAGCTGTAAAACAATAGAAGGTGACCGAACTGCATCAAACAAGAAAGAACAGCATCTATATTCAAAGACAACGAACATAGAAACAAGAAGAAAACTGTTCAAAGCATATGTGTGGAGCACAGCACAGTACGTATATGGAATAGGGGCAGTAAGAAAAGCAGACAGAAAGTGACAGAAGCCTTCTGGAATATTGTGCTTCATATGTATGAACAGACAAAGTTAATAACAAATAGGTTATAGAAATAGTGGAGGAATAAAGATATTCGTGAAAAACAAAAAAAAATTAGGAGAAATAGAAGGACAGGATACGTTCTAAGGCATTTCTGGAGAATAGTACGGGACATATTACAAGCAGAGATAGGAAAAAGAGGTAGAGGTAGACCGAGAACAGACTTTCGCATGCAGATAGTGATATATGCAGACTGTGCACATTTCAGAGAAATGTGAAGGTTAGTTTAGAATAACAACGAGGGTACGCATCTAACCAGTTCCGGGACTGAAGACCTAATGATGATGATGAATTATTTATACATATAAACACAGATAATACAGTAATGAAATAATTGAATTACATTTATTTAATTATTGATACATCTGTTTCTCAACTCTTACACTTCGATCTCAATCAGTGTATTTGTACATAGTAATTGACGTTGCAGGTTTTGGTCTGTCAAGTTCAAGCGTTATTTATGTTTGGTAGATTGTATTTTCGAGAAAAAAATGAAGCGCAGGTGTGCTCACAACTTTTTGGGCCAAATTTTTCTTTTGGTGTTTTAGAAATGTGTTTTAAATCATTATTAAATTACAAGTCAATCAGTACCATTTGGAGACATTCTGGGACCGATTTGACATCAACAGGAAAGGGAAATGAATTTATTTCAATTATTTTTTGGTGCTTGTTTAAATTAGTGTAGCTGTGAGTTTTCGCATTTCTTCTGAATATTTAATGTAATCGTTGCATTCTGAATTTTATAATTCTTTGAATAACAGAAGGTGTTGAACGTTAACATTTTTTCAATTGAAATTCAAATCACAAAAATGTTTTAAAAATGTTGTGAAGTGGTTAAATGTATCGATTACTGAATTATTTTTTCCCTGAAATGATATATTTAATCGTTCGAGTGTTTAAACGATATCCGCAAAAAGAATAAATCCAATAACCACTAATCATTACTTAATTTTGGTAGTTGCCTTGGCTTGTCATTTATAAACAAGCCAATTTCTTGACGTAAATCAGAAAATCCACGTACACGTTTTCCACGATTAATCATCTGACATGATTGAAATATTCAACGTTACCAATCTAATTCTTTCAGGAACACCTTAAATTGTTGAGAAAAACTTACATAACATGATTCATCCAAAATACTTGGATACACATCTTTAGATGATGAATCAAATATAGGATTATAGTTAAACCATTTATTTTATAGCAATTTTTCGTTATATTGTTGAACTCTATTTTATCGATGAGAACTTTAAGGATGACAACAGCTGCGTTATCATTTGATATTCCAGAAGAAATTCCCAAACCCAAGCTTTCAAGAACTTGGAAAATATCTATCCCTGTAATAGTACCTTCCAAACTTACCAAATTTAATATTTTTTCAGTTACTTGAAATGATTCCGGGAAGAATACAACAGGATGAGCTATGTGTGAAATAACTAATTATACAGTCGTCAACTACTAAAGAAAAATATTTGAAATCTCGAAGTCGATCACGCAGTTTCTCATTTAAAGTGTTATTAATTCGACCACACTGTTTGCGGAGATAGACCTAGGTTCGAAAATAGTCTACTTTTATCGGGCAAAATATTCTTTACAACAACTTCTAAAAAATCCTTCACAAATTTACCATCCAGAAACGTTTTGGCTTTTTTTTCCAATCATAAACGAAACAGACTATCTTGCCTTATCAATATTGGGTAGTTGTAATGCCGAACCAAATTTTTTTGATCCTTTAATTGCGATTTAAATTGAATTTCAAACGTTTCACTTTTTAATCGAATTTGAAATATTGTTGTTTCGTAATACCTTTTAAAGATATGTTCCTTAAATATAGCGACATTATCGGCAAATTAAACACCTTAATTTTGTGTTTTGAATTACAATTGAATTACAATTCTTCCCATTCCTATAGCTTTTATTTCAGCCCACCATTCTTTTCTTTGAACTTGACTGACAATGATAAAAATAAAATATATTTAATTTTTTAAATTAACTTCATATTTATTTTAAGAAAATTCGTATTATCCGGCCGTTTTGTTGAAAATATGTTAAAATAATTATCCTATAGTCACAACATAAAACTGGAAAACAAATCATCAATTGACACTGAGAGAGCGCTCTGTTGTCGACAGTCAAAGTAAGCGGGACGCAGGGAGTGGCCGGCACACTGCTCTACTTGGTACGTTCTACTCGGTTCTACTCAAATGCTTAGCAGTACTCAGCATGATAAAGGAATCGAGCAATGCGCTATCACGGTAATGAATTACTTACAACTTCTAAGTATGTACAAAAACAAAAACAATGTAATAAACCAAAATAGTTTTGGGGTTTATTTGTAACAAAACACTACACTAGAAACAAAAATGCTGTTCAAAATAAACATATTTTGTAAAATTGGGATTAATCATTAAGGTGGGATGTGGCTCGAGCTTCGCGGACGGATACTGATTCCGTCGTGTACAGTTACTAATACTGAGGGTTTGTACAAATTACGTTTTTAAGAGCATAGATTTCTTCGATGTCCCCAGTCAACATACACCACATTTCTCAAGCTATAAAAATCTGGTAAGTATAGTTAACGGCAAATTCAATGGAGCTCAGTGTTAGGGTTTGACAGCCCATGAGCCAAATCCTTTGTATTTTAAGTAAATACGATTTTAATGTAATTAAAAAAGCTATTCGCAGCGATTCAGTATACTAGTGGTGATGACTTTAAGGAAATTGTTTATAATAATACAGTGCCATCATAGATACGACAACGTGCACAAAACGTAGAAAGGACAAACTATATATCCAACTTATGAAGATGAAGATGTGTTACGTTTATTTTCAACATACATTAAATACCCCGTTTTCCCTTGTTAATTCACTACCCGTTCGAATAAATTCCGGTTCTACTTTTGAATCCTTCAACTTAATTAATAATAAATATGCTTTCTAATAATTCCTCAACTTAAATCTACCTGCTTGGAAACGACAAGTTTATGCTATAATTAAATAGTTTATATCCTGTTTTAGGTACTCGTTAACTTGTTATACATTACGACCGCGTATAATTGTTTTCTCTTAGGTTTCCATTTTCAAGGCGCGTCGAACCTAGATCGCGTACTATTATTTGATAGCGTGTTTTCCATTTTTAATCGCATTTGATAACGCGAGGATTGTAGTAAAGCCTTGCTAGAAAACGATTCATTTACTCGATTCTTTCTGTACTATGACAAGTTTAACATTTCATTTGTTGTTATCTCCGCAATTTCGTGCACACACTGTGTGGTGAGTATTTTATTTAAAAAAAAGGATGTACTTTTCGGCGTAAATAAATTAATCTTTACCCGTAATTATTGTAGCTTCTTCCGTCGATCTACCAACTACCCGTAGGATTGCTGCCCCTCTTTGTCATGGGAGGACACCACTGTGCGTTTTCGCCGTTGGACAAGATGCTCTGATGAGTTCCGCCCTTTTTGGTGTAGAAGGGTGCACAGGTGGCGTGGCCCGAGGCAGCTACCATATTGGTTCGTATCTATTTATATCTAAACATTACTGGTCTATGTTAGAATGTATGGCCGTAATAATTGAGGCATTGTTTTTTGTACCGAATGACCCAGATTGGTGGTAACAAAATGATTATTTTCGGTGCAGGGGGTATGGGTTGGTAATATTCACGTAGTTAAAAAATTGTGTTTTCCTTTGTTGGGATTTCAAACTGTTGGTTTCTCGTTAAATTTGTAACTTTATTTTTTAATTAGGGGATATGGGTTTGTACGCTATAATTATTTAAGAATTTTAGGGATGTAGCTTTAAGTTTACTGTAGGAATTACGAGAGGCTGTTTTTAGTGTTGAGTTTGGTTTTTTTTTGCTGTTGATATGTCAAGCGACCTAAAAACTGCAGCTCGCCATTTATGACGTACTTTTGTTGTTCTGCCGAACAGATGTATATTGGGGTTATTGATTTTTTTGTTGTGGGTTCGGGGAATACTGTGCTTTGTATATATTTTGTTTTAATTAGAGGTTGTATGATTATTTTTATGTGTGTAATTTTTTTTTATTTCAGGCCTTTCTTTAGTTCTTGTAGGTATTCTACCCCGCCCACTTGCCGATTGAGCCCGGCCAGTTTCTTTCTGCCTTGTTCTTTTTTTTGGCCATGTCTAGGTACGTAGCAGATGGCAGACGTTTCACCATCCCTAGAAGCATAATTACTTATGTACGGAGGATTGGAAAAATTGATAATTACTATTTCACAGAGTTTTTGTCAAATTTAACGCGCACAATCAATATCTATCTCTTATTGAGCCCTCTTAAAACTTGCATGTAGCTTGAGATGTATGTCTTTTGATTTCAACTTACCATACGCATCCAGCTTACACACTATGTTTCATAAGATGAGTCCTTTTAGATAGTTTTTAGCAGTATCGTTAGTTTTAAGTTTATAATGCTCACACTCATCATAAAATTCTATATTTGTATATGGTTATAATTATTACTGTCAGGTTAGATCCAGTTAATGCAAAAGGAAGAACCAGCCTGTCTTAACGCCAGTAGTCAACTATTACTTAACGGCCATGTTGCTGAAAACCGATGGATCTGGTAAGTGTATCAATTAATCGCCACGTCATATCGTTTTTTGTACAGATTATAAACCATTTCAAGCTCGTACAACCGACTAACTAAAAATCATGGTTAGGTACATAACCATACAATCTGTATTTCGAATGGAAACTCGAACAAGACTGCTTAAAACCGTCATTATACACTGAGTGACCACTATTTCGTATGTCTCAGCTTAGAAAAGAAAAATATAGAAAAAAACTTTATTATTTATCTTTTAGCCACCATGCCTTCAGACCCGCCTTGCAAAGCAGAGATTGAGATTTTCACAAAAGTCCATTTACCATTCGTTTGTGTGCTGCTAGACCAAAGACCCTGTTATTAACCACACAAAAGTGATTTATCAGGAGGACAAAGTTCCAATTCAGTTAACCTACTCCGAGAAGAACAAACAAGGTTTACACCATAAGGTCAAAGTCGTCTCGAGAGTTAATTTCAGATCAACGACGATGGCATCAGAAGCAACAACATTTACCGAATAACCCTCTTTTTAGAGTTGAAAGGTAGCCCTTGGATAAAAACTACGGCCAAAATTGAGATTTATAAAAAACATTTAAAAAGAAGAACACATGATTGAATTATGTCTTGAATAGAAATTTGAAGGTTAATCCTGAATAAAGGTATCAGGAACAATGTGATTGTGTTCGTTAGAACCAACTTCCCCTACTTATATCGATTTGTAAATTGCAAATAGCAATTGCCATTGAGCACGGTGCTACATTCGTCTGTCAGATGCGGAAGCAAACGCTTACATTGGTGTAAAGGTGTAAAATAACTTCGTTTTACGGCAGTGAAAACTTGCAAACGCCCCATTACCATTTTTGAATTAATTAAATTAATATTCTAAAATTATTCGTCAAGTAGCTATTGTATAATATTCCTTACCATCCTTCGTCAAAAAAGTTTCCCAATCGCCACTAACATTCCTTTGCATCTTCGCTGTGCACACTTGACAACATCTGTATTCTGCGTAGTACTTACCTGCAAAAAAAAAGAAATATTAATACTTAACATTCCAATCGTTCGCTTCTAGATAATCACAAACCTTAGATAAGATCAGATTTACATTATTAGTACTGCTCTTGAGGTTAAATACATTTTCGATGGTCAATTATTATGTTATAGGAGTGTTTTAGACGCATATTTAAATACTAATGGGCATACTCAAATTTAGATAAATAATGGCGATGACGATGAGTTTACGTACGTGTCTTTTATATGTAAATGAACAAAAGGATACTTTACTCAAGTGCCATTGTTGTAATGAGATATTTCGTTGTTGGAGTTGCTGTCTCACATAATTTGAATGGACCATTAACATTTTAACAGTATTGAAGAGGGGCACTTAATTCTATCAAATTAATGTAGAAATTTTTTTTATTACCTTTCGTATACTTACGAATTACGCACAAGATACGTTAACTAAGTTCATACAGTATTATTTGTGCTTTGCATTTATTTAGTGCTTAATAACGTATTGTAACGAATACGATTATCTGCTTCTTAAATATACGCTTTTGTTCCATATACCTATTCAATAAATATTAAATTCCAATAGAAACAATATATTACGAATTCATACATAAAGTTCCACCTATATTTAAATATTCAAAGTAAAGTTTAAGATCTCTTCTATTTGTATGAATCTTGATACAATATTCCATTTTCTGCGCGTGCTTGGATAGCAACGTAGCCTCGTGGTCAAGCTTCATTTGATATCGGTATGTAATCAGCATGGCAAGTGTTAACATGGGCCAGCAGGTTTTGATAAAACATGCCGCCCCAGAAAGAAGTGAAGTGGTGTCAACGAATACCATGGCTTCATTTTTAGTTGTAGTATTGACCTCAGTATAGTCAAGAAAATATATCTACGCGCAAGTATGAAAGTATTTTGAAGTAAAGAACGAAAGTAAGAATTTATATTGAAGTAAAGCAAAAACAATATGGATACGCAAACACGTAATAAGCCCTTTTGGACGTTGGTTGTACTGAAAGTGCAGTTTTAAATGTTGCTATGCGATAGGGTGGAAATTTCCACATATGCTTGGTTAGTATAGAGGTCAAGCTCGGGCACATGTATCAGCCGCGCGCACCTGCCATTGTAAGTACATAGATGTTCAAAGAATTTGGTTGCCTAGCAGATATTCAGCGGTGAGTCATCCTCAATTTTAGAGCAATTTTCATTTCATGGAACCATCATTTACAATGTACAAATAATTTTTGAAAATTCTATATATGTTTACTTATATTTGATACACGAAATTTTTGTGAAATTTTTCTGGTCATTTAAATTGATGCACTTAAAATTTTGTTCAAAATTTAATAGTCGAATAGTTCATAAATGTTCTTATTATTTCAAAAGCATTTCTATAAGATACTTTTGAAGTTACAAGGTTATACTAAAATTTTTGCATAACTAAACATGTGATACGTTGATATTTGTTTGTCACATTATAGTGTATAATTTTTTTTGACAGTACACCTAAAGTACAGCTTTATTCAGACAATAAGTGTTTTTTTGACCTTTGATTCTATCAAATATATCAGTTAAAAATATAGTTGTGTAATCTACAAAAAATCTGAGCATTTAGCTTAATTCTTGTAAACTCGAACAGGATCCTATTCAAGTATCATAATTAAACTGTATTATAAAAATGAAAACCTTTTATTTCTTATTGAGAATTAACGTAAATTATTCAATTATAAATGTCCTATGAGTATTCAGAGATTAATACTAAATCTTAATAAAGTAATTGTTTCGAAAGTCTCCGTACAGATAGCTTTGTACAAGCGATGTATATATATATATATATATATATATATATATATATATATATATTCACAAATTAATAGAAATAATAATAAGTTGTCGTAAAGCTTTCTTTCATTGAAGTCAGCAGTAATTGTTCTATAGAAGCAAACAACCACATTTATGAAGTTTTTGTAGTGAAGAGAGAGATATTATTGGTGTTGGTTTAATTTTTTTTTGAGGCCTAATTTATACTATTTGATCTTTCTTTACTTTAATTTTTTTGTGATAAAGTGACTAGGCTCTAACGTAGCCTTAGTCTAAAAATATTTAGAAGTGATTAAATTTTCAGGTTGTACGAGAACGTCGTTCACATTCCAGTTTGCAGAGTCAAAAGTAAGTATTATTGTTTTATATGTTGCTCGTCTAAAGTTTTTTTTCTTTTCGAAGATTTGCGTATCTGATCTTCGGATAGATTCTTATTATAACATTTATTAGGATACGGTGGCGTCCAATAAAACTTCTTTTTTTATTGTATACCATCCTACGACCCTAGCTCATAGCTCTGCCCTAAGTTGAAGAAGCTTAGCTGGCTGGAAAATCTCTTTAGAGGGTCCTTTTTTTCTCAAAGCCATTTACCATCCTTTTTACCCTGGGCTTAAACTTTAAACAGGAACTCCTCATAATCTATCGAGGCTCTGCCGCCTATAAGGTAGAATAGACACATACTATATACCTTTTGAGGAAAAGTGTGTAACAGTATGAAAATCAAGCACCTTGATTTTAGTGTGCAGTTTTTTTCTATGGCATTAACGCAGACAAATCTGATGCATATAAGCTACCGGCAAATTATCCCTTCCCAAATAACCAAAACTCTTTCACGGCCTTATACAAACTTTACTAGCCTGTTAGTTAATGAAATGAAACAATAACTTAGAGCTTTATGTAAACTTTAAATGATCAACTCAAATCGAGCTAGTAACTGAAAGATAAAAAATATAAGATGGATTAAAACCGAAAAGCTGAAATGGAACCAGGAATATCTTGTTGAAACGATTTTAGATAGCGATCAAGATAGGAATACCAGCAAGAAATTGATAATCCAAAGCGCCAGTATAACTTTATTTTAACTTACAGAGACAATTCGTCTATCATTAAGTAGATTAAGCTATAATAAGTTTTTAGTTTGCGTATAGAAAATTATTTGTGAGTGGATGTTTTTTTTAGCAATTCTGAGGTCAGATTCCGAGGAGATTTGATCCTTACACAAATTTCTGCTCGACGCCGTTGATCAACTACGCTTAGAACCGGAGTAATACAAGAATATTTAAATTATCCACAAAAACTTTAAAGAAAATATTGTGACACATGAAATGTTTTGGGATTTTCTAATTATTAACGAGGATTAGGAGAAGATTGTATTAATATCTAAGAAGTGATAAAAAGTAGTTTCTTACTAAACTTAAGCTGCAAATTGCATTGATAAGCTTTATGTGTGTAAGTAGGACATTTAGATGTGTGTAGAAAAAAGATGTTTTTGAGTGTATTGAAGATTGTTCATGAATGTTACTTGAGATTTGTTGTTTCATTTCATTTTCGTAAAATCCACAGCATATTTATCGCCGAGGTAGTAAGAGAAGATGGGCAAAATAAGGTAAGAATCCACATCACATCATTTTTCTTTTTAGTCTTGCATCTTTATAGTACAGGGGGCTGTACCCGAACATTACAAAATAGGCAACCCAAACGTTGATAACCAAGCAAAAATGCTATGGATGCTGTGAAATAGAAAATGTGAATTCTTACCTGAATGTGCCTATTTTCTCTTACCAGCTCAGCTGTAAACATGCTGTGGACGTTACGAAAATGAAATGAAACAAAGAAATCTCAACATTATAGCTATAATTACAGAAAAGAAATTTTGTATGAACAATCCTCGATACACTCAAAATCATCTTTCTTCTATACATACTAATCTAAGAAATTTACTTACATACATGTATAAAGAAAACTTATAAATGCAATCTACAGCTTAAGTTTAGAAAGAAACATTTCATCAATACTTATACATTAATACAATCTTCACCTTATCCTTGTTAATAATTGGAAAACCCCAAAACATTTCATATGTAAGTAACAATTTTTTTTAAAACGAAGATGGATAATATCAATATTCTTCTATTACATCTCTTCGGTGTGGCTAATCAGCTACTTTTTTATAAGAGTCAAACCACCTCGTGGGTTGACCTCAAAATTACAAATATTATTTCTTCACAAGTAGCGCAAAAACCTTACACTAACATAATCTACCTAATAATACACAAATTGTTTCTCTAAACGTTTAAAACAAAGTTATACTTGGGTATTGGATCGTCAAATTTTTGCTGGTATTCATATCTCCATTATAACCTGTCTTTGATTATAATCGCTCTCTAAAGATCTTTTCCATTTAGAATTAACTGCATCGAAGAATTCCTAGTGTCATTTTTCTAGATTTCCATTTCAATTAATTTTCATATGTTGAAGTCTATTTCATCAGTTTTCGAAAATAATTTTATTTTAAAAGATTAAAGTAACAGGTGACCTTGCACCAAGAAAATTCATCATTTATATTGGTACAATAATTATGTCGTCGTTGCGCTCCATAAAAAGTTAGTCGGTAACTATCTCTCAATGATCGAATGTCGAACGACTTATGTTCAAAGACATACGTTGAATGTTCCCCCTCACTATCTATCGGACTTTTATCATAAAATACTCAATACTTCATCGTTCTTTATCGTTTTGATTACATTCTAGGAGGTGCAAGCCATCCCATGATGTAACAATTAGCGTAATATCGTGTGTTCCTATCTTTAGTGACCTGTCAGTTTAATATTTATTTGCCGTCATAGAATTTTACTATCTCTTACTAATGAAAAGAACTAATAGTTTGCGTCTCTCTCTCTCTACGTTTACTTTAATAGACTAAAATATCAAGTCACCTTGTACCAAGTTCATCGTTTATATTACAGCAATAAAATGTGTTGTCAGTGGGCTCCATAAAAAATGATTTAGTAACTATCTATGAAGGACCGAATTCTGAACGACTTATGTTGAACGATCCTCCTCATTATCTACAGGTTTTATATAATAAAATTCTAAATACACCATTGTTCCCGAGAGTTCCGATTACATTGTAAGAAGTCTAACTCATCCCACGATGATATAATTAAGTGTAATTTGGCATGTTTTCATCTTTAATCGCTGTCAGTTTAAGATTCATAGCAATCATAAAGTTGTACTAACTTTTATTAATGAATGGAATTATAGTTGAGGTCTCTCTCCCTATCACAATTTTATGAACTTGTGTAAAAATTTATAACCATTAAAACTTGTTATCTTATCTGGTTTATCGTTCTCCGGTGATATCGCGTTCCACGAATTGCTGTATATTCATTCGCGTAAAGATAATAAATCCTAGGACAATCCCGAAAATAGCTTGTTTAAAAAAATACCTTGCATTAGATACTGACAATTACGTTATAACGTTTTAAAGAGAATAACTTAAAGTGGATGCATCTTTACAGCTTAGAACCAACTTACTTACAATCTTTTCAGTCTGTATAAATACAATAAATCTTCTTTTAAACTGATATTTTTTCAGAGAACAAATATTTACACACAAGTTTTTCAATCAATGAACACTTTTATCGGTTCCGAACGGACCTGCACTTTGAAGAAGTTCTAGATTACTAGAACGAATGGAACGACTTGAGTGTCCCAGTGAGTTGGAAATTCTCGAATAATACCACGATATGCGGGATGCAGACGTGACAAACACGGCATGCATTGAAAGATGTAAACTAAGTAATGAGTAAAAATTCCAAGGTATGCGAGCTAAGGTACAAGTATCGTCCTAGAATGTCAACAAGCCAATGAAATCAATTGGAGGTAGGGCTTATATATACGTTAGTAACGGAGCGACATTTTAGTCTATATTCAAACTGAGCAACGACTATGTTCAAAGGTGTTAAAAACTTACGTAAACAGTGAAGTATAAAGCAAAATAAATCAGAGTTAAAAGTGCAAGAATTTGTGTAACGAAAATAAGCCGATCTGAAAATAGACGTAAGTAAAACGACTTAATTTCTAATGTTAATAAAACAGGGCTTTTAAAGTTGGATTTTAAACTTGGATTTTAAACTTGGATTTTAATTTTGGATTTTAATTTCGACTTTAAGTTGGGGATATTTAATTGAGAGGACTTTAATTTGGGATTTCTAACTTTGAACATACTGTAAATTTGGAAATAATTTAAAATGAACGTATTCTAATTCCGGTACGATTTTAATTGGAAGCGATTTATGGGAGCCAATTCTTATATGGGGCCGACATATCATATCAAACCAAACACAGAAAGGGGATGCAGATCATAGACTAGAATGGAACTACAGAACCCATTCCAGGTTAGCAATTATAATACACTTTATTATTGAAAACTGTTTTTGATTTAATATTTGACACATTGTATATTTCTAAGAGTCATCAAAAAGGGGGACTTAAAGATTTATGAAAATAAAATAGGTATCTTGGAGCGTTAGAAGGTCCCTGAATAACTAAAACATATTTTTGTTGGTTTTCAGAAAAACATAAATCTGGTATATGTAGATATTCTGTACAAAAAAGAAAATTTTAAGTGTTGTAAATATTATCAACTATTATATTGTGTATTATAAAATTGCTTTATTTAATTCAATAAGATCTATTCAGTAAGCTAGTCGGGGTAAAAATCCTAATTTAACATTTCATAACATTGGGGCTCAAAATAATAATAGGTCAAAACACGGCAATTTATGACATGCCCAATCGTGGGGGAATATCATAGCAATTTTATAACGGCCCAACTCTGGGGCTCGATTGTTCAGGTAATATCACAACAATTTATGGCATCCACCGTAGGGGCACATTAATCCTAAAATCAAGTATCACAGCAATATATATTATATATTATTTATTTATATATATATATATATATATATATATATATATATTGCTATGATAATAGGGTTATTTAGATGTATCTTGAGTCATAAGGGTCGCACATTACATGGGAATAGTACTAGAAGTTAGAAAACTAAACAATTTTATCATGAAAAGTACGTAATTCGCAAATTATCCAAAAAGCAAACATTTAACACCCTGTATAAAAATCACAATTGACTTCAATTAATGCCGGGAAGCACATCCTTGAATAATACAAACATATTCAGTAAAATAAATAACTCTGTATGCAATTAAATTCTTTTAAATCAGAAAAGCATTTATAAATTGTAAACAAACACGCATTATTAGGAGCATTGAAAGCTACAAATGATGATTAGAATTCTGTTCAAATAAACACGCAATGGTGCAAAGAAATAACAGGGCATTCTTGCAATAAACGCATCTCTCAAAACAAATACGTTTCAGAAACGCAGGTTCTAAATAAACGCATTTCAATTTACATCATAATAGAAATTTAGCCTACGTGATTTTTCACATATTCAAAACCCAAAAGATTATCTTGACAAAAATAAAAGCCATGAGTTTGACTACATGCGAGGTCGAGGTAAAATTTCCTAAGACGTAACAAAACAAAACGGGTGAAAATACGCAAGCTATAGAAATCCACTATGCAAAACTTGAATGCTACGTGACGAGAACATCGTTCAACAAGATATTATCAAGTTCATACCAGAGAAAACCCAAAGTATGGACAACGACAAATAACACGCCTGGAAACTTTGACCGGAGAACGACCGATAAACAATCATGACACAAATTTGGCAAACAATCAGTCTCCTTTCAACAAGACACGATTCGTAGCAGTTCAAATTAAATATTTACGTTAAGTGAAAATAGAAAATTAAATAATTATATTTTTCAAAGTTGTGATAGAAAAGTTGTTGAAAATTAAAAGAATAGTAAAAATATACGAGTGAAGTATGCCGTCAACTGGAAAACGTAAGCGCAAGCTTATTAATTAAATAATTTTAATATTTATAATTCAGGGCTCTAGGTAATCGAAGAAAATCTGAGTATTATCCAAATGAAAACCTAAGTAAATCTAAGCAATATCTAAGTAGAAAATCTAAGTATAATCCAAGTATAATCTAAGTGAAAATCTAACTAAAAGATTTGAAATTGGTACACAAATTTAAATTTGAATCCGGATTTAACTATACAACGATTTGCATAAAAACATTGGTTTGCGTCTACGTATTAGAGCAACAAACGGAAGATTGTTTTGAGCATTGAATGGGTGATTGAGCCAAGCAGTACTATAAAATCAACAAGTGAACTCAACTGAAAAAAATCCAGAGGTACTGGTCAACAGTACGTGGCAGCAGCAGATTCAAAAATAGGAAACGCACGGAAAACTACAGGTCAGAACATTATTTAATAGCATAAGGCATTGTTTTTTTTCTTCAATATCTACAATTTTATTATATCAGAATATTTATGTAAAGGGTCCCTAAAAATCTTTTTATACGCAAAAATTTACGTGAAAGGGAGAAAGTCATGAACGTTCAAGGGTCTTTCTAATAGTACACAGTATCATTTTTGCTAGTTTTAAATTGGCTGAAGGGAGCTATAATTTTGGGGATAAACAAATTGATATTATTATTACTTCGATTCAGGGGTTTATTTTGTCGAATAGTAAAACATATTATCAAGCTGTGAAGTGTACATAATTTTTTATCGATTGTCATTATACAAATCTTGGTCAATTTCGTTTTTCTCGTTCTAATAGGAAAGTGTTAGATAAAAAGGGGGTAAATTCTTTGTTATTGTAACGTTGTACACTCTGTGTGAGTTAGACTGAGCTAGTAGAGGCATATTTAAATTTTCGGTTGTTGATAGACAGAGCGGTGACAGGAAGCTAGGAAGCTGAACGATAATATACATCGGCGTGCGACGTTATTATAGCAATATATATATATATATATATATATATATATATATATAGTCATGGAATTTATAGGTTAAGAAGGATAGATATGTCTAAATAATAAATTTTTAACGACTGTGTATATAGGAAATAGGAACAATTTATTTACGCTCCAAATTAATTAGTTGTGACATTGAAAACGGACGGATAAGAACATATTTTTGTATTTCTAAATTGGAATGTTAAATTTGCATAACGTGTAGAAGCTTTGGAGTAGGTGGATACTCAAGAATACGCATAATTAGTTTTAATATTTTAAATCAAGCGCATCGGATAATAAACAGAGCTTTTGGGTATTTAAATCAATAAGGTAAACGAATATTTTCAATTTAACTAAACTAAACGTTCGTTAAAATACAAATCCTAAGAAATGCTAAAACTTGGAAATATAATTTCAAAGGGACGGTTATTTCATAGAATAACCTGACAGTTGAAAATAGCAAGTTCAAACAAACTTAAATGTACGTTGGGACAGAATTCTGTGGAATTGTATGTAACGGTCAATGCATAAGCTATTAAAACAACAGATGGTTTGAAGGCAAAATGAAATAGAATATCCGTAGTGTAAATCAGACAGAGAGCATGTATAATATAAGTTGGTTAAATACTCGTTTAAAGTACGCGGTAGATTTGGAGGTCAACCACAATATCGATTTTCTGTTGCTTGAGTGGGATATTAAAAGAAACAGCAAATATGAGTGAAACAAGGGAAGATAACTAGAGGTTGGACGTAGTAGTGGGGGGAAAGCAATCTCATTGGTTGAAGGCTAGAAGTTTCAAGAAGCTCGCAACGGTTATATGTTGTTGAACAGATTTCAGGCGAAAAGCACGGTGAAAAGAGGATTTTTCGGTTGTACAAGTCGGTTACGCGTAAAATTTTTAGAATCAAATAAGATAAAATAAACTTTTCGACTAAAATAGGGTCCGAGGGGGGGAATAAAAAAATATAAATACACTAGGAGAGGTAGTAAAGATCTCTTACTTGCTCTTACTTTGGCTTATTATCGTACGTCGCTTATTCGTTTGACTTTGTTTTGCTAAAGCAACATCCTAATTTAGAAGTGTAAAGCGGTGTTAGTACAGCACGTTGGTAGCTTTTTTAAACGTGTGTATTGCACAAGTGAGTGCGAGTTAATTGACGGTGCTGTTACTACACTCAACAAACAGATAGAAGGATGGTACTAGGGTAAGCGGGTTGAAAAGTGTTTGAAACAAGAATGCGTGAGGTTTAGTAATTACCGAAGGTGATTAGCTTCGTCTAGTCAAGTATCCAGGTAGAAACACTGAAGGCGGCTGCAGAGATTTGGATAGCGAGTGAAAATGGGTTGGATCTATGTATAACGGCGAAGTGTATAGACCACATCTTCAGAGGCGATGATGAAAAAAGCTTATTCCAGGTAACGAATTAATTTCTCTTGCTTTTGCTTGAACATTTGTGCTGTTATTTTGTACTTGAATGATTTGACACATTGGGGTGTATTTTATTACCATTAAAACTCATTTAAAGGGGTATATGTAAAGGACTAATGGTTTTTATCATTTATAAGAGTTACTAAATGACATAAAATTTTTGATGTAAGGAGTAAACGGGTCTTTAAATTTGTTTTAAACAAAAATGCGACGTTTTTAGGCGTTTAAAGTAACTGGGTTTATACTGAGCTCACCATAGACCTGAATAAAAGTCAATTTGGGGTTTCACGACGGGTCCATCTACTCGTATAAAATAAAACTGTTGAAATAAATACAAATCATGAAATTTCAAAAGGTTTAAGGCTTGAGATTGTAGCAATTTATGAAACTGTATATACAAATACGTAAATATTTTCTTAATAATGGAAACTTTTAAATATGTATAAATAATAAAGGTTGTATGTCTTGTTGCATTATTTGAGTGGTAATTTTATTTGACTGCATATGTGAGAAAGAGTGAACTTAGGATGGTAAATATCCAGGAAGAAGCAGATTTTTAGAGCTAGCCGGAGTGTGCAGAAATAAGGAGGCGAACCAGAGGTATTGAAAATTTTTTCAGCAAAATTTTATATATATATATATATTGCTGTAATTATAGGGTTCATTTAGGGGTAGGTTAAGTCATAGGGGTCGTAGAATAAACAAAAGAAACTCCCTAGTAACAAAAGCACTAAGTACAGATATTAGAAGAGTAAATAGGTCATTATAAATATAAATTAGTTGAGAGCACATTGTATATAGCAGTACAAGCGATTAAAACACAAGTCCAAGAGTAGCTACGAGCAAAGATAAGAATTTAAAAATGTAAGGAAACGCATTGAAATTAAATCAGTGAAAAACCTGCATGAATTGGCTAGATAATTATTCAAAAAGTGCGTTGATATATCATCTTAAATGCACGTAGAAATTATGTATTATTTGAATAGCGTACGTGATCTAAAAGTATCACATTTGTTCAAAAATCCAATTTATTAGGAAATAAACAAACACCAAATTTATTCCATTCAGATTAGAATAAGGCCAACAACAATAGTACGTGCTTTTATGAACGAAGATTCCTGGGATTTCTGAATCAAATGTGAGGTATTACAATGAATTACGCGACAAAGATCATCGCTTCATGCAATTGAAATACACAATTGGTAAAGTTTCCCAAAAATAACGAGATAAGACACTTGGTCTCGTACAGCACGTGGAGTCAACGAATCGCAAACAAAAGGGGCCAATCCTATAAATATCATGACAATTGAATATCGAGTTAGGATACTTTGAAACTGGGCAGTCACTATACTTGAAAGTGCTAAATATTTACGTGAATAGTAAATTAAATTAAAAGTGAAATTCAAGAGTGTGTAATTGTGCATGCGAGTCGTACTTCTAAGGACGGGTTTTAATCACCATCTCAATCAAGTACCATTTTAATTACTATCGTAATCAACATTTTTAATTACCATCTTAATCACCATCTTAAATTAGAATCGAAAGAAAGATCTTGTTACGGTTCCTGTTAGTTACGATCTTAAATACAATTTTGAATACGAGACTCTGGAGAATGCTGCCTGTTCAAGCAATTTGATAATTTCTGAAAATGGTAAATATTCTATTACGGAAATGAAAAACCTTTCATTGGAATAAACTCTCCAGTAACGATTTGGATACTAATTTGGTTGGATTCAATTCTTGGGAATGCAGAGCACCTACTAAACCACTTCAGGTTAGATATTTTGATATGATTTATTTCTAAAACTGTTTTTATTTCAATAATAATTCAAAGTGTAAGAGCCGACAAATTGGGGTTTCTTGTATAAATTTATGAAAAGTAATAGACCTCTTGAAACGTTTCAAAAGGTTTCTAAATTTAATAAAAAGCTCGTTTTGCTGGCTTGATTTTCTAAAAATCTGACAGATGTATATAATTTAAAAAGGGAGAAGATATTTAAAAAGGTTGTAAATATTCAATCATTATACTGTGTATTGTAGAAATGCTTTATTTAATTAAATCAGCTAGTCGAGGCAAAGAAAATTATAAATTAACATTTCTACAAGTGCTTGAGTAATAAAAGTATAAATCATATATATATATATATATATATATATATATATATATATATATAAAATTCTTCTTTATTACAGGTTACAGGTTTGCTGTGAAAAAGTAAAAGTGTTTTTAGTCCTAAATTTCCGCATATATTCAATGTTTGAATGATTGTTCACATGCACAACTAATTCGAACTTTCCTTATTTGCTGCTGTATATAAAGCCCTACCTACATGTATTGTAATTTTCAAACAATTGATATTAGTTTAAGTGCTGCTTGCTACGCTCCCAATTACTTACTGTTATGACACTTGTCCAAACCCGAAAAAATATTGGTGGTCGTCGTCATTACAGTGAATAAAATTTTTGATTTCATCCCTTCGAATTATATATCTGCGTCTAATACAAATTTAAATATAAACCCATACACACACGTTTGGTGCCAAGTGAATTGAAGAGAATTTGAAGCCATTTCTTGGCGCCATCAATGTTATTTAAATTAACATAAGTAAATATTCTTCAATAAGGAAATAAAAAATTTGTGAGCGTAATAAAAAGGAAACGAACATATAATTTGTAGGTGTAGTTGGGAGCAATCGCACGAAGCTCAACCTCGTGTGGTGTAAATAAATCATAATTCAAGAGACAAGGACAACTAAATGGGATGCAACGAACTAAACTAAACCAACCAATAAATTCAAGTACCGTCATGTGATCGTGATCATTATGCATGCAAATACTTTTATTAAGTCTAGACTTGGCTCAGACGAAAGCTATCACACACGGCTATAAAACTTTATCTAGATTACACTACTTAAGGATCACGACCTTGTTAGAATAATAATGGTTTTCCTTTTAAGTGCCAAATTATTATTTTATAGATTCAACGTGTTCACTTGCGTGATCGTTCTGGTTGTGATCAACAACGCCCAGCGCCGCCTTTCCGAGCTACTGAAGTTAGTACGATTTTTTCGAGGATGAATTATAAAACCAAACGTCGGAAGACTTACATCAGAAGACGTTACACGAATTAAAATTAGATAGAGTTTAAATAATTGTGGAAAGTAAAGGTTAATTTGATATTAGAGGTAACGGTCAGCGATTTCTAATTACTCAAATCAATCAGGTTTAGTTGCCAAAAAAATCTGTTTAAAAATTCAGATTGTCATACTCTTGTTTTTCTACCACTTTACTGGCAACCTTAAAAGTGGAGCAAAAAACTTAGTCAACATTTACATATTCTATAAAAATATAACAGCACGCTAGTTAGCTTAATTACAATCTCAAAGGTATCTAATTGTTCTATTTTAGTTATATTTGAATTGAAACAAAAAAAAAGTTAATAATTTAGAACTCTTTCTCACGATTCTCACATCGTTTATTTATGGGCGGTTTTTACTTTTTCACAATACTTTATTCATTACTATTTGTTGCTGTGCGATTATGTAGAATAAAATATGGCAATTTAGCAAGAAACTGTATGGCCGTTTTATGTAAAAATATATTACTTCTTGGTTACGAACCACCGTAATGACATAGTGCAAATTTTTGACGCAAAAAAAACGTTAAGTGTAATAATCTTAAATCGACACTATGGTGTATTACGAGTACAGGAATAATTGGGTTTGGACCTCAATTATATTCCCATTCAAACTCCTTTAGTCAAGATTTTTCATCTGGTTCAAATCTTCCCTTCCTTATTTTTCACGTGTAAAGCAAACATTGAGAAAAAACAGTTCAGGAGAAATTGAAATCTGTAATACCAATGTAACAACCACAAAGCTAATGCGCCCCTTGCTCTCTGTCTCTGAGACAGCATCAAGATTGACGACGCAACTCTCCACTGTTTCCTATCTCTGGCTTAGTTTTTCAATAATCTACCGCTACCTTTACCTACATCCTATTTAATCTGGTCTCTTTATCCGAGTCGTTGCTTTCCTCTACCAATTTTATAGTCAATTCTACCCTATACCACTTCCTAACCGTTACTTTGTCTTAAAATAAAACCTAACATACTATCGCGATATCTTTGAATTTACACTAGTAATACTTTTATTTTTACGAACCACTTCAACGCAATATTGCAAATAACTCAATCTGTTCACCTGATCTCAAGCATTACCCTACAGCACCGCATCTAGAAAACTTATACTGTTATACGTTTTCAATTGCCTTTTTGAATATCCAGATCTATACTAGTTTTTAGTATCGTGCCTCGCAACACAAGGTTTTCTTTTCTATGGTGATACCACTTTACACTCGCCTTCTACTTCTATTGTCGTTTCTGATCCAAAATCCTAATTGGCAAAAAAACTCTTTATTTCTTCTAATGTTTCTGATGCTAGTTTTATTGTAACCTTGCTTCAGCTATTCTCATAATCATTGTTTTGGTATTCCTGACATCTTTATCCAAAATTTGTATAATTCTATTTAGTCATTACCCATTTTTTGCTAGTAAACTGAAGTGTTCTGGTTGCCTGAAGTTGTCCTATTAATGCTTGGTATAACAGAGATAACATTTATTTACAAGGTAAAATAGTGATGATAACTTCATTATTCAGGGAGTTTAGAAAAGAACTCCTTGATTTAAAGTTTTATTAGTACACAGTAAAGTTAAAATAGTGGTTAGTAAACCTATATGGTATTAAAGAAAATCTCCTCAAGTTTCTTCTGATACCTAATAAAGTTCCATATGTGCACCATTTGTTGCTCTGGCCATGTCTAAACGATAATCAGTTTCTTCCCTATATTCAGCAGCATATCAGGCGTGACGGATGCTACAGCTGAAACAATCCTCTTCCTCAAATAAGCAATGTCACGGATCTTCTCGGAATAAACAATGTTTCTTACATGTCCCCAAAAAAGAAGTCTAGTGTAGTCAGATCTGGGCTCTTTGGTGGCCATGCAACCGGCCCACGTCTACCAATCCACCTGTCAAGGAAACGCAAGTTCAACGCATCACGGACACGGTTGCTATAGTAAGGTGGCGCGCCGTCTTGTTGGAAGACAAGCAGCCCCTTTTCTAGTTCGATATCACCTATCTGTAGGGAAAAGTATAGTTCAAGCATTTCACAATAAATATCCCCATTAATTGTTTTCTCTGCGAAGATGAAAAGTCCTACGATACGATCACGCATCAATCCACGCCAAACATTGACTTTGGGAGAGTCCCGCTGATGTTATATAAATCCCCCAAATCCTACAGTTGTGTCGGTTGACAGACCCACTTAGGTGAAAAGTCGCCTCATCATTTTCTAGGAATTTCTTATTTTCTTCAATCCTGTTCAAAATGTAGACTGCTAAATCGAATCTTTTCACTTAGTCATTAAATTTGATTTTAAGCAGAAGTTGAATCTTATACCCACGTAATTTAAGCCTCATTCGCATGACTTTGTACACGGTAGACTTAGGTATTCCCAACTCCAAACTTCGTCTTGCCAATGACTTTTTAGGGCTACGAATACAAAATGTACGGATCCGTTCCATATTCTGCTCAAAGACTGAAGACCTACCCGGTGGCTTAATTTTTAAAATACTACCTGTTTCCCGAAAGTGATTACACCACTGCAGAATAATTTTGTTAGTAGGTGCATCACCGCCATATTCACGTCGATAATTACGCTGAACTGGGATCACTGAACTCAAGTGAATAAACAAAACACACACTGAGCTTTCTGCTGTGGAGTAGACATGACCGGTAAGTGGCGACTGCCGGCAGGCGGAACCAGTAGCACTCTTCCCCCACCACACTCGCTCCAAGGCCACGCACTGCGGTCAAATATTGGCAAAACAATCTTGACAGTATACTGAACTCAAAAGTTTATTACTGGTTTCGTTTCTTAATAATGATTTTTTAAATCAAGGAGTTCTTTTATAAACTCCCTGTATATTAGCTTTAAAGGCATGACACGCAAAGGAACTATTTACAAATGTTTTGTCTGAGTAATTAAATAACAAATGTTCTTAATACTAGAACTGAAAACGCTTAAGTTTGTAAATTTGCGGGACGGGTTTTTGTGCTGAAGAATTGGATGTACAGCTTCGCGACGAAGATCTAGATCTGATGTCCTGTAGGTGATGGTGTCCATGGTTGTAAGAAACGCTGGTCCGAAATACGCTAAATGTAATGCGGTATCTCGTGATGGTGATTGTACTCAGATCTCACTTTGCGGCTGGTTGGCAAACGCTGACGTACCGGCGGCTTCCTTGGTTGGTAGAAACTGAAGTGGCCAATGGCAGAAGTTCCCTATTCTGGTGGGCTTCTTGGTGTCACGTGCTCTAGAAGGTTGTCGGAATGACCGAGGCTTTGCAAGTGGTATGGGTCCAACCTGTGTTATGGCGTAAGCCTGTCCGAAATGTTGTGAGAGTCTCTTCATTTTATCCGATTGGATTTGGTGGTCACAATAAGATAATCTGAAAGAAAACCCTTAATGCACAAGAAGCTTGACGTCTAGTACTACCCTTAATATTCTCCAATAAGTTTAGTAACTTTTTTAAAAAGAGGAAAAAAATGATTTGCCCTAGCATTTAATATTCCTTTTATACCGAAGTTCTTGTATTGTACATTTGGACAGTTCTATTTGTATTTAGAAAGGTGTCAGACGAGTCCATAATTGATTGTGGAGTGATTTAAGCGTGCATGCTATTTATTTGCATGTTGAGTGCTAATTGGTCAGTTAATTAGGAGTATGGTTGATTGTATACTCCTACAATACCCCCATTACCTCATTATTTGAACTTTCTATTCTGCAATTACGATGACTATCTCTTCTTTGCCATTTATTTTATTTCACGATTGCTCAATATACAAGTTAGAAAAGACTGATGATAAAGCATATCCCCGTCTTACAGCCTTACCATTTTTCGACTTTGATGGCCCAATAGAAATCTATTATAATCATCTGCTTCCTATATAAATTACACATTATTCAACTGTCTTAGAAGACTATCTTTGTTTTCCTTAAAATCCTAGCCAATGGATTCTATTCTACATTGTCAAAACCCGACCTTATTTGCAAAACCTACTTATTCTAGCTTTTTATTTTTATCCTTTCTTCTAATATTAATCTTATAGTTAAGACTTTCCAATGTACCACCCCAAAGTATTACATTGGCCAGGAAACGAGTATTTTTATCGAAAAATTTTGAATTTTGCCGAACCTTGCTATTCTAAGCAAGATATGAATCTTAATCCTGCGTGACAACACTCACACACAGGACCTATATTTTATCTCTTAACCGAACGGGAAGGTATTCTTGTGAAAAATGCTCGTCTAACATTTTTCAAGCGGGCCGTGTCGGGATTGGAATCGGGACGTTGAGTTTAGTAGTCACACGCATACACACTATGCCATAAGCGCTTCGCTTTAATCATACACTACATTTGAGTTTTTGCAATGCTCCACCCGAAGGTAACAACATTGGCCAGGAAGCAAGTTTTGTTAACAGAAAATTTTGAATTTTGCTGAAGCCTTGCTGTCCCAAATGTGGTGGGTATCTTTAATGTGCGTGACAACACTCACGTATAGGACCTATATTTTACCTATCATCCGAACGAGAGCGAATTTTTGTGAAAAATGTTCGCCAAAATTTTTTCCAGTGAACCGTGTCGGAATTCGAGTCAGGACTTTGGGCTTAGCTGACACACACATACCAAATAAGCCACGGACGTGCCTCGCCTCAATCATAAACTACACTGAATTATTTCCAATACTACACCCGAAGGTACCACATTGTCCAGTAAGCGATTTTGTATGGAAATTTTGAATTTTGCGGTACCCTTGCTGTTGTAAACAAGATAGAGATCTTCAACGTGCGTGATAACACCCACACACGGAACCTACATTTTACCTCTCATTCGAACGAGGTCATACTTTTGTGAAAAAGGCTCGCCTAACATTTTTCAAGCAGACCGCGTCGGGATACAAACCAGGAACCTTGGGATCAGCAGTCATACGCAAAGCTGTGTGATCCACGCTTGTTGTATTACACTTATAATTTAATGTAAATAAATATTGGCCAAATTAGAAATGGTACAACAGAACGAGAGCGAATTTTTGTGAAAAATGCTCGCCTAAAATTTTTAAATCGAATCGTGTCGGAATTCGAATCAGGACTTTGGGCTTAGTTGTCACATACATACCAACTAAGCCACGGAGGGGCCTCGCTTCCATCATAAACTACATTAAATTTTTTCCAATACTACACCCGAATGTACTACTTAGGCCAGGAAGCGATTTTGTTAACATGGAAATTTTAAACTTTGTCGAACTCTTGCTGTTGTAAACAAGATAGTGATCTTCAACGTACGTGATAACACCCACACACGGAACCTATATTTTACCTCTCATTCGAACGGGTTCATACTTTTGTGAAAAAGGCTAGCCTAACATTTTTCGAGCTGACCGCGTCGGGATACGAACCAGGGACCTTAGGATCAGCAGTCATACGCGAACCTGTGTTATCCACGCTTGGTGTATTACACTTATAATTTAATGTAAATAAATATTGGGCAAATTAATAATGCTACAACAGAACCTCCACTTCCATCATATAGCACATTTGATACTTTTCGAATGCTCTACGTGAAGGTACTACATTAGCCATGAAGCAAATTTTTCTAAAAATTTGAATTTTGCCGAACTCCTGTTTTAAGAATGGTTTTTAGATTTTCTTTTAGGTATGAATGAGCTGCAGGAAAGTTATAGTTTAGAGGGTATATGTGTAACTTTGTAAGGAGTGGTCCTATATTAAATCTGTTGGCAGATTCGCATTCCGCGTAAAATTCTAGACTAATTTGATGTGCCGCATGGCTTAAAAATTTATAAGGACGGTCAAAAAATCGCTACCAGCAAAAATCTTAAAATGAGAGTAGCTCCCTGGGGGGTTATGCAATCTAAAAAATTCCTAGAAATTCGGGTAGCTGAGAAAATTCTAATATTAATTGATACCAAACAAGATATATTTATCTTGTGGGTGGAAATGGCTAGTCGAAGAAAACTATGTAGTCCAGAATGTTAGCGGTAAAAAAATCTTAAAATTGGGGTAGCTACCTGGGGGGGGGGGGGTTGCTATCTAAAGAATTCCTAGAAATTCAGGTAGCTGAGAACAATCTAGTATTAGCTGATACCAACCAATATAGATTTATCTCGTGGGTGCGGTGCTTAATAGACACCGAGAGGTATCTCGAAAATTTTAGGGGTTAGGTTACCGATTTTTTAGGGTAGGGATGGTTGGGGTAAAAAATCCCACAAGGAGATTCACAAGGAGAGAGCAAGGAGGAGATTCATCTCCACATTTCCTCCTTATGGGAATTTACATGTAAATTTAGTCCAGATGTGTGCGGAAATGAGGCGCTGAAAGACCTGGTTTCCTACTACTGATGTAGGCAGGCTGTAGAAGTTTCAGGGAAATGTGTAGATTAGTTCAGAATAGAAAACAATGAAAGTACGCGTGCAATTAGTTCAGGAAGGAAAACTGAATGATTATGGTGATGTTTAAAAACATTAAAACGTTCGACAATTTCTACAAAGGTATTATAACAAAATTATGTGCGATACGCAACAAATATCCCACGGAGTAATGCCGTATTTATAATAGAACTGGAGAAAGGGTTACATTTTTGGATTATAAATCGGTAAATAAAAGATGTAGGTAAGTATACCATAAACACCATTTTTGTTCAAAATTTAATAGCAATTGAAATTGGTTATAGCTATTTTTTGGTCAGGTTTTAAATTTCCGATATATTTGCGAGAAACTAAGGATGTGTTTCAATAAATTGTTAAAACAACGCGTTTCCGATTAGTTAGTGTCTGATGATATTTTAGTTGTTATTTACCTCTTTCAGAAAAGCATAGCTCGCATTTTATTCTGTAAACAAGTTTTTCAACTATTTCTTTTTTGAATGACGTCTGAGATATTTATATTTATATCTGTACACTATAGCAGTTTATGAGAATATTATTGAGGACAATCAAGAATAATAGAATGACAAACGTAAACCCGAACGATTACCGGGTCTAACCTGCTTTTCTGGCCCGAGCTTGATCCAAGCCAACTTGGGTCGGGGCGGGTTTGTCTGAAAATGTTTCACGCCGGTTTCAACTTCGCGTGCGAGTAAAGATTCAGAAACTTGAAGATGTCACGACGTGTATTATTCCATACGACCCAGGATATGTATTATTAGTATCGATCTTAAAATCGAAAAAAAATTTCAGGTTCTATCAGGTAGTCGGCGTCTATTAAGAGAAAACCTACTACAGTCGTGTTTGTTTACGTACACATATTTTACATGCTTGAACATTCCTATAATTTTATTAACATTCAAAGGTTCTTTAATTTTAGCGTTGATGCGCCTCCTTGTGGCCTAGAAGATTTGGCTGGCGCCGGTTCGCCTTAAATTTGTTTTATACATACAATGTAATTAATAACCCCTTTGTTCTTATACAAGATCTTGTTTTTGTTCTAATCGCAAAATAATTACTATGCTCCAGTATCAAAGTTCATTCAACTAAGATAACCTTTCGCAAGTACTTACCATACACATTTAAATAACCACAAACTTTTAATAAACAAACACAAGATTGTATACCACAACACACTTTGGTATCATATTTTAATCACAGACAAATACATAATGTCCCATGAGCTTCCGTACTCGATGTATCTTTACTTTGACCCTCAAATTCGTTTAACGAGCGATTAAAACCAGGCGCATATACTTGAAAGAGCCGGATAATTTGATACATTAATTCTCATATTTTTTACAAAGCTGCATTGTCACTAGCAACATTCTAACTATCGTTAGACATAGTTTGCAATTACACGCTAGTCGCCTGCTAGTGGATGTAGGAGGAGAATAAATCCAAGGCTGTTATGCTATGATGACATAAATGCACACAACTATGTGCATTAACCATTAAATTAAACATGCACGCGGTTAGCCTTCGCTTCGCTTCGCGATAGTTAAAGTAGGTGATGGTATAATTGCAGTCTAGGTATGTATGAGTATATGAGCATTGCTGCAATAAAATCTACAGGTCACCTTAGGCAAGAAACTTCCTCATTTCTATTTATAACATACAGGAACATAAAATATAGCAACAACTGTAAACAACCAACGACTGATAAAAACACCACGTAGAAAAGTCGTATCCACCATATTTTAAGCTGTTTACTACAGATTTGTCCTAGTTTCGTACGTACAAAAACTCAATTTAAAGAAAATATTTTTTATCAACAACCAAAAATTTTGAAGTGTCTAGCAAAAAATACTTTAAACTTGAAGCAGCTTCTTGAAACTCAACTAGAGACTCTCTTCCGCCTTTTGAAGTTTAATGTTCAATTCATCACTCGGAAGAACAGACGAAATAATTAACAACCGCAAATTGATTTAAATGCCTTTGACGCCTTACAATGACAATTGAATCATAGAAAAACCCTACATTTGATTTTTCCAATGCTCCACCCAAAGGTACTACATTGGCCAGGAAGCGAGTTTTTTACCTGGAAATTTTGAATTTTGCCGAACCCTTGCTGTTGCAAGCAAGGTAGGGATCTTTAACGTGCGTGAAAACACACACACACACGGGACCTCCATTTTACCTCTCATGCGAACGAGGGCGTATTTTTGTGCAAAATGCTCGCCTAACATTTTTCAAGCGGACCGTGTCGGGATTTGAACCCGGTACCCGCACACCAACTACACCACGGAGCCTTTTAACATAGAAAACCGCGTGATCTTGATGGTGAACACATTTATAGCGTCTTCATCATAAGGTATTCAGTCCTGGAACTGGTTAGACGCGTACCCTCATTGTTTCCTATTCTGAACTCGCCTACACATTTCCCTGAAATTTGCAGTCTGCATCTATTACTATCTGGGTGCAAAAGTCTGATCTCGATCTACCTCTACTTCCTTTTACCTATCTCTGCTTGTAATATATCACGTACTATTCCCCAAAAATGCCTTAGAACGTATCCTGCCCTTCTATTTCTCCAATTCTTTTTTTTATTTCGCACAGATATTTTTGTTCCTCTACTATTTCTATAACCTACTTGATATTAACCTTGTCTGTCCATGCTATCTTCCTTATACATCTGAAGCACAATATTCCAGAAGGCTTCAATATCTCTCTGTCTGCTTTTCCTACTGCACCTATTTCATAGAAGTACTGTGCTGTGATCCACACATATGCTTTGAACAATTTTCTTCTTGTCTCTAGGTTTGTTGTCTTTGAACATATCGGCTGTTCTTTCATATTAAATGCAGTTTGGTCATCTTCTATTGTTTTACAGTTATATACCCTATTTCCTCGATATTCAGTGGTATGTGAAGGGGGTAAGCAGCCTGTGGCTGCCAAGTTCCCCCAGCACTTGGATATTCGTCGAGTTAATAGTTTTTCCAATATATCATTTCGCACAATCAACATTAGTTGAAAATATTTCACAACTTACACCTGTAGTTGTTTATAATGGCTCATCAGATTTAAGTGCACTTATTTTTTGTCTTGAAACTGGTTGGACGGGTACCTCCACTTATTTATGTTCTGAGCTAGCCTACACAGTACTCTGAAATTCCCACAACAGCCTATATATAGCTCGGTTAAACAGCCTGTGGTTGCCAAGGATCCCCCAACACTTAAACATTTGCCCAATTAATGGTTTTCGTACAATTAACATTAGTTGAGAATATTGCACGACCAATTCCTGTAGTTATTTAAGGTAATCATCACGTTTAAGTACATTAATTTTTTTCCTCATTAGTTTTTCTATCTTGGGACTGATTGCATGCGTACCTCCATCGATTTCTATCCTGAACTAGCCTACACATTTCCCTGTAATTCCCACATCCTATATCTTTCATCATCTGTGTGCAATAGTCTAACCTAGGTCTACCTTTACCTTTCTTTTTTCCTATGTCTGCTTCTAATATTTTCCGCATTATTCATCTGTTAGTATGTAACCTATCATCCTATTTCTCCTATTTTTTACTGTTTTCCACATATTACTTGTTTCCCCTACCATTTATAGTACCTCTTTGTTCTTAACTTTATCTGTTCGTGATATCTTCATCATACGTCTGTAGCACCACATTTCAAATTCTTCTACCTTTTTATTGTCTGCTTCTCTCACTGTCCAGGCTTCACACCCATACAGTGCTATGTTCCACACATATGTTTTAAGCAATCTTTTCCTTGTTTCTATGTTTGTTGTTTTTGAACACAGTAGTTGCTTTTTTTGTTAAATGCAGCACCACCCTGTGCTAATCTTTGTGTTATATCTTTTGTACTTTCCCATCTTGTGTTATTTGACTTCCTAAGTAGCAGAAAACCTTAACCTCTTGTAAGTTCTCATTACCTATTTGTATTCTTGTTTTTGGTTTATTTTCCCCTACTTTGCATTCTAGTTTGCATTCTTGTTAATTTTCATACCGTATCTCTCCGTTAGGACTGTTTCCATTTCATTAAGAGCAGCTTCTAACTCTTCTTTGCTAGATGCTAAAACCGCTATATCATTTGCAAATTAAGCATATCAATCTTTTGTCTCTGCATAGTAATTACAAATGTCTTCCAGCATTTTACAGTATTCTATGTACAAGTTAAAAATTAATGGGGATAAGACACATCCCTGTCTCGCCTATTTCCTAATATTTACTTCTCTACTATCCTACCCTAATTCTATTACCGTTGTTTGCTTTTTGTATAAGCTATGTACTACCCGTCTATCTCTAATTTGTGTGCTTCGTCTATGTTTTATATTTCTATCTTAGTTTGTACCTCTATGCAATTTTGTTCAATGCATTGTCCTTTAGCTTTCCTGCATTTGCAAATTATTTCCAATTTTATGGCTTTGTATCTCTGTTTTCCTGTTTCGTCTGATCTATTTTTGTATTTCCGTCTTTCTTCTATTAAATTCAGGATATGTTTTGTTATACATGGTTTCTTATTTTCTTTTTATGTGTACCCCAGAATATCTCTGGCCGCCATATCTAAACTGGATTTAATGTTACTCCATTCTGTTTCTACTTCCTTAGTATTAGAAATTTTCCCGATATCCTACAGCAATTCATTTGACTTTTTTCAAATCTTTCGTGGATATCTTTATCTTTTAGTTTCTCAAAGACAAAGTGTCTTTTTACATTCCCCTTTTCCAAATTTTTGTATTTAAGTGCGGGCTTCATAATTACGATGTTATGGTCAGTGTCTATATCTGCTTCTGGATAGCTTCTACAGTTTTTTACTCGATTCTAAACTGTTGTCTAATAAGAATGTAATCTATTTGATATTTTTCTATATCCCCTGGCATATTTCACGTGTATCATCTTCTAGCATGATGTTGAAATAATATGTTTGTGATGGTTAAATTGTTTTTGTTGCAAAATTCTACCAACCTATTTCCAGTGTCGTTTCTCGTGTTTAAGCCAAATAAACCTACTACCGCTCCTTCCCTACCCTTACCTGCCACTGCATTAAAATCCTCCCGTGATTATTAAATGTACGTGTCCTTTTAACTATCTTAGTATGTCCTCGATATCTCTGTAGATCGCTTCTACCTCCTCCTCACTGTAGCTGGAGGTGGGTATGTATACTTGTATTTTTACTGTATTTACCGGTTTAGATTCTAATCTAACCATAAGTACTCCTTCGTTCTTTTGTAAGCAGTTTTCTACACAATGCCCTTTCTTTTTTCGCATGAATTTCCAGAATTTCCTTCCTCTGATCCTGTAAGAATTACCCTAAAGTCTCCACTCCAAAAATCTCCCGCCTCTGGCCACCGAATTTCGACGATCCCTACTATGTCTAATGCTAAACTTAACCATTTCAATTTTTAAGTTCTCTAGCTTACCTACTAGCTTAATACGTCTGGCATTCCACCCTCCGACTCTCAGAATGTTCAGGATTCTTTTTTTAAATTTTCCTATAACATCCACCGAAGTAGTCTCCTCCAGGAGATCTGAATTGGGGACTATTTTACCTTCGGAATCTTTTACCTCAGAGGATGCCATCATTTTAAATACAATCTAAGTACATTTTGTACTTGGGAGGTAATGTGGTGGTTCCCGTTGCCTTCCACATCGCGGTAGTATGTGTCAGAATGCCATACCGACCTCTATGGTCTCTGCCAATCTAAGTACCGAGAGAGCCGCTGCCCTCTTTCAGGGAACTGTCTTAGTCTGGTTGTCCATTAAAAACCCTACTAATTTGGTTGAACCTGTAGTTTGGCTCTTTAGATCACTGGAACGCGGAAGCCATTCCACCTGTTCTAGTAATCTAAAACTTCTTCAAGGTGCAGGTCCTTTCGAAATGGTTATAGTTATAATTATAGTTGTAGTTGTAGTTGTAGTTGTAGTTGCAGTTGTAGTTGTAGTTGTAGTTGTGGTTGCGGTTGCGGTTGCCGTTGCCGTTGCCGTTGCAGTTGCAGTTGCAGTTGCAGTTGCAGTTGCAGTTGCAGTTGCAGTTGCAGTTGCAGTTAGTTAGTTATAGTTATAGTTATAGTTATAGTTATAGTTATAGTTATAGTTATAGTTATAGTTATAGTTATAGTTATAGTTATAGTTATAGTTATAGTTATAGTTATAGTTATAGTTATAGTTATAGTTATAGTTATAGTTATAGTTATAGTTATAGTTATAGTTATAGTTATAGTTATAGTTATAGTTATAGTTATAGTTATAGTTATAGTTATAGTTATAGTTATAGTTATAGTTATAGTATAGTTATAGTTATAGTTATAGTTATAGTTATAGTTATAGTTATAGTTATAGTTATAGTTATAGTTATAGTTATAGTTATAGTTATAGTATAGTTATAGTTATAGTTATAGTTATAGTTATAGTTATAGTTATAGTTATAGTTATAGTTATAGTTATAGTTATAGTTATAGTTATAGTTATAGTTATAGTTATAGTTATAGTTATAGTTATAGTTATAGTTATAGTTATAGTTATAGTTATAGTGTAAACAGTGCAAATTTAATTCTAAACTGTTGCAACAGATTTTTATCTAAAAGACTTTGTTTGTGTGATGGCGTTTGTAGCCAGTATTAAACGCGAACATAAAACAATTGTAGTTAGTGTTATCGACTAGAGACAAATTAAAATGTATTCCGTGCTTTACAGTTTTTTCTTGTTCCTTTCCTATCGCTAGACTGGTTTCTTGCACTTTTCTGTCAATATCAGCTCCACTACATTACCCAACAGACTGCACAAATACATCGTCCGAACTACCTACTGTACTCGGCCATTCCGGTTAACACAATTATAAGGCATCTTTATAGCTTTTACATATGATCGTAAACATTCACCTTATCCATAAATTCTGTCTTTCTTCTACCTCTGTCTTTACCAATTCTCTAAATTGGAGCTCGGCACCTCTTGAGTTCATGAAAAATCACAAAAATTCCACTCCTCGACACAACAGCCGTAGGATCTCAAATCCCAATTCAAAAACAGTCTCGTGATTTCATTTTGTATAGCACTAGTTTTGTTTCAAAACTGGCAGTAGTAAAAATGTGCGACTTTGGACTCAATGTAGGTCAATCGACCAGAAACTATGCGATTTTGGACTCGATGTAAGACAGTCAACTAAAAACGACGTAACTGCGTTGGTTTGTAGGTCAATCAACTGAAAAAGTGCGTTACTTTAAACTCAAAGTATATCAGCTGACTCAAAACAGGTTTACTTTTAACACAAGCAGGTCAGCAAAACTGTTAGTGCTGCAATTACAATTGCACAATTTTGCTAGCCGCCTAGTTAGCAGTAGGAGCTACGTTGCTTTGGACTCCAAGTGGGGCATGCTTACATTGAAAAATTTAAAAGAAACCAGCAAATGCTAGATTTAGATCAATTATCAATGTGTCATCGGATATTTTAAAAGTTGATTACACTTAAGTTCTTCGCAGTTCATGAATAAGCAAAATTTGTTAGCAATATAAATATGAAGCCTTTATTACTTCTAAGTGCGTTACTTTCAACTTAAAGTATGCCAGCTGACTAAAAACAGCGTTACTCTGAATATTATCGCGGTTGCGTAAAAAGGGTGAAAAGTGCTGTGCCAAGATTATTCATTTGCAAAATAAAAAGACAATCTCTTTACACATTGACAATATTAATTTCAATGGCAAGTGCATAGAATAAACATAATACATTATAGATATACGAGAAAATAAATTTAAAAAGATATAAATATAAAATACGTGAATTTGTGTACAAACAAATCGCAATTTTAGATTAGAAGAATAATTGATTTTGGCATGAAATTATTAAAATGTCGGTAGATTTTAATTCCTTATGTCGATTATGCAAATCAAAATGACTGGGTAATAAGAAGCATTAATGAATATGCAACAAACGGACTATTAGTGTCAAATATACCAAAGCTTGTAAGTCGAATTATTATACCCAGAGAAGAATTCTTGAAAAGGATTAGAATGATTGGAAATGTATCTGTTGCCAATCATAGTTACTGACACGCTGAGTATGAACTGTCATAAGCGTTCTAAATTGAAACGTAACAATTATTTGTCATATACCACACACTGTTGTCAGCATAGTAATAATCATCTATAATGTGTAAAACTAAATGTGTTGTCATTAAAACAATGGTACATAAAAACACATTATGAAGGTTACTGTTTACTTGAATTGTCAAATTTACATAATATATAAAACAAACAACAACAGCAACAATACATAGTACTTAGATAACATTATTTTTATCGATCTAGTTTTGAGCAATAGAAAACCTGAGCATTTACCAAAAACCATATTTACTTTTTCCTTTAATACCTTTTTAACCAAATAAATGCCCGGATTTTAAATTTTTTGTAATTCCATTTCATAAAAAACGCATTAAATGCTTCAACATCTTCGTCTTTTAAAAAGTCAGGCGATGGATTTGTAAGTTGTAGTTTGTCAATCTTAAAAATTTCTTTTGACCAACTGGCTGTAAAACCTTTTTTAAAGACTTTTCGGTATTTACTTATTCGAACATATTCCCCAACAGCATGCATAGATGACTTGTTGGCAATTTTGATGTCTAAATGCTGATTTGAGTATAGTCCTTTCGTTATGCTTAGTAATCACAGGTTTTATTTCCATAGTACTGTGAACTGTCTTATTGTAACGTTTTTAAAGTTTTTAAGGCATTAAAACAATGGATAAATTTAGTTTCAAGTCGTTTTGTTACTTTCTATAATGTTAAAAAATCATAAGGTCATACATATTGTGAAGCATCTCGGTTGTTTTCTTTATTAAGTTCATTAAAAACAGTATATAAACTTTTAACTTGGTATTAAATGCGAGTATTCCCAGCTATTTTTAACAGATTAGTTTGCAATACCGTAATAACGAAGTTCACACATAACACATGGCACATGATGGCGCATACTTGTTCCGTCCTAGATTTACCATCCTTGATTGTCGTTTCAATTTGGCTAGTCGCTCGTTAGGCTTTATCAGTAGAAGATAGTGAAGAAATTAGCTACGGAAGTTTTACGGCTCGCTGTAATTATTATTTGTATGGGTGTCTGCAGGTTTAGACATTAAGTTTTGCGAGGTCTCAAATCAAATGGTCAGTAAATTCTGTTTATTTTAAATACATCTAATTTCGTTTTTTACAGCATAACAAAGTTTTAATATACTGAAACAATTTATTAGTACTTTCTTCTATAGTCTGTTCGCTTTAACTTTAGGATAACGTCACAACTGAATAAAATGCTACATTACCAATGTTAATTTTAATATATTTAACGAAAGATATAGAAATATCCACATTGGCAAGAGAAATTAGTGGCAACACCGTACAAAACTGCCAACCTCCATTTTGTTAAATGACAGTATCCTTTAAACGCAAATCTAGATATTCATTTGCACACAGTTGCCAACACTTTGTTACGTTCATTTTCCGCGGGTGAACTTAAACCGTACCCTTTTAGTTAATTATTCATTCACACAGATTCTGCTTTCTAATACTCAAACAACATCCTGTATATTTTGCCTTCCTACAATAAGTACGTCGTACAATAATTTTCATTTTAAACTTATTTACTTCGAAACGAAAGGCTCTTCTACAATCGAATAGTCGGTATTTTGTTTTAAGTATCCGTCGACTTGATACAGATTCCTATAGAGCATAATTACGAGGGCCATTTTTTTCAACCTCCGATCGCTCCGTGCAGACGCTAAGCGGGTAGCAGAAAGCGGGCATGCGCTGTAGGCGACTGCGCAGCTCTTGCACTACACACTCTGCCATTGTTAACATTCAATCGTCAGTCGTCGGCGTTGTGCTACAGCCACGTAAACATGTCCGCTATTATTGATGCTCTCGCCAAGTGTGAAGTGCAAAGTGTGATTCGTTTTCTACAGGCTGATGGCCATAGTGCTGCAGAAATCCATCGAAGAATGAGTTGTGTGTATGGGGAGTTGTTCTGATCCACGACAATGCACGTCCACACACTGCTGGAGCAACTCAACGGCTTTTTTAACAATTTGGATGTGACATTTTCGATCATCCGCCATACAGTCCTGACTTAGCACTACGCGATTTTCATCTTTTTCCTGACGCGGCTTGATGGGAAGCGTTTTCAAACCAATGAGGACCTTCAAACCAACGTCAAGGACTACTTGAATTCATTGGCGGCAACTTTCTTTGAACAGGGTATTGAAAAGCTTGTCCAGAGATATGACAAATGTCTTAATCTCTTCGGTGATTATGTCGAAAAGTAACCGTAAGTGTACCAATCTATTGGTAATAAAATTATTGTTTTATATAAACTTGTCTTTTATTTATAGCCTATCGGAGGTTGAAAAAAAATGGCCTTGTACTTCTTACACTATTCCAACCTAAAGACTCGTTGAAATAATGAATCCTAATTCACCGATAAAGTTTGTTTCAAATTGCTAATCACATTTGTATGTTTTATAACACTGGCATGGATGTAAATTGGTGCTATCCAAACGAGTTAATAATGATTCCTTTCTGCATACGACAAAGAGCAATTGTGGCTTTCGTTTTCTGAAAAATTTTCGTGCACACATTGTGTGCTACCTCCGGTGAACCTGACGGCCCATTGAATTGCCGCTCCTTTTGGTATGGGAGGACACCTACATTGCATGATCCCAAGCCCATCTGTTCCGTCCTGTCCTTAAGGGAGGAGGTGACTAAACCTACACCGTGGAGGCTCGGGTGATTGTTTATGCACTATTTTCAACGAACTTCGTTCGTTTATGAAATCGATTTGTCGTCCGTCTGTCCGTCCGTCCGAGGCCTTTCTAATGGTCGGACATCAATGTGTGACATCAATCGATTCAGCTCGGTGTCCAGAGCTTAAGTTTTGATGTCAGTTAAATCGGGCCACGGGGCGCCGTGCCCCGCGATATTCCGTCGGGAAAAAAAAAATTTCAAATAGGTCCAAAATTAATGTGCGATACATATTTGGACTCCCCTAACATAGCTGAGTCGAAATATGGTACCCCCCACAAAATCTGACCACGGATACCCGACCCCCGGGAATTAATTTTATCAAAAATTTCAAATAGGTCCAAAATTAATGTGCGATACATATTTGGACTCCCTAACATAGCTGAGTCGAAATATGGTACCTCCCACAAAATCTGACCACGGATACCCGACCCCCCGGGAATTAATTTTATCAAAATTTCAAATAGGTCCAAAATTAATGTGCGATACATATTTGGACTCCCTAACATAGCTGAGTCGAAATATGGTACCCCACAAAATCTGACCACGGATACCCGACCCCCCGGGGAATTAATTTTATCAAAAATTTCAAATAGGTCCAAAATTAATGTGCGATACATATTTGGACTCCCCTAACATAGCTGAGTCGAAATATGGTACCCCACACAAAATCTGACCACGGATACCCGACCCCTCCCCGGAATTAATTTTTATCAAAATTTCAAATAGGTCCAAAATTAATGTGCGATACATAAATTGTTTTAAAGTAAGTCTACATTTGGAAGTTCGTTGCGACAATGCCTTGCATTTTCAACTTGTCTTGTATGAGTCCTATGAAATTGGTCGAAACAGTATATTTATCAGGCTCCACGTGATGATTAAACTTATTAGTTTTAAAATGATTATCGTTATGTGAGATGATGTTTATTATTAATATTGTATTTATTGTGATCATCCTAAATATTTAATTCTATGTTTACGAGGATGATTTAGAACTGTGGGTTTTCCTTTTTTTGATTTGTAAATTTTTGTTAGTTAAGACATCGCAGTGTCAATGTTATATATGTATGTTTATGTTTACGATGATAATTTAGAGCTGTTGTTTTTAAAGAAGTATTTTTTTTTGTTTTATTAATTAAAATTTGTAGTGAACTAAAAACCGCAGCTCGCCATGTTAAACAGTATTTTTTGTTTGGATTTTTTCTGCTATATGTACAATTGTAGTTATTGATTTTTCGTTTTAGGGTATACTACGCTTTTATGTCTCTCCAAAATGTCATTTATGGTAATTATATGTATTAATAAGCACTGTTAATTTCTTTTTTTTATCTCAGGTCTTCCCTTTTTGGTAATTATAAAACCCCGCCTACTCGCCGATTGAGCCCGGTCATTCTTGTAGTGTCCGTCCAGCTACGTCGATGCACGTAACAACTTTATTACTACATATGAAGTCATCCAAAAGTTAAAGCGAATGGAATGAACTACACGATATATTAGTAAATGATAATGATGCAGTATGCAGAAATTTCATCCCCAATCCAGTATCTGGTAATTTAATTTATGGTAAGCAACTGTTTCGTATGATATAACAAGATTATATTCCATTTCGAAAACTATACATCAAGATTTAGTGGATCTTCCAGTTGTGATAGCAGATGTCGAGGTCATCACAAAAGCGAAGCATTTCGTTTCATCTAAACATTCTAAACTAGCTTCTGGCGAGTGTTTTTTTTTCTTATAGATATTTTGTTCTCTCTGTTTTCTCTTGAATTCAAATGAAATATGAAATAACGTAAGCTTTTTTGCAAATAAACCGGTAGGATACAAAAGTCAGTTTTGATCAACTTAAATTAATCTTACGTTCAAAGTCTTTACTACGGATTAAAATTTCACTTTATTGAATTATGACTTTAGGAGAAGGTACGTTTGTCGAGTCCACTTTTAATACAATCGTACACATACAGTATTTCGAACCGGGATCCAGCTTGCTGCAAAAATAATTGCAACATTATTATAACGACATATAATGCTGTCTAAATTTCGAATCCAATTATAGCAACCGTGTAAGGTAAGAGATCGTCAAATCATACCTTTTAGAGTACTAGTCCCACGTTCAACTAGGCGTTCTTTTTTTGTGCCAAACACGCTATAATGGTTGATCTCATATTCCTTCATTAAAGCGCGAAAATTTTTATTATAAACTCTTTTCCAAAGTCAGATTGTTAATTTTTTGGAATTTCCTTAGATCTTACTAATATTACTACTACATTTTATTCCTTCTTATGCAGAAGTAGTATTTCCAATCATGCTTTTCAAAATAGTCCACTTTACAATCTGCGAATAACCCAATCATTAAAACGTTTTTTCTATTCAGAAAACATTACACTAAGATTTACATTTATAAACGCTTCTAGAAATTTTATTTGGTGAGAGAAATGGCTAATCACGAAATGGATTGTTAATTTTTGGATATGCGAGGTCATCAAGACTGCAAGGAATGTACGAAGGAATATGACAAACTGAATATGACAAATAATTGGTCGCGTGCAGGTGCATATTTTAAAATAATCTTTTTTAACATATATTTTCATAAACGAATACACAGCTGTTGTAGAAGAGATGCGAAGATCTTAAAAAGTGAACAAATTCAATGTTGGTTATAAATAACTTGGCAAAAATTCTATATTACATTCACTGTAATTAGAACTGCGACTCTCCATATCAACACTGTTGGCGGTAGTCTATTTTAGGCTTCGTCATTTTGGATGCAACCATTTATGTGAAATCTTCAAAGTTACACAACTGCCGCTGCTAGACTATTAGTTGTTTCTGCTTTTGTCCAAGCTGGGCAAAGAAGCACAATGCCGTTTATGATTGTACAAGAAACAACGTATTTAGCGATAACATCGGTAGTAAGATAAATGCAGGCAGTTTGGACCCATCCTTCACCACTTTTTACACCTCACACCACTATCTCACCACCTTCATCCCCATCTCTTCCTCTAATTCCACCTGCTACACTTCCACCATGACTTTTTCATACCATTTCCACCTTCATCTCCTCAACCTTAACCTCTACATATTACCTCCACATTCTTTCTCCCCCACCTCCCACTGTACCTTCACTTTCTTCACCTTCTCCTCCACCTCCACTTTCATTTCCAGTTCTACCTCCACACATCACGTTCACCTCCACATTCCATCTTTATCACCACACACCACTTACACCTCAACGTGCTACCTCCGCTTCCCTCTCCACACTTCGCCTTTACCTCCGATTTCACCCATCACCTCTAAACATTATCTCCACACACAATTCCCACACATCATCTCCACACAGCTTTGCACACCACCTCCACTTCACCTTCACGTAACACCTCCAGCTTTACCTCCACCTCCGCCTCGAGAGTTGACCTCCTTACACATCTTAAAATCTCACATCTTAATTAGAGAATGATAAGACTAAGAAAACAACGGTAGAAAAATACATATACGTTGATAAGAAAACAAATTTTTGATATTCATTTAAACACATTTTAATAAAAAAAAGTGTGTATGACTAATAGCATGACTTTTACAAGGTATTGACGTTTTTTGTTTTAATTAAATTCAATTCGTCACCTTGCAATTGTAAATTGACTTCATTAAATATTTTAAACAAGTCTGTCAAATAAGCGATGTCATTTTTATGTATAATCAGGTTTTCGCGCAATTTTTCGTTTCTGTTTTCAAGAAAGTCCAGTACTGAATCAAATAGTTGAAAAAACGGTTCAAACAAGTACCTTTTGAGAGCCAACAAACTTCTGTGTGCAGCAGCAAGCGATTGTAATCTTCATCATTTTCACTACAAAGTTGGCTAAATAATCTGTCTTGCAATGAATTGCTTCTAATCGTATTTACTGCTCTAATAACGTAATGAAGCGACGAATGCAAACGTTCGTTCAGATTTTTTGCAACCAAGTGCTGACGATGAATAATACAATGTATAGCGAGTACATTTGGTACTGCTTGTTTCAAATGGGCTATGAAATCCTTATGACGTCCCGTCATTGCTGGAGCACCATCAGTAGCTGCCGACAAAATATTATGCATAGGTATTTCTCTCTCTTGAAAAAACGTACTCATGGTATTAAATGTCGTTTCTCCCTTTGTATCAGTTTCCAAATTTTTTGCAAATAATAACTCTTGATAAATTTTTTCGTCTTTTATGAACCGAACGTATGATAACAGCAGTACTTCGTTATTTGGTAGAGTGGATTCATCAAGTTGAATGGAAAAATTGCAAGTTTTAAGTAATCGCATAATGATATTTCAACGTCTTGAGCCATTTCGTCTATTCTCCTTTGCACTGAGTTATTACTCAGAGGAATTTTTCTGATGACATCTGCCGATGTCTTATGATGAAGAACAGTTTTATTACCTCTCTGACTGCCGGCAAGATAAGTTCCTCGCCAATGGTATGTGGTTTTCCCGTTTTGCGATTAACAATGAAATGTTATATGATGCTCGTAGTCCATCATCTTCTTGTTTAGAAGACGACGCAAATAGGTTTGATATAGTTGGCTGTTTCAAATATTTCTTCTGCAGTTCTTGAAAATAGGACAAATCTTTGTCCTTTTATCAGTATGCATTTTATTTAAATGTTCTTGTAGCCTAGAAGGCTTCATGGCTTCATTTGAGAAAACTTTTGGCAAAGCAAACACATGGGTAATGATGGGTTTACAGGAGAGTGCGTAAATCCATATTTCAAATACAAAAGACTGTACTGCCGGCATTTCTTCTTAGATTCAGACATTTTGAAATCCAAAACTTGCCACGGTTTAAAATAAATTAACTTTTCAACGAATTTATAGATAATTATAAAATTAATGGTTATAATGACTTATATAACTTATCACTCACGAACATGGATTATTTGCGAAGCACACAAAATAATAACACATTCCTAGAGCTATCCCTGCCTTTTATACGTTTGATTTCATACAAGCATCAACTTGTATGTTTTATCTTGTTTGCGATGCCGGTGCACTTTGTAAGCAAGTCATATCGCGTCTTTGCCTATCAACTTGCAAAGACTTGTTGCGGACAATATTAAACGGAATTAGGTATTCATAGACCTAATGCTGAATTAAATGTTTTAAAGTATATTTTCTCGATAACAATAACATAGACATTTTAGATAGCTAAATAAACTGTCTATTCATGCCAACTAGGTATTTTCAAAGTATTTTAATATATTTATTTTCTAAAAAGGTAAGTACGTCACGAACGCCCCCCTTGACCTCCTAACGCCCCCCTTTTGCCCCTGTACTCGCTACCGCCCCCTTTGAAAGCTACAGCGCCCACTGGGGGGCGGTACCGCACCCGTTGGGAACCTATGCTCTAAAGGAATGTAACCATACCATCTAACGACAACCATTCTTTTGGAACTACTGCGATAACGAGGAAATGTAGACTTTGCTTCGACTTGGAATACTCAAGTATATGATTTCATGTTCCAATTCTCATCATCCCTACATTTGACTTTCCAATATTCCACCCGAAGGTACTACATTGGCCAGGAGACGAGTTTTTTACCTGGAAATTTTGAATGTTTCCGAACTCTTGCTATTCCAAACAAGGTAGGGATCTTTAATGTGCGTGAAAACATTCACACAAGGAAGCTACATTTTACCTATCATCAGTACGAGGGCGTGTTTTGGTGAAAAATGCTTGCCTAACATTTTTCAAGTGGAAATCGAACATAGGCCCTTGGGCTTAGTAGTCATAGCGAACCAACTAAGCCACATAGTCGCTCCCAACTCTCATCACCTTATACTTGATTATTCGATACTCCACGTGAAGGTGCTACGTTGGCCAGGAAACGCGTTTTTTTTAACCTGGAAATTTTGATATATGTCGAACCCTTGCTATTCCAAGCAAGGTAGGTATTTTTAACGTGTCTAACAACACACACATGGGACCTACATTTTACCTCTCATCTAAACGAGGAAGTATTTATCTGAAAAATTCTCAACTGCGTACGCACGCACGCACACCGATATTTTTAAGTCACTTTCCATTTCCATCCTTCATAAACATCTGTAATCAACTCGTAGTTAACTACAAAGTTCTAATTCAAAACACGTGGCCAATTAATGTTTTACATGAAAGTCAGTCGTAAACTATAGCTAGCGCTCTATAAACGTGCCATAATCATGGAACAACCTTTCCGCTTACCCCTAAATATCAAATCCGGTCAAAATTGCAGTACCGCTTCTCTTGCAATTCATCAATACGCGTACAGAGTAACGGATCATATTGATATCACAAGCAGGCACGATATTAAACTCATTCTAATCTCGCAAATGTTACCATCTCCCAAAACTTTCGGAAACAACTTTATGGTTTGGGGCGTAAACAATACACAGTGTGGCAATTTGAAAACTAACAACAAGGAATACCTCAAAGACAAAAAATACTATCAGGAAGGTTTAAAATATATATCGGAAAATTCAAGGGGGAATAAAAATAATGTACTTTTTAGCTTACTACCCTGTTTTCCTTAGGGGTTAGCCACCCACACGTATTTTTTTAAAGATTAATCTTCCCCGTGCGATACACCGTTGGAAAGTATTTTACATCTTTTTTTTTAGGCGTAAACGATTAACAAAATCATATGTTTAGTTTTCCAGATATCATATTTTTTTGTATAATTGTATTTATATGACATATAAATAGTTTGTTTAAGTATACTTGTATTTGATAACGAATACATTGGTATTCGAAACTATAGTCGTCAAATAAATAAAGAATTATACGATTATTTTATGGGCTTGGTTTAACGTTTTCTACTTTTCAATTTAATCATATTTTAAAGCTTCAAATGTCTTCGATTTTATAATGAGAAATTCCTGAGGTTATTATTAAAAAGGAATCTTTAGTGATATCTAATCGGAATTTCTTCGAGACGTAAGTGAATGGGGCAATGTTCGTTCGAAAATTCAATGTACACTAATAGGAGCATGACATATCCGCATATGTATGGCAAGTGGCGCAGATTTATGTCTCAGGCATGTGCTTTTTGAAACGTGAAATTTTCTCACGGACTCTCGAGACAGCCCTGTTGCATATGCATCTTGTCTTGTCGACCACGTGAGATTAATATTGATTTGCCAACTTATTTCGATTTAAACGACTTCATTCAAAAACGGCGGCTCCGTGGCGTAGTTTGTGGGCGTGTGACTACTACGCCTAGGCTCTCGGGTTCGAATCTCGACACGGTTCGCTTGAAAAATGTTAAGCTGGTATTTTTCACAAAAATACGTCCTTGTTCAGATGAGAGGTAAAATGTAGGACCCGTATGTGAGAGTTGTCACGCATATTAAAGATCCCTGACTTGCTTGGAACAGCAAGCGTTCGGCAAAATTCAAAATTTCTAGGTAGAAAAAACTCCCAGGTCAATGTAGTACCTTGGGTGGAGCATTGAAAAATCAAATGTAGAGCTTCGTACAAAAGACGGGGTTGGTTCCTTTTCCAATTAGCCACAGATCCAGTTTCTAGAAGTTATGCAACTAACTGTTCAATGTAAGAATGATATGATGTACTCGCTTATCAGGATGAGATTCATTAAAAGGCTTGCAGTTCTTAGCACACAGTTATTTTCAAGTCTACGTGTTCAGGTATAATATAAACCATGACGAAATAAACGCAAATTAATTAAAATAAAACATAAAAAGAACCAAATCACAAGACCAATAATATATCAGTTTGGATATATAACCAAACTTGATGTTTCGAAGAGCGCATGTCTGAGACCGATAAATTGCCCCACTTGCTACACGCATGTGGATTTGTCATGCTCGTGTTGGTGTACATCGAATTTTCGACGACATGAGCACACGAACATTACCTCACTCACTTACGAATTCGTTCGTTTCGTTCCTATTACATATATTAAAAGTTTGTAATAACAATCTCAGGACTTCCTCGCTTTAAACTCGAAAAGTACATTACGTTGGTTCCTCCTCGAATTCCCGTATATGTATTTAAGATCTTCCTTATAGTATTTTTCGAGTTGAAGGTATTTCCATTGCTAGTTTTCAAATTATCACACTGTATAATACAGTGGTAATGATTGCACAACACAGAAGAACTGGTCTGCGTGTTCATGAGGATATCTTCAAGTGTTCAACGCAGTATTACAATGTACGTACGGGTAGGCAGTCGACATCGAGATTTCAACGAGAGGGCACATGCAGTCCAGAGCGATTTTAACTAAGTAGTACTTTTCAGTATTTTTTAGTTCAACGAGTTCAATTACAACGCCGTATTCCAGCAGAGCAGCCATCAAAGAGGGTTTCAATTGAATAATACATTCCTGTATTATTTAATCCCAACCGTCAACGTTCATCAGAAACAAAGCACCCGGCATCGTAACCGATTCTGTTAAATGCGCGGGAACTAACCAGTTCATGTGTATTTACGGAATTGAATGGGTTTTATTAACATGTGGAAACAATTAGTTGTTCCGCGTTTTTATAAGACCTAACATCGAAGCGTTGTACTTACTTTAGTGCAGTAAAAAAGTATCGCTCCGTGTTTAGTTCTGCAAACGTGCGAAAGCTTTTATTAGCTTTTGTACTTTGGTAGAGCTGACTACTGGAAAGTTACGCTTTTAAATCCGGTTCGATTATCTAGCCTAAGACACCTTGGGCTGTGAACGGGTTGCTGAGTCTGCCAATCCGTAGATAATCGTCCCGGATCAACGTAGTGAAACTCGAAAGTGCTTCTTGTTAACACGTGGGTGCAGTACCCTTACGGACGCCCCGATTTTGCAAGAGGCCATATTTATCTCCGTCACAATACAACTCGCGGGTGTTGGATTGAATTGCTTCGCGCATCCAGCGACCTATAGGGGATGCTTTGCATTCCCGAAGTCAAGGGTGGTTGCCAAGAGGCAACACGAGGCGGCACCTAAGGCACCAGCCAGCGTCCAACCTGCGAAGTTGACGCCGGGACCTCTGCCGTGGGAACCCGCTACTACGTCAGTGTCGCCAACGGCACGGCTACGGCCGTCTCTACAGCGACGGCCGTCTCTACACCGACGGCCAAGAGCCCAGTTCTTGCGGAAGTCAAGAAGACGCCTGCCCAGGCAGCCCAAACCACCTCCAGCGGTAAAGCGGCAGCTAGAGAGACACCGTCTTGTAGGGGCGCGCAATGGGGTTCACTCATCGGACTCCTCGCTGAAATCGACTTCAAGAAGCTGACTGCGATTGCCAAAAACTGCTGCCTATAATCGCCGAAACCAAAAACTTGGGCGATTTAGTCATGGGTTTTATTACCTGCGGCAATGATTTCAGCGAATTCTTACATTTTAATGGATGGACGTCGCGGAAATCCAGGAACACTGCAGATAGCGTTCTGGAACGCGCGAGGCTGATGGGAAAGCGATTTGAGTCGATGGAGTTTGCGTTGAGATACGACCTAGACGTTGTCTTCGTGAATGAAAAATTCCTCGGGGCACGAGACGTGCCTAGGCTTCCCAACTACAGGCTGTTTCACAACAATCGAGATGGCGTCGGAGGAAGCACAGCGGCGTTCGTTAAGGCAAGTCTGGAACACTACGTGATGGACCTGCCATACCTAGAACTACTTGAAGCGACTACAGTATGCATACTACTAGAGAGTTTTGGCCCTCTACGCCTGGTTTCAGTTTATAACAGGCCAGGTGGCAAACCGCTTAGCACGCAGGACCTAGACGCGTTGTTGGATGCGAGAAAACCTGTGCTTTTAGCAGGGCACCTCAACTCCAAACATCCGTCTTGTAACAGTCACGTAGAGAATCGCAATGGACGCATACTTCGACACTTTGCTGACGGACGCGAGGTCGAGGTTCTGGGACCGGCAGAACCCACTCACTACGGCAATAGAGGCAGGGCAGATTTACTAGACGTCACGATACTCCTCGGAGTGACGCTAAATACGAAGATCCAGGTCGTCAGTGACCTCAGTTCTGATCACAATCCGGTGCTACTCAATCTCGGAGGAGCGCGAGCCCCGGCCACCAACAAAACCCGTAGGATTTCGTGGCCAGCATTTGTAGCCCGTCTAGCAATGTTGGTCGAAGGGATGTCTAATGACACCCTGACCACTAGCGCGCTAGAGGCGTAAGTGGACCGCCTTGTGGAGTGCATACAGACCTCGGTCAGTAGAGTCACTTCCATGAGACTAGTAGTGGATAAGAGAGACATCCTCCCTCTGCACATTCGTGATCTCGTCCGGGAGAAGAACCGTGCCAGGCGTCAGTGGCAAGGGACCTGGGATCCTGTGGAACGACTCCGGTATAATCGATTGGTCGCCGAAATGCGATTAGCGATTCGGAGGCACCGAAACGAGGCCTGGGAAGCCAGACTGGAGGACTTCCGAGCCAAAGACAAGTCTCTGTGGAGTCCCATAGTACAACCGGTCAATTAGCTTGCTGTCGGTGGTTGGGAAGATACCGGAAGCCGTTTTACTAAGGAGACTCCAGCCAGCGATGCAGAAACACCACGTGATCTTGGACAGCAGTTTGCGTTGCGTAAGGAGCATTTCACCGTTCACTAGATACTGTGAGTGGTGAAGCACATCGCAGAAACTGGCGACAGTCAACATGCGCAGTGTTCCTGGACGTGTCTAAAGCTTTCGACAAGGTTTGGCATTATGGCCTACTCTACAAGATGCTGAACAGGGTTACCACGCGCTCTCGTCCAACTGACAAAATCCTATCTTAACGATGGATGGTTTTGCATCATGCTGGACGGAGTGCGGTCGACTAGGCCGAGAATCAGGACTGGGGTTCCTCAAGGCTCTCTGCTCGCGCCGGCACTCTTCTGCATCTTCATGAGTGACCTACCGAAAACGACAAACGCCAAAATGGCACTATACGCCGACGACACAGCCATTCTAGTCAGGTCCCGTGCTCCGCACCTCATCATGTAGAGACTGTAAACGGCGATGGACGCTCTCAGGAATGGCTAAGACTCTGGCGCGTCGAGGTAAATCCAGAAAAGAGCACGGGAGTTTTCTTCTCGAAATGACGTCTCCAACATGGAGCCGATGACAGAGCATTCGAGGAACCGATACCTTGGCGTTCAGACGTCAAGTATCTAGGGGTGATTCTTGATTCGAAGCTCACTTGGAAAGCTCACATCGAGTATGCGGCAAACAAGGCCGAGGGAGTTATAGCTCTGCTATACCCTTTGACCAATCGCCGAAGTACACTAAACTCTTCAAACAAGCTTAGGTTCTACAAGGCGATAAGCAGACCGACGTTTGCATACGCATCAGCGGCGTGGAGCAACGCAGCGTAAACGCATATGCGTAAGCTCCAGATGATCCAGAACAAGGCCCTAATGGGAGTATTCAAAGCTCCCTGGTTCATTCGAAACGCTCAGCTTCACAGAAAGGCAAAGCTGCAAACCGTCAAGGAATGTCTCCGGTCGAACGCAGGGAGGTGTTACGGATCTTTAGAAGACCACGAAAACCAGCTGATACGAGCCCTGGGAGCCTACGAAGATGTCCTATAGTAACGACATACACACCTCAGGGCGATGCTCTGGCAATGATCTTTGCTGCGATTTCATCAGACGTCCGAAAGGAATAAACTGTGCGACGGCGATGAAGAACCTAGTCCAGGTACGCCAGTCACGGGATCCCTATAAAGTCTATAACAAGGGATCTCGAGTCCGACACCAAAGTGGATTTTTAGTGGGTATGTCCTTGCCTCAGCAAGGAAGATTCCCACACAGCGGATATAAAATGTTTTACTACTATAAAAAAAGTCAGTATTACAAAATTATGTCTTATAAATGCACGCTTTAACCTAGTGAGGAGAATATTGCAAGAAACGTTCGGACACAGATCCTTATTTTATGGACTAGGTGTGGTACTTAGAGGATACCACTTTCAACTAACTTCAATGTTTATGAAATCTATTGCTGTGTGTCTGTCTGCTTCCGTGACCTTTCTGATGGTCGGACATCAATGTGATACATCAATCGATTCAGCTCGGCCCAGAGCTTAATTGGATTTCAGTGGCCACGGGCCACGGCGTCGCCAGCCCCGGGAAAATCCACAGGATAATTAAAATTTTAAGAGGTTTAAAATCAAATATGCCAGGGATTTCGAACAATTTATGGCATTTCATGCCAATTATTCCAATATTATAGACATTGTTTAAACTTAATTTTGATTGCCGAAAATAATTAGATTATCTAAAACCATGCCTTATTGATGAGAACTAATATATAGCCATTCAAAATATTTATTCCATAAAATACATCTATTAAAATGTCTCTTTGTTGTTTAGGAACTTTTGATTTTATCTGAATACTTATAATTATTACCACATAATAATTTTCATTTTTTATTAATTAAAGTTAGCTACATATGAAGTTCGTTGCGACAATGCCTTGCGTTTACAACTTGTTAAATAATTTTATTGACATGTTTATTATAACTAATAATTTTGATAATTTGTTTATTCCTCTATTATAATTTTCAGTTCACACAATCATATACTGTATGTATTCTCAATCGGACTAATCGAAATTTTTAACCAAAGTATTTCTTCCGTAAAACTTTAATTCTCACGTTCACCGTACATCTTTGACATACGCATTTTAAGATCTTTTGGCATTGCCATTTTATTCCCTTCTGCTGGGAAAGATCGCACTCATAAACAGCAATTGACGAATTGTTTACCAATCATTATTTCTCTATTGATTTTTTCGACGAATTCTCATTCACATTCTAATCCGAGTATCTTATAAATATGCACCTATTTTATTTTCAAATAAAGGAATGCAATTTTATTCAAACAAATTTCTAATCAACTTTGATCTAGCCAATTCTGCTGTCCTGGTGTCGCTAATATACAATTCAAGGTTCGCTAAACTCTGACATGCATGTTCCAGCAAATTAATTTGCATAATAATTACTCGCATTTATTCAATCTCCATGCAAGAATTGGACGAAAATAAATGCCAATCTTTAATTAAGAATTCCACTATGCTAGACACTGAACTGGTATTTTATTATTCAAGCCGAACTAGTTTATCAAAACAAGGAAGAAATAAACGTGGAATGAAGCTTAAACATTAGAATTTTACTTAAAGTCCATTTTAAAATTGTACTAACAATAGGGTAATAACCCGTGCCCATAAGGTGAACAGATTTTAGGAATAACCCTAAATTAGCAAACCCTACTTAAAAGTTCATCTTTAAAATCGGGTTTACTTCATGCCATTCCCATAGTTGAGTATCTATATCAAATCCTATGCTAAACAATTGAAGAGACGATGCGTTTGGTTATGAATAACCATGACGCCGTAACCCAATAGGCAATACACAAAATTAGCCTGGCGAAGGACACTGAATAATTTCAACCCCACATAATTCGTAAAACCTTTTATTAAACTAAAAGCTATGTACATCTTTAGCGAACATTAGAACTGGGATAAGGAGCTAATTGGATATCGGATTCTTGAATTAATTCTAACAAAATGAGAAATAAATATTGGATGCTTTTTTATGCTAATATGTTGCAAACTATGTATCATCGTTAGACACGGTGTTTACACTTAGATTTAAAATAAAAAAAGCTTAATTTGTTTTCGTTTTAGATTTGCCGTGAAATCGTGTAATTTCTAAAATAAATTCCTAAACGATTTTAGAAACATAAGATCCGGAATTGTTCTTTCTCACCTTTTAAGACCCAAAAATACTTTGTGTAACTATAATCCGACTTTATAATATCGATAAGCAGTTGGTAGTCCGTACAATTTTGTTATTGGTTGACGTATGTCAGGATTTTTTGTCTGTTCTGTATTTTCGAAATCGCAACAAGAAAGCAAAAATTGTACAATTTTCTTATATACAACATGAAAATTTCGTAGAAAGTATAATGTACCAGTACATTTGATTTTCCAATGCTCCACCCGAAGGTATTACATTGCCCAGGAAGAGATTTTTAACCTGAAATTTTGAACTTTGCCGTGCTGTGGTTCCAAGCAAGTTTAGATCTTTAACGTGCGGCACGATGCAAACACACGTGACCTGCATTTGCCTTTGGTTGCATGAGGGCGTATTTTCTGAGATATGTTCGCTAACGTGATCAAGCGGACGGTCACGAAACTGGAACCAGGACCATGGGCAGTGTCCTGACACTCATACCAACTGCTGAACGGAGTCCCTTCCCTGACAGAAATTAATTTTAAAACCATTTTGAACGAAGAATCTTTTACATCTTTTGAATATGGTAAAGTTATGCCAGAGAATCAGGCATTAGGCTGGGGCCCAGTACTCCTCTCGCCAGTTCACCAATTTCCTCTTTCATTTTGACAGCTAAGATCTGTATCGTTCTAAGCAGTATGGCTGATCTGCATTATTAGGATTCTTATTAAGTGTAGAGACTGCAAATACTCGATATCAGGTCTCATATTGGTATAGCTCTCCATGTACAAGGTATATCTTACATGACAATTGCACGGGATTATGAAATGACGTTCCAACATGGAGCCGATGACAGAGCATTCGAGGAACCGATACCTTGGCGTTCGCACGACAATTATCTAGGGGTGATCATTGATTCGAAGCTCACTTGGAAAGCTCACATTGAGTATGCGGCAAACAAGGCCAAGGGAGTTATGGCTCTGCTGTACCCCTTGACCAATCGCCAAAGTTCACTAAACTCTTCAAACAAGCTTAGGCTCTACAAGGCGATAAGCAGACCGACGTTTGCATACGCATCAGCGGCGCGGAGCAACGCAGCGTAAACGCATATGCGTAAGCTCCAGATGATCCAAAACAAGGCCCTAATGGGAGTCTTCAAAGCTCCTGGGTTCATTCGAAACGCTCAGCTTCACAGAGAGGCAAAGCTGCAAACCGTCAAGGAATGTCTCCGGTCGAACGCAGGGAGGTTTTACGGATCTTTAGAAGACCACGAAAACCAGCTCATACTAGCCCTGGGAGCTTACGAAGATGTCCTATAGTAACGACATACATACCTCAGGGCGATGTTCGGGCAATGATCTTTGCTGCGATTTCATCAGACGTCCGAAAGGAATAAACTGCGCGACGGCGATGAAGAACCTAGTCCAGGTACGCCAGTCACGGGATCCGTATAAAGTCTATAACAAGGGATCTCGAGTCCGACACCAAAGTGGATTTTTAGTGGGTATGTCCTTGCCTCAGCAAGGAAGATTCCCACACAGCGGATATAAAATGTTTTACCACTATAAAAAAAGTCAGTATTACAAAATTATGTCTTGTAAATGCACACTCTCTAACCTACTGAGGAGAATATTCCGAGAAACGTTCGGACACAGATCCTTATTTTATGCAATTAATTTTTCTACTGGCGATGATTACATGTATTTTCAACGAACTTCGTTCGTTTATGAAATCTATTTGTCTGTGTGTCTGTCTGTCTGTGTCCGAGGCCTTTTTAATGGTCGGACATCAATGTGTGATACATCAATCGATTCAGCTCGGTGTCCAGAGCTTAAGTTTTGATGTCAGTTAAAATCGGGCCACGGGGACGCCGAGCCCCCGGGAAAATCCACAGGGATAATTAAAATTTTAAATAAGTTTAAAATCAATATGCGACACATATTTGAACAATTTATGGCATTTCATGCCAATTATTCCAATATTATAGACATTGTTTAAACTTAAATTTTGATTACCGAAAATAATTAGATTCATATAAAAAAAAATATCTTATCTTATTGATGAGAACTAATATATAGCCTTTAAAATATTTATTCAATAAAATAAAATATATTAAAATGTCTCTTTTGTTGTTTATAAATTTTTGTTTTTATCTGAATACTTATAATTATTACAACATAATAATTTTCATTTCTTTAAATTGTTTTAAAGTAAGTCTACATTTGGAAGTTCGTTGCGACAATGCCTTGCATTTTCAACTTGTTAAATAATTTTGTGATTGACATGTTTATTATAACTAATAATTTTGATGCAATTTGTTTATTCCTCTATAATAATTTTCAGTCCACACAATCATATACTGTATGTATTCTCAAGCACACAATCATCCAAAAATGTTCATGCCAAAGTATGGTTCTTCCGTAAAACTTTAATTTTTCACGTTCACCGTACATCTTTGACATACGCATTTTAAGATATTTTGGCATTGCCATTTTATTCCCTTCTGCTGGGAAAGATCGCACTCATAAACAGCAATTGACGAATTGTTTACCAATCATTATTTCTCTATTGATTTTTTCGACGAATTCTCATTCACATTCTAATCCGAGTATCTTATAAATATGCACCTATTTTATTTTCAAAAATAAAGGAATGCAATTTTATTCAAACAAATTTCTAATCAACTTTGATCTAGCCAATTCTGCTGTCCTGGTGTCGCTAATATACAATTCAAGGTTCGCTAAATCTCACATGCATATTCTAAAAAATTAATTTGCATAATAATTACTAGAATTTATTCAAACTCCATATACAAGAAATATGGACGAAAATAAATGCCAAGTCTGTAAAGCAAGAATTCATCTATGCTAGACACTGAACTGGTATTTTATTACTCAAGCCGAACTGGTTTGATCAAAACAAGGAAGAAATAAAGATCAGAGAAGCTTTTTTCATTAGAATTTTACTTAAAGTCCATTTTAAAATTGTACAAACAATAGGGTAATAACCCGTGCCCATAAGGTCAACAGATTTTCAGGGATAACCATACAATTAGCAAACTGTACATAAAAGTTCATCTTTTATGACAGAGTCGGTCGGTCCTTCATGCCATTCCCATAGTTGAGTATCTATATCAAATCCTATGCTAAACAATTGAAGAGACGATGCGTTTGGTTATGAATAACCATGACGAAGGAGGGGACCCGGCGAATACACAAAATCTGCCTGGCGAAGGACACTGAACCGATTCAAACCCCAGTTATTGATAAAATAAGATTTTTTCGGCCAAGTTCACGAAGCCGCACTTTTTTTCAATTTTCAGAAAATCTTTATTCCATAATTTAGCGCCAATTAGGCGCAATTTTGCGCCGTTGAGACGAAATTTTGCGCCCTTCTGTGTAACAAGTTATTCGAAAAAAAAACCATTTCTCCAAACTAGCCCAAAATCGTGAATTTGGCCGCGACTTTTTTGAATTTTGAAAAAAATTTTGTACCACAATTAAGCGGTAATTATGCGCCATTTTGCGCCGTTGAAACGAAATTTTGCGCCCTCCTGTGTAACAAGTCATTTGAAAAAAACTATTTCTCCTTACTACCCAAAATCGTGAAGTTAGCCGCGACTTTTTCGAATTTTGAAAAATTTTTGTACCAAATTTAAGCGTTAATTAGGCGCCATTTTGAGCCGTTAAAACGAAATTTTGCGCCCTTCTGTGTAACAAGTTATTCGAAAAAAACCATTTCTCCAAACTAGCCCAAAATCGTGAAGTTGGCCGTTCATTTTTTTACATTTCCAATGTTCCACCTGTAGGTACTACATTGGCCAGGAGGCGAGTTTTTGTTGCCTGGAAATTTAGAATTTTGCCGAACCCTTGCCGTTCCAGGCAAGGTACGAATCTTTAACGTGCGTGACAACACTTACATTCACGTACTTCCATTTAACCTCTCATCCGAACGAGGGCGTAATTTTGTGAAACATGCTCACCTGTCATTTTTCAAGCAGTCGTGAAGTTGGTCCATCACTTTTTGAATTTTGAAAAAATTTTGTACCACAATATTTATGCGTAATTATGCGCCATTTTGCGCCGTTGAAACGAAATTTTGCGCCCTCCTGTGTAACAAGTTATTTGAAAAACTATTTCTCCATACTACCCAAAATCGTGAAGTTGGCCGCGACTTTTCGAATTTTGAAAAAATTTTGTACCAAATTTAAGCTTAATAGTCTGTAGCGTTCTTAACGAAATTTTGCGCCCTTTTTGTAACAAGTTATTCGAAAACCATTTCTCCAAACTAGCCCAAAATCGTGAAGTTGCGACTTTTTGAATTTTGAAAATTTTGTACCACAATTAGCGGTAATTATGCGCCATTTTGCGCCGTTGAAACGAAATTTTGCGCCCTTCGTGTAACAAGTTATACGAAAACAACTATTTTTCTAAACTATTAAGCGTGAAGTTGGTCGCCATTTTTGGAATTTTGAAAATTTTGTACCAAATTTAAGGACGATTTGGTTATGTACCGTTGAAACGAAATTGGCCCCCGGTGCAACAAGTTATTTGAAAAATATATTTATCCGAACTGCCTAATAGCATGAACTTTTTGGAAAAACGGCGCAAAATGGCGCCTAATTACCGCTTAAATTTGGTACAAAATTTTTTTCAAAATTCGAAAAAGTCGCGGCCAACTTCACGATTTTGGGTAGTATGGAGAAATAGTTTTTTTCAAATAACTTGTTACACAGGAGGGAGAAAAATTTCGTTTCAACGGCGCAAAATGGCGCATAATTACCGCTTAATTGTGATACAAAATTTTTTTCAAAATTCAAAAAAATCGCGGCCAACTTCACGATTTTGGGCTAGTTTGGAGAAATGGTTTTTTTCGAATAACTTGTTACACAGAACGGCGCAAAATTTTGTTTTAACGGCGCAATATGGCGCCTAATTACCGCTTAATTGTGGTGCAATATTTTTTTCAAAATTCAAAAAAGTCGCGGCCAACTTCACGTTTTGGAGTTCAGAAAAATAGTTTATTGCGAATAACTTGATACACAGGAGGGCGCAAAATTTCGTTTCAACGGCGCAAAATGGCGCCTAATTGGCGCTAAATTATGGAATAAAGATTTTCTGAAAATTAAAAAAAAGTGCGGCTTCGTGAACTTGGCCGGAAAAATCTTATTTTATCAATAACTTGTTTGCCAAGACGGCGCAAAATTTAGTTTTAGCGGCGCAAAATGGCGCCTAATTGGCGCCTAATTATGACATAAATATTTTTAAAATCAAATTTTGGGAATTCACGCACCTGTTTTTAAGTGGGACGTGTACGCCTTCGTAACCCGGGACCATGGGTGTAGTAGTCACACGCATACCAACTACGCCACGGAGCCGCCTTCCCCTGACAGAAATTAATTTTTAAAGGGACATTTTGAAGAAGAACCACATACACCTTTTGAATATGGTAAAGTTATGCCAGAGAATCACGCATTATACCCAAGCAACTTGATGACTAATATTTAAATGTTCACCAATTTTTCTATTTCATTTTGACAGCTTCTTTGATCTGTAGCGTTCTAACAGTATGTGGTGTATCTGCATTATTAATATTCTTATTAAGAGTGAAAATCCGAAAATACTCGTTCATCAGGTATTATTCTATTGGTATAGCGCTCCATGTACAAGTTTCTCTTACATGTCCATTTGCACGGCCATAGATGAAATGCGTCACAGCCATTTCAGAGTTCGTAAAATATGGCATTGTTATAAGATTATAACGCCTATTTAAAACACTTTTATAGATTACAGTATACAATTCAACATTTATTTTTATCAACATATGCAAACAGACACAAGTTACGATTTCAAATGCAAACTGTAAATAACAACAACAACAGGAGATTATCCATAATATACCCAAAACCTACTAAACCATTTAAAAATTGAAATTTTATCTAGCGATTTACAGGAAATCGCTTTCCATTTTTTAGTCGATAACGGTCGTAGGTACGAAAAAACTGCAAGAGATCAAAAAGTTTCTACACAAAACAGAAAATTCACTTTGTATTTTATAATCTACTAGCGGTACACCGCAAAAAAGTTCAGGGGAAGAAAAAGAAGCATGACCCCTGAAAAATACACTCTGTAGATTCTCACAACCGTTTGACAATGATGTAAGCCTACAGCCTAACATGTATTCACAATTTGATATGACTATCTCAAAAACTGCAGGAGCTATAAAGAAAAGCTAAAAAAATACAAAGGCGTAGAAGAGCCACAAAAAAATCGCTCACCTATTTTAGTTAAATTTCAACATCGAAGTCGAAATTTAACTAAATTTTGACTTCGATCTTGAAATTTAATAAAATTTCGGCTTCCATCTCGAAATTTATTAAATTTCGACTTCGATGTCGAAATTTAGTTAAATTTCGACTTGGATCTTGAAATTTAATAAAATTTCGACTTCCATCTCGAAATTTATTAAATTTCGACTTCCGTGTCGAAATTTAGTTAAATTTCGACTTCGATTTCGAAATTTACTTACATTTCGACTCCATCTCGAAATTTAATTAAATTTCGGCTTCGATGTCGAATTTAGTTTTAGCGGCGCAAAATGGCGCCTAATTGGCGCCTAATTATGACATAAATATTTTTAAAAATTCAAAGTGTTGCGGCTAACTTCCGACCTGATCTTGGGGCCTGTAGCTCACACGCATACCAACTACGCCACGGAGCCGCCTTCCGTAAGAAACGTTTGCGGACTTATGTTCATATGAATTTTAGTCATGAAATAAACCAAAGAATTACACCCTTCCGTATGTACATGATGTATAAGAACACCCTTTGCTTTTCGATTGCTTTTTTTCTAATATTAGCAATATAATATGTTTAAATAAAAAATCTTTTAGTTTAATTTATTTTAGTGTATGATTAACTGTTTAAATAACCTGACATTTTTGAGTACCTCAAATTATGGAGTGGCACGTGCGTATCTTTTGATCTTGCGGGGCACTGGATATGCTATCAGTTCTAATTATAACACAACTGGTTTTACGTGATTAAGTTCTCGCACGTAAACTAAAAAAATACTTCAATTTTAAATCGCTTCCAATTACTTACATACAACGCCTAGTCGTGTTGCATAACAATAAAATTGATCTCTGGTTTCAAAATATATACGTATCACTTTGTATTGATTTACATGCTACACTGTTGCAAATTACCATAAACGACTGTTGGATGCATGACAAAACGACGAAATCCGAAAATTGTTATGTAACGAGGACAAACTGCCTAGAAAAGGATAAATATCACTTAATCGTCGTACAAAGAGATTGTCTAAAATAACTTTTAGTTCCTATGCAAAAAATGGAGCCGGCTGCTTGATTAAACATACACTGTCGTAGATTATCTACCAACCGCATCGCATCCATAGGAGGTATATTAATTAATAAATAGACCAGTGTAGGATACATATCATACAAAACAGCACGGAAGAAGATGATAGATGACAAACAGCATACTATTTTGCAAAGAAGAAACATTAATTTTAACTTTACCGCTATTTCATACAAATACTGAAGGGCTATAAATTTAAAACGAGCAAAGGAAATAACAGAACGATTATCAGTCTTTCGTAAAGATGAATGTCTCTTGTGCACTTGCTGAGAACAAACTATAGCTTCACAGTACAAGTCGTATAAGAGAATTTACAATTAGAATGCACGTAGTATCAGATCAGAATATAATAATCCCAGGGCACGCCCTACCTGTAATAAACGACGACTGACGGGAACAATTGTTCTTTTCCTTTGTCAATGTATCCCATACTGTATTACTGTTGTCATCCTGCACTATAACATTCTACTCGGTTAAACTGTGTGCAGTGTGCAAAAACCAGTTCGGTAAGATGAAAGGCTTCTACTGGCTGAATACTCCAGACAATTTACAACACTATTAGTCCAGGGATTAAAGGAAAAAGCGGGAAAAACCTAAGGCAGAGCTGAAAATTGGAGTATTGATTCAGCATTTATAATGCTCTACAACATATCAAAAGTCCTCACTTGCCCTAGGCTTGGCATTTTAATAGAACCTCAAAGTAGCGCACCGAAAATATACAAATATTTGACCCGTAATCAATGTTTATGTCCCCAAAATGTTCGAAGAAATCTAAGCCAATCAATAACGAGGTAACTATTATCCAAAAGTGAACAAATGCCCCTATCCGTGAGGGCGTAGTGTACGAAGCGACAGCATCATATACAAAATCCCAAAAAGTGATACAACAAAATGAACATCGATATTATTTATATGGTACACAACAACTTTCATCAAACATTAGTTAAGTACACATAAAAAAATTAGGCCAGTGGTTAAAGGTTTATACGTGCCGCTATCTCCGTTGTCGTCATCAAGATCAAAAGCAGAACGGTCGCAATTGCTGCATTCCTCGCTCATGGTTCCACAAAGACACATCCCAGTGTACTGCATTCCAGCAGTTCGACACCCGCAACTCATTCGACAGTCCCTCTTATAACAACAAACTTGGTGCAGTAGATATTCTGACGCAGGAGGAAGTAGGGTAGAAATTAGCCTATTGTCCACATAAAACCCAACCCTATTCTGGGGCCGATTCAATTTTCCGAGCCACTATTGAATCTAAAAATAGACCCGAAAAAACTGTCAAGCTGCTGAAGTTGGCCGTTCATTTTTACAATTTCCAATGTTCCACCTGTAGGTATACATTGGCCAGGAGGCGAGTTTTGTTGCCTGGAAATTTAGAATTTTGCCGAACCCTTGCCGTTCCAGGCAAGGTAGGATCTTTAACGTGCGTGACAACACTCACACACGGGACCTCCATTTAACCTCTCATCCGAACGAGGGCGTAATTTTGTGAAAAATGCTCACCTGTCATTTTTCAAGCAGTCGTGAAGTTGGTCGACTTTTTGAATTTTGAAAAAATTTTGTACCACAATTAAGCGGTAATTATGCGCCATTTTGCGCCGTTGAAACGAAATTTTGCGCCCTCCTGTGTAACAAGTTATTTGAAAAAACTATTTCTCCATACTACCCAAAATCGTGAAGTTGGCCGCGACTTTTCGAATTTTGAAAAATTTTGTACCAAATTTAAGCGTTAATTAGGTGCCTTTGCGCCGTTAAAACGAAATTTTGCGCCCTTCTGGTAACAAGTTATTCGAAAAACCATTTCTCCAAACTAGCCCAAAATCGTGCGTTGCGCACTTTTTGAATTTTGAAAAATTTTGTACCACAATTAAGCGGTAATTATGCGCCATTTTGCGCCGTTGAAACGAAATTTTGCGCCTTCTGTGTAACAAGTTATACGAAAACAACTATTTTCTAAACTACTTAAAGCGTGAAGTTGGCGCCACTTTTGAATTTTGAAAAATTTTGTACCAAATTTAAGCGGATTAGGCATTTTGCGCCGTTGAAACGAAATTTGCGCTCCGGTGCAACAAGTTATTTGAAAAATATATTTATCCGAACTGCCTAATAGCATGAACTTTTGGAAAAACGGCGCAAAATGGCGCCTAATTACCGCTTAAATTTGGTACAAAATTTTTTCAAAATTCGAAAAGTCGCGGCCAACTTCACGATTTTGGGTAGTATGGAGAAATAGTTTTTTCAAATAACTTGTTACACAGGAGGGAGAAAATTTCGTTTCAACGGCGCAAAATGGCGCATAATTACCGCTTAATTGTGGTACAAATTTTTTCAAAATTCAAAAATCGCGGCCAACTTCACGATTTTGGGCTAGTTTGGAGAAATGGTTTTTCGAATAACTTGTTACACAGAACGGCGCAAATTTTGTTTTAACGGCGCAATATGGCGCCTAATTACCGCTTAATTGTGGTGCAATATTTTTTCAAAATTCAAAAAGTCGCGGCCAACTTCACGTTTTGGAGTTCAGAAAAATAGTTTATTGCGAATAACTTGATACACAGGAGGGCGCAAAATTTCGTTTCAACGGCGCAAAATGGCGCCTAATTGGCGCTAAATTATGGAATAAAGATTTTCTGAAAATTAAAAAAAAGTGCGGCTTCGTGAACTTGGCCGGAAAAATCTTATTTTATCAATAACTTGTTTGCCAAGACGGCGCAAAATTTAGTTTTAGCGGCGCAAAATGGCGCCTAATTGGCGCCTAATTATGACATAAATATTTTTAAAAAATTCAAAAATGTTGCGGCTAACTTCACGCACCTGATTTTTTGTGGGCCTTCTACGCCTTCGTAAAAAAACTTAAAATTTTAACACACTGCTGATCGGTTAATGAAACGTTTGCGGACTTATGTTCATATGAATTTTTAGTCATGAAATAAACCAAAGAATTACACCCTTCCGTATGTACATGATGTATAAGAACACCCTTTTGCTTTTGCGATTGCTTCTTTTTTCTAATATTAGCAATATAATATGTTTAAATAAAAAAAAATCTTTTAGTTTAATTTATTTTAGTGTATGATTAACTGTTTAAATAACCTGACATTTTTTGAGTACCTCAAATTATGGAGTGGCACGTGCGTATCTTTTGATCTTGCGGGGCACTGGATATGCTATCAGTTCTAATTATAACACAACTGGTTTTTACGTGATTAAGTTCTCGCACGTAAACAAAAAAAAATACTTCAATTTTTAAATCGCTTCCAATTACTTACATACAACGCCTAGTCGTGTTGCATAACAATAAAAAAATGATCTCTGGTTTCAAAATATATACGTATCACTTTTTGTATTGATTTACATGCTACACTGTTGCAAATTACCATAAACGACTGTTGGATGCATGACAAAAAGACGAATCCGAAAATTGTTATGTAACGAGGACAAACTGCCTAGAAAAGGATAAATATCACTTAATCGTCGTACAAAGAGATTGTCTAAAAATAACTTTTAGTTCCTATGCAAAAAAATGGAGCCGGCTGCTTGATTAAACATACACTGTCGTAGATTATCTACCAACCGCATCGCATCCATAGGAGGTATATTAATTAATAAATAGACCAGTGTAGGATACATATCATACAAAACAGCACGGAAGAAGATGATAGATGACAAACAGCATACTATTTTGCAAAGAAGAAACATTAATTTTTTACTTTACCGCTATTTTTCATACAAATACTGAAGGGCTATAAATTTAAAACGAGCAAAGGAAATAACAGAACGATTATCAGTCTTTCGTAAAGATGAATGTCTCTTGTGCACTTGCTGAGAACAAACTATAGCTTCACAGTACAAGTCGTATAAGAGAATTTACAATTAGAATGCACGTAGTATCAGATCAGAATATAATAATCCCAGGGCACGCCCTACCTGTAATAAACGACGACTGACGGGAACAATTGTTCTTTTCCTTTGTCAATGTATCCCATACTGTATTACTGTTGTCATCCTGCACTATAACATTCTACTCGGTTAAACTGTGTGCAGTGTGCAAAAACCAGTTCGGTAAGATGAAAGGCTTCTACTGGCTGAATACTCCAGACAATTTACAACACTATTAGTCCAGGGATTAAAGGAAAAAGCGGGAAAAACCTAAGGCAGAGCTGAAAATTGGAGTATTGATTCAGCATTTATAATGCTCTACAACATATCAAAAGTCCTCACTTGCCCTAGGCTTGGCATTTTTTTATAGAACCTCAAAGTAGCGCACCGAAAATATACAAATATTTGACCCGTAATCAATGTTTATGTCCCCAAAATGTTCGAAGAAATCTAAGCCAATCAATAACGAGGTAACTATTATCCAAAAGTGAACCAAAGCCCCCCCCCCCCGTATCCGTGAGGGGGGTAGTGTACAGTACGAAAGGACATCATATACAAAATCCCAAAAAAGTGATACAACAAAATGAACATCGATATTATTTATATGGTACACAACAACTTTCATCAAACATTAGTTAAGTACACATAAAAAAATTAGGCCAGTGGTTAAAGGTTTTTACGTGCCGCTATCTCCGTTGTCGTCATCAAGATCAAAAGCAGAACGGTCGCAATTGCTGCATTCCTCGCTCATGGTTCCACAAAGACACATCCCAGTGTACTGCATTCCAGCAGTTCGACACCCGCAACTCATTCGACAGTCCCTCTTATAACAACAAACTTGGTGCAGTAGATATTCTGACGCAGGAGGAAGTAGGGTAGGAATTAGCCTATTGTCCACATAAAACCCAACCCTATTCTGGGGCCCGATTCAATTTTCCGAGCCACTATTGAATCTAAAAATAGACCCGAAAAGAATGCTGTTGCGAAGCTGCTGAAGTAGGAGGAAGACTTGTTATAATAAAGGTTGATGTCACCGATTGTCGACCGACGCTCATTCCATAAGCCACAAACCGAAATTCATCCAAGGCCCTGCACTTCTTCATTGATTTTGTGGTGTACATAAAAAAGATAAAAACCTCTCCCGCAGACGCAATCATATCTGGCGACGCCAAACGTGTATAGAACACTTTGACGTTTTCTTATTGGTCTTTATTTTCCCTAAGCAAATCAAGAGCTAATTTTTTCCCATTGAAATAAAACGCCAAAACAGTATCACATCCTGTGAACACATGTGTAAGTAACAGTGTGACTTTGAGGATTATGAGGTTGCCTGCCGTGTGGTGGTTTGAGAAACAATATATTTGCTTCTGGTGAGGATTGCGTAGCGAGAAAGACTAGAACGTTGTTATCGAAATCTACCACTTTGTCTGCCAACATGGCTGTCGTTGCAATCAGACTATCTGCGTCGCCTGTCGCTTGTATAGTATTTACACCAGAGTTCTTGAGGACGGGAATCAGCAACTTGATGAATGCAGATTTATTTCTGGCATTCCTCCTGAGAGGTACTTAGTGGCATTCCATAGGCAATTTGTAAGTTCACGCTTGCTTTTTAATGATATCTGTGCCTGTGTGCATGGACCTTTGTGTTTTGCGTGCCATCATAGCCATCAATCACAATGATTACTTGCGAAGAGAAATGCTGAAGAACGTAATTCTTGCATGACGAGTAGACAGCTTCATACGTTGCCGAATTAGACAAAACTGCCCGCAAGAGACATCCGCTGTCAACAACGTAGACGGTGCTGGTGGGTCATACACATAAGGCGACAGAGATTCAAATACCTCAACAATCGACGCCTTGTTTGTTGCTCTCATGAGGTCGGTATCCTACAATGCAGGAACGCCTGGAGCTAATTCGTATTTAAAATATTCTGCTAACTCTGTATCGTTTGGACGTAGCCATACAATACTATTGAATAATTGTCGTCATGTACCCTTATGGTAGCGCACATAGCTGACAACGGTATAATTCAATTCTTTCACATCAGTTTAACAGTATGGAAGTCCTCGCCGTTTATTGAGTCCATAGAAGCTGTCACCACTTGCAGTTCACGTTTTCTTTAGGAACGAGTTTTGGGTATCAACTCACAAGTTGGTCCAGAAGACGGGGTACAAAGGGAGAATGCTGTTCCAACTACTCGATTAGCCTTTCTCAGTCATAATCGTCCCACTCTTGACGACTAGGTCGCAATTCCACATGCTCTTCCGATGTTACGCTCCTAATATCATGCAGAAATCCTCCAGCAATGTACAGGTAAGCATACACGGACGCGGACAATCTAGTGGTGGAACGTGAAGAACATTTGCGTAGGAGTTAGTAAGAGTATCAAGAAACCATGAGTCCTGGTAATTTCGATCAATAAAAAGAAATACTCTTCAAGCCTTTAGTATATTTTCTCGTGTTAAGAATAAGGATTTTGTAAGAAATAGCGGTCACAAAACGAAAAAATGCGCGACTTGCTTGAAAAAAGTACAAAAAAGAAGATTTTGGAAAACTAGTAGAACAATCATACAACTACCTGAACCTCAATAACATGTCCTATAAAGAATAAAACATCGGAAGACGCCTGGAATGAGTTAATAAGTATGTCAACTCCAACACCATACCCTAGAAAAGCGAACTACAGGGTGAGAACGTCACATATTTTTTCATAAATGAAAACAAGCGTATTAAAAGATTCATAGAATCAAAAGTTTTGCTATTTTAGGCATCAGCAGATAAAAATATATTCTCTAAGTCACTCTCGTATTGAAAAATATATGGCATTAATAAACAGCAGTCAAGAAACGAACAAACTTGCTCTTTACTTCGAAAGCTAGTGGAATAATTAGATTATAACTCAACACCACACCACAGAAACTTAGAATTAGAAAAGAAGTTTCAAACGACTCCTTTGTCGTAAGAAGAAAACACGATCATTAAGTGCCACAACTACTGAAATATTCAACAGCAGGGGTTAAAAGTCAATCTTGAAATCATTTTATTCTCCGATTATTAAAAGTGGTATCTTCGGAAGAAGTAACAACAGAAAGACAAACACATACGATCTCAGCTGGAAAGAACACAAAGGTAATTTCACAAAACTACTAGAATAAATAAGGAATACATCAACCACAATACCATGTGATAGCAAGCAGTACTAAAAACTCAAAGCGGCCCCTTTGTCATGAAGGAATACATAACAAGAATAGTCCCCAACTTTTAAACAGAAAAGCATTAAAAGGATAAATTCTCTTGTGTCTAGTTACTTTCCTCATATTACAAGTTACATCACTGGAAGAAATACAAACAAAAAGGAACAAATTTTGGAAGAGCACAAAAACCAAATATCAAAGAAGTATTGGAATATAACAACGAACACTGAAACCCCAATAAACTTTTTTAGAATCTCGTGATTAAAAGGCAATTTCCAAATGCGCATTTTGTCGTAAAAGAAAACAAAAACAGCAGAAGACTCAGAATTATAGAATAAGTCGTGGAATCTTCAACCTAAAACGACCAAAACCCGAACAAACACGTTATCTACATGAAGAAAGCACAAATATCCAAATATCTAAAGACTAATGAAATACCAAGAAGAATATCTCGATCAAAAGCCTGCCAACATACTTCAGAAATGCAGAATTAAAAAGATCTTCCTAATCGGAAAATTTTTCGTAAAAATGTAACAAGTGCAACAAGGGAATCATAGAACTACAGGCCGCAAAATTTTAGACACCATGATAAAAAAATCAATTCTCTAACTCAATTTCATATTCAAAACCACTTTAGCTTAAACATACAGCAGCCAAGAAACAAACAAAGCTGCTATTTACTTGGTAAAATGTCACATAAAAAATCTACCTGAATGAATAGACGCTATTTTAACTCACAACCAAGAAAAGACGCTCCCAAACAGATCCTTTATCGTATAAAGAAAACAAGTGCATAAAAGGATTCATATACAACCACAAGTTCTAAAAATTTTCAACTCAAAGAGTTAAAAAGTCAATCTTGAAATTACTTTACACTCTTAATAATAAAAGTGACATCACTTGGAAAAAATGACAGTTGAAGAGATAAGTAAGTATGATGAGCAGAGTAAGAACATCCAGATATTACAAGACTACAGCTCAGTTAACCTAGCCCCCACAATCTCAGATTGTGCTGATAATGCTAGCGCAGCTTAATTATATCTAGTGCACGTTAGCGCAGTCCCTACAAAAGCTAGCGCATCAAAATTATTGTATTTACAGGATTAAATAGAAAGGGGACTAAATTAACGTTAGCCCTTCATACGTTAGAGGAGCTTAATTATACTGTGGGCACACGTTGCTTAGAGCTAGCACAACCTAGGGCATCTCTAGAAATTGTTAGCGGAGGTATAGAAACCACATAATGATAGCTTCTTTGGAGCGGGGAGGGATTAACGTTAGTCTTCCCATGGTAGAGGAACTAAGTTATACTGCTAGCACTGGTTATTTAGAGCTAGCGCAATCCCAGAAATTGCTAGGTCAGGCATATAAACTACATAATGGTAGCTTCTTTTCTGAGAGGGTTAAATTACGCTAGCTTCCCATAGTGGAGAAATTAAGCGATACTAATGGTGTAGATTAACTAAAGCTAGAGCAACCTGGTGCATTCCAAAAAAAAACTAGCGCATGCATAGAAACAATATTATGCCACTTTTTTCGAGTAGGACTAAACTAATATTAGACTCCCATGTTGAAACAACTAAGTTATACTGGCACAAAATATCTAGCTAGCGCACCCCAAAAAATAACTAGTGCAGGCATAGAAACTACATATTCGTAGCTTGTTTTCTGGTGGGGGAGGGACAAAATTAACGCTATCCCCCATAGTGGAAAAATTAGGTTATACTGTAGCTTTTTTCGGGTAGGATTGAATTAACATTAGACTGCTCCCCATGCTGAAGAAACTCAGTTACAGTGCTGGCGCAGATTACTTAAGACTAGTGCAACATAAGACACTCTAAGAAACAGTCAATGCACCACGAAAAATAGCTACCTTATTCGCTTCAATAGCGGGGGGATCAGTCCTGCTAAAAAGGCTCGAACAACATAGCTTGTTTTCTGCCGTAGTTATTTCTCGCTGCGTTAGCTATTTCTTGGGGCGTTTTAGGTTGCACTATAATTGAGTTGCTTCAACATGGACGACAGTCTAACGTTTGTTCAACCAGAAACACGGATTCCAAAACACAGCTTTCCTTTCTCCGCTAGCTATTTCTCGGGGAGCGCTAGCTATTTATTGAGGTGCTCTAGGTTGCGCTACTCCTAAGTAATCGTCAGCAACATAACTTAGTTGCTTCAGCATAAGGCGAGTGTAACGTTAATTCAGTCCTACCAGAAAAAGGTACCATAATACAGTTTCTATGCTTGCACTACCAATTTCTTGCGATGCGTTATGCTGCGCTAGCTCTAAGTAATCTGCGCCAGCAGTAAAACTTAATATCGCCACCATTGTAAACTAGCGTGAACTTAGAAAAAAATTGCCATTTGGTAGTTTGTATAGTTGCACTAGCTATTTCTTGAGGTAGGTTACGTTGCACTAGCTCTAAATAACGCGCTAGCAGTATAACTTAGTTGCACCGCTTTGGGAGGGAGGTGCACTGGAAAAGAAACTACCACTATGTAGTTTTATGCCTGCACTAGCTATATCTTGATGTGCCCAAGGCAGCGTCAGCTGTAAGTAACCCGCGCCAGTAGTATAATTAAATTCCTCCAACGTGAGGAGAGAGCATGACATTAATTGAGCTCCTTCAATCCGATTTAGTCCCGTATATACAATAATCTTGATGCGCAAGCATTATCAGCACAATCTAAGATTGTAGGAGACGGGTAAACGTGATTACAATCTTCTAAGGTCATTTCACCATGTACTTTACAAGAAAACATCGACAGAACAGCAAAAAGCAGTGGTGACCGTATTATCGAAACGGTTTACAAAAGGATTTCAGACCCTGAATCCTCAGAAGAAAGGTTATTCATTCCTAGATAGAATGAGAAATGTAAAAGTTGCATCTAGATATTGATGGGAAAACGTAAGAAGTTTATGCGCACTTGATACCAATAAGCTTGGTCGCATTATGTTATCTTCTTAGAGAAACGCCTACTGTGGTCTTTTATTCAACCCGATCGATCTTCTCCATGAACTTGAGGGTAGCTTCCAAACGTGTGTTACGAATTCTGTACATGTCTCTTCAGAAGTCATCTAAGACGGACAATCTAATGGTGAAACGTGAAGAACATTCGCGTAGGAGATAGTGAGAGAATCAGGAATCTACGAGTCCTGGCAATTTCGATCCATAAAAAAAATATATCCTTTAGGCCTTTAGAATATTCTCTCGTGTTAAGAATTAAGGATTTTGTAAAAAATAGCGGTCACAAAACGAAAAAATGCGCTACTTGATTGGAAAAAGTACAAAAAAAAGAAGATTTTGGAAAACTACTAGAACAATCATACAACTACCTGAACCTCAATAACATGTCCCATAAAGAATAAAACATCGGAGGACGCCTGGAATGAGTTAATGAGTATGTCAACTCCAACACCATACCCTAGAAAAGCGAACTACGAGGAGAGAACGTCACATATTTTTTTCATAAATGAAAACATGCGTATTAAAAGATTCATAGAATCAAAAGTTTTGCTATTTTAGGCATCAGCAGATAAAAATATATTTTCTAAGTCACTCTCGTATTGAAAAATATATGGCATTAATAAACAGCAGTCAAGAAACGAACAAACTTGCTCTTTACTTCGAAAGCTAGTGGAATAATTAGATTACAATTCAACACCACACCACAGAAACTTAGAACTAGAAAAGAAGTTTCAACGACTCCTTTGTCGTAAGAGGAAAACACGATCACTAAGGGCCACAACTACTGAAATATTCAACAGCAGGGGTTAAAAGTCAATCTTGAAATCATTTTATTCTCCGATTATTAAAAGTGGTATCTTTGGAAGAAGTAACAACAGAAAGACAAACACATACGATCTCAGCTGGAAAGAACACAAAGGTAATTTCACAAAACTACTAGAATAAATAAGGAATACATCAACCACAATACCATGTGATAGCAAGCAGTACTAAAAAAAAACTCAAAGCGGCCCCTTTGTCATGAAGGGAATACATAACAAGAATAGTCCCCAACTTTTAAACAGAAAAGCATTAAAAAGGATAAATTCTCTTGTGTCTAGTTACTTTCCTCATATTACAAGTTACATCACTGGAAGAAATACAAACAAAAAGGAACAAATTTTGGAAGAGCACAAAAACCAAATATCAAAGAAGTATTGGAATATAACAACGAACACTGAAACCCCAATAAACTTTTTTAGAATCTCGTGATTAAAAGGCAATTTCCAAATGCGCATTTTGTCGTAAAAGAAAACAAAAACAGCAGAAGACTCAGAATTATAGAATAAGTCGTGGAATCTTCAACCTAAAACGACCAAAACCCGAACAAACACGTTATCTACATGAAGAAAGCACAAATATCCAAATATCTAAAGATTAATGAAATACCAAGAAGAATATCTCGATCAAAAGCCTGCCAACATACTTCAGAAATGCAGAATTAAAAAGATCTTCCTAATCGGAAAATTTTTCGTAAAAATGTAACAAGTGCAACAAGGGAATCATAGAACTACAGGCCGCAAAATTTTAGACACCATGATAAAAAAAAATCAATTCTCTAACTCAATTTCATATTCAAAACCACTTTAGCTTAAACATACAGCAGCCAAGAAACAAACAAAGCTGCTATTTACTTGGTAAAAATGTCACATAAAAAAAATCTACCCGAATGAATAGACGCTATTTTAACTCACAACCAAGAAAAGACGCTCCCAAACAGATCCTTTATCGTATAAAGAAAACAAGTGCATAAAAGGATTCATATACAACCACAAGTTCTAAAAATTTTCAACTCAAAGAGTTAAAAAGTCAATCTTGAAATTACTTTACACTCTTAATAATAAAAGTGACATCACTTGGAAAAAATGACAGTTGAAGAGATAAGTAAGTATGATGAGCAGAGTAAGAACATCCAGATATTACAAGACTACAGCTCAGTTAACCTAGCCCCCACAATCTCAGATTGTGCTGATAATGCTAGCGCAGCTTAATTATATCTAGTGCACGTTAGCGCAGTCCCTACAAAAGCTAGCGCATCAAAATTATTGTATTGACAGGATTAAATAGAAAGGGGACTAAATTAACGTTAGCCCTTCATACGTTAGAGGAGCTTAATTATACTGTGGGCACACGTTGCTTAGAGCTAGCACAACCTAGGGCATCTCTAAAAGTTGTTAGCGGAGGTATAGAAACCACATAATGATAGCTTCTTTGGAACGGGGAGGGATTAACGTTAGTCTTCCCATGGTAGAGGAACTAAGTTATACTGCTAGCACTGGTTATTTAGAGCTAGCGCAATCCCAGAAATTGCTAGGTCAGGCATATAAACTACATAATGGTAGCTTCTTTTCTGAGAGGGTTAAATTACGCTAGCTTCCCATAGTGGAGAAATTAAGTGATACTAATGGTGTAGATTAACTAAAGCTAGAGCAACCTGGTGCATTCCAAAAAAAAACTAGCGCATGCATAGAAACAATATTATGCCACTTTTTTCGAGTAGGACTAAACTAATATTAGACTCCCATGTTGAAACAACTAAGTTATACTGGCACAAAATATCTAGCTAGCGCACCCCAAAAAATAACTAGTGCAGGCATAGAAACTACATATGCGTAGCTTGTTTTCTGGTGGGGGAGGGACAAAATTAACGCTATCCCCCATAGTGGAAAAATTAGGTTATACTGTAGCTTTTTTCGGGTAGGATTGAATTAACATTAGACTGCTCCCCATGCTGAAAAAACTCAGTTACAGTGCTGGCGCAGATTACTTAAGACTAGTGCAACATAAGACACTCTAAGAAACAGTCAATGCACCACGAAAAATAGCTACCTTATTCGCTTCAATAGCGGGGGGATCAGTCCTGCTAAAAAGGCTCGAACAACATAGCTTGTTTTCTGCCGTAGTTATTTCTCGCTGCGTTAGCTATTTCTTGGGGCGTTTTAGGTTGCACTATAATTGAGTTGCTTCAACATGGACGACAGTCTAACGTTTGTTCAACCAGAAACACGGATTCCAAAACACAGCTTTCCTTTCTCCGCTAGCTATTTCTCGGGAGCGCTAGCTATTTATTGAGGTGCTCTAGGTTGCGCTACTCCTAAGTAATCGTCAGCAACATAACTTAGTTGCTTCAGCATAAGGCGAGTGTAACGTTAATTCAGTCCTACCAGAAAAAGGTACCATAATACAGTTTCTATGCTTGCACTACCAATTTCTTGCGATGCGTTATGCTGCGCTAGCTCTAAGTAATCTGCGCCAGCAGTAAAACTTAATATCGCCACCATTGTAAACTGGCGTGAACTTAGAAAAAAATTGCCATTTGGTAGTTTGTATAGTTGCACTAGCTATTTCTTGAGGTAGGTTACGTTGCACTAGCTCTAAATAACGCGCTAGCAGTATAACTTAGTTGCACCGCTTTGGGAGGGAGGTGCACTGGAAAAGAAACTACCACTATGTAGTTTTATGCCTGCACTAGCTATATCTTGATGTGCCCAAGGCAGCGTCAGCTGTAAGTAACCCGCGCCAGTAGTATAATTAAATTCCTCCAACGTGAGGAGAGAGAGCATGACATTAATTGAGCTCCTTCAATCCGATTTAGTCCCGTATATACAATAATCTTGATGCGCAAGCATTATCAGCACAATCTAAGATTGTAGGAGACGGGTAAACGTGATTACAATCTTCTAAGGTCATTTCACCATGTACTTTACAAGAAAACATCGACAGAACAGCAAAAAGCAGTGGTGACCGTATTATCGAAACGGTTTACAAAAGGATTTCAGACCCCTGGAATCCTCAGAAGAAAGGTTATTCATTCCTAGATAGAATGAGAAAATGTAAAAAGTTGCATCTAGATATTGATGGGAAAAACGTAAGAAGTTTATGCGCACTTGATACCAATAAGCTTGGTCGCATTATGTTATCTTCTTAGAGAAACGCCTACTGTGGTCTTTTATTCAACCCGATCGATCTTCTCCATGAACTTGAGGGTAGCTTCCAAACGTGTGTTACGAATTCTGTACATGTCTCTTCAGAAGTCATCTAAGACGGACAATCTAATGGTGAAACGTGAAGAACATTCGCGTAGGAGATAGTGAGAGAATCAGGAATCTACGAGTCCTGGCAATTTCGATCCATAAAAAAATATATCCTTTAGGCCTTTAGAATATTCTCTCGTGTTAAGAATTAAGGATTTTGTAAAAAATAGCGGTCACAAAACGAAAAAATGCGCTACTTGATTGGAAAAAGTACAAAAGCTAGCGTATTAAAATTATTGTATTTATACGACTAAATTAACGTTAGCCCTCCTACATTGGAGGAACTTAAATATACTGCTGACGCACGTTGCTTAGAGCTAGCGTAACCTAACGCACCTCTAGAAATTGTTAACGGTGATATAAAAACCACATAATGATAGCTTCTTTGGGGCGGAGGCAAAATTAATGTTAGTCTTCCCGTGGTGGAGGAACTAAGTTATACTACTAGCACGGGTTATTTAGAGCTAGCGCATCCCAAGAAATTGCTAGGTCAGGCATAGAAACTACATAATGGTAGCTTCTCTTCTGAGAGGGTTAAATTACGTTAGCCTCCCATGGTAGAAAAATTAAGAAATGAAGTAATTTAGTGGCGTAGATTAATTAAAGCTAACGCATTCCAAGAAAAGTTAGCTAAGTTAATATTACACTCCCCAAGTTGAAACAACTAAGTTATACTGGTACAAATTACCTAGGGCCATCGTAGCCTAGTGCACCTCAAGAAATAGGTAGCGCACTCCAAAAAATAGCTAGTGCAGGCATAGAAACTACATAATCGTTGTTTCTTTCCTGGAGTGAAGGGGCGAAATTAACGCTATCCCCATGGTGGAGTAATTAGGTTATAGGGTAGCTTTCTCCGGGTAGGATTGAATTAACGTTAGACTGCTCCCCATGCTGAAGAAACTCAGTTACACTGCTGGTGCAGATTACTTAAGACTAATGCAACATAAGACACTTTAAGAAACAGCCAACGCACCACAAGAAATAGCTAATTTATTCGCTTCAATAGCGACGGGAGGGGGAGGGGGTGTAAATCCTGCTAAAAAGGCTTGCACAACATACCTTGTTATCTGTCGTAGTTATTTTTCGGCAACCATTGGAAAATAACGTTAACTTAGAAAAAACTTACCATTAAGTAGTTTGTATTTTTGCGTTAGCTATTTTTTGAGGTAGGGTACGTTGCAATAGCTCTAAATAACCTGCGCTAGCAGTATAACTTAGTTGCACCGCCTTGGGAGGGAGGTATACTAGAAAAGAAGCTGCCACTATGTAGTTCCTATGCCTGCACTAGCTATATTTAGAAGTGCCCAAGCCTGTCTCAGTTCTAAGTAACCCGCGCCAGTAGTATAATTAAATTCCTCCAATGTGGGGAGGGAGAGGCTGACATTAATTTAGCTCCTTCAATTCGATTTAGTCCCGTTCTAGAAAACAAAACTAAGAAGAAATTCAAAATGGCATTTATTCTGAAGATAAAACCACGTGACATGATAACGATGCGAAAGACCTCAAGTCCTGATGTTTTCGACACAATGAGATTAAAAGCATCTATTCTCTACGGTTTAGTTACACTCCTTATATTAAAAGTCACGCCACTGGAAGAAATAGAAACCAAAAAACGAAAACATTTGGTAAAAGCACAAAAATCAAATATGAGAAGACTATTAGAATAGTTAAAAATGCTTAAATCTCAACACAATGCCCTATAAAAGCAAGATGAAAAAGCATTTTCCGAACGGTCACTTTGCCGTAAAGTAGAAACAAGCACAGCAGGAGAATTATATGTCAATAAGTCTTGAAAAGTTGATCTACTGGATTAACCTGAAAAATATTACAACTCCAACACTATACTCCAGAAGATCAGAATTAATAAGAAACATTACCTTAATAGACCTTTTGCTCTAATAAGCAAACAAGCTCAGCGGTAAATCATGAGTCCAAAAGTTCTGAAGAAGGTAAAAACAAATTCAGTCCTCGAGTTATTCTCATTATATGAATCTTTGTTTACATTGTTTACTTGAACTCAGTTTTCTAATGTATTAATACGCTCACCAATTTAAAAAAAAAACATATTTAAAAATAATCAAAGAGCACAGCTTCTTCGATTTTAAAATATATGTTTGGAATGCAACTTAATAATTGGCCATAGAAACTTGAATTTAATTATAGTCTTTCAATCACGTGGGTTGCCAATCTATGACGGTGCTATTTTTATCCAAACCTGTCAGCATCAATCTTCTGCATAGGAACCAAAAGTTATTTTTAGTTCTTTCTTCTAAGGTCACGAAGCAATATATTGACCACGAGTTTGTCATAAAGCAAGAGTGAATTCAGTCGCTTTACATAATATTTCATTGTCTCTGTCGTTCATCCTCCGGTCAATAGCCGTTTATAGATGTTATTCTGCAACCTTGTATTATGCAAATTAGAAGATACAATAAAAGATACTTAGACCATGGAACCGGACTTCCCTTTTGTGTCAAAAATTTATGTAACATGCAATAAAATATCAGATCCTTATTATTCACAGTAGTTTAGAAGTTGAAAATTTGTTCCATCGTGCGTGATTGCGATAAAAAGTATACATATACATGTACAGGGTGTTCAGATATTTTTGTCACTAAAAAGTGTGAGAAGCGGTTTTGGTATTACTGAGTTAATTTTTAAAACATGATGCCAAAACAGATGTCATAGGTCAAATTTATATAAATTTAAAATACAGACAAAAACGGATTTTCTTGATATCTACTATATTATTCGAACCAAAGAAGTATTAGTGGTGTACTTGTAATATGCGTAGAATTCCTGTAAAAGAAAGATTTCGGGTTTGATTCGCAGACAAGACGCCCCCGAAAAATGTGAATCAAGCATCTTTTCTAAATTTTTTCGAATAAGAGGCAAAACCGAAAACCCGATGCATGAGGATAATCCTTCACAATTAGAGCGACAAGGGTTCGGCAAAATTCTACATTTACAGATTTCTAGTTCACCAGCCTGGCACCTTTAAATGTCCATACCATCACAAATAGACCGACGCAAAATAAGTTACTAAATAAATAAATAAATAAAATAGTAAAACGAAGTAAAATTGACAATAACAAAAATTACAAAAATCTAATATTTACCAAGTGAAAAAGTTATAACAATTTAAACGTTTTCTCTGCATATAAAACATTGCTAGAAAACAGTGCCTGCACACAATCGGAAAGTATAAACCAAAAGAAGAAATAAGTGTTAAATGGTAATCAAGCATTGCATTTCTTTAGCAAACACCAAAGACGTACCCCTGTGAAGTTGGCACGACATTCTTTAAATTTTAAAAAACACTAATAGTTCTAGTAGCACTTTTCATAGTTCTAGAGTGCCTGTTAGAAAATAAAGAGTTCCGCATTTTTAATACCAAAAAATAGCAAATGAAAAACTGTCGTGCTAACTTCGCGAATCTAGCCCGCCACTTCCTTCTCTAATCTATAAGAAACCATTAAATACCACAACTTTAGCAACAGTTCCCGTAAGTTCCAATCGAATTCCATCTCTCTAAGTAATTAAAATAAACAATTGCAGTAATTAGGTCATTTGCATAAACATCGTATATTGTACCCAGCACGGCACTCGACGAAAAAGTGTCGTGCTGATTATTTCTAGCGCATTTTTCGATATATATCAACAGTTCTATCAAACACGATCACTTTTAGCCTGAGTTCCAGTGGCTACCATTTTAAATAATATTTTAATTTTCGGTCTAGCACGACACTCGGAAAAAAGCGTCGTCCTGTTCATTTTTAGCGAATTTTTCGATATATATCTCGACAGTTCTACATGAGTTCTAATAACTACGACCACTTTTAGCGTGAGTTCCAGTGGCTAACTATATTTAAATGGATTTTTAATTTTCGACCTAGAACGACACTCGGAAAAAAGTATCGTCCTGTTCATTTTTACATGAGTTCTAAGAACTACGATCACTTTTAGCCTGAGTTCCAGTGGCTAACTATTTTTAAATAATTTTTTAATTTTCGGTCTAGCACGACACTCAGAAAAAGTGTCGTCCTGTTCATGTCTAGCTAATTTTTCGATATATATCGACAGTTCTACATGAGTTCTAAGAACTACGATCACTTTTAGCCTGAATTCCAGTGGCTAACTATTTTTAAATATTTTTTTAATTTTCGACCTAGCACGACACTCGTAAAAAGTGTCGTCCTGTTCATTTCTAGCTTTTTTTCGATATATGTCGACAGTTCTACATGAGTTCTAAGAACTACGACCACGTTTAGCGTGAGTTCCAGTGGCTAACTATTTTTAAATAGTTTTTAATTTTCGACCTAGCACGACACTCGGAAAAGAGTGTCGTCCTGTTCATTTCTAGCAAATTTTTCGATATATATCGACAGTTCTACATGAGTTCTAAGAACTACGATCACTTTTAGCCTGAGTTCCAGTGGCTAACTATTTTTAAATAATTTTTTAATTTTCGGCCTAGCACGACACTCGGAAAAGAGTGTCGTCCTGTTCATTTCTAGCGAATATTTCATTATATATCTCGACAGTTCTACATGAGTTCTAAGAACTACGATCACTTTTAGCCTGAGCTCCAGTGGCTAACTATTTTTAAATAATTTTTTTAATTTTCGGCCTAGCATGATACTCGGAAAAAGAGTGTCGTCCTGTTCATTTCTAGCAAATTTTTCGATATATATTGACAGTTCTACATGAGTTCTAACAACTACAACCACTTTTAGCCTGAGTTCCAGTGGCTAATAATTTTTAAATAATTTTTTAATTTTCGGTCTAGCACGACATTCGGATAAAAAGTGTCCTGCTGATCATTTTTAGCACATTTTTGATATATATCGACAGTTCTACATGAGTTCTAACAACCACGACCACTTTTAACCTGAGTTCCAGTGGCTAATCATTTTTAAATAATTTTTTCATTTTCGGTCTAGCACGACATTTGGAAAAAAAATGCGCTGCTGATCATTTTTAGCACATTTTCGATATATATCGACAGTTCTACATGAGTTCTGTTAACCACGACCACTTTTAGCCTGAGTTACAGCGGCTAATCATTTTTAAATAATTTTTTAATTTTCGGTCCAGCACAACACTCGGAAAAAAGCGTCGTCCTGTTCATTTCTAGCGAATTTTTCGATATATATCGACAGTTCTACATGAGTTCTAACAACCACGACCACTTTTAACCAGAGTTCCAGTGGCTAATCATTTTTAAATAATTTTTTAATTTTCGGTCTAGCACGACATTTGGAAAAAAAATGCGCTGCTGATCATTTTTAGCACATTTTCGATATATATCGACAGTTCTACATGAGTTCAGTTAACCACGACCACTTTTAGCCTGAGTTACAGGGGCTAATCATTTTTAAATAATTTTTAATTTTTCGGTCCAGCACAACACTCGGAAAAAAAGCGTCGTCCTGTTCATTTCTAGCGAATTTTTCGATATATATCGACAGTTCTACATGAGTTCTAACAACTACAACCACTTTTAACTTGAGTTCCAGTGGCTAATCATTTTTAAATAATTTTTTAAATTTCGGTTTAACACGACATTCGCAAAAAAAGTGTCCTGCTGATCATTTTTAGCACATTTTCGATATATATCGACAGTTCTACATGAGTTCTACTAACCACGACCACTTTTAGCCTGAGTTCCAGTGGCTAATCATTTCTGAATAATTTTTTAATTTTCGGTCCAGCACGACACTCGAAAAAAGCGTCGTCCTGTTCATTTCTAGCTAATTTTTCGATATATATCGACAGTTCTACATGAGTTCTAACAACTACGACCACTTTTAGCCTGAGAAATGAAAGGGACGACATTTTTTTCCGAGTGTCGTGCTAAACCGAAAATTAAAAAATTATTTAAAAATGGTTAGGCACTGGAACTCAACTAAAAGTGATCGTAGTTGTTAGAACTCATGTTGAACTGTCGATTTATATCGAAAAATTAGCTAGAAATGAACGGGGCGACACTTTTTTCCGAGTGTCGTGCTAAACCGAATAAAAATTATTTAAAAATAATTAGCCACTGGAACTTAGGCTAAAAGTGATCGTAGCTGTTAAAACTGTCGATATATATCGAAAAATGAGCTAGAAATGATCAGTACGACATTTTTTTGTGGAATACCGTGCTGGGTATAATATACGTTGTTTATGCAAATGACCTACTTATTGCAATTTTTATTTTAATTACATAGAGAGATAGAATTCAATTGGAACTAACGGGAACTCTTGCTAAAAGTGGTGATATTTATTGGTTTCTTATAGGTTAGAGGAGTAAGTGTCGTGCTAGATTCGCAAAGTTAGTACAACAATTTTTCATTTGCTATTTTTTGGTATTAAAAATGCGGAACTTTTTATTTTCTATCAGGAACTCTAGAACTATGAAAAGTGCTACTAGAACTATCATTGTTTTTTAAAATTTTAGGAATCTCGTGCCAACTTCACAGGGGTCAAAGACTTACCATGACTCTGAAAAATGTTAAACAATGACCAACAAAGACTAAACCCAAATAAGACAATAACAAGAAAAAATAAATAAGCGAAACAGCAGCGAATCATTTTGTAAACATATGGTGAAGCAAGGATCAGAAACTATTAGCCTGTCCAGCACTTCGCGCTACAAATGTGACCAAAAGCGTCCACAGTTAGGTTAGATTAACAACCACGTTTTCTGGTCTCCGGCGATCGATGGTTAAGAATCCGGTCCGAAGTATAAGTTACAAATAGATCAAGCTAGAAACTATGTATAAAGAACATCTTTTGGCTCTGGTTAAGCAAAAAAAAATTGCTACTTTTTAGATGTTCCGAAGTAATGTGTCGTAGATATTAAAACTGCTGGCCTCAGATACAGCGATGCTAATAAAAACATAATGGTTAAAATGCATTTCGTGTATAAGTCTGAGGTACAAGCACTCATACGATGCATTGGTAAGTTTTATTACTAGGCAAGTACCCCAAAGAAATATTATACTTTGATGCCCAACAAGGAATATATATATATATATATATATATATATATATATATATATATATTTGTACTACCCCCTTCTTTACTTTTTTTCGTCGCGCGCCTTTTCTTATAAATTTCAATGCTTTTTATATGATGTGCAAACACCTATTGCACGCCCCGTACTTTTGCAACGTTTGGTTGGTTATTTAATCAAAATTGTTTTTAAGATACCTCGACTATATGAACTCTTTATTCTCAGGGTATCCACCTACTTACCGTGGGTTCAGTGGTAAGTAGATGTGCAAGGCCCAACCAAACTGCACTCTCTTTTGTTTTAGTACTTATTTTTGAATCTAGTTTTGTATATGCCAAATTTTTATTATGATCAACGTTGCCTTGTGCCAAATTAATCTAATACCACAAATTTATGACTTTTGACGTTATAAGATATTTCACAGCACTCACCTGGATTATACTTTGTTTCTGGCCTCTCTTACTGCTGGCTCAAAATCATCGTCGCCGTATGCGCCTTTACACGGTTGCACTATCCTGTTGAATTTCCGTCTCGCCTCCAGGTATCTTTCTTTAATTTTGTTGCTCCCACTATCTGAAATAAATGACCCGAATTTTAGAATTTAGAATACCCGTTTATTTTACTTCCCCTGCGCTAATTCTTCCGTCGTAGTTTCTGCGTTGACTCTTCCACTTCCAATTGCTGCTCTTACGTGTTCTCCTAATTTCGCTCCTCTTGTTCCAAATTAATACGTCCGCCTTTAATCCGCACTCAATCCAAATCTATCGTCGTCCTGTTCAAAACCACTCAATGCCCCGCTACATATACATCCATATCCAAATCAATCTTCGTCCCTGTTTATAACCACTCAATACTCCGCTACATGTAAATCTATATCCAAATCAATCCCAAATATTCTTCCTTCTTACAATTCCAATCCGATGCCTTCTGCCTTTATCAATATCGTTCCAAATCTATCTTACTATCCGTCGCTTCGCCGTCGCACTAATACAAATCTTTACTCTTCCTTGTCGTCGCTATTACTTATTTATGTACCGATGCTGCTCTTTACCCTTCTTTAATAATCAAACTATTTCAAATCAAACACGTTTATTAATCTTCCAAAATCTTTACACAATTTAGCGCAGTTCTATAAAATACGTCTTTATACCAAAAATATTCAAAATAGACTCCCCTTGTTTACTTTCCAAGGTGATAATTACAACATTACTTTCCTACTACATTACAAATTACCTAAACTAAAACCGTCCAATAATATTTAAACACTAAGTTTGTGTCACACATACCATAAATTATGTCCTTTTACACTTTCATAGTTTACACATAATATTCTAGCATTGGTCCTAAATACTTTACAATCCTTCAATCACATTTGACACTGTTATTACTTATAATTTTGAGATTACATATTCGTCCAAAAGTTGATTCTAATTAAACAAAAGCCAAAATAAATCACACATGACCCTGGATCGGCGTGGTTGATAGTGGACATCCATAGACGCATCCGGTTTTCGGATGGCAAATGTACGTTCAATGGCCTATTAATTCTAACTCAGTATAAACCCTTGAGCACTGTGTATTTTATCACGTCATCAAGTCATTTTAATTTACCTCTTGGCACTTACATTTCAACTACCATTTTGAATACTTTAGCATATGTAAAATACGGCAAACGAACATTTTTAAATTATGGGATCAGATATATGGATCATTTTACTTGGCATACACTAGCTTCTACTAAACAACCCTTAGAACTCTTGGTAGCTCCCTCTGACACTACAATATGTATATATATATATATATATATATATATATATATATATATATATATTCTAGATTATCTAACAGTAAGCTGCTATACTGGTTTGTAGCTGACGATTCGACGACAGAACGCACTGTTACAATCTTAGCAGAATGTTAAAAGAACATACAAATTTAAATACGGGAAGATAAAAGTTACAGCCTGTGTTCCAATTTCTCATTCGACTGTCGAGATCGAGCACATATACAGTATATATAAGTTGTTCGTAGTGTTCTAAATTTCTATCTTTTTTAGGTTACTAAACGATAGAATAGTACAAGAGTTATACCAGGGAAGTTAGGCTCCACAAGGGAATCTTATCGGAAGTGTAATTACCCACGATATGGGTAGAGATGGAGCTCCAGCTAGCGCAATCAAGTTCCTGCAGATAAACCTCAACAAATCAAAGGCTGCCCATAATTTACTAGAAGCATTCGTGAAAGAAAACGATGTCGATGTTATAATATCTAGTGAGCCCAACAAAAGACTAAGTAAGACCTGGTTAAAAGACGAGGAACTAGCAGCCATAACGATTAAAAAAAGATGTTTGATATAAGTGAGATGGGCAAAGGGGATGGCTATGTATGGGTGCGCTTTGCATCTCCAAATGTCAATGTTTTTAGCTGCTATTGCTCGCCTAATAGAACGGCAGATGAGTATGTTGGGTTTCTAAATGCACTAAGAGATGAAATTAAATGCAAGAAGTGTCAAACCATAGTAGCGAGCGACTTTAATGCAAAGTCAACCGTGTGGGGTTCTACCCAGACAGATTAACGAGAAGAGATCATCCTAGACTGGATGGCCAGCCTCGACCATACACTAATGAACAGAGGTAGCGAACCTACCTTTGTTAGGAGAGGCTCCGAATCTATTTAGATCGGAAAATGGCCTCGACACCAATAGCAGCCGCCATCCAATCTGGCGAGTTGTTGATTGTGAGACGATGAGCGATCCCTGATACATCTCGTACCAGATAGGGTACAAGAAACAACAAGAAGAGATCCCAACGCAAGGAAGGTGCCTGGGAAAATTCGGCAAGGAAACACTTAAGACTGAGTTGCTGAAGGAACCACGCAATATGCATATGGATTACGACCGACTTATCGATATGCTGAAAAAAGCATGTGATAGAAAAATGCCCAAGAAAAAGATTCTACCCCTGGGACGTAAGCAAGTCTACTGGTGGACTGCTGAAATCTCTAATCTAAGATCTGAAGTCAACGCCGCCAGAAAACTGTATCAAAGAAATAGAAAAAGAACTCCTGATAACTGTGCGCAGGACTTACGATCCTTCAAAAACAAGAAGAAAGAGTTAAAAGAGGCTATAAAGATAAGTCAAAAGAGATGTTAGAGAAAACTTTGTAGCGAGGTCAGTAATGACGTTTGGGGCCTTGGCTACAAAATTGTAGGCCGGATGCTTAAACGATTAGCGAACGAGATCCTCCCATGGGATGAGGCAAAAAGTATCTTGGAATCGCTATTCCCACGCTGCGGAGGGGAGTCAGAAATGCCAGAGAGTTAGAGGTGCTGGAGATTGGCGACATCCCTCTATTCTCAAAAGAAGAGCTATGTAAAGCGGCAAAGAAGCTTAAACCGAGGAAAGCACCGGGTAAGGACGGCATACCGGTTGAGGCCATCCGGGTAATGGTTGAAACCGTACCAGGAATCGCTTTAGACGCCATGAACAAGATACTGGTAGATGGTAACTTCCCACAGAAAGCTAAATATGCAAAAGTGGTGCTCATAAGGAAGCCTGGGAAACCGCAAGAGATCCCTTCTTTCTACAGGCCTATATGCCTCATAGATACCGCGGCCAAACTGGCGGAACATATGATCAACCATCGAATAAAAAAAGAAGTTGATGATAAAGGAGGCATTTCCGGTATGTAGTTCGGTTTCAGAAAGGGTCGTTCAATTCTGGACGCACTCGAAGAGGTAGTGGGGAACGCCAAACACGCCATGAGGGGTACTTGGCGCACCCAGCAGTTGTAATTAATTGTGACGTTAGACGTCAAGAAAGTCTTTAATACCACATGAACGCAGTAAGGCGTTTTGGTATATCTCCATATTTAACTAGAGTAATTGGTTGCTACCTGAACAACAAATCGTAGATCTTTAGCAAGAGCGGGGAAAAGGGGTAGGCTACCTATGCGATGTCGGTCACAGCTGGTGTCCCACAGGGGTCGGTGCTTGGGCCCATTTTTTGAAATATCACGTGCGAAGGCGTCCTGAGGCAAGACCTGCCAGGAAGTACCCAAATTAGTTGCTTTCGCTGATGACATAGCACTAGTCACTGCAACGAACGATGAAATAGAACTGGCAAGAATAACAACAGGCCATAGAAATGGTGGAGAGGTGAATGACAGAGAATGGGCTATGCCTAGCACCGACCAAAACTGAGGCTATACTGATGTCTGGAAAAAGAAAAGTCAAGTCTTTCCAAATAGAGGTTGGGGGAGTGGAAATAAAACTCGAGATTCCGTTAGAAGTTAGGAGTTACCTTGGACAAAAGTCTTTCTTATAAGACCCATCTGGAAAACCAGGCCAAGAAGGCACAAACTGTCGCAAACGGAATCAGCCGCTTGCTATTATCAAAAAAAGGGGGTCCAAAAGCTAGCAAGAAACGAGTTCTTGCAGCGGTTACGGAGCTCCAATCTGAGCGAATAGCATGCAAGCCTACAACGAAAGGAGCATTATACTGAGGGTCCAGAGGCGCATGGCTTTTAAAATAGCCAGTGCGCAATAGCCGATGCGATCTTGGCAATTGTTGGAGTCATACCAATTAATTTAAGCGCCAAAGAGCGAAGGAACATGAGATTATTTAGTCTAAGCAAAACAGAACCGAGAGAAATAACTTTAAAGATCTGGCAGGCAAGATGGGACACTTCTGAAAAAGGTAGATGGACAAAAAGGATGATACCGGAGTTACAACCATGGTTGACTAGGAAACACGGGGAGATTGGACCCAGGTCTTGAGTGGACATGGTTGTTTTGCAAACTAGCTGGAAAGATTTGGGAAAAAAAAACGACCTATGCATCGTTGGTAGAGAAAAAGATGATGTAGAGCATCCTCTATTTGAATGTAATATATGGTATACGAAGAGGACAATGGTCAAGCTCTATGTGGGAGAGAAGGTAACGATGGGAAACATGATGAAATTCATGCTCGAATCATCAAAGAATTGGGTGGAGATAGATAAATACGTCACAAACGTAATATCTACTAAAAATTAGAGAGATAGCTGCAGAATGGAATCTGAAAAACCAGACCATGAGGATACTCGCACTAAAATCCATGCCAGTTAAATACCCTGAAGTAATACCTTGCGGTGGTCCCAGGGTGTTTCGTCACAAAAGGGAAGGGGGAAAGGGGTTTAATGGGGTATCACTGCTACCTAGGAGAGTCCCACACTCCTCGGCAATCGATGCCTTTGAGCCAGCCGGGGGTTAGGCTAAAACAGCTTCTCCTATCTCAAGGGGAAAAAAAGTACAAGAGTTATAGCAAGAAAGTTAAGTTCCAAAATTTTGGAATTAACCGATTTGAGCAAATTCATAACTAAGTGACAAATATATACTTATATAATAAAAAACAATAGAAACAAGATGCTGGGCATATCGATATACAATCATCAACAGTACGACGCAGCATAATATACAATATCACTTCCCGCATCATCAGACACACAGATATCATGTTGTTTCAGTATTCCCAAACGATAAAACATCGCCGGCGATGTTGCAGATCTACTACACACTTAAACATCGAACAGACTGATGGTAATAGTGCGTTTTAGTTTGGTCACATCAGGTATAAGCACCTACAGGACGCACTATTGAGTTTCACATAGTGTGCATTTGATAATGTAAAATATCATTTACATTAGATTCGGGCACATAAGTATGATTAAGACTTCCTGGCATTCTAAGAAACGCATCCTTGCCAACAATGTAACTGATCTCAGATACCTTAATACTTCCAACAAACTGTTGAAAATAGTGCACCTTGGACTGGTGTCGTCAAGCATGCTACGCAATTTGAAGCAATACAGCAGTTTAAAACCAAGCAAAATGAGCACGCCTTATTCTACCATAACCGGGCACCGAAGTATAACTCCACCTGCAGCGGGGTATGTATGGCACTTGTACTTCACCTGACCTTGCTGTTCCCGGTCCCAAGCCCGGATAAAGAAGGAGAAGCCTGTTTCTGTGCTCCACTTTGCTTCGTAAGCACTTCATTGTACTTATCCTTGGGTGGAGCACATTTTGTCTTTCCAATTAGGGTCAATTTTATACTCTTCTACTACGACTCCGGTTCTATTTCTTAGGTCCTGATTAGGTATTAAGTTTACCGAGGCCAGACAGACATTTTCACTTCTAATCTAGAAGCGAGAATGCCGGAGAATTCTCCGTTGCTTCGGCAAGCTGTCCCACGGATTCTAGGGCGAACAATTCTCCAATTAGCGGCTCTCTACTAGTACCGAACCAGGTCAGTAGAGTGGTTACTGCTACTTGAATTAGTACGGAAGACATGGAGTTAGATGCCTTAAAAGCATCACACATAATAGACAACAAGGAGATAAATTATAAACAACCAGACATAGAAGACAAAGTTAAACTATCTGACTTAAATCTTGAAGCTATCCTCAAGGAAAAGACTGAAAAAAGCGGCAGCAACCGCTGGATAGCCAATACAAGGAGAAAAATTTATTCAAACATAGTGGGAACGCGGCGAGATCACCCATAAAACTATTAAGAGTTTTCAGTCGGGGGAGCTGACCCTATTGAACGAGAGTATCAACTACTAACAGGCACATCATATGTAGCTTCAGAAAGAACAGAATTATTGGTAGATCAGAAAACAAAAAAGCGTAAGGCCAACAGCCTGTTGACTGAGAAATCGTTGCCCGAGCATAAAGAGCAGTTGGACATACAATGTGCTAAGATTCAAGAGATTCTGTATGGCGGCTATGGCTTTACAGAGCACAACATATACGTGCACGTACCAATAAAGAACTCTCTAAGGGTGTTAGTTGTCGCATTTGTGGATATGATAATGACACGTGAAATAGGTGACGATAATAGGAGAGTGGTGGAGATGGACCTACAAAAAAAAAGTTGCTTACCTGAGAGAGCAACTGAATAAATATTCAAGGAGAGGGTACACAAATAAGAACAGAAAAGAGGTTGCTATTATTAAATCGGAGATTGAAAATCTGAACGCAGAACAATCATGGGAACAGTGGCTCGCCATAAAAGATAGCCCATGGAATGCCAATACACGTATAATAACGGGTTATCCATTGGACGAAGGGGAGGTAAACACGAAAGTAGTCATGGTCGAAGCAGATGACCCTAGGATGGAATATTCCTACCAGAGGCAATACAAAGAAAGGTATCCGGAATTGAAAGAACTAACAGACGATATTGAAATACTAGAACAGAAAATCTGTATACGTTCTAGAAGATCGATCAAATTTAAAAAGAAAATTATTAAAATTAAAATCGATGGAATGGAAAAAGACTTGTGGGAAACGTGTGCCAAGCTAAAGGAACTGGCGGTAAGGGTTGAGAAGGTGGCTATCCACCAAATACAAGGACTACAAATAAACACCTGCCAAAAATGGTGGAATATGTGTTCCATGTAGCCGAAACCCAGCTTAGTATTTATATTAATCGAAGACAGTCGATAAATGAAGAATCGTTACTACCCAAACATAATACCTATGCTCTGATGGCACAACAATGAAATAAGGACTAAAAAACTGTTCTTCAAAACATTAGGGGTGGCTTTCAGGGCGATACTACGGTGACATGTATAAAATCGGTAATGCCTACCAGAAACGGAAAACTCCTTATAAAAACTCAAAGAAAAGTCCTAAGATAAATACAACAGGCCATTAAACAGACAAAAAAATACTTACATGAAACAAATGGGCACGAAAGAAAAGGTCAAAACGGTCCACATTAGAGGTATGACTAAATTCGAATTAATATACGCAATTGAGAATAAAATAGGCAGCCTGCAACACGAGGCGTGTAAGCTTAGTGAACTTCGGCCAGTTGTGACTGGTACTTCACTCACGCTGAATAAAACTGAAAAGGAGAAATTAGTAGGCGACGATCTGGTGCAGTGTAGAACGGACTTGCGTTTAAACGTGCAAGGATGTTTGCGCTGCAGGAGATAAGGCCATTTGGCAGCCGAATGTGGTGGGGCTAAATGTGGTAGGGATGGACACGGCAAGAGATTGAAAGAATGAAGAAAATTGTGGTGTATCGTGCGACACTGACATACCACTGGAGGCGGTAAATGCGAAGCATTTAAAAAGGTCCTGACTCTGGCACGACAGGATAGTAAAAGATCCATATATCAAATGTAAAGATGTATTCCAATATGTTTGAAAATAGCAATGGATAGTATCCAAAGTAATTTAAATCATATTAAACAGCCTATGACCTAGCTATGGCAACAGCCATAAAAAATAGATGTATTTTTTTAATTATAAGTGAACCACTACGTCTGAACCCCACTCGTAATACATATATAAATGATACCAAAACGGTCATGATTATCAATAATAATGCAATTGATAACCCAGACAGGAATATGGCACAGGCAGATAATATATATTCGTAGATACGACATAATATCGCTTAATCTCCGTCTACATCTCGCCAAGTTGCGGCATGGAAGCTTTTCTGGCTGATATAGATGATCTACAGCGGGTGATATTATAATCAAAGGGAGAGATGAGAGAAATAACAATTGTCGGAGATTGAATGTGAAGCGTACGGGTTAGGGAGGACAAATAGATACCGAACGGGGCAGAATACTACTAGAATGGAAAACTGCGTTAGATTTAAATATATTGAATGATGGAGATAAATTCGCACTAGTACTTTCAACAGGAGTGTTCTTTATAGAACTTACTATAGTTTCTAATGGCCACTAGTTGGAACGTGTTGGAAGAGGACACCTATAGCGGTAATCGCTGTCCTCTATCAGTTTAAAGGTCAAAATCCCAAAAACACCCGCGTGGATTTTTTGATGTACGAATCACCAGAAACTCTCTGAGCTTTAGTAAAATAATCAAGGACAACAGTACATCGCATCAGACGCTAGACTGTATTGTGAAAATCAAGAAAGCCACCTAAAGAGGCTAAAACAGAAACTCTACCCTACTGGTGGTCTGAGGAAACTATGTCTCTTATTATCGAGTGTCGTAGGAAAAGAAAGATCTACCAAAGGTTCCAATTTAGTAGCGAATTATGGATCATCCTGAAGGAGGATTATAAAGTTAGTAAGAAACAGCTCAAGTACACAATTACGGATCGCGAAAAGGACAGGTAGCGGGACCTGTGTGACAAATTGGAAACGGATATCTTTGAAGACGCTTTTAAAATAGTCCAAAATTAGCTAAAATCTAAAACACCTATTGCTGTATTGCCTATGCAGGATGAACTAGAAATCTTCGAAAAAATTTTTTTTGGAAGAGAAAGCAGAACGATGAGTGTTATCGTAGAAACTCTCTATACCAAAGAGGAACCAGACTGATATCTTTGAACACGCTTTTAAGATAGTCCAAAATTAGGTAAAATCTAAAACTCCTATTGCTGTATTGCCTCTGCAGGATGAACTAGAAGTCTTAGAAAAAATTTTTTTTTGAAGAGAAAGCAGAACGATGAGTGTTATCGTAGAAACTCTCTATACCAAAGAGGAACCAGACTGGGCGATTGGAAAGATTGAAACTGGAAAGCCCCATGACCCGACAAGCTACTGCCAGAAACAGGTAAAGCCGTTATAATAGATCAAGAGGAGCAAGTCTTGGATCTCTTTAACTGTAATCTGGAGGAAAATACTTTCCCACAGGAATGGAAGAGAGATTAATTGATACTGATCGCTATACAAAAAAAAACAATGATGAGTCGACGAAATATCGTCGAATATGGCTCCTGAATGTAATCTCCAAAGTATACGAAAACTTATTGAACGCCAAACTCCAAGAATACATTGGACAAATGGGGAGGGGGGGGGCTTGCATAACCATCAATATGGATTGACTAAAGGAAAAAGTACGGTACATGCCATACAAGATGCTAGATACAATACGAATAAATGAAGAAACATGCCGCAGGTAGAATGCACTAAATCTCATTGATGTCATAAGCGCGTTCAGTACGGCATTATAGAATTATATAGTCGATATATTAAGGAAATGGGAGATTTTCGATTACCTAGTGAATACAATACGCTCCTATCTGAGTATTAGGAGTATTAGACTAGGAAATAACGTCAACAGAAAATTCTGGGGTGGGGTTCCACAGGGATCAGTACTTGGCTCAACACTGTAGAACGTTCTTTATTATGACGCGATGGAACTAAAGGTGCAGGAAGGCACGACTTTATCTGCTTAGTCGACTATCTAGCAATAGTAGTTAGAGCCAAAACAGATGTAAAACTAAAGCAGATAGCAAACGAAAGTATACGAATGGATGTATTGAAATATACTCCCGATTGCCCCGGAAAAGACCCGGGCAGTCATTTTTAACCTGATCCGTAAAGCCAAAATATAATCTTAGATGTGAATGAACACAATATTAGTCCTGCCTCTACAGGTAGCTACCTAGGAGTTACTATTGATTACGAGCGCATCTTCACCAAACATGCGAATGGCATCTCCAACAAGGCCAAGAACGTTATTAATGCACTGTGTGCTATATTAACGAACGTTAGAAGACCTGGATCCCAAAAAGAGGAAAAGCCTTCATGCGTGCGTACAATCTATCCTGCTGTATGCTGCGCCCGTATGGAGCTCGGCACTACGTATTCGGCGATGCGTAATAGAATTAAGGAATAAAGGATTACGATGACCAGAGTCTGTAGTCTCTATGGTACAGAGGCCACACAGGTTATGTCAGGCTTCTACCCCATTGACTTGCTGGTAGAAAAATGTGCGAGGATTTAAAAAAAAAAGGCATAACCCAGAGGTGAACATACAGTAGTTGAGAGAACGAGGCAGAGGAAATACTATGGATAAGTAGCAAGATTGATGTTGGTAATGTTTAGGTTTAAGAGGGGATTTATAGCTAGGTTCCATAGGGTGGTTGATAAACGGAATCCTTGTGGATATCTTTGTGTTAGGGATTTGGTTACGAAGTGATTGGTTGTCGCGAGCAATGCAGTTCGGGATGCGAAGAAAGCATTTTGTAAATGTTGGATGGGAAAATTGCTTGTTTGATTTGGTTTAGGATGATAGATCGCGAAAGAAAGTAGAAGGCGGATTCGAAGTCTATGAAGCGGGCGAGGGCATATTTGTATGGAGAGGATTTTGATGTAGGAATAAGGGATCTAATGGTATTTTCAGCACAGTGATTTTGTCTGAAGCCATGTTGGTTTGGAGATAGGACGAAGTGTTTTTCTATTTGGGAGTTGATTTTTTGGAGTATCATATGTTCGAGGATTTTGCATAGGGAGGAAAGTAAGACAATAGGTCGATAGGAGGAGGGATTGTTGGCGAATTTGTTAGGTTTGGGGATCAGTGAAATAATTGCTGGTTTGAAAAATCAGAGAGTGTTCCTGCCAATAAACATTTTCAGAAAAGTATGTGAGTGCATGATTTGAAGACTGGCCAGGATTTTTGAATAATAAAATTAGTAATTTGGGTAGGACCAGGTGCTTCTAGGCGATGAAGTTTGGCTATTGATAAGTCTAAGTTTTTAATCAGTAGTTCTGTGTCTGGTGCTGTAGTGGGAGGGATTATTATGTTGTCTGCTATTTGCTGTTGTTGTATGTTATATGCAACTAATTGGAGAAGACAGAAAAAACAAAATTAATTTTGTGGTCGTGCTGTTTAGACTCCACATATTATCTTACAATCGAGAAACCGCCAAGGTAAACACACCTATAAAACCTAATTAATTCGAAAATACCGATCAATGATGGATAATGCTATAACGATTAATAAAAGTTACATTGTTTAATATAAAAACAAGTTCAAGTCAATTAATATCCTCTCACGCAAACTTGAACAAAATTGCAACTTTTAAATCTTTTCGAATTATAGAGACTAATTTATTATAAAATTCCCTACAGCTTTTAAGAAATTGTAGTTGTTTGTATTCATTTCCATGTTACAGTGTTGCAAATTGATATATTCCTCATAATAAATGTGCAGTTTTTGTTATGCAAGATAAAAAAAAACCTTAAAAACTGTCTTATAATGAGGCTGAAATGCCCGGAACCATATGATAAATAGGCGAGTTATTTATTTCATGGCTTTATTATTACAATGCATTCGTGAATTTGAGCTTCGCTTCTTAACCTCGAGAATTATAAGAATAAATTATTACGTGTCTCCAGTCCCATACAATTAGGTTTAAATAAATTTATTCCAGAACAGTTTGTAGATCTGTAGGTTTTTGCTAAAATTATATTAATAGTAAAATAAAAATCATTTTAATTCTAATCCAGTGATTGAATAGATCTGGTATGCTAAAGTTTATGCATCTACCTGTCTTGGGTCGATGACGGCTGTTATAGATGTTCTTGATGTTGTGATTTATTGCAGCTAGGAACGCCTTGCGAAATTTCAAATCAGACCCCTCAGTGATAGAGAAGGAGGGTATTGCTGGTAGATAACGAAGAAATGAAACCGTCCAGCAACTAGTCCAATCGGTCCTTTGTACCATTTCCGGTTCTCCTCTTTGTGACTACCATCCCATTCCTCTGCATCTTCTTTGTTCTTCGTTCCCGTTTCCAAACCTACCCTACTTACTAACATTATTATTACGTCTAATCAGCGAAGAAAAGTCAACTCCCAGCTTAAACGATGCGAACCCAGAACTCTAAACTTTGATGCACCCTCATATTGTCATGAATAGTTGCAACGTCTTGAATTGAATTGAAACGTCTTTATTATTAAACTAAATATACATTATAAGATACAAAGTTTTGATACAACCTGCATCAAGCGCGATTAAGGCCATTAGGCCCTGTCTTACACCTAACTTGCATACACCTGTACTCTTGAATAAGATAAAAAAAAATAATAAAAGAAATCACTACACACACGCACACACTCTCACACAAACGCACCCTACGCCACACACATGCACACACAACACACACTTACATGCACACACAACTCTCTCTCACACATACAAACCCACGCACACACTCATCGAGCATCAGTTTAGGAAAATGCACTTGCCTCTACACCTGAAAGTTTAAAAGATGTTTCTGCAAGAGTTTACGAAAACGTTGCACGGTCGGAGCCTGCCTAATATCAAGAGGAATAGTATTCCACAAGAGGGAACCGGAAACAAGAAAAGACAAATGGAATGTATGGGTATGGTGTATGGGGATAGATAGCAAGTCATCACGCCTAGTGTTATAGCGCCGATTTGAAAGAAAAGAAAAATGTTGGCTTAGGTAGAACGGGTTGCGGTTAGAAATAAGTTTATAGACAAGCACTGCCAAGTGAAGTCTTCGCCTATTGTTTAGTTTAAGCCACGACATTCTTGTGTAAAATGGGGTGACTCTTTCCCAATATTTTAGTTCGAAGATAAACCGTACACAACTATTTTGCGAGCGTTGTAGACGTAAACTTAAATTAGATGAAAGATTGGTATATAATGCATCGCAATAATCGAAATGTGGAAGAATTAATGATTGTACTAACTTTAACTTTAATTTAGTCGGTATAAACCGTTTTAGACGCTTAAGAGTATGCAGAGTAAATAGAACTTTTCTACACACGCTTGATACCTGATCTTTCCATCTGAGGTTTGGATCCAACAGGATACCTAGATTTTTAATTATAGGTGAAAAGTTTATGTTTGATTTACCAAGCATTAACATGGGAAGATCCAAGGACTGAATTGATCTAATTAAATTTTGTGTTCCCAGAAGCAAAGCCTGGCATTTGGCCGGATTTATGGTTAATAAATTATTTTTACACCAATCGTCAACCCTTGATAGGTCATCATTAACTGCCTGGAACGCTTCAATTATTTCTGTTGGAGAAAAATGGAAATAAATCTGCACGTCATTTGCATAGCAGTGGTAACGACAAAACTTCAATGTTGTGGAAAAGTCTTGAATGTACAAGCTAAACAAAAGGGGACCGAGTACACTGCCTTGAGATACGCCTGTAACCAGGTCAACAGATTGTGAAATGTGACCATTTTCATCTTTAACTTGCTGCGTGCGTTGTGATAAGTATGATTCTACCCAAGAGATTGCTGACTCTGAAAAATTATTTAGACATTTTAATTTAGTTAAAAGGATGTTAAAGTCAACACTGTTAAAGGCTGCACTGAAATCTAATAAAATCAGTAAAGTAAGTTTTTGACAATCCATGGCCTTTCTGACATCATCAGTTACCCGCAGAAGCGCAGTACATGTACTATAATTCGCACGGAAACCCGATTGGTATTTGTCCAGTAATGTGTACTGTTTTAAAAATAACAATATTTGATCAAGTGCTAGGTATTCAGCGGATTTTGAAAGCGCTAGTAAAATGCTAATCGGACGATAATCATCTGGACCTAAAGGGTTTGCTTTCTTTGGTAATGGCCTAACTATGGAGTGTTTCCATACTAATGGAAAACGAGCAGTGCTAAAAGATGTATTAATTATACTTGTTAAAGATTCTAGAGCAATTGGGCAGATTTGTGTAAGCATTGAGCTCGATATTTTATCAAAACCCAAAGCTTTTGATTTAATGCGCAGAACAGACTTGTGGACATCATCGGTCGACACTTCAGTAAACACAAATTGTGGAAATGAAAGGGGCGGTATACTGATTAAGCGTTTGATAGTATTTAGTTTAGCTGTATTGTCTTGCATCTTTAATGCAGAAAAATGTCGATTCAGTGTATCTACATGTATGCTGTAAGGCATCTGCAATAATGGTTTTCCTATACCAGCTTTCTTTAAAGCAGCCCAAGTCCTTCGGGAATCGGTATATGAAGCTATAGAATGATAATATTTTAATTTAGAGTTTCTGATCAACTGCTTGGTCCTATTACGTATACTTTTGTAACAGTCATAATTCAACGCAGTATTAACTTTCTTATAAAATGCAAGTGTACTGTCTCTCATTCGTCTCATTTCATTAATTTTAGGGGTTAACCACGGAGATTTTGGTCTAGTTACCCTAACTGTTTTAAATGGAGCATGAATGTCAAAAATATTGTTAACAAGTGTATTGAACTTGTGGAGTTTAGCATCAACATCTGCTTCCTCATCGATTTCATGCCAGCTCGCACGTTCTATATCTGTCTGTAGAAGTTCAGAATTAACACTCTTAAAATCCCGGTAAATAATTAATTTAGGTTGAAATTTATATGTTTTAAGTGAATATGATACAAAAATAAGATCGTGTTTAGAGATTTCTAATATCGGTATTTGTCCAAAATTTAGTGCTCTGTCCTTGTTCGAAATTATAATATGGTCAATAATCGATGAAGAAAGGGGTGCATGGTGAGTGGGTTCAAGTGGTAAAATGCTAAGATTACATGCATCCATCATAGTTCGAAAATAATGGACCTCGGAAGTATCATTCAGTAAATTGATGTTCCAGTCTCCAAGCACGATTATATCTGTATAATGCGGGGCATATTGAAAAATTACCTCCTCAACATCAACCAAAAACCCAATTTTTGGGGGCTTATAAACAACTCCAACTAGAACTTTTGCCTGCGCAGCTACAATCTCAAGAAAAAGAAATTCCGGACGCGCCTTATACATGGAGGGGGAAGATGCAATAAATTTACAATTAAGATCATTACGAACATAAAGAGCCACCCCTCCACCACTATTCCCTGTTCTATCGTTTCGTATAACTTTATATCCTTCTAACTTGACCAAGGAATTAGACAAAGTTGGTTTCAGCCACGTTTTTGACACAGTAACACAGTGTGGAAGACAAGACTCAAAAAGGTACAGAAACTCATCTAAATGAGAAAGTAGTGAGCAGGCATTAATATGACAGCATTGAAACGATTTCGTATGACGAGAGAGTGATTGACAAAGGAGAGCGGAACAAGACGGGACAGGTGGCAGGGAGTAGGGTTGTTCTAGATCAATACCAACAACTCTTTCAGGAAAATCCAACTCAATTAAGCATAAATCAGAAAAATTTTCAGCCATTAATAAATTTCACCCACAAATAAAAAAATAAGTATTTCAATATAGGGCAAACCACTTTACCAAACAGTATAAAGCAATGCATCCCTGTAACTAAGCTCGAATATTCACACTTATACACATACCCGCACACATTCTTAACTACAAACACTAACCGTAACAAACGCTTAATACTAAACCTAATCATAATAATAAACAGACAGTACAAACAAATAAGCGCAAAACAAATAAGCGCCAAAAGCAAAACAAGATATAATGCGATATAAAGGTAGCCAGCCTATACTATATAGTTAGCTCACAAAATCAATAGCAAATATCAAATATCAAATGACAGTAACAAATACAAATGTAGTTGAAAAGAAACGCCAGATTATATAATATTATAGAGCACCCTATCTTATCATATAGCTATCAGAATAAGGCGGTAGATATCAGGCAGACAACTTAATTACTTTTACTTTGACTTCGAGTACTATATTTAACTCGTTTAATTGAATAGTAGTAGACACCAATTTACTCCTGCTTTTAGAGCATCGCGTTTTGTCTCACAGAATGATAAGGTATCAGTCACTGTAACCTGTAGTCGATGAGAACACCAACCAACACAGTAAACGTTGCCAAATATTTCTTTAGGAATCATGACTTCCTGATTTGTGTGGTCAGGCTATGTTGTTTTGACTGCATCTATTTACATTACGTGCGGTACAAACACGACTTACAAGATGCACCCTAGTTTATTTTGAGATTTTATTGTTAAATTTCTGTATTTCCACCGTATAGGAAAGTAACGAACAATAAAAACTCATAGGAAATTTGGATAACACTGAAACATGGAAAACAGTAAGGTCATTGCAATATTTCTTGGTCTACTTCCACCCTATACGAGCAGTATGAACAAACGTTTCAAATATTCAGTTTTTAATGTTCTCTAATATTCACAAACGTCCTAAAGTGAACTCAAAGTCTAAAGAAAATCATCAGTAAGAGAACTGGTACGCCCTAATTAGGCGCATCCCTAACGTGATAAACAATATTTTTAGTAAGAAGCAAGAAACTTCTTTTCACCAATCGGCTCAAAACATCCACTAATCGAAAAATCTTGATGATTTGGGTCTATTGATCTCAATTTTTGTTTAACGAAAAGCCTCAGTCAGGAGTTTTGATCAAATTTTTGATATCTATACTGTAAAAATGGTTTTTATAAGTGTATATTTTAACAACAAAGTCAATTATATATATAACTTATTTTCAAAATTTTTAAAATACATTAAATTAATTCACAAAAACAGTTTTTGTAATTAATTTAAATTATACTTGTCCTTGATTTTCTTCATCGCGCCGAACTCTTTTGTAATTAATTCAAACTATACTTGTCCTGAATTTTTTTCATCGCGCTGAACTCTTTTTGCGGCTTTTATAGGCCATGCCTAATCTACAGATTAAAACCATCCAATTTTCTTATGCCTCGCCGTATATTTGACTTTCATTTAATCATTTACTTCCTAAGATATTTTGCGTGCATTTTCATGTGGGTTATGCACTTTTTTCTAACTGTAGTTTTTTCTTACTGTAGTCATTTCTTACAACATAAGAGTTTGATCTGTGGCTGAACTGAAGCTTATAGAGTTCTGTGACCGTCGTTCCAACAACACCTAAGCAGATATGACCGGTAGACTAATAGATCGTTGGGAATAAATGCAAACATTGGTCGTAATCCCATTGATTTCTTCATTCCCAAAATTTGGTTGACTGTGGCAAAACAACTTATGCAAAGTTTCAGATTTCTAAGTATACTCCTAGTAGGACATAAACAATAGATATTGCATCAAGAAAAATTTGGCAAAAGAGCACTAGTCATAGAAAAAAAATGTTTAAACGAAAGAGATTAGGAAGCAGTGGAGTAAAGTACCATAAGAAAGCTTGTTGCGTTTATTTTCAATATAAATTAAATACCCCTTTTTCTCCCTTGTTAATTCATTACTCGTTTGAATAAATTCTGTTTCAATCCTTAAATTCTTCAACAACACCATATATAGTATATCTGTTCAGTATAAGCCCGCTTAACATAATTTAACTCAAATCCACATTGTTTTTAAAACGAAAATTTATTCCCTAAATTAAATAGTCAATACCTTGTTTTAGGTATCCGGTAATTTGTTAAACATTCCGATAACGTATAATTGCTTCTTATGTGTCTTCCATCTAAACCTTCGTCTAAATAGTGTATTGAACTATCCGATAAAATCGCGCTTTTGATAACACGAGGATTCGCAGTACGAATTCGTGTTATTTTAACCAATTTTTAATTTGATTCTGCAGCTTATGCTTTGAAATATTTTCTACAGCGATGCACGTTTTGTTGTTCGACATTCTAATCAGATTATCTTTTTAGTTTTTAGCTGGAGGCCAAATTGGTTCTTTCTTTTTATGTAGACCCAACTGTTCTGTTCCACAGACCAACTGCTGTTGCATGCAGATTGCTAGTGCCGTTATGGTAACAGGGTAAATGAACCCCGACGACCGTGGCGATGCGGTGCTGATTCATTCCCGGGGGCGTGCAAGCTAAGTATCCAAACACATACAAGTATACAACTTGTTTTCTTTTGTGTATATCAATGACATATTCCGTATCAGCGTTTGGTGTAGTTACGTAAATAGGCTGTTAAAACCCCAACTCCAATATGAGTTATCTTCTAGAGGATTTGATTCTGACATTAAAGTCAAGAGATTGGGTAAAACCGTCCGCAACGCGATTCAAGTGGAAATGAATCAATCTTTTACTCCTAGCCCGTATACAATTACGGATATAGAGGATCGTGAGACGATTAAACCCGCGCTTACTGAACTTGGACTGTCTTCTGACGATTTTACTGGGGATGTTATTGATAATATGTTCCCATGTTTACGCTCCTTATGGGTACACATTCAGTGACGTTGTAAATTGATGTTGGCTAGCTCTGAGGAGGAAGCCCTTATGAAAAATAAATTATTATTCGCTTTACAGACCAGTCGTTCAAATGTGGAGGTCACTGTTAGAAAATTCAAACGTGTTACTTTTGCTGATTTTAGTCAACAGTTTTCTTCCAGTCCTCAAACTCTGAATGTAGCTACCGCCGTTACCGAAGAAGTTCCTTATCTTTCTTCTGATTCCGAGGAAGAATTGAGTACTTCTACTGCTGGCAATACTATGGGCGTCGCCGTGGATCAATGTGGTAAGCGTAAGACTACGGATCCCAAGGTCCTGGGTTCAAATCCCGACACGGCCGACTGCTTGAAAAATGACAGGTAAGCATTTTTCACAAATCTTACGCCCTCGTTCGGATGAGAGATTAAATGGAGGTCCCGTGTGTGAGTGTTGTCACGCACGTTAAATATCCCTACCTTGCCTGGAACGGCAAGGGTTCGGCAAAATTCTAAATTTCCAGGCAACAAAAAAACTCGCTTCCTGGCCAATGTAGTACCTTCGGGTGGAGCATTGGAAATGTAAATTCAATACCAATACTATGAATAAAGGATACCCGCTTGCTAAATTGAATGTCTCTTTTTCAGGTGAAGGTTCTCTACCGGAATTCTTATTTCCTATTAAGGAAATATGTGTTTCGTATAATTTTTTTTGCTCGGCAACTTTTTCGTTTTACTCCGCAATTACTTATCGGAAAGGCTTAACTTCTCTTCCGAGCACATCAGCGCTCCCTCAAATAATGGGACGACGCTGTTACTTTATTAAACTCAGAATTCCTACCCCCTGGATTTTGCTTATAAGTCTGCTATTATTGAGGAAAATACTTTTACTTCATATAACCGAGTTGTTAAAGTTTCTCCTGCGCCTTCGTACTTCCTACTGTCCTTATTCCTAGTTCTGTTTCTACTCGTCTGGTCGTATGCTGTAATTGCGACAAACCTGGTCATGGTTCGACTCGTTGTACTCATCCTAAAGTACTCCACTGTTATGGTTGTGGATATAAGGGAGTTACTTGCCACAACTGTCCACACTGTCATCCTACTCCTAATAGGTTTTCGAATAATCCTTCAAATTCTGCCCTAAACTCTAGATCCCTAATTTCTTCTGCTTCTCACGCTACGTTCTCTCCTATACTTCATTCGAGTCATCCTGCTCCTACTATCAAAACCTATTCTTTTTTGGCAAATATAGCTTCGAACAAAATTTCTTCCGTCTCTAGTTCTACATCCTATTCCACTCCTCCTTCTGCTAGCCCTACTTATTCACTCTCACCCCAAACTGTGCCTCTACCACCATTACAACCCATGCTTCAAATTAGTGACTTGCAGATAGCTTCTAAAGAGTTTGTTCTCGCTTTCTTAAACGATCCTAGTCAAGAAATTCCTATCGTGTCTGCAACCACACATGTCGCTGAAGTGACAAAAACTTCTAACTTGGTTAGCGAAGGTCCTAAAGAAGTTCTTGAACCTGTATCTTTAATGTCTGTTGTTGTTGCTGTCAAAATTTTACATGTTCTTGCTTTCATAAATTGTTCTACTCAAGAAATTTCTGTCGTGTCTGCAATAACGGCCGTAGCTAAAGCGACGATAATTCCTAATACGGATAGAGAAGGTCCTGTGGAAGTTAGTGAACCCGTAGCTGTAATGCCTATTCCTGTTGTCGTACAAGTTCTGCCATATCCTGTTTCGTTATCTACTATTATTAAGGAATCAATTCCTATTGTGGCGAAAGTTTTGTTTGTTCCTACTCCGTTGTCTATCAGTGATGAAGTCTTGCTTGATTTCACTGCTTTATCGGACGTTGATGAAACGTTACCTACTTTTACTCATTTTTCTCATGCTGACAAAATGCTACTTGCTTCTGTTCTTTTAACTAAGGTTGGTGAAATCTTAGCTGAGGTCCTGTCATCTAATGTTGACGAAGGTCAACCTGATTCTGCTTCCTTATCTATTGTGGATAAAGTCCTTCCTGATGCTGTTTGTTCCTGTCAAGTTGATGAAATTCTGTCTGGTGCGGCTCCTTTCTTTCATGTTGATAAACTTCATTCGACTCCTTTGTCTCACATTGGCGAAGTTCTACTTGATACTGTTCTTTCTTGCAAACGTTGATAAACTCCTACCTGGTTCTGCTACTTTATGTAATATAGTTGAAGTGTTATCTGTTCCTGCTCCTTTTCCTAAAGCTGAGATTCCTACAGCCAATGCTGTTTTCTTTCCTTACTGTGATACTTCTAGTCCTTTATCTAAAATCGTTGAAATTTTATCTACTTCTTTCCCTATATCTCGCGTAACTGAAGTGTGCTTTGCTTGTGTCTCTTTTCGTAAAGTTGATTCTTTTACAGCCAATACTTTTTCTTTATCTACCGATGACTTTCTTACCGACAATTGTTAAAACAAACAATTTTCTTCTATGCCGCGTTTTGAGTTTTTTAAACTACCCTTGCCACCTCCTATATCGCGTGCTACCACTACTACACCCCCACCACCGTGTGGTTCCGCGAATAGAATAGTCCCACGGTACGACCTACCTGTCGTAGGAGGCGACTACAGCGGTGCAACGCATACACACACACTTTATATACGTCCAATCCATACCCACACACTTCATAAACAAACGTTCTACTTAGTTCTTTCTTTCGTTTTTTCCTTGTACTCCTTGTGGTTCCATGGTACAACCTACCCGTCGTAAGAAGCGACTACAGCGCTCCAACACAACACATACACACACTTTATACACGCGCTACACATACACACACTTCTTACACACCCACACACACGCTCACACTTTATACACGCACAACACATACACACACACTTCTTACCCACCCACACACATACACATATACACACACACACACGCACGCACACACATACTCATACATAACTACACTGGGATTCTGTTTTATTTTCTAATGTACGATTCTTATTTTTTTTTTTTGGTTTGGTACTTGGTGCTTGGTGTTATTCTTTTTGGTTTTTTTTTCGTTCCTTTCGTTCCACATTCCTCTTCTTTTTCCTGTTTCTGGTCTTCTTTGCTGTCGGTCCCTAGTCCGATTGTGTGTCGTTCATCCGCTCCTATGGTAAGTGCTTACTAGTCCGTTTATCTATCTTCGGAAGCCACAACTTAGTCGACTTTAGGTCTAGTTAGCTATTCATTTCTTTGGTTCTTCGGTTTTGGTTATCACAGTTTGTAGTACATCATTTCTTTTACCAGCGCTCTTCCTCTCTTCCTCTCGTTCCTTTGCATACTTGAGGCTTGACCCTTGGGTCCTTTTTTGGCTGGTACTGTTGGTTTTCTTTCTCGCTTCTTTTCCTTACTTTTGGTTTTTCTGCAGGAAACCAATCTTCTTTTAAGGTCGAAGACTTTCCTGTTTCTTTACAAGGAACATCCGTCCTTAGACGACTTTTTCAGTGTCAATGCCGTTCCAACTTAGTCCTCGTTGCTTGCTTCCCTTCTTTCCTTCCTTTTTTCTCTCTTCTATTATTGGTTCTCCGAGCCGGATAAGCATTTTTTTTGCTGCTTTTGGAGTATTTTCCTTTGTTTTTCCCCCTTTAAGCAAATTTTTTTTTGGGTTTTTTTGGTCGCCCCACTCTCATTAGTTTTGTTTTCCTACCCGGACCTGTTAATTTTGCTGGGGGAAGGGAGGGGGATTTGTTACGTTTACTTTCAACATAAACTAAATACCCCTTTTCTCCCTTGTTAATTCATTACTCGTTCGAATAAATTCCGTTTCAATTCATAAACTTTTCAACAACACCCTATATAGTATACCTGTTCAGTGTAAGCCCGATTAACATAATTTTAACTCAAATCCACTTTGTTTTTAAAACGAAAATTTATTCGCTAAATTAAATAGTCAATACCTTGTTTTAGGTATCCGGTAACTTGTTAAAAATTCCGATAACGTATAATTGCTTCTTATGTGTTTTCCATCTAAACCTTCATCTAAATAGTGTATTGAACTATCCGATAAAACCGTGTTATCCAGTTTTAATCGCACTTTTGATAACGCGAGAATTTGCATTTCGAAATCGTGTTATTTAAACAAATTTTTAATTTGATTCTGCAGCTTCTGCGTTGTAATATTTTCTACAGCGATGCACGTTTTGTTGTTCGACACGTAAGAAGTATCTTGCGTGTATTCGGTGAGTTTTCCCGCGCTTACCCACTCTAATCAGATTCTCTTTTAGCTTTTAGCTGCAGGTCAAATTGGTTCTTTCGTTTTATGTAGGCCCAACTGTTCTGTGCCACAGACCAACTGCCGTTGCATGTAGATTGCTAGTGCCGTTATGGTAACAGGGTAAATGGACCCCGACGACCATGGCGTTGCTGTGCTGACTCATCCTCGACGGTTTGCAAGCTAAGTATCCAGACACATACAGGTATTCAACTTGTTTTCTTTTGTGTATATCAAGGGCATATTCCGTATCAGAGTTTGGTGTAGTTACGTGATAAGAAACGTGACACTGTAGAACTACTGTTTGTTGCTGCGAATCGATATTATCGCTCTACAGGTGTGATGTCACATTGTTAAAAATGTTTGACAGATACACGCTTATTCTTTTCTACTGATTGGTTTATTTTACAAACGGCATTATGTACAATTTAAAAAAGAATGTTTGACAAAAGCTCTCACATGTTTATTTACTACTGATTACTTTTATTTTGTGTAAAATACGAGAGCGCACTTCGTATCTAAATTACTCAATTGTTCATATCACATAATTGTTTGCTTTGAAATAGTAACGCTTGATTCATTACTTTTGCTTGTTTGTACAGAATCCTTTATTTATTCTGATTGTTAATAGATAATCGTGGGGTACTTGCTTTTTTTTGTTTTTTTTTGTATTTAGGCGAATCCTCTACTCTCCGCGTTTGATAGTTAGCCTGGTATTTAAGTTTCTTCCGGCTACGTCTAGTTACGTAGCAAGCTGCTTTGAAGGAAACAATGTAACTTTAGCACATTTCTTTATGCTGCATATTGTCAATGGGAAAACATGTATTTAGTTCAATCTCGTATAAATAAATTACATTCTTTATTGTAGTCTGTATTTGAGTACTTGTTGGGTGTGGTCGACAAACAAACAACTTTTGTCAAATCACGCATTGTTGAGTAAGCTATGGCAGTCAACAAAAAAAAATATATAACGTGCTGCGGTTGCTCAGTCTTTTCACCATATTATAACTATATCTTTGAGCAAAAATTATTCAATAAATGTTAGGAACACAACAGCAGGAACACCAACTGTTAAGTCATATGACCACAACAATCACAGCGATTTCCAACGTCCAACCATATGTGCTGCCTGACTGTCAATTCATAGCTGTACAACCTCTTAACAAATCATTATCATCATTTTGTTTTCGATCTTACTTAGGGTCGGTTTGACGCAGCTCTAACTTCTTTTCTATTCTGTACTAATCTAAAAAGTTCTACATACCCTTCACAAATACAATTAAAATATTATTCTCAAAATATTCGTTTTGGCTTCTAAAATTTCACAATATCATCTAAAAGGTTATAAATTTATTCATAAATCCGGTATAACAAATCGATCAGTCACTTTGTATCTCTTCAACTACGCCTTCAAACTCTTGTTCAATATCTATTGCTGGTTGCAAAAAAATTAGCTTGTCCTTTGTGATACTTTTTAAACACATTGTGTATAATAACCACTACCTACCATTTTTAACAGAACCAATTTCCTCTCACGCACGCCTAAAAATATATGCAGCATTTTATAAATCACTCCGAATTATGCAGATAACGGAAATATATTAACTAAGCATCATGCAACTTTTACCAAAAAAAGAAACTTAAGGCCATGACCCGTTCGAATAATTTTAATGTTACAATGTAGCAAATTATTATAAATGATTATTTGATGCACGTCAAAATAAAAGAACCATGGGGGCTCGATGGAGATCTGTGCTTAATAATTCAATTCGTGACTACACCAGATGAATGCCTAAAATAAGGTTTGGCTGGCATGCAAACACGATCGTCATGTAGCTATGTTGATATAAAAAATTAAAAGTTTGTCGTTTTGTAAGGTTAAAGATGATCGCAGATATTAAATAGGTACTCGTTCGGAAACAAACACTGGGCAAAAGGGTGAATGAATTTGGAGTAACGTTAAAAACGTAGCTGTGACTACCACTGAACCGGCTGCCGCCAATAACTATAATTAATATAAAAAACAAAGACATCGAGGTCGCGCTAAAAATGTTTACATAAAAGTTGTAGCTTGTTCAACACAATAATATTTATTCGGCGACTCTTTGAAAAATTTCTCTGTTGTAGTATATCGTCAAAAAAAATTAAGAATTAAAAAAATTGTTTTGAGAAGCCAACAAAAAATTTCTGAAATAAAAGTTTAACTTTACGGCCAATATGCTGATTTTTATTTTGGGACCCTGTTTTCGAAATCTTTCCGTTTCCTTTGTATCGGCAAAAGAAAATTTTAAGACAAAGAAAAATATTTTGAGGTCCTAAATAAAGTATGACCAATATAATAATTTAGCAAATTTATTAAGCCATTTCGAATAACCCTGCATCTTGCTGAAGTTCTCGATTACTAGAACAGGTGAAATAGCTTGCGTGTTCTAATGAGGTAAAGGACCAAACTACAGGTCCAACCAAAGTAGTAGGGTCGTTAGTGAGAAACCAAACTAAGACAGGTCCCCGAAAGAGGGCTGCGGCTTTTTCGGTACTTAGATTGGCAGCGACTATAGGGGTTGGTATGGCAGTCTAAGACATATACCGCGATGTGGATGGCAACGGGAAATCCCCACATTACCTCCCAAATACACAACTTACTTAAACTGCAATAAACATGATGGCATTCTCTGGGGTAAAAGATTCCGGAGTTAAAATAGTCTCCATTCGAATTTCCGGGAGGGGACTACTTCGGAGGATGCGATCGGAAAGTTAAAAATAAGAGTCGGGAACATTCTGCGAGTCGGAGCGTGGAATGTTAGAAGTATGAAGCAAGTAGGTAAGCTAGAGAACCTAAAAATCGAAATCAATAGGTTACCACTAGACATAGTAGGGATCAGCGAAGTTCGGTGGCCAGAGACGGAGCGTGGAGACTTCAGGGTAATTCATACAGGAGCAGAGTAAGGAAATCTGGGTGTGGGGATAGATATGCGGAAAAAAATAGGATACTGTGTAGAAAATTACTTACAAAAGAACGAAAAAGGACTCATGGTTAGATTAGAATCTAAACCGGTAAATACAGTAATAATACAAGCATACATGCCTACCTCTAGCTACAGTCACGACGAGGTAGAAGCGATCTACAAAGATATCGAAGACATTAAGATACGTAAAAGGACATGAAAATTTAATAATTACGGGGGATTTTAATGCAGTAGTAGGTGAGGGTAGGGAAGGAGCGGTAGTAGGTTTATTTGGTTTAGGCACGAGAAACGCCAGGAGAAATAGGCTGGTAGAATTTCGCAAAAGACAATCTAATCATCACAAACACATTATTTCAACATCATGCTAGAAGACGATATACGTGGAAGATGCCACAAGATATAGGAAGATATCAAATAGATTACATTCTTGTTAGACAACAGTTTAGGAATCAAGTAAAGGACTGTAGAAGCTATCCAGAAGCAGATATAGACACTGATCACTATCATCGTAACTATGATGACCACACTTAAATTAAAAAATTTGAAAAAAAGAAACGGAAAAAGGCACTTTGACTTTGAGAAACTAAAAGATAAAAATATTCATGAAAGATTCGAAAAAAAGGCAAATGAATTGCTGAAAGATATCGGGAAAATATCTGATACTAAGGAGGTAAAAACAGAATGGAATAACATTAAATCCCACTTAGACATGCGGCCAGAGATATTCTGGGGTATTCAGTAAAAGAAAATAAGAAACCATGGATAACGAAGGATATCCTGAATTTATTAGAAGAAAATACAAAAATAAATCAGACGAAACAGGAAAACAGAGATACAAAGCCATAAAATGGGCAATTATTCGCAAATCCGGAGACAGATGAAGCATACACACTAATTAGAATCAATTTTAGGGATATAAAACCGTATAGCAAAAATATATAGAACGCGGAAGGAAACGTCATTATAGAAAATGTAGAGAAAGTGGTTAGAAGGCAAGAATATATAAGGAATTTATATGCAGGAGAGGAACTATCAGCATTAGAACAGGAATCAGACATTGAAAACGATGACTTGGAATATCCTATACTTACAGATGAGATTGAATTAGCATTGGAGGATCTGAAAAATGGTACAGCGCCGGGTACAGATAACGCGCAAGCAGAAACCCTAAAAGCTGCTGGACAAGCAGTAACAGTACGTCTCCTCCAACTTGTAAGCTATATGTACGAAACAGGCGAGATATCCAAAGATTTCAAACGTAACATCATAGTAACTATGCCAAAAAAGAAAGACGTGGATAGATGTGAAAATTTCGAACAATAAGTTTGACAGCACACGTGTCAAAAATATTAACTAGAATTGTACAGACGAATGGAAAACGGGCGGAAGAAATACTAGGAGAAGACCAATTTGGGTTTAGGCGAAACAGGGGAACACGGGAGGCTATTTTAGCACTGAGAGTAATAATGGAGAAAACAATAGAAAAGGGGGAAAGCGTGTATATAGGGTTTGTAGATCTGGAAAAAGCATTCGCCAATGTAAAATGGAAAAAAATGTTCGTAATACACAAAAAGATTGGATTGAGTTATAGGGATAGACGAATAGTACATAGCTTATACAAAGAGCAAACAGCAGTAATAGAATTAGAGCAGGAACCTAGAGAAGTATACTTTAGGAAAGAGGTGAGAAACGGATGTGCCCTATCTCCATTAATTTTTAACTTGTACATTGAAGAGGCAATGAATACTGTCAAATGCAGGAAGACATTTGGAATTACTATGTAGGGACAAAATTGATATGCTTCGATTTGCAGATGATATAGCGGTATTAGCGTCTAGCAAGGAAGAGTTAGAAGCTGCTCTTAATGAAATGGAAAAGGTTCTAACAGAGAGATACGGTATGAAAATTAACAAAAATAAAACTAAAGGATTAAGATGCGAAGGAAGGGAAAATAAATCAAAAACAGAAATACAAATAGGTAACAAGAACTTACAAGAGGTTAAGGATTTCTGCTACCTAGGAAGCCAAATAACGCAAGATGGAAAAAGCACAAAAGATATAAAACAAAGATTAGCACAAGGTCTTGCTACATTTAACAAGAAAAGGCAACTACTGTGTTCAAAAACAACAAACATAGAAACAAGGAAAAGATTGCTTAAAACATATGTGTGGAGCGCAGTACTGTACGGCTGTGAAGCCTGGCAAGTAGGTGAAGCGGACAGGAAAAAGGTAGAAGCCTTTGAAATGTGGTGCTACAGACGTATGATAAAGTTATCATGGACAGACAAAGTTAAGAACAAAGGTGTATTAAAAATGGTAGGGGAAGAAAGAAATATGTGGAAAAGGGTAAAAATAGGAGAGATAGGATGATAGGCCACATACTACAGCATGAGGGAATAGTGTGGAATATATTAAAAGTAGAGATAGGAAAAAAGAGAAGTAGAGGTTGACCTAGGTTAGACTACTGCAGACAGATAGTGAAAACTTACAATGAATAAGGACCAAGAGGTGCTAAAAACGGCACAAAGTCTAATTGGCAAGAATGATGACGCAATACAAACTCGGCAAGCAGGTAACGATAGAGACCTAGAAACTTTTGATATCAGAGGTATAGAAGCTGTTACAGAACGGAAGGAAGTGATAACAGCTCTAGAAGAGCGCCTAGGTAGCCTTATAGGCAGAATACATAGAATGAGTGAACTACGGCAGGGGGCAGAAGTACGCAAGTCATCACAGTAACCATAAAAAAAGAAGACGTACTTAAAGTCACCCAAGAAAACTTAAGAATTGGATTGGCTTTGTATTATGCTGAGACAAGAGTAGTATTAGACAATTGTTATAAATGTTGGGAACACGGGCACACGTCAAAAGCTTGCACAGGGCCCGATAAAGCAAACATATGTCGCAGATGCGGAAAAGCAGGACATCTAGAAAGAGTGTGCAATGAAGAGGAGTTTTGCTTACTTTGTAACCACAAAGGACACAGGCCTGGAGGAGGAAGGTGTGATCGATACAAAAGGGCACTGGCAAAAGCCAAACAAGCTGCCAGAATGGTAAACCCTAATTGACTGTGATATTAACTGTGATAATATATACCGTGTTTGTGATCGTTCTCTTAAACTTTAATTTTATTGCTTGTCTGGCTTTACTAGTATCTAACTACTAGAAAGATTCAACAATCATAACAATGGGTAAAATATTACAAATAAATGTAAACCTTAGTAGGATGGGTCATGACCTGGCGGAAGCGATGGCGCTCAGACATAATGTAGATTTTATCGCCATAAACGAACCAAATCAAAACTATCCACATAAACAAAATGTGTACATAAACGAAAGCAAATCAACTATGATTGTGGATATGAGAGGTGTAGGTCCAGCAAGTGCCCTTACGAATCCTGTAGTAAAATACAAATGCGGCAAATGTTATTCATACATTGAAACTGGTACCTTTGGCCTATTATCTGGGTACATAAGCCGCAACAGCAGAGACTTTTGAAGAAGCAATGGAGGAAATCTGGGATGTAGTCCTAACAAATAAGAACAACATTATAGTTACTGGGCATTATAACGCTAAACACCATGCATGGGGTGGTACCACTAACAGAAAGCCACTATCTTACTAGACCTAATTAATTCATTGGGCCTAATAATTTTGAATGACGGAAAACGTCCGACACTGATCAGACACAATGGAACATCATTTATAGTGTATCATTAGTCAGTACCGGACTGGCTAAACGTAAGATAACCCGGGAAGTTAAAGATAAAGAAACCAACACGATCTTATCGATCTTAAGAGAAAAGGCGATGACTGTCTGCATTCTATCTATATATGGATGCGAAAAAACAAGCTAAGGATAGCTGCCGAGAAAACTACAGCCTTAGTATTAAATCTTAGTCCCAAGGGCAAAACAATAAGATTTGAACTACAGGAGAGTACGATAACACCTCAACCTGTCGTCAAATACCTGGGGGTTCATATAGATTATACATTGACTTATGCGAGGCACGTTGAGCAGGTCACTAAAAAAGCGATTAAAACCATGAAAGCCTTAAATATATTGATGCCGAATATTGGAGGACCAATAGTGACAAAGAGAAAAGTTCTAATGAGTGCTATCCAGTCCATAGTGCTATATGCTGCTCCTATCTGGTATGGGGCATTAAAAATAAATAGATGTAGGAACTTGATAGTAAGCTGTCAAAAAACAATGGCAATAAAAGCAGTGCTGGACACAGGACGGTCTCCACCAATGCAATCCTTGTCATTGCTGGGATTATACCGATGGAACTTTTAATAGAGGAGAGAACTCGTGTCAATGACGAGAGGAAACGTGACCAAAATAAGGACGTTTAAACTATTAAACATGAAAATAGAATAATTACCATAGAAGAATGTCAAAAGGATGGGATGAGTCGGTAAAGGGAAGATGGATTGCCCAACTTATCCCAAATATAACGACATGGATAGATAAAAGCCACGGAGATATAAATTACTACCTAACACAAGCTCTCTCGGGGCATGGCTGCTATGGAACATATTTAAAAAGAATTAACAAAATACGTGTACCTGATGGTTCTGCGAGCTAGAAGATGATGCTAGTCATAGCTTATTCGACTGTTCTAGATGGGAGATAGAACACACTTAGAATTTAAACTAGAAGAAAAGATTACTCAATATAATATGGTGGACTTAATGCTTACTAACAAACAAAAATGGAATGACATTCTAGATTATATAACAAAGATTATGAGAAAGAAAATGGATTTTGAAAGGCAGTATATTCAAACCCTTCGTATATAAATATGCAGTATATATACATAAATCTACATTTTAACTGTCATTGTCACTGTCCATCTTATATACACTAAATGTTATTTATTTATCTATTTAAACACTATATGTTATTTTATGAGTGCGAGTGTGTGTGCATATATGTGTACATGCATATATACGTATATATATATATATATATATGTGTGTGTGTGTGTGTGTGAGAGAGAGAGTGTGTGTGAGTGTGTGGGTGTGTGTGTGTGTGCGTGTGCGTATGTGCGTATGTGCGTGTGTACGTGCGTGCGTGCGCGCGCGCGCGCGTGTGCTCGCGCGTGTGTGCGTGCGCGTACGTATGAGGATAATAGCATGGACAGACAAAGTTAACAAATAGGTTACAGAAATAGTAGGAGAACAAGGAGAAATAGAAGGGCAGAATACGTTCTAAAGCATTTTTGGGGAATAGTGTGGGATACATTATAAGCAGAGATAGGAAAAGAAGGTAGATGTAGACCTAGATCAGAGAGTGATAGATGCAGACTGTGCAAATTTCAGGAAAATGCGTAAGTTAGTTCAGTATAGGAAACAATGAGGGTACGCGTCTAACCAGTTCCACGACTGAAAACCTAATGATGATGATGAAGTTTATTAAGAAAACTATTCCGTTTTAGTTTAACAGCAAAAGAACGCTTTAAAAATTAAAATAAAACTTTGAAGCCTTTTGAAAAAATCTACGCCATCCCAACCGAGGGAATATAGAACAGTCGTCTAGAGATGACATAATGTTAGCATTAGCAGGAACATTATTGTGGAATAACCAGAAGCAAAAGCTTTGTTTTGTTTTTATTTTTAGAATACAATGACGTCACCGTGAATTTGAGCAGATGGCTAAAACTAGGTAGCTGAAAGCATAATGCAGTGTTTTTTACCTATACGAGGTCTTAAGGTAGAATTTATTGTTAATTCCAACTTGATAATTCTATCAGAAGTGGAATTCTGAGAAATTATACGCAGCAAGTTCGGAAATTGGAGGTTACTGGTTTTTAACGTAGGGACGATGTTGTGGAGATATCTAAGAGGTTGTTGCATATCTCGTGCAGACGTCACACTGCATTATACTGCTGTGGCTAATCGCCTATGCCAAGAATTGTTATTTTTAACGGATGCCCTTGAAAGTACCGACCAAATAAATCTTAGATTTTCTTATGGAAAATAAATGTAAAAATGAGTGAATTCGCCTTCGCATTAACTTAAAAATTTTAAAAATGTTTTTTGTAGTCATACCTGCAATACAATAGTATGGTGAAAAAGTGAACAACCGCAGCACGTTCTACATTTCTTGCTTGTTGTTTCTCATAGCTTGCTCAGCACTGCGTGGTTTCCCAACAATCGTCGGTTAGTCCACCACGTCCTGGAAGTACTCTTAAATAAAGACTACAATAAAGAATGTCGTTTATTTATACGCGGATGAACTAAATACGTGTTTTCTCATTGCCAATGTGCAGCATAAAAAATGGTTTCCTTCAAAGTAGCTTTCTTATGGTTCTTTACTCCGCTGCTTCCTAATCTTTTTTGATTAAACATTTTTTTCTATGACTAGGCTCTTTCGCCAAATTTTTCTTGATGCGGTATCTATTGTTTGTAAGTCCTACTAGAAGTACATTTAGAAATCTGAAACTTTGTATCAGTTGGTTTGCCACAGTCAACCAAAGCTTTAGAATGAAAGAAAATCGAAGGCTGTTATTCACAACGTCGTGGAATAGTCAAAAGTACCTTGCTAAGATTATTTTTAAACAATAACGGGATTGTGGCCAATATTTGCATTTATTCCTAACGATCTATTAGTCTATCGGTCATATATGCTTAGGTGTTGTTTGAACGACTGCCTCAAAACTCTCTAAGCTTCAGTTCAGCTGCAAATCAGACACTTACGTCGTAAGAAACGACTACATAGGTAAGCGGTAAAAAAGAGTGCGAAACCCACATGAAAATACAGGCGAAAATATCTAAGGAAGTAAATGATTGAATGGACGTCAGATATTTGGCGAAGCATAGGAAAAGTGAGAAATATAATGTTTCTGTATTTGCAGTTAATAGCCGCTAAGAGTATTCCAATATTGGCGTGCTTCCTAGAGAAAAATGGGCATAAAGAAATATATTTTTTAAGGGGATTTTACTAAACTCGGTTTATAAAGTACTACGATACAAGAGAAAAGTTCACAAAGAAAAATTCATTTTAACTGTAGTTAACAGGCTGGACTTGATTTGTTGGCGTACTTTTTGCAACATTTAATACTAACGCTATTAGTTTCGAAAGTAGAAAATGAAGATTCTTATAGAGTCAGAGAAAACGCAGAGGAGTAATTTCTTACGCAGTAAGTAGAGGAAATCTTTATGCAACATATCAATAGACATTAAAAGATTACCAAGTGTAGTAGGATGGTGCAAAATTGATGGAGAAAGATAACCTTTTATTGGCGACACTAAAGAAGAGATGTACTGAACCAATGCACGAAAATCGGGGTACTATGCGAGTTACATATCCCCAAATCCATATATGTATAATTAAATAGAAATTATTAAAAAATTATTAAGACACTTAAGTTAGATGCAACATTGTAATTCAAGGATAAATAACGAAAAGGTTAATGAAAGTTCAGAAGCAAGTTGTGAGAACGGATGTAAATACATTGTATTTCAGACGTAAGTGATACTGCAGGTGCAGGTCACAGACGGTTAAAAAACCGCAATTATTAGAATTAAGATTGTTACATTGTATAATGAATTAAATAAAGAAATAAGCAGACATGAGCTCTGCAGTTCCCACAGAAATGTGAGGGGCAGAGACAACATAAATACCCCGAGAGCCTCAAACCAGTCAGCCAATTTTGAGTATTTCAGCTTTTACATTGTTGGTTGCTTAGGCTACTTGCCCAATTTAACTTCAATTATTATTAATTTCGACTTAGTATAAATTTATATAGTTTATCAAAATGTAACTCCTGTTAAATAAATATTTGTTACAAGAGTTTTTGGAAGAAGACTTTTTAAAAAGGCAGCTCCCAAGACCCAAAACGTAACTTGCGTCCCCAAGTACTGGCTAGAGAAAGCATTGCGATAAAAAATGTAGATTTCAATTACAAAATAGAAATCAAGTTCGATAAACTAAAAAACTCCGACTAAAACTAAAGAATTTGTGGTTATTTGTATGTAGAAATAGATGTATTTTATATTTTGTAAATAAATGTTAAAATTGGGTGTTGCAAAATTCTAGGTTAAATAGAAAATTTCCAATAAATCAATAAAAGTCATACTTAGATAAGCGATTTTATAGGTAATTGAATGAAAGAACGATAAAGTCGTCTTCCTAACTACATCAACGCTATCAAAGCTCCTTCCATACCATTATAAAATTATCAAAAAACGAACCTTTAAGTGAGTTGTGCTTTGGCGCGTGAAGACAACACATCGTTCTACGAGCTCTCCGCAACTTCAACTTAGCTTAGGTTAAGATTATTGTACTTATTAGTACACATTTATAAGAATTATATTACAAGAATTAAAACATTGCTCTTCTCTGGTCGATGGACGTGGCGAACCCGAAGCGTGCTTCGGTGACGTTTACGGACAGTGACATGGACGCCGAATCTACTAAAGCACGTCGACTACGTGAACAACACTCAGACTCAGAGACTGAGACAAAACGTACACGCAAGACAGCAGACCACGCCTCCGAGAAACAATACACGACCATGCCTGACGTACCATCCGTTGAGTCGACAAAGATACCTATTTCCTACGTCACAGCAACCTCCAGCTCATCATCCACGAGCAGAGCAAGACCAAAGACCTCAAACCCTACAAACAAAAACGCAGCGACGAGTAACAGAATCCCGCCCATTTTTATTGCTTCATTTCCGGACTTTATCAAGCACGCTAAAGAAATGAAACGAATTACGAAACGTGACATAAACATACGAGCAACCGGACTAGGCGCACGAATACATGCAGCCGACGCCGACGAATTCAGATTTGCACAGGACTACCTGATAAAACACGCCACGTACGGATTAAAAACTGAACGACAACTCAAGGTTGTAATCAAAGGACTAGCTGCGAACATTACACCGGAGGACGTCACCAACGAACTGCTATACAAGAAATTTAAAATTGAACACGTAACTAAACTACAATCAAAGGACAAACAATACAGCAATACTTTCCTGGTTATTCTGAAGTACGAACCGACATCACAGACCATCTACGACATATGAGAACTTTTATACTGCCACGGCGTTAGAGTTGCTGCAAACCAATCGAGGGTGGAAATTCCACAATGCTTCGCATGCCAACGCTACGGACACTCCAGCCTAAACTGTGGGTACAGACTGCAATGCATCAAGTGTAGTAAAGAACACTACGCCTCTGAATGCATCAAAAAACGTGAAACTACAGCGACATGTGCTAACTGTAAAGGACCGCACCCCGCAAACTACAAGAACTGCCCAGCCTACCAACAAATACTCGAACAGAAAAAGAAGACGCACGAACCACCAGCACCGATACTCGCACAGGACACGTCCGACAGCTCCGACTCAGACGAAGAGGAAGGCTGGACGAGAGTCGACCGCAACAAAAAAACACGATCACATAAGACCCCACAAGAAGCACCGACAAAACCGACTGAAGCGGTTACAGCAACAACATCCACCACACACTGTACACCAGACACCGACAGCTCCACCGACGTCAGTATGGACACCGCTTCCGAGAAACGAGAGAAACAAAGACGCAGACGATCCACGAAGAACAAATCGACAAAAAAGACGACACCGACTACCACCGCAACGCCTACAACAGAAGCTCACACCACCGAAAGGACTGCTCCAGCTGCCCCAGCACCTAAAGCAGTCACGCCTCAAACGAACAGCAACCAGGACAGTAGAATCAACAGACTACTGAACAAAGCACTACAGTGGACGCAACGACTCATATCGACCTACATGGCTGGGGAACCCGTTATTTCACTTCTCCTGAAGGCACTGTACGACATTTTCACGACCCTTAATGGATAATCGATGAACACGACGACAACTGCGACTACTCTCTTGGAACGCCAACGGAATAAAATACAAACTAACTGAACTACGACACTTCCTGACCAAATTTGACATCGACATCGCACTACTTGGGGAGACGAAACTAAACCACAACCACGCACTCAAAATCGCAAATTACACAGAAAGGACAGGACCATCGAACCAGGACAAATAACAAGTGGAGGAGTAGCCGTACTTATTCACAGAAGAATCACACATCACGTACTAGACCTTCCACAAACACAGCTAGATGTTGCAGGCGTGGAAATATACGCAGACGGACGACTACTGAGACTCATCTCCGTATATCGTAGCCCAACGAGAACACTATCTACGCGTGACATCGACAACCTAACGCTAGGAGACACGGCTACGATAATCATGGGTGACTTAAACGCTAAACACACCACATGGGGTTCCAGAATCAACAATCGCGACGGACTGACGCTCTTCATTCACTCACTGGGTAATGACTTCGACATCACCAGACCAGACAAACCAACAAGAATACCTCCAAACCCAGATCATCAACCTGAAGTAACACTAGTAAAAAATATGGCGTACAACTTCACGACAGAAGTGATATAAGACTTAAGCTCCGACCATCTACCGATATTAACTACGATTCACACGCCATATATACAAGAGACGAATAAAACCGTCACATCAACACACTGGAGGAAATTCAACGAATACCTACAGCACAAAATAACATCTGGAAACCCGACCGTCGACACACACGAACAAATCGACGCAGTCACAGAATACATCACCAATACGCTACAAGAAGCACTAAATCACAGCACTACGACAAGAATCCGAAACACTAACAGACCACAACATCCTGACTACCTTCGTGACATCATCAAACAGAAAAGGAAGTTAGTCCGGAGATGGCGGATAACGAGGGACCCAGCCATCAAAACACAACTAAACGCAACACAAGCTGCACTGAAAACCTCTACTAGACGAGCACAATACGCAACAGTGGACTGAACATATCAACAATGTTCTCGAGACTGAGGGGAACTTACACCGACTCAACAGAGGACTCATTAGAAAACATCAACTAAACAACGCACCACTAGACGGACCAGACGGAAAAATCTACAACGCCCGTGAAAAGGCAAATATATAAGCCACAAACACTACAAGCAACATACTGACCGAACCCAACAACACACCAGTAACATGAAACACACGTAAACGAAACTATGGACGAACTACTACAAATACAACCAGAAGACCACATACCACTTATAACACCAAAAGATATCAAACAAACAATCATCAGCAACAGAAACAGAAAAGCACCCGGAAAAGACAACACCACAAACCAAGGACTCAAAAACATCACGAAATGCACACTGGCATACATCACGAGACAATTCAACAGTATACTCCTACAACGACATTATCCCACTGCATGGAAGACTGCAATCACAGTAAAGATACACAAGACATGAAAAACAAGGACAAACCCGTCACACTACCGACAGATATCGCTCCTCAGTGTGTTATCAAAAATATTCGAACGACTACTACTACAAAAACTGAAACATCACCTACGAGACTGACAAGAACAATTTGGCTTCAGAGAAGATCACTCGACCACACTACAAGTAATACACGTCATAGGCCACATCGCAGAGAACTACAACAAAGCTCATGTCACGACATCAGTATCTCTGGACATACAAAACGCATTCGACAAGGTTTGGCACAGAGGACTCCTGTACAAACTAGAGACCATACACCAAGTACCACTAAAATACATACAGCTACTCGACAGCTACCTCACAGACCGAAAACTACAAGTACGAGTAGACGGGCAGCTATCGCACGAAGTACCTATCACGACTGGAGTTCCGCAAGGCGGATGTCTCTCAGCAGCACAGTTCAACGCCTACACACAAGACATACCCTGCAACGATAACGTCAAATGCAGACTATACGCTGACGGCACCTTATTCATCACAACAGCACGCCATTCCAGACTAGCGACACAAAGACTACAACGCCAACTGTACACCCTACCCGACTGGTTGGGAAGATGGAAATTACAAATCAACGTCGACAAAACAGAAACCATACTTTTCTCACGATACAGACTACACCGACACCCTCCGCCAGGTTTTGAATGGCAGCAACTGCCGTGGAGGACACCATACGATACCTCGGAGTGACGATCGACAGAAACCTCTGCTTTCACAAACACCTAAACGAGACGCTCAAAAAAGCAAGACAAACCAAAGGCTACTTACACCCGATGCTGACATTTAACAACAAGCTACCGTCAGAAACAAGGACCAGAATTTACAAAACACACATAAGACCGATCATTACCTACGGCTCACAGGCTTGGCTGACATACCTATCAAAGACAAACTTACGACGCCTAGAAGCATTCCAGAACATCATCCTTCGACTGATTACCGGCGCACAGTGGTTCGTCAGAAACGATACAATACAACACGATATAAACATTCCCACAGGATACGAATACTGTAGAACAAACGCCACAAAAACATATCAACTCACCACATCCATCCATACGAGACGTCGCACCGCTACAAGGCACACGACAAACAATCAAAAAACGACCACGCCGACTACTAGATGTGTAACATAACATGAGACAAAAGCACACCAGACCGCAACTAGTTGGCTAAATAAAAAAAAACAACTAGGACACAACACGAGATCCAGACCACTGGGTGGAAAAACAGACACCTAGAACACTCGCACGACAAATGATACAGACAAGACAGCAGAAACCACTAGGTTAACGCTGACTACTAGACGCGCCCTGAGAGGGCAGGATCAACCAGGAGAACCTTTAAAAGGTGTCAAATCACGACTGGTTTATTCCGAAAACTACAAATCCACGAGATTCCTCCAAAAATATGTGGAGGATAGTTAATCCTAAATAAAAATGTTATGCGGGAAGATTGCGATGGCGTTCATTTCCCTAATCTCTATCAATTGGCGAAAGATTAAAGAGCAAAGAAAAACGAGATTAGTTTCCAATACCAACATTTCATGTAAGAATAGGTGCAAAGTAGACACTAAATTGAACGAGGAAACGAAATATTTAAATTTTTAGCAGAATCCGTTCATGCGCGTGGAACTGAGGACAACGAACGTATCGTCACTGCAAACCGACTAAAAAAAATTAAATTTTAACAAATTTCAGATATAAATCCCACATTCTAATTCCACTTTCATCATCACGAAGTTGTATTATTAAACAATACCGATTGACCATTTCACAAATCTAACAACAGATTTACTGATTATTTATTGTAGATTTGTAGAACATGAAACTATTTACCAAGCATACACAGTAAATAATAAAAGAATAAAGTATAATGCCAGACGAGCAGCATCTTTTCGTCAATTAAAAACAAATGAGGTAATGGTGCTTCTTGTACCACGACCTCCATAGTTTATGATCTTGTCTGTTACTAAGCCAGTGGGTGCTAGCGCCAGCAACTAATTTATATCGCTTGATGGTTTTTATATAGTCTTGCCCTTGTGTTCGGTTGGTATAAGATCGGGTATCAAATTCTTCGTCTTGTTCTTGTCTAGTATTCCATAACTGCACGTGTTCGCATGTGGGTGGAAATTAGTCAAGGACTTTTTCTACAAGAAGCAAATTGTTTCCACATTGGGTTAATTTCATACAAATACAGCTTCCAGCAGTAAACTACTTAAATACTTTGTCTACTTTATACGATAATATGGCTACACACACGATGTACTTATAACAGGCCACGTTTGTATGCAAAAAATTACCAGAGAAGCTATATTGCGTACGTGACCATGCAGAAAAATGCTTTACTAAAAAGAAAAACAAAGTAACAATTAATTTATCATAGTTTTGTGGTTCCGAATAAAACTAAAACGAGAGTTCCGCATTTACAATACCAAAATTTTCAAATTAAAAATGTGTGATTGAAACTTCACGTTCCAGAATGACAGTCCCCTGTAAAGCAGATCCAAAATGCATATTTACCTTAAGAGTTCTCGTTCCACGATAATGAAACATTTCAGACTAACATCCGACAATTAACCACGAACTGGCCAAACCTACGTCTGTCATGCGGATACTTTCTGGGGCGAGAGCTGCCCCATCCCCGAGAGTTTTTAATTTTTTTGTCTTCTTAACCCATTGTGCTTCTTCTGTGCCCAATTGTGCGGTTGTTTGTTTCAATTGTGCTCATTTTATAATACCGAAAAAATTTAAAATAAGTGCGGGAGAGGGGGGAGGGCAGGCAGGTATACCGCTAGCCCCCGTTCTTTAGTTTCTCAATATTTTCTTAGTACGTTGAATTGTGCGGGTGTTTGCTTCAATTGTGCTGGCTCATTTGCTTAGAGTGAAAAAATTAAAACCGAGAACGGGAGGCCAGATTGACCTTACATGTGATTTTCCAATGCTGCACCCAAAGGTACTATATTGGTCAGGAAGCGAGTTTTTTACCTGAAAAATTTTGCCAAACCCTTGCTGTTGCAAGCAAGGTACGGATCTTTAACGTACGTGACAACACTCACACACGGGGCCTCCATTTTACCTCTCATATGAAAGAGGGCGTATTTTTGTGACAAATGCTCGCCTAACATTTTTCAAGCGGACCCGTGTCGGGATTCGAACCCGGGACCTTGGACGTTGTAGTCACACGCATACCAACTCCGCCACGGAGCCGCCCGGCCAAGTTGAACCTTACATGTGATTTTCCAATGCTCCACCCGAAGGTATTACATTGGCCAGGAAGCGGGTTCTTTTTACCTGAAAAATTTTGAATTTTGCCGAACACTTGATGTTCCAAGCAAGGTAGGGATCTTTAACGTGCGTGAGAACACTCACATACGGGACCTCCATTTTAGCTCTCATCGTAACGAGGGCGTATTTTTGTGAAAAATTCTCGCCTAACATTTTTCAAGCGGACCGTGTTGGGATTCAAACCCGGGACCTTGGGCGTGGCCAGGTTGACCGTACATTTGATTTTCCAATGCTCCACCCGAAGCTACTACATTGGCCAGGAAGCGAGTTTTTTTTTACCTAAAAAATTTTGAATTTTGCCGAACCCTTGCTGTTCTAAGCAAGGTATGGATCTTTAACGTATGTGACAACACTCACACATGGGACCTCCATATTACCTCTCATCCGAACGAGGGCGTATTTTTGTGAATATAGCTCGCCTAACATTTTTCAAGCGGACCGTGTTGGGATTCGAATCCGGGACCTTGGGCGTAGTAGTCACTCGCATACCAACTACGCCACGGAGCAGCCAGGTTGATCGCTAGCCACCCGCTTTTTTCAGTTTTTCAATTTTTTCTTAGTCCGTTGAATTGTGCTTGTTTTGTGCTCAATTGTGTCGGTGTTTGTTCAATTGTGCTCATTTGCTTATAATAAAAAAATGGAAAACAATCCGAGGAGCCAGATTGACCGCTAAATCCCCGCTTTTTGAGTTTTTCAATTTTTTCTTAGTCCGTTGAATTGTGCTCATTTTGTGCTCAATTGTTCCGGTATTTGTTTTAAATGTGCTTATTTGCTTATAGTGAAAAAATTCAAAACTAATCCGCAGTCCACCGCTTTTTTGAGTTTTTCAATTTTTTCTTAGTCCGCTGAGCTGTGATCGTTTTGTGCTCAATTCTGACGATGTTCGTTTCTATTGTGCTGAAATAGAAAACGAATGGGGGGGAGGTCTGCGATATAAGCAAACAAAGTAGAACATATTCTAAATGAACATAAACATATATAATAGCCACCAATACTTATAGACTACAATATTAAAGGGTCAGTTTCCAAGGTATAATGATGCTCATAACACACAAGCTACAAAACTTATAAAATTAGTTTCAAAAATAACAATACGGTAACTACGTGTCTCATTATATTTTCCGGTGTTCAAGACTTTTTATTTTTCAAAAAAATAAAGATAGATAAATTGAAAGTTGTTCCAGATTGTTATATCCTTGTACCACATTGTTCCAATTCGAAATTAGTTAATTCCAATAGCTAAAAAACAGAAAAATTTATTTTTCAATGGCACTTCTTTTTTCGGAAATTGAAAGTAGCGCCTTCGCTAAAGATTGTTCTGGTTGCTCCAAATATTGTTCAAAAAATAATCCGTCACTAAATAGTATTCAAAAAATTGGGACAAAGTTAATTTTTAGTGGCACCCTTTTTCTCGAAAATCGGAGGTTTGTCTTTCAATACACATTGTTGTAGTTGTTCCAAACATTGTTCAAACAAAATAACCCGTCACTAAATAATTTTCAAACAAACTGGACAAAGCCAATTTTAAGTGGCACCCCTTTTTCTCGAAAATCGAAGATTTGTCTTTCAATAAACATTGTTGTAGTTGTTCCAAACATTGTTCCAAAAAATAATCCGTCACTAAATAATTTTAAAAAAATTTGGACAAAGCCAATTTTTAGCGGCACCCTTCTTTCTCGAAAATAGAAAGATTTGTCTTTCAATAAACATTGTTGTAGTTGTTCGAAACATTGTTAAAAAAAACCCGTCACTAAATAATTTTCAAAAAATCTGGACGAAAGCCAATTTTTAGTGGCACCCCGTTTTCTCGAAAATCCATGATTTTTCTTTCAATAAACACTGTTGTAGTTGTTCCAAACATTGTTCAAAAAAATAACCCGTCACTAGATAATTTCCAAGAAATCTGGATAAAGCCAATTTTTAGTGGCACCCTTTTTTTCTCGAGAATAGAAGATTTGTCTTTCAATAAACATTGTTGTAGTTATTCCAAATATTGTTCATAACAATAATCCGTCGCTAAATAATTTTCAAAATATCTGGACACACCCAATTTTTAGTGGCACCAATTTTTCTCGAAAATAGAAAGATTTCGCTTTCAATAAACATTGTTGTAGTTGTTCGAAACAGTGTTCAAAAAAATAACCCGTCACGAAATAATTTTCAAAAAATCTGGGCAAAGCCAATTTTTAGTGGCACCCCTTTTTCTCGAAAATCGATGGTTTGTCTTTCAATAAACGTTGTTGTAGTTGTTCCAAACATTGTTCAAAAAAATAACCCGTCACTTAATAATTTTCAAAAAATCTGGACAAAGCCAATTTTTAGTGGCACCCCCTTTTCTCGAAAATCAAAGATTTGTATTTCAATAAACATTGTTGTAGTTGTTCGAAGCATTGTTCAAAAAAATAATCCGTCACTAAATAATTTTCAAAAATCTGGACAAAGCCAATTTTTAGTGGCACCATTTTTTCTCGAAAATCGAAGATTTGTCTTTCAATAAACATTGTTGTAGTTGTTCGAAAATTTGTTCAAAAAAAATAAATCATCATTAAATAATTTTCAAAAAATCTGGACAAAGTCAATTTTTAGTGGCACCATTTTTGCTCGAAAATCGATGTTTTGTCTTTCAATAAACATTGTTGTAGTTGTTCGAAACGTTGTTCAAAAAAATAACCTGTCCCTAAATAATTTTCAAAAAATCTGGACAAAACCAATTTTTAGTGGAACCCCTTTTCTCAAAAATCGATGATTTGTCTTTCAATAAACATTGTTGTAGTTGTTCGAAACATTGTTCAAAAAAATAATCCGTCACTAAATAATTTTCAAAAATTTGGACAAACCCAATTTTTTGAGTGGCACGCTTTTTTCTCGAAAATCGAAAGATTTGTCTTTCAATTAACATTGTTCTAGATGTTCCAAACATTGTTCAAAAAAATAACCCGTCACTAAATAATTTTCAAAAAAACTGGACAAAGCCAATTTTTAGTGGCACCCTTTTTTCTCGAAAATCGAAGATTTGTCTTTCAATAAACATTGTTGTAGTTGTTCCAAACATTGTTCATAAAAATAATCCGTCACTAAATAATTATCAAAAAATCTGGACAAAGCCAATTTTTAGTGGCACCCTTTTTTCTCGAAAATAGAAAGATTTGTCTTTCAATAAACATTTTTGTAGTTGTTCCAAACATTGTTCCTAAAAGACAGTTACTTCCGCAAGTCGAACCAAAAACCCGAAACAATAAAAATTAGCTTACCGACAAACAGACTACCGGACCAAGAGTAAACATGACCAACATTCTAACGGCTAGCTTGTTGTTCTGAAAACATAGTTCTACCGTATGAATCTCGCAACGCCACCGGATCTCCCAAAATTTGTTTTTGTCTTTTTCGTCAAAAATGAACATACCTTTGCCCTATTGTTTAAATTGCCGACTTTTTGTTTTGAATCGTTTAGACCTACAAAACATAGATCACAGTATGAATTTTGCATCGCCACCAAATCCCTCAAAACCAATTTTACGACTTTATCGACAAGGGTAAACATACCCCCACTTTCGTACCAACGGCTAACTTTTTACTCTTGTTGGTAGAGTCAAAAATCGATTTAGTGAAATTCGGTAGCGATGCGAAATTTATGCTGCAGAATTAAGTTTTCTAAGCTTAAATCGACTCAGAACAAGAAGTTAGCCATTGGAACAGAAGGAAAATGTTATGTTTACTTTGTCGATAGTCAACAAACCAAATTTGGGAGATCTGGTGGCAATGCGAGATCCATACGGTTGAACAGTGTTTTCTAAGCTAAGACAAAATTGAAAACTCAAAAAAACGGGGACCTGCGGTCAACTTGCCATCTCCTTACACTTATTGTTCCCAATTTTTTCGCTATAAACAAATGAGTACAATTGAAACAAACAGCGGCACAATTGAGCACAAAACGAGCACAATTTAATAAACTATGAAAAATTTGAAAACTCAAAAAAAGAAGGGGCTATCGGTCAACTTGGCCCCTGGATTTGGTTTCAATTTTTTCGCTATATGAAAATGAGTACAATTGAAACAAATATCGGCACGACTGAACACAAAACGAATACAATTGATGAGGAAGAAAAATAATTAAAACAGAAAGTGAGTGGCTAAATTAACTCACCCACTTTCTTTATTTCCAAACGTAGTTCTGGCTTGTTCTACTACTCTACGCATCAGTTTTAGCAATTGTTCCACAGGATAATTATTTTTAAATAAATTTTGTTTACTCACCCGTACGACACTCTGTCTAGGTGTATCTATGAAGTTACCACAACGCTTTACTGAAAACAAAACGCAACGAGAATTGCAGTAGCAGTTTTCACAGTTCTATACTCCTAGTTTCTGATAATACGAAAACGAAAGTTTCGCATTTATAATTTTAAAAAAATAAAAATAAAAAGCGTCATAGTAACTACACGTTCCAGCACAACACAGTCCCCTCGAAAGTATATCAAGCAAATCCAAGATATAATTTACGTTAAGAGTTCTTGTTAGTCTTGAACTGTTCCACAAAAACGAAACATTTTATATTAATATTCTAAAATTAATAATTTTCTATTATCTTAATTAAATATTTGACACTGGCACAATAATGGGCAAAATGTGTCAAGTTGACGATTTTTCATGTTTTCGAAGATAGTCTGGCATGTTTCTGGATTTTTATGTATTAGTTTTACCAATATTTAAATAAATTTTGTGTTTGACTATCACAACGACACTCTACAAAATGTATTTAAATTAGCAAACTTAAAAGAAATCAACAGTTCCAGAACAGTTTTCATAGTTATATAGTTCCTGATAAAAAAAACACAAGTTCTGTGTTTATAATACCAAAAAATCGAAAACACAAAAATTTGATATTTTTACGTACTAGCACGACACAGTCCCCTATAAAATACAAACTGGGGATGCAAAATTGTCTTTAAGTTAAGAGTGTCTTTACTTTTGAACTGATTCCACAATAATGAGGAGGTTCAAAATCGCAATAATTAAACATTTTGCCCTTTCTTAAATTTTTGACGCCAGCACGACACTCAATAAATCTGGTAGTTTTGATTTGCTCTACCCGAATTCCATGCATTAGTTATAGCAATCGTTTCGCCGTATACATTTAAATAAATTTGATGTTTTGCCGTCAATTCAAAACTCTACAAAAGGTATATAATGTTAGTAAAACCTAGTAGACTTCAAACGAAAAGGACAGTTTTAGTAGCAGTTTTTATAGTTATACAAGTTCCTGATAAAAACAAAAAGTTCTACGTATATAATACTAAAAAATCGAAAATACCAAATGCGCTAACATCACATTCTATAACTACACTGTCCTCTATAAAATACGAGACGCTCTTCCAAAATATACTCTACATTTAGAATTCTAGTCAGACCTGAACCAGTTTCACAATAATGACGAATTTCAAACTGAAATTCCAGCGTTTAGTGATTACATTATTTTAAATATTTGATGCAAGCACGACACTCGATAAAAGTGTCATCATGATCATAATTTCAATTCTGAGTGAGCTTACACATTTCCTGAAACTTCCACACCCTACATCTTTTACTATCTGTGTGCAATAGTTTAATCTAGGTCTATCTCTACCTCTCTTTTTTCCTCTCTTCTAATATACCCCACACTATTCCCTCATGCTTTAGCTTGTGACCTATTATCCTATCTCTTCTACTATTTACTGTTTTGCACGTATCTCTTTCTTCCCCTACCATTTCAAGAACTTCTTTGTTCTTAATTTTGTCTGTCGATGATATCTTCATCATTCGTGTGTAGAACCAAATTTCAAAGTATTCTATGTTTTTCCTGTTCGCTTCTCCTACTGTCCACGTTTTACGGTCGTACAGTGCTGTGCTGCACACACATATTTTCAACAATCTTTTCCTTGCTTCTATGTCTAGTGTCGTTCAACATAGTAGTTGCTTTTTCTTGTTAAATGCAGCACGGCCTTGTGTTAATCTTTATTTTATATCTTTTGCACTCTTCCCACCTTGCGTTAGTTGGCTTCCTCGGTAGCAGAGAACCTTAACCTCTTGTAAGCTCTCGTTTCCTATTTGTATTCTAGTTTTTGATTTATCCCCCCTCCTTTACATACTAGTACTTTAGTTTTACTTTTGTTAATTTTCATAGCGTATCTCTCTTAGAACGGTTTATATTTCAATAAGAGCTGCTTCTAACTCTTCCTTGCTAGATGCTAATACCGCTATATCATTTGCAAATCTAAGCATATCGATCTTTAGTCCCTGTACAATAATTCCAAATGTCTTTCTGCATTTGACAGTATTCATTGCCTCTTCTATGTACAGGTTAAAAATTAATGGAGATAAGGCACATCCCTGTCGCACCCCTTTCCTAATATTTACTTCTCTACTTTCTTGCTCTAATTCTATTACCGCTGTTTGCTCTTTGTATAAGCTATGTACTATCCGTCTATTCCTAAAACTCATTCCAATCTTTTTGAGTATTTCGAGCATTTTTTTCATTCTACATTGTCGAATGCTTCTTCCAGATCTACAAACCCTATATACACGCTTTCTTCTTTTTTTATCGTCTTCTCCATTATCACCATCACAGCTAAAATTAGGCTCCCGTGTTTCCCCTCGCTTAAACTCAAATTGATCTTCTCCTCTGCCCGCTATTCCATTCATCTATGTACAATTCTAGTTAATATTTTTGACACGTGCTCTGTCAAACTTATTGTTCGAAAATTTCACATCTATCCGCGGCTCTCTTTTTTTGGCATAGTGACTACAATGTTACGTTTCAAATCTTTGGGTATTTTGCCTGTCTCATTGACATAGATTACAAGTTGAAAGAGACGTTCTGTTACCTCTTTTTCAACGACTTTTAGAGTTTCTGCTTGCACCTTAGCTATATCCAGTGCCTTGCCAATTTTCAGATCCTTTAGTACTAATTCAGACTCCTCTCTAAGTATAGGATTCAAGTCATGCGTTTCAGTGTCTCATTCATGTTCCAGAATTGCTAGTTCTTGTCCTGCATCTAAGTTCCCTATATATCTTTGCCATCTAACCAAGGTCTCTACATTTTCTATAATGTCTCCTTCCGCACACCTTACATTTTTGCTATACGGTTTTATATCCCTAAAATTCATTCCAATTAGTTTGTATGCTTCGTCTGTTTGTCCAATTTCCATCTTAAATTGTCTCTTTTTCCGCTTTTCATCAATCCACTGTTCTTCAGATTTTCCGCAAGTGCAAATAATTTCCCATTTGATGGCTTTGTATTTCTGTTTTTCTGCTTCATCTGGTCTGTTTTTGTATTTTCTTCTATTACATTCACGATATCCTTTGTTATCCATGGTTTCTTATTTTGTTTTTGTGTATACCCCATATTTCTGGTCGCCATGTCTAAAGCTGGAATTAATGTTATTCTATTTTGTTTCTACTTACTTAGTATCCGAAATTTTTCCGATGTCTTTCAGCAATTAATTCGTTTGACTTTCTTTCAAATCTTTCATGGATATCTTTATCTTTTAGCTTCTCAACGTCTACAGTCTTTTACTTGATTCCTAAACCGCTGTTTAACAATAATGTAATGTATTTGATATTTTCCTATATCTTCCACGTATATCGTCTTCTAGCATAATGTTGAAATAATGTGTTTGTGATGATTAAATTGCTTTTGTCGCAAAATTCTACAAGTCTATTTTCCCAGTCGTTTCTAGTGCCTAAACCAAATAAACCTATTACCGCCCCTTCCCTACCACCGTAATTATTAAATTTTCATGTTCTCCAATCCTGTATGAATTACCATAAAGTCTTTGCTTCAAAAATCCCTCGGGCCACCGAACTTCGATAATCCCAACTATGTTTAATGCTACCTTAACCATTTCAATTTTCAAGCTTACCTAATTGCTTCATACTTCTGATATTCCACCCTCTGACTTGTACAATGTTCTTGGCTCGTCTTTTGGATCTTTCCGATAACATTCTCCGAAGTAGTCCCCTGGTGATGTATGAAGGTGGAGGTAGAGATAAAAGTAAGTATAAAAAGTAAGCTTGTTATTTTATTCCAAGTATAAAAAATTAAATTACAATGATTATAATCAAATATATACAGTTATAAAATAATTTTGGGACTTCCGTTTTTGAATCGTGTTCCTCCAAAGGGAAGAGAGTATAAGTCGACCAATGGTTTGTAAATAATATCATTGGTTGTTTTAATTAGTACCACGTGGCTAACGCTATTCGGACTATATTAATACAATTCAACTTCTATGGCGCAGGTGAACTATCGTCACGTGACAACCACAATGGTTACTATATTAACATTTGATTAGGCAAAAGTCAATCCAAATTTTTAAGCGTATATAGATATTCATTACTTCACCACTTCTAGAATGATTGTTGAATACGTTGCATTAGTGTGCAACCGTATGATCTAGATATTTTGGTGTTCATTATATCAGAATCAAGTACAACTGAAATAGCTCAACAGAGCATACAATAAAATCGTAGCCCAAGCTACAATCCCAACCACCCCCTTCTCCAACTGTATCCGAATCGGTCGTTCTTAGAACCACCTAGTTACCAATCTCGACTGCCATATATACAAGCAATCCTTGGATATATGAAAACTTACAACCGACTAGGACTACTAATCCCAACACTAATGTTCCAGTGTCCAACAAAATATTCCCCATCCACTCTGCGTATTATCTAGATAACTCTCCAACACTCCCGTTCAGAAACCTCAGAACTTTTCTATGTACTACATGTATTCTACAAAAAATTTACCTTATAAGCAATATTGCCCCCTCTCTACGCAAGAGCCTTCGTACATCCGAACCTATCCACTGCTATTATCACTAAGGACCCTTATATAGACTCCTACAACCTCGTATACTCATAAATGCCCCAAATCCTAACCGTGCACTGGAAAAAAGGGACAAGAAATATCTTGGCGTACTTTCAGTACAGCGCGGATATAAAGACTTACCTACAACACCTTAACAATACGTTACAGACGATAAGAACTTCGTCCAACAATTATCTGCGCTGATGCAAACGCAAGATAGATGCTTTGGCACAACGACACTACAGACAAACGAGGCACACTCCTATAAGATTCCATCCTACAAAATCACCTAACAATCCTAAACACTCTGACTACTACCCCTTCCTAAGAATCCATCCAACATACATCTAACATAAACATAGCCCTAGCAACCTCTGTGCCATAAACCTAGTAAACATCTGGACCATTACGCACATTATCCAATTCATCGATGATAATCCTATATCGTTCAACATTTTAGCTAATTCACCACCCCGACAAATCCAAAAAATCACCTACTTCAAAACTAATAAAATTAATTGGTCGCTATTCATAAAGGACCCGAAACAAATTTTTACCCAAACTTCAAAATCCCTCACCAACAAATCAGAATCCCGAATCCCTGCGGTATCAGATGCCAAGATTACGAAGAAGCAACAACGCGAATGAAGAGCAGCTAAGAACAATAACAACCGAGGTTAAACAAGCTAGAATATGATTCAAAAAGGAAGTATACGTGACCAAGAAATCACATATTCAAAAGATCACAAACCCATGGAATACCTACCGTAGATTAGTTAAATTCCCCCCAGAAAATAACCTAGTAATGCCCACTACTCTACAGAACCACATCATTGAAGACACCTAATCCCTCTATTTAAATACAACACCCCCACCCCAACCCTCCAACCTTAGACGTCCCTACCTACGACCAACAGTAAATAACTAATAACTGCATAACCTCTCCAAACAATCCTGCCAACGATTCCCTGAACACCAACTTCCTTAACAACATATACTCCAAACTAAACTTCCGGAAATCACCATGTCCCAATCAAATATCAAACACCATTATCCAACAATCATGACATGTTACCGACCTGCTGTCCTTACCCTATATGGCGATTCCGTGGTGTAGCTGGTATGCGCGTGCGTACTATGCCCAAGGATCCGGGTTCGAATCTCGACACTGTCCGCTTGAAAAATTTTAGGTGAATTTTTTTTACAAAAATACGCCCTCGTTCAGATGAGAAGTAAAATGGAGTTCTCGTATGGGAGTGTTTTCACACAAGTTAAAAATCTCTACATTGCTTGGAAAAGCAAGGGTCCCGTAAAATTCAAAATTTTCAGGTTAAAAAAACTCGCCTCCTGGCCAATGTGGCACCTATGGGTGGAGCATTGGAAAATCAAATGTAGTGTCCGTGCTTATTCTGTAAGTGTCTAACTCTGGAACCTTTCCTAACATCATAAAACAATTAAGAATCACTTTAATCCTAAAACCTGACAAATCTACTGAAGACACATCTTCCTATAGACCAATATCCCTTCCCCCAACAATTGGAAAACTCCTTGAAAAATTTATCCTCCAAAAGATCAACAATCACATCGAATCCCACTCTATCATCTCCAGCAACCAACATGGCTTCCGTCCGCAACATAGCGCAGAGCAAACCATTTATTCTCTTATCACCAAAGTCATATCCTCCAATTATAAATACGTCCTAACCAATTTCCTCGATTTTCGTTCTGCTTACGACCTCCTTTGATGACCTACTATGTATTATCAATCAACTTAAAACCTTAGAATTCCCTTCTAATATCTTTCAAATCGTTAAATCCTACCTATCATTGCGTACTGCCATACTAAACGCTAACTATTTTTCCGCTACCGCTTCTATACTTCAAGTCTGTCCCCAAGGATCCGTTCTGTCACCAACCCTATGGAACTTGTCAATCAACCCTCCCCTTGACCTAAACATACCTAACACTGATACCCTTGCCCATGCTGACAACATCCCCTTCCTTATCCATGGCAACTCTCGATCAGAATTAGACACAGCAGCCAATAGCTTAATAAAACATGTTGAATTCTGGTCTATCCTAAATAAACAACCAATTTCCCCTACCAAATACAAAAGGTTATTCCAGAAAGGCTTCCTTCTTCCCGTCGTAGTTCAAAAAATCCATGGCTTTGACACATCCATCACTTTTTCAGAATGTGTTTCCTATCTTGGAATTACCCTTAAAACCCGACTTAAAATGCGCATCCATTTGCAAAAATTCTGCTCCAAAACTAAAATAATCCTATATAACATACAGCACTCCCTCCCTAAATACATCCAGCTAACTCAACCCACCAGAAACTTGATCCTGAATAACATCATCATCATCCGTATCGTCCGTTACGGCATAGGCTTATAGTTCCCACTCACCACTCTCGCAGAATCCTCGATCATGCAATGCACCCCTACCTACTATACGTTACCCGAGCTTACCGAACCATCTCCACTGCCGCTCTGTACACACTCCTAAATATCCCTCCTCTTGAAATCCAACTCCATACCGCTTTACAAATCGGCAACTACAAATTCCAAAGACCAATCCAATTTCACGATGATAAACACTTCCTATCTACATATTCCCTCTACTGAATCAATTCCTTCAAGACATTCTAGAAAGCAAACCAGCTATTCCTACTCCTAAGCACTAACCTGCGATATACAACGATAAAGATAACCAAGGACCCAACAACATGATTGGAAACTGATGAAGCCCAAACAAACATCTAAGTAGCTACTGCATCGGAGTTAGCGAAGTTCTACCTCCTTATAGCAATTCAATTCAGCAGACAGAGAATTATTTTTAATCTTTCTTGGGAATAAAACCACTTATATTTGTTAAACTGATCTTTATTTACGTTTCAATCCATTACCAAGGTTCGTTGTCAAAATAATTGACAACGATTCTAGGTCATGGATTGAAAATTTTAACAAATATAAGTGGTTTAATTCCCAAGAAAGATTAAAAGAATAGTTAACAAACCACAACAAACATACAGGGAGTATTAACAGACCGAGAAGTCAAACAAGTCTTAGAAGTTGGTCTACTTTATTTCATTTAAATTTTATTTCATACCCTTTTCAAATGGAATTTAACGGATTTTATTTCGGCCTCCTATAATTCCAAACTGTGGGACAGGAGCGACATATAAATGCAAAATCTATTCCTTACGCATTAGAAAATTCCAGTAAGTGTAGGAACGACATGGTTAGCAATAAATGAGTAACGAAAATTTGTAGTTTAACACCAACAGAACAGAGCAGTGTGTTAGGATGGTTTGGTCCTGTAGAAAGAATGAATGACGAGCGCTAAGCGGGAAAGTGTACAAAGAAAAAATGAGTTTATTGAGAAGAAGCAGTACGCTATGAAAGACGAGGCTGAAGGTGGTACGTGAAAGGGTAAAAGCTGTTACGTGCTGTTCCTGCACGCGAATATTTTCATTCTTGCGTAATTAAACCCTACATTTCTTACGTTCTTTTCACGGTAATATGAGCATTCATTAACAAAATCAACCGCTTTCTCCATTTAAATGATTGCTTATTCAATACCTTGTAGGTTTATTAGTATAATTTAAAATACCTCAATACATCTTTGTTTTTTATTCGGTTATCAGCAACGTTTGTTTTTTAAATTATATGCTCGAATTATTTAAAAGTATTACCACAAGTCTTATATAAAATGGGTTTTCTGCATAGGTGACAAGCGAGTTCGATTCGATTCAAATTTTCCGGGTTCTTTATCTATATATGGATGTTTTTTTGAAAAATATGATACAATGCAAAAGAATACAAATTATCAATGGGGTTGCCCGTTATCGATAGTTGTTGGCTCTGAGTTTTCTAATATGGTATACTCGGGTTGTCTTGCTTGTATAAGTTGGTAGTACAATACATATATCTGATTAATTCTTTTTAAGAGAGTTTTAGTTTCGTTAGTGAAAAATGAGAAATATGATATCTCCTTTAATAAGTGCTCCTAAAAGGATAACATAAACTATACAAGCTGAAGTCGAAACCATAAATTATTTATTTACATGAAACGCCGCTGTACGTCTGATGTCAATGTAGTACCTACAGGTGGAGCATTGGAAATGTAAATGAACTGTACGTCTGATGTTTGGCTATCTTTAGCGATGCAGTAATGAAATTTTTGTCCCGTTAGAATTGGAATAGTATGGCAAATTCTTTTAGGCAAGATTTGTATTTCTAGATGATTGTTTATTCATTGAAGTATTTGAACTGATTGGTAGTAAAACATAATATCACATACCTTTGTCCTTAATGCTTTGATGTCGACCGCAAAAACTTGTTGTGCCACAATCGTGAATTATCAAGACCTCCAAGACAACGCTATCACAAGTTAAAAACCGCAATGTCATGCCAAGCTGTAAAATTGCCGATTCTTCTGGACGTCGTTTTGATGATTTCCCTTATGAAAAATTGGGTCTGATTTTTCTTTAAGTTTTTAGGTTACTCATCGCACAATCGCAGATGTTCCGGTGTGTAAATTGAAGTTACTTCGCTCAAATCATCGGAGCGTGTCTATGACGATACCTGTTACCGTTTGGGTATTTATTTAAAGATTAATTCTCACATGGACTGACCATAAAAGTTTTCTATATTAAAATTTAGAGTACACTATTATTTAAGTGTGACGTTTTTTCATAATAATTTTTTGTATTTACTTATCAAGGGCCACTTGTGGACAATACGTAAGTATAGGGTTTTTATGACTATCAAAGATTTAATATTGGGTAACCACAGGACTGAAAACAGTCTATATACGTATGTTTCTGTAATTTTTGTTTTATGTAAATATTAGGATTGAGGTAGAAAATTAGGTTAAGGTAATTAAAGAAAGGTATTAATTATTTTTGTGTAGAATTTTGTACTGTGATATTTTGGATAAACGTTATTTTCTACGCGAGCTGATGTTCTTTTTGGATAACGTTTTCTTTAACTAGAGATTTTGTAGATAAAATTCTTTTGATGAGGTTTCCTCTTTTTCATTCTTTCTGACCCATCCCACTCTACGACGTTTTCACTAACACGGCATTACTTATTTGGATTCTTTTTTTCTTTTTTGCTGCAGTACTCGGTGCGGGTTAATTTCTTTGCTTACTTTACTTCTTCTTTCTTGTTCGCACGGAAATCTGCAACAAAGTGACGCATTGATGTTAACGGAGCAAAAGAAATGTGACAGGACATAAGGATCGTCAACAAATTTAACTAAGAATGTGTTTTTGAATGGTAATTTGGGTAAAACTGTGTCTAAAATATAAGAAGGATATTGTTAATAAAATCTTAAGGTTCTTCCAGATCAATTAAAAATTAGTATTAGAAAACGAGTACAAAAAGATTCTGTAAGACTTGTCTACTGTTAGGAAATGGGATGAAGGGTATATGTACGTATGGTGTATTTCTTATTTACATTGCTTTTTTATACTTCGTATTCTTTTTAGAGAAATACGCTCTTTCGGCGAAGAGTATTATTGTAAATTTTTATTTTATCTCACTATCTTTTTGAAAAAAGGTTTCATAGCTACATAAATTAATGTGATATTCGGATTTATTTAAAATAAAAAGCAATTCCAAGATTATCAATAAATCTATCAAAAAAGAAAAACATCCTGTTCCAAATAAAAAAGAAAAAGCTAACCTTCCATCGCATCCCAATTTTGCATTTCTCATTTTTCAGGTTACAGACATAATTTACGAACATTCCTGTTTATCATAACCTCGTTAGCACCGGATAAGATCGTTATCCTCGAAACGACACCTCATAAAATTAAACGGTGCGAAGAACGATTTATTTTTAAATTGAATTTGTTTTGATACAAGAGAAAAGTGCAACGTATCAAGTATTGCGCATCCATCTCTCGTTTAATTATCGTACACATTACAGTTCAAAAGGTCACTCCAATTAGACGAAGTGCAACTGGTAATTGTATTAAGTCGCCGTCTGGTCCGTGACGCCTATCGTCAACGATCCATAAGCTCAACAGAATGGAGGAACAGAATGCAATAATTTAACGTTGCAATTTGTATCCATTGTCACAAATAAAATGCTGTTATTTATAGGATAATAAACTGATACTCTTTAAATTTAATTTATCTATCGCACCAGCATAATATTATTTATATGGACCTTAATTGTTATTATATCAAGGTAGCTCGATGTGGCAAAGCAAAGCGTACTACGGGGGGGAGTTTTATTGATTTGAGTGAAACGTGCAGGAAATTTAGGCATTAAACGAATAAACGTTGCCGCAAGAGAAGATACAAATAAACAATGTGAATGTGCGCTAGTTGACAACCCTAAAACAACAAAAATATTATTGTACGTCATTTATCCCTGGTGTTAGCGTTCGATAATAACGTCTCTGGCGGCGTGAGAATGGTTATAATCAGGTTATTCACACATACTTATTTGTTCTCTGTACAATGCACTTATTTCTTATTTGTCTAAAGTATCTACATCATGATTCTGCTCGCTCTGAATATAAATAAATTTAATTGCGGCCTCAATTTAGAAATCAAACACTAACGGAAATTGAATTTTCTATAAATGGGAATTAGGGCATGCGCTAGACGTTTGTTTAATATCTCAAATGTTATTGCTGAAATTTGGTTCAAGGGTTAATAAATTTTGAATCTCCGCCATGGAACATTTCTAAAACGAAGAATGAAAAAGCTTAAGTTAATTGAAGTACTAGTAAATTTAAAACGACGCTAATGCCTTAGAGATATTTAGTTCGAATAAACAATCAGTTAATCCTTTAACAACCATCTCGGAAACTTAAAAAACACTAATTACCAGCGACACTTTTAAGTCCTTCATTTTTTAATCCATTAATTCACCATACAAATTATTTAAACTATCTATTTCTCATAGAAATGGATTCGGGCCGGGCCGGTCCGGGCTTTTAGATGCGGCCCGGCCCGGCCCAAAATAATTTGCTTCGGCCCGGCCCGGTGGCCCGGCCCGAACCAAAACGCATCGGCCCGGCTTGAGGCCCGGCTTGAATTTCGGGCCGGGCTTCGGGCCGGGCCGGGCCGATTCGGGCCGGAATATAACTAAAACCTTAAGAGATGTATAGATTTTTCAACATCCAAATGGAACGTATTATTTGTTAATATATGTATTTTCAGTTGTATAAAAATACTCTTTACTATTATTATGTTTTTCTACAAAAGTTGAATATATCAACCTTAATAAATCATAGTTTATAGTATCATTTTAACCTCGAAGAATCTCAAAGGTATTTGGAGATGATGCACACTTGCAAAGGTAATCCAAAATAGAAGGTGGTTTGCGTCAAACTTCAACCTTAAGTAACAAAATGCATTTTAGAATTCATGTACTACTACTAGTATATAGTAACATATTTCAAGGAAAGCATTCAAAATTTGACTGAATTTTGTTTCCTCATATTCTAAACAAAGAACGTTGCCAATTTCCATTTTACAGATTGCTTGTGTATAGGCCTACATTTCGAGAATGTGCTAGCATCCGTTCAGAGAATTGATTATTCAAGTCTCTCGTATCAGGTAGACATTACTTTGTTGTCTATGAATATTTTTTTGTCGCATGCTTTACTGGAAATTTTAATTATTATGAAAAAAATGCCGACAATCTTATCTATAAAAATGTTCAATATTAATATAAGCAGGGTTCTTCAAAAGTATGGAAAGGCTGCTTTCGCCGTCTATAGAGAATCTGCTACGTATTGAGTAAAACAATAACATATACTTACAAAGAATCTAGCTCTTTAATATAAAAAAAGACGTATACAGGATATCCCACATCCATTAAAAGTATTTTAAAAACTACAATTTTACTGGCAAATTGAAACTTTGTGCAGGAGTTACCGAACAAGGCGAAACTATAGCTAAAATAGTTTTGAAGTCTTGCAAATATCTGTCATATTAATTATTTCGAATAGCACATCCTGTATTTTATGGCATATATAAATGGTGCTTTAACAGATGGTTATTTTGATTTAAGTGCATGTATCTTCAATTGTTGTGCATCCAGGAATTATTGATCTAAAAAATCTTGTTGATAAACATTTAATCAAAACGGATTGTAGATTGTTTCCATTACACCTTAAGAAATGTTTTTCAATAAAAACAATAAAATAGTTTTTACAATTTTAGGAGGTGAAAAATTCAGAATTGAAAAATTATGTAATTTTTTAATTGAACCCCCATTTTTTTGTATCTCGACATGAACGAGCATAAAAGTTTAATCAGTTATTTGAAAAATTGTATATTTTGTTATATAAACTTCGGGCCGGCCCGAATAGCCCGAAAAGCCCGAAAAGCTTGAGCAGTCTGGCCCGGCCCGGCCCGGGCCCGACACGTGCTTGGCCCGGCTTGGGCCCGAAAAAAATTTTGCCGGCCCGGCCCGAAGCCCGGCTTGATATTCGGGCCGGGCTTCGGGCCGGGCCGGACCAAAGCCCGGGCCCGTGGCCATCCCTAATTTCTCAGCAGTACTTTAAAGGATATCTGGGCAACCTAATAAAGTAATAATATTATTGCCAACGCTGTCTAAATAGTCCAGTCAAATTGTCACAAAAATGCCCGAATGGTTACATTAATTAGGGTAGTTACAATTTTTCGATATGTTGTATGGGTTGGCATCCTGTTGAAAAATTCAGGTTTTCTAATTCCTCCCGCCTCCGCGGGCGAAGCCATCTTAAAAAAACTGCATAATTTTTGGACTTGTCCTGGTTTTTTAAAAATATCTCCAAATATAAACTTAGTACAAAAAATATATACCTGTAATACTTCCCGAGATAGAGCAATTTGAATTTTGAGAATTTTTCTCAAAAATGTGAAAGTACCGATTTCCAGTCGGCTTTTACTTGCTAGATCAAGTAAATAGTGATAGTTTGTTAAATAAATAGTCCAGTCAACAAATGACAAAAAGTCTTCATTTTTTTGAGATTTGGGCATCTACCATTTTGGAATACGCCATCCCTGTGTTTAAGATAAAATGTCGAAATCGTAAACCTCTCATCATGCGACATATCGTTGGCTAGATGATGGAAAAAGACTATTTATTGTGAAAACCAGAACTCTCTATCTATTACCATTTGAAAATGGCCGCCATTTGAAGTATTTTTTTAGCGACCATTTGAATATTCATGAATTTAGATGTACAAAATGCTACAATGTTTTAAAGAAAAGACGTAGTAAGTTAATAGTGTTTATTAAAAACAATAAAGTTTAAATGCAGTTCATCAACCATATCAAACGCTTCTTAAGCATCTTCTTCTTCAGGCTCGTCGTCCAATATGACTGGCATTGCATTTTCGCAAGACTGTCCATTGCAATGTTTACACAGTAAAGAACAGTGCAATCCAGTTTTCCTACAGCCACATGCAGTCAGGCACCCTAAAAAAGAACAAAACACTTTCAATGACAACATAAACAGTAGTAATACAGAATTTATTTATTTTGTACCTTTTTTGCAAGTACATGAAATGAATTGAAGGAGGTACTTTGGTGCAGGACCTTTTTCTGTTTTCTTAGGGAAGAGACCTAAATTAGTGTGCATAGAGCCCCATTTTAAAGGGTCTTTTTCATTTCCCAGCCATGTTTGCACCTGGTGGTAACATCGCATTGGCATGTAGTTGAGCAGCATCTGTAGTTGTGGCTATCTAGCGAGGTTAAAAATAGATTTATCTGCAGCTTTAACAAATGTGTGGTACCGTAGTTCATCCAGTTTTTAGTAGCTGCATCACCCCCGTACAAAATAACAAGAACATTTTCCCCTACTTGTGCAACTTCATTTGTTGTTGATTGAAGATTAGGGAACGATGAAACTTTATTAAAAAGTTCTAGATGTTTCAAAACAAAGTGATAAATTTGTTTTTCCCTGGCCAAACAGCGCCGATGTAGTGTAGCACTCACTAATAGCATGAATAAATAAAAGTACATCAGTGAGTTTATGATTGAATGATGTGGTTGAGTAATAACTATCTGGCGTATTTCCTTTTTCACACTTTTAGAAAAAAAGATTACTGTGTGTTGGCGTCAATGTAGTGAGGAGAACGAGAAAATCAATGTCGTCACCAACCATACGCACATAGTCATACTTAGCAGCAACAGAAATGGCAGTGTTCACAATCATAAAGTCAGCATCTTCAGCTGCCTGCTGTACGTAGATGCTACGGCGGCTCCGTGGCGTAGTGGTATGTTAGGCGAGCATTTTTCACAAAAATACACCCTCGTTTGGATGAGAGGTAAAATTGAGGTCCCGTGTGTGAGTGTTGTCACGCACGTTAAAGATGCCTACCTTGCTTGGAACAGCAAGGGTTCGGCAAAATTCCAAATTTTCCAGGAAAAAAGAAAATTCGCTTCCTGGCCAATGTAATACCTTCGGGTGGAGCATTGGAAAATCACATGTAAGTGTACGTAGATGTTGGCTTTTTGTAAGGTATTTTTAAGTAAATCAATAAATCGTTTTTATTGCTTTTATTTGCAAAGAAGTTTTCTGGTGTACTTTGTAACACTGTTTCTTCCTGAAACACTACTTCAAGAGGAGAATGAACCGCTCTTCGAAGTCGTTCACAGTTTTTGGTGCTCTTTTGGTCAGCATTAGGATAACCATAAAAAATGACAGCTATATCTTGGCCGTAATGATTGTGCAAGTACTGAACATAGCTGTTAGCAATATATCCAAAAGAGGTCTGTCGTCGCCACACAACTTTGTGTACTAAATGGCCACCATCAACTACGACATACTGGGGTCCCACAGGCATTTCATCCTCTGTAATGGGTGTGAATGATATGTATAACGAAAATTTTGTTCTTTTACGCATGCCTTCTTCTGTGAATAAAGACCTAGGAAATGGTGACAGTTCGAATGTGAAAAATGCCTTTAAATCATCATCTGACTGCTTTGCTATGCACAACCTGTGGAAAAGCATGAGGGGATCCGCAACTATGTTGATGTTCCCAAACTTTATGGTATTGTTTGTTAGAAGCAAGCGTAACTACCTCGTCCTTTCGTTTGAATTTGACATTTTCAAAGTTCTTGTAACAATTTTTTTTGCAATTCTAAAGGTCTATAAATTTATTTATAAAATACACCGCACTATTTATTTAAATAAACAATTAATTTTACAATATTAATAAATGTACAGATCAGTACAATATAGCCCAATCTCGAAGCGTATATTAATTAAGCTTAGGCTCTATTCGTAAACGTTGCTTATCTGAATAACATTCCAAATGTCAGACGATTCTTGTGCCTAGTGCACATCCTGTCCACTAAGGTCAGTCAAGTTCGAGCTCTCACTCTGGTGACACGCACCATGGTTCAGAATTTAGTTCGAGTGAGTGACTTGCGAATCGCCATAGGCATGGCAACGTGATCAGGTGCTGAAAGCACTTGACTTTAGTTCTGTTTCTGATAATGGTGCGCAAATTAAATTATTATTATGTTAGACTAAATGATTTTATTATAGCGCTCACAGATGGATCAATAATAACCTCACTGTTTGATCGATAATAATCTCACTCATTTATTAATGATAGTCTCACTAATTTATCAATAATAATCTCACCAGTTTGCCAATTTTTAATCTCAATAAATTATCAAGTTTTAATTTCATCAACAAAATGTAATAAATATTAATTCCGCACATTCACGGTTGATAAGCTTGCGAATTTATAAGTTTAAATATCATGTTTAATTTCTCAATTTACCGTTAAATATTCTCGCTTTAGCATAAGTTAAAGAAACGTCGAAAATGATGTACTTTGGGTAGCCCGTATTATCGATTTGTTTTGGTTCGATGTGCTTCAATGAAGTGCACTACAAGTTGGTGTAAATAGTTCCCAGTAAGGATCCACTATAATACGCAATAATATGTGAAAAGTTCGCTGACGTCACTTGTTTGTCGGAGGGTTGCAGGCCAACACATGTGGTTTTCACAAAGTATTTGTTTCAATGAAGTTCAAAGTACCAGTTTGTAAGATAAGCGTTTTTCTAAAACTTGACCTGACAACAACTGTTCGTATAACTTGACAGCGAGGCGGATAATTGAAAATAACATTGTAGCATTTTACGACTTTTGTTTTACAAAGTAATTATGAAAACTTTTGTTGTTTGGAATTTACTATAGTATGAATTATGGGTTATATTTGATATTACTGCAAATAATTAAGATTACGAATATCTTTAATTAATCCTAAAAAGTATTCCATTTAAATTCAGTGACACATCAAGTAATTATGAGAATTAATTTTAATTGTCTTTGAATATTTAACATATATTTGTAAACCAAGGTATCAGATCTGTGTATTTTGGGTAAATAGTTTAAAAAGCCTCACAGACATGTTCAATACATTATTAATATTTTGATTCATAGTGAAGACAATCATTATTTAAATATCTGCGTCTAAAAGATTAGACCACATTATTGATGTATATTTTGTATAAAAATTTTATCACAACAAGAGGTAAATTTAATTAAAGACATCATATAATTTAATTGAACAACTGTTTTATTTTGGACAAGTGAGTCCAAAGGTATGATCAATTGAGTTAAAAGGTAAAAGCACATATATATTCTTTTATAAAAGTAAAGTTTTTAGCTGTGAGTTGATAACGAAGCACTAAACAGCACATTCAAGAGGCTTAATATCTAATTTTCCCTTTATAATAATGTTTAAATTACTGGTATTAATAGCTATACCTTTTTTATGGTATAAGGTAGCAAGAGTGCATCTCTTGCATCCTTTGTTATTATATTAACACAACTTCTTTTACAGCTCCTAGCAGTAAAGACGATTTTTCCCTCTAAGGACTTTCAAGTTCTCCCTTAGGGTAAACCCGTTTTTAAAAACTCTAGGACTTGGTGGCAGTCAAATGATTAATGTTTTTTGTTGTAAAACCCGGTGGCCACTCCTCATACGCTCTACTCGAGGAATATACCCCTAGCTTAGCCGGAAGACTATCGATTGCCCTCCATCATAAAGGAATCGAATAAATTATGTATATAATAATAAAACAATTAAAATAAATCCATTATATTCTTGCCAATCATTTTAGAGATCAACCTCTTCCCAATCTGTTCAGGCAAATGGCAATTTACTTCACTACCTCCTACAATTCCTGAATCTATTGACATTTTCACATCAATTATAGGAAATGGATCATGTTCAGAAAGCCACTGAGAAAGCTTTGTTGCATTTTCATTATCTCGGGCTATTCGGAAAGGCCTCATGTCAACATGTTGTTCAGAGGGTGCTAATGATACATTGCAAAAGGTTTCAATTTGGGAACAAATGTTTTGCAGATGGATAATCCCAAGGATCCATCGAGTGAGTACTCCTACCTGACCTCGAGCCACCACATGTTTCCATCATTCGCATAAGAGTTTGCTCTATCGTCTAATCAGTCCAAATACCAGACCAGAATTTTGTTGCTTGGCTGATGGTAAAATATCCTGAACGGTTAAACGCATGGTATTCAGCTAAATCCATTTTTTTCTAACATCAACATATCTTGCAAGTACACATGTGCACATTTTGCATAGAATAAATGTCCAGCTGCGTGAAAAAAATGGCAGCATTTTTTGTATAGTGGTCAGATGAAGTGTCCAGTTTCCCATCCTCACTGCCTCTATGAATTGTTTAATCAGAGTAACCATTGAAAAGTACTGAATCCACAACTTACTCGAAGGTTCGCGACTTTCAAATATGTGCAGAGCCTCCATAAATTTTACTGAAAAAACTTTGAATACTTCACTTTCTTCAACATTTAAAACGAAAGATATTGTTAAGTGTATTTTCCATCATCACTGCCTCATCCTCTGATAGATCTATTGACTTCCAAATCAATTTGGCCAAGACAAGATGAACCAAAACCTGAGCCCGTACATCTCTTGAGTAAGCATGACCACTTATAATTTTCTCCACACTGTTTGTTGCGTAAATAATTATCAACATTTTTTTAGGGCACTTCCCGCCATTATGGTTCCAATGGTTCCCATGAAAGATATAAGAAGGTGAAAGCCCCCTTGACGAATCTCCATATTTTGCATCTCAGAGTTATCACAGTTTCTGATTATTTCTTGCGCTTTTAAATAGAGGGGCTGGTCGAACGTGACGAAACACGTTTTTTGATCAGCTTTTGTGCTCTTCTCCCTTGCAATCAGAAGAGTGGTCATATTGTCATATTGAGTTTGTGGTTTATTAATAAAAGGAAAACATACAATTTTGGAACGCTCATACTTCTTTTCCTGGGTAGCTGCATAGCATGGAACGTTCCCAAACCATCAAGTGTGTTCACATTGAAGTCTGTATTGTCGAACAAAAACTAGAGGAACGCATTATTTTGAGTGTCTGGCTTTTGAGGTTGTAATATTGTTGACAACACAAGTAAATTGGCATCAGTATAGTAACATGAAAATCCCAATGTTGGCAGTAAGTTAATAAAATGTTTAGACCCCAAATAGCGGTATACATAAACACCAACTTCATTCAGGAAGGATGATTTAAACGAACGGGGTCTCGCATCTGAAATAACTGCATGTGAAAGTGCAATGCATTTTTTTTCAATTATCCAAAGACCCTCGCTTATGCTTTAATACATTCAAATAAATGAAGGAGGGTTGGAGAGATTACAGACTGCATCCATTAAAAAGTTATCTCGTGGCATGTATCCTGTAGTGTTGTACATCTGTGAACAAATGTCTCCAAGAATAATATCAGCAGCAGCTCTAACTACTAGTAGGTTTTCTTTCTTCAGGGTTTGATTTATACTGCTGATACCAAATTTGCGTGAGAATTTTGTATCCAACTTTTTTTAAACACACAATAGTTTTCTTGCGACTGTTTTCTACAATCAACACATCTTCTCCATAGTGAGCAAAAAGACGATCTTTGATGGTTCTTATGTCAGGGATGTAGTCACCTTCAATTTGATCAATCAGCTCATTCATGCTGAACTGACATTCCTCAGAATTCTCTTCAAGGTACGAGATTATTTGTTCCAGTGCTTCATTTACATTGTTAACCGGCCTACGTTCTCATTTATAAACAGTTGATGGTTGTTTGAATAACTTGCTTTGGCAAAACAGGTGGTAATATGCATCTGCTATTACCAAATCTTCAGTATTTTGTAAGCGATTTATTATTTTGTGTGCCCACTCATCTCCTCGATTTTCAGCTGCTTTCCAAACCGTTGCCCTTAATCTTGACATCTCCACTGTGATCACATTATTTATTTTTAAAAATGGCAGCTTCGTCTGGGCAGCCAAAAATACTGCTCTTACTTTTCACCACACATAAAGCAGTGATCTTTAAAGTTGAAAACCGACCCTTTCGATCGAGTGGGTTGTGCATCTTCTTGTTCCGCCCCAGAACGTCGATTAATTGATGCTGCAATCATCCCTGAATGAGTATAGGTTTTTTGGCAATCAATATGCACAGTGACTTCATTCCAGTCTTTCAACAATCGCGTATGGTCCGGAAGCATACGTAATACGCCCGATTTTGAGAGAGTTTCAATTCCCCTTTTTTTACTGTCACAACCTTGCACTACATATAAAACACACACTTGCAGCCGTAGTGGTCATTGTAAACCACCGTTTTCACTAGACTATCTACAATAAAAATTTTACAAGAATGTCTACAATAAAAAACCGAAAAGTAAAATGAAACGAATATCACACTGTTAAACCGTGAAACTGCACCAACAAGCATTGGAATGCAACTGAATAGTGCTTGAATAGTAAATAATCATACAACCTGTGGGAGCGGTCACCCTACCACGACGGTCACTCCTACCACGGCTCGCCCGCGGTCACTTGCCGTTAAACCCCCACCGTATGGTATCGACTGTTTTGCATTGGCATTATGTATAATTTTCAAACTAACGGATGTTTTAAAAACTTATCTGAATTTAAACCTTTTTGCTTTCAACAAATACTGTAAATACATTAAGTTATGTTAATATTCGCTTACTACGTCTTTTCTTTAAAACATTTCAAAACATTTAACCCTTTTGTACTTCCAAATTTATGAATTTTCAAATTGTCGCCAAAAAATGCGTATTTTGAAACGCTAATAGATAGAGAGGTCTGGTTTTCACAATAAATAGTCTTTTTCCATTATCTATCCAACGATGTGTCGCATGATAGGAGTTTATGACTTCAACTTTTTAACTTAAACATAAGATGGCGTCTTCCAAAATGGTGGATGCCCAAATCTCAAAAAAATGAATACTTTTTGTCATTTGTTGACTGGACTATTTATATAACAAACTATCACTATTTACTTGATCTATCAAGTACAAACAGACTGAAAATCTGTACTTCACATTTTTGAGAAAAATTCTCAAAATTCAAGTTGTTCTATCTCGGGAAGTATTGCAGGTCTAAACTTTTTCATGGTCCCAAATTGTAGATAATTTACCTTAGTTTAAAAAAGCTATGAATATATTTTCGGTACTAAGAATATATTTGGAGATATTTTGAACAAACTGGGACAAGTTTAAAAATTTGATAGTTTTTCAACGAACTTCGTTCGTTTATGAAATCGATTTGTCGTCCGTCTGTCTGTCCGTCCGAGGCCTTTCTAATGGTCGGACATCAATGTGTGATACATCAATCGATTCAGCTCGGTGTCCTGAGCTTAAGTTTTGATGTCAGTTGAAATCGGGCCACGGGGACGCCGTGCCCCCGCGATATTCCGTCGGGAAAATTAAAATTTCAAATAGGTCCAAAATTAATGTGCGATACATATTTGGACTCCCCTAACATAGCTGAGTCGAAATATGGTACCCCCCACAAAATCTGACCACGGATACCCGACCCCCCCGGGGAATTAATTTTTATCAAAAATTTCAAATAGGTCCAAAATTAATGTGCGATACATATTTAGAATCCTCTGAAAAAACTGAATCGAAATATGATGCCCCCTTATTTACACACACACACACACAAACACACATACATACATACATACATACATACACACACATATATAGCTTTTAAAATATTTATTCAATAAAATAAAATATATTAAAATGTCTCTTTTGTTGTTTATAAATTTTTGTATTTTATCTGAATACTTATAATTATTACAACATAATAATTTTAATTTCTTTAAATTGTTTTAAAGTAAGTCTACATTTGGAAGTTGACAATGCCTTGCATTTTCAACTTGTTTAAGATGGCGACGCCCGCGGAGGCGGGGGGAATTAGAAAACTTGAATTTTTCAACAGGGTACCAACCTACACAACATATAAAAAAAGGAAAGTACCCTAATTAATGTAACCATTTATGTCAATTTGACTGGACTAAAACAGTCGCAGTAGAAGAACTTCATAACTGAGATCAATTGTAGTTGCGTAGCTGTTTATAAGTGCTCGTTTTCAACGAACTTCGTTCGTTTATGAAATCGATTTGTCGTCCGTCTGTCTGTCCGTCTGTCCGTCCGAGGCCTTTCTAATTGTCGGACATCAATGTGTGATACATCAATCGATTCAGCTCGGTGTCCTGAGCTTAAGTTTTGATGTCAGTTGAAATCGGGCCACGGGGACGCCGTGCCCCCGTGATATTCCGTCGGGAAAATTAAAATTTCAAATAGGTCCAAAATTAATGTGCAATACATATTTGGACTCCCCTAACATAGCTGAGTCGAAATATGGTACCCCCCACAAAATCTGACCACGGATACCCGACTCCCCCGGGGAATTAATTTTTATCAAAAATTTCAAATAGGTCCAAAATTAATGTGCGATACATATTTAGAATCCTCTGAAAAAACTGAATCGAAATATGATGCCCCCTTATTTACACACACACACACACAAAACACACATACATACATACATACATACATACATACACACACACATATATAGCTTTTAAAATATTTATTCAATAAAATAAAATATATTAAAATGTCTCTTTTGTTGTTTATAAATTTTTGTATTTTATCTGAATACTTATAATTATTACAACATAATAATTTTAATTTCTTTAAATTGTTTTAAAGTAAGTCTACATTTGGAAGTTCGTTGCGACAATGCCTTGCATTTTCAACTTGTTTTCTTCTAACAACAATTAAACCACACTAGTTTTTAAAAAATATTACAGGTAAGTGGTTTGTTTGTAATTTAGGATGTACAGTTGTTATATTTTATTGTTTTTAAAAAAGATATTAGTTATTATCTTACCAGTACTTTGAAGTACCGCCGATAGCGAAAGCGTTTTTTTTAATCTATTACATTGGTACAGAATGCCTTCACGGTAGGACAGGAAACGTACCCTTACCGATGAGGAGTTACTAGAACTAATCGAAAAAACTATGATCTTAAAGAATATATGCCGGAATTGGACAACAGTAGCGATAAAGATATTGAACCTGATTCTAACCAAAAACAAATTGAAAGGTCCAGAAATATTATCTATGATTTGAGTGAAAGCAAAACCTGCTTCACAAAATATCGAAATTGCATAGCATCTGAAAATAAGTCAATATCTAAAAATGAAAGAAATAAAGAACCTGAGCGTAACCGGAAAAAATAGATAGAGAAGAAATTCCTTTGCCACCACACGATACTGTCTCATAGAGGAAGCATACTTTGCTAAATGTTTGACAAGATGTATTTGTTAAGCTGTTGGTAATACAATTGAAATCGTTACCTTTCAATCGAACCGATATGCAACACAGAGGAAAAAACTATCAATATTAGCTAGGAAGAAATTTAGTGTAATAAATTTATTTACGAGATATCATGTATTGCAAAAAAATTGAAAGCTACCCTAATTGACTTGAAAGTTGGACTTGTACCTCAATGTATGTCTTAGAACAGATTTCGAACCATACTTACTAATTTACACCTCAATAATAATAGTGTAATTCTAAACGATAATAAAGACAACAAAAAATGCAAAAAAACAAAAAAAAAATTTCATATAAAAAGTTTTATTGTGTTCATATGAAACTTAATCTCTAAATAAATACCCAAATAGTAACAGGTATCGTTATAAACATGCTCCGACGATTTGAGCAAAGTAAGTTCAATTTCCACACCGAAACATCTGCGGTTGTGCGATTAGTAAACTAAAAATTTAAAGAAAAGTCAGACCCAATTTGTTCATGAAGGAAATCATCAAAACGATATCCAGAAGAAACAGCAATTTTACAGCTTGGCATGACATTCCGGTTTTTAACTTGTCATAGCGTTGTCTTGGAGGTTTTTATAATTCATGATTGCGGCACAACTTCTTTTGTCGAAATCAAAGCATCAAAGACTAAGGTACGTGATATTGTTTCATTACCAACCATTTCAAATACTACTATATAGAAAATTAACCATCATCTGGAAATACAAATCTTGCCTAAAAGAGTTTACCATACTACTCCAATTCTAAAGGGACGAAAATTTCATAACTACATCGCTAAAGATAGCCAAACACCAGACGTACGACGCCGTTTCAATCAAATAAATAATTTATGTTTTCGACTTCAGCTTGTATAGTTTGTTATCCTTTTAAGAGAGCTTATTAAAGAAGATATCATATTTCTATTTTTTCACTAATGAAACTAAAACAATCTCTTAAAAGGAATTAATCAGATATATGTATCGTACTACCAACTTATACAAGCAAGATAAATACTCCCTGTATGTTTGTTGTGGTTTGTTTAGCATTCTTCTTAATCTTCTTTGGGAATGAAACCACTCATAGTTTTTAAAATCTATTTTATTTACGTTTCGATCCATGACCTAGGATCGTTGTCAAAATAATAAAAACTTCAAGCAAGATAACCTGAGTATACCACATTAGAAAACTCCGAGCCAGCAACTATCAATAACGGAAAACCCCATTGATAATTTGTATTCCATTGCAAAGTATGATACTTTTCAAAAAACATCCATATATAGATAAAGAACCCGACAAATTTGAATTGAATCGAACTCGCTCTCCACCTATGTAGAAAACCCATTTTATATAAAACTTGTAGTAATACTTTTAAATAATTCGAGTATATAATTTAAAGGCAAACATTGCTGATAACCGAATAAAAGTAGAGATATATTGAGGTACTTTAAATTATATTAAATATACGAATAAAACCTACAAGGTATTGAATAAGCAATCATTTAAATGGAGAAAGTGGTTGATTTTGTTAATGAATGCTCATATTACCGTGAAAAGAACATAAGAAATGTAGGGTTTAATTACGCAAGAACGAAAATATTCGCGTGTAGGAATTGCACGTAACAGTTTTTACCCTTTCACGTACCACCTTCAGCCTCGTCTTTCATAGCGTACTGCTTCTTCTCAATAAACTCATTTTTTCTTTGTACACTTTCCCGCTTAGCGCTCGTTATTCATTCTTTCTACAGGACCAAATCATCCTAACACACTGCTCTGTTCTGTTGGTGTTTTTAAACTGCAAATTTTCGTTACCAATTTATTGCTATCTATATCGTTCCCACACTTACCGGAATTTTCTAGTGCATAAGGAATATATTTTGCATTTATATCTCGCTCCTGTCCCACATTTTGAAATTATAGGACGCCGAAATAAAATCTGTTAAATTCCATTTGAAAAGGGTATGAAATGAAATTTAAATTAAATAAAGTGGACCAAATTCTAAGACTTGTTTGACTTCTCTATCAGCTGAATTGAATGGCTATAAGGTGGAATTTCGCTAGCTTCGATTCATTAGCTACTTAGATGTTGGTTTGGGTTTCATAAGCTCCAATCATGTTGTTGGATCCTTAGTTATCCTTATCGCTGTATATCGCAGGTTAGTGCTTAGGAGGGGGAATAGATGTTTGCTTTGTCTTAAAGTAATCGATTCAGTAGGAGGGAATATGTAGATGGGAAGAGTATTTCTTCATGAAGTTGGGTTAGTTTTGGAATTTGTAATTGCAGATTTGTAAAGCCGCATGGAGTTGGATTTCAAGAGAAGCGATATTAGGAGTGCGTACAAAGCGGTAGTAGAGATGGTTTGGAAAGCTCGGGAAACGTATCGTAGGTAAGGGTGCACTATATGATCGAGGATTCTGCGTGAGTGGTGAGTGGGAACCATAATCCTATGCCGTAACGGACAATACGGATGATGTTATTCAGGATCAAGTTTCTGGTAGGTTGAGTTAGGTGAATAGATTTAGGAAGGGAGTGTTGTATGCTATATGGGATTATTTTAGTCTTGGAGCAGAATTTTTGCAAATGTATGCGCATTTTAAGCCGGGTTTCAAGGGTAATTCATCATTTTTTTGGACTACGACGGGAAGATGGAAGCCTTTGAAGAGTAATATTTCAGATTTGGTAGGGGAAATTGATTGTTTATTTAGGATAAATCAAGATTCAACATGTTTTATTAAGGTATTGGCTGTTGTTTCTAATTCTGATCGGGAGTTGCCATAGATAAAGAAGGTGATGTCGTCAGCATAGGTAAGGGTGTCAGTGTTAGGTATGTTTAGGTCAATGGGAAGATTGATTGACAAGTTCCATAGGGTTGGTGGCAGAACAGATCCTTGGGCACAGTCTTGAAGTATAGAGGTGGTAGCGGAAAAATAGTTAGCGTTAAGTATAGCAGCACGTAATGATAGATAGGATTTAACGATTTGAAAGATATTAGAAGGGAATTCTAAGGCTTTAAGTTGATTGATAATAGCACGCCATCAAGGAGGTCGAAATCAGAACGAAAATCAAGGAAATTGCTAGGACGTATGTATAATTGGAAGATTTGATTTTGGTAATATGGAAATAAATGGTTTGCTCTGTGCTATGTTGTGGACAGAAGCCATGTTGGTTGCTGGAGATGATAGAATGGGATTCGATGTGATTGTTGATCTTTTGGAGGATAAATTTTTCAAGGAGTTTTCCAATTGTTGGGAGAAGGGATATTGGTCTATAGGAAGATGTATCTTCAGTAGATTTGTAAGGATTCAGGATTAAAGTGATGCTTGATTGTTTTAGGATGTTAGGAAAGGTTCCAGAGTTAGACACTTACAGAATAAGCACGGACACTACATTTGATTTTCCAATGCTCCACCCTTAGGTACTACATTGGCCAGGAAACGAGTTTTTTTAACCTGAAAATTTTCAATTTTGCAGAACCCTTACTTTTCCAAGCAAGGTAGGGATCTCTAACGTGCGTGACAACACTCACACACTGAGCCTCCATTTTACGTCTCATCCGAACGAGGGCGTAATTTTTGTGAAAAATGCTCACCTAACATTATTCAAGCGGAGATTCGAATCCGGGTCTTTGGGCAAAGTAAGCACATATATACCAGTTACACCACGGAATCGCCATATACGGTATGGACAACAGGTAAGATAACATGTCATGATTTTTGGATAATGATGGTGGATATTTGATCGGGACCAGGTGGTTTTCCGGGGGTTTAGTTTGGAGAATATGTTGTCAAGAAAGTTGGTGTTCAGGGAATCGTCGGCAGGAGTGTTTGGAGAGGCTAAGCAGTTATTAGTTATTTTCTGTTGGTCGTAGGTTGGTACGTCTAATGTGATGAGGAGGGGGAGGGAGTTGTATTTAAAAGTAGGTTTAAGGTGTCTTGAATGGTGTGGTTCTGTAGAGAAGTGGGCATTACTAGGTTATTTGCTGGAAGGGATTTAACTCACCTACGGTAGGTCTTCCATAAGTCTGTGATCTTTTGAAGATGTCATTTCGTCGTCTCGTATATTTCCTTTTTGAATCGTGTTCTAGCTTGTTTAACCTCGGTTGTTATTGTTCTTAGCTGCTCTTCATTCACGTTGTTTCTTCTTCTTATGCCGCAGGGAATCGGGATTCTGATTTGTTGTTGAGGGATTTTGAAGTTCAGTGAAAAATTGGTTTCGGATCTTTTATGAATAGCGACCAATTAAATTTATTAGTTTTGGAGTAGCTGGTCTTTTGAATTTGTAGGAGTGGTGAATTAAGTAAAATGTTGAACGATATAGAATTATCATCGATGGATTGGATAATGTGCGTAATGGTCTAATAACAATGTTAATATAGGAACAATTATGGTTGTCACGTAACGGTAGTTCACCTACGCCATAGAAGTTGAATTGCATTAATAATTTGTGTTTTAGCCCGAATAACTTAGCCACGTGGTAATAATTAAAGCGACCAATGATATTATTTACAAACCATTGGTTGAGTTATACTCTCTTCCCTTTGGAGGAAAGCGATTCAAAAAAGGAAGTCCCAAAAATATTTTATAACTGTATGATTATAATTATTGTAATTTAATTTTTATACTTAGAATGACATAACAAGCTCACTTTTTATACGTACCTTTACCCCTACCTCCACACATCACCTCCACCTCCACACATCACCAACGGACTACTTCAAAGGATGTTATCGGAAAGTTCAAAAGAAGAGCCAAGAACATTGTGCGAGTCTGAGCATGGAATATTAGAAGTCTGAAGCAAGTAGATAAGCTTGAAAATTGAAATGGAAAAGGTAGCATTAAACATAGTTGGGATTAGCGAAGTTCGGTGGCCCGATACAGGATTAGACGACATGAAAATTTAATAATTACTGTGTACTTTAGCGCAGTGGTAGGTGAGGATAAGGAAGGAGCGGTAGTAGGTTTATTTGGTTTAGGCACGAGAAACGACAGGGAAAATGGGCTGGTAGAATTTTGTGACAAAAACAATTTAACACATTATTTCAACATCATGCTAGAAGACTATACACATGGAAGATACCAGGAGATATAGGAAGATATCGAATAGATTACATTATTGTTAGACAGCGGTTTAGGAATCAAGTAAAAGATTGAGAAACTAAAAGATAAAGATATCCATGAAATATTTGAAAGAAAGTTAAATGAATTAATTGCTGAAAGACATCGGAAAAATTTCGGATACTAAAGAGGTAGAAACAAAATGGAATAACATTAATTCTTGCTTAGACATGGCGGTCAGAAATATGGGGTATACACAAAAAGAAAATAAGAAACCATAGATAACAAAGGATATCCTGAATTTAACAGAAGAAAATACAAAAACAGACCAGACGAAGCAGAAAAATAGAGATACATACCATGCCATCAAGTGGGAAATTATTTGCACTTGCAGGAAAGCTAAAAAACAGTGGATGGATGAAAAGCGCAAAGAGAGACAATATAAGATGGAAATTGAACGAAGCATACAAACTAATTAGAATGAATTTTAGGGATATAAAGCCGTATAACAAAAATGTAAAGGGTGCGGAAAGAGACATCATTATAGAAAATGTAGCGAAAGTGGTTAGATGGCAAGGATTTATAGAGAACTTAGATGCAGGACAGGAACTAGCAACTTTAGAACAGGAATCAGACACTGAAAAAGATGACTTGGATCCTATACTTAAAGATGAATCCCCACCTTGTCCGGAACAGCAAGGGTTTGGCAAAATTCAAAATTTTCCAGGTAAAACAAACTCGCTTCCTGGACAAGGGAGCACCTACAGGTGGAGCATTGGAAAACCAAATGTAGTGTATTAATCATCAGGGTGTGCTAGGATGTCCGTCGTTGCTTTTAAGCAGAGGGAGGTTATGGATTTTCCTGTAAAGTATGCACTAATTATCCATTGAACCCATTGTAGTAGTTTGTCAACTATTTGCGTTGTTGGTGGAACATTCTTGTATATGGCCATTGATGATATGGCCTGACTAGGTCGTCTTCTTTCTTGGGAAAGTGGTTTATTTGCGTTGTTGGGTCTTTCAGAAAATGTTGTTCGTGTGGATTGGTCAGTTTCTTCGTATATCAGGTATGATTCTGTTTATCTCTTGATTCTTAAGCAAAACAAAGAAGTTGTTGGTATATTCCTTGTTTTTGCTTTTGAGTTTAGTGAGGTATGTGATATATTTGTCTCTTTCCCGTAGTTCTGCTCTATGATGTTGCCTGACAGTCGTTTCTATGACAACATTCAAATCTCTCGGTGCGGATGGTGTAGGTGTAATATTCTATGATTTGTGTCTTACGGTACACTTGTATGAATTTAAATTCATTAAAGTTCTTTGGATGTATGCGGACTCCCGCTTCGGCTGCTCTGATGTGTACTGGTTTCTTTAGTGCGTTATTGATGTTTTTTGCATGTTGTACGAAGTTTGGAAAATGGTCAATAAAATCGGCGGTATTCGTGTGGCGTTCTGTTGTCGGCGTTTGCGTTCAAGCCATTTGGACTGGTAAGCGACGCAGATGGTCTTGAGGTTGGTGATGATTTTGGTAGTAGTGGATTGAAGGCTTTTGTGGCGTTGCTCATCGTGTCGGATTTACGAAATTGCTTGATGTCTGGAGTTGCTTCATCTTCATTTTCTTTTTCTCGTAAGGTTCGAACAATCTTTGTTTAAAGCTAGCGGTGTACATGGTGTCACCGTTGTTAGTCAATAAGAATACTCGTTTTTCTGTGATGTGTTGGTTAGCTCTTCTGGTTTCGTCCTCCACTATTCTGACAAAAACTGCTGGAGGTGAAGCTGTCGGCCGTGGTGGTCGTTAGTGATGGTAGCCGAGCAGGGTACCTTATGTACTATACTCCTACAAACGTCCTCCTTCTTTCAAATGATATACTTTCTTTTCAAAGGGCGTTTGCGTCAAAACAGATGAAAGTGGAAACCATTTCAATCTCAATCTTCAAGTTGCGTTACGACGATGTGTCTTGTAACAAAATCGAAGTCGAACTCTTGACTTGAAGTCAATAGTGCACTTTCTTTTCTTTTGTCGTTGAAAATGGAGGGGTCTGATTGACCGTGATATTCACATAGCGGACCATTTGCTGTGGCGCCTAATTACCGCTTAAATTTGGTACAAAATTTTTTTCAAAATTCGAAAAAGTCGCGGCCAACTTCACGATTTTGGGTAGTATGAAGAAATAGTTTTTTTCAAATAACTTGTTACACAGGAGGGCGCAAAATTTCGTTTCAACGGCGCATAATTACCGCTTAATTGTGGTACAAAATTTTTTTCAAAATTCAAAAAAGTCGCGGCCAACTTCACGATTTTGGGCTAGTTTGGAGAAATGGTTTTTTTCGAATAACTTGTTACACAGGAGGGCGCAAAATTTCTTTTCAACGGCGCAAAACGGCGCCTAATTACCGCTTAAATTTGGTACAAAATTTTTTTCAAAATTCGAAAAAGTCGCGGCCAACTTCACGATTTTAGGCCGCTCAGAAAAATAGTTAATTTCGAATAACTTGTTACACAGGAAGACGCAAAATTTCGTTGCAACGGCGCAAAATGGCGCATAATTACCGCTTAATTGTGGTACAAATTTTTTTTCAAATTTCAAAAAAGTCGCGGCCAACCACACGATTTTGGGCTAGTTTGGAGAAATGGTTTTTTTCGAATAACTTGTTACACAGGAGGGCGCAAAATTTCTTTTCAACGGCGCAAAACGGCCCCTAATTACCGCTTAAATTTGGTACAAAATTTTTTTCAAAATTCGAAAAAGTCGCGGCCAACTTCACGATTTTAGGCCGCTCAGAAAAATAGTTAATTTCGAATAACTTGTTACACAGGAAGACGCAAAATTTCGTTGCAACGGCGCAAAATGGCGCATAATTACCGCTTAATTGTGGTACAAATTTTTTTTCAAATTTCAAAAAAGTCGCGGCCAACCACACGATTTTGGGCTAGTTTGGAGAAATGGTTTTTTTCGAATAACTTGTTACACAGAAGGGCGCAAAATTTCGTTTTAACGGCGCAAAATGGCGCCTAATTACCGCTTAATTGTGGTGCAAATTTTTTTTCAAAATTCAAAAAAGTCGCGACCAACTTCACGTTTTTGGAGTTCAGAAAAATAGTTTATTGCGAATAACTTGATACACAGGAGGGCGCAAAATTTCGTTTCAACGGCGCAAAATGGCGCCTAATTGGCGCTAAATTATGGAATAAAGATTTTCTGAAAATTGAAAAAAAGTGCGGCTTCTTGAACTTGGCCGAAAAAATCTTATTTTATCAATAACTTGTTTGCCAAGACGGCGCAAAATTTAGTTTTAGCGGCGCAAAATGGCGCCTAATTGGCGCCTAATTATGACATTAATATTTTTAAAAAATTGAAAAATGTTGCGGCTAACTTCACGCACCTCAAGATTTCTTATTCTTAATTTTGCATCACCGACCGTTTGTACATTTAACCCTTGCCGGATTTTATTTTTATTAAAAGAAAATCATTTGTTTTTCACACATGGAATTATATGGTAAATACTTCACAAATAACCCAAAAAAATTTATATATTTATTGTACTTTGTTATTTATTTAATGGTTTCGTATTATAACCGCCAGGAAATTACGAACACATTTAAATAGAAAATATAATTATTATAACTCACGAAATTTAAGAAAATAATTCGACGAACTTGTCAAACAAAAGCCAACTTTGCATGTTTTGCAATCCCATCGAGTACGGTGGGGCTCTGCACGTGTGCTACAGTGTGCACACCTTACTTTTGTTCCATGAATTGACAAATGTGCACACTTAATAAATTTTATTTCGTAAGGAACCGTAACATTAAATTTGTTTTGTGTTTGGTTTTAAGCTTTTCTTCCTCTTCTAAAGGTATGTAAATCTGCACCAATCCATCCCGTAGCTACGGACAAACGAAATTCTTTGATACTTCGGTTTTTGCATCTAAAGATTGGTCTCTAAAAATAATGAAAGCATTTACAATGCTTAGATCTAAGAAGTACCAGATTATCCTGTGCCACCTTTTTTTTTGAATATCGATTGATTTTAAACAATGAAATAAACATCTGACTGATCAACATACTCCATGGCATATTATACTCTCACTAGTTTTGGGCATGTACGTTTTGCGATGAGCTATCCGTCTTCCTTTTTGTAACGGTTTCCAAATCAATTGGACTATGAAAGTTGTTGAGAAATAAGACGGGATTTTTGTCCATCTACCTTAGAGACAGTAACTCTTCAATACTTATTGCCCAGTCGGAAATGCCCCTTTCAGCCTTAGTATTATTTTTCACTATGTCATTTGGATCGTCTTTCTACCCCTTCCTTATTTATTGTCCCGCAAGCATAGATGTTTTCCTTGTACAGATCGCGTAGCATTCCTGCAAATGAAAAAAGAATTATGAAAATATACTTTATGATGATTTCCCACTAACGCAGGTGATCCATCCCTGACCACTTTCGGACTTAGCCCTTCCTCCACTCCATCTCCTGTTTTTCCAGTATATATTTGAAACTGTGATACAAATCAGACTGCTCTGCTCGGATCCATATTTTATAATTCCTCTTGATGAGCTTGAGAGTCATATACTGGCGAATTGCAATTCGTCTCTTGCATTTCACCAGGGATTCGTCAATACTTTAATTTTCACGTGGTTTGTAACAGTTGCTAAAAGTTTCTGATGATGCATTGCATCAAGAAGTCGAAGTTTGTATAACTTTTTAAACCTGCTTCGCCCATTTTTTAGTTGAACAGAATTGTCATCAAGGTGCATATTAAACAAGCGCCAACAGAACCTGTCTCGGGACATAGAGGATGATATAAAAGGATCTTTCATTTGTAAGTTGACCCACCAGAAGTCCCGGTAACTTGGCTTTTTTGTAGATCCCGTCAGAATATTCCTAACAAAGAAACATTTAATTTTTTCAGAATTAGTTGGCAATGATCGTACTCCAAATTACTGTGTTGCACATAAATTTGTTTCTTATTCTATTCTGTCGATAAGTTCCTTTGTAAATAAACAATAAAATGTTTCTGTAGGCGTATTCAATATCTTCAGATACATCAGTACCAGAATCATCAGTGAATGAAACAGGTTTATTTACAGAACTTGGATCTTTTGTCCATTCGCACAGCTTCAACTTCGGTTATGTAACAAAATGAGAAAGCGGAGGATTATCTTTACTTTCGAATTCTAAATCAATGTTACTGACAGGATAATCAAAGTTAGAATTAATAACTCGAAATTCTGCAAATCGCTACCGTCAATAGCGTCATCAAGATATGCAATGCCATCAGGCGATAAAGCACTTGAAGACAAGTCGTTTATCAACGCACTCAAATCAATTTTCATAAACTATGTGGGAAAACAAAAGATGTACGTAGATGAATCATTGTAAAATTTAAAGGGCCTTCGTGTATAAAACAATACAACCCAAGAAGCCCATAAAAAAGAGGGTATAAATTATGGGTTTTGTCTGATATGAGCGGATTTGAAATTTGTCAAAGAAAGGCAGAGAATATTAGTGAAAAATTTACAAGTTATCCACTGGGTGCTAAAGTTGTTCTAAATATGGCATAAAAATCAGACAGTATATTTTGATAATTATTTCACCAACATCGGCCTTCTCGAATGATTAAAACTTGAAGCAGTATTAGAATGTGGAACGATAAGAAGCGATCAAAAGGGTTGACCTAAAGATATGGCAACTAGTAGGGGACAAAGAATACTACTATTGTAAGCCTGCTTATCGTAAAAGGCGATTAAAAGGCGCAGCAAGGGGCAGCAGCCTTGCTGGCTAAAAGATATTAGAGGAGAGCCGGTTCGTCTCGAGCGAACCCCAATAATTTACAAGGTTGTTGGGGGTTGGCCGTGATAGATACGGGTTTTTGCTAAAATCTTTAAAAACTGCGTTGTGGAAAGATATGAGAACCTATCACAATATTTCCTAGGTATGCGTGGCCTAAAATACGAACTATGTATGATGGAGAGCTCACAACTAAAATTCTTGTCCAGAGGTGAAATACCCCCTCGTTCGGATCTCCGGGAGGGGGTTCTTGGGGCTCGACATCTCAAGAATTTAAAACAACGGTTCGATTTAGTGATAGGGACTTTGAATGTAAGGTCATTACTAAGAGTAGATAAGTTAACGAATTTATTAGTCAAAATGAAAAAGGAAAGCTGGGCGTTTTAGGTATTAGTAAGGTGAGATGGCCAGATAGTAATGATTTTTGGAAAGATAACTATTGAATAATCACAACTTCTTCAACTAATGGACAGGCAGGGGTAGGAATAGTGTTAGGTAAAAGATTAGGACGTAAAGTTAAAGAATGCTTACAATTTAGACTTAGAATAATTATGGTTAGATTGAGTACGAAACCCACAAACACTGTTTTAGTACAGGTTCACGCGCCAACAACTCAGTACGAGGATGAGAAAGTAGAAAAGGTATAAGAGGATATAAATAGTATAGTGAGAAAAGTAAAGGGAGATGAAAATTTAATACTTATGGGCGTCAGTGGGAGAAGGTAGTGAGGGAGAAATGGTAGAAAAATTTTGGTATGGTAGACGAAATGATAGAGAAGAAAGATTAGTTCAGTTTTGCCAGGAACATAGATCAGTAACTGCAAACACCCTATTCGAACAACATGTTAGAAGAATATATACCTGGAAAGCGCCAGGCGATAGGGCTAGATACAAAATGGATTATATTTTAGTTAAACAAAGATTTAGAAACCAAGTTAAAAACTGTCGTAGTTATCCAAGCGCTGGCATAGATAGAGATCATAACTTAGTTAAAATGAAGTATAATCTAAAATTCAAAAAATTGAGAAAGGCTAGAAGAGAGAGATGGGATCTAGGTAAGCTTAATGATAGTGAGGTAAAATATGAATACAAGCAAGTATTAGATAATAAGATCAAAGAGGTAGCTATAGGAGGGAACGTAGAAAATAGATGGAAAGAAATTAAAAGGAATGTATATGATACAGCAACACAGACTATAGGTAAAAAAAGTACAAGCGAGAAAACCCTGGGTAACAAAGGAGATATTAGATTTTATAGAGAATAGAAGAAAGTTTAAACCTTCCAGAAAATTGTATAGTGAAAGTAAGCAAAAATATAATAGTTAGAAATAAGATAATACCTGAGTGTAGAAAAACTAGAAATAAATGGATGGAAGAGAATTGTAATGGAATACAAGATGATTCGACAGTAGCTAAGACAGACAGGGCTTACAGTTAAAAAGTTTTTCAGGGAATATAGGAAAAAATATAATGGTATTAAAGATGAGAATAATGAGCTTCTAATAAATAAAGTTGAGGTAGCAGATAGAAGGAAAAGATATTTAGAAGATTTATATACGGGAGACGATATGGATGGGCTAGAGAACGACCACGAAGAGGATGTAGAAATAGGGTTCTGAATATTAAGAGAGGAATTTGATAGAGCTGTTAGGGATCTTAAACTAAATAAAGCGCCGAGGATAGAAGATACATCCGCAGAATTAATAAAATATGCAAGTCAGAAAACTTTAGACAGACTATATGTACTAATAAAAGTAATGTGTGACACAGGTGAGGTCCCAATAGATTTCGAAAAAAATATTATTATCCCAATCCTAAAAAAGTCAGGAGCTGATAGGTGTGAGAATTTTAGGACGGTTAGTTTAACTTCCCACGTTTCCAAAATATTAACAATAATAATTAAAAATAGAGTAGAAGCTTTGACTGAGAATTATTTAGGCGAAGACTCATTTCGCGTTTGTACATTTAGAAAAACATTTGATAGGGTTAATTGGATTGTTATGTTCAGGGTTTTGCGAAAAATAAAAATCTTTCATAGGGATAGAAAATTATTTTCAGTCTATATAAAAACAAAAGCGTAGCAATTAGATTTGATGAAATAGAAAAAGAAGCTAAGATTAGAAATGGTGTTAGACAGAGCTGTATACTATCTCCCTTGGTTTTTAATGTTTATATTGAAGAAGCTTTAAACTTAGCTACAGATAGAGAAAGACAGAGAGAGAGAGAGAGAGAGAGAGAGAGAGAGAGAGAGAGAGAGAGAGATAACTAGAACAATCTTAATAGAAGGCCAAAATTTCGATTTTTGATAAATGGGGTGCCAGCTAAAAATGTTTTTTGCCGTTTTTTCGAAGAATCGTTTAGATTCGGAATTGTCTTTTTGGAACAATGTTTGGAACAACTAGAACAATCTTAATCGAGGGCCAAAATTTCGATTTTCGAAAAATGGCGTGCCAGCTAAAAATGTTTTTTGCCGTTTTTTCGAAGAATCGTTTAGATACGGAATTGTCCTTTTGGAACAATGTTTGGAACAACTAGAACAATCTTAATCGAGGGCCAAAATTTCGATTTTCGAAAAATGGGGTGCCAGCTAAAAATGTTTTTTGCCGTTTTTTCAAAGAATCGTTTAGATACGGAATTGTCCTTTTGGAACAATGTTTGGAACAACTAGAACAATCTTAATCGAGGGCCAAAATTTCGATTTTGAAAATGGGGTGCCAGCTAAAAATGTTTTCTGCCGTTTTTCAGAAGAATCGTTTAGATACGGAATTGTCCTTTTGGAACAATGTTTGGAACAACTAGAACAATCTTAATCGAGGGCCAAAATTTCGATTTTCGAAAAATGGGGTGCCAGAAAAAAATGTTTTTTGCCGTTTTTTCGAAGAATCGTTTAGATACGGAATTGTCTTTTTGGAACAATGTTTGAAACAACTAGAACAATCTTAATCGAGGGCCAAAATTTCGATTTTCGAAAAATGGGTGCCAGCTAAAAATGTTTTCTGCCGTTTTTTCGAAGAATCGTTTAGATACGGAATTGTCCTTTTGGAACAATGTTTGGAACAACTAGAACAATCTTAATCGAAGGCCAAAATTTCGATTTTCGAAAAATGGGGTGCCAGCAAAAAATGTTTTTGCCGTTTTTCGAAGAATCGTTTAGATACGGAATTGTCTTTTTGGAACAATGTTTGAAACAACTAGAGCAATCTTAATCGAGGGCCAAAATTTCGATTTTCGAAAAATGGCGTGCCAGCTAAAAATGTTTTTTGCCGTTTTTTCGAAGAATCGTTTAGATACGGAATTGTCTTTTTGGAACAATGTTTGGAAACAACTAGAACAATCTTAATCGAGGGCCATAATTTCGATTTTCGAAAAATGGGGTGCCAGCTAATTATGTTTTTTGCCGTTTTTTCGAAGAATCGTTTAGATACGGAATTGTCCTTTTGGAACAATGTTTGGAACAACTAGAACAATCTTAATCGAGGGCCAAAATTTCGATTTTCGAAAAATGGGGTGCCAGCAAAAAATGTTTTTTGCCGTTTTTTCGAAGAATCGTTTAGATACGGAATTGTCTTTTTGGAACAATGTTTGAAACAACTAGAGCAATCTTAATCGAGGGCCAAAATTTCGATTTTTGAAAAATGGGGTGCCAGCTAAAAATGTTTTTTGCCGTTTTTTCGAAGAATCGTTTAGATACGGAATTGTCTTTTTGGAACAATGTTTGAAACAACTAGAGCAATCTTAATCGAGTGCCAAAATTTCGATTTTTGAAAAATGGGGTGCCAGCAAAAAAATGTTTGTTGCCGTTTTTTTGAAGAATCGTTTAGATACGGAATTGTCCTTTTGGAACAATGTTTGGAACAACTAGAACAATCTTAATCGAGGGTCAAAATCTCGATTTTCGAAAAATGGGGTGCCAGCTAAAAATGTTTTTTGCCGTTTTTTTGAAGAATCGTTTAGATACGGAATTGTCCTTTTGGAACAATGTTTGGAACAACTAGAACAATCTTAATCGAGGGCCAAAATTTCGATTTTCGAAAAATGGGTGCCAGCAAAAAAGGTTTTTTTTTTCGTTTTTTTGAAGAATCGTTTAGATACAAAATTGTCCTTTTGGAACAATGTTTGGAACAACTAGAACAATGTTAAGCGATGGTCAAAACCGCGATTTTCGATAAATGGGGTGCCAGTAACAAAATGGGTTTTTTTTCAAATATTCGAAGAATCTTTTGGAATAAAGTAATGTCGGATTGGAACAATGCGGTACAAGAATAGAACAATCTGGAACAACTTTCAAAATCATGATTTTTATAAAATGGGGTGCTAACTTCACACACATGTGAGACTTGGACAATTAAAGAGGTAGATAAGAAAAAGATAGAAGCTTTTGAAACTTGGTGTTATAGGAGAATGTTAAGGATTAGTTGGACAGATAGAGTAACAAAGAGGAGTTTATAGAAGGACAGGTGAGGAACCCTGTATGTGGAAACAATTAAAGGTGAGGAGAGATAGAATGATAGGGCAGCAGTTAAGACATGAGGGACTATTTATTAAGGTCTTAGATTATAGACTACCAAATAAAAATAGAGTAGGAAGACCTAGACAAACCTATATTAGTCAAATTATTAGAGATTTAGGCTGTGAAGGGTATGTAGATCTTATAAGACTAGGTCAGAATAGAAAAGAATTTAGAGCTGCATCAAACCTACCTTAAGTAAGTTCCAAAAACAAAACAAAAAAAAATAAATAAAAATCAGTTAACTAATTGTTTCCATGACATAACTCACAATTAGTTAACGGTTTGGCATGTTGGCAGCAATTCGTTGCCTAAGTCTTACCATAACATATAATTTAACACTTCCTTTTTTCGAAGGGACAACCAAGAAATATTTCATTTCCTTATAAATGGGAATCATGTAAACATGTTGGAGTTCTTTAACAACCATCAGGTTGCTAATATCTATGTAGAGCTAGGTAGATAGAAAAAAGATAAAAGAGTATAAGAAAACCTAGACCAAGCTATATTAGTCAAATTATTAAAAATTTAGGTTGTGAAGGTATGTAGAACTTTTTAGATCAGCACAGAAGTTAGAGCTGAGTCAAACGAACCTTAAGTAAGCTCGAAAACAAAATGATGATGAGTTCCTAACTTTAAAAAGAGAAAAGCAATCGCTTCAAGATAATCACATGAGTTTCAAAGTTTTATAAAAAAATCAAAGGAAAATGCTTGAGGAATCTGCCACCCTTAAAGCCAAGCACACTAAGAAAAACTTTTTAAACGAAGCAACAAAATTTCGATTCATATTTAATTTAATCAAGGGTAAGAAACTCCTCCATCCATAAAGTTGCATAGCTTCCGGCTCAAAAAAAAACCGCAACATGCTATCAGACCTTATACTTATACTAACAACTACAACAGTACACTTTCTTGCTGTGTAATCATAATAAAGTGCAGCTCGTTTAAGATGTAAATAGAGCTTTGCAGCTTGCATTTGTGCAGTTTGCAAATTTTCTCATGTTAAGACAAATAATTTGATAGCACCTGCTCGTGTGTGTGTGTAGTTGATTACAGTCAAGTAGTGCGATACGTTCCTGTAATTATCTTGAATAAATTTACGTTGGCGAGCGAAGTTAAATGACGACGTGACTGAGTGCAAATTCAGTCTCTCGTATATGATGCAACTTCATGGGCTATAAAATTATATGGGTCTTTGCAAAATATAGTTAGCTTATGCATGCATCATATTTCATAGACAATATATCAAGGTGTTCATTATGTAAACTGCACATTAAATTAATATCCTACTTACCATATTCGCATGCACGTACGTCACAGAACAAACTTTTAAAAATTGCCACTTACCTGGAACAAAAAAGTACTATGAAATTATGAATCTACCAATAACGATTAGAAAAATCTAGCTCTATATTATCTTAACTAAGCTATGATTATAGTTTCGCGCTGTTTTAAGTCTTTATGCCATTGTGTCACAGTTGAAGGGATAAAGAAGTAGGGTAGGCGACACTTGTTTTATACTAATAGATAAGAGTGGCAATTCATTATTTCCCATAGATCTTGACGTTAAATTCTGAAAATATGAGAGTGCGCGATTAGGTAAATACATGCCTTAAATTTCTGTTTTTTTACAGGTGCGTGAAGTTAGCCGCAACATTTTTGAATTTTTTAAAAATATTTGTCATAATTAGGCGCCAATTAGGCGCCATTTTGCGCTGCTAAAATTAAATTTTGCGCCGTCTTGGCAAACAAGTTATTAATAAAATAAGATTTTTCCGGTCAAGTTCACGAAACCACACTTTAATTTCAATGTTCAGAAAATTTGTATTCCATAATTTAGCGCCAATTAGGCGACATTTTGCGCTGTTGAAACGAAATTTTGCGCCCTCTGGTGTAACAAGTTATTTGAAAAAAACAATTTCTCCAAACTACCCAAAATCGTGAAGTTGGCCACGACTTTTTTGAATTTTAAAAAAATTTTATATCAAATTTAAGCGGTAATTAGGCGCCATTTTGCGCCGTTGAAACAAAATTTTATGGCCTTCTGTGTAAGAAGTTATTTAAAAAAAACTACTTCTCCAAACTAGCCAAAATCGTGAAGTTGTCCGCTACTTTTTGAATTTTGAAAAAATTTTGTACCACAATTAAGCGGTAATTAGGAGCCATTTTGCGCCGTTGAAACGAAATTTTGCGCCCTCATGGGTAACAAGTTATTTGAAAAATATCTATTTCTCCAAACTACCCAAAATCGTGAAGATGGCCGCGAGTTTTTTGAATTTTGAAAAAAAATTTATACCAAATTTAACGGTAATTAGGCACCATTTTGCGCCGTTGAAACAAAATTTTGCACCCTTCTGTGTAAGAAGTTATTTAAAAAAACAATTTCTCCAAACTAGCCAAAATCGTGAAGTTGGCCGCGACTTTTTTGAATTTTGAAAAAAATTTTGTACCACAATTAAGCGGTAATTAGGCGCCATTTTACGCCGTTGAAACAAAATTTTGCGCCCTCCTGTGTAACAGGTTATTTGAAAAAAACTATTTCTCCAAACTACCCAAAATCGTGAAGTTGGCCGCGACTTTTTTGAATTTTGAAAGAAATTTTGTACCAAATTTAAACGGTAATTAGGCGTCATTTTGCGCCGTTAAAACGAAATTTTGCGCCCTCCTGTGTAACAAGTTATTCGAAAAACAACTATTTTTCTGAACTACTTAAAAGCGTGAAGTTGGCCGCGACTTTTTTGAATTTTGAAAAAAAAATTATACCAAATTTAAGCGGCAATTAGGCGCCATTAAAACGAAATTTTGCGCCCTCCTGTGTAACAAGTTATTCGAAAAACAACAATTTTTCTGAACTACGTAAAAGCGTGAAGTTGGCCGCGACTTTTTTGAATTTTGAACAAAAATTTGTACCAAATTTAAGCGGTAATTAGGCGCCATTTTGCACCGTTAAAACGAAATTTTGCGCCCTCCCGTGTAACAAGTTATTCGAAAAAAAAACATTTTTCCGAACTATATATACATTCATATCTTGATTTATACCAAATTCTAGAACTAACGGACACATCTAGTAAGCGAAGACAATATAGTTGGTGTCCTTTTATCAGAAATTAGCTACCGCCCGCCTCTTCATGCATGAAGAATTCGTAATTTGCATATCATTTTTTATCATATTTGAAAGTATTGACATGGAATTACACTCCCTGGTTAGGAGCAGTTTTACATAATTTAAATACCTGATTATTAATATATTTTTATGAAGTTTCAAGTTAATAACAGGAAATAAAATTTTCATACCAACTTTCATTCTCCATTCTACACACTTAAGAGTTGTTTCTTAAAAAACGCTTATACAAGTATTTTATTATTTAAGACTAAGATCCTAAATGCCGATTTTAATATCTCTAACTGAGATTTTGTGAAAGTCAGCAGCGAATTGTATTTCACTTTTATTTATTTAATTCTTCACTCTATATTATACTTAAATAAATCTTGTGTACTCAGCAAAATACAAGACGCTACTGGTTATAATGTATTTATTTGTTTAGAGTACAATAATATTTTCTATAGCACATTGTATGTAACGTGTTAAAATAATATAATTATCTCTCAACTACGATACCTATTGTAAAGAACGGTAATTTCAACATTGAAGACACGCGTCTAAAATAGCCAGAGAAAGTTTTCTTCAAATAAATTGTTACACGGGGTACAAAAAATTTTGTTTCAACGGCGCAAAATGACGCCTAATTACCGCTTAATTGTGGTACAAAAATCTTTTCAAAATTCAAAAAAGTCGCGGCTAACTTCAGAATTTTGGCTAGTTTGGAAAAAGAGTTTTTTTAAAATAACTTCTTACACAGAAGGGCGCAACATTTTGTTTCAACGGCGCAAAATGGAGCCTAATTACCGCTTAAATTTGGTATAAAATTTTTTTCAAAATTCAAAAAAGTCGCGGCCATCTTCACGATTTGGGTAGTCTGGAGAAATAGTTTTTTTCTAAAAACTTGTTACACAGGAGGGCGCAAAATTTCGTTTCAACGGCGCAAAATGGCGCCTAATTACCGCTTAATTGAGGTACAAATTTTTTTTCCAAATTCAAAATAGTCGCGGCCAACTTCACGATTTTTGCTAGTTTGGAAAAATAGTTTTTTTTAAATAACTTCTTATACAGAAGGGCGCAAAATTTTGTTTCAACGGCGCAAAATGGCGCCCAATTACCGCTGAATTGTGGTACAAAATTTTTTTCAGTTGCGGCCAACTACACGTTTTTAGATAGTTCGGAAAAATAGTTTTTTCAAATAACTTGTTACACAGAAGGGCGCAAAATTTCGTTTCAACAGCGCAAAATGGCGCCTAATTGGCGCTAAATTATGGAATAAAGATTTTATGAAAATTGAAAAAAGTGCGGTTTCGTGAACTTGGCCGGAAAATCTTATTTTATTAATAACTTGTTTGCCAAGACGGCGCAAAATTCAGTTTTAGCGGCGCAAAAGGGCGCCTAATTGGCGCCTAATTATGACAAATATTTTTAAAGAAATAAAAAATGTTGCGGCTAACTTCACGCACCTTTTTTCTACTGTATTAACAACGTATGTCATAAAAAGCGAAATAACAGATGCACAACACTCTTGCTTATTGCGATTTTTTCTGGTTTCCAGGGACATTTACAGACAACTAAGATGTATATAATCCAAAACGTTCTGGAAGTTTTTCAAACCGCACAAACCTCTCTCTACCGAGTTAAGAACAGTTTAGAGACCAGAAACAGCGAGATTTATATCCATAAAGTTTATTGTAATTCTCTGAGATATTTTTAAAAATTTAAATCATGAATTTAATCCAGAACACTTTCGGAAACATTTTTCGAAAAGTTTCAAACTGGACAAACACTTACTGAATTTAAAACCCGAACCAGCGAGATTTTTATTCCTCCACATTAATTCTGTCCCTGAAGAGTTTTTAGAGACCTAAAGCATCCACAACGTTCTGAGGAACTTAAACTTTGTAATTTTTCAAATCGAGTCAATCCTTACTCATACAAAATTACATACCTGCTACCTAGAAAACCTATTGCTTTGAGATATGATTAATAATTTTGACATAGGAACAATCCTTACCGAAATACAATGCTCGCTAAATGCCATGGCACGTTCTAATGTATTAGATTAGTAGTGGAGGAAGAAAGTGAAGACTCAATACGAGGATGTACCTAAATTGGATGTGTTTGAAAGTTACCAACTGGACGAAACCATAATAAAAGAAGATTATAATAAAAGAAGATATACATTAAACGTAGAAGCCTCTGATCGCATTTTTATAGAAATAGTGATAACGTTACATATTCCACGAAAATTTCGTATTTATTAAGCGGACTTACAGAGTTCGAGTTCGCTAGAAATGCACCGTACTTTCTATTTGAAAAATACAATACAAGTAAGGAAATAATCAAATAATAGACGTCTGTCGAATTCCTGAAATCACTCATACCATTAAAGGATTGGTGTCTTTGGAAGAAACAGAAACAAAGTCCAACACATACATACCGATTGAAAATCAAATTCTATGTTCCAAAATGGTCGCTTTAGTTGTACGATACCGCTTAAATCCATGTTTGGGTTTATTGAAGATTACAAAAAAGTTGACAACATGACCGCATTAATTAATACTTATTAGATCCAAGTCTTACGTGAATTGTTACAAGTCGACCGAAAATACTGCAACGTTCAGCATATAGCGCATCTCATGGGAGGTACCGCATATAACATCAAGTGATTTTGCTAAGGCTTCGCTGCTATTGAAAAAGGCAGAATAAATCGGCTATAATGGCCGCATTCAGACAATGGGATATACACAATTTACCCTCTTTAACACAATCAGATTCACATATGTGGAGAATCAAAGTATCGAACGAAACAGAAATGGCTAGATGGATATTACTAGGGTTTCAAAATGGAAAATATGATAAAAAAGAGGAAAATGCTACAAGCTTTACGAATGACAATATAACCAATGTCAAAGTGTTCCCCCAAGGTCGATTAAATTTGGATTTCTAGCAGAACGAGTATTTACCAGCGTACCTTGTAACATGTTCATTTTGCAGAACCCCTATAATTGAATACTTTTGATTCAGAATTATTTTTAGTTTCATAAATATTCGTTTTGATAAAATATTTAATGTTATATAAATATAAAGTACCCCGTATATTTTTGTTCCTCATAAACAAAGTTTCGCTTTCGTAAAACCTTCAATTTACGATTAATTACGTTCAAGTTCAAATAAGGTTACACCAGAAATCGTGCAGTTTTCGATACAAGGTCACGCCTGTTGTTTGTTTCGCTATGCGACAACCATCTACAGCGTTCTAAAACTAGTCAGTCGCTTCTTATCTGTCGTGGAGCAAGGATGTCTTTCCCGACTTCTAGCTCCAGCGACTGGAGAATCGCATTGAGCTAGCGACCTCTGTAATTACAGTTATGTAGAAAGAACTTGGGTGATAGTAATCAATGGTTCGTATATTTTTTATTTAAATATACTGTCTAATCTCCCCGTTTTCTTGCTGCGTAATCATATTAAATTAAATTAAACTATATAAAATTAGTTTATATTATATTAGTTTAAATTAATTTAAACGGTATAAAATTCTATAATGTAATAACAAAGCTACATTCAAATCCTGAAAGACACATTTAAAGTATGTTTCAACTGTAATTGATCGTTTTTCGTATGAAGATTTTTGTTATGGCACTTATGTGGAAGCAAAACATGGTAATGATTTAGATGGAAGATCCCTACCCCATATTTTGCGAACTGGTCGTTAATGTCACTTGGTAGCTTGGTCAGAAAACTCGTTCCACAGTTTTTCTTAAAATCCTAGATTGATGCTAGGAGGCCCTAATGGGTTTCGGTTGTTATATGGTGTGTCCGTACTTCAAGTGTTTATCACATTCCGTGACGTAGGACAATAGATGGTGAGTGTTGGTTATTTGAGTGTAAAACTTTCATTAAAATAAAAGAATAGTATAGATAGGGATTCAAACTTAATAGAACTTGCTGGGTTAAAAAAATTCTAAATAGAAATTAAATAAATAATTAACTTGACTAACTATTGCGTGCGTAAATTGTATGTACCATTTTAGTATAAAATCCTGTACTAGTGTAAATCGAAGATATCAGATCTGCTCTCTACGATATTAAGGAATAACGTAAATAAAATTTATAAAGTGCCCAAAAATTAATTAGGGGCGATTCTGAAATTTAAAGATCAGCTTATAAGATTTAATTCAAATAGCACCAAGTTTGAACTTAGTAAATATCAATTAAAAATTGTTAAGATAATATTTCAGTTATAATAAATGTAAATATTCTTGTAATTGGTGTCTTAAATGAAACAAGGTATTCATGATTGAGGAATTATCGGTTTTATCTAAAAGGTATTGAATTTAGCATGAAAATGCCACTTCAATTTTAGCCGTGTTTACAGAACAGAAGGTGTATAAAATTTAGGTCCAGCACAGCCGAGGGAAGAGGTATATTCTTCACATTTTTGATGTGTTATCTAGGGACGCAAATAGCGACCCCTTGTGATTTAAATATCTAACCTTTTCTTGCAGGTACAAGGGGTGCTCAGATGCGCTTGTACACTAAATGGTTTCTACTTTTTCCTATAAGTGCTTTCTCGTTAGAAATAATAATTAACATAATACATACCCCCCTCCCTCGATAGTCTTTTCAAATAACCGTTAATTTACATTTCCAATGCTCCACCCGAAGGTACTACATTGGCCAGGAGGCAAGTTTTTTGTTGCCTGGAAATTTAGAATTTTGACGAACCCTTGCCGTTCCAGGCAAGGTAGGGATCTTTAACGTGCGTGACAACACTCACACACGGGACCTCCATTTAACCTCTCATCCGAACGAGGGCGTAATTTTTGTGAAAAATGATCACCTGCCATTTTTCAAGCAGTCGGCCGTGTCGGGATTTGAACCCGGGACCTTGGGATCCGTAGTCTTACGCTTACTACATCGATCCACGGCGACGCCTAGTCTTTTCAAATAACCGCGGAAGTTAGAGTTTCAAGTTAGTCCGGAAGATTCCATAGGTCGTCATGTTTTCCTTGGCAACCACCCCGGGTTCAGTGTTTCAACTTGTAACTTTTAGTCCATTTTAGTTCAAAATTATTATAATTAGAGTAGAGCAGATTAAGGTAACGTTAAACGTAACAACCTGTCTTATGCCACCTTTATGAAAAGTATTACGCGGACAAGTCTTCTAATAAATGTTTAATGGACCACAGTGTAAAGATTCACCTGTAATTGTTATCGACTGCCGTCACCAATTCGAAAGTCTTAAGGATGCAAAAGTGGATGTTAGAATGGAATTGGAAACTTCGAAAAATTTTGAACCGTCGATGAAGGCATATGCTTTGATTATACACGACTCTATGTTTGAGTATAATCCGTTTATGAAAATTGTTAATAATTTATCCACAACTGACTGCATGTATATTATGTTTTTAAATAAAATTTATATAAAAAATTGTATTGTTGTAATAATAATAAGTCTTGGCTAACCTGACGCGCGACCCACTTTGGCCCGGACCACCAACCTACCTCGGCCCGCCTAGGCCCGATGGAATTAGTATATAAGAGACGCACTTTTCAATTTGGAGTTAGTCTTAACGGCTTGCTTAAAAAAGGCGTGCGCTAAAGAATTGTTGGCAAAGCAATAAGTAAAATCCAGAAAGGTGTATTAAGTGTCCGCTCTGTAAGTAAAAAGTTTTATATAGGTACATAGAAGGGCGTTTCAAAAATATCTCGAGCAGCATTATAAAAAAAATGATGTTTTAATAGAGCCTGAAGTTAAAATACTTATACAAAACTTTGATAAATTCACCAATTCTGGTGTAAAAGATGTGGGGAAACATGAACCCTTGTTCCCATCTAACATGAGCTATATTTGCAGGGCCATCAAACTATGGAAAAACCAACGCGTTAATATCTTTATTTGTACACGAGAATGGATGTATGTGTTTTAGAAAAGCATTTACCAACCCTAATATAAGCTGTTAAGAAATTTATTTGCACCTTTAAAAGATGAGATTGGCTACCATAAGGACGTTATTGCGCCGGGAGATGCTAAGGCAGATTCTGTAATGGTATTTGATGATACACCTGTAAATGAGCAAAGCAATAGATTCGTTCTACATATGTCAATCTTACGTTATTACTTTAAGACATAGTCAACGTTATTGCATTCGCCGTATTTTTTTCGATCATATCAGTGGTCATACCCTAGATTTAAGGAAATATGCTTGCAGTGTTGGGGTGGGAATGTCATGATTTTGTGACTTGTCAAAGATTTTGATAAAACACAGTATATGAAAAATTTCCTCGATCAATATATAAACATCTAACATGGTACAAATGGTTACTTATGATCCGGAGCGCGAAAATGACAAACGTTATCGCAATTAACGCAATATTAAATTCATGTTAGGTGCCGGTCAAATAGTTTGTGGAGCATAGCAAAGGACAGACTACATCTCAGCAAGAATTTAAAGAAGCGCATAAACAACTGATGAACCGTCGTAAATGACAGCATCTCATGTACAAGGCATCACCGAAAAAATACCCATGCCTGTAAAAAAGATTAGTCGAAGACACGGCAGTACCTATAAAGAAAATTACGATGCCCGTTCCAGAGGAGCGATTTCATCTTTATTATGCGGATGTGTTGGCTAGCGATGAAAACGACAACATCGACAAATCAGTTTATGGAGTAAATTATACTGCCGAAACTGATACACGAGGTTAGGTAAAAAATGTGCTCGAAATTAATCTTGAAAACAGCGACATAATCTTAAATAATGTGATTTATTCGGGTATGAGAGGTTTATAAAATCTGCTAATCTTTAAAAGCATCAGTCCCAAAGACAGTGATTTCAACTTAAATTCGGTTACTTGGAAACGATCAAATCGGCATCGATTTTCAGATGAAAATGTAACCCATTCGCAGTGCACAATTTAAACGGATTCCAACAAATAACAAAAAATTTGAAAAGTATGTCCAAAAAAATTTCACAGAATTTCGAAAAATCCCGAATAGAAACAGCCAAAGAGGTCAGGTTTAGGATTTGCTAATAGATTTTACAAACGAAAAACCTGTGAGGTACGCAAAAATTTTCTGCGTTGGCACACCGTACTTAAGCTAGTAAAACGGGATCTCTTGTAATTCAACTTGGTAGAATGTTATCTTACTTTCGCGAGAACAATGGGTATAAATATATTCTAATTGGATTAGACTATTTTACAAAATACGCTTTTGCTAGGCCTTTAAAAAACAAAAGTGCGGTAGAAGAAATTAGAGCTGACGCTACATGACAAGAAGAATATTGCACCAAAAATCAATTTGCTGACGGATTTTGGGATAGAATACAACAACTGGTTTAAAAACTTATGGAACAATATAAGAAAAACAATTATTTCACAAATACGGTAGTCAAAGCCAGTATGGCAGAAAGTCTCATCAGACTTTCCATTTGAAAAGAAGTTACAGATGGTTGAAAATTTTACCTAAAGTTATGGAAGAATCTAACAATACCGTACATCGGGCTTTTAAGATTACGCATGTAGAAGCCGAAAAATACCCCAAAAGAGTAAAACTTTGATCCGCCAAAGGTGTGTAACAAGCCGAAGAAAATTGCTTAAGGACAGTGACGTAGTCCGCATTTACAAATTTAAAGCCATCTTTGACAAAGAGTACCACTCCAACTGGAATACCGAATTATTTAAAATTACCTGAGTTCATCAAACTAACCCAATAACATATCTACTGAAAGAATTGGAAGGACAGCCAATCCTAGGTGCTTTTTACGACGAGGAGATTCAGCTCACATCAGCTTCAGGCACATATGATAAAAAATTATACGGAAACGAAGTCATGGTCGGGAACTTCTAGTGCAATGGTTGAATGTAGGGAGAAGTTGGATAGAGTCGACAGATTTGATTGGGTTTGCTGAAGTTTTGGTTAGTTAACGAATCAGCTCTCGAAGAGACAACATGGCTTAAATCGTAGACACTCAAGGCTTTCAGTATCGCACGAGCGAATTTTTTATTAAAAAAAATTGCTATATTGAGCATGTAAAATAATAAAATATAGCACGAAATTTTAGAAATGCTTTTTTTGGATGTTGCGCATTTGAATAAAGATTTTGAGAAATAGATAAATTTTGCAACCAAGTATATGCACGGATTCCAATGGGATACACCCTCTACCAATAGATTAAACATGCCATTTTTTAGTTTATATTTACAAGAGACGATTCCTCCATATGTTAGAGTCTACGTAAAGGGAATCCAAAAGCAGGGGTTAATATCTTTATATATACCAACTAACAATGTTGAGAATATAGAAAACTTGAAGTATCCAGATTGAAAATAAAAACTGTATTTAATTTTAAGATAATGTTTTAAATAATTTATTTGTGAAAATGTAGTTATTAAGAGAATGTTTTAAATAAATTATTTCATCTATAGTTGTTTTAATTAAAATAGGCTTAATAAGGTAATAGGATATGTACGAATTTAATAAAGTTTTGCTAGAAAAACTAATTTCATCATCTACAATATAATATTTTCATTCTTAGGAAACTCAAGGGCAACTAGTGTTTTTCTTGCTTTTTCATCAGTTTAGCTTCCCTATGTTCAAAATATTTTTTTTACCTTTCAATGCTTTAGTTAGTTTATTTTTATGTTTAGACTTTAATTCACGCTTCTCTAATTTTTCTTGTTTTTCCAAGATCTTTACTTTTCATTTCACTGCCTGCGCTTTTCTAATTTTGATTGTATTCTCTTTTTCTCCTTCTCTGTAAGCTTAGCATTGATATGATTTCTATATCCTTTGACGAAATTGTTGCTGGCAGTGCCACTTTTTCTTTATTTTGGACTTTCCTTTCTCAAATGGGTGTTCGAATGACTAAAAGATCACTTAATTGGTGAGTATTTACATGTAAAGGATTTTGATTTCCAGACATTTTAGTGGCACTAGGACAGTGGAAGTTTTTCTCTTGTAATGGTTTTGAAATTACAGTATCACTGATTATTTGAACTTTGCTTTCTACAGGTTTTTGAACGACTAATTCACTAGTAGGAGAGTTAGCTTCTTCCGGCAAGTTATCTGCATTCAACTCATCTTCATACATTTTGACTTCCTCCAAAATTGCTAGTGTACTTATTGCTTATTCTGTCAATTTGGGTTCGGTATGTAATATCACTTTTTCAGCGTACATAAAGTTATTAAATGTTGGTTTTTCAATTTCATGGTTTCCAATGTCACTGTTGTGCTCGTTGTGTTTAACATTTATAATCTATTCTGTACAATAGTCAACTACAGATAGATTGGAAGAAAAAGTTTGCATTTGCGAAATTCTTTCTTTATTGTGTCCGATTTCAGTTCATCCAGTATATCTTTACGCAGTGGACAGAAATTAAATTTCGTTACAACACAATCCAGATTTGTTTGCAAACTTTACCACTTACGTAGAAGCTATTCCTAGTTTTCTTTCAGCGGTTTAAATACACTCATATCTGCTGGTTGCATCAAATGATCGTATTTGGGGGAAGCGAATACAGAATTATTTTATTTTGGCCGTAGTATTCGCTAAGTTCGCTGAGATATAAATCAATTAATCTAGTTAATAGAATAATAATTATCACAAATATTTAAAATATCTACCCACCTATATTCAGAAAACTAATATTTTTGTAACTAGGTAGTTAAATATTAAACGACTGGCCACTGGTTTGCTACAACCTATTCTCAGCCGCCGTTAATAAATTAAATATAAGGGTGGTTGACTTTTGGCTACCGGTTGTCGGTATTAAATTATGTAGAAAAAGACGAATTGATGTATATTTACAAATAATTCATAGGCAACAGAAAAGAAAGAAACGTGAGGTTTATTTTTCCTGTAGACAGTAGCGGTGGCTGAATACTAGCTACGAGGTTATAACAGTATCCCAGTAGACAGCCACCGACAAATATCTAACCTACAAGCCGAAAACATGCATTATATACTTTTTGCAAAAATTTAATGATTACTGTTTACTACTATTTTCAATAACTTTACATCGATATTAAAAGGTTTACTTGCGTTTTCCAAAAGCGCCACTCGCTATTTAATAAATTAATTTTGCACGTTTCTTATGCTCTTATGCTAGTTGTAGATCGCTATAAATTTTGACACAGATATTAGTTCACATTTACGCCTCCAGATTGCAGTATTTTAGACCTAACACCTAAGCCGTTTCAGAAATATGGCTTTTATATTCGGAGAGGGGTAACTTAACGCTACCCCCTCCTGTGCTTCAATTGGCTCTAAAACCTAGCACTTTGTAGCCTAGAGCTAGGACCACAGGTGAGAATGCTAGCATCTCAAAAACAAGATAGAGGCGAATTTTTAAGATTTTTAGCCACACACACACACACACACACACACACATACATATACACACACACACACCGTCGCCCGATTTGATTTAAAATCCAGCATCTCTTTTCTTATAGTTAGTACCAGCTAGCACCATCGATTTTAGATCTAGCACCAACGCCGTTTCAGAAATATGGCCAATTATATGCGGTGGCGGTAAATTTTCCGCTAGCCCTCTCCGGTTCTCCGAATTGCTTTAAAACCTAGCACTATATAGTTTAGACTTTAGATCTAGCACCAGTCACCATGTCTGTTATGCTATTTCTTTCTTACATGTTTCCTTAAATAAACCATCCTATTAATCTCATTAACCCTGTAATTATAATTATTTGGTTCTTTGGGTAGTATTGATCATATATTAGCTTCTTACAAATCTTAACCATTTGCGTATTATTTCATTACGTTAGTTACTTATCTTCCAATATATATATATATATATATATATATATATATATATATTGCTGTGAAACCCTGTTTTAAAATCCGGGTACTGGACCTTAAAAAAAAACATTCGAGCCCCACAGATTGGGCGTCAAAGAATGCTGTGAAACCTCTTGAATTAACTGGTTCGTTGACTTTCTTCTGTTAATCGCCTCGGCTGCTCCCCTAGATAACTTTCATCCTCAATCATAAAAAAAAACAAACACATTCCTAACACAAACATCAACGTTAACTCTATTTACATCAATATTCACAATACATTAAAATTTCAAAATTAAATTTTGGCATAAATTTCAGTATCAGAAATTTTCAAGATTAAATTTATTATCATTTTAAAGTGCATCCAGAATTAAAGTCCTTGTAGGATGCCTACTAATTACTATAACAATATATGCAGAGTACAAAGGGAGCATCTACCACCCCTTTACGTTAATTAACCAGGTTCGTCTAATTGAGCTCAAAGACATACCCATATTTTTATCATAATCCCGAACATCAATACTAAATACCCCTTTCTACTTAAACAAGCAAATTTCATCTTAAAATTAAAATTTTATGGTTAGTACAATTTCACTAATGTCCATTTTAAATAAACAAATTAGAAAGTTATTCAACACACACCAACATCTCAAAGTTCAAACAAAATAGTATAATTTACCTGAAGGTTACTTGCACTCGTAGCTTCAATGTACATCGTCCCTTTTGTTAATCACACCATTCCAACTGGGTTATATTTACGGCTTCTGATTCTCAACGTTTTAAAAATTTGCTCCATCACCATTTATTTAAAGTTGTTTCAGGGCTTTTCCAGAACTCATCTGTGTATATCTGAACCTTGTTTAGTGGATCCAGTCATGTTTACGAACCATTTAATTATCAACACCCCCGAAAAATAACAAAGAAATTCATACTTCTTTCACCAATATACGCCAAAACTGCCTACTTTTGTGTATTTATTTGTCGTAGTAAATTTTACCAATTGGTACAGTGATACTAAATTTTATTACCTTGTATCTAAGTGCACTAAAGTATATTCATGTTAGCACGTAACGAACAAACTATTTTGAATCACCAAAATATGCGAGCAAACTTTAAATTATTTTATCAAACTAAAATGCACTGTTTAACATCTTGAATCAAGTCGCGGATGTAAGAGCTTTTAACGCATCGAATAGTCAAAAGTCTAAGAGAGCGAAATTCATATTACCCCCGGTATATATAGCGGATAGCCGGCACGTCGCTTTTGTCCTCAAAACAGACAATTCTTAAGAATTTCTCATGCTATGTTCCCAGTACGTATCCTGTGCGTCGGTTTTTACGAATTTTGTACTCGCCCCATTTAAATCTCAAAAATTCTCACACGGCACGAAAACATGTCCGAGAAAAACTAATTAATTTTGTACGGAAATCGTTGTTTCTACCTCTGATATTTGCATCCTATTTTCAACCAATTGTGACCCTCGTGACGTTGCTTAAATCACGCCTTTTACTATATGTGTCTTTGCTTGACGCATTTTCTCTTTCCTTTTCTAACCTGTTCGTATTAGTGCAAATTGATATTCTTTATTATCGATTATATTTTAGTCCATGTGGACTATCTGGGTTAAATAACCCCGTATCGCACCTTCTCGTGAATATTAAGCCCCGGTTTCTCCAAGATTCTTTGTAAACATTAATTATCTGCAAAATTTTCGCCGAATGAGCTTTTAAATAAACCCTGTTTTGTATTTCGTGCTAAAGCATCTGACCGTTTCCAATATCCTTAGAATCGACATGTTTATCTAAACAAATTAAACTGAAATTGCCTTTTAAAATACGCAGGTGTGTTCAAACATCCTACTTCTAACTAACACTTCTAGGATTTGCATTTTAGTGGGTTTTTACAAGTTTCTATAGATATTATCTGTACGTTTTGTTCAATACCGGTTACTTGAAATAGGGTTAATTAATATAAATTTTGCACGTAATTTCCATTTGTTTAGGAATAATTACATTACACGCAGAGCTTTTTAATACTGTTTCTTTTGATATAAAGCGTCTGTACATGGTTTAAATTTCTTATTTTTACTGAGACGACCGAATTTATTTATGCTTCATGGTTTTAATAAAGCGTACTTTATCCCAAAGCTTCTACACGGTGATTAAAATTATTTGATGTGATTATTTAATTTTCTACCCTGGTCTAAATATGAGTAATATATACATATATATATATATATATATATATATATATATATATATGTACATGCAATTATGAACACTTAAGAATTATTGTTACATTGTATAATTGAAGGACAATAAAAGGTTAATGAAAGTTCACAAACCAGATATGAGAACGGAAACAGACATTGTACTCCAGACGCAACATAATACTGCAGGTGTAGGTCACAGTAGGTTATAAGTCAGCAATTATTAGAATTAAGATTATTAAAATATAATACTTTGTATTGTATCAAGAAATAGCAGACATGAGATCTGCATTTCCCACAAAGTGATGTAAGAGCAGGGATAGCATAAATACCCTCAGGAGCCCAAGATGACCAGTCAGTCTCGAGCTTCACAACTTTAGCATTGTTGGTTGTTCAAGCTACTCCTCGTAATTTTAATTATTAATTATTAGTAATATTTGACTTTGAATATTTTTGGAATTAAGATGTTAATGAATATAATGTCCAATTTGTTAAAAAGTCATTATTGTAATTATTATAAAATAAATTTGATAGAAGTGTTTTCTGGAAAAAAAGTTTTTTTAAAAAGAAGCTCCAAGAGGTCCAAAACCTTCTCGCACCCTACGCGAATTTATTCAAACGTAGAAATTGTATTGTAACATATATTATATCTATCACTGGCACCCACCCCAAAAATTTTCACTGTATGTCATTAATAAGGAAGCAATTACATACCTCGGGGTAAGATTGACGATAAGTTAAATTGGAAAGCTCACGTGCAGTACGTTAAAAGCAAAGGCAGCGAAATATCAAACAAAATGATGGCGGCGGCGAAAATAAACTGGGGTTTCAGGGGCGAATCGCTGAGGACGGCCTATGCCGGAGCGATAGAGCCGGCAATGCTGTACGCAGCATCTGGGCGGAAGGTTGCAAAGTCCGAGAAATGCGCTCAACGCATTACCGCGGTGAAAGCGGCTAGGGCGTACAGGACCACTTCCATGGAGGCGATCCTGGTTATCAGTAGCACTCTCCCTATCGAATATGTCATTAGGGAGTTTCGAAATAGAAGGTTAGTAGATACAGACAAGGGACGCAAAATTATAGAAGATATTCATCTTGGCAATAGGGAGGTAGAGAAAAAGATTGTCGTATCAGAGGTAGGGCATCCGGCCGATAGTAGAGAAATAGAGTTTGTCGAAAGCGATGGGGACGCGACGGGTATCAGAATTTATACAGACGGTGTTTGTTGTGTTTAAGCAGGAAAGGGAGGTGTTTCGGTATTAAACCAAACTCGCAAACTGGAACACAATCTTCCAGTGCGAATTGGTAGCCATACGAGAGGCAATCGATTATATCATAAACCACACGGGCAGAGACGAATATTATATAATCAGCGACAGCAAATCAGCGCTGACGGCTTTGACAAACATGAACACCTTGACAAACCCCCAGGCGGACGTCTGGAGGATAGCGCATATGGCGCTCGAGTTTCGACGTTTAAAGTACTGTTGGGTTAGGCCGCACGACGGTAACGTATGGAACGATAAGGCTAATGAATTAGCTAAAAAAGACGCGCCGGGCGACTTTCGGATATCACATTCGTCGATACCGAGGTCTCTAATTAAAAGAAAGCTGCGCGAAAAGTCAATCAGACAATGGGAAGAGGTGGAACACCGCTGCCACAGGCAGGTTGACCCATAAATACATACCGAGCTTAGAAGCTAGAGGTAATATCGAGGTAAAACTCGATCATAAAATGGTGCAACTAATAACAGGGCACGGCGCCCTAAAAGTGTATTTACAAAGATTCGATTTAACCGACAACGACCACTGCGAATGCGATGAGGGCACTGAAAGCGCAAAGCACGTGCTCTTCGACTGCCCGCTTGAGGCGGCAAATCGAGGGTTGGCTGATAGCAAATTAGCTATCCTAGATCTAGCATGGCCAAAGAGCCTAGAGGAAGTTGAGGAAGTGGCTAACTAGAAAGCGTTCTACACAGCCTGTAAAGAAGGGTGTACGCTGTCATTCCTAACATAACACAAAGACTAACAAACAAACATCTCATACCTAGCAGAGGACTGATCCACTTCCTCACTGGCCACGGCCCGTATCCGACCTATCGGGACCGTATGCACTTAGCACAAAACGACACCTGTACATGCGGAGAGGTTGGTACGCCCGAGCACGTTGTGTTTGAGTTCGTAGACCTTACCCAGGAACTATACGGATACAGAACAATACTACAAGACATCCCTATCAACGAAATGATATGGAACGAACAAATTTTCCCATACCTAAACGCACTGACTCAAAAGACTACGCAAGTATTACACAACCGCTACCTTGAACAGGCCTCTTAAAAACGGCACGCAATAGTACATACCAAACTGAGACACCAAGGAACAACTGCTCTAGGATCCCGGGGGCTGCACCCCCGACGCCAGAGTCCGTCTTCTGGAAATTCCGAGAACAATAGCTCTCGAAGACCGAAGAAGGTACTCAAACCCAATCAAAACCTACCGACCAATTATGTCTCTAGCAATAAGGACTAACATTAGTATTAAGTTAGGCTAAGTTTTAGGATAAGTAGTAGAATAGGAACTTTTTACGCTAACACCACTGTATGAAATCAAAAAGTAACAGTAATTGAGGCAACAAAATGTCAAATTGAAGTATTTATTTCCACCCGACTGTAACCTGTACCATTCAAACATGCATAAAAGAAATTAATCTTTTGGAAAACGAACACACACAACCACACAAACACGAGCGTAAACACAAACACACACACACACACACACACACAACACACGCAAAACAAATGTGCCCTTCAGTAATCTGGATTTCCGGCTGCCGATGGTCCAGATCGAAGAGTACAAATTCTGCGTAATGCTTTTCTCGAAGCCTGGGATTTCCGGCTGCCGATGGTCCTGGACAGAGAGCGAGAGCACGAAGCAGAAACAACACCAACACCACCACAACTACAAACACAAAGAGCAAACCCATACACACCAACACAACACATACAAACACAAAGTGTGCCCCTTAATAATCCGGATTTCCGGCTGCCGATGGTCCGGATAAAGGGTACAAATTCTGCGGGACGCCTTTCCCCAAGACTGGGATTTCCGGCTGCCGATGGTCCTGGTCAAGAGCGAAGGTATAACGTAGAAACAACATCAACAATAAACACAACAAGTAACCAACACAATAAAACACACTAGCGCACACACATAAGCACACACAAACATCGACACTTACTCAATTATACACAACAAAGAAAAACACCCAAACACAATCCGTACAAAAATGATAGTAATCAAGCACAGGTTACAATGGGGGGAAACAGGTCTGTCTAAAATGTCAGATGACAGACGACTAGAATGTTAGATTTAAAAATAAAAAAAAATAAACAGCTTGTAAAGAGTTCGCGGGAAGGGTCGCGAGATTAGACGGTGTTAACCGCGCGTAAATCGGAAGGAGGTTGGGGGGAAGGAGGATTGGAAATTTTAGATTTTGACCTGGCGTTAAATGATATAAGTTTGGTAACCAAAACCTGTATTTAAATAATTAAAAAAAAAGAAAAAAATATATAAAAACAAAAACTAAAAAAAAATTGATCATAATATTTATAAAAGTCCATATTCACGACAACCCCCGCATCACTAATACAATCACTATAACCACTAACTAACCTTATACGCGCAGAAATCGGGAATAAATAAAAAACTTAAAACTTAATCCGGGCAAATAATAAATAAATAAGAACATATAAATCAAAAACCCTCATTAAATTAAATCAATGAAATAAACAAAGGAATAAAATAATAAATAAAATAGAGTGAAACCGCGCATCCCTCCAGGACTTAAAAAAGTGAAGTGATAGTGATTGTGACCCCCCAGGACGAGTATTGCATACCCACCGTAACTTTAGCAGTGCATATCCATTTCCACCTAGCAGTAAGTTGAAATGTATGCAGACGACCACATCTTCGGATGCTGGAGAAATATACTAACGAGATAAGAACAAAATTGAGGCGGTTGTGCTCGCATAAGCATTAATTTATGATAATTAGTAAATTTGAAATAATTTAACGAGCACGTTTTGTGCGCAATGGCGCTAGCCGGTATTAATGATTATACGAGGTCACCTGATAATTTGGTTATGCTTTTTGCAATTTTATGCACTGCTCAACGCTTAATGCTTGTAGATAGGAAGAGAGAGGTAGATGTGGACCTATATCAGATAGTGATAGATGCAGACTGCGCAAATTTCAGGAAAATGTGTAGTTTAGTTCAGAATAAGAAACAATGATGGTACGCGTCTAACCAGTTCCAGAACTAAAGACCTAATGATGATGATGTAATATAACTATTTATTTACTTTTTTGTTGATTTAAACCGAATTCTTTTTCTAATTAATTTTTATTGCAAATAGAAAATCAATGACGATATATTTTTTAGTGTTGCTAGGAATCCCCCCCCCTCTTCGCATTTGTAGTTATCCGGGTATTTCTTTCCTGTGTACTGTGTTGTAATAGTGATTCGTGCGGGTCCTCACCTTAAATATACTTTCTATTTCTGTTTGACCTGTACGCTTCACAACAAAGCAAAACCCAACGAACTTAAAACACAAAAAAATTTATAAACAATGGTAAATATAAATTTAATCACAAAAACTGTAGTAGTTTAAACAAGTGTGTTTGTTGTTAACTAACAAACATTTTGCTAACGTCAAGGTTTTGAAACACTTTCAACAAAATAATTTGTTGCTCAGCGAACACCACGAGAAATCAACACATACTTTTGTTTGCTGGGAGAAAGGAGGGGGATGAAATGATTTGGGACGGAAGGGTGCTCGACTTATCGTTGACTAGTGCTAGATCTAAGGTCTAAGCTACATATTGCTGGGTTTTAGAGCAAATCGGCGAACTGAAAACGGCTAGCGTAAAGTTGACCGTCCCCGCTTATAATTGGTCATATTTCCGAAACGGCTTTAGTGTTAGATCTGACATAGGTGGCGCTAGCTGGTGCTAGCTCTAAGCAATCAGGTGCGAGGTTGTGAATCAAATCAGGCAACGGACGGAAGAGGGTGTTTGGCGAAAAATATTTAGAAATTCGTCGCCATCTTGTTTTAGGTGCTAGCTTTCTCACTTGTGGTGCCAGATGGTTATGGGTCTAATCCATATAGTGCTAGGTTTTGGAGACAATCGGAGCACGGGGTAGAGGAAGCTCCCCCCCATTGACCACATTTCCAAAACGGCTGATGTGCCAATTTTAAAATTGGTGGTGCTAGGTCTAATCTATATAGTGCTAGATTTTGGAGCCAATCGGAGCACGGGGTAGAGATAGCGCCCCAATTGACTACATTTCCAAAACGGCTGAAGTGACAACTCTAAAATTGGTGGTGGGGTCAATCCATATGAAGTGACCCAAAAAAATTTTTCAGGTTGCTTGACCGATTTTGGGGTTGAAATTTTTTTATCTCATCCCGTTTTGGAGATGCGGCCATTTTTGTTTGGCCATGCGGGTTAATTTGACCGTTACAGTCATTAGCGATAAAGTAAATATCTACAGACTGGTTAATGCTTCAGTATTGGTATTCGTACTATTTTTTTAGAAAAGTCCATTCTGCCATTTAGACCCTAACAGTTTAAACTGTTAATCTAACATAAATAGCTCAAAAATACAACCAAAGATCATGATAAAATTTTAACAAATTCGACTTTTTAAGGCTGAAAATTTCAATGAAAGAATAAAATACCCAAACTAATATTTGTATGACTATAAGATATAATAGGATACTTGCCAGTTTTAGAGAAAGAAGGTTAAAATATGTCTCCCTCGATTTTCTATAATTTTTCAAAGAACGTAATTTTGAATTTTTTTGAAATTTCTAGGCTTAATAACTGTGGTGGGGGCAAATATAAAAATCTGAATTTTTTACACAAAATGCACCTTATGATAGTAAACTACTGTGAAAGTTTCAATCTTGGTGTTTGCTCCTGAACCAAGTTATGAATTTTTAAAGTTTAACAAAAATACTCATTTCAGTGTAAATTATAAACAAATACAAGAATGATGAATGTGCAAAATAAATATTCCTAATGTTGAACAGTATAGTATTTTAACAAAGGAGGGGTAATTTAAAAATTAGTCAATGATTTTAAAAAAGGATAGAGATAAAAGGTTCATGTCCTAACAGTCACATAAGCATCATTCATGTCTGGACAGGAATCTGCCTGATAGTGAAACTTATCTACTCATTAAGGTTCATCGAGTGACACAGTCTGTTAGAGTGCAGATAGTTTTCTAATGTGTTGTGTCCTTTGTTAATTCAAGTTTATTGTATTAATTACAAGTGTTTATTAATTATTTCTTCATTTTACTTTTACTGTGAGTATTTGTTATTTTTACTTACTTTAAAATAGATGATCTGTTCTGTTGGACAATTCATTAATGAACATTGCCATAAAACAAGTTACGGTTTAGTGTCCAAAAAATTAAAACATATCAATGAGTTTGATGATGTTGAACAAAATTTTTAAAATTAAGAGCGAGTACCGATATTATTTCAATTTGTGAGTATCACGAAAAAAAATATCTTCTAAATTATAATCACCTTTTTGGGAAATCCTGTTTGGATCCTTTAAAAGTTCACAAGAAAGGAATCACTTCTGATTTGAGAGAGATTAAATTAGAACAGTTGTTGTTATTGAAAGCTCATGAATATATTGATAAATTAGTCCCGAGACTGTTATGAAAAACTATTTGTTTTAGACACACAATCTAAAGTTTCCAGTAATACTGATTGTTTGGATAATTATGTTCCTCTTAAGGAAATCCAGAAGAAAGTAGATTCAGCTTGTTCTTTGTTAGGACTATCTCCAGCGTGCAAAATAAGAAAGGTAACTTCCGAGAAGAGGCAATCAGCCATTGAGAATAAAGTTCATAAAGCTAGTGAAAAACTAAGAAAGAATTTGGAATTGTGTTTTGATCATACTGAAAATAACAGTGTTCCTGTACTGTTACGTGCCAATAAATTGGCCCTTAAACATTGTTTTTAGGTTAATTTTGATGTGCGGAAGTTTCGCGCCATAAATTTAAACGACTAGGCGCGTATTTCCGTTACGTCACAGTGCGTTGCGCCAGATCGCGCGACGCGAGTGGAGTAGGAAAAGGTGGGGACAAGTGTTTCCGTGACTCTCTGTAACGTATCTTTTTGGCCCGAACCTTCGCGTGGAGTGGACGTTTGAGGTATCGTATCGTGCCTTGTTTTTATCTATGTAGATTTCCTTGTCTGTTTATCTTTGTTTGTCGCCCTTTACCATGTTCCCGTCTTTCCCTGCATAGGTAGAGATAATTTGCAGCCTTCGGCGAACCGTACTGCACGACCCTGGATGAACGAGCCCATGATTGCCGGAGCTGGTCCGAACGCTTTGGAAGAGCGTTGGGCGTACCATCTTTAACTACCTAAAAAGGGCCCTCCGTAGCCCTGATGGACTTTAATAGAGGCCAACTTTAGCTCAACCCCGCAGGACGTTCGGATTTCTAATGTAAGTACTCGATTATTTAATTTGTTCGCTGATATAACCTATTGTCTTAACTTTATATAAATTTTCCGATTATTGCGCAATATAATTTGTACATTGGTGACGCCATTGGCAGTTGGGCGCGCAAAATCTGTAATAAGGTTAGCGTTACCAATCGCCAGTGGAGTCGCTTATTCCGCGCTTGCGCGATGTATTTATGAACTTTTAACCGTAAGAATTCGCTTTTTATCGCGCTTGCGCGATGTATTTATAAATTTGTTTAAACTGTAAGAATTTGGGTTTAAAGCGTAAGAGTACAACAAGATGTGTTAGACTCAGAATATTCTGACTTGAGTGAAAAATTATAGGAAAAGTGTTTAATAGCTTCTAAAAAGGAAAAAGTGAAAATCATTAGCTTGCTTCCTAGTTCGTGGTCAAAAGAAAAGATTGCTCAAAAATTCCCAAGTGTCATAGTGTTTGATTAGACTTATACGAACTCTGATGAAAGAACAAGGCATTTTGCCTTCATTACGGAAAAAGAAAGGAGCCTCCATTGGTGAAGAAACTGTAGAGAAAGTAAAAATGTTTTCTGAAAATGACGAGAATAGTAGAATGTGTTCCGGTAAAAAAAAAGTGTACCAAAGTGATAGTTAATGGAAAAAGTAGTACAACAAAAACGTTTCGTTCTTTGTAATTTCAATGAATTATATGTCGCGTTTAAAAATCACATCCAGAATGTCAAATAGGCAGATCCAAGTTTCGTGAACTGCGTCCAAAGTGGTGTCTTTTGGCAGGACTTCAGGTACCCATTCTGTGTGCGTGTGTGTATATCGTCAAAATGTGAAATTAATGATCAATTGTGCAAAGCTGAATGTTGACTATAAGGAATTGATAGATTTATTAGTTTGTGATGTAAACAAGTATGATTGTATGATGGGTTTGTGTGAAAGTTGTCCTGGAAAAGAAAGTGTACTAGAACTATTTAGGGGTTCGGAAGAGGATCTTCCAGATCATATTGAGTTTATGCAGTGGGTCACGACTGATAAATCAGAGATGGTCACTATTATTAAATCTCAAGAAGAATATTTTGAATCGCTAGTTGAAAAGTTAGAAAATCTGAAGAGTCACCATTACATTTCTAAAATTCAAGAACAGTTTTTGAAGAATAAAAAATAAAACCTAGTTGAATCAGAATGTATAGTTTTAGCAGACTGCAGAAAATTTCACCTACATAATCCAGGATGAAATACAAGGTTACTATTGGTTAAATAAGCAAGCAACAGTGCATCCATTTGTTATATATTTTAAGAACGAAGATGGTAAAGTGAAAAGTCATTCGATTTGTGTTTTAAGTGACTATTTGGAGTACAATACGACTGTTGTACGTGCCATTCAAACGAAAGTAATCCACTATATTAAGGACAAACTGCCTAAAGTAGAAAAGTTGTTTTACTTTTCAGATGGCAGTAGAAGCGAGTATAAAAATAGGTATAATTTCTCAAACAATTGCAATCACAAAAAAGATTTTGGTCTGGGAGCTGAGTGGCATTTCTTTGCCTCTTGCCACGGAAAAAACGCCCGTGATGGAGTGGGGGGGGGGGGCAACAAAACGAGAAGTGACGAAAGCTAGTTTACAAACAACTTTAAACCAAATCCTAAATGTAGACCAGATGTTTGCCTTTTGCAAGGAACATATTACAGGCATAACTTATTTCCTCGTTAAAGAGAAGGATATTATTACACACAAGGATAAACTTAGACCAAAGGAACGAGACAATTCCATATGTACCATGCTGTTAAAGAAAACACAATTAGGTGCTATACAACTTTCAGAAACTGCCAAATACGAGGATCACTGCATCACTAAAATCGTACCTTTAAGTCTCGAAGTTAGTAACACTATTGCCTGTATATATGATGGACAGTGGTGGTTAGCTCAGATCGAGCAAATCAGCCTAGAACATAATGATGTCTATGTTCACGTTTATCCCCCTGCAGGACCACGCACATCTTTCAAGAAGTCTGCAAGTGATCGAGTTTGGATACTAATTTCAAACATTTTAAGAAAATTGACAGCGCTAGAACTAACAACAGCGACAAAAAGATTATACACTATCTTTCAAAATTTGGGAAAGACTCGGGCCGGGTCCGGCCCAACGCAGAAAAGTGACCGGCCCGGCCCGAGGCCCGATTCGAAATAAAAACTGACGACCCGGCCCGGCCCGATATTTCGGGCCGGCCTGACTTACATTCAGTGAATAAAAAAATATTTTTTTCAGTTATGTTCAACAAGTAACTCTTTTGTTTGATATAAGGTTTCTGCCGATGAACAAATTTTCTTGTAAAGAATGGAGCTTCGGGTTGGAAACAAATATAGGCTAGGACGTAAAATAGGTTCAGGTTCTTTTGGAGACATTTATTTAGGCACAAATATTTCTACCGGGAAAAGTAGCAATTAAATTAGAATGTTTAAAAACAAGACATCCACAACTTCACATCGAATCCAAATTTTACAAAATGATGCAAGGAGGAGTAAGAATTCCTCAAATAAAATGGTGCGGCTCCGAAGGAGATTACAATGTAATGGTCATGGAATTACTTGGACCTTTGTTAGAGAATCTATTCAATTTTTGTTCACGAAGATTTTCATTAAAAACAGTGCTTCTGTTAGCCGACCAATTGATATCTCGCGTAGATTTTATTCATTTAAGGAATTTTATACATAGGAATATAATGATTTTGAGTTACAATCAAGATACTTGTGGAATATACCGTAGTATATCATTTGATTTTTGATTCTTTATAAAAAATCTTAGAAATATGTAACAAAAGTACAAAATGTTTATAACCTTTATCATAAATTTGCGACCGCTTTATTTTCTTGTTCCTACTTCAAAGAATTTTACTAAAATTACCTACTTGATATTAGGGAGTTATTACAAACTCATCCAAGCAGACTTTATTAAAAGAGTCGTCACATAAACTATCCCTTATTAAAAGTTTGCATTCAATTTAAAGGAGTGTTATTGCAAGTGTTTTTTCCTTTACTCTTTATTTTGACATATATGTTTAATATGCTATATCAATAGGTTATAGTTTAAAAATGAATAGAGAATTAATCTCTTTTGTGATAAGGACCTATAATTCATGTTTAACTATATTGGAAAAGATCAAAAAATTGTATTCACACAAAGATGAACCTAGTTTTATTATTATTGAGTCTTTCATTTCCCACTGATTCAATAACATTTGTATGTGTTGTCAAAGTGTTTTCACAAAATACTCTTCGAGTTTACTTCAAGACACTGCTTTCTACTTCTTCCCAAGCCTATAGCATATCTGTTTTCAAAAGGATTTTTACAGTTTACTTCTAGGAAAAGCATTACAAAACAGCATCCTCGTATTTAGAGCGTTGACGTTTTATATCCTTTTAGTCTTATAAACTTGGACATTATATCTCTAAATTTAATTATGAAAACAACACTATTTAATTTCACAATATTTATACAGAAAGCAGACAATTAAATGTAAGTTTGTACGTTGGGCATTTGGTATATGTCAAAATTAAGGCGCCTTAAATAAAAGCATTCCTTGCCTGTATTATTATTTAATTAATTAAATAAAGGTGTCCTGCATTTTATAAAGTACAAACATTAAAGGTGTGTTAATTGCGCACGTGTAAATGTCAAATAAGCGAAAACTTTATGAACGTTGCAATAACTCTCTAGTGTTTTAGAAGGCAGACAAACTATACACGCGATTGATAATATCGATGTTCGCCGCATGATTGAAATTTGAAGTATATAAATATACATAATATAAATCGTGCAAACTTTTGAATTATGAATAAATCACCTAGTTTGATGTTCCTAGGCATTTTTAACTTGCCTAAAGTACAACATGAGGAACATTAAATAGGACTAGAAAAAAATATTTGACATAAGAAGTAGGTTATAATATCATGTCTCCTTACCGTAACAAGAAGAAAAACTGATTTTTAATGGGTTCATGAAGACACTACGTGAAAATATAATTAAGAACGTTTACTTACTCAATGTGAGATAGAAGTGAAAGGTCGGTGGAGTTTCTACTCATGCGTTTTTCGGCTCGAAAAGTTCGATCGTTTGGCCCGGCCCGGCCCGAATAAAGTAGTCAAGGGCCCGGCCCAGATTCGAGCCCGAAATCGGGCCGGGCCCGGACCGAGCCGGCCCGAAAGCCCGAGCCCGAATCCATCCCTATTCAAAATCTTTCAGAAGAAATAAGTATTCTCATAAATGGGGATTTATTGTAAAAAAAATAGTTAAGAACATTATATATGTGAACTTCAGTCATTCAATCCTTGCTTATAATAAATACACGTTCTTTCGTTAAATGAGGGTTTTTGTTAAACTTTAAAAATTCATAACTTATTTCAGGATCAAATACCGAGATTGAAACTTTTACAGTAGTTTACTATCATAAAGATGCATCTTGTGTATAAATTCAGATTTTAACATTTTCCCCGCCATAGTTATTAAGTCTCGAAATTTCAAAAAATTTCAAAATTACGTTTTTTGAAAAATTATAGAAAATCGAGGGAGACATATTTTAACCTTCATTCTCTAAAACTGGCAAGTATCCTATTATATCTTATAGTCATACAAATATTAGCTTGGTTATTTTATTCTTTCATTGAAATTTTCAGCTTAAAAAGTCGAATTTGTTAAAATTTGATCATGAACTTTGGTTGTATTTTTGAGCTATTTATGTTAGATTAACACTTTAACCCTTTAGTGCCCAAAACTATATTTAACTGAAAAAAAAATACATTTTAATCATTTTTTATTTCTGTTGATATATATTATTGTCAAAAGTAACGCAAAAAACTTATTTCATGTTTTATTTTTTATTTTTGGGTGGTTTGAAAAAATGGTACTTATAAGTATCCTCAGTAGTTAAGAACAAATACAAATACAATAATTTATTCAAAAAAATTAAACTAAACATACAAATACATAGTTTTCAATAAAAATAAAATAAACAAAAAACGTAAAAAAATTCTTAGGACAAACATAAGTCATATAATATAATCGTCAATAATTATTGCACATTATGGTACTCCATAAAGCAATTTTTTTTTTCGTTGCTGCATAAAAAGATACCACATGCAGTACACTTGCTGTGCGGTTTTGCTTGAATTGCATTGGCACTACACGATTCGCACCTGCCTCTCATTTTGCCATATGTGACCAATGCTGTCCAAGGTTGTCCTAATTGTATGTCATCGGACACGCTATAATTATATTTTCTGCGTTTTGCAATGGGTTTTAGAGAGGTAGATTTTTTTCTACGATCCTTGTACTCCTTCTTTGCCATGAATCCAAGAGTAATGGACCGCCGAAATTCTAACGTTGAAGTTTTTTCAAATCGTTGACAGTTAACAATGTATGCGTTGACAAAAGCGATGTCCAAAGATCCCCAAAACAAAGGGTGCCACCATTTCCGCGAACGACTATTCATCCCGTAGGTTCCTCGCAGTTGATCCGCTTTATCAATACCATCCATGTTGATATTATAGTCCTTGACGACTAATGGGCATGATACGTGCATTCTGGAACCATCTTTCTGCGTTCTTTCTACGCTGACTTCTTCTGATCCATGATAGTTTGAAGCAAAATGTACCACTAGATTATCTCTCCATTTGAACACTGATATGTTTGTGTTTGAAATACGATAATCATATTCTCCTCTTTTTAGAGTTTTGCCCTCTTTTAGGTTCACCGAAAATCCTTTACGGTTGCTACGTATTGTTCCACAGGCTAAGATCTCGTTTAGTTTTAATTGTTCCAGGAGATTGATTGAAGTGAAATAATTATCAAAATATATGATTTTATTTGTATTCCAATATGGTTGACTCAGAGAAAGAACCACTCGTTCACCTAGTCCAAAATTTTCAAATTCCTTTTGCAATTCTTCATTTTTTCGTTGGTATACTTCAAAGCAAGAAATAAACCCATTTTATCACCAATACACCAAAGCTTGTATCCACGTTTGATAGGTTTCTGTGGGTTATATTGCTTCAGACAACTCCTACCTTTGAATCTGATCATGCTTTCGTCAATACTCATGGTCCTTGTAGTGCTGTACATCCGTCCAAAGTTTTCTATCAACGTATTTGATAAAGGTCTTACTTTGTACAGTTTATCTTTGTTGTTTTTGGAAATTATATTATTATCATTACAGTGCAGATAACGTAAGATTTCTTCGAATCGATTCCGTGTCATACAATTTGTCACCAGTGGTATTCCTAAGTCAGAGCTGGAGTTCCAATATTGCTTCCATGTTGGCAATCGGTGGTAAGACATCAAAAAGTCTATGCCAATGAATGATAATAATTCATTTTCTGCTAGCTTTGAAGTTTTATTACGTTGAATTGCACATAAATTGGATTGATAAACAATATCTTCTATTGATTTTCCCAATAACTTTAGGTAGATATCAGTAGCTGTTCTGCAATCTTCAAAAAATTCGTCTATTGGGCCCACATGTCGGTTATATTCAGGTATTTCAGTACTTTTTTCTTTTTTTATCCATTTTCGATTGGGTGGTTCAGTATTTGTTACAGGGCATGGTTGAACATCATTATCCCGATGTGGAAATTCTTCGCTTCTTGATGTTGATGGTCTAACATTTACATTGAGATCCAAAAACTCAGATTGACTAATGGCTTCGTCATTACTATCTTGGAATAATTTTGTTGTAGAATGCATTTGCTCTTTATCACAACAATATGGCAATTCTTCATTTCTTGACTGATTATTTTCATTATCGTCATCTGATTCTTCATCAGTTGAAAAACTATTATCTAATGATATATCTTCTAATAATATTTTATCCGCCAATTCTTGTAACTCCGATTCAGACAGTGGCTTCTTATAATACCATTTTATTTTTTGGTTTTTCATTCCTGACGATACTTCTAAGTACTAAAAATGAAATGCGTTTTAGTACCCAAAAATAAATTAAAAATACATGCACTTATATTTACAAATATCATCTAATTGTTAATATACGTAAACTATTTATATTGTTTATATGTGTGTAAATAAAAGTTTACAATAGATTCAACTTACCAGAAATTCACACACGTGGTACAATCAACGCACTGCAATTAATTTCTAACCTAATAGTCACGACATATGCGTATAGCAGATCATGGCTGCGAACTAATTCCAATGCAAGTACCGACGAGCAGCAACGGTCGAATTATGTTAAAATAACTAAATAATGGATATTAATAACGGCAAGACTTACAAGTACCGTCAGGCAGTAAAGGGTTAAACTGTAAGGGCCTAAACTATAAAATGGACCTTTCTAAAAAGAATAGTACAAATCCCATTACTGTAGCATTAATCAGTCTGGAGATATTTAATTTATCGCTAATGACTGTAACGGTCAAAATTATCCTGCATGGCCAAACAAAAATGACCGTATCTCCAAAACGGGATGAGATAAAAAAAATTCAAACCTGTTTTGAAATGCTTACTTATGTAAGAAAAACATTTAAAAAGATTAAAAATATTAAAGTTGGTCAAGCAACGATCACCGGATCACTTTATATGGATTGACTCGGTGCTAGCTGGTGCTAGCTCTCAGCAATCAGGTGCTAGGTTTTGGTTCAATTTGGTTAACGATGGGGACTTGACGGGACCGACTGACTGACTACTAGTACATGCTGTTCATAACCGCATCCACCCTATTTTAATCAGGTGAAGTAGTTCATGAAACAAACAAACAAACCTAAATATTTGTAACTTTTTCTACTTACCATTGGAAGTATATTTTTAAATTACTTTAGACTGCGTTTTGCTGCAAAAAAAATACTTTTAAATTTGTACCATAATGGTGCAAACATCATACACTACAAATGGTTTGTCGAAGCTAACTGGTCAGCTTAATATTGCGTATTATGTACCAGACTGCAAACATACGCCAACCGAAATATCCATATAAGTAAAGTAATCGAGTCGATATAAACCCCGAAAATTATTAATATTATTGTACTCATCTATGCAGACATCGTCGTTGCTTTAATTAAAAAGGTATACGAAAACCTGCTCCATAAACGCCGAGCATGCAATAAAATACCATTTTAAAATGTTTCGGTGTCATGTTTGGATTGTGCTTTGCATTTACGATCGTCATCTCTGGATACTTTACTATACGAAAGGTCATAAAGTTTATTAAATATGCTCAGGGACGTAGTTTTACATTAACAAGGGCTAGATTTCGTAATCAAACTAGCACAATGACAATGTATTGTAGTAGTCTTACCTATTTTAGTGAAAGCTGAAGAACCTAAAACCTTCAATCTTAAGAGCGCCGTTATATGACATCGTTAAACGGCTTTACCGTCGCTGGTAGCAAAATCTTATATGTAAACTTGTATTTTTAATTTGATGTGGAGTTCAAATCATTTATTATGTTCGGTGCTGTGTATGTAAATTTAAATTGCTCATACACAATTTAAGCAAAAAGTTTTGTTTGGTTAGTGTGGTAGAACTGTATATCAAAATTCAATTAACAAGAACGCTGCAGAAGAAAAACGATAGACGTAACACAGGAGCAAACAAACATATTATGAAAGTTATAAATTCGCTTGGAACTTGAGTGCTGCAATAACAGTTAATAAATTTTCAATTCGAAAATGACTTAATAAAATCAATATAAATTGTCAAGATGAATTATAGGTTGAAGTGAAGGCGAACGTAGGTTGAAAGTTTCAGCCAGCGATCAATCAGAACCTGACCGAAACGAACCTTGTACTAGGTTGAATTCCTAAAACTCTTTTAGTCGCGTTCAGTTAGGTATGGTTTGATTTTTCGTACCGAACTTCGAACTGAATTGAACCGATTCGACATTTCATATTTCAAACAACTAGTGCGTCCAACAACAACAATAATATAATTATTTAATGCTCTTTTTATATTTTGAAGCTGTTAGTTTGAAGTAAAAATAAAATCGATATTCTTTGATCAGAATATTATGAAGCTGTTGCCCTAGTTGAACAAGTTTGATGATGCTTCAGATGGTTTCAACGTATCGTCAGCAACGGTATCATGGACTTTAGACACACTCATTCACATGGCAACCTGATGATACCGGTACTTTTCGCATTTGGTTCGTCAGGCATTCCAAAGCTTTACAGCAGTTGGTCGTTAGATGCGATGGCGCATTTACCTGTGAAGCTGCTTTCACGCTGTTCCAAAATGACGTATCGTTTTACTTAGTTTCACCGACTCAAGTCAATGTGATGGCACCGATGCGTTTCGCATTTGGCTAACCAAACATCGGCACTTAAACGAGCCACTTTAAATCTTTACAGTAGTTTGCTATTGGATAAAGAGGAATATTGGTTTTTACCCAAATCGGCCATAGAAGTATGATGCTGCTTCAAAGTACTCCGAAACGACGTGTATTCATCAGTAGTGCCACTAAATTTAATCACATCATATTCTTTGCAATTTGATGGTACCGGTGCTTTCGCCTTCGGCTCATTAAGCATGAGCACCTACCTACCCATGCTGTTTTTTTGGGCAATAATGCATGTTTTTACAGGTAAAAGTATATGATGTATTACATTGTTGAAATCGTCAAAAACAGTCTACTTGTATGTAAAACAATTTAATATGGCATCCATAAAAAAAAACCTGAGGATGGTTATAAAAAGTCGAAATGCTGTATGACGATTTCAGCCTCATCATCGCTTTTAGCATAAAAAACTACTTCAAAAAAGTTTTAGACTTCAAAATTTTTTTGAAAACAACAAAAATATGGTTAAATAACGAAAAACGCATTTTTCGAAATTTTTACCATAACTAAAAAACAAATGCAGTTACGATCAGTTTCTTCTGTGAATATATTGACAAGCATCACAATCTTAAACTTAGTACCAATTTAACCAACATTCTATCTCTTACCGTTTCGAAGATCCCAATGGTGAGCGTTCAAATTGAATTACCTTGTGTGTATATATATATATATATATATATATATATATATATATATTGATGTGATAAAGAGGACACGAAAAACCATGGAATCTCACTCAATCTCTCTCAAATAAAACTCACCCGAATAAAATGAAACCAAAAATATTGAAATTTCCGAATATTCAATGTTCCAGTCTGTATAAATATAAGCGTATTATAAATACAAACAATAAAAATGCAAAGCAAAACACACTTCCCATGTATCTAAATAATCATTTTAAGATATAAATACAATGCCAGTTAATGCATCCGTGTAAAACAATATTAATTTGTTGCATTCATAAAGCATTTTTCATCGAAGCCCTCATTAATTACAATATTAAATTAATAGATTTGTATATGAAACTACGTTTTATTTACCGTAGAACCAATCTCTTTATTTTACAACTATTAAGATACAAATCCTTTTGCATTTGCAAAAACCGTTAAAAAGCAATTGAAGCTTTAATTAACTAGCTCAATTGACTTCGGTATATGACGATATATTATTTAACTTCATTTTAGGAGTTTTAAATATAGACTTTTTCTAGAACGCTCGTGATTAATAAAGAAACATACATCATCTTTACTAGACAAATTTTTTAAAAACCATTAAATCAATGAATGGTCCAATTTTAAAAGCGCAAACATTGAAGGGCAATTGAAATCCATATGAATTACTTTATAGTTTCCGTGTCTCAATAAACTTCGTTTATTAGAAAAGGATAAACGGCATTTTTATTGCATACATAAATCATAGTTGACATTAATTGGATTTTTGAAACCGTGGGATTCGCAAAAATATGCATTACGTAGGTGACTAAGATTCGATTTAAATTGTGGAAACTCTGGAGGAATGACGGTTAATATTATGCATAAGCGGAAGTAATGCACCTTTAGACATGTATTCATTTCAATTTACGAGACCGCCTATGTAAAATTCATTAAAGGCCGTGGGCAATGCACAGTACTTTTGTTGGCGCCGCACGTTATTGGCGCCAAACGTGCAGCATCTTCAATCCACAGCAATATATATATATATATATATATATATGTGTGTGTGTGTGTGTGTGTGTTGTTTGTGTGTGGGCGTGTGTGTGTGTGTGTGTGTGGATTGATTCGAACCTGTATCCTAAGGTTTCCTGCCTATATCTGATACTGTCAAATATGATTGACAAAAAAAAATGCCAAACGTAATTGAAAGTTAGGTTAATATAAGGCTGTGTACATGATTTAGATTTGTATAATTTTCCTATTGTCGTCGCCCGTCTCGGTGGCGTAATTGGAAAAAACACATGGGTTGCGAAAGCCTATGATGCAGATTCAAATCCTGCCCGTGACCTTATATTTTCCATCTTTCAATTACTGGCACGATTTGAAATGATCCTTTGGGCTTTGTATAAAAGTTTAAGTTATTATTTCATCATGTCTAATGCTTTAGTATTAATCAACTTGTCTTGTGCAATTATTCTACATATATATATATATATATATATATATATATATATATATATTGTTGTGATACTCCAGCCCCTACGATTTGGGCGTGATAAAATGCTGTGATACTCCAGCCCCTACGATTGGGTGTACCTAAAATGCTGTAACATTTTTATTCCCACGTTTTGGATGTACATAAAATCCTGTGTTATTTCTATTTATATTTAGCCCGACGACTTGGCATGTCAAAAATGCTATGATATTTTTATTTGCCCCTTTGATCAATCAAGCGCCTATAATGTGAAATGTTAAGTTATGGATTTTCTTTGCCTCAACTAGCTGATTCAATTAAATAAAGCAATTCTACAATACACAATATAATGATTATATATCTACAACTTTTAATATCTTCCCCTTTTCAGAATATTTACATATACCAGAATTCTGAAATTTGAATCCAGCAAAGCTAGCGTTGTTGCTTATTTTTTAGAGACCTTTTGAAACGTTTCAAGATGCCTATTACCTTTTTCATAAATTGATAAATGAAACTACTGTGTTTTGTTCACTTACAAATACGAAAGATATTGAATTAAAACAGTTTTCAGTAATTAATTATATCAATATCGCTAACCTGGAATGGTTCTGTAGTTCCTCTGCATCCCCCAAAAGTTTTCGTGCCCAGTCTGAATATTTAGAGTCGAATTTGGAGGTCGACATACAAACCAAAATACTATCCAAATCGTTATTAACATCCTATTTAAATTTCAGTGTTAGAGCCAGTATTAAGATGCCAGTAATAAGTTAATTCAATTTAAAATTGAATTTGAATATCAGGAAATAAAAGATTTTCCATGTCCGTAATTAACAAGACAGTAATAGAACATTTACCATGTCAGTATTTAACAAGAAGTAATCAACCAGAAGTAATTAACCAAAAGTAATTAACCAGAAGTAATTAACAGGAGGTAATTAACATGAGCCCTGTTTTATTTATGTTAGAAATGTATTTTTATTAAGTCGTTGTTTACTTACGTCTATAATAGATCGGATCACACTTGCACAATTCGAACCCAGTTTAAAATGTATACTACACTCGTCGCTCAATTCTTATCGTATTTAAAGCCGTGCCTCTCTTGTTTTTCATTCGTTTATTCACGTGTTGGGACGACACCTTTTGCCTTTATCTTTGTGTATTCCGGGAATTTTACCAATTGTATAGTTCAAATATTCGGATGAATGCTTGAGTTGTCTCGTATTCATTCACATATATGGTATTAAATTGAGAAATCCCAAGACTTTCCGTTCATTAAATCACGTATTCAGTGTTTATTACTTATTCTAATCTAAACCGAAATAATCAGGTGCTTCTTTATTTCCTAGTTAATATTGGATTTTTGAACAAATGTAATTCTTTATGTCACGTACAATTTTCAAATAATGCATAATTTAGACTGCGTATACGATGATATATTTAACGCACTTGTTAAATATTTATAAAGCCAACACGCACTAATTTACCACTCATATTAATGAGATTTCTAATTTGAAACTGATGATAAATGAGATCGTAGAATTAATTACTTGCTGAATTTATATAGAATGCTATTTCCGTGTGATGGAGCTTTTGAGATTTCAAAATAGGTATTTAGGTAATTTTTCTTCAAGAAAATGAAAAGTAATTCCAATTGAATAAGCTTTTGTTTACTTTATTTAATTCTTATGTTCACTATTTAATGGATACTCCAGTTCTTATAAATGATATGTAACCTAATATCTGAAATTGGATTCATTTAGCATGTTTTGTTAGAATTAAGTAATTTATAGGATTAATAAAAAAAAATTTAACAAAATTTAACCAATGACAATTAGTATTCAAGTAATCCAATTGAAATGTTTCTGTAAAGAGTTAATAGATCTGTTTGTGATAGTTGATCCAGGAGTGTAGGATTATAAGATATTTTTGTATCGAGTGGGCAAGCAAGAATTTTTCAGAAATCTCCTAGGAGATAGGTAACGAGGTACAACTTGATAAAGAGAACTGGTTAGGACATTTTTAAAAGAATAGATGTTTTTTACATTCACTCGAGTTTATTTAATTATTTGAAGCTGAAGTAATTTGAAAGAGTTTAACAGTGAATTAAAATAGGCCTTGTGCATCGGGTAACCAATTTCAACGGTTTATACAACCATTTGAGGCCAAGAAGATTAATTCCTCCAGTAAAGGGAAATGTGTACAGCTTACAAGCTGATGTGAATTGAAGTATAAGTGAGCTCCTAATATTTCAAGTGGATTCCCAGTATTATGGACAATGTTCCATCAGTGGTGGTAATTTAAACAAGAATTCCGATTTGGATCGCTGGTTCTGAGTATATTCTTTCTAATACATTATTTTGGTATTCCTAAAGCCTGAAAATAAAGCGTAGACTCTTTAAAATACAAAATATTAAAACTTACTTTTAAACAGGTATTGTGAACTCCAGACTTCTGTAACTACATCTTGTTGTAAGCAGCGAAGAGGTCCATTCTTGTAAACTCAGGCGATTTCAGTGGAATTACAGGTATTTAATAAATTAATTCTCATATTTATAACACCTAAAAACTTTATTACTAATTGAAATCACAAAATTTTTATTTATATTTTTATATATATAAATGAAAAGTTGTGCGCTGGATCATTTTTCCCCAGACAAAATAAAAATTGGACAATAAACCGCAGCAGCTTCGTTAATTTTTCATATTTTTCGAAGATGGCCGATGAAAAAGATGCCAACATTCACAATTCTGCCAGGTGTTGAATATAAAAGTTATGATAAAAATTAATTTTTAGTAATAATTAAAAAGTTTTTCAATAAGAGCGGGTCCATGATGGTAGCCTGCAGTGGCCATTTTGTTTTCTAATCTGTTGTTTATTTTTCAGTTACAGATGCCAAATCACCAGGGCAAATTACACGATTGAACAGCCCGTCCAAATGATAGAATTTTATTATCAAAATGAGTGTTCGTTAGTGCAAACATTACACGTATTGCGCCCATTTTACGGTAGATCCAGTATCCTTCAAAGGACTCTCCAACGTTTGGTGAGTAAATTCGAGACGATTGGTATGGTAAACAATCTTCCAACACCGGTACGTCAAAGGAACGTCAGATCGGCCGAGAACATCGCCGCGGTGCGTGAAAGTGTGCAGGGGAACCCTAGACAGTAAATTCCTCGTTGTGGTGTACAAGAACTCGGCCTTTCGCAGACTTCAACTTGGCGAATTTGGCGTCGGAACTTGGGCCTACACCCGTATAAGATCCAATTGACTCAGGAGCTCAAAGTTGATGACCATAGACAATGTCGATTGTTAACTGACTGGGCCTCGACGCGTTTGGAAGAAGACCGTGCATTTATATTTCCAATGCTCCACCAGAAGGTACTACATTGGCCAGGAGGCGAGTTTTCTGTTGCCTGGAAATTTAGAATTTTGCCGAACCCTTGCCGTTCCAGGCAAGGTAGGGTCCTTTAACGTGCGTGACAACACTCACACACGGGACTTCCATTTAACCTCTCATCCGAACGAGGGCGTAATTTTTGTGAAAAATGCTCACCTGTCATTTTTCAAGCAGTTGGCCGTGTCGGGATTTGAACCCAGGACCTTGGGAACCGTAGTCTTACGCTTACTACATTGATCCACGGCGACGCCTTGGAAGAAGACCACAATTTTACGTGAAAAATCATCTTTAGCATCGGGGCATATTTTTGAATGAATGGCTATGTTACAAGCACAATTGTCGTATGTGGGACAACGCCAACCTACAGGAGGCTCACCAAGTGATAGTGCATCCACAAAGAGTTACTGATCGGTTTGAATTTTAGGCCGGCGGCGTCATTAGTTTGCTTTTTTTGTTGAAAACGAGGTTTGGGCAGATCATTACCGTCAATGGTGAGCGCTACAGTACAATGATAAACGATTTTTTGTGACCCAACTGAACGATATGCACGTAAACGACATGTGGTTCCAACAGGACGGCGCTACGTGCCATACAGCGGGCGCCACAATGAACATTCTGCGTAAGCATTTTGAGGGCATGGTTATCTTACGCAGAGGTGACGTGAATTGGCAACCAGATCGTGCGATTTGAACCCAGCAGACTTTTTCTGGTGGGGTTTCCTCAAGTTGCAGGTCCATGCCAATAAGCCGCAATCAACCGATGCTCTTAAAGTCAACATAATCCGACTCATTGCTCAAATTCAGCCGGATCAATGCATCAAAGTCATTGAAAATTGGACCACTTGGACCCGTGCCACTGTGAGAAGCCGCGCTGCGCCGCTTATTTGAACGGTATGATATTCCATACATAATGGCATACATGGACCTTTCAAATAAAAAAAAAGAATTTCGTTAATAACTTACACACAGCTGGTTTTATTCCATTCTAACATCGACCCGATCTTATTGAAAAACTTTATTAAGAATTTGTGTTTGTTATGTATGATTATCTCCGTAGGGTGAAGATTTTTTTATTAGTCGAACAAAAAAACTTGCCTTAGGACGAAAGCGGGTTTAAAACAACATAAATTATAGCCTTATAATGGGGGTGCTTCTTGGTTCGTAAGGAGAGATTTTTATTGTATGAGTGATTTTTTGACACTGTACCACAGCATATTGATGTACTCTTCTTGTATTTTCAAGATTTGTCATTAAAAAGTGCTGTTAACAAATACAATTCCACCAGATGACGTTACTATAAAAAGATTGTCATGAAAATTAGTTGTAGCAATAATTACCGTATAATTTACTGCTGTTCGCGATGATTCAATTGTTTTCGCCATTGTAATTTAAATAGAAACGAGGTCGCTATACCTAAAAGATTCCCACAAAGTGTTCTATAAAATGGAATGGAAGGTATGCCAAAAATTTACATAAATTTTATTGCGTGGAGTAGGAGTGACCCAATTGCAAACGCACATAAATTAGAAAAATCTTTAAATCGCTTGATGTTTTTTATTTCTCAATGAAAAATAAAAACAACATTATTAATTCTAAGATAATTTCTTCGAAATTAATTTGATTACCGGTGGTGGTGGAAGTCTTCAAGCGCCAATTAAACACTTAAAGATCACTTGGTAACCACTAGGTAAAGCTTGTAATTAATTATACAAATTAAAATTGTTGAACCGTTATAGAATATAATTGCAGGACAATTAAAAGGACCTTTACGATCTATGCATGTGGGTCACATTTTCTGCAGTCACGCAAGGGTGACGCACCCTATAGCGATTTCTAATGAATTACGTGAACTCAAGGATTTAGTATTTACATAAACGTACGCTAACGCAATGTAATAACGTTGGAATTTACACATAAACACATTTATTTTAGGTTAGATGCGCCCCAGGAAATATAGAGATACGCATATAAATAAATTATTAAGAGGCAGAGTAATGACCGTGCTTTCTACAACTCCGCGACTTGAATTTCAGCTGATGCGACCTTGCTACTGTTTATGTTTCAGAAATTCTAAACTGGTTTGTGTTGCTAAAAATATTTATTTGGGTTCGCAGGAATTTTAATGTTACTAAACAAATACCTTAATTAATTAACGGTTAAATAACAAGTTTAAAATATTTTGCAAATTACAAGGGTTTCTTTTTCCTACATTCCTTCTATTCCTAGAACGAAAAAAGAACTTTTCAAGGGTAGTAACTGGATTGCTTATGAGCTAATGAAATTCGTCACTTATAAAATGTAATTAACTATCCCCATTTATCTATATGTAAGGAGTTTACGAATCAGGACACCGGTAATTTTTCTCCCCAATTCCATCGTGGATAGGTTGCGACTAAAATTTATCACCTCTAATATATGTACATTGACCAAATTTTACCCGACGTTATAACTTATAGGGATAGGTGTAATCCATAAAACTATATTTGGTTACTGGCGGAACTGTAAAAAGTCAGACCAACCCTTCGTCTGTCTATCTAAAAATTTTAACTATAGCTGACTTTACAATTTTTACGGAAAAATATTTTAAGCATCTCTAATCCCGCCACCGATAGCTTTCTAATTTAGGTTTACATAATAATGATATTTTTAAACCAGCTCGACTTCACTCATATAGGGAATAATGGGACATTGGTATGTTTTCATTCACTGTGTTTCAACTACTTCTCATTGTCACTGGTCTAGTGATAATGAAAGTTGGCTGAAAGTTTAGCAATACCCTATTATTCTAATAGTCGTGAAACCGGCCATTAACTAACTTTTATTGGGATGCATTATAGTTCCCCAATTTAAGCTAGGATTTTCACAAATTTATTGTAATTAAAATAACATCTAATTTTAACTTTTATTTCCAGATTACTAAATACAGATATTTGTACGGTTTAGGTTTTTTATTTTTATTCGGAATTGTTTTCAATTTGATACAATTTAATTTTTGTTTTATAATTTAAATTCGTATTTCTTTATTGCAATGTGCTTTGTAACGAGTAGTTATAAAGGATGCTTTATGCTCCTTTCGAACTGCTAAATATAGCAGACTTTGTGTCTGCGTTTTACTTCTTTAATTCTAGCCATAAAAAATTCTGCTCCCCGTCTACTTTCTCCAGACTAGGATACTTATACGCCTCCATACTCCTTGCATAATAATTTTCTACATTTATTCTATTTTCTCCAGTATAAAGGATACATTTTCAATGTATTTCGTAGACGTCACAAAAATCTTTTAGCCTAATCTCTTTGAAAATGAGTGCCATTTATACGTTAAAATACCAATTGTTTCAAATGCTGACTTTCTATGGCTAAGCAAATTAAATCTAGCCTTTTAAAAAAACATAACATCTGACTATTTTAACCTTCTCCCTTGCATCGTGCATATTAAGAAGTTTTGTAAAACTCCTTTAAATAGTATACGTTCTTGTGTCCATCCTTATCCGTATGAACTCCAATCAGAAATACTTAACTCAGTTACTGCAGAAACTATAACTCAGTCACATCTAAATTCTTCCAATAAGCGAGCTTCAAAATAATTTATGAAAATGTCCTCTAATTCTGTTGTGCTGCGTTTCGTTTCTACCATTACTTATCTCTACCTTTGATACAGTGGTCCGCACTGCGTAATCCAATTCCCAATTGTAAATTCTTTTCTTAAGCGGTAGTATATAAATAGCCAATCCACAATTATATTTCTTTAGGGTATATGGTAAAATTTTGTTGCATGTCATTTTCATAAGACTTGCGGGGAAACGTCATCCGGAATTATTGAGCAGAGTATTCCAGACTTCAAAAAAACGTGTTCTCTGTTTAATATAACATTTGTGTGTAATTCTTGTTTAACCCTTCACACTCCCATGTAATTATTCGAGTAATCCGTAATCCGCCTTTTTTTTATATTACGGTTTCGGTCTTAAATATACTGCAGTATGTTATTAAAATAAGAGAGTTAACTGCCTGATGATTTTCTGTTAGCCTTTGATAATAAAGTCGAACATAAAGTCGTATACCTATAAACAAATCGCGCATTGCTCTAAATTCAGTTTGGGAACCACGATTCAAATTACTGGAACACCCAATCTATTCCCCAGATTTAGTCCCCTCCAAATATTACGTGTTCTTTTGAAAAAAGTTTAAAAAGATATCCAAGTTTTGTTGCACAAGTAGGTAATAGAAGCTCTGGAGAGCTGGTTTACAACACCAAAAATAATTGTTTTTTGTAAAGGGTTAGAGATGTTGCAGGACCACTGAAGTAAGTGTATTAATTTAAGAGCAGACTATGTTGAATAATAAAATATTTTAGGTTCCAACTTTTAATTACTTCATTAATAGGCTAAGGATATATCAAAACCTCTTCAAAATATTGACGGCAATTTGTTAATTCAAGCATTGCCAAAGCAAAGTCAAGAAAATTGCGTTGGAACTATGTAAAAAACCTGCATTTAATTTGATTTGTGAACAAATAAAATGAGTAACTTAGTGTTTGATAAAACAATTGACAAGTGTTTTTAAATCTAATAATTATATACTGTTTGTTTTAAAAATGTATCGGCAAAACATTACGGCATGACGTAGTGCCTTGGCATGTGAATTTTGTATACATTTATTAGCAATTAGCTCTATATGGTTGTATGCATTTTTTTGGATGTTCTCGGGGATCTTTAGTAATTTATGCATCGAACTCCTTATGAGATATATAAGATAGCGTTTTTTTGTCATTGTAGTATCCGAAGATAGCAGAAGTTATCGACGTGAATTTTTTGAGAGTGTGTAGTATCTTGCAGTTTTTAGGTATTAAAGCAGAACTGACAAACGAGGGGTTTTAATTATGCGTGCCATAAGAAACTGGAGAAGAACAGCTTAATTACTGCTAACTGCAGAAATTAGCTTTAACGAGGAAAAAAGCTCATAATGGATATTACAGAACTTTTTGGGACAATATAAAGGTAGTTAAAATTGACGCGATTATAGATAGCCGCAGCAAATTCAAAATTAAGACTAAACTCATTCCTCAGATGGATATAGTTACTCACAAGGGAAGTTATCCAAATGTAATTTTTAGACTTGGAGTAAAAAATAAACTTCTTTCCTACTACAAATGTATTAACAAGAAATATAAAAATGAATTATTCGTTCGTACATGGAAAAATTAGCTGAAGTTAACTTGGTTTTCTTGCCGAACATTCAGAAGCTGCAGCTCTTTATCTTTCCTAAATTGACCATAGCTACAAAATTATGTTCAGAATTTACATTATTAATTGCCTTAGTTTTCCTTTTTATACACCGTATATCATATCCTAAAAATTTTATTTTCTCCTGAAAGAATTCACACTTCTTTCTATTTAACTTTCTCCCTGCTAAGTTTAACTCTAACAAAATTCGTTCAAGGTACATGAAATGTTGCTCTATATCGTCACTGAAAATTAAAATCTCACTCTCATAACGAATGCAAAATTCTCCATACGGTCCCAAATATTCTGCATAGCCTTTACTATCGTAGCCGTACTTGAAGACAAACCATAAGGAACAACTTTAAATTGATTAATTTGCCCTTCTTTAGAAAAACCCGTATACTTTCTTGATTCACGTTCTAGTGGAATCAGCCAAAATGAATTTTTCAAGTCGATTTTCGAAAATGTTTTCTTATTACTTATTATCGCTAATATTGTATTCATAGTTGGTGGACTATTATATTGAGGTTTTATTCTCTTGTTTATTTTCCTTGCATCAAGACAGCCTGATGCTATCATCACTTTTCTTTACTGCAACTAATAGATTTACAAAATGTGTGTCTGACTTCTCAATGATACCCTCACTTAACATTTGATCTATCTCTACTCTCACTCTATCTCTGTATGCTGCTGGAATAGGATATAACTTCGTGTTAAACGGCTCCGTGTTCACAACTTCTAATTTATGCACATACTCTGATGGTATTCTGGACTCTGATCCTATTAATTCGGAATGTTTCATTAATAATGCCTTCACCCTATCTTTCATTTCTTCTGGACATTTAATCTCTTCATCTACATCTCCCTCTATATCAACTTCACCTTCAAATTGATTAAAATTTCTAACAATCATCTTCGACTTCGACGCTTTCTTCATTATCCCATTTAATATATTCTCCTTTTACATCTATTTCTTTTTCTTCGGCATTTATCCTTAATCCCAACTTATCAATAATGTCCATACCAAATATCATATCTATCTTTAATCCCGGTACCCTATAAATTCATTTTCAAATCTCATCTTTCCCACTTCACATTCCAGAATTATCATTTTATTCACACTTGCAAATCTCTTACTATTCGGTGCTATCAAATTACACTTCCCAACAGGTATCATCTTCTCCATTAACCTTCCCCATTTAACAAAATCTTCAGACACAAGCGATGTTTATGCTCCCGTATCAATAAGTGTCTTACCTTTATTATTTTCCACTTTCAATTCAATTATCGGTAATAAGTTTTTATTTAAATCGTTTTCCACTTCATGTTTTATATATTGGCGCTGGTGTTCGTATCCATTAATTCTTAAGGGCTTACATGGTTTGTCCTCATTCAAAAATCCTGAATCGACGTAACTGGTCTTGCTTGATTCGTAATTTCTGCGTAGGTGCGTTTGTTCTTCTTGGTTGTGACGTTTGTTCCACATATTGTTGTTGGTGCGCATTTAGGTTTATATTCCTGTCGTGGTTGGTTTGCTCCGTTTCTCTCCTTGGCGTGTTTCCTATGTTCCAATTACGTCTAAAATTATTATAGTGGTTATTATAATTATTTCTGTATAAATTTCTACTATAATTGCCATTGTTTCGTTAATAATTCGATCCATTATTTTCTGTTCTCCTTTGCGTTCTAAGTGCATCCACTTGTTGCCTTTGCATTCTATTTTCCACTACATGACTTTGTCCCAACTCATCATAACGTTGTAAATATTCCAGGAATATAACTCTATCCACTATATTTTGAATTGTAGTGTAACGTCTGATTTCATCTCCAAAATGTCCGGCTAAGTACTTTATAACGTCTTTCTTCCAACGGAGGATCTAGTTGCTTTGCTGCACTAAATTTTTGTACAGCATATAATTCTCGGGCCATTCCTAAGTTTTGCGTGTATTTTCCCATAATTAAATTATCTCTTGCTTTGTATTGCTGATTGTCCCCCCAAAAGTGTCTTCAAAATTTATCTTCAAATTCCTGAAATATTTCTATTTCATTTTCTATTAAGTCAAACCAAATCTCCGCGTCTCCTTTCATCATTGGCCCAACTAAGTTTAAATTGTATCTTTCATCCGTTGATCCTTGTATTAATGTTTTGATATTGTTTAAGAATATTTTTGGATTCATCTTATTGTCTCCGTAAAATTTCGAATATTGCTCAACTGATATTTCCGGTCGATTAAGTGTAACAGGTTCTCTAATGTACTGCCCCTTATTCCTACCAAAATTTTCTAATTCTGATTTTAAAATACTTAATTTTCTATTTACATCTTTAAATCCTGTCTTACAATTTCCTTCAATTTCCTGCATCTTTATACCTAAATCCGTAATCCTATCATTCGTTTCCTTTTCGCACGTTTCCTAATTGAATTTAACTTTCCAAACCTCGTCCCTAACTTTTTCGATATCGTCCATAATTCTTATGACTTTATTTTGAAATTGTACCTGCATTTCCGAGATCGTTTGATTCGTTTCTTTTAAACCGTCACTCAAATTTTTATTTCGGAACTTATCCTTTCTCCATTTTCATTAATTTGCATTTTGATGTCTTTCTTGGCCTCTTCGTTTTTGTCCATTTTTCTATTTAACGCTAACAAAATTGTCATTATTTTAGATTGCTGTGATATCTGCTGCTCTTCACTTTGACTTTGTGCTAATTTTCTCCCCTGTATTTCCGTCGGTGTATCATGTAAAATTACGCTTTCTTGAGACCCTATTTCTACCCCTTCGTTCCTCAATACTTCTCTAGTTTCCCTTATTTGTTTATCCATTTTTATCGAAATCCTAAATTTTTATTTTTCAAAAATTTCTTTCCTATCTGCATGTATTTTCTAATTTTAACTTTTGTATACAATTTTTAATTTTTATAACCCGTGTACTTTTTGGATTACTACGATTTTCGGATTGCTATTTTTCGTTTCTGGTATTCACGCCCCTACGATTTTCGATTTTCTAAATTTCTTTTCTGGTACTCTCGACCTTACAATTTTCGAATTTCTTTTGGTCGTTCGTGCCCCTACGATTGGGTCGCCATACAAATTGCTGTGAATCGCCTCACGTTGGTCGTTCTATAAATTGCTGTGAAATCCCCTACGTTGTGTGACATATAAAGATTGTTAACCCCTTTTCTTTCTATTACCTATCTGTTAAAATAATGTAAATGAAAATAAAGCAAATCAAAAATATACAATATAATAATCGATAATATGTACAGTTTTATGTCAAAAACTTATTAATTTGTTTAAAATTCAAAAATTAGCACTTGAATAAAATATTGATATTTATCTGATTCCACCAAATTTTATGTTCCCTGAAAGCCAGCAAAAAAATTACCACTTTAATTACTTTTAGGTACCATCTGAACGTTCAAAACGATCCTTTCTCTATTTTTCAAATTTTCAAATAATTTTTTTATGACCCTTACAGATATTTAGTATAGCAAATATTAAATGTTAAAATTGTGAAAAACAGTCTTATACTAATAATGAATAAAATCTCTGACCTGTGTTTTTCCTGCTTGGTTCTAGGAACTGCCTCTGAATATTGATGGTAAGCACCCCATGGATTGTTACAGCTTGACTTATTAGCGTAGTTTCTTCACTTGTTGACCAGAATGGTTCATTGGTTGTTGCTCGAATTTTTCCCTCGAATTCTTGGGATGACTTGGAGCTTGCGTGTAGTTTAATTTGAGAATCTTGACGTTTATTATATTTCCCTGTAGGCTTATTTAGAAGTATTTTTATAATATTCTCGAAGTTTGTTTGTAGCTATTTATTTAAACGGATATTTAGAACTGGAGGTTTGTTTAGAGGTACATTCAGAGGTACACTCAGAGCCCCAAATTATTACATATTAGAATAAAATTCAATTAATAATTTACCTTACGTTTTAAGATCAAAACGGCTATTTCTCGTGGTATAAATTGGCACTTTTTAATTTTCACTATTATAATAATTATTAACTTTCACAAAGTTCACTAAATATCAATATTTTATTTTCAATTGACGTGATTGGTGCTTTGTCGAAGAGATACTGAATGTTTACAAGGTCCCTGTAGTATTTATAGACTCCACCTATCAATTTTATTATTGGTGTTCATCGTGTGTTTGTTGATCAACGCGTTGTACTTTGCGCCTATCTCTGCAGAAATTTGTATTTCTAAAAATTCCTTTTACCGATTCTGGTTCAGACGCTTGATCTCACACGTAGGCATTTAACTTGGTGCAGTATTTCTCAGAAATTCCAAATTTTATTGCATTTTGATCACGTCTTCATGTTTGTGTCGACCATGGTTCAAACCTTATCGCATCACGGACCGCCTGTTATATTTTGTTTGTTACTCCAAATATGTTGGATTTTATCGATATACAATGTCTTTTGTCACGTATTCATATTTCTAATAATGACGTATGTGAACGCGTTTACTTATTTATGCGTTGATATTTTAATGATCATATTAAATAGCTAGTATGCCGGTTTGTTTATCTTCACTGATTACGTGTTTACCTTGATGAAACTCGAAGCGTTCAAAACCTTATTTTTACTCGTTTCTTTTCAATTCTGGACTTGTATATTTAATTTAGAACGTATTATACGACGTACACATTATTATTTTTGTTAAATAGTATCTGATTATTGAATAATGAGCTTCTTTCTTATGAATTAAATTGGTTATGATCTATATATAGTGTGTTCGCTATTGACTTTATGTAAAATAGTCGATTTACTCCTATTTAATGATGGAATTGTTTAGTTTTCTAAACGTTAATAATATTTACATTAATCCTACGATCACTATGACTTAATATACCCTTAAACTATTCCCGTATCATAGCAATATACACAGGGTGAGTTTTTAGTGTGGCAACGGTCGATAACTCCGTTATTATAAAAGCTACGTAAACCAAATTTGGAGGCATATTAGGCATGCCTAAAGTGCACATTTTAAAAATATTTGGAAGCATACAGGGTGTTTCATAATTCCAGGGCGTATTAAACTTATATTTTTTTAAATGGAACACCCTATATATTATTACATTTTTGAAAAGCCCATAAAAAGAGCTTTAATTTGATATGAAATTGTATCTGTCTATTCCTTTTAATTTTTGAGATATTCAACTGTTTTTAGAAAAAATTACCCCGATTAGATACATTGCCACTGCACTAATACACAACTTATGTTAATTTGCTTTCCCTATGAAAGGTACTAGCCAATATCAAGTTATTATCCCCAAAACCACGTTGCTTTCTCTGAATAAACTTAGATATAGATTCACAAATGAAAAATGCAAAGAAGTAGCACCCAACCAATATTTATGTCAATCATTAACGACAACAGCTATTCAAACAGATAGCCCTTGTGAAGTACAATTATTACGATTCTTTAATCATTACGAGAATTGTGTGCCGAAACCAGTTCAAGTTACAGATATGAAAATTCAAAAAGTTACGGACAACAAATGGATTGATGTAAGTAATGGCAACCACGAATTGCAACCAAGACGAAAACAGTTTAGCCCTAATCGAAAGCAAACTGATCACCATAAAGGAAAATTGCTGTTTAAAATTGAAAAGCGAAATTATTCGGGTATATCAAAGCCCAACAGTGACGAAGAAATTTGCAAATCTACACGAACTACGGTTCAAGATTCCTCAAACTAAAGACAAGGAAATCATCAAAAAACCGATGCAACTAGAACATCTAGAACACGACGATTTCAACCACGCAGTGAAATTTTTGGAGACCCATAAAGAACATTTAAGCGAGTTAAAAGTGCCGAAATTACACTATGATAAATTAAGCATTTGAACAATTTACTTGATCATTGTAATAATTTTATTAACTGTATATTTATTGTATAAAATGTACCATAGATATAAAAACAAAAAAACAAATGTGAACAAAGAAACTACAAATGAAACTTTAGTGACTATGAGTTTTAAAAATTAAATTCAACCCTTAATTTTCGTCTAAGTCGGGAAAACTTACATATCCCCCAATTAATATGTATACAAATTTAAATATAATTATTAAGTCTTAAGAAATAGAATGTTACATTGTATAATTAAAGGACACAATAAAAGGTTAATGAACGTTCATAATCAGACGTGAGAACGGAAGGAACTATTTTGTATTCCAGACGCAACATGATACTGCAGGTGCAGGTCACAATGAACTATAAGAAAGCAATTGTTATAATTAAGATTACTAAGAAGTAATACATTGTATATTATCAAGAAGTAACACATGAGATCTGCACTTTTCACAAGATAATACAAGAGCAGGGATTACATAAATACCCTGAGGAGCCCCTGGTGGTCAGTCAGTCTCGAACTTCATAACTTTAGCATCGTTGGTTGATCAAGCTACTCACCATAATTTTTAGTTATTGATTTGTGAACTTCAAGTATTTTTGTCAATTTCAATTACTTAATGTTTAGTGAATACAAACGTCTAAATTGTAACAGAAATAAGTTATTTTTTATAATTAAAAATGAAATTGATAGAAGAGTTTTAGGCGACAAAACTTTTTAAAAAGAAGCTTCCAAAGGCCCAAAACCTATCTTGTTTTATTACTTAGAAAGTTGGAGCACAAATGACAATAGAAGTAATACAAATGCAGAAAGTAGAATAGCCTAAAAAATGAATCTTTTGAAATGTAATGAGCAATTTCGAAAGATTTTCTGAAAACATTATTGAAAGTCTACAGGCGATTTTTTGTGACATAAACTATACTTAATTATGTGTGTATGTGTTAAACTTGCGTTTTGGCGATAAAATTTACTGGAGGGGAAATTGTATGGCACCATTCTATCAGATAAACGAACATACCCTGATCTGTACCAGGTTATGCTTGTGTATGTTAAACACTTGACTTTTACCGGGTAATTATTTAAAGCGAGGTTAGGAAACTACAATACGTTTACGCGGTGCCGCACAAGTAAATGTTTCTCAAATAGTGGGGGGATACTTCAACATACCATACTCGAACAATTCAAGTATGTCGCGAAAAATCGCCTATGTTTAGAGCGTAGCATTATATAGCTGAATATAATGCAAAGTAGAAGTTCAAGGTGTAAAATTTTGCGATATGGTACTATCGAACAATACTTAAGTTCAGCCGCCAGATATACTTAGTAACGATAAGGTTAGAAATGATTTTAACAAAATAGAAAGTATCACTGCTAAATATAAAACAAGGTGTGACAGAGCTATGGGTTTCTTTTGAGGCATAAGCGAATAGTTAGAACAGTATTAGAACGCCTAGCAAAAAGTAAAATTTGTATAAAAAGGCAAACTCGAGTATATAAATCTGATTAAAAAACACGTAACTAAAGATAGGAAATAGAATAGAGCTACATCCAATCAAACTTGAGGTTGGTAAAGTGAGAGAGAGGAAAGCGCTTCCATTATAGCTGATTTCGTTACTAATTTATTGACTGAACAATTTTTGACGACAGTGTGAGCTTAAAAATTACATTAAGTGTTCATAAAAATGCTGTTGTCCAACTTACAAGAAGTGCTAAACGAATAATTCTCTAGATACGATTTTACGTCATATTCAATTAGGAATTGTAATATCACAGTTCAGTTGCGTAAAATTGATCCTTTAGTAGTAGAAATTCTTGAAGCGATTTAGGAAATTATAGAACAGTTGTGACAAGCTTCACGCATCGTGAATTTCATGTTACGTACCAGCGGGTGATATATCTTGATTTTACTCGATATAATTTTTGTAGCGAGAAAACGAATTGAGGTTTCTCCTTTTTCCACATGTCACGCGTGTGTATTGTAAAACCGTCGTGTCAGTCATTACGATTGCTTCCAGCTTGTCAATATTACATTAAATTTCAAATTCATTCCAATTGACAAACAATTCATGTCAGTGCGATTATGTTTTCCGGTCCTTGTTCTAAGTTGCCCTTCTCGTGCATCTATTGATTGTGCTCAAATCGGCTGCTATATTTCATGGTTGTGATCCCTGACAGCAAGCATCTCGCATAGCTTGTGTATTTATCGCACAAGTGGGGGTTGCGTATGACCTACATTTTCCCCCGCTTATATAGTTAAAACGTATTTCCGTCTACAAGCACCCTAATGAGCTACTGCATTTATTAGTCAAGTGACCAGAATAGTCAGTAAATCGTAGTTTCATTCCCCACTTATTGATAAACAATAAAAGTAAGCCGCGTCTGCCACTCGGGCTAGCCATCACCCATCCATCCATCCATCTACAACCAAACTAGAAATTCGGTTCAATGAACTTTCGGCCTCAGTCGATAACGAAAGTGAACGCCGTTGCCGCTCTCTTATATTATGCGTTTTTTTCCAGAACAACCTTGCGTGTGTAATCTAACCCCATATCTATTTTTAACATTACATCGTTATTGATGACCGTAATCTTTACTTGGACGCTCGTGCTTGTAATTTGTTCTTAAGGCGTTCCAAGTCGACGCACTGGTTGGTGCTTAAACAATCGCTGGTTAAAAAAGAAGAGTTAATAATTGTTCTTTGTACTTGCAAGAGCCATTCAGATCTAGTGACTTACTAAGGATAATTATAACTAACATTCAGACACATTTTTTAGTTAGAATATTAAAACATCTCATGGTTACTAAATGCAACGAATACGTTTTATCGATAGACATCGATAAACCTATAACATCTATGACTTTATCCACTAAGACATCTATATTGATGTAGGTGTGAATCTAACAAATATAATTCAAAATCGTGTATTAGAACAGACTTTATGTTTTTTATCTGCACTCATTTTATCATCATTAGGTCAACAATTCTAGAACTGGTTGGACGCGTACCTCCATTGTTATCTATTCTGTGCTAACCTACACATTTCCCTGAAATTCCCACAGCCTACATCTTTCACTGTGTGCAATAGTCTAATCTAGGTCTACCTCTACCTCTCTTTTTTCCTTTCACTGCATCTAATATATTCCGCACTATTCCCCCATGTTTTAGTATGTGGCCTATCATCCCACCTCTCCTATTTTTTCCATATATGTCCCTCTTCCCCTACCATTACAAAAACATATTTCTTGTTTGTCTGTCCATGTTATCTTCATCAACGTCTGTAGCACCACATTTCAAAGGCTTCTTTCTACCTGTTTCCTATCTGCATCTCCTACTGTCCAGGTTTCACAGCTGTACAATGTTGTACTCCACACATATGTTTTCAGAAATCTTTTCCTTGTTTCTTTGATTCTTTGAACACAGTAGTTGCTTTTTCTTGTTAAATGCAGCACGGTCTTATGCTAATCGTTGATTTATATCTTTTGCACTCTTCCCATCTTGTGTTATATGACTGCTTACGTGGCAGAAAGATTTAACCTCGTTCAGATGCGAGGTAAAATGGAGGTTCCGTGTGTGAGTGTTGTCATGCACGTTAAAGATCCCTAGCTTGTTTGGAATAACAAGGGTTCGGCAAAATTCAACATTTTCCTGGTAATAAAAAAACTCGCTTCCTGGCCAATGTAGTACCTTCGGGTGGAGCATTGGAAAATCAAATGTAGTGTACGTTCTCGCTCCCTATTTGAATTCTGGTTTTTTACCTATTTACCCCCTTTACATACTAATACTTTAGTTTTATCTTTGTTAATTTTCATACCATATCCCTGTGTTTGTACTGTTTCCATATCATTAAAAGCTGGTTCTAACTCTTCCTTGCTAGATGCCAAGACCGCTATATCATCTGCAAATCTAAGCATATCAATCGTTTGTCCATGCATGATAAATCCAAATGTCTTTTTGCATTTGGCAGTATTTATTAAAACTTAGATATGCAAGTAAAAAATTAACGGGGGTAGCGCACATCCCTGTCTCACCCCTTTCCTAATATTTACTGCTCTACGTTTCTGTTCTAATTCTATAACCGTTGTTTGCTCTTTGTATAGGTTATGTACTATTCGTCTATCTCTATAACTCATTCCAATCTTTTAACTATTTCGAACATTTTCTCCCATTTCACATGTTGAATGGTTTTTCCAGATCTACAAAACCTATATACACGCTTTCTTCTTTTTCAATTGTTTTTCCATTAACAACATTAAAGTTAAAATAGGCTCCTGTGTTCCCTTGTTTCGCTTAGACCCAAATTCATTTTCTTCTAGTATTTCTTCAGTCCGTTTTTCCATCCGTCCTTGTACAATTCCAGTTCATATCTTTGACACGCGTGCTGTCAAACTTATTGTTCGAGAATTTTCAGATCTATCCGCGCGTCTCTTTATTGGAATAGTGACTATGATGGTACGTTTGAAATCTTTGGGTATCTCGCCAGTCTAATACATATAACTTACCAGTTGGAAGAGATGTTCTGTTACTACTTGTTACTACTGTTACTACTTGTCCAGCGACTTTTCTGCGTGCACCTTATTTATAACAGGTGCCTTACCATTTATCAAACTCTTTAATGATAATTCAAACTCATCCCTAAGTATAGGATATCCCAAGTCATCATTTTCAATGTCTGATTCCTGTTCTAATACTTCTAATTCCTGTCCTGCATATAAATTCCCTACATATTCTTGCCATCTAACCACTTTCTCTGCATTTTCTATAATAATGTTTCCTACTGCAACCTTTACATTTTGCTATACGGTTTTATAACCCTAAAATTCATTCTAATTAATTTGTATGCGTCGTCTGTTTTTCCTATTTCCATCTTACTTTCTGCCTCTTTACATTTTTCATTCATCCATTGTTCTTTAGCTTTCCTGCATTTGCGAATCATTTCCCATTTTATGGCTTTGTATCTCTGCTCTCCTGCTTCGTTTAGTCTGTTTTCGTATTTTCGTCTTTCTTCTATTAAATTCAGAATATCCTTTGTTTCTCAAGGCTTCTTTCTTATTTTCCTTTTGTTTATACCCCAGAATATCTCTGGCCGCCATATAAAAGCTGGCTTTAATGTTATTCCATTCTGTTTCTACTTCCGTAGTACCAGAATTTTCCCGAGATCTGTCAGAGCTTCGTTTGACTTTTCCTCAAATCTCTTGTGGATATTTATATCTTTTAGTTTCTCAAACCCAAAGTGCCTTTTTCCGTCCTTTTTTAAAATTTTAAAATTTATGCATAACTTTTATAATTTCTATGTTGTAATCGGTATCTATATCTGCTTCAGGGTAGTTTCTACAGTCTTTTACTTGTTGAACAAGAATGTAATCTATTTGATATCTCCCTAAGTCTCTTGGCATCTTCCACGTGTATGAAATAATATGTTTGTGATACTTAAATTGTTTTTGTCGCAAAATTCTACCACCCTACTTACCCTGTCATTTTTCGTGCCTAAACCAAATAAACCTACTAACGCTCCTTCAATGACTTTCTCTACCACAGCATTAAAATCGCCCGTAATTACTAAATTTTCATGTGCTTTAACGAATCTTAGTATGTCATCGATATCTTTGTAGATCGCCGCTACCTCCATTTCATTGTAGCTATAGATGGGTACGTATACTTCTAGTACTACTGTATTTGACGGTTTAGATTCTAATCTAACCATGAGTACTCTTTCGTTGTTTGGTAAGTAGTTTTTCTACTCAGTGTTCTATCTTGTTCTGCATGACTATCTCAATACCCGAATTTCCTTCCTCTGGTCCTGTACAAATTACCCTAAAGTCTCTGGTCACCAGGCTTCGCCTATCCCTATGTCTAATGCTAACCTATCCATTTCAATTTTCAGACTTTCTAGCTTACCTACTTGCTTTATGGTTCTGATATTCCACGCTCCTACTCGCAAAATGTTTCGTGCTCTTCTTTTGAACTTGTCGATGGCATGCTTCGAAATAGTCCCCTCCGAAATCTATTACCCCAGAGGATGTCATCACTTTAAAGCATTTTCAGTTCGTATGTACTTGGGAGGTAATGTGGTGGTTTCCCGTTGCCTCCCAAATTTTGGAAGCTGATGTATCAGAGCATTTTTAGGGTCAGGTTGCCCACAGGATGCTCAATCGTTGGGTTTGAGGATGATACACTTTTAATTGTCACTTGTCAGATCGCGATTACTAATGGATATGCGCACAAAACCAAACGAGGCGCTTAATGAGTTACACAAATGGTCGCAGCAGGCAAAGTTAAAATTTAACACGTTGAAATCAGAAGCGCTTTATTTCGGGACGAAACCTGGACAGCGATCCCTCTAGGCTAGAGCTTGGAGGGAAAAAAATCCCGTTTAAAGATGCTATCACATACCTCGGTGTCTAGATCGACAATAAATTAAATTGGAAAGCGCACGTACAGTACGTAAAAAGTAAGTGCAATGAAATATCAAATAAAATGATGGCGGTGGCGAAAATAAATTGGGGTTTCAGGGGCGAACCGCATAAGACAGTTTACGCCTGAGCAATAGAGCCGGCAATGCTGTACGCAGCATCCGTTGGGCGGAGGGTTGTAAAGTAAGGGAAACTCGACAGCTGACGAGCGTGTAACGCATAACCGCGCTCAAGGCGGCGAATGCGTACAGGACCACATCCAAGGAGGCGGTCCTGGTGATCAATAGGACTCTCCCTATCGAATACGTTGTTAGGGAGATCAGAGATAGGAGATTAGTTAATACAGGGAAAGAACAGGAAATTATAGAAAGTATGAATCTTGCAAATAGGGAAGCTGAGAGGAAAATTGTCGTGTTAGAGTTAGGGCACCCGGCCGATGATAGAAGTATCAAATTTGTCGAAGGCGATGGGGACGTAAGGATCAGGATTTACACTGACGGCTCGCGTATGGACGATGGGCAAGCAGGCGCTGCGTTTGTCGTATATAATGAGCAAAGGCAAGTGATTCGGTTTCACACCAAACTCGCGAACTGAAGCACTATCTTCCAGTGCGAATTGGTTGCTATACGGGAAGATATCGATTATGTAATGAATCACACGGGTAAAAACGTGTATTACACCATCAGCGATAACAAATATGAACATCTCGACAGATCTTCAAGCTGGAGGGTAGTACATACGGCGTTTCGGTTTCGACATTTAAAGTTCTGTTGGGTTAAATCGCACGATAGTAGCGTAGGAAATGATAGGGCTGACAAATTAGCTGAAGAGGCCACGACGTTCGACTTTTGGATATCGTACTCGTCGATACCGAGGCCTCTGATTAAAGGAAAGCTACGGAAAAGATCAATACAACAATGGGAAGAGAGGTGGAACAACGCTGCCACGGGCAGATTGAAACATAAATTCATACCGAGTATAGTAGCTAGAGATAAGATCAAGGTGAAGCTCGACCATAAAATGGTGCAGCTAATAACAGGGCATGGCGCCTTGAAGGCGTAATTGCAAAGATTCGGTTTAACCGACAACGACCGCTGCGAATGCGGTGAGAGCGCAGAAAGCGCAGAGCACGTGCTCTTCGACTGCCCACTCGAGGTGGCAAATCGAGGGTTGGCTGATGGGAAGTTAGTTATAGTAGAACTAGCATGGCCAAAGAGCCTAGAGGAAGTCGGGGAAGTGGCTAACCAGAAGGCGTTCTGGACAGCCTTTAAAGAAATTGCGAGAAGGGTCGCGAGATTGGACGGTGATAACCGCGTGTAAATCGGGGGCTAGGGGGTAAGGGGGAGGGATTGGAAAACTAGGAATTGACTTGGCACGATATATGAGCACAATTTAAAATCTGTTAAATAAATAAAAAATAAAAATAAAAATAAAAAATTTAAAAAAAAATTAAAAACAAAAACAAAAGCAAAAATCATTAACCAAAAATCTATTATGCATGACAAACCTCTCACACCACTGAAACAATCACTGTCTCTCCTTAAACGTACGGAGTATCGGGAATAAATCAAACGTAAATAGATAATAACAAAATAAATCAGAAAACCCTCTAAACTTAAATCGGTAAAGTAACTAAAGAAATAAAATAGAGTGGAACCGCGTATCCCCGAGGACTTTTAAAGTGATAGTGATTGTGAACACCCCCCAGAACGTTTAGTACATACCCACCAAGACTTTAACAGTGCATATGCATCTCCCCTTAGCAGTAAGATTGGTAAAACCCTCCGGGCAAAATTTAAAGGGGGGCCATTGAACTTGTATTAATAAGAAGATTTTGAAATAATTTAACGAGCACGTTTTTGTGTGTAATGGCGCTAGCTACATAATGCTTATGCGAGTGCAACTGATAATTTGGGTGATGCTTTTGCTAGTTTATGCACTGTTACATGCTTTTGCTTATTTAGATATTTATTTATTTATTTATATTTTATTTTATGTTTATTTTATTTTATTTTATTTTATTTTATTTTTTTATTTTATGTTTATTTTATATTTTATTTTATTTTATTTTATTTTATGTTTATTTTATTTTATTTTATTTTATTTTATGTTTTGTTTTTTTTTTTTTTTGTTTTGTTTGTGTTTTGTTTGTGTTTGTGTTTTTTGTGTTTGTGTTTGTGTTTTGTTTGTGTTTATTTTATTTTTATTTATTTTATGTTTATTTTATTTTATTTTATATTTTATTTTATGTTTATTTTATGTTTATTTTATTTTATGTTTATGTTTATTTTACGTTTACGTTTACGTTTACGTTTACGTTATTTATGTTTATATTTATATTTAAATTTATATTTATAATTATATTTATATTTAATTTAATTTAATTTATATTTAATTTAATTTATAATTTATATTTATATTTATTTTAGTTTAGTTTAGTTTACGTTTACGTTTACTTTACGTTTACGTTTACGTTTACGTTTACGTTTACGTTTACGTTTACGTTTACGTTTACGTTTACGTTTACGTTTACGTTTACGTTTACTTTACGTTTACGTTTACGTTTACGTTTTTTTATTTATATTTAATTTAGTTTAAATTTTTTATTTTATATTTAATTTAATTTATATTTATTTATTTTTAATTTAATTTTATATTTAATTTAATTTAATTTAATTTAATTTATATTTAATTTAATTTATATTTTATTTATATTTATATTTATATTTATATTTATATTTATATTTATATTTATATTTATATTTATATTTATATTTATATTTATATTTATATTTATATTTATATTTATATTTATATTTATATTTATATTTATATTTATATTTATATTTATATTTATATTTATATTTATATTTATATTTATATTTATATTTATATTTATATTTTATTTATTTTATATTTATATTTATATTTATATTTATATTTATATTTATATTTATATTTATATTTATATTTATATTTATATTTATATTTATATTTATATTTATATTTATATTTATATTTATATTTATATTTATATTTATATTTATATTTATATTTATATTTATATTTATATTTATATTTATATTTATATTTATATTTATATTTATATTTATATTTATATTTATATTTATATTTATATTTATATTTATATTTATATTTATATTTATATTTATATTTATATTTATATTTATATTTATATTTATATTTATATTTATATTTATATTTATATTTATATTTATATTTATATTTATATTTATATTTATATTTATATTTATATTTATATTTGTATTTGTATTGGTATTAGTATTCGTATTTATATTTTTGCCTGCATGTAGTGTTTTGTAGCTTGATTTAATTCGTTTGACGTTAAAACTGACGATAAAATTAAAACCATTCCAAACAAACATAAAGAAAGAACTGTCTTCTGTGTATAACTTTGTATTAAAATCAAGTTTAAATGGCTCCATGGTTGGCATTAAATTGTTTTAAATTTTGTTATGTATAATGTCAGAATAAAAATTTTAGAATAGTATTACATTGCTCTTTATTTATAAAAAGCTATGACATTATAAATAAAAACGAAATAGCAATCGCACAGAGAGGGGTGCGCATGGGCAGTGCACTTGGGCCGGGGTGCGCATGGGCAGTGCGCATATGCAGGGTTGAGCATGGGCAGTGCGCATAGGCAGGGTTGAGCATGGGCAAGAGTGAGCATGGGCAGGGATGTGTCTGGGGCGTACACGAGGTAAGCGAAAGTTAACAGTCACCAGGCATCTAATTCTTTATTTGAGTGGTAAGGAGTACTTGCCGGTGTATGTATCCGAAGTAAAACACAAGATTTGTACACGCAGATTATTAATAAAATTAGTTTATCGAGGGAAGATGACAAGCGTAACGTCATCCCTGGAAGCATATCAACCCATGCATGGGGGCATAAAGATATAAGATAGTTGTTTATATTTGTATAGATTTTGTAAATCTATTATATATATTAGTTTTTAAAATCCATAATTTTTAAGTTCTTCGCCCACCATCCCTTCTTCCAAATCCTTCCTGCTTCAATCCTGGTGGACAGAGTATACGTATTATCTATACGTGGTGTTCGCGGGACACAGCGGTTTTAGATTTCTAGGGAAATGGTTGGTTAAGGCATATGTCTTGGGTAGCGAAAAAAGGGTTTTAAAGATGGAGTTAAATAAAGATGGATAAAAAATTAGAGGTTTGGGTCTTTAAAAGGCGTGACTTTGTAAAGGGTGGTTCTATTTAAAATCTATTTACAGATTTGAGCTCCCTAGAAAAATCTAATATTAGTTGATACCAAAAAAGATATATTTATCTTAAAAAAGTGATAATAAATAATAAATACAATATACCGCTTGTCAACAAAAAAGTTGTAGACAAATTTAATAAAGGTCTAGTATTAGAATTCGTTAGTACAAAAGCCAAGTCCTACTGTATTGTAATCGAGAAAGACACGATTAAGAAGATTAAAGGGGTCTCACGAAGTGTAGTTAAGTAAAACCGAGGTTCCTACAACCTAAAACGAGCATATATCCCCAAAAGGGGTGGGCATACAACTACGCAACAGTGCGTGGGAGAATAAGGATTCTCTCTAATAAGAAATTCAAGTTTCCATGTATGTAGCACCAGTCATTGGGAAATGGTAGAAATGTTAAACCTATAAAGGCGATTATTAATTGTGGTTTAGAAAAATAGTAGTTTTCATGGACTAAATAAAATAGCTGAGACTGATTAATGTATATGGTTACATATTCTTGTACACATCCACAAACATCTGCTTACGTCCGTATACGGACATGGCGATGCCGGTAGTTTTTGTTTAACAAATAGTAGGAAAGATACGTTAAGTGATAGTGTGTGAAAGCCCATCGGATCGTTGAATTCAAAAAGAACGGTGCGGGGCAATGTATGGTGGTTCCCGTTAGAATAATCGAAAGTGGCTAATCGATTGTATTAGATGTTTAAATATGCGAAAGTGTAAAAGCCTACAAAAGCAAAATTTAATTATCAGACAAAAGTGTGCGCGATGTGCTTATACTTTTAAAGAAAGTATAGAAGAGTGCTTTGCAGCGGTCCTAGCAGTAAAAAAGGCGACTAACTTTTTCAAGCATCTACAAGAATAGCAGTAGCGCAGAGAAGGGGTATGCATGTATTATACAGCGCACTGTTACTATAAGGTATGTTACTTTACTGGTAGCTCGAACGTGTAATTGATCGCGACTTATAGATCCCTCGGAGGTTTAAAAATTCCGAGACCATTGTCGTTTGAAAAATGTTTGGAAATTATCAGAACGGGAGCGGCTCGAAGTATAAGTTAGATGGATGATTGACCGAGTTTCTTCTACCTTTTACGAGGGAATCGGAAGTTAACAGACATCGAGCAACTAATTCTCTATTTGGGTGATATCGAGTACTTGCCGGCTCTAAAAATAATTACGTGCTACCGACCGCTATGCGGAAGATTTGGTTCTAGGAAATGAGCAACCTACGAAAGTACGGAATACTTGGTATTAAGGCTAATTGGTTTAGTGACCGCGCTAGTGCACTCTTCGAGTGTCTTCGGAAATCTTCGATTGCTACCAAAATGTATATAAACCATGGCGCTATCCATGGAAGCTGGTCGAAGGAAAATGTTATCCGAAAATATTTTTAATTATAACTCTTGTGGTGCTTCCTATACCTGGAAAAATGCTCTCAAACGACACCAGAACAAATGTAGTGTAACAGCGTCCACGGTTGAGCTTATACATCCGTCAGCAGCAAAGTACTTAAACTGTGTGTCTTGCGGTATCGCTTTTACGAGAATGGACAACTTACTGCAACACAAGGAAAAACAGCACGGTATGTCATTAAGCCGTAAACGTTCAGTTTCGCCAGTTGTTAAAGGGTCTTGTACGAAACAACCACAAATTCTGTGTAAAGTATGCGATTTCGAAATGGAAAAGACAACCTATGCCGCACACTTGAGAAGCAACAGACATAAAAATGCCGCAGTTACCGCTACTGGCGAAGATGGCGTAGAAATGGTTAGCACAGCGTTTAACAATCGTATGGCTAGCTATCGCGTAAAAAACGCCAGTGTCGACGATGGAGTGTCCGAGTTTCTTTGGAAGCAGAAAGAGCGGTTTATTCGATTATTTAATGAGAAAGGAACACAACATACAGCAATAAAAGTCTATTGCGACTCTACGGCGTTTACACCAAAATGGGAAAAGTGACTACCAATGTGAAATCCTTTAACACAAAAAATATGGTTATAACGTCTTCTAGTAACCTGGAGAATATGTACGAGGTCTTAAACAAAACCATTTAAACACCAACTTTATACCCAATTAATTAATAAAATTAGTTTGTCGTGCGAGGACGACAAAAGGTACATCATTCCTAATAGTACAACAACCTACGCATGGGGGGGGGGCATAAATATATAAGATAGTTGCTATATTTGTATATATTTTATTGTGTTTCCTTGTACAAACAATTAAGGTAGGTCAGTAAGCCGTATTAAATTGTTATTAATTGGGTTGCATTCAGCGTACTTTCCTTCTGTAATTAACGTATTTGTTTGGAGAAGATATACACTTTTAAAAAGAAATTATACAGCGCTCTTACATGTAAATTGGGTAATTCATAATCGTCAAGAAATTAGTTCGGAAACGAATTGTATTTTCCAAGTACCTAATTAGCATAGACTACATAATTATGTTATGACGTGTTTAGAAATTAAAATGTAAATCTGAGGGATTGGTGAAATTTTTTACCCATAAAACTTTCTCATGTTTTTTGATAAAGTGTGTAGGGTTTAGAATGCTTTATTAAAGAACAAGTTTCGAATTTCTCTATAATACTTAAGAATAAGGTACATTTATCTTAAAAGAAACAACAATAAGCTTTTATATGGGCGCTAAATAAACAAGCAAAAAAATTTAGAGGTTTGGGAACTTTAAAGTGTAACTTTGTAAGGAGCGGTCCTATTTCAAATCTGTTTGCATATTCAAATTCTGCGTAAAACTCTAGACTAATTTGATGTATCGCATGGTTAAGAAAATTTATAAGGACGGTCAGAAATCGCTACCAGCAAAAAAATCTTAAAATGAGAGTAGCTCTCTGGGGGATGATGCTATCTAAAAAATTCCTAGAGATTCGGGTAGCTGAGAAAATTCTAATATTAATTGATACCAAACAATATAGATTTATCTCGTGGGTGGAAATGTGGTGAAAGATTTATCTCGCAGAGGGCATATGTGTAACTTTGTAAAGGGCGGTCCTATTTAAAATTTATTTGCATATTTTGATTCTGCGTAAAATTCTAGACTAATTTGATGTGTCGCATGGCTAAAAAATTTATAAGTACGGCAGAAAATCTTAAAAAGAGGGTAGCTTCCTGGAGGATGATGCTATCTGAAAAATTCCTAGAAATTCAGGTAGCTGAGAAAATTCTAATATTAATTGATACCAAACAATGTACATTTATCTCGTGGGTGGAAATGGCTAGTCGAAGAAAACTATTTGATTCAGAATGTTAGCGGTAAAAAATCTTAAAATTGGGTAGCTCCCTGGGGGATGATGCTATTTAAAATATTCCTAGAAATTCGGGCAGGTGAGAAAAATCTAATATTAATTGATACTAAACAATATAGGTTTATCTCGAAAGATGAAAAATGGTTAGTCAAAGAAAACTATTTGGTCCAGATGTGGGAGGATATGAGGATGCTGGTGGTAATGAGGCGGCAGTCGCCCCCTTAACTATCTACTCATCCATTATGGTGCACAAGGCCTTCCTGGTTAGTGCGTCGTAGCGAAGAATGGCCAGTAACGTCGCTGCTAAAACTTATCGACTCATCTCAGATGGACGTAGAATATGGTACTCTGTTGCTAACAGCCGTTATGCCTGAGTTTTCTAGATTTGTTATTGGATAAATTTTCAAAACTGTAGTAAATTTGTAGGATTATTACAAGTATTCGTCATTTCATTCGTAATGTTCAATGTCCGGCTGATTTGCGTTCAAAATATTCTGATGGTTTGTCTCTAGTTCAGCAGCAAGAGGCTATACATTTATTGATTAAAAGAGTTCAAACAAATGTTTTTGCCCAAGACATTGCAAATATTAGAACTGGAAAACTTGTTAGTAAGCAACTACGTAGCCTTAGTCCGTTTTTTAGATAGTCGTGATTTGTTGAGGGTGGGCGGTCACCTGCGTAATTCAGAGTTATCGCGTGATGCAAAAATTCCAATTTTGGTTCCTCGGACGCATCGGTTGACTGAAATTATTATATTAGATTGTCATGAAAGACATTTACATCCTGGAAATCGAACGACTCAATTTCTATTAACTCAAAATTATTGGATCTTGTCCGCAAAGAGGGCTATTTGGCAATGTTTGAAATCCTGCATTCGTTGTTTTCATGTACACCCTGTGGCCCAGCTTCTAGGTTAACTCCAGGTAAGACTTTTTTTACACACGGGAGTCGACTTTGGAGGACCTTTCTCTGTCACGATGAATCGGTGTCGTGGCGCAAAATCATTGAAAGCGTGCATTTGCCTAGTCATGTGTTTTAGCACTTATATAAGTTTGTCGGTTTAGGTTTCTTAGTTGATAGTTATAATTATTCTTAAATATAAAATAAGTTAGTTCATAATTATTTTGGTGAGCGGGATGTTTACTCTCTTTGCGCACGTTTCCGGGTTAAATTTTAAGTCTTTGTAAAGTCGTAGTTGTAAATCAAATAGTAAAACTCCCATCTCTTGTCCCGTTATATCCTGTCACAAAACCTCCTTTGTACCTGTGAAATTAAGGTGAAAAAAGGGGTAGTGACAGACGCTTGCTCATGGACATCGAAGCGAAACGGTTGTTCGTTTGGTTCCAAATGTATAAGGATGATAGCATGGACAGACAAAGTTAAGAACCAAGAGGTTATAGAAATAGTAAAGGAATAAAGATATCTGTGGAAAACAAAAAAAAATGTGAGAAATAGAAGGACAGGAGACGTTCTAAGGTAGACCTAGATTAGACTATTGCACGCAGATAGTGAAATATGCAGATTTTGGAAGTTTCAGGGAAATGAATAGGTTAACTCAGAATAGAAAATACTGAGGGTACGCGTCTAACAAGGTCCAGGACTGAAGACCCAATGATGATGAGACTTTGTTGGTCATATGATCAGGTGGGATATATTTAGTATGCAAGGAAGTAGTTGTCAAATTAAGTTTAGTTGTAAATAAATATTGGGCGGCTCCGTGGCGTAGTGGTATGTGTGTGACTACTACGCCCAAGGTCCCGGGTTCGAATCCCGACACGATCCGCTTGAAAAATGTTAGGCGAGCATTTTTCACAAAAATACACCCTCGTTCGGATGAGAGGTAAAATGGAGGTTCCGTGTGTGAGTGTTGTTACGCACGTTAAAAATCCCTACTTTGCTTGGAACAACAAGGGTTCGGCAAAATTACAAATTTTCCAGGTAAAAAAAACTCGCTTCCTGGCCAATGTAGTACCTTCGGGTGGAGCATTGAAAAATCAAATGTAATGTAAATAAATATTTAGGTAATATCGTTTATGACATATCGAAGTACCATGACAAACTTATTCGACATATCCTCTGTTAAGGCTTCATAAGTATTTTGTTTGTAGTTGTAGTATGCCAATCACAATTAATTTAAGTCCTTAAACTATTTCCCAGCTAGAACCCCTCCATTATCCCTACCTTTAGTGCAACGACATAAAAGGGTTGGTAATTTACGAGTGGACGACTATTCAACTTCGTTCTCGCTTGGCTTTGGTTCGTGATTTAGTTCGGTGCATCGAGCATCAGTAATTAGCAACAATTAGTGAACATTATACATACAGTCCATAATTATCTGATAGCAGTGCAAGTACAATCAACCACTACAACCAGTGAAAGGTAGGTGATATATTCCTTTAAATTATCATTTCCTTTGTGTGATTGTAAATGCAAATTAACATTTTTGATTAACATTTTTGGTCCTTCGAGCCGGATATTTTGCTTATTAATTGGTTTATTATTGGCATCTTTGGCATTCATTTTAACTACATTGTTAATTGCTCTTCGCTTAAATTAGGGGTTGACCTCATTTAGAAGAAAAGTGTAGTCACACCACCAGTATCATAGTCAATTGTTTAAACTAACTTATAGTAGATGCAATTTCGCATTAAATTTGAAATTTTGTACTGATACAGAATCTTATAAAGCCTTAAAAATGACAAATCTTTGTAAATTTTAGGGATACTGTAGCGTAAGAATTTGTAGTCAGAAAAGGTGTTTAAGCAGTACAGTTATTTTAAACTTGTAATTCAAGTTCGCTAGAGAATTCAGGTATTTGTAAAACCGGGTAGAAGAACCCTTGCTCTTTGTTAGATTGAAACTTGCAAGCTCCCGTTAGGCACCTTGTAGTAAAATTCTTTGCTTAACAGGTAGTTCAACATTACCCTTGGTATATCCTATTATTAGGTGAACAAACCCTTCGTTTTTGTAGCTGAAATCAATATAAAATCGATATTAGTAACCTTGTTCGTTAGGATGGCACATATTTCATCGGATAGGTTGATAGTGGATTTAAAGGCCGCACTCGATAGATTATCTGATATATCTGGTGCGATAGATAAATTGGAGCATATTAAAGGCAATTGTATTTCTGTTAATATTATGGCTGAAAGCGCCTTTGATATCAAAAACGATGTAGATACTGCTTATAAAACGTGCATATTGGATGAGGACAACTCGGAATTATTAAATGAAATTACAACACTAAGAATTGAAATAGATAGGTCTTTGTTAAACATTAAAATTATTAAAGCGCAATTTGATAATATATCCACTGCTGAAAGGGGCTTGACTGCAAATATTACTGGCATCAACTCGTGTAGCAATATTCGTCTTCCTCGTATAGAAATGAAAAAATTTTCTGGAAAAATAGAACATTTTCAAGAGTTTATTCAATTTTTTTAATAATTTAGTTCATGAAAATAATCATTTGCTACCGAGCGAAAAGTTCTATTTTTTAATTGATGCATTGGATTTTAAGTCTAGAGAACTCATTAGACATTTGCAAATTTCGAATAATAATTATATGGTAGCTTATTCAATTATTGTGGAGAGGTTTAATTCAAAACGTTTAACTGCAAACACGCATTGGAATGCTTTAGAATCGTCACCAAAAGCAAAATTTAATTCACATACAGATTTAAGAGAATTGCTTAATTGCTTTACGGAAAATATATCAAGCTTACGTCAAACTAAGATTGATTTGCTCGACTTCGTATTGTTTAATTTGTTATCAAAAAAGGTAGATACAAATCTTTTGAAAACATTTGAGTTAGAAAATACATCAGACATTCCATCTTATGATCAATTAAAATTATTTCTAGAAAAACATTGCAAGGCATTAGAAATTAGTAATATGGTTGTTTCCGATACACCGTCCAAATTTAATACGTCCATTAAACAAACCATATCATCTAGTGTACCTTCAAAACGTTCCTTTGAATATTCAAAACCCCAAGTTCGAAAGTCATTCGTAACAACTTCTTCTTCAGAAATGCAGTCTTTGCAGTGGTACTCATAACTTATACCAATGTGAAATGTTGCTGAATAAATCGCCACAAGACCGTTATAACTTTGTTAAAGACAAACACTTATGCATTAATTGTCTTCGCAACTCCCATATGGTTACACGCTGCTCTTCCAAACTTGTTTGTAAAAAGTGTGCAAGGGTCATCATACTTTATTGCACTTTGAAAACCCTACAGTTGCACAGAAACCTGCAATCACTCAGGCAACAGATCAACTTCCCGAACCCACCTGCAAACACTACAAGTACGTTATTATCATCTAGATCGTCCAACACAATGACGTTATTAGGCACCGCAAGAATTTCAATTACAGATGGGTTTGGTAAAGTTCAGACAGTAAGAGCACTTGTAGATAGTGCATCAATGGAAAATTTCATGACTGATAAGTGTTGTCGACGCTTAGGTTTAAGAAAATCGAATATTTCAATGAAGGTTGAAGGGTTAGGTCTATCTGCTTCCCATGCGTATGGTCAAGTATCGTGTAAAATTAGTCCTCAAGGTAAGACTGTTCCAGAGTACAGCATTGATTGTTTTGTTTTACCAGACATTTGTGGAGCCCTTCCTTCATCAAGGATCTCACCAAATAGTTGGCCTCACATAGCTGGATTAGATTTAGCATATTCGGACTTCGACAAACCTAGCCATATCGATTTATTGTTAGGTGCGGATTTGTTCGCGCGTGTTTTATTAAACGCAAATCGCATTGGGTCACCAGAAGAACCCGTGGCAATTCACACTACCTTTGGGTGGATATTAACAGGGAAGGTTCTTTCTTCTGTTACATCTCGTATATCTTTAGCTGCACTTGTAGAAGATGTTAACATTACTCGATTTTGGGAACTGGAAAATATTCCAGATTCTAACAAATTATCTCCTCATGCGGAAATTTGTGAAAGGCATTTTGTGGACACTCACAAGCAGGATGACACCGGTCGTTTTATTGTTTTGTTACCTTTCAATGGTTCTGAACCGCTATTTTGGCTCTCGGAAATAGCACTTCGAAGATTTCTTTCACTAGAACGCCGTTTGGAAATAAAACCTCAACTGTATAATTCGTACAGAGAATTTATGCAGGATTATATCGATAGTGGTCACATGTCTCGTATTGTATCGGATTCAACTCGATCGTCTACATTATCGCCCGTATATTACATACCACATCACGCCGTGTTCAAACCAGACAGTACAACTACAAAACTTCGTGTCGTATTTGATGCTTCAGCCAGCGCTCAAAGTGGAGGGTCTTTAAATGATCATTTACTCGCAGGCTCCCTCTTCAAAAGATATCATGGAGTTGTTATTACACTTTCGTTTACATTCTGTAGTTTTAACTGCGGACATTAAGCAAATGTATAGACAGATTCTTATTTCTACTAGCCATCGAGACTATCAACGTATAGTTTGGAGATTTAAGTCCTCAGTCTGTTATCGATTACCAGCTAAACACTGTTACATACGGCATCACATCATCACCATTTCTAGCCATGCGTGTAATTCAAGAACTTGCAAAAGTCAATCGTTACGTTTTCCTATTGCTTCCAAGATTTTAGCGTCGGATACGTACGTGGATGATTTGATTACAGGGTGTGATTCGATAGAGGATGGCAAACGACTTTGTATGAATTAAACCAAATTTGCCAATCAGGTGGTTTTATGTTGCGAAAGTGGAATAGCAACGTGCCATGTGTCATTGGCCATTTACCTGATTCCGTTCGGTATCAGCAAGCATTTTGTTTGAAGAGGTAAACAATACGTCTCAAAAATTTTAGGACTGCAATGGCAACCATTGAGTGATATGTTGTTTTACAATCTTAATATCGTTGATCGGCCTTGTAAAAAGGAATATGGTTTCGGAAATTGCAATGATTTTTGACCCTCTGGGGTTATTATCACCATTGGTTTCTTCGCAAAACATTTGATTCAATCTGTATGGATATTAGGAATTGGTTGGGATGAACTTCCTCCCCAACAAATTGTTTTAAAATGGAATCTGTATCTTCAACAATTACCCGAGTTATTGAAAATTGAAATTCCTCGACGGATTCTTTGCGATAACTATCAAACTGTACAAATTCATGCATTTTGTGATGCATCGGAAGCTGGATATGCAGCAGCAGTGTATCTCCGCTGTGTCGATAAGAAAGGGAACATCCAAGTATCATTGGTCTGTGCCAAATCTAAGGTCGCACCAACCAATCGTATATCATTACCTTGATTAGAATTGTGTGGTGCAGCGTTGTTGTCGAACTTGGTCGAGTATGTGCAAAATACGTATAGAAATAATTTAGTATTGGACGATACATTTGCGTGGTCAGATTCCACAGTAGCATTAGCATGGATTCGATCTTCGTCGTATAATTGGAAGACCTTTATTAGCAATCGTGTCTCGCATATCCAAGAACGAGTGGCTCCATCATCGTGGCATCATATTAAATCACAGGATAATCCTGCTGACTGTGCATCAAGAGGATTATTAGCTGCTGAACTTGTTAATCATCCTTTGTGGTGGACGGCTCCATCATGGTTACTATTACCTAAAGAGAATTGGCCTCCTCATATGGAACCAACTCTTACAGATCACACTCAGATGCACATTGAAAAAGAACTTTATCCCTTAATATACACGTTGCAGATCACTTCATAGACTCGATGGTAAATCAATTTTCAGATTTGCGAAAATATGCAGGATTCTGGTATATATTTGTCAGTTCATTCGTAACTTGAAAGTTCGTGCAAATTTGGATATTGAAACTTAGAACAATTATTGGTCTCCCGAACAGTATGCACTTCATTTATTAATAAAACGGGTTCAAGAACAAGTTTTCAGTCAGGACATTGATATCATTCGAAAGGGAAAACTTAGTAATAAACAACTTCGACCTCTCAGTCCTTTCCTTGACAGTGATGAGTTGTTAAGGGTGGGCGGCCGGTTGCGAAATGCAGACGTATCTTATGATACAAAATTTCCTTTGCTACTTCCTCGGTCACACCGGGTGACAGAGCTCATTATTCGAGATTGCCATACGAAATATTTACACCCTGGACTTAGAACTACTCATTTTTTGTTAGTGCAAAATTTTTGGATTCTGTCTGCAAAAAGGGCTATTCAACAGTACCTAAACTCTTGTATTCGATGTTTTCGTCAAAAACCTATTTGGCTATGCTCTCCTATGGGCGACTTGCCCCCCGCTAGACTTGCTGCCGGTAAAGCGTTTCTACATACTGGGGTAGACTACGGTGGACCCTTTTCTATCACCATGAATCGTATTAGAGGTGCCAAATCATTGAAAGCCTATGTTTGTTTATTTGTTTGTCTTAGTACAAAAGCGATACATCTGGAGTTGGCATCAAACCTATCTAAAGAAGCCTTTATTGCAGCTTTACGGCGGTTTGTAGCACGCAGAGGTAAATGCTTGCAAATTCATAGTGACTGTGGAACAAATTTTATCGGAGCATCTCGGGAACTAACCGAATATATGAAGCAGTCATCTGAAACGGAAGGTATTCATTTTGTTTTTAATCCTCCGTCGGCTCCTCACTTTGGGGGAATGTGGGAAGCTGGGATAAAATCTGTAAAGTCCCATCTCAAGAAGGTGGTAGGCGAACAAATTCTCTCGTACGAAGAATTTAACACCATTCTAGCTCAAATTGAAGCCTTATTAAACTCCAGACCTTTATGTCCAATGAGTAACGATCCCACTGATTTTTCATTCTTAAGTCCTGGTCATTTTCTGAACGTAGAACCAGTGTCTGTCATTCCCGACCCTAATGTCGTAAATCTGAAACTATCTTCCTTAAATCGTTGGCAACTGGTACAACGTATTCAGCAATCATTTTGGAAACGGTGGCATTTGGAGTACCTACACATTCAACAGAAAACCAAATGGTTTTTCTAATTATTCGTTAATGGTGGGAACGTTGGTGTTGATTAAAGATACTCAAGTGTCTCCATTACAGTGGAAAATGGGACGTATACATACGTTGCATTATGGAAAGGACAATGTTTGTCGTGTGGATACCGTGGCAACATCCCAGGGACTATTTAAAAGGGCCGTGGTAAAATTGTGCCCTCTCCCCATTCAAGAGGCAACTTAGTATTATAGTTAGTATATTAGGGTAAGTTAACTTTTAAATTTACGGTTATATATTTTTTTTGTTCGTTTAGACGCACTTAGAAAATAAGTTCCTAATACTTATTTTGGTGGGCGGTATGTTAAGGCTTTATAAGTATTTTGTTTGTAGTTGTTGTATGCCAATCACAATTAATTTAAGTCCTTAAACTATTTCCCAGCTAGAACCCCTCCATTATCCCTACCTTTAGTGCAACGACATAAAAGGGTTGGTAATTTACGAGTGGACGACTATTCAACTTCGTTCTCGCTTGGCTTTGGTTCGTGATTTAGTTCGGTGCATCGAGCATCAGTAATTAGCAACAATTAGTGAATATTATACATACAGTCCATAATTATCTGATAGCAGTGCAAGTACAATCAACCACTACAACCAGTGAAAGGTAGGTGATATATTCCTTTAAATTATCATTTCCTTTGTGTGATTGTAAATGCAAATTAACATTTTTGATTAACATCCGAAGTACTTTAAAAATAAACATTTTTTTGAGGAAATATCTATAACAAATACTATGTGGGGAGTGGAGGTAGAACCGTGCAACCTTTAGCGGTCATGCTAGCGCTACCTCTTCAGGTTGTTGTTCGAAGTAAAATTCTTAGATTAGGTCGGTTCTGGACTTGGAGAGGTTGGAGCTAACCTAACTGTGATAGATTGGAGGAGGAGAAAAGAGGTTGCTCTGTCCCTCAATCCCCCAAAAATTCTCTATTTAGATACAAAACAAGTATAAATTCTGTTTATCGTTTTTAACAGACACATAAAAGAAAAAAAATTCTAAGAATAAACATATAGCAAGAAACACATATTTTGTAAGAAACTAAATTTGTAACGTCATTTTGATTCTAATACTTAAACAGAAATACTAACTTACTAGCTTTTTCTACACCCAGTTTATTTCTTGTTTTGAATGTACAAATCCAAAAGACGAGAATGTTCGTTACACATATGCGAAAGAAGCTATTGCACACAGAAATTGTTTTACAATATGCAAATTCTTTGATATATCAGGTATTTTCTTTTTGCAATAATCGCTATTGCATAGGAGTTATGTTGGTCAATACTTCATCGGTGAACATAATTTTTTAAAGGATTTGGATTGGCCCTGAATGGTAATATACCAACATTTCTACACATATTTCTTAGTTCTGTTAGTTTATAAATTATTTTGTGAATTCCAACAAATAAGTGACAAAGTAGTGGCGTTAAAGCTTGACTGTAACGTTTTTTGAAAACGTTTATTTGCTGTAGTGACAAATCAAACTCTTCCTCAAAAGCCATTTCAAGACGTTGGAAAAACTATTATATGCCATAATAAGAATGTGTATGACGCGGTTCTCAATACTCCTGCCGTAACTCTCTTTTTGTTTTCAATTAGTTCAAGAAAAAAGTGTCAAATTAAATAATTTCGTAAGCGCTTTATTAATTCTTCAAGATTAGGAAGTCTATGGAAAGAACGTGTGAGAAATAGTTGAACAGTATATACTAATTAAAACGAAATAGAGATGATAACAAAGAAAAAAGCAAATGCTTTTCTTGTTACAAGGAGGTCAAATTTGTGGCAAGAGCTTCTCTTTACAAAAGTGATATCGTGAAAGTAAGTTCTTTCGTGCTGCTTATTTCAACAAAATGTGTGAATCTCTAGTTAAGTGATTTGATACCATCAGTGACAACTGATTACACATAAGCTAACTTCATTTGGCTATAAAGGTATAAGTAATTAGGCGATATCACGGTTTTGAGTAATATTGCCTTATTTCCAAAATTGTAGTTTGTAATTATTCAATTAACCTTAAACCACAAAAAAACTGTTTCTTTCTTTCTGGCTCTTTAGAAATACTACATGATTTATGCGGCGGCAGTCGATGTATTCAGAGTAGGAAGTTTTAGGTCTGAATAAAGAAAAATTAAAGTTCTAAGTGCGTTTCAAAAAATTTATCATTAATTTAATTCCTACTCTTGAGAAAAGTTCTATAACAAACAAATAGAAAGTAATGCGTTCGTAATTACAGTTGTCAGAAGAACGTTAACGCGCTTTTAAGTAAAACTTACAACATGACAATAAAAAAAGGAAAAAATTCAAAATTGAGGTTTGATTTTTGTTCTGTAACAAAGTGCTTTTTTTTCCAAAATCAACCGCAGTAATTGTTTCTCCAATAGCCCAGGGGTCTTCGGGAAATGAGTAATCTCCCTCCACGGTTCCAAGGAAAATGGAAGTGGGTACAAGGAGTGCGTATATAAATACACAAAGTAAACATCTTGTGTTAAAAAATTTACGGTGGGAAAGTTCTGGAAATTCGAAAATAAATCTGGAAAAATACAAAATCGCCTATAGTTATTTGAACCTGTACTGGAAGTCTGGAAAAACTTGTTATCACTTTTTCAAAGCAATAAATAATCAATAAAAACTAATTGGGAAATTCCGAATTTTTGTGATCTGGAATTTTTTCATGATACCAAGAACACAAATTTGTTTCTCCGAACTTTAGCTTTTAAAATTAAGTCAGGATATAAGTAAAATTCAATTAAAACATCAAAACAGAGAATTTACCCATAAAAGGTTGCTAAGTTTATCTATTTGTTTGCTTATAAAAACTACAAAAGTCAACCATCTTCGAGTTAATTTTAATTATAAGAATAGGGTAAATTGGGGTTCCGTGACCCATTTCCCCAGAACCCAATTTCCTACACATTGGACCAAATTTAAGTAAATTCGACTTAAATCTTATTTTAAGAATTCCACCTTGTACCGATTTGTCGGACACCCCCAAATTTTAACATAACCCCTTCTTTGCGAGATAAATCTTTTCCACATTTCCACCCAGAGATAAATATTTGTTTGGTATTAATTAAATTAGAATTTTCTCAGCTACCCAATTTTAAATTTTTTCATTGCACACCCCAAAGGAGCTACCCCAATTTTAAGATTTCTTACCTTAGCGACTTTTGAGCGTTCTTATAAATTTTTATCATGGAAAATTTTACTTAGAATTTTAAAAACCCGAATCTGAAACAGATTTAAACGGACCACCCCTCAAATTACCAACTCTAAATTAAATTTCGCCTTTCTTTAAAGAAAACTAAAAAATTTTCTTTTATCCACATTTTAATAAACCATTTTTTGGTATCAATTAATATTAAATTTTCTCAGCTCCCGAATTTTAAATTTTCAATTGCACCTCCCCAAGGACACCCTAATTTTAATTTTTCCTTGGATTTTGGGTTCTTATTTTTTTAGCTCGTACATTAAATTACTAGAATTTTCCAAATTGTTTAAAAGATTTAAACGGCCACCCCTGCAAAGTTACAATATACCCTTGCGAGTAAATCTTTTCCCATTTAACGAATAAATGTCTTTTTTGGTTCAATCAATATTGAATTTTTCAGCTACCCAAACTTTTAAATTTTTAATACACCATCCCCAAAGAGCTACCCCATTTTAAGTTTTTCCGTAGGACTTTTGAGCGCTTTAAATTTTTTAACATTACACATTTGTTGTCTAAATTTTATGGAACCGAACGTAAACGATTTAAAACAGGTCCCCTTACCATTTTAACAACCCTCAAATTATAACTTTCCTGCGCCATATAAAAGAAAATTAAAACCATTCTTCTTTTTTTCAAACAATTTTTAATAAACAGTTTAAATTTGAAACCCATTTTAAATACAACAAATTTTACTTAACCTGAACTTTAACGGGGTAACTTATTAAATTTATTTCTTGGCACTTTTCCAAAGACCAACCGGAAGTTTCAAATTCCCGAGTTTTAGGTTTCGCAAGACCTCGTCATATTTTCCGTTCAAACTTTAACCACATTTTTGGTTAAGATTTCATCTTTAAAAACCCTCTTCCCCCATTTTGGTGTAAACGCCAAGTTGCAATGTTTAAGTGAGTTGTATTCCATTTATTAAGAATAAATCGCTCTTTCTGCTTAAAAAACTCACCTCCATTCGAATGGCGTTTTTTCGAAACCATCGGTTGAAACCTGTGCAACCTTTCTAACCATGCTTATACGGTAACGTCTTTTTATGTTTTCTCTTGCGGCTACAGTTTTTTCCATTTCGAAATCGCAATTTAAATAATTCGTGGTTTTTCGTAAAGGCCCTTTAACATAGCAACCGTAGACGATGTTACACCACGACATTTTTCTGGTGCCGTTTCAGAGCATTTTTCCAGGTATAGGAAGCACCGCAAGAGTTGCACTTAAAACGTTTGCAGGTACCATTTTAATACAAAACAAAATCCGCACTATAAGACTTGACTTGTAAGCGAACTAACTTATAACTAAAGAGTTTACTCTTGCGCACCGGCTTTATGTACCCTATAGAATGCAAACCGAAGGTTTCGAAGATACCGAACGAAGTTGAGGATTCAGCGGGGACTAAATGACGTCATAATCCTTGCTGCTCGTCCAATACATTTAGCGCCAATGCATGCACCTGGTTCGCATAGTCGATGGTGCGATGCAGTTAGTAGAAACACCGGAAAACGTCTTCCATGTTATACGGATCGCGTGCATATTAAAATCCAAAAGGGTGATAGCACACGCACACAAATTGTGTGCAAGTCGTGTTAGAAGATGCAGTGCTACTATAACCAAAAACAAAACCTTTACTAAGGAATACCAAACTTGTGTCTACAGAATACTTACTAATAAAGCAATTTAATTTTAAACCACTTCTACGTCATATTTTCGGAAATGGCAGGTTGAATATTTTCTTTGAAACAATCGAAGATTGCCGAAGACACTCGAAGAGTGCACGAGCGCCGTTACTAAACCAATTAGCATTAATATCAAGTATTCCGTACTTTCGTAGGTTGCTCATTTCCTGAAACAAATCTTCCACATAGCGGTCGGTAGCACGTAATGATTTCTAGAACCGGTAAGTACTCGATATCGCCCAAATAGAGAATTAGATGCTCGATGTCTGACAACTTCCAATTCCCTCGTAAAGGTAGCAAAAGCTCGGTCAATCATCCATTATACTTCGACTCGCTCCTGTTCTGATAATTTACAAACATTTTCAAACGACAATGGGCCGGAATTTTTAAACCTCCGGAGATCTATAAGTCGTGATCAATTACACGTTCGAGCTACCCGTAAACTAACATATTTTGAGCAAACTGTATAATACATGCATACCCCTCCTCTGCGCTACTGCTATTCTTGTAGTTGCTTAAAAGTCAGTCGCCCTTTTTACTGCTAGGGCCGCTAAAAGCGCCATTCCATACTTTCTTTATAAGTGTAGCAATTGCGCACTTTTGTCGGATAATTAAATTTTGTTTATGTAGACCTTTACACTTTCGCTTATTTAAACATCTAATACAATTGATTAACCACTTTCGATTATTCTAACGGAGGCCACCATACATCCCGCCGCACCGTTCTTTTGAAACCAACGATCCTATGGGCTTCCGCCACTAACACCTGACGTATCTTTCCTACTATTTGTTAAACAAAAACTACCGGTATCGCCATTGTGGACGTAAACAGATGTTTGTGGATGTGTACGAGAATATGTAATCATATACATTAACCAGTCTAAGCTATTTTATTTAGTCCACGAAAACTACTATTTTCTAAACTACAATTAATAATCGTCTTTATAGGTTTAACATTTCTACCATTACCCAATGACTGGTGCTACGTACATGGAAACTTTAATTTCTTATTGGAGAAATTCTTATTCTCCCACGCACTGCAGCGTAGTTGCATGCCTACCCCTTTTGGAGGTATATGCTCGTTATAGGTTGTAAGACCCTCGGTTTTACTTAACTACAATTCGTGAGACCCTTTAATCTTTTAATCGTATCTTTCTCGCCTACAATACAGTAGGACTTAACATTACTACCAACAAATTCTAATACTGGACCCCATTAAATTCGTCTTTAAATTTCCTACAAGTTTTTATCGACAAGTGTTATATTGTATTTATTATACGCGGGTAGTCACTCTTTTAAGATAAATATATTTTGCTAGGTATCAACTAATATTAAATTTTTCTAGGGACCCCAAATCTGTAAATAGATTTTAAATAGGACCACCCATACAAAGTTATGCGTTTTAAAGACCCAAATCACTGATTTTTGCCCATCTTTATTTAACTCCATTTTAAAACCTTTTCGCTACCCAAGACATATGCCTTATCCAACCATCTTCCGAGAAATCTAAAACCGCAGTGTTCCGCTAACACAACGTGGAGATAACACGTATACTCTGTCAACCAGGATAGAAGCAGAGGAAGGATTTGGAAGGTGGGCGAGAACTTAAAATTATGGAATCTTAAAACTAATATATACAAATATAAACAACTATCTTATATCTTTACGCCCCATGCGTAGATTGTTGTACTATTAGGAATGATGTACCTTTGTCATCTTCCTCGATAAACTAATTTTATTAATAAGCTGCGTATACAAATCGTATTCTTTTACTCCGGATACATACGCAGACAAGTACTCGATACCATCCAAATAAAGAATTGGATGCTTGGCGACTGTTAACATCCGCTTCCCTCGTGTACGCCCAGACATCCCAGCCCATGAGCACCCCTGCGCATGCACACCCTGCCCATGCACACCCTACGCGTACGCACCCTGTCCATGCACGCTGCCCATGCGCACCCTCTCTGTGCGACTGCTATTTCGGGGTAACGTCACAGCCTTTTATAAATAAAGAACAATGTTATATACTATTATAAAATGTTTATTCTGACATTATACATAACAAATTTAAAAATATTTAATGCCAAGCATGGAGTCATTTAAACTTAATTTTAATACAAAGTTATACACAGAAGGCAGTCCTTTCTTTATGTTTGTTTGCAGTGGTTTTAATTTTATCTAATTTTATTCGCAGCTTAAAATTTAAATCGATACCCAAGTCTTCTATCTCCTTTTCTAGCCAATAGTTTGATACATAAAGACCGTCTAGGTTTTCGAATTGTAAAATGTACCGAAGTTTGCCTCTATATTTAAAGTCTTTGATTCCACCGACAACCAGATCCATTCCTTCGTGTAATTCTTGCAGTTTGTGACAATCTGTTAATCGCAGCTTTCCCACTATATCCTGCATACGTATCTTGTTAGCTTGATCGACTTCTTCTTGTCGGTATTGGAGGAAATTCTTATTCTCCCACAGACTGTTGCGTAGTTGCATGTCCACCACTTTTGGGAATATATGGTTGTTATAGGTTGTAAGACCCTCGGTTTTAAATGATCCAAAAGGTTCTTTACTAGGCAAATATACAATGTTTAGCGCAACCTCTTTGCGTGTCGTGTACGCAAAGATTACGAAACCCGCATTCCTTAGTTCGTCTTTGTTATCTGCCATTTTGATAAATACGTTTTAGAATAACCTTTTAAAAATATACTGATTTAGTGCCATCCTTTTCCGCAAGGACGCCTACATAACTAAAAGAGTCTTTTTACTAACCACAAATGCATACAACTTGTAGAAACCAGATGTATCTAAGTCAGTCCATCGGCACATAAAATAATCTTTTAATTCTTCCTCATTTTCTCTAATAAGATGTTCTTTGTCTAACACGTCTTTGTATTGATCGCGTATTGTCGCAGTGTTTTCCATGTAGTCCAATTTTCGTCTTTTGCATCCATTTCCTCTAATTCCAGTTGTCTTTTCTTTCCACTTACAGCGTATGGTATACATAATGGGGCAATTTCCTTTAGCGTAAACGGATAGAGTTTACTACCAATATTTACGCGTTGTCGTACAACCTCTGGACGAATGTTAGGCGTATCTATCAATCCCAATTCCGAAATTACTATTTCTTTTGGAATTGTAGAATATGGTGTTGCAGATTCTGTAAAATATGTACTACCTGCTTTAATGTAGCACTTGTGTAAGATTTTTATTTTATCTTGGCTATCTTCCTCTACTATCTCCAAATAATTTATAGGTAAATAGTTAAAACTAAAACCCGAAAGCACATACTTTATCAATTTTTCCCTTTCCTCTAGTTTTTCGGACAACTTAATTTGCAAGCCCGTCAATTTCTTTGTATTGCCATTCCCCCAATACACGTACTGTAGCAGGTTATTATAGACTAAACAACAGCTATTTTGTAGCTTGTCCGATAGCTTACTCCACATTTTGGCAAGTGATACCGAGTACATTGGCGCCTTTAGGAAGTATAACTTAATATCTTCCAATAAGGTTAAACAGTCTTTTAAGGGTTTATACACCCGTTCCGCACTGACATAGCTTCCAATTGCACAGTTGTATATTGTCGCTTCCAATCGCGTAATACCATGTTCTTTGACCAAAGTAGACGCAAATGTTTCCCTTAAACGTACATCTGGACAACGTAAAAAATCTAGTATATGATTGCCAAGTTGTTTATTAACACCAGGACTTGTTATCTGACACACAAATTTGTTGTATATCCTAATTCTTGCATTGGTTGTTAACCATGTTAAACAATCAATCCCGCAGTTTTATCGTTGTCAACTATAATATTACACTTTTCTTCGTATTCTCCTTATAGCAAAAGTTATGCTTTGTAGTTAAATAATTACACATCTCCATCTTGCTAAATATACCCGCAAAATCTTGGGTTACATCCATGTCAAAAAGATAGAAATAATCTTGTTCGACTTCGTCTAATATATCTGGTAGTTCCTCCAATAAAGTTTCCAACTTAACATCTGCTAGTTCCACTTTGTATGGAACACATATAGGATTTTGGAATTTTTATTAATGCATTGAGGTCTTCTTTTCCGATAATTTCTTTTACTCTCTGGCCCATCTTGTTAGTGCTTTCAGAGAAAACGGAAGCTTAGCTTTAACACCATGCCTAGCGGAAACAAATCGGTTGAACTTTCTTCGTAGATAGCTGTTAAATGCACCACAAATTTCTTTTTAGGATAAACATCTTTTGTTTGCAGATGCTTGTTCGGTGTCAGAAAGGTCGCAAATTTTAACCAACATTATATTGTCACAAAATGGTTCTGTAATTGGTGTGTGTAGTCCACCAGTCAGCATCTGTTCGCCTTCGACATAACAAATATTACCAATATCTGTTACCAGATTATTGTTGCACATATTTTCTGTCAACAGCCATAATCCAAATCGCTCATTTGTCGGTTTCACTTTATTCCCAAGAAGTTGAGAAACGTTAATCACCTTGGAGACGCTCATGTTTACCGTTCTAGCTACTATCGAATACTAAATTGAATACGAAAAATTGTTCCACGTATTCTACAGAGTGAGGACGTATATTGCTGAAGATAGTCGAATATGTTGTTATCCAACCTAAGTCGACAGGGATGCGCATCGACATATATCCGGATATATGGATGTTAAGTTATGGTGAAATTGCCCCATAGGGTGAAATTACCCCACATGACCACATGGCCATATGACTACATGACCATATGACCACATGACCATATGACCATATGACCACATGATCATATGACCACATGACCATATGACCACATGACCATATGACCACATGATCATATGACCACATGACCATATGACCACATGACCACATGACCACATGACCACATGACCATATGACCTAATTGCTTTTTAATGAGTTTTCTCATTAAAAACCCATTAGCACTAATTGCATTTTAATGAGTTTTTTCCATTTAAAAACAAGTGTGGACCTAGGTGGACCTAGTGTAATATTATAGTTGACAACGATAAAACTGCGGGGATTGATTGTTTAACATGGTTAACAACCAATGCAAGAATTAGGATATACAACAAATTTGTGTGTCAGATAACAAGTCCTGGTGTTAATAAACAACTTGGCAATCATATACTAGATTTTTTACGTTGTCCAGATGTACGTTTAAGGGAAACATTTGCGTCTACTTTGGTCAAAGAACATGGTATTACGCGATTGGAAGCGACAATATACAACTGTGCAATTGGAAGCTATGTCAGTGCGGAACGGGTGTATAAACCCTTAGAAGACTGTTTAACCTTATTGGAAGATATTAAGTTATACTTCCTAAAGGCGCCAATGTACTCGGTATCACTTGCCAAAATGTGGAGTAAGCTATCGGACAAGCTACAAAATAGCTGTTGTTTAGTCTATAATAACCTGCTACAGTACGTGTATTGGGGGAATGGCAATACAAAGAAATTGACGGGCTTGCAAATTAAGTTGTCCGAAAACTAGAGGAAAGGGAAAAATTGATAAAGTATGTGCTTTCGGGTTTTAGTTTTAACTATTTACCTATAAATTATTTGGAGATAGTAGAGGAAGATAGCCAAGATAAAATAAAAATCTTACACAAGTGCTACATTAAAGCAGGTAGTACATATTTTACAGAATCTGCAACACCATATTCTACAATTCCAAAAGAAATAGTAATTTCGGAATTGGGATTGATAGATACGCCTAACATTCGTCCAGAGGTTGTACGACAACGCGTAAATATTGGTAGTAAACTCTATCCGTTTACGCTAAAGGAAATTGCCCATTATGTATACCATACGCTGTAAGTGGAAAGAAAAGACAACTGGAATTAGAGGAAATGGATGCAAAAAGACGAAAATTGGACTACATGGAAAACACTGCGACAATACGCGATCAATACAAAGACGTGTTAGACAAAGAACATCTTATTAGAGAAAATGAGGAAGAATTAAAAGATTATTTTATGTGCCGATGGACTGACTTAGATACATCTGGTTTCTACAAGTTGTATGCATTTGTGGTTAGTAAAAAGACTCTTTAGTTATGTAGGCGTTCCTTGCGGAAAAGGATGGACTAAATCCGTATATTTTTAAAAGGTTATTCTAAAAACGTATTTATCAAAATGGCAGATAACAAAGACGAACTAAGGAATGCGGGTTTCGTAATCTTTTGTACACCACACGCAAAGGGGTTCGCTAAACATTGTATATTTGCCTAGTAAAGAACCTTTTGGATCATTTAAAACCGAGGGTCTTACAACCTATAACAACCATATATTCCCAAAAGTGGTGGACATGCAACTACGCAACAGTCTGTGGGAGAAAAGAATTTCCTCCAATACCGACAAGAAGAAGTCGATCAAGCTAACAAGATACGTATGCAGGATATAGTGGGAAAGCTGCGATTAAAAGATTGTCACAAACTGCAAGAATTACACGAAGGAATGGATCTGGTTGTCGGGGAATCAAAGACTTTAAATATAGAGGCAAACTTCGGTACATTTTACAATTCGAAAACCTAGACGGTCTTTATGTATCAAACTATTGGTTAGAAAAGGAGATAGAAGACTTGGGTTCGATTTAAATTTTAAGCTGCGAATAAAATTAGATAAAATTAAAACCACAGCAAACAAACATAAAGAAAGGACTGCCTTCTGTGTATAACTTTGTATTAAAATTAAGTTTAAATGACTCCATGCTTGGCATTAAATATTTTTAAATTTGTTATGTATAATGTCAGAATAAACATTTTATAATAGTATATAACATTGTTCTTTATTTATAAAAGGCTGTGACGTTACCCCGAAATAGCAGTCGCACAGAGAGGGGTGCGCATGGGCAGCGTGCATGGACAGGGGTGCGTACGCGTAGGGGTGGCATGGGCAGGTGTGCATGCGCAGGGGTGCTCATGGGCTGGGATGTCTGGGCGTACACGAGGAAAGCGGATGTTAACAGTCGCCAAGCATCCAATTCTTTATTTGGATGGTATCGAGTACTTGTCTGCGTATGTATCCGGAGTAAAGAATACGATTTGTATACGCAGCTTATTAATAAAATTAGTTTATCGAGGAAGATGACAAAAGGTACATCATTCCTAATAGTACAACAATCTACGCATGGGGCGTAAAGATATAAGATAGTTGTTTATATTTGTATATATTAGTTTTAAGATTCCATAATTTTAAGTTCTCGCCCACCTTCCAAATCCTTCCTCTGCTTCTATCCTGGTTGACAGAGTATACGTGTTATCTCCACGTTGTGTTAGCGGAACACTGCGGTTTTAGATTTCTCGGAAGATGGTTGGATAAGGCATATGTCTTGGGTAGCGAAAAAGGTTTTAAAAATGGAGTTAAATAAAGATGGGCAAAAATCAGTGATTTGGGTCTTTAAAACGCATAACTTTGTATGGGGTGGTCCTATTTAAAATCTATTTACAGATTTGGGGTCCCTAGAAAAATTTAATATTAGTTGATACCTAGCAAAATATATTTATCTTAAAAGAGTGACTACCCCGCGTATAATAAATACAATATAACACTTGTCGATAAAAACTTGTAGGGAAATTTAAAGACGAATTTAATGGGGGTCCAGTATTAGAATTTGTTGGTAGTAATGTTAAGTCCTACTGTATTGTAGGCGAGAAAGATACGATTAAAAAGATTAAAGGGTCTCACGAATTGTAGTTAAGTAAAACCGAGGGTCTTACAACCTATAACAAGCATATACCTCCAAAAGGGTAGGCATGCAACTACGCTGCAGTGCGTGGGAGAATAATAATTCTCTCCAATAAGAAATTAAAGTTTCCATGTACGTAGCACCAGTCATTGGGTAATGGTAGAAATGTTAAACCTATAAAGACGATTATTAATTGTAGTTTAGAAAAATAGTAGTTTTCGTGGACTAAATAAAATAGCTTAGACTGGTTAATGTATATGATTACATATTCTCGTACACATCCACAAACATCTGTTTACGTCCACAATGGCGATACCGGTAGTTTTTGTTTAACAAATAGTAGGAAAGATACGTCAGGTGTTAGTGTGCGGAAGCCCATAGGATCGTTGGATTCAAAAAGAACGGTGCGGCGGGATGTATGGTGGCCTCCGTTAGAATAATCGAAAGTGGTTAATCAATTGTATTAGATGTTTAAATAAGCGAAAGTGTAAAGGTCTACATAAACAAAATTTAATTATCCGACAAAAAGTGCGCAATATGCTACACTTATAAAGAAAGTATGGAATGGCGCTTTTTAGCGGCCCTAGCAGTAAAAAGGGCGACTGACTTTTTTAAGCAACTACAAGAATAGCAGTAGCGCAGAGGAGGGGTATGCATGTATTATACAGTGCACAGTTGCTACAAAATATGTTAGTTTACGGGTAGCTCGAACGTGTAATTGATCACGACTTATAGATCTCTCGGAGGTTTAAAAATTCTCGGCCCATTGTCGTTTGAAAAATGTTTGTAAATTATCAGAACAGGAGCGAGTCGAAGTATAATGGATGATTGACCGAGCTTTTGCTACCTTTTACGAGGGAATTGGAAGTTGTCAGACATCGAGCATCTAATTCTCTATTTGGGCGATATCGAGTACTTACCGGTTCTAGAAATCATTACGTGCTACCGACCGCTATGTGGAAGATTTGTTTCTAGGAAATGAGCAACCTACGAAAGTACGGAATACTTGATATTAATGCTAATTGGTTTAGTAACGGCGCTCGTGCACTCTTCGAGTGTCTTCGGCAATCTTCGATTGTTTCCAAAGAAAATATTCAACCTGCCATTTCCGAAAATATGACGTAGAAGTGGTTTAAAATTAAATTGCTTTATTAGTAAGTATTCTGTAGACAGCAAGTTTGGTATTCCCTTAGTAAAGGTTTAAAGTGTTTTTGGTTATAGTAGCACTGCATCTTCTACAGCACGACTTGCACACAATTTGTGTGCGTGTGCTATCACCCTTTGGATTTTTAATATGCACGCGATCCGTATAACATGGAAGACGTTTTCCGGTGTTTCTACTAACTGCACTTCGCACCATCGACTATGCGAACCAGGTGCATGCATTGGCGCTAAATGTATTGGACGAGCAGCAAGGATTATGACGTCATTTAGTCCCCTGCTGAATCCTCAACTTCGTTCGGGTATCTTCGGAAACCTTCGGTTTGCATTCTATAGGGTACATAAAGCCGGTGCGCAAGAGTAAACTCTTTAGTTATAAGTTAGTTCGTTTACAAGTCAAGTCTTATAGTGCGGATTTTGTTTTGTATTAAAATGGTACCTGCAAACGTTTTAAGTGCAACTCTTGCGGTGCTTCCTATACCTGGAAAAATGCTCTGAAACGGCACCAGAAGAAATGTCGTGGTGTAACATCGTCTACGGTTGCTTATACATCCGTCGGCAGCAAAGTACTTAAACTGTGGGACTTGCGGTATCGCTTTTACGAGAATGGACAGCTTACAGCGACACAAGGAAAACAGCACGGCATGTCATTAAGTCGTAAACGTTCAACTCCGCCAGCTGTTAAAGGGCCTTGTACGAAACAACCACGAATTATGTGTAAAGTATGCGACAATGGAGGTGTTAAAGTCTGCATACCCTAGTCATCTACGGAGCAACAAACATAAAATGCATCAGTTACCGCTACTAACGACGATGGTGTAGAAATGGTTAGCACAGCGTTTAACAACCGTATGGCTAGCTATCGCATAAAGAACGCCAGTGTCGACGATGGAGTGTCCGAGTTTCTTTGGAAGCAGAAAGAGCGATTTATTCGATTAATAAATGAAAAAAGAATACAACATACAGCAATTAAAGTCTATTGCGAACTCTACGGAGTTTACACCAAAATGGCTGCGGCAGAGGGTGTAGAGGACGTGAAATCATTTAACACAAAAAATGTGGTTATAACGTCTTCTAGTAATCTGGAAAATATGTACGAGGTCTTAAGCGAAACCATAAGAACAAAATCAGAGGAATTTGAAACATGTGAGTCCGGTTGGTCTTTGGAAAAAGTGCTCTATTTAGAAATAAATATTAATAAGTATACCCCGATATGAGAAGTTCTAGGTTAAGAATAAAAATTGTGAATATGTATTTAGAAATGTGGTTTACAAATTTAAACTGTATTATTAAAAATTGTTTGTAATAAAAAGTTTTAAGAATGGCTTTTAGATTTTCTTTTAGGTATGAGCTGCAGGAAAGTTATAATTTAGAGGGTGTGTGTAAAATGGTAAGGGTGATCCTGTTTTAAATCTGTTTACAGATTCGGATTCTACATAAAATTCTAGACTAACAAGATGTGCTACATGTATAAAAAATTTATAAGAACGCTCAAAAGTCGCTACAGGTAAGAAATCTTAAAATTGGGGTAGCTCTTTGTGGGATGGTGCTATGTGAAAAATTTAAAGAGATTTGGGTAGCTGAGAAAATTCTAATATTGATTGATACCAAACAAAGTACATTTATCTCGTGGGTGGAAATGTGGAGAAAGATTTATCTCGCAGAGGGTATATGTGTAACTTTGCAGGGCGTGGCCCGATTTCAAATCTGTTTACAGATTCGAATTCTGCGTAAAATTCTAAGCTAATTTAATGTATCGCATGACTAAAAAAATTTATAAGAACGCTCAAAAGTCGCTACAGGTAAGAAATCTTAAAATTAGGGTAGCTCCCTTGGGGATGGTGCAATCTGAAAAATTCCTAGAAATTCGGGTAGCTGAGAAAATTCTAATATTAATTGATACCAAACGAGATAGGTTTATCTCGAAAGATGCAATGGATAGACGAAGAAAACTATTTGTTAGTTTTGCTTATAAAGCAAAGGCGAAATTTAGAGGTTTGAGAGCTTAAAGCGTAACTTTGCAGGGTGTGGTCCGATTTCAAATCTGTTTGCAGATTCGGGTTGTGTGTAAAATTCTAAGCTAATTTAATGTATCGCATGACTAAAAAAATTTATAAGAACGCTCAAAAGTCGCTATAGGTAAGAAATCTTAAAATTGGGGTAACTCCCTTGGGGGTGATGCAATCGAAAAAATTCCTAGAAATTCGGGTAGCTGAGAAAATTCTAATGTTAATTAATACCAAACAAGATAGGTTTATCTCATGGGTGGAAGTGTGGAAAAAGATTTATCTCGCGGGTGGAAAGAATGCGGGTGTGATGTAATCAAAATGGTTGGGGAGTGTCCGAACAAGGCGGAGTCAGGTGGAGCAAGGTGGAGATTCTTAAAAAATAAGACTTTATAGTGCGAATTTACATGTAAACTTGGTCCAGATGTGTGAGGAAATGTGGGATTCTGGAGGAAATGTGGTCACAGGAACCCCAATTATACCCTACTAGCAGAGCAGCCAGATAACTAATTTTGTCAATCTTTAACTACATGTGACAACTTAACAAGTGAAGCCTCTACAATCGTGCACAGTTCTTGACTATAGTTCTATTATGGAAAATCTAACAAAAAATAGACCTCCCAGCGGTTTGTATACGAGGACTTACAGAAAACATCCGGGGAGGAATATACCACTACGCCTACGACTCAAATCGATCTTATTTCGAATAAGTTTCAATTGAGCTGAAATCGTTGAAATTTTCAATTAAGTTGTTATCAAAACTACAAAAACAAGTTGGTAGGACAACATAAGACAAACATTTTTAAACTAAATAGATTCTGTTGAACACAAGTTGCCTTTTAATGGTTCCTACGACAATAAAGTTATGTACAAAGTTAATTAACGCACCCCCTATTCAGTGTAAAGTAAATTAAAATATTTTAAAATTTCTTTTCGCCTCATTATTATACTCTAAATGCACTGTATTGCGGTTAAAGATTTAAACATTCAACTTCAACGACAAAAAGTTACAAATAATCTAATTTGGTCAATGAAAACGTGCTCAGCCAACACAAGACATGTCGAAATTTCAAACTTACTCTAAATCTGTTTTCCTCTGTTGTGTTGAAACTGGGTGCTGGTACGACAATAAATTCAATTAATAGCGCCAAAATAAAAATTGTAAGGAGGTTGAATTAATGTGTACGTCAAAACACCTAGCAGAAACGCGCTGAAGGTACTGATTTTCAAAATTCATTGTTGCTTTTATTATCGCATCTAAACTGAACATTCTATAATTCAACTAGTAGCATCTAAAATACAAGTTATATATAGTTTAAATTAATTACTATCACTTAAATGCCAGGTACCAAACAGCCCGAAATACTAGGTTTATACATTTTTTGTTACAACTGATAGACCTGGACCACGATGCTATAAAGTCAAATTTACAAAAACCAAAAAAAAACTCATTTAGTTAGTGTTAATTCTTCGTGTTACGTACTATTAAATTCAGTTATAAGGGTAGTTCTTCACTAATTGGAAAAATCGATGTCCCAGGCAAATTTTATATATTTGGAGTTATTATTATCGAGTTCTGAATATCAATAATGATAATACATTACATATTCTTGACACACCATAGCACATATAACTACATAATTTTTTAATATTCGATTAAACGCCTTTTAAACATCCTAAAACACAGTCCGCTGTAGTGCCCCATTCTCAGAACGACAAGTTTTATGACAAATATTTATTTTCAGTATTAAAGTTATTAATTAAAATATTCATAAATTTATAAATTACAACCCTAATTTCAAGTTGATTTTTGATATAAAAAATTAATGCTCAAATGTTGTATTTAAAATTTTAGAACGGTCCCCTGGTTCAATTTAAAAATAGCGCCAAACTCGATACACCCATAGGTGGCGCCGTTGATATTGTTAAACAGAACACAAATGGTGTGAAGTTTGCTCAGATGCAGCGCTAACCTGACTAAAGCCATTTGGTTCAGTGTCAACCACGCATCTGTTGCTGAAGCACGTACATGGGCTGCTTAATTTAACAGTCCATGGTAAGTAGATTTTATACTGTTTTATGCGAATAAATTACCATAACTTCATAATTCATGTACTTAGTAAGGTATTAGCATGTGTGACTCTTAATTCTATAAAATACTTCAAACAATTTTATGCTAGGGAATTTATTTTGTAATAATAACAGTCCCCTGGGCATAGGCCCTGTCATTTTATGACACAGGGGACTGTTTTATCCTTCAGGGGCCTGTTTTATTTTCTAGCACTGTTCCTTAATAATTATTTTCTGGCTTCTGGGACTGACAATATGTTTCATCTGTAGGTAATGCTCTGTAATGCCGCCTAGAAAAAAGACTAAAACAAAAGAAGGTATATTAGAATTGCTGAACGATTGAGGTATAAACGACTTAAAAATGATCCTGAAAAAAGAGAGGCAATGAAAGAAAAGGATCGCCGGAAATACCAAATCATGAAAGAAAATGGCAGAAGAAAATTAGTAAAGGATATGAATCGCCGTGAGAACAAGCTTGCAAAGAAAACTTGGAGGAAGCATTGTACTGCCTATCGTGCAAAGAAAAGACTTTGAAAAAGGTTACGAATAACTTTATTCGAGAAAATACGCCAGATTCAGAGTGTTCTGTCTCAGTCTCTCCAGCGCCTCCAAGATCTCCAATGAATGCATTAATCAGTGCAAGAAAGAGACGTGCTAAAAATATGCGCGAAAGAATTATCAGAGAGAAAGACTGTAAGATTGATCAATACAAAAAGCAACTCGAAAAGTATAGAAAAAGATTACAGCGGCTAGAAAAAGCTACTAATATAAAGAGTATTGTCGGTACACCAAACACAAAGCTGCAAAAATTGTGTGATACTTGTAACCTTCCGGTCGACACTTGTGTCAGCATCCTATTTATATAATATTTCTAAATTCAATTGTCTGGTGATAGCATTGTCCTGCTATCTATATCGTTGTTACCTTTGCGCTTCATTTGTGTTAACCTTCATAATTACAAGTTATTGCCGTATACTCAAATTTACGTTACTTATCTGTATTTGAAATTACAAATATGATAATAAGCTGTACTTTGCTTTTGTCCTTGTGGATAAGAGGCATTCTTATATCGATCGTTGTTGGTGAAAGTTGGATTCTGCCGATATAAACGTATTGATTACGGATTTAGGTAGAACCGACAAATAATTATTGGAGTTTGGCAATTTTGGTTTTATGGTTCTAGAATACCTTTTGCAAGCTTCGATTTTCACTTGTAGTGGATTTAAATTCGTCATCATCGTTCATAATTGGTATGAATTAAAATAGATTAAATTTTATTATTTTAATTTTTCTAGGTGCAGATGTTTGTTATTGAAATCGAAACATTGTAACGTCCTGTTATCTCTAAATCAGTTAGTGCACATTTAATTGACCCACTTACGTGGTAATTAATATCTCAATTTTTGTTTGCAACTTGATTTCTAATATTAAATTTTAGGGTTCTTCTTCTTCTTTTTCCTCCCTACGCCTTCTCATTGTGCGTTATGTGTATGCTCTTCATTCTGTTTATGCTCCTGTCTCCTTTATCTCAAGAGCGTTGTCGCACTATCAACTTTATTATTTATCATTTATTGGCGTTGCCGACCAGCTGTCGTTACTCTGGGTTACCATTCCAGCAGCCTAGGACTTCGACGACCTTTGATGTGAGATAACTACGTACAGAAGCTAATCATTGAGTAAGATTATTCCATGTATTTATTGTTCGTTGTTAGTGTTTGTGCTTATTTGGTGCCATTGTGGTTTTATTATTTTCCTTTACTAGCACTTAATATGAATAATTTGAGCTATTGCTGTTCATAAGAAGTACATCTACTTCATTCAAAATTCTGTAATACTGATATACAAAATTTAATATTTAAAAATTCAACATTTAGTATATTTCTAGGCACCCTCTTTACTGCCTAGGGTGATTCATTGAGATAATTGTGAAATATTTCAACAGTACGTTAAGGTATCTAATATTTACACTATTGTTAGAGATTGCTCCCACGAGGTGCTTATTTGAAATTGAGGTTAGAAGATCTAGCACTTAATTTATGGTGCATTTTACGTACTACTACATGCTTTCTTGGCCAAGGGTATATGAGTACGTGAGTAATAAATAACTTTAAAGTGAGTGAGAAATTAAAAGTTCTTCTTCCCTGATATGCACTCGTGCGGGTTTCCTTACGGTAATATTTACTAATTTTGTATTTTCTATTCTTGTGTTAATCATAATTGATGTAATATTGAAATTCAACTGTTATTTGGAATTTCTGTTATTAATTGTTTTTGGGTTCCGATGCGATATTAAAGATAGTTATTTTGTGAAGTTGCGTGTTTTATATTTATGATCTGGAAAGGGGTTCCTTCGAAGTCTGTTGGAACTAGGACTTTAGGTTTCATACGCTCCTTAATTGTTATCAGTTCCTGGCGCCTTGGCATTCCCTGTCCAGGCTCTGATTCAATACTAACCCTTATTAATATAATCTGTGCAGTACATTTTCTGATCTACCCTGAATTAGAGTCTCACCCTGACTAAGCCGGAGCAAAAGTTGTCACCACTCCCAACCCAAAAGCCGCAACCTAAGCACTTTTCTAGTGGCCGTCAACTTGACTTAAATTTTCCGTGACATACTCCAGAGAGTCGAAAGGGCGTCGTTAAAAAGGCCCTATTTGGAGAAGTGATGAATGAACAATTGAAATAGAATTATGCCAAGTTACAAATTTTTAAGGAAAAACCAATTTTTGCGAAAGTTGTATCTGGTAAATTAGTAGATAAATACAAGCTGTGGAGAGGCGAAAAAAGTGCTATAACTTACAAGAGAATGCAGAAGTCTGCATGTCAGTTAACCTTAGTACCTACTACACGGACGCGAGTTATGTATTCCCCAATTTATGTATGTATTACGAAATAGAAATAATTAGGAATTATTAGAAATTGTTAAAGAAATTATAAAGTAAAATGTAACAATGTAATACAAGGATAAACCAGATAGGTTATTAACAGTTCATGAGAACGGATGCAATACATTGTATTCCAGACGATAGTGCTACTGCAGGTGGCAGGTCACAGACGGTTAAGATATCGCAATTACCTAGAAAGTAAGATTGTATCAATATAACAAAGTATAGAATTAAGAATAAGCAGACATGAGCTCTGCAAGTTCTCATAGAATAGTGAGGGGCAGGGGCATAATAAATATCCCGGGAGCCGCAAGACCCGGCAGTCAGTCAAAGTATTCAGCTTTAACATTGCAGTTGCTTAGGCTACTCAAAATAGTACAATTAATTCTTTTTTGACTTAGAGTAAATTCAAATTAAGTTTGTAAAATTCCGCGTTAATATCTGTTTAATCAAATAAATTTGTTAAGAAGTTTGAAGTGTTTTTTAAAAACGCAGCTCCCAAGGCCCAAACCTTAACTGCGTCGAGATAGAATTTCAGATAAACGGGTCGGTATAATGCAAAAGTTTTATGAAAACGATGACAACAGCACAATAGGTGCAGGAAAATGTGAATGTGTAACCAGAAAAAAAGTGAAAAAACAAAAAAGATACCTGTTAGATTCAATCGCCAACTTACACAAGAAATTTAAAACTGAAAACTTCAAAATCAGTTACCAGGCATTCTGTCGTTTACGTCCTTTCTGGGTGGTTATATCAAAAGTAAATCAACGAGATACCTGACTCTGCATAAAACATGCTAATATCAATTTGAAACTGTCTGCATTGCACAGTCAAAAAATTTTGCCTTACAATAGTCACATTAAGCTACTAGAAAACATATGTTGCAATCGCTATGATGAGCAGTGTTTGACAAAGAACTGCCAACGCTGCGCCGGCAAAAATCCACATTACAAAGAGTTTAATGATAGTAGGCCAATAATATTCGGAAAATGGGTAGATGAGAAGAGAGATTTCAACGATTCTAAGTCTAAAAAAGGACGCAATGTAATAAAATAACTTCAAAAGACTATCATTGTTAGTCCGCGACAACTGATAGAAGATCTGCAAAAGGACTTGGATGCTTATCTTCTTCACGAGTGAAATATAAGCATCAATACAAGGCTATCAAAAACATAAAAAGAAAATCTCAGTGATGAAGAAGTTACAGTTCACATGGATTTTTCTAAAACTACTGTACCAAATACGGCCAAGAAATTCAAGCCCATCATTTTGGAGGATCAAGACCAGCTATGTCTTTATACAGTCATTGTTTATATAAAAGGATATGTAAAGTCTTACTGCAGTGTTTCCCAAAACACCGCATACTCACCAGCTGCCATATGGGCTCACTTGCAGCCAATTTTTAAGTGTTTACCGCCTATTATTACCTGCACTCGTTTCATTAGCGACGGACCTGTAACACAGTATCGAAATAAAACAATGTTTTACATTTTGGCTTCAAGGCTTCATCTAGATGTTACGAGTGTCAAAAAATTTTCCTCGAACTCTTCAGAGAGCGGTCACGGCAAGGGTGCCCCCGATGGGGTTGGGGCTGCATGCAAAAGAACTGCAGATTCTGTCGTTGCTGCGGCAGCTGACATTAATAGTTTATAATCTTTTGTAAACGCGATACAACAAGGTTGTCCTGGAATCATTATCATTACGATTGATGACAACACCATAAAATGGTAGACGACATTCAGAGAGACACAGTTAATTTGAAGAGTTTCATCGGTACACTAAGAGTACATCAAGTAAAAGGCCAGGTATCAAATGCCCTTTAGGATTATTACGTGGCCCAGTCAATCTTATAATGAAAAGTTTGAGTTGCTCTTGTGATGATGAATGTAATCATTTCAATTTAGGAATAATGAAGTTCAGAGAACCGGCAAAACTTAATGTCGATGATATTTACACGGATTCTGTATAAGGACAAATGCAATGACGAGCCTAAGAATGTTGTGAGATCTACTTCGCTTTCAATTAACCAGTATAACATTGGTGACTACGTTTTAGTTGTTTCCCGTCAAAAATATGGAATATTGATATGCCGCTGTTATAAATGAAATAGACAATGAAGAAGGCGAACTAACTGTAACTTTTATGAAAAATTGTGGTGATAAGGGTCAAAGGTTCAGAGTTGATGAAACTGATGTTTCTTTTGACCAAATATTGGAAAAGTTATCAAGCCTAGACCTAGCCTTAAAAGGGAAACGAATATTTTATTTTTTTAAGTTACCTATACCTATTTTTGAAAAATAAATCAAACTAAATAATTTCAAAAAGCAAGGATTAGACTGATTTTGTAAGCTAGAATGCCGATGCTAGTATTATAATTAGTTACTATCAGTTCAATGATGAACATTTTATTTTTACACTAAAAAGTTCATTTTAATAATATTAAGTGCAAATGTGCTATGGAATTAAGTAAATTCACTCAAATATATCTAATTAATAATTCAGCATTTGTTATGGGATTATTCATTTAGGAAATCATGTACGTAGTAAGTTGGGTTAAAGTTTGAACAAATAAATTGGTTATGTTCAGCGCGGGGGGTCTTATAAATTTATATATCGACTTACCTCCGCGGTTTTTGTTGTTCTAAGCTGCAGTTCCTTGCTCCTCAACTAAGTGGACTGTATTGGAGATTATAGTACGTGTTCCGTTGCACTGTGTTTTTTAGGAGTTTATCGATAAAGTCGGCGGCCCTTGACAAACTCACGTTACCGAACGAAAAACCGACTGTTCTGCTTCGATATCGATGAGAGAGTGTTTTTCGTCACTACCCTTAGTCCCGCTTATTCACACATGCACAAGGAATTTTTACGACAGGATATAAGGGAACAAGGGATGGCAGTTTTACTATTAGATTTACAACTACAAATTTACGACTTAAAATTAAACACAACGTGCGACAAAGAGACCGAACACGTTACATTCAATAAAAAGATGTTTTTCTTTTATAAAAACAGTTCACTGGAAGATACAACAGTCCCCTGTCATATGTTTTTGCAAAATCGTCCATAACTTTCAAAATAAAAAAAAAGTGTCAGCTTTTTGAAGATATGTTGTAAATTTATTACTGCCTTTCGTGGTACCTACATTGTTTTTTGTTTTCAAGAAAAAATATGCATGGGTCAGTATTGTATAAGCGAGTTTCCAATTAGTAGAGAAAGACCCATAAATTATTCTGTATTACACAAATAAGTTCGGTAAACATAAATAATTATCTACAAGAAGAATACTTTGCGGTTTCCAAAGTTAATCTTTAAGTGATAAATATATTTAAAATAATAAACAAATTAATTAGATGCATCCAACCATGACTGAATTATACATTTATTGTTTCCACAATTATCCAATTTTACAAATAAATATTTGCCAATCAATTAACCGATTTCAAGCAGGTAATTTTCGACTTACCTATTAAAATATACAGTTGAAATATGTACTAAATGAGCCGATTAAAAATATTTGGTATTGGAACGTATGGATGTTCAACTAGAGAAAATATAATAAAACATTCACACTGTTCGGTCTCTTTGTCGCACGTTGTCGTGTTTAATTCTAAGTCGTAAATTTGTAGTTGTAAATCTAATAGTAAAACTGTCATCCCTTGTTCCCTTATATCCTGTTGTAAAAATTCCTTGTGTATGTGTAAATAAATTGAAAAAGGGGTAGTGAAAAAACACTCTATCATCGATACCGAAGCAGAACAGTCGGTTCTTCGTTCGGTAACGTGAGTTTGTCAATAGTGCCGCCGACTTTATCGATAAACCCCTAAAAAACACAATGCAAGTGCAAAGTAACACATACTATAATCTCGAATACAGTCCACTTAGCCGAAGAGTAAGGAACTACATCTTAGAACAACAAAAACCCGCGGAGGTAAGTCGATATACAATTTTATAAGACTCCCGCGCTTAACACACACATTTAGCAGTTATGTAAACTATTAAATTGATGAAAGTATCAAACAAATTACCGTTTTATTGGACTCCAACTATGTCGTTAATTAATCAATCACGTCAGAAAACACCTCGCTGTCGCTGAATTGAGTATTTAGAAAATCAGTTATAGATGTATTTGGTACTCACTCTATTAAATCTTTATCTAAAAGCTCCTCATTATAATATTGGTGTTATTGAATATTTTTTGACAAACCAATTACCAATGTTCTATAATTGAATATGCCACACATCCAAAAATTAATATACATACGACTCAGTAGGTTAGTATTATAATGTACCTACATTTAAACTTGTTTATTCGGTCCAATACAAGTGTAATTATTCATAAAAAATTACAGAGAATCTTCAGTCTGCTGAAATGCCGCTACAGAAGTGACTAATAATAATTACTGACAATTAGATATTTATTAAAACAACAAGTACTTGTATCGCAATTTGCATAACACTAAGCACATTTATTTTCAGAATTCGATCCAACAATTTATTCCAAACCACTTGTACTCATCAGGTTAAAACTATTTAAATTCCAACAAATTCTCTACTTGTACTTTATGCCTTTATTTCCAATAAATACAATTCTAATAAATACAGTCCTGTTTAGTAAAATTAGCTTCATCACTATTTGTAGGCACTAATTTAATCTTCTAAATACGACGATTTAACACAATCATAGCACTAAGCTTCCTGATATTTTATTTAGTTAACACGTTTATCTCACGTAGGCAAATTATCATTACATTAATTTATGTATATCGAACGTTTATTAGGACCAAATTCAAACTAATCTAAATTGTCGCAACGGGGTTCACACTAATGTACGATAATGCTTTATTCGAGAATATCTAGAAAGTCCGGCATAAAATCTTTCGAGAACAACTCCATTATATTGCAAAACCTGTCAATCGACTTTTTATATAGGTAGACAGGTATGAGGCCGCTTAAATAGAAATTGAATACGGGTCCTTTCGAGAATGTTCCATATATTTGTTAATTATTGTTACACTATTCTGAACTATAATAACCTCTGTGTGAGCTACTGCAATTTACTCGTGCTTTCCCTTTGCATACCATATGTTCTTTAAATGTACCCGTGTAATTGTCAATCATTTATAACATTGTGCGTTTAATAGGTTTTACTGCTTTCGTTTTAGACGATCCGGTAAGTGCTACAGCACTATTTTCATGTAAGTAATAAGTGCTAATAGTTATTGCAAAAATTAATGTATTACTTTTCGAAACTCTCAAATGCTGTTTCACCAAACTAATAAAACATTCGCGTACCCGTCATAATTGCAATAATTATTGATTAGTTATTAGTGATCATATCTCATTAAGCATGGGATTATTTTACCATAAGATACGTAAGCCATCGGATATTTCACGAAAACATAACTTGATTCTATTCTCCATGGAATATTTAACCTAAGTTTTGTGTTCAAAATCCCATTTTTAAAAACCTTTTCTATCGCGCAAAGCGAAAAGCGATTATAATTTTAGTTACGGAAGCTTATAATTACAGTTATTTGACCTTGTTAGTATACATAACCTCTTTCAGCTACCGTTAAGAATAAACTTCATAGTTATTGAATATACACTTAATTAATTTAAATCTGTTGGTTATTTTACAAAAAGGAATAGCTAATGACTGGTTTCGCACTGTTTGCAGCTCATCAGATTAGCGCGTCTCTTTGCAATACAACTAACAATGATCTTGAATTATATGGAAATCATAGTGTAATTTTATATACAAAACATTTCCCATACGCCCTCTATACTTGAATATAAATAACTAACTATCGGCATTTTTTTCAAATCTCCGATATTTTAGTGAAGATGGCATTGCCAGACAAAATTTTAATAATGTTAACTACTCTATGACAACTAACGTGGAAATAATAAAAGTCCTGTTACCCACTATAACATTAGCAGACCTTCTAACAGGTCATTTATTATTTCCACCTTAGTAGTCAGAGACTAGTTAACATTATTAAAAATTTTGTCAGACAATGTCATTTTCACTCAAATATCGGAGATTTAAAAGAGTTTCAAGTATAGAGGTCGTATGGGAAATGTTTTGTATATATAAATACACTATGATTCCCATATAATTCAAGATCATCATTGGTTATTTTGCAAAGAGGGACGCACCTATCTGATGATCTGCAAACACAGCGAAACCGGTCATTGGCTATTTCTCTTTGTAAAATAACCAACAGATTTAATTTCTGTTCGCTATACTTGAACTACTCGTTTCCAGACAAAATTAGGTCATCATTATTAAGAAGCATATTAGCTTCTGTCGACCAAGGTCCTCAGGAACATTAGGTGCAGTACTTTCTTAGAAGGTCCACTAATGTTAGTGGGTAACAGGTCATTTATTATATTCACCTTAGTTATTTAACGTTATTTATTTTATGTTCAATATCATCAAGAAAAGGCAAGTATTTATAAAAAATTTTAGGTCTTCAGTCCTAGAAGTGGTTGGATGCGTATCTCCATTGTTTTCTATTCTGAGCTAACATACACATTTCTCTGAAATTCCCACAGGCTACACCTCTCACTATCTGCGTGCAATAGTCTAATCTAGGTCTATCTCTACCTCTCTTTTTTCCTTTCTCCGCTTCTAATATACTATGCATTATTCCTTCATGCCTTAGTATGTGTACTATTATCTTACCTCTCCTATTTTTTACTGTTTTCCACATAATTTTTTTCTTCCCTTACCATTTTGAGAACCTCTTTGTTCTTAACTTTAACTTTCCACGAGATCTTTATCATATGTCTGTAGCACCACATTTCAAAGGCATCCACTTTTTTCCTGTCCACTTCTTCCGCGGTCCACGTTTCACAGTCATACAGTGCTGTATCCCACACAGTTTTCAGCAATCTTTTCCTTGTTTCTATGTTTATTGTCTTTGAACATAGTAGTTTGTAACGTGCATTTTTGTAGTTTAACATTTTACGCTTTTTCCCAATTAGTAAATACATCGTTTCTTTGGGATCGCTGTTTGTATAAAGTAAATACTTCAGAATAATTCAGAATTGTAAGCAATTTAACTCGTGTGTATTAATTAAAGATAGTTTAATTGAAGATTGATTTTCAATTAATAAATAAATTGCAAGGAACGAATTTTAAATAGGATTATTCGTAAATTACTTTCCAACTTATCGAAAATGATAAACAACTGTAATTAGTTATTAGATATGATGGTGCATTCACTTATTGGATGGTCCTTATGTTATTAACGAAGTCGAGATAATAGTCGATAAGAGGTTATGGTAACAACTATTGAATATAAACAGATTAAAGTGCAGTATAGTTCTAATTACATTTGAAGGAAGTATGCTTTATAGGTAACGTGTTTGATTGACCACAAGTGCGGTTGTAAGGTCATTGACGGACTGTTTTAGTGATGCGCGTTGCTCTACTAATTGTTTTTTTTGTTGCTTTTCTATTGGAAATAAAAGTAGTAGAACTTGTCGTGCGTTTTACGGAACATTGACTTAGTGATGCGCGTTGCTTTCCTAATTGTTTTTTTTTTGTTGCTTTTCTGTTGGAAATAAAAGTGGTAGAACTTGTTGTACTCGACCTGCACGTGCGTTTTACGGAACATTGACTTAGTGATACGCGTTGCTTTATTGATTGTGTTTTTTTTTAGTTGATTTGTCTTTTTATATTTGAACTGTGTGTGCGATCTAGTCTTCGTGGTCCTTTTTATCAGAGTAGTGCATACTTTGGATTATCCAAATACAGTTTTAAGCTTGAGGGGTCCAAAAAAAAACAACGATGATACAGTTGTAGCAGGTTTAGTAGAAAAAAAGGTTGCTTCTTATAAACATGTATCTCATTCACATGTAAAGACAGTTGATACTGTAGTTTCTGAATTTTCTAAGCCCAAAGAATCTAAAATAGATCATTGTTTGCGCAAATTTCGTTATTCAAAAGCATTAGATTTTTCTTTGTTACCATAGGTAGCAAATAGAACACCTCACGTTACTGTTAGTTTAATGCATTACATCGTGCCTTGAAGGCCCGTGATTCTAAATTTTTATTACCATTGTTTTTTACGATTTGTGTTACAAAATATTTCGAAATTATTGTCTCAGGAAATAGAATTAACAAGAAATTTATCAATGCTACATAGTTCCATCAGCATGATAATGTCTGCTGCTAACACTAGTGAAATACGTCGGTGTGATTAGTGTAAAGTGTTAGAAATTCCATCAACACCCTCACAGTCAAGGGTGAAGTGCTTCGTTAGTGCAGGACATCGTGAATCCCACACTTCAATTGCAAGGAAGCTTTACTGAAGGACTTTTTTGTAAGTTGAACTATTTCCTACTTGTTATTACTTTAAATATCTATCCGTTGTTTTGCCATGTCTTCGTCGTTCTGATACCTTTTACAATAGACTTGCCTGCTATTAAGAAAAATTTATGTCTAATTGGTGTGTGAGGAAACGTTTCTGCTACTCCCCAATATTACCTCACTTTGTACTAAAAATTTTTGTATTGCTTTTACCGTTGTTATATTATATAGATTATCCAAACAGTTTTTTTTACATTCTACAAAGTACTAAACAATCTATGCTCGATCAGCATGCTATGCTTTTTCTTTATTTCAGGTTTGCAGGACTAATTTTTTTTTATTGCAGGTTTGCTATTCTAATTTTTTTTATTGCAGGTATTGTTACTAACTCCTTACAGCCCATACATTATATGTCAGTCTGCTTTCTACAACCCCCCCTAATCTCCGATTGAGCCCGGTCATTTCTTTGATTTTCTTTGTGTTACGCACGGCTACGAGCCAACGTAGCATAAATTTGGCGCCCAACGTGGGCCACGATTAACGTAACAAGTTGACTTTTCTTGTTAAATGCAGCGCACACTTGTGCTAATCGTTGTTCCATATCTTTTGCACTCTTGCCATCCTGTGTTATTTGACTTCCTAGGTATACAAAAATTTTTTAACTCTTGTACGTTCTCATTTCCTATTGATATTCTAGTTTGCTTCGTTTGCTTTTCCTACTTCCATCTTAGTTTTTCTACCTCGACACTTTTCATCAATCCATTTTTCTTTAGCTTTCCTGCATTTGCGAATAATTTCCCATTTTATGGCTTTGTATCTCTATTTTCTTGCTTCGCCTAGTTTGTTTTTGTATTTTCGTCTTTCTTCTATTAAAATTAGAATATCCCTTGTTACCCAAGGCTTGTTATTTTCTTTTTGTTTATATCCCAGGATATCTCTGGCCGTTATATCTAAGCTGGGTTTAGTGTCCCTTAGTATCAGAAATTTTCCCGATGTCTTTCGGCAATTTATTAGACTTTTACAAAGCTTTCATGGATATCTTTATCTTTTTGTTTCTCAAAGTCAAAGTGCCTTTTTAGGTTCCTTTTTGTCAAATTTTTAAATTTAAGCGCAACTGTCATAATCACGATGCTGTGGTCAGTGTTGCTTCTGGGTAGTTTCTACAGTTCTTTACTTGATTCATTAACCATTGTCTAACACGAATGTAATCTATCTGATATCGTTCTATGTCTCCTGGCCTCTTCCACATCAATCGTCTTCTAGCTTGATATAAAAATAGTGTCTTTGTGATGATTAAATTTTTTGTCGCAAAATTCTACGTGGGGTGCTCGATATATATCGGGAACTGGCAAGATTAGAGTTGCTAGGTGCGATCTGACGTTTCTAACCTAAAGTTTGACATTTTTGACAGTATACATACTTATAACATTTTGCCATATGCACGCTATTTGTTTTGTCTTGATTGAGTTGAAAATTTCGTGTCAGTCAAAAAATTGTACTAACTCAAACATTTTCGTGCGATAATTTTTTACAATTTCTGTCTGAATCAACTTATTTCGACTTTTGGGGAAGAAAACACTGTATATCGTTGGTATAGTGAATTCAATCGTGGTCGTAGTTCGTTAGAAGATGAATTTAAAGAAGGTCGTTCACAATCGGCTGTTGACATCGATACTGTGCGCGAATTGATAATGCAAGATCGTCGTGTGACTTATCGTGAGATTAAGGCATTTCTAGGCATGAGTATGACGAGTATACATTCGATATTACGTGAACATTTAGCTGTAAACAAGCTATGCATGCGTTGTATACCACATAATTTGACAATCGCTCAAAAAAAGACTCGTGTCGATTGGTGTAAAGAAATGTTCAAAAAATACGATTGCGGTGCATCAAAAGCAGTGTATCACATCTACACAGGTGACAAATGTTAGATTTATTCGTATAAACCCAAAAGTAAACAGCAGTTGACTGAATGGGTTTTCCAAGATAAACGAAATCCAATAAAAGTTGTCCGCTTTCGAAGCACTTCAAAGAAAATGCTTGTCTGTTGTTCGGAATAAATGATTAGGATTGAAGAGATGTAGGGAGTTTTGTTGATAGATGATGGTAAGCGCGTCTGGGGAAGAGATATATGTGCGTAGGTCAAATATTACAAGTTGAGAAGTGGGTTTGTAGAGAAAATGTTGCATATGCTCTGGACGAGTGAGGGAATTAAGTTTATGTCAGTAGGTTTGGTAATTTCGATAGTGATCGCAGATTTTGTGGAACGAATACTTTGTATATTGACGTTTTGTAGGGAAGAGCGTAGGATTGTTTTGCTGCCTTTCAGGAGATCGGTTAGGATGGTGTGGATACTTGTGGGTTTTATAGTTATAATTTTCATGGGGTTTTGTAAGAGAAGCATTTTGTGATGGTTGTTTAATGGAAGTGGCGGCTGCGTAGATAAGTGGATGTGCATGTGTAGTAGTGCGTTATATTTAACTTGACAACGGTCTTGAAGGCCATGGCTAGGCATTCTTTAGTGGTGGTAAGTTTGGAGTCTAGCATGTTTGGTCTATGCACTGCTTCATTTGCGATCAACAAAAGTTGTTCAAATTTCTGCAAGATGAAGTTGGCACTCGCACTATTGATTTTATTATTATCTTTGTACACGTAATCCAAAATTTCCTGTTATAAGCTGCTGATATTTGTTAAGGTAAGTTGTTCAGCGATTTCCAATGCAAAGGGTCTCCCAGATCTCTTTGTCGGGTTAGATCCAACAGATGAGTTTCTGGATCTGGTATCATATGTGGTGGAGATCTTGATGTAACCTTTGAGCCGAAAAACAGTGTGAACGCATCTACTGATGGTGGTGGTTGGAACTTTGTCGATAGTGTAGGTTGACTGGTCAGTGGTGGTTGGTCTTTTATAGTTGCTTGATACTGTGTCTTCGGGATCAAAAGACATCTCGATGAAATCCTTTGTTGTTTACCACAATAACAACACCTGTATGTCTGGTGATGCATTGAGGTTTTCGGTTTAGGTTTTCTATTGTTATTTATATTTCATTTATTTGTTATTTAGTTGCTCACCCTTTTCCTTCTGGTGTAATCTGATGGTTAGGGTAACTACCCTGTCTACTTGAGATGTAGCTCTAATGGCTAGTTTATGCGGCTGCCAATAGGGTTGTAATCAAGATACAGCGCTCACCTGCTTTACAGCACGTTAACTGGCGTATTTTAGCCATGCTTTAAATTAAAAGTTGTTCACTGATTTCTTACTTAAATACGTGGGGTGCTCGATATATATCGGGAGCTGACAACATTAGTGTTGTTAAGTGCAATCTGATGTTTCTAACCTAAGTTTGACATTTTTGACAGTATACATGCTTATAACATTTTTCCATATAAACACTTTGTTTTGTTTTGATCGAGTTAAAAATTTCGTAGCGGTCAAAAAATGGAATTAACTCGAGAACATTTTCGTGTGATAATTTTGTACCATTTCCAACGTGGAGTATCTCCACAACAGTGCCTGAATCAACTAATTTCGACTTTTGGGGAAGAAGATCCAACAAAAATCACATTATATCGTTGGTATAGTGAATCCAATCGTGGTCGTAGTTTGCTAGCGGATGAATTTAAAAAAAGTCGTAGAGCGTCATGTGACTTATCGTGAGATTTAGGCATCCCTGGGCATTACTATGACGAGTACACATTCGATATTACTTGAACATTTGGCTGTGAAAAACGTATGTGCGCGTTGGATCTCACATAGTTTGACAATCGCTTAAAAAAAGACTCGTGTCGATCGGTGCAAAGAGATGCTCAAAAAATACGATTGCGGTGCATCAAACGCAGTATATAACATCTACACAGGTGACGAATTTTGATTTATTCGTATGAACCCGAAAGTAAACAGCAGTGGACTGTATGGGTTTTCCAAGATGAAGGAAATCCAACAAAAGTTATCCGCGCTCGAAGCACGTCGAAGAAAATTCCTGTTTGTTGTTCGGAATAAATGAACATGTCACGACCGTTACTTCAGAGGATCGTAGAATAGTTAATTCTGCTTGGTGTACAACCATTGTTTGCCACAAGTTTTCGGAGAAATAAGAAAAATAAACCGACGACGCCGAATCATTGTCTATCACGACAGTGCGAACTCGCAAACATAGGCACAAACAAGTGACTATTTGAGCACGTCGAATTGATGGGTCATCCGCCGTATATTTATTACTTCTTTTTGTTCCCATACATGAAGAATAAAATGCGTGAACAACAATTTTCGACACCAGAAGAGGTGGTTGATGCGTTCAAAACCTATGTTTTGGAGATATCTCAATCGAAATGGAAAAAACGCTACGGAAATTGGTTCCAACGTATTTCTAAAGTGTATCAATCATCGTGGAGAATATTTTGAAAAAGAAGTAAAGAAGTTTTCACACCTTAAGTGTTGTTTTTGTTATGGATTCCCGTACATATCGACCACCCTTCGTACCAGCTTACTTCCCCTGTCGTTTCTCGTGCCTAATCCAAATAAACCTACTACAGCTCCTTCCCTACCCACACCTACAACTGTATTAAAACCCCCGTAATTATTAAATTTTTATTTTCTTTTACGCATCTTAGTATGTTTCAATATTTTTGTAGATCGCTTTTATCTCTTACTCACTGTAGCTAGAGTTCGGCATGTATACTTGTACTATTAGTGTATTGGTCGGTTTAGATTATAATGTAACCATGAGTAAGACCTCTGTTAAGCTGGCAGGACCAAATTGGCAGAATCAATTCAGACCTATTGTATTATTTAGTGCATATTTTGTGCTAATTTGTGCTATTAATAAAAATTTTCTGCTACATGCCCTTTTGAAAAAAAAACGTGGCGCTGCTAGCTTTATATTAAGCTAGCAGGATCACATGCAAAAAAAGGAAAAACCAAAAAAAGATACAAATACAACGGCCAGAATTTGTGCTAATTTGTGCCGTCCAAAACAAGCAGTTAAATAGATTCATTCCGCTTGAAACAACACTGAATTACATTTACCACGATTAGGTTCAAGAGTAAAGTACCCGATTGCACGAGCAGAATCAATCGGTACTATTACATTCGAAGCACACTAATTTGTGCTTCTCGAGTGTTCACTCTCGACATTTGTACCCCACCCCTTTTCTGAAAAATCACCCTCTTGTGCCGAATAGGTTTCGCGAGTAATTTTTCAGAGAAGGGATGAGATACAAAATCCGTGAGTGAATATTTGAATAGCACAAATTAGTGTGCTTCGAGTGTCACAGTACTGATTGATTCTGCTCGTGGAAACGGATACTTTACTCGTGTACTGAGTAGGTTTCGCGGGTGGTTTTTCAGAAAAAAAGTGTGGTACAAATTTCGTGAGTGAACATTAGAGAAGCACAAATTAGTGTGTTTCGAATGTAGCAGTACCGATTGATTTCGCTCGTGGAAACTGATGTGTCGAATAGGTTTCGCGGGTGGTATTTCAGAGAAGGGGTTGGGTACAAAATCTGTGAATGAATATTTGAGAGGCACAAATTATGACGCTTCGAGTGTCGCAGTGCCGATAGATTCTGCTCGTGGAAACGGGTACTTTATTCTTGTGCCGAGTAGGCTTCGCGAGTGTTTTTCAGAGAATTGATGAGATACAAAATCCGTGAGTGAATATTTGAATAGCACAAATTAGTGTGCTTCGAGTGTCATAGTACCGATTGATTCTGTTCGTGAAAACGGATACTTTACTCTTGTGCCGAGTAGGTTTCGCGGGTGGTTTTTCAGAATAGGGGTGGGGCACAAATTTCGCGAGTGAACATTCGAGAAGCACAAATTAGTGTGCTTCGAATGTAGTAATACCGATTGATTCTGCTCGTGCAATCGGGTACTTTACTCTTGAACCTAATCGTGGTAAATGTAATTCAGTGTTGTTTCAAGCGGAATGAATCTATTTAACTGCTTGTTTTGGACGGCACAAATTAGCACAAATTCTGGCCGTTGTATTTATACCTTTTCTTTTGTTTTTTCCTTTTTTTGCATGCGGTCCTGCTTGCTTAATAGAAAGCTAGTAGCGCTACGATTTTCTTCAAATCGGCACGTAGCACACAATTTTGATTAATGGCACAAATTAGCACAGAATAAACACTAAATAATGCAATAGGCCTGAATCGATTCTGCCAATTTGGTCCTGCCAGCTTAAACAGAGGTATGAGTAAATACTCTTTCGTTTTTTATAAATACCCTTCTACACAGTGTCCTATGTTCTTTTTGCATAACTATACCCACGCCCAAATTTCCTTCCTCTGATTCTGTATGAATTACCCTAAAGTCTGTGCTGCAAAAATCCCCCGCCTCTGGCAATCGACTTTCGCTAATCCTTACTATGTCTAATGTTAACTTGTCCATTTCAATTTTTAATATCTCTAGTTAACTTATTTATTTGTTTCGTACTTCTGACATTCCACAATCCGACTCGCAAGATGTTCCCAGTTCTTTGTTTAAACTTTCCGACCACATTCTCCAAAGTACGCTTCTCAAAGAGACTTGATTGGAGGGCTATTTTAAATCCAAAATCTTTAACCCCAAGGGATGCCATCATCTTAAGTGACAATTTAAGTTCGCTGTGTACTTAGGAACTAATGTGGTGGTTGCTCATTGCCTTCCACATCGCAGTAGTGTCTCTTACAGTGTCATACCGATCCGTTAGGTCTCTGCCACTCTAAGTACCGAAAGAGCTGCTGTCCTCTTTCTGGAGGCGGTTCCGTGGCGCAGTGGTAAGTGTGTGACTACTACGCCCAAGATTCCGGTTTCGAATCTCGCCATAGTCCGCTAGAAAAATATTAGGCGAGCATTTTTCGCAAAAATACACCCTCGTTCGGATGAGAGGTAAAATGGAGGTTCCATGTGTAAGTGTTATCACGCACGTTAAAGATCCCTACCTTGCTTGGAACAGCAAAGGTTCGGCAAAATTCAAAATTTTCCACTTAAAAAAACTCGCTTCCTGGCCAATATAGTAACCTTCGGGTGGAGCATTGAAAAAAATTACATGTCGTCTTTCTGGAACTTGTCTTAGTCTAATCCCGTACTAAAGACCCCATTAATTTGGTTAGACCTGTATTTCGGCTATTTAGATCTCTTGAACACAAGCCATGCTATCCGTTCCATTAATCTAGAACTTCTTCAAGGTGCAAGTCCATTCAGAATGGTACACTTTAATGTCAGGAATATACTGTCAGGCACAGATCGGGTAAACACTTAATAGATGTAGATCTTTTTTTATCTAGTTATCTATTAATAGATAAACTAGGCATTGCAATCTGCTTACGGTGCAAATCGTTGCCGAGTTATTAATCGAGTTTTAACTGTCTAGACATTACTTTGTATAGGTAATTTAACACTAACAATTAGATTGATTAATCAGTTAAACCAACATGTAATAATGTAATTATCCGCTAAATTAATTAAGTAATTAATTCTGACAATATTTAGGAGATTAAATATGCAGAAGGTGCATTTACCAAAGAATCAATATTCACTATAAGGAAAATAATTTCCAGCGAAAAAAATACTGTAACGAATGCTCTATTTGCAATAATAGCAGCTTTTATTTTCAAACTGGTTATACGAGTTTTTCAGCACCTGGTAGTTACAATGGAATTTGCTAAAAGCTCTCCCAACAATTTATTTCCAAACTAATTGTTAATAGAACAAGTATTATCTTCTTAAACTACGGTGCTATATTCTTAACTACTATCGCAGCACTATAGTTAACTATCCAAGTACTAATTAGTAATTTATATTATCACTACACTAATTTATATCGACAGTACACAGAAATGTATATCACATCTTTCAAAGCTTTAGACAAGAGCATATCGCAATCCAAACCTAATCAGAACATCCTATACCTTACTCAATCGTTCTAGATTAATTTACAACATACCGGAATTTGCTACAGCATCTCAAATGTACCTATTGTAATCTTTTAAATGCAGTCTTGTACCTGTCAATCAAGAGATCTCGCACCGCAGAGTGCACAAACCCTTCGTTTACGTTCTGGTCGGAAGCAGACCAATTGGAGCTACAAAACGTTACTTAATAAACGATTACACTCTTAATTCTAGTATTAACAATTATATTGATTTCTTAGTTAATTTAACAAGCAATATTAAAATTAATATAGTATTTAATGAAGTAATTAATTCTGGTGATTAAATCTTTAATCACCTAAAAATGTTTCCAAAAGAATTCCGAATCACCGTTAGGAGTAATGAAAGCAGAGCGTTGTTTAAGAAACTATTAAGAACATTCTAGGTTTTTATATACTACTTAGCTATTAATAGATAAACCTCCCATTACAATTCACTGAGGGTTCAAATAGTAAATGGAGTTAGTAATCAGGTTGTAACTGTTTACAATTATATTGGGATTAATTTACAATTAATAATTACAAGATTTGATTGCATGATTAATCGGTTAGCCCAACAAACAATCATAATGATTCATCTGTTAGTTGATTGCATAATTAATTTAAGTAATACATTTTCAAATATATTAAATCGATACCCCAACGATATGGTTTGATTGTTAAGAAAAAACGTCATGCAAAGAATTTAACCTTGTTTGGAGCCGATAGATAAATACGTCTTGTCTTTATCATTTACTTTCGCATCGAATAATTACAGATTATTAGTAGCCAGTTCTACATAATAAACAAATCCCAATGATAAATTTATGAGAGGTATATTTAACTAATCCAGGATTAGTTTATAATCCTTGCCTAAATTTCAATATACGATGTATATAAAAATATCAACTAACATGTTTAATAATTGATTCTCAAACGATTTGTAAGCACCGGCACGCGCTTCAAAACAAAGTTGAATACCCGCGGAATTCCTTTTTCAAATTTCCATACAACAATGTGTTTCAGAAAGTTTTATTACACCATAAGTAATTTATATTCATAAGAGTTCACTTATTGAGATCAGTGGACTTTAAGCATAAATTATTCAAATTCCACGGAGTAGGAAATACATACTACCTTTGCCAAAAATGTGTAAATTTAAAATGTTTTTTAGCATTGCAAATTCATAGTACAATCAACACCGGCTTGAAGTGAATCTGAAGGACGAAAACAGTAAACCTCTTATATAAAGAGCTGCTGGATCAACTGTGGGTCAACGAACTGGTAGGTACTACTTCTTCCTGGCTCTTCTCCATTCGCGGTGACTTACATCTGTCTGCCCGCTGACTGCATGCAAAAATCAAGCTACCCGCAATAAGAGATGTTTTTTCTAACACCATCTTTTCTGTAATTTATTATAGCCCGCACTATACAATCGGTCTTTTATTGGGTAATCTTAAAACTAATAGGTAGGTGCTTATTTATTTATGGCTGTAAATAAATACCTTTCAGCGGTAGGTTCGGTTTTGCTACTGTTTTGTAAGCAAACGAGCAGACGGATGGATAGGTATGCATGCAGAAGATTTTAATATCGTGTTACTACTACATAATTACTCCATTATCTTTATATACATATTTAACTGCTATTTTATTTAAGTGACTGTGGGTGGGTTATAACTCTATTTTTATTGTTAAGTGGGCTGGAGAGGGCTATAACTTAAATTTACATGAAGATCTATTTTCTTTATAAAATTAGTTGTAATAGACCATTGTCGTTTTTTTCGGCAAAATCTGAACAGTTTTATTATGATCACTTGAATTTATGTATACAATTTTAATAGAGAAGCGTCAGGCGCTTTTCAGTTTAAGACATCAGGGATACGGATATTATTTTAGACTGGATGTACGGTCACGTTTAAACGCATTCACCCAATTGTAAATGCAAACACAGGAGCATATGTGCCATGAATTTCATCCAACTCAACTTTGATTTCTTTCGCCGTTAACCCTTATAAATACAATGTTTAATCGCTGTGCGAAACTCACTTTTATCCATTGTTATAATCAAATTAAGATTTTTACTTAAATCAACAACAAAAATGAAACTACGTGATGAATACGGCTGAAACTATAATAGGTGACTAGTTAGGAGTGCTGCTTACTGTGAAATTTTATTTTCGGTACTACGAACGCCATCTCTTGGATTTTCCAACGACTTATTGAACGTCCCTCGTATATACGCTAAAAAACTGTTTAGTCTACAGTTAGATGCTGATTATTCCATCAGCTTCTTTAAACCCTGCTTTCCTGAGCAACGTCCAATCAAGCACTATTGGACTAAACTACTGAGACACACGTGAATGACGTTTGATATTTTTCTAGCGATATTACGCGAGTTACGTTTTGGGCCTTGGTAGCGGTCTTTTTAAAAACTTCTTCCGATACTTCTTGTAACAGTTTATTTGGTTAAACAGAAATTACAATTGAATTTTCACAAACTTGATTAAAATATTCTAAGTCAAAATAAAATAGTAATTGAATCAATAGTAGAGTGAGTAGCCTAAGCAAACGGCAATATTAAAGCTGAAATACTCAAGACTGATTGATGGTCTTGGAGCTCCCGGGGTATTTATGTTGTCCCCGCCCCTCACATGTCTGTGGGACTTGCAGAGCTCATGTCTGCTTATTTCTTAATCCTATTCCTTATACAATGTAACAATCCTACTTTCTAAGTAATCGCGGTTTCTTAACCGTCTGTGACCTGCCACCTGCAGTATCACTTACTGTCTGGAATACAATGCATTACATCCGTTTAACAACCTTTCTGATTTATCCTCGAAATAATAATTTTAGTTCTGCGTGGGGTATTTCTATGTATGGCAATACTTGTTGATTGATATTATTTAAATTGTTTATGTTTTGTCGTTTATAAATCGGTTTATCTGAAAATTTGAGCACGCATTTTCCTCGTCGTCCTCTTCGTAATTTTTGCATGGTTCGTCGCGTTCATAATTTTCTATGTGGTTTGATTTATCGCTAGATTCTTCTACTTCTTGGTGAAATAATTCTTCCGAGGTACAATTTCGTTTTTTGTTATGGCTTGGTCGAATTTGCGATATTTTTTATATTTTGTTTGGTGTTACCAGATGAGTTATCCATGGGAGTTGGTTTGTAATAACTGTTAGGGTTGTTATTGGTATTTATCATCGGTGTATTTCTAATAGGGTTTGCGCCGAATGTTTGCCTTTGTTGGTTTATGTTTTGGTTGAATCTTGGTGGAAATGCAGGGTTTGTCAAAGTTGAGTTGACTGTTAGTTTTTGAAATTGTCTGAATTGATTATATTGAAATTTGTATTATTAAAATTCGGGTTGTTGATTCGCGGTGGATTTGTTTGTGCGTTAAATGGAGTGAATTTTGGTTGGGTGGTTGTTTATCTGGCGGCTTGTATGGTTAATATTGGTGAATAACTTTTATTCCCGTTAAAGTTATATGGTCTGTTTCGATAGTACATGACATTTTCTTCTTCTATGATCATATTCATTGCTTCTTCTAAATTTTGGAAATGTTGAAATCTTATTTTATCTGACATTGTTCGGATAATGCGTTTATGTAGGTGTCCAGTGCCATTTCGTCATACATTTTTTTCTTTAGTAGGCAGATATTTTGGTCGGGTCCTTCGATTTTTAGTTTTGTTAGAATTAAGCTTCTTACGTCTTGGCATTTCATTCCGAATTGATATGGAACTTAGTTACTTTCCATTCTAAGGTTTATTAGATCGCGGATAAGACATTTAATGTTCCTTTGGTCTCCAAAATATGCTATCAATATGCGTTTAAAATCTTCCCATTGTTCGTCTCGGCTAGCAATTAGCGTTAGAACCCTTCCGGTCAGTTTACTTATTATTAGGCGTAACAGTAGAACATTTCTTTCGTTATCTCCTGGTTTGTTAAAGGTTTTCAAAAATATTTTACACGCAGTAATGGAATTTGATAGGAGTGCTTGATCTACGTTAAATTGAGGGATGCTTTCGAGGTAAATCTTCATATCTGAGCTCATGGTCGTTAAGGGTTGTTCTAATAATTAATGGTTATTTTCGGTTTTAATTAATTTTAAGTTTTTGTATAACTTAAGATTTATTTTTCGATTTGTATTGTTACTTTTCAGTTTGGATTATGTTGGGTTATTTAAAGAATCGCTTTACTTATATTTTATACATAGTTTTACGGTGTTATAATTAAATTACGGAGTTTTTGCTTGGTAATGTATGGTCAATTGCTGTAGCCTTGGATTCGTGTATTTTTATACTTTGCGGATGTTATCGTTGTCGCTGATTTTAATTTTCTGAATGGTTTTTTTGTGGATAATAATTTCTTACAGTAATTGCGTTATACTTTGTATGTTTTGCGCCAGTTACTGTTTTATTTATTTCAGTCCTGCTGATTAATTGAGTCTGCTTTAATTATTTCGTTTTCGTAGGTGTTGTGTTGATAAGCGCATAAACTTTTTCCTTTCAATTGTACTGTCTAGTTACCTTGAATGTTTAATTATAGTTTCAAGTTTTCAGTCATTCGTTTTGTTCAATGTTTCCTTTATAATTTATATAATATTGTCTAAATTATAAATTTGAAGTCTGCTGAAGGTGTAATTTCAGTCTCAGTAATAGGTTTAAATAAATTGCGTAATGCTTTTGTATAATTAGATATCCTCGTGCTGACAAATATTTAATTATACTTTATTAAGTTGTGAATGGTTTTATTCAATGATGGTTTACGGTATGAGAATCGCTGCTACGTTAATTTTAATAATTAAAAAGGTGTTTCTATAATTAATCGTTTATAAGAATTGCGTTTTATACATTAAGCTTTCGGTGATAAAATGGTAAAATTAATTGTGTTTTGTTTTCATTGTTTAAGACTTGCTGAATTGAATTTGTTTTGTTTCGTATTTTAATAATAATTCGTAATAATCGTATTAATAGTTGCGTATATAAATGCATCTTTTCGGTTCTTTTGTTTAAAATTAATTCTCTTGTTTAAAAAATAAGTTCTCGTTTGAAAATAATTTCTCTTAATAAATAAGTAAATTATTTTCATAAAATGGCATAAACTGCAATCATTAAAAAAATTTGTACATACATAAAGTAATAAAAAAATTTTTTTATTAGCTAATATCAATAAATTTGTAAAGAATAAATTGGTTTAGGAAAATGAACTTACATAATTTTCATCATCGATTTCTTTTGTTTTTTGGCTGTGGGCTCGTTCGATTTTCTTACCTTGTCCCCATTTGTTTCTTTGGGCTCGGTCGATTCTTATACCTCATCCAAATTTGTTTGGTTGAGTCGGTCGATTCTTGTACCTCGTCCAACTTTGTTTGGGTTTTTCCAGATTTGGGAATTGAAATTCTTGGTCACCAGTTCTCCAATTTTTGGATTCGTAGTGCCTTTCTGGATCTTACTGACTGCGCCAGTTACGTTTCGTGCCTTGGGAGCGGTCTTTTTAAAAACTTCTTCCAAAACTTATAACAATTTATTTGGTTAAACAAAAATTACAATTAAATGTTGACAAACTTGATTAAAATATTCTAAGTCGCAATAAAATAGTAATTGAATTAATATTAGGACGAGTAGCCTAAGCAACCGGCAATGTTAAAGCTGATAACGGTGATCTAAAACAAAGGAAGACTTACAAGCGTAATAAATAAATATGAGATACTCACACATGATGATAATAATTTTAAAATCAGTCTTCATTGTATTGATTATATTAAGTGTACAAGGTTTTGATATTTTGATCCTCTTTTAACAAAGACATTTAATAGATGTACAGTTTAAGTTTCTATTTAAAATAATTATCTAAGTAATTGAATGGAAGAATTGTTTTTAATTTTGCAAGAACTATTATTAAAATGGAACACAATTATATTTTTAATACAAAACCTAAACTATTATTTCAAATCCAACTGGCAGTGGCGGCTCGTGGTGATTTTATTTGAAGGGCTCTAACTGCTTATGCTTTGAATATAATACAAGATAACATAAGCAACACTCACCTTCAGTGGTTTGGTTTATTCAGCCTAGTCACTCACACAGACCCATTAATTTTTGTATACTTGTTTATAGGTTTATGTACAAAAAGTAACACACTGTACTCTAATTGTCACGTAATAATAATTTTACTGCTTGAAACGAAATCAAGCCTTCTGTCTTTCTGAGCAATAAAATGGTCTATAACTTTTAGTCAAAATTGTTGATGTTATGTATTAAGTTTTTGTTGACTGACATCATTGCTAAGGCATTAAGACGTTCTTCGGTCATTGTCTTCCTTAGATAAGTTTTAATCCTATTAATTAAGAGTTGAAAAACATATTTCAGATTCGGCAGTGGACATTGGGGTTGTGACTATAATTTTTAATAATTTTATTGTTTCGCCAAATGTTTCGTTTAACCCATTTTGGGTCAACCAGGAAAGCTAGACCGCCTAAAATATTTTTAAAATCCGTTCTCGAGTACATCACTTCCAATTTAGTCCTCAATTTGTCTGGCTGTAACATCGGATAACACTTAACAATCGATTGGGAATGCGATGTTGGACATTTTTTTGAGTAAGTACCAAAATTAGTTACGTTTACTAAAAATGCGGCTTCTAAATGAGTTCGGTATGAGAGCCTGTCCTTTATCTGAACAACTATTGTATCGCACACTTCTTTAACAATCAAATTCCGATTTTCCACGTTACTAATTTTTCTTCGTTTAGTATCATTACAGATTATATTTTTTTATATCTCATCAGTTGAATTTCTAGCAGATGCTATTATCCTTTCAAAGTTTTCCATTTTTCTCTTCAGTTGTAACGTATTTTTTTCTAGTTACACTTCGTTCTTTAAAATAAAAATAAAACAGCTATAATTTAAAATATTTAATTTATAAATCTCCGTTCAGTAAAAATTAATACATAAAATTAATAATAACATATAGATTCCTTTACCTTTATGGTCTAAGGTTCGTTACTAAGCTTTGTCGAGTTGTCAATTTGTTCACTTCATTATCAGCGTTCGAACGGGTAAGCTGCTCTACAAGATAGTGGAGTCAAGATGGTCGTGTGTAGGCACGTGGCCTCTAACAGAGTAAAGAAAAAAAAGATGAATAATTGAAAAAATTCGAAAGTCACCCACATCATTAATACAGTTGGTATAAAATTATTTAAATACATTTTCTAATATTTTTCTCATAGTGCAATATCTTAATACAATATCTTAATACAGTATCTTAAGACAATATCATATATGGCTACATCTTATATAATATCATAGAATGCCGTTCCATAGAAGGCAATTTCATATAGGTTCCAAATTTTGTTGGAGTATTAAATTCAATCAAGCAGAAGTTAGTTTTGTTAAATAATAGTTGTGTTCAGAAGAACTTTGATAATCGATGGTTATTTCTTTCGTTCAGAGCAGTATCGTAACACGTGAGTGTTCTTTAGAATTTAATCACTTTGAATATTAATTAAGTTGCAATAAGAAAATAAAACATTAAAAATTTTGTAACGTAAAAAGCTTTTAAGGAAACAGCGAACTAAATAACAAATCTATTGTTTGTCAGAATGTTTGCACGTGCACACAAAGTGTACATTTAAAAAGTTGTGAATGACATTTTATGTCAGATATATAAAAAACATAGATTCAGTTGTCCTATTTAGACCTCACATGTCGTCTTACGTTAATTTAAAGTATGTTTGAATATTTCGAGGTCATGAACTTTCATTTTTCATCAACATGTGGAATTCGAGTATTAACTGTTAAATAAAAGTAGCTTAGAGTAACTAAATAATATTTTATCAACACTCTGACAATTAAATTTTACTGTGAGGGTCGAAGTACTTCTATGACTTAAAGAAAATTATGTATTATGAATAACTTAGAAAATTTCAAGTCAGCATATTTAAATTTTGTAGAAAGATCCATTCAGAGATCTTTAGATTATTAAATACAATTCTTTACTAGTATATTTCTGTTCCATAAAAATTATTAAGAGAAAATTTTATAAAGATACGAATTTAAATATTATAGTAACATGAATCCAGAAATTTATTCAAATAGAATCTATTTTGTTTTGAATGACTTTTTATTATTTAGAATTCAAAAAAAAAAATTACAAGTCATCCCTGATTAGAAATTGTGTGTAATGAAAACAAATTCCCTGGGTGTATATTTTAGAAACCTAAATTCTATTATTTTATTTTTGGCAAATATTTTTGAGGACACAAATGGTGTCCATGTTGTACCTTTGTTTGTTCACATGTCAAGCCGAGACATCTGTATGACATCTGGTGTTTGAGGTCTTGGTAAGTGTGTTTAAAAGAGTGAAATTCAGGTTTTATGGCTATGTTAGTGGTGTTAACATAAGATTTCCGCATTCCCCTTATACAAGCACAGTTAAATTTTGTTGGTTATTGTATTGAAACATACGGTGGCGCTCATTAAATATATTTTTGGTCTTTTAACAACCCATAACCAAAGCTCATGATCTACCCAGAGCTAACACTCGACTAGCCGTTTATGTCTTCAGAGTTTTTCTTTTTCTCAAGCCATTTTCCATCCAACTTTACCTTGGGCTTGCATAAATAATAAGAAATTCTCGACCTTGTGACATCAGGTTAGGGTTTAGGAAATTTAAAGGTGTAATTTATTAGCTGATAGTCACGAGGATAAATAAAATAATAAAAAATCAAGCAAGAAAAATTTTTTATTACACAGTGCAACACTGTCTGTATCTCTAGCTTGAAACTGATTAAATAATATGTCAACATGTGGAAAAATTTTATGAAATAAATTGAGAAAAACACAAAATCAGAATCTTCCAGAATTCTACGCAAACCATATGCTTCCCTGCAGGTAATAGTTTTATTGCATTTTTCTTCTAATTCCTCAAAGCATTCGATTAGTTTTTCTCTATTCTCATATACGACATTCACAATACGAATACTATAATTCTAACGTGTGGCAGCAAAAGTGGGCAATTTTCTCATCACTATTTCTTTTAGCACATCACACCTGTAAGTAGAATGAGAAAAAAACAGGAATTGCGGATAAATTAGAAAAAAAAATTTAACTTTAGCATTTTGACTAGTTGCTTTTTGCATAATTAAATTTAATTGATGGCCATAACAGAGAACAAAGTGGGCATTTTTATATTTAAGTTTTATTTTTGACTGGACTCCACTAGCAGAACCACTCATAACATTTGTACCATCATAAGTTTAAGCGATTAGTTTAGATGGCGAGTTTAATAATAATTTATCTAATTCCTGCTCAATACACTCCGTTAAACCATTAGCTGTTTTATCTATTACTCGTAGAAATGTCCAAAATCTCTCATAAATATTTCCACTGTAGAAATATCTAACTATAATTACCATTTGGAATTGATTTGAAATGTCAGTCCTCATCGCACTGAATTGCCAAAAATTTACTACCTTTAATTTGATCTTGAATTTCTTGACGACACACTGCAAGCATGCTTTCTAAAATCTCGTTTTGCATAGTTTTAGATATACCTTTAAATACACTCGCTGTGTGTAAATGTTCTTTTAAAATTACATCCAATTCCGAAGTAAAATCAATTAATTCTAACAAAATTCCACGGTTTTCGAAATCTTTTTTTTCATTGTGTCCTCTCAATGCCAATTCCAACTTTCCACAAAATTTAATACAATTGATAATTTTTTTTAAATGTATCTATTTTTAGTCACCTGCTCATTATGCTTCATAATGTTCTGCCTATATGCGGAATCTAACTGAACCGCAATGTTCACGGAACCTAGCATAGCCTAATCCGTGCAAGACTTTATATGGTACTTAGGGATGGACTCGAGCCGGGCCGGGCCGGGCTTTTAATAAGCCCAGACCGGTCCGACGCAGAAAACTGACCGGCCCGGCCCGAAGCCTGACTCAAAATGAAAAGGCCGGGCCGGCCCGGCCCGAAATTTCGAGCTGACCCACCCAACTTTCATTCAGGAAATAAGAAGATATTTTTTCAGGTGTTTTCAACAACTAATTATCTATCACTCTTTGGTTTGATTTGAAAGTATAATGATTTTGAGTTACAATCAAGATACTTGTGGAACATACCGTAATATATCATTTGATTTTTGATTCTTTAAAAAATCCTAGAAATAAGTAACAAAAGTACAAAATGTTTAGCAATTTTCAATGTTTATGAAATTGTTACAGACGGATTTTTATAGCCTTTTCTACTATGACAAACTGAAACTTTTGGAATTGAACTTTGATCTATAATTTGATTGTCTTTGTTCTAGTTCTTTTAAAATTTTACTTGACCGACTGACAAATCGAGCCAAAGTTCAAGATTTAACACTTTTGGTGAATTACTGAATGCTAAAAATTAAATAAATTGTTTATAGGTCATAGTATAAACGGTACTAAACTTCATCGGTTAATATCTCAAGCAACTGAAAATTGGTACGTAATGTTATTAGAACTTGAGGAACCTGAAAGTCAAATAATATACCACATATTTGTAACTGTTTTAGGTTGAAAAGTTTTTTAAAAAATTATTACCAAAAGGTATAAATCAGTACATAGTTATATACCAGTAAAATTTTATTTACTTTATCCTTTTTATGGCATGAGTTCGATAACGGCATTATTATACATTTTCCCGCAATAAATAGGAAACTATATTTGCACGTAGCTATATGGGGTAGGGAACCTAGAAGGTTAACACCCCCCTCCCAAATATTCTAGCCCTCCCTAAGAAAAGTGTTCAGAAAACGCTAAAAATAAAGTTGTATTTAGAAAATGATTAGTGGCTGTTTAGTCTCCCCCTCCCTCTTCCCCCAAACTAAAGGCTAGTTACGTTACTGGTGATAATATCAAAGTGTTCAAAGTATGAAATTCAAAATTTCAAGTACACCAGAAGTGTCTGCTATAACTATAGTCTACGAATATACGATTAACGTATTGTTTTCGAAAATTTTATTGAAATCGTTATTTTAAAAAACATGCAGCAGTCAACAATCTAACGCTAATTAATATATGCTACATGGTAGCGTTTAAATAGTTATCTGCGTACCGAGAAAAAGTTTATCGCATAGATCGCTTGTGACGGAAGCAATATAATCTCGAGATCGGTAAAATAATTTCGTAGTCTAGGTGCAACCGTTTGCATGGTTTTATTACAAAAATTTTTCACTTAACTGATTAAGCTATAGCTAGAATTTATATGTTTTAATAGTGGCTTTACATCGCACATTGCTATTGAAATGATATATTTAAAACATCGACAATATTCTTAAAAATTCCTCAAAAATTCTGGCTGCTCTAGTGCTACATAGTTCAATTTCCTACACTATTTCAGAGTACGTATATTTCCCTTTACTCTTTATTTTGACATATATGTTTAGTATTCTATATCTATAGGTTATGTTTTAAAAATGAATAGAGAATTAATATCTTTTGTGATAAGGTAGCCTATAATACATGTTTAACTATATTGGAAAAGATCAAAAAATTCAATTCACACAAAGATGAACCATTTTTTATTATTCGAGTCTTTCATTTTCCACTGATTTGTATGTGTTGTCACAGTGTTCTCACGAAACACTCTTCGAGTTTACTTCAAGACACTGTTTTTACTTCTTCCCAAGCCTATAGCATATCTGTTTTCAAAAGGATTTTTACACCTTACTTCTAGAAAAAGCATTACAAAACAACATCCTCGTATATAGAGCGTTGACGTTTTATATCTTTTTCGTGTTATAAACTTGGACATTATATCTCTAAAGTTAATTACGGAAACAACACTACAAAAAGTCATTTAATTTCACAATATTTTTACAGGAAGCAAACAATTAAATGTAAGTTAGTACATTAGGCATTTGGTATATGTCAAAATTAAGGCGCCTTAAATAAAAGCATTCCGTGCCTTTATTTAAATTAAATAAAGGTGTCCTGTATTTTAATGCAGTACAAACATAAAGGTGTGTTAATTGCGCATGTGTAAGTGTCAAATAAGGAAAAACTTTATTAAAAAATTGGTAAAATGAACATTGCAATAACTCTCCGGTGTTTTAGGCGGTAGACATAACGCGATTGATAATATCGACATTCGCCGCATGATTGAAATTTGAAGTATATACATATACATAATATAAATCGTGCAAACTTTTGAATTATGAATAAATCATCTAGTTCGATGTTCCTGGGAATTTTTAGTTTGCCTAAAGTACAACATGAAGGACATTAAATAGGTCTAGAAAAAAATATTCGGGATAAGAAGTGAGTTATAATATCATGTCTCCTTTACACTGAACAAGACGAAATACTGATTATTAATGAGTTCATGAAGGCACTACGTTAAAATATAATTAAGAACGTTAACTTATTCGATGTGAGATAGAAGTGATAGGACGGTGGGGTATTTACTCATGCGTTTTTCGGACCGAAAAATTCAGGCCGGCCCGAGTCGTTTGACCCGGCTCGGCCCGAAAAAAGATAGACCCGGCCTGGGTCCGGCCCGAATAAAGAGTCAACGGCCCGGCCCGGATTCGAGCCCGAAATCGGGCCGAGGCCCGAGCCCGGGCCGGGCCGGTCCGAAAACCCTAGACCGAGTCCATCCCTAATGGTACTTGCTAATTTCATGCTTTTTTTATTGTTTATATGCTTCAGATCTCTAAAGCCTTTTTCCGACCATGTTTTTCCATTCCGTCACAATAAAATAAATGGCAAGGAAAACAAAATAGAGCATTCGATCGAGAGCATCCGGAAATCCACTGACATTTTGTATAAATTTCTTTTGAAAAATGCCTTGCGAAACTATGATTTCCAACCTGTTTCAGATTTAAATCCGGTGTCGGACGGCCTAGGTTCTTAATTTTCACCTTTTCTGCTAATGGAAGAGTTTTAAATTTAATTTCGACTATATTACGGATATTAATTTCAGTCATCTTGAATAATTCAAAATAATAATCAAAATTATACACTACGACTACACTCACAAAACAAGACACGGTCTTTACTTTCAATGAAAACAAGTGAAATAATCTCTACGCTGACGCAAATTAGCACCGGACAACAACAAACACGCCTTGAAATACCAACAGATACTGCGGCTAAGGGCTCTAAAGATGAGAGCCCTGTAAAAGCTATCTGAAACTGTTATTATTTGCGTTCGACAGAATTCGTCGTCGTTCGATTTCCTATAAGATTTACATTGAAGCCGGGCTCAATAGAATGGAGCCCTCCCTTACACCGATGTACTAAAGAGAATCATGGAGTTCTGTTAACGTGAAGAGAGCACTGTCAAAATGTCTAGGACAGGTATTTATTTATTATTGCTTAAATGTTGGATGTAAAATGAATATAGTGAGAAACGTAATTGTTTTAAATAATTTTAAAATATTAATATCAGTGTTATATTTGATCATTTGAACCACAAATCTTAAAAGAATTATATGCATTTTGGTGTTAATTTTCATTAAAACGGTTAGATGTGGTTGCTTACGAAAGAACGACAGCGGGATATGTTTACTATTTATATCTGTTTCCGGCATCATACATCATTGTAAACGCAGCATTTACAATTTATTTACTGAGACCACTTAAAAATGCCGTGCTGAAAGCATTTATGCATTCGATCTCTAGTTTTGAGTAATCATTTTACGATGAATTAATGTATGCCGAAAAGTTTATTTGCGGTACCTATTCCTTAAAATAACCTGGGGGGCTCTAGCATTTGTGCTCCCATGGAATAGCCGCGGCTGCCAACTGGTAACTAAAGAGAGAAAAATTACTGTCACGCATACGATTTGAACCTGCAATTTCTTCAGTTCGTAAACGAAGAACGCCAGTTAAGTTTCGTGTCACTATCATTATTAAATCTCCATTCGTCGAGGTTCATTTTCTCCTTGTGTCTCACATTTATATGTTATATCTAACACAACATTGTGCGCAAAGATTTTATCTAACCTTTCATCATGTGAATAGGTTTTTCCAACCGATATAGCTTTAGAAATAAAGCTCAAAATGCCTTTGTCGAATTCTCTTGGAATGTACAAAGCTGTCTATAACAAAAATGTTTATTCAGTTTTTTAATAATTTAGTTCATGAAAATAATCAATTACTACCGAGCGAAAAGTTCTATTTTTTAATTGATGCGTTGGATTTTAAGTCTAGAGAACTCGTTAGACATTTGCAGATTTCGAATAATAATTATATCCTGGCTTATTCAATTATTGTGGAGAGGTTTAATTCAAAACGTTTAATTGCAAACACGCATTGGAATGCTTTAGAATCGTCACCAAAAGCAAAATCTAATTCACATACAGATTTAAGAGAATTGCTTTACGGAAAATCTGTCAAGCTTACGTCAAACTAAGATTGATTTGCTTGACTTCGTATTGTTTAATTTGTTATCAAAAAAGGTAGACACAAATCTTTTGAAAACATTTGAGTTAGAAAATACATCAGGCATTCCATCTTATGATCAATTAAAATTATTTCTAGAAAAACATTGCAAGGCATTAGAAATTAGCAATATGGTTGTTTCCGATACACCGTCCAAATTTAATACGTCCATTAAACAAGCCATATCATCTAGTGTACCTTCAAAACGTCCCTTTGAATATTCAAAACCCCAAGTTCGAAAGTCATTCGTAACAACTTCGTTCATTCAGAAATGCAGTCTTTGCAGTGGTACTCATAACTTATACCAATGTGAAATGTTTTTGAATAAATTGCCACAAGACAGTTATAACTTTGTTAAAGATAAACACTTATGTATTAATTGTCTTCGCAACTCTCATATGGTTACACGCTGCTCTTCCAAACTTATTTGTAAAAGGTGTGCAAGGGGTCATCATACTTTATTGCACTTTGAAAACCCTACAGTTGCTCAGAAATCTGCAATCACTCAGGCAACAGATAAACTTCCCGAACCCACCTGCAACACTACTACAAGTACGTTGTTATCATCTAGATCGTCTAACACAATGACGTTATGAGGCACCGCAAGAATTTCAATTACAGATGGGTTTGGTAAAATTCAGACAGTAAGAGCACTTGTAGATAGTGCATCAATGGAAAATTTCATGACTGATAAGTGTTGTCGACGCTTAGGTTTAAGAAAATCGAATATTTCAATGAAGGTGGAAGGCCTAGGTCTATCTGCTTCCTATGCGTATGGACAAGTATCGTGTAAAATTAGTCCTCAAGGTAAATCTGTTCCAGAGTACAGCATTGATTGTTTTGTTTTACCAGACATTTGTGGAAACCTTCCTTCATCAAGGATCTCACCAAATAGTTGGCATCACATAGTCGGATTAGATTTAGCAGAATCGGACTTCGACAAGCCTTGCCATATCGATTTATTGTTAGGTGCAAATTTGTTCGCGCGTGTCTTATTAAATGCAACTCGCATTGGGTCACCAGTGGCAATTTACACTACCTTTGGGTGGATATTAACAGGGAAGGTTCTTTCTTTTGTTACATCTCGTATATCATCAGCTGCACTTGTAGAAGATGTTAACATTACTCGATTTTGGGAACTGGAAAATATTCCAGATTCTAACAAATTATCTCCTCATGAGGAAATTTGTGAAAGCCATTTTGTGGACACTCACAGACAGGATGACACCGGTCGTTTTATTGTTTTGTTACCTTTCAATGGTCCTGAACCGCTATTTGCTGGCTCTCGGGAAATAGCACTTCAAAGATTTCTTTCACTAGAACGCCGTTTGGAAAGAAATCCTCAACTGTATAATTCGTACAGAGAATTTATGCAAGACTATATTGATAGTGGTCACATGTCTCGTATTTTATCGGATTCAACTCGATCGTCTACATTATCGCCGGTATATTACATACCACATCACGCCGTATTCAAACCAGACAGTACCACTACAAAACTTCATGTCGTATTTGATGCTTCAGCCAGCGCTCAAAGTGGAGGATCTTTAAATGATCATTTACTCGCAGGCCCCCCTCTTCAAAAAGATATCATGGAGTTGTTATTATACTTTCGTTTACATTCTGTAGTTTTAACTGCGGACATTAAACAAATGTATAGACAGATTCTTATTTCTACAAGCCATCGAGGCTATCAACGTATAGTTTGGAGATTTAAGTCCTCGGAGTCTGTTATCGATTATCAGCTAAACACTGTTAGATACGGCATCACATCATCACCATTTCTAGCCATGCGTGTAATTCAAGAACTTGCAAAAAGTCAATCGTTACGTTTTCCTATTTCTTCCAAGATTTTAGCGTCGGATACGTACGTGGATGATTTGATTACAGGGTGTGATTCGATAGAGGATGGCAAACGACTCGTGTATGAATTAAACCAAATTTACCAATCAGGTGGTTTTATGTTGCGGAAGTGGATCAGCAACGTGCCAAGTGTCATTGACCATTTACCTAATTCCGTTCGGTATCAGCAAGCATTTTTGTTTGAAGAGCTAAACAATACGTCTCAAAAAATTTTAGGACTGCAATGGCAACCATTGAGTGATATGTTGTTTTACAATCTTAATATAGTTGATCGGCCTTGTACCAAAAGGAATATGGTTTCGGAAATTGCAAGGATCTTTGACCCTCTGGGGTTATTATCACCATTGGTGTTCTTCGCAAAACATTTGATTCAATCTGTATGGATATTAGGAATTGGTTGGGATGAACTTCCTCCCCAACAAATTGTTTTAAAATGGAATATGTATCTTCAACAATTACCCGAGTTATTGAAAATTGAAATTCCTCGACGGATTCTTTGCGATAACTATCAAACTGTACAAATTCATGCATTTTGTGATGCATCGGAAGCTGGATATGCAGCATCAGTCTATCTCCGCTGTGTCGATGAGAAAGGGAACATCCAAGTATCATTGGTCTGTGCCAAATCTAAGGTCGCACCAACCAATCGTATATCATTACCTCGATTAGAATTGTGTGGTGCAGTGTTGTTGTCGAACTTGGTCGAGTATGTGCAAAATACGTATAGAGATAATTTAGTATTGGACGATACATTTGCGTGGTCAGATTCCACAGTAGCATTAGCATGGATTCGATCTTCGTCGTATAATTGGAAGACATTTATTAGCAATCGTGTCTCGCATATCCAAGAACGAGTGGCTCCATCATCGTGGCATCATATTAAATCACAGGATAATCCTGCTGACTGCGCATCAAGAGGATTATTAGCTGCTGAGCTTGTTAATCATCATTTGTGGTGGACGGCTCCATCATGGTTACTATTACCTAAAGAGAATTGTCCTGCTCATATGGAACCAACTCTGACATATCACACTCAGATGCACATTGAAAAAAGAATTTTATCCCTTAATATACACGTTGCAGATAAGTTCGTAGACTCGATGGTAAATCAATTTTCAGATTTGCAAAAAAATATGCAGGATTCTGGTATATATTTGTCAGTTCATTCGTAACTTGAAAGTTCGAGCAAATTTGGATATTGGAAACTTAAAACAATTATTGGCCTCCGCCGAACAGTATGCATTTCATTTATTAATAAAACGGGTTCAAAAACAAGTTTTCAGTCAGGACATTGATATTTGAAAGGAAAAACTCAGTAATAAACAACTTCGACCTCTCAGTCCGTTCCTTGACAGTGATGGGTTGTTAAGGGTGGGTGGCCGGTTGCGAAATGCAGACGTACCTTATGATACAAAATTTCCTTTGCTACTTCCTCGGTCACACCGGGTGACAGAGCTCATTATTCGAGATTGCCATACGAAATATTTACACCCTGGACTTAGAACTACTCATTTTTTGTTAGTACAAAATTTTTGGATTCTGTCTGCAAAAAGAGCTATTCAACAGTGCCTAAACTCTTGTATTCGATGTTTTCGTCAAAAACCCATTTCGCTATGCCCAACTATGGGCGACTTGCCCCCCGCTCGACTTACTGCCGGTAGAGCGTTTCTACATACTGGGGTAGACTACGGTGGACCCTTTTCTATCAGCATGAATCGTATTAGAGGTGCCAAATCATTGAAAGTTTGTTTATTTGTTTGTCTTAGTACAAAAGCGATACATCTAGAATTGGCATCAAACTTATCTAAAGAGGTCTTTATTGCAGCTTTACGCCGGTTTGTAGCACGCAGAGGTAAATGATTGCAAATTCATAGTGATTGTGGAACAAATTTTATCGGAGCATCTCGGGAACTAACCGAATATATGAAGCATTCATCTGAAACGGAAGATATACACGTTGTTTTTAATCCTCCTTCGGCTCCTTACTTTGGGGGAATGTAGGAAGCTGGGATAAAATCTGTAAAATCCCATCTCAAGAAGGTGATAGGCGAACAAAGTCTCTCGTACGAAGAATTTAACACCATTCTTGCTCAAATTGAAGCCATATTAAATTCCAGACCTTTATGTCCAATGAGTAACGATCTCACTGATTTTTCATTCCTGAGTCCTGGTCATTTTCTGAACGTAGAACCAGTGTCTGTCATTCCCGACCCTAATGTCGTAGATCTGAAACTATCCTCTTTAAATCGTTGGCAACTGGTTCAACGTATTCAGTAATCATTTTGGAAACGGTGGCATTTGGAATACCTGCACACACTTCAACAGAAAACCGAATGGTTTTCTGCTAATTATTCGTTAATAGTGGGAACGTTGGTGTTGATTAAAGATACTCAAGTTTCTCCATTACAGTGGAAAATGGGACGTATACATACGTTGCATTATGGAAAGGACGATGTTTGTCGTGTGGTCACCGTGGCAACATCCCAGGGACTATTTAAAAGACCCGTGGTAAAATTGTGCCCTCTCCCCATTCCAGAGGCAACTTAGTATTATAGTTAGTATATTAGAGTAAGTTTACTTTTAAATTTACGGTTATCTTTTAGTTTTTTTGTTCGTTTAGATGCAATTAGAAAATAAGTTCCTAATACTTATTTTGGTGGGCGGTATGTTAAGGCTTTATAAGTATTTTGTTTGTAGTTGTATTATGCTAATCACAATTAATTTACTTCCTTAAACTATTCCCCACCTATAACCCCTCCATCATCCCTACCTTTAGTGCAATGACATAAAAGGGTTGGTAATTTACGAGTGGACGCCATTCGTTTATTGTGCTTGCATCTGTCTTTGGTTCGTGATTTAGTTCAGTGCATCGAGCATCAATACTTAGCATCAATTAGTGAACATTATACAGTCCATGATTATTTGATAGCAGTGCAAGTGCAATCAACAACGACAACCAGTGAAAGGTAGGTGATACATTCCTTTAAATTACCTTTTCCTTTGTGTGTGATTGTAAATGCAAAATTAACAAGGAGTTTATAAAAGAGCTCCTTGATTTAAAGTTTTATTTGATCATAGTAAAGCTAAAATAATAGTTATTAAACCTATATAGTATTAAAGAGAATCTTCTCAAGTTTTTTTTGATACCTAATAAAGTTCTATATGTGCACCATTTGTTGTCCTGACCACTTCTAAACGATAATCAGTTTCTTCCCATGTATTCAGCAGCATATCACTCGTGACGGATGCTACAGCTGCAACAATCTTCTCCCTCAAATGAGCAATATCATGGAACTTCTCGGAATAAACAATGTTTTTTACATGTTCCCAAAAAAGAAATCTAGTGGGGTCAGATCTGGGCTCCTTGGTGGTCATGCAAGCGGCCCATGTCTAGCACTCCACCAGTCAGGGAAACGTAAGTTCAACGCATCACGAAAAATCAGTCCCTTTTCTAGTTCGATATCATCTATCTGTGGAAAACGTATAGTTCAAGTATTTCACAATAAATATTCCCATTAATCGTCTTCCGTGCGAAGATGAAAGGTCCTACGATACGATCATGCATCAATCCACAGCAAACATTGACTTTGGGAGAGTCTTGCTGATGTTCTATAAATTCAAGCGGTGACTCAGACCTCCAAATTCTACAGTTGTGTCGGTTGACAGAGCCACTTGCGTGAAAAGTCGCCTTGTCTGAAAACATAACATTTTCTAGGAAGTTCTAATTTTCTTCAATCCTGTTCAAAATGTAGACTGCTAAATCGAATCTTTTCACTTTGTCATTGGGCTTGATTTCATGCAGAAGTTGAATACAAGATGTACGGATCCGTTCCACATTCTGATCAGAGACTGAAGCCTACCCGGTGGCTTAATTTGTAAGACACTACCTGTTTCCCGAAAGTGATTATACGACTACAGAATAGTTTTGTTAGTAGGTGCATCACCGCCATATTCACGTCGATAATTACGCTGAACTGTATTTAACATACAGTACAAACCGTGCGTTGGTTTAATGGTTATGGGATCACATAGCAAGTTGCCTACCAATCTAGTCACAGCCCACTTTTCCGTTCATAAATCATTGCGCTTTGTATCTACTTCCACAAAAGTATAAAAAATATATGTAACGTAGTAGGCGTAATCTGCGAAAAGTTAATAAAAATGTGGCGCAAACCTAGTGATTTTTGTAGGCGATGAAGTTGCACGAAGCTTGAATGGACGATAACGAAGGGAAAAAAGGGCCTCGAAAGGACTGACTTTCTAATGAGAAAATATAAGTAAAAATGAGCGATTTTAGAGTAGTAAGCCTGTAGCCAGGGCTTTGTGAATAATTTATAACCAGTTGTTTAGTTTTGCTACCGTAACAAAAATCGTTAAACAAATTTTCTGCTTTCCTATATAATTCTTTTAACTTTAATTAATTGGTCGTCTTTAAGCCACGCAGCAAATTCCCGACTTCCTCAAGCATTTTGTGACAAATCCCTATATTAGGAAACCAATATCCAAAATTAGTTGGCAAACATTATTATTCTTATAGTTAATGATAGATCTACAAACAACTTGAAGGCAGTGCGTGACACAGCATTAAGAATTAAGATTAATTTGGCAAACTTGCAGAGTAACTAAGTTGTGAAACAAGCAAGAATTCTGGTGTGAAAATAAGTTTCTTGTCTAACATCAAATCCATAAATAACCAAACTTTATTCGATAAAAACCAGGATCAGACAACTTCAATATAGTTTTCTAAAAATGTTGCAACTGAATAAGGAAGAATTAGAGCTTTAACTTTTTCGTAGCAGACAAAATGCTGTTTCAAATTATTTTAGATAGTTCTAATATATCAGCTCTTTTAAATTACTTACGCTTTTTGTCCAGACTCCTTCGAAGTAAAACTAGGAGTTCGTTACTTGGGAAATGGATGCGAACTTGTTGACATAATCTCAGAGGTATAATTTACATTAGAAAAGCCGGACCGCCATAAATACTCACACAGAACTTGAGATTTATAACCCTAAAAGTCACGGAGAAAATAAATGACGATTGAGTAGATTTTACAAAGTGATAAATAACCCGTTGTTGATGTCGCAATTTACTGCATATATAGTAAAACTGAATATGAACCTGAAAATTAACTGTCTAGATTAGAAGTTTTGATAACTGATATACGGTTAGAATAAAACAACTCATGTGCTAAAAAATACTAAGCAAATTCTAGAACCTTATAGCAAAAGCACATGGACAGAACCAGCCATAGTTTTGCTTACTACAATTTCTATTTGAAGATCTAAACATATTGTAGGTCTACATTTTTTAGAATTTTTCACATCGGACCGACTATTACCGAGTCACAATCCCCAAAGCCTAAAATTACTGCAAACGTGCAGATTTCGTCTTGCATTAATTTACTTAGGGTTTGTTAAGAAATCGGGATGTGTTTTTAGATTTTACCTAGAAGTGACCCTTTCCAGACACAACCCACGAAACCAGCATTTTTTTATTTATAAATATTTGATCAATAAATCTAAATTTTTAATAAAATTATACTTAGTTTTTACGGCTTTGTATAATAAGGACCGTGAGAATTATCTCCATAAAAAGTTTAAGGCATTTTCTTAAAAATAGATGTAAATAGTTTAATCATACAAGGCATAAGCTGATAAAGTAATCGAGAAAATGGAAGATTAATTGCAAATTCATTACTCCGGGATTTTCAAATTAACGGTGGAAATTAATCGTAGGTTTAAGAAAAGAACCTTTTCCTAAAGTTAATTAATAAATAGGCTTCCTGATTATATTAAAATTCATCATTGTTCGTGTTTTTAGGAACTATAAAGATTTAAATCACACAAACGTTGATTTATTTAGTTTAAGCATAAATAAAAAAGTATAAAACTTGATTAAAACAATTACTATTATACAAAGTTATTACCAAGTATCATCGGGTTTTAAAAATATATATTTCAGAAAGTATTAAAGATATAATTATAAATGACATTGTACTCGCTCGATGCTATTTTGGAGCTAGGCGCATGGTTTGTTAGTTGATTCAGTTTAAATGCAACATTAAAGTGCATGAAATATAAGAAACGAAAACAGAAATAATCACTTACCCGCAGTTAGTCAGTGTGTTCGGTTTCTTTGTCGCACGTTTGCGTGGTTAATTTTAAATTACTTTAAATTCTTAGTTGTAAATCCAATAGTAAAACTGTCATCCCTTGTTCCCTTATATCCTGTCGTAAAAATTCCTTGTGCATGTGTAAATAAGTTGAAAAAGGGGTAGTGAACAAACACTCTCTCATCGATATCGAAGCAGACAGTCGGTTTTTCGTTCGGTAACGTGAGTTTGTCAATAGTGCCGATAAACCTCTAAACCCCTAAAAAACACAGTGCTAGTGCAAAGTAACACGTACTATAATTTCGAATACAGTCCACTTGGCGTAAGAGTAAGGAACTGCAGCTTAGAAGAACAAAAAACCCGCGGAGGTAAGTCGATATACAAATTTATAAGACCCTCCGCGCTGAACACAGTGTTAAAGCTGAAAATAAAGCAATATTAAAAAAGCGAAAGAGAAAGTATTGCTTTTACTAACCACTTTACACAGACGAAACCTGAGTAGGTTTTTCACTGATTGTAAGCGATAGACTCTAACTTTATTATTACAGTTGAATTAGTTTCATCATGAAAGACAGTTGGTGTCATACTAGCAGGCGGTTAACGACGCGTAGCGGATAATCGCGAATTAATACCAAAGGATTAAAAGGCCCAAACAGACATATCGCTAGAAGGAGAAAGTTTTCAAGTTTTTGAGCATATCATTACATATGTTTGAAGAGGACTCCTCGCGGCACAATATCCAAACGATAACCCAGTTCAACCCATACATGTTCACGTTGCAATGTGTCTCAATTGATACTGTTAACAGCAGTAGAAATGCGTTCTTGGAGTTCATCCAATGTTGTTGGCAATGGTCGTACATAAAACATATCTTTATTGCACTCCCGATAAAATAGCATGGTGTAATTTCGGGAGACCTGGCAGACCATGCGAATAATACAAAATCTTGTTTCGCACATCAACTTTGAGGGAGTTCTTCGTTTAGATATCGACGCATCTCTTTATGCCGTTGAGACGGAGCTCCATCTTATTGGAAAATAAAGTTGTTAGAATCTTCTGCCACTTGGAGAAAGAACCACATAGCAAAATATCTAGGTAGGATGTACCGATCATAGTGTTTTCACGAAAGAAAAAGGGTCGGTGTACTTTTGTTTTGGATACTGCACTGAGGGTATTCTATTATTGAGAATTCCTTTCATGTTGCACAGTCATGAGGATTTTCCATACCCCATCTGCAAATGTGGTGACAGTTCACCCTTCCACTTAAATTTCGTTTCGCGCTGAATACCAGTTGGTTAGCAAATTCATCGTCCTCCATTGTTTCCTGAACGGCAGTACAAAAATGCAATACGTGGTCGTCGGGTCGTAAACTGTGCACAATCTGTAAACGGTACGATATAAATCGCAATCACTTCTTCAAAACTTTCCATACGGTTTGCTGCGGAATATCAAGTTCACAGCCTACTTTGCCATTGAACTTTTGTGAAAAACGCGCGAAACTAATTGCGTCCACAGTTTCGTCAAGAACTCGTGATCTTATGGTGCTTTTACGTTAGTAACGGAACCTGTATTCTTAAATTGTCGACACCATCGTAGAATGCTCTGGTGACCTGCAGAATCAGTTTCGTATTTTCGTTGGAATTCACGTTGCAAAGTAACAACCGATAAATATCACGCGCACTTTAACACACAAAACACTTTCTGCTGTATAGTTGTCTTTTTTTGTACTGGGGGTTTTAAGGGCTGCCCGGACGTGTATAGCAACGTTTGCAAGCGCACGTTTTAAACTTGAATATGTTCTCTCATAATATACAATTATATATGTATTACTTTCTGAACTATATATTTTTAGAACTCGACGATTCATTTGAACTAAGCCTGTGAAGACGTCAAACAGGCACTCTACCTCCTCGTCCTCCAGGTTAATTTTCATAAGGAGGCGAGGCTTTACAAGGAGCATACTCATTGTGGAGTTTGGCTCCACACGATTCCTATCTAATCTAGGTTAGCTCTACCGTTTTTTTTAACTTTTTTTACCCTCCACCCCTAAAAAATCTATAACCTCACCTCTAACATTTTCGATGTACCTTTCGACGTCTATCGACTCCGCACGATTTCTATATTCTCTACTTTCTAATTTTAACCTTGGATCACTCTCTCGAGGTACAACACTTAACCAAAATTTTACTTACTTCTTAATTTATAAACATTTTCTTAGCTCGTAAAGCATTAGGTATCCCGTTTAGGATAGATTAGACCACATTTCTCTCACTTAGGTTAGATTAGATGATATCTGTCTAAGTTAGATTTGGTTAGATGACTCCTTCTACGATTAGGTTAGGTTAAACTCGATATCGTTCAAAGTAAACTACTAGGTAGGTCGGTGACGGAGGCGCCGACCTCATCTAAAAATTTTACTTAGAACAATATCGGGGCAACGATTACTTAATTTAAAAATAAAAGGGTTTGCTGTGAATGCAATTATGTACAAAAAATTTGACATTAACCTAATATGATAAAACAAGTCTAACGGCAGAATTAATAACATTAATGGTCACGTGGTTGAGTGACAAGCACTTACAAAGAATAATGTGTAATAAGCAAATTTCTTGTTAGGGTAAAACTGGTTACTAAAGTGGCTAACCTGTTCAAAATTAACAGTTGGTAATACTAAGCGGTATGTCTGTTTCACTTAAACTCAATACATATCGAGAAAATTATATTGCAAACCCCGCCTGGTGCACTTCTTTTCTAACACATGGATTTTTCCGCCTGGTGCAAAAAAGGAGATGGCGCAAAAAATGTTGAAATTCGAATGTGAAACAAAAAATACGGAATGTAGAATGTGGAAGGTAAAATGTGAAAAGAAGTACGTGGAAGGCAATATGTAAAAAGAAAAATGTGGAAGGAAGAATGTAGAAGGAAAATTGAGGAAGTTGGACTTACGATAAACTCCTTTATGCGAAACGAAAGAGAAGTCGTCTAACCTAGCTTAGAGAGATAAAGAGACAAACGGTATTGCAGTTCTTGCATATTTTTGATTGTATTGTGTTTGGATTTTTAAAAAAAGTGTAAGTTGAATTTAGTATCGGAAGGAGTGTAAGCCGTGAAAGTATTATAGCCACACAGATTTTATTATATAATTCGAATTTCTCTGTAATAAAAAATTGTTATGCAGAAAACAAACCAAACAATAGAGAGAGGCAATAAACCATTATAAATATTTATTGTTCCGGATTGGGACCGTGCCATTTTATAAACTAAGGAAAGCAAATGAAATAAATATAAAAATGAAATAAATATAAAAATGAAATAAATATAAAAATAATAATAATAAAGATAAGAATGGTAAAATATTAAGGAGGTTAAATTGTAAAAATGAAAACTTGCTTCTGAACTAGCAGTCTCAACAGCCCATTTAAGCCAAAAGATGTCTTGTGGTAAAGTTACTTTCGCTCCTCCGTCCCTTCAATTTCCGGCTGCGATGGGAAAATCTTTCGACAGCTGTCGCTCGATTCTAATCTGCACAAAACAATATTTTTGCAGCGCTTGCATGTTTACACGTAATACTGTCGTTTTCCCCCTACCCAATCCCGACTGTGTTCGGATGTCTCTTCGACATCCTTAGGTTTCTTCTAAAATGTATATATGGCAATACATTGCTGTGCCTGCGCATTTGGAGATTTACCCCACACTTTCGTTTCCAACATATTTTAGAATTTATTCGTATTCCTTCGACACACTTCGGCTCTTGCTCTTTAGAATAGCATCGTTTCTATGTAAGTTAGTATTTGTTGGAGGTAGAAAAAGACTACATAAGTTTAGTATTAGAAAATTAAAGATCGCTTAACATAATAAATACAAACGTCTAACTAGAATAAACGAAGATAAAATTGTGGAAGTAAAAGTTTTGAATTTTATTCGAATAATTTGGCTAAGCAGAAATGACCTAATGTTTAAATTATAACTAGCAAACAGATAGGGAATCATATAGCGGATTTAATCAGCGGTCCGGATACTCGATTAGGTTAGACCTTTAGAATTAGTTTTTCTAAAAGTTATGGTACTAGAAGGCTAGATACATAAATATATATATATATATCTAGATGCTTGGAAATTGTTATATGGTGTACAATCTAATCCATTAAAAGACTATCTAATGTGTTGGAAAATGGCAAATTGGCTCCCGAAACGTATGTATGTATTCGGTATAATTTGTTAAATTACAGTATCAGTTGCCAGAATATTGTGAACGCCGGGACTGGGGCGGGCTACGCGCCGGGCCGCACTCCTGGTCGCCGACTTTGTTTGAGGACGTTCTCGACAACTTTCGGTTGATTCTAAAAAATACGTGAGAAGTAGTTTTCCATATGCGCTTGCGCTTTTTCTGATTTACCTCTCATTTTAGTTCCCCCACCCAGTCCATAATTTCGTTCGGGTGTATTCCATAATCTTCGGTTCTCACTCTATATGGTATATAAGAAGGATTTTTCGTTTTTAGGCGGCTCCGTGGTTTAGTTGGTTTGCGCGTGACTACTAAGCACAAGGTCCTGGGTTCGTTTCCCGACATGTATTGCTTTAAAAATGTTAGACTAGCATTTTTCACAAAAATAGATTATTGTTCAGATGAGAGGTAAAATGTAGGTTACGCGCGAGCGCGCGTGTGTGTGTGTGCGTGCGTGCGTGCGTGTTGTCACGTACCTTAAAGATCCCTACCTTGCTTGGAACAGCAAGGGTTCGAGAAAATTCACAATTTCTAGGTAAAAACTCTGACCAATGTAGTACCTATGCGTGGCGTATCGGCAAATCAAATGTAGGAGCGTTCTTCCTTTGTACTTTAGTATTCGACGGTAGTAGAAATAGTCAACACGAACCCTTCCAAAGTGTTTGGTATCCAGCAGCATCTTGGTGGTAGAGTAGAAGTTACAAATGAGCGGTTTGGATTGTGCCTATTGTTAGAAAATCTGAACCATAACAATTTAATTACCGATAACTATATCAAAAAAGATTAACTCAGAGTGTAACGACTTACCCAAGCCGATTACAGAATCTTTCTGCGATGATATAATGCTAGTTGTGGAATGCGAGAGAGAATTAAAAAAATATGGAAATTCCTTGTTAAGAAAGAGATATAAGCAGCTCTCAATAGTTACTCAAGTGGAGAGTTCTCAAAATTTGTATCTGCTAGACGTGGAGTAAAAGTTAAACTTCCACTCTTACTCGAATGAAAAAACAAAGTGGCTCGTGGAATAAAACAGATTATTGGAAAAGAGTGTATGGAAAGAATCAACAAAATGTACAGAAATCTAATACGTATTCAGTACAAGGTGGAGCTGGCAGATGTTCCGTTAGAAATTTCATTCAAGGAAATACCGGATAGTGGTTTATGTCGAAAAAGAGGATTACTATCTACTAGATTAGGATATACCGCAAAATTCATGTGGGTTATTTAACAGGGTGGAAATGAGCGACATTTAACGAATAATTTTAAATATATCATCCAAGGAGAATATTCAGAACACAATAACGCGTTAATAATATATATATATATATATATATATATATATATATATATATATATATATATAATATATATTTATATGTCCAGTCCGGGCTTTAGCAAGCAGATAGAGAATCAAAAAATGGATTTTATCAACTATTCAGATGTTCTATTAAAGCATATATTTAGATCTAATCTAGCTAAAAAGGCTGGTATTACGAGATTAGATGCAACGATATATAATTAATCGGTTAGATCTTGTTATACGGTATATAATTTTTATAATCTATTAAAGGGCTACTTAACTTTGATGGAAGATAGTAAATTATATTTCCGTAATGCGCTTATATATTCGGTGTAGAGTGCAAAAACGTGGAGGAAGCTGAACGAGAATATGCAAAATAGCTGCTGTCCTGTATTTAATACCATTCTACACTACGTTTATTGGGGAAACAACTTTCTAGATTGTAGTTTAAGTTACCAGACAATATCTAGCGCAGGAACAAAATAATAAATTATGTAATTTCTGCATACAGTTTTGAATGAGTACAGATTAATTGCATGGATCGAATAAGGATGGTATACTAATTAAACAGAAATGCTAAGTTAAAACCAGAGGAACGTTTTTTGCAAAGCCTGGAACGCTATTCTTGACAATTGCACAAAATGTAAAATCGATTATCTAGGACTGATTGCTACAAGAAATGTTTCTCCACAAGTTTTAAGAAAAAGAATCAATACATACAACAAACTTTTACCGTACCCCGTAAAGAAAATAGAACCAGTGTTGGCTATTCATATACTCACCATCATAGTCCTGAAACTGGTTAGACGGGTACTTCCATTCTTTCCTATTCTGAGCTAACCTACACATTTCCCTGAAATTTTCACAGTACGCATCTTTCACTATCTGTGTGCAATAGTCTACCCTTACTCCCTTTTTCTGCTTCTAGTATATAACACACTATTTTCTCATGCCCTAGTATGTATCCTATGATCCTACTTCTCCTATTTTTCCTGCTTTCCACAGATCTTTTTTACCCACCTATTTCTAGAAACCTCTTTGTTTTTAACTATGTCTATGATTTCTTCATCATATACTTGTAGCACCACATTACAAAGGCATTTATTTCTTTCACGTGTGCTTCTCCTACTGTCCAAGATTCATAGTCGTACAGTGGTTTGCTTCACTTTGTTTATATGTTTGTTATCTTCGAATATACAAATGATTTTCTTGTTAAATATAGCACGACCTATTGCTAGTATTTAAATATTTTTTGCACTTTCTCCTTTCATTATTTCTTAAAACATATCATATTTCACCGATATTCAGTGGTACGCGACGGGGTTATTCAACCTTATGACTACCAAGGTCCCCCGCCACTTATTCATTTGACGAATCAATAGCTTTCCAAGTATGCTTTTCGAACAATCACCATTTGTTGAGAATATTGCAAAACCAACCTTTGTGATTGTTTACGATAATCATCAGGTTTAAATACAACTAATTGGACTTCTCTACATTCCTGCTATAATTGTAGTACAGCCGTTTGCTTATTGTATAAGCTATGTACTATCCATCTATCCAAATAACTCATTCACGTCTTTGCGAGTGTTTCCAACACTTTTTCGCAATTTACATTGTCGAATGCTTTTCCAGATCTACAAGCCGAAAATACACACTTTCTCCATTTTTCTGTTGTTTTCTCCATTATCACCCTTAAAGCTAAAATGGCCTTTGTGTTCCTCTGTTTGGTATAAACCCAAATGAATCTTCTAGTACTTCTTCAGCCCATTTTTCTATCTGTCTTTGTGCAAATCTAGTTAATATGTTTGACACGAGTGCTGTTAAACCTATTGTTTGAAAATTTTCACATATATCCGCACCTCTCTCTTTGGCATGAGTAGGGATGGACTCGGACTCGGGTTTTCGGGTCGGCCCGACCCGGGCCCGGCCCGATTTCGGGCTCGAATTCGGGCCGGGCTGTTGACTACTTTATTCGAGCCGCGCCCGGGTCGGGCCTATCTTTTTTCGGGCCGGGCCGGGCTAAACGATACGGGCCGGCCCGAATTTTTCGGATCGAAAAACGCATGAGCAGATACTCCACTCTCCTTTCACTTCTATCTCAGTAAGTAAACGTTCTTAATTATATTTTCACGTAGTGTCTTCATGAATCTATTAATAATTAGTTTTTCGTCTTGTTTAGTGTAAAGGAGACATGATATTATAACTCACTTCTTATCCCGAATATCTTTTTCTAGTCCTATTTAATGTCCCTCATGTTATACTTTAGGCAAGTTAAAAATGCCCAGGAACATCAAAGTAGGTGATTTATTCATAATTCAAAAGTTTGCACGATTTATATTATGTACATGCATATACGTCAAATTTCAATCATGTGGCGAACGTCAACATTATCAATCGCGTGTATAGTTTAAGTATACTGCCTAAAACACCAGAGAGTTATTGCAACGTTTATTTTACCAATTTTTTAATAAAGTTTTCCCTTATTTAACAATACAGGACACCTTTATTTAATTTAAATACAGGCTTTTATTTAAGGCGTCTTACCAAATGCCTGACGTACAAACTTTCATTTAATTGTGTGCTTTCTGTATAAATATTGTAAAATTAAATGGCTTTTTGTAGTGTTGTTTCCGTAATTAAATTTACAGATATAATGTCCAAGTTTATAACACGAAAAAGATATAAAACGTCAACGCTCTAAATACGAGGATGCTGCTTTGTAATGCTTTTCCTAGAAGTAAAGTGTAAAAATCCTTTTAGAAACGGATATGCTATATGCTTGGGAAGAAGTAAAAAACAGTGTCATCCTTTTCAATGTTTAATTCCTGTTCAAGTACTTCTAGTTCCTGTCCTGAATATAAATTCCCTATGTTATTAACCACTTTCTCTACATTTTCCATAATGATGTCTACTCCCACGCGCCTCATAGTTTTGGCATAATGTTTTATATCCTTAAAAATTATTTTTAATTAGTTTGTATACCTCGTCTATCTTTCCTACTTCCATATTAGTTTGCACCTCTTTGCATTTTTCGTCAATCCGTTGTTTTTAGTTTTCCTGCATTGCAAATAATTTCCCATTTTATGGCTTTGCATTTCTGCTTCCCTGCTGCGCCTTTCTTGTATTACATTTTCTGTTATCCAATGACTGAACAGAACCTCCCACAAAACAAGATTTCAGAAACCGAATCCAACCCCTTTTTAGATGATGGTGGTCACGGACGCAATTACTTTCCCAAGTGTTTAAATTATATTGTATTTTCCACGAATTTCTTAATTATTGAAATGTGGACCATACCTATGGAGACAGTAGTCTGCCACTAACAAAGACCGGCTAACCTACTTGAGCCGAAATGGATTTTAAATACAATGGATGTCTCCAGACTACTTAAAATTACTTGTAATATTTGAACAAATCAAATTGGAAATAGTTTTCGCTATTTATAATGTTTCGTTTTGTATAACCGGCTGTCAATCAACGAAAGTATTAAGAAGGTTAAGCTTTTCAAACTGAAATTGGTTTCCTTTATTTACGCTAAAAGATACTATTACATTTTAATTTTATCAGATTCGTCAGTCTGTAACCGACCTAAACTTTAAGAGGTTTATTGTATTTGATTTACGAGGGTAGACCTTTAAAAGATGAAAGCCGCTGAAATTTAGTAGCCTGAAGCTATTTGTAAAGCTGGTCTTTTATTATAAGGGAGCCTGACTAAATATGAAATAATTTATTGGTGGAAATTTTTGTCTATACTTTATTCAAGTTACTGAATTTTTAATTAATTGATTGATTTGTTTATTCGTTAACATTACAAAATAATGTTACAACTCTTTCGCTCTTTTGTAGTAGTTTTCTACACATTGTCTTTTTCCGCATAACTATCCTCACACCCGAATTTCCTTCCTCTAAACCTGTGTCGATTACCCTAAATTCTTCTCTTCAAAAGTCCCCCGCCTCTGCCCACTAAACTTCACTAATACCTACTATATCTAATGCTAACTTATCCATTTCAATTTTCAAATTCTCTAGCTCCCTATTTGCTTCATATCTCTAACATTCCGCGCCTCGACTCGCAAGATGTTGCCGGTTCGCTTTTCTTCTTACTGAACTAGCGGATCACATCCTCCGAAATAGTGTCGTCCCGGAGATACGAATGGGGGATTATTTTAACTCCGGAATCTTTCACCCCCAAAATTATCATTTTCTGAACGATTTTAGTACGCTGTCTATTTGGAAAATAATGTGGTGGTTTCCCGTTACTTTGCACATCGAAGTAGCTTGTCTTTGAATGCCAGACCGACCTCTATGGTTCCTGCCAATCTAAGTACCGAAGTAAGTGCCCTTTTTATATACTATCGATTATGAAAAGAAAATTAGAATTGGATGAAGTAGATTTAAAAAGGAGAAAGTTAAAATACGAAACAAAGATCATTGCATTAAAGTAGCAGTATAAATATCTAGTAGAAAAAGAATGCCAGACAGACCTGCAACGGCCATAACTGGGAAAATATCCAGTGTAACACCAGTATGAAAAAGGGGATCTATCTGATATTCGGAATTATCGACCCATCTGTCTTTTAAATAATTTCGCTAAAGTTTTTGAATGTATGGTATATAGTCAGATATACGCTTCTATTAGACATCGCATTTCACCCTTCCAGCACAAATTCATTAAAAGCAGATCAACAATTACTAATTTAGGTATTTTTAAACAATTCCTATCTGAAAGTATGGATAATAGAGGCCAAATAGATGTAGCGTACACGGATTTTATAAAGCATTCGATCAAATCGACATAAACCTTCTTGTATCCAAATTTAGTAGCTTTAATTTGTACGAATCATTAGTAAATTTACTGCTCTCGTAGTTGACTGAACGTCAACAGGTAGCTAAATATAACAATTTCCACTCACGTTCGTTTAATCCAATTTCAGGGGTCCCACAGGGATCCAATCTTGTATCACTTTTATTTTTGAGCTTTATCAATGGCATAACTGATACTAATGATACCAATAGACTATTATTTGCTGATGATCTAAAAATCTGTCTAGAAATTCAGTCGCTTAATCCTCTAATGCTCAAGTGCGCCTCAAGGCGGACCACATTTAATCGCATATAACGTTACATTCAAATATTGTATAACGTTAATGCCCAACGCTGCCTATTGACTGTAAATAAGTCTTGCACCATAAAAGATATTTCGTTCGGAAAGAATATATGTGGTTCATAAATGTTAGCTCGCTGTGAGAAGTACTGCTATTAAGTATTGAGAAAGTTAAAAAATATATATCAAATAGTTTCAGCGGCAGTAACTGAAAATAAGAATTACTGGTAAGTTCAAAATCTTATTCTCTCTTAATTAAATTTATTAGCAAAGAAAAACCCTTTAGGTAAACACGTATAGCTGTCCAATAAGTTATACGGTCTGGAGGCGGACTTGGGTAGTTAAAAATAAAAAGTGTTATAAATAAAACGAGTTTACCACAGTACGTTTCTCTTTTCTTTGGGGTATTTGTACAATATATATATATATATATATATATATATATATATATATATATATATATATATTGCAAATATATGACCTATATTGAAAGTATTAAATAGCAACAATTATTTTTAGTCATGGATCGACGAAAAGTATACGATTTATCAAAATTGACTGAAGACGAAGTATATGCATTATTGGATTCGGTAAATACAGATGATTACAATACTGATGATGAAAGTAACGTGACCTCTCGCGGATGATAGTAATGCAGACCCTACTTATAATCTCATCTGCAATAAGTCCAATAATAAAGCTATGTTAGAGGGGTGAAAATGAAGAAGCAATCGAAAGCTACCTATACACGAACGATTCGGCAATAGAAAAAGCGATTGATTTTAGTGTAAATCTTAGCGCAAGAAGTATATCTAATTTGATAAAGAGTGAATATTATTCAAGGAAAGCGAAGAGATACCCGGTCGTTTTTATGAACTAAAAACGCCGTACGAATGTTTCACATATTTTCCTGATGAAGATTTAGTCACGGTCATTGCCGATCAAACAAATTTATATGCACGTCAAATAAACGTTCCTACCGAGTTCATAACATCAGTATGGGAGATAGGAAAATATCTGGGGATGCTGATTTATATGTCAATCTACCGATATCCGAATATCCCAGAATATTGGGGTGAAAATTCGTTTGAGCCTATAAGACAATCAATGTCAAGAAACAGATTTAAGGAACTTCGTCGCTACTTATCCTTCAATGACAACTGAGAAGTAGTAGCAAAGGATCATCCAAAATATGATGTAACATTCAAAGTTCGGCCACTTATAGATCACTTCAACAAACGCTTTAAATTCGTACTAATGAGCCAGCGACTATGCGTGGATGAACAAATGGGTTCCATAAAAATGGTTTCATATCTGCAACAATATATGCCTGCTAAACCACATAAGTGGGGCATGAAGTTATTTGTATTATGTGATTCATACGGATGTTAAAACTTCATACAGTTGGAGGTCAGCGATTGACAATATAGATGGCCTTATCGTATATTATTGTTGTGCTATACATATGGCGGAGCGATAAAGCCTTTTCGCTTGACCAACAGGACACTCTCTCGTATCGTTTCACCGACTCAACACCTAGTAACTATAACCGCGAGTGCATAAGTGCTGCTGCCCGACCAGGTTGCGTCGACCGGTAAACAACACCTATCTTCGCGGGAGTAAATTGGTGAACAACATTGCAAGGTAAGCAAAACATTAATTACGGTTTGACCTATGTTACTGTTTTTCGCGCCTTACCTCCAATTGCATACAATTACAGTCCATTTGCTAAGCTTTACGCTTTGGGAAACGTTCTGGAGCTGTCCCGATTTTTATACACTCCAACGTGTACCACACAAAAAGTGGTCCTTCTGAGCCTCATATCACAAAAAGTGGTCCTACTGATCAAATAAGCTTTGAATTATAGTCAAAATTAATATAATTCATTAGCGGGATCATTAAAATTTAAACTATTACATTAATTCATTTTCAAAACTATTTTCTAAAAGTGGGTTTGAATATTAAAATGCATGATTTTTATTAAAGATTTCAAACTTCAATTACTATCAACAAAACGAGTACTTTGCATTTAGCATTACAGGTGTTTAAAAACTTGTTCCAATGTATTTAAAGTTTGTAGTTCATTAACATCTTGTTACTACGCTTATCAATCAGCTGTGTAGATAACAAAATAAGTCAAAAGACTTTAACGAAACTGTTTGTTTACATTTTGTTTGTAAATATTACGTACCTAATGCACTTTATTTCTTAGAATTCTGAATTCACTTATGTTAGTTTAAGTCTGTATCAGCATTAACATTGCTTCTCCACGAGTACTGTGTTTACCTTTAAGGCTTTGCAACTGCGTTACATTTTCCATTAGTTATTTGTGTTTTCAATTTGTTACGAGTATACCTGGTACAATATGGAACCAGAACGTGAAGTTATTTTTGATTTTAAACGATTAACAAATCGCAAAGAAAGGTACTGGCGACGTTTGCAAGATTGTTATGATTTAATTTCAACGTTACCAACTAATCTTGATCAATTTAAAGCTCGTGTTAGTCAGCTGGATGACGTAAGAACAAAATTTTTAGATATCTTAGATGAATTATCGTCACTCTCGACGTTTATAAAACCTTATTTACGGATACCGTTAATCTAGAATCTACGTTCAATACTATGTACTATGACATTTTAGCTAATTCGGCGCGCTATGTCGCTCCAAACACAACGTCTAATGTAAATACTATTGATATTTCTGGAAATACCAGATCTAATGTTCATTTACCAGAAATAAAAATAGATATATTTCGAGGTGACCCCGAGAAATTCGGTGCGTTTAAATCTCTATATGACAACATTATTCATAACAATAACGCACTTAATGATTGCGAAAAATTCACATATTTGCTTTCCTATTTGGATGCGACGGCATTAAAGCTAGCACAATCTGTTCGATTTGCTCCAGAAAATTATATGGTTGTTTATAATCTCTTAGTTCAACGCTACACTAATAAACGAATAATTGCTAATCATTATTTATCCAAAATATTTTCACTAACTCAACTAAAGACGGATTCCCCAAAAGTTCTTAGTGATTTATGTGAAACCCTGCAAGCCAACGTCACAGCTCTTATCGACATGCAGCTACCTGAGTTGGCCGATTACATATTTTTATTTTTTTCCCTCGGTTTATTAGACCCGAAGTCGAGACAAGAATTCGAAAAGGAACATTTAAATCAAACATTTCCGAAATTTAACGATTTTATAAAATATTTACGCAACAAATGTTCTATCTTAGAACTGGTGAGCGGTAACAATAATACACCACCATCAAAAAATGTGTCTAGTCCACCACAAAGGGCTAACCCTCGACCATATTATACAAATTCTGTAAACAATAAGCGTGTAACAATGTCCGCACAGGAAGTTACTTCACGACGATTTAATGCAAAGCAGGCCGTTTCTAAGCCCTGTCCTGCCTGCGACGATCAGTTCCACAAATTTTACAGATGTCCAAAATTATTAGCTTTATCAACTCTAGAAAGGCAATACATGGTAAAGCAATATCATAGATGTTTTGCGTGTTTATCACCACATCCTCTTTCGACTTGTAAGTCAAAATATCAGTGCAAACGGTGCGGTAGTAAAATGCACCATACGCTACTGTGTATCGAGGCACCAATTTCATGCAGTACTCCGACTCCGCCACAAAGCACGGTAGGACACTCGTCAGGTGCCTCTAATTCGGCTGAACAATTTCCTACTCCAGTCTCTCTTGTTCATTCCTGTGCAAATGAACAGGGAACCGTTGCGCTTTTAGCCACGGCGCAGGTACGAATTTTAGCCTGTGACGGTAGTTGGCATCGCTGTCGCTTGGTTTTAGATCAAGGGTCGCATTCTAATTTCATCACATTATCTTTAGCTAACAAATTAGGTCTTAAACGCAAGAAATGTCCTTTTGAAATACGTGGAGTAGGCCAATCTCCGCTAGAAAAGGTTCATGGAATTGCTACCTGTATCGTTACATCAATATATGATCAAAACGTTTCTTTAAATTTACAGGCTGTTGTTTTATCTCGTATTACCGCAGATCTTCCGATAGCAAATTTATCTAAGCATTTAATAGACAAATTTTCGTCCCTACAATTGGCGGATCCTGAATTTCACATATCCGCTCCGGTCGATATGCTGTTAGGTGTTCAAGCTGTCTTAGATGCCACACCCAACGATTCGTTGCGTATAACAGGCAAGCCATCGGCGCTTCTTACCTCGTTTGGTTGGGTTATTATGGGTGATGTACCAGCTTTAAGTCAACCGTATTCAGGGGTTGCGTTGTACACTAGCATCTCAGAAGAACCGTCTCTTAGCGACACCATTCGTGCCTTCTGGGAAGCTGAAGAAATACCATTTACGCCGCCAATGTCGCCTGAAAACGTGGCTTGTGAAAATTATTTCAAGTCCACTACTATACGAAACGAGTTAGGCCAGTATGTGGTTCGACTACCGTTCATAGAAAACATTTCCCGAACATTAGGTTCAACACGAGAATTAGCTACCAATCGCTTTCTAAAACTAGAAGCTCGATTTGCACGCGACAAAAACTTTTATAAATTATATTCAGAAAATATTGCTAATTATATATCGCAGGGACAACTCACTCCCGCTGTGAAACAGTTCTTATATATCATGACTCACCACGGCGTGGTTAAAATAAGCCCTCTAGTACTCAAGTTCGAGTCGTGTTTAGTCCTGCCGATAGGGATATTAATGGTACAAGTCTCAATGATATTCTTTACCGGGCCCCAAATTACAATCTGATATTGGTCTTGTAATAACAAGATTTCGAATACCTCAAGTCGCACTCACTTGCGATATTCGACAAATGTTTAGATCTATAGTCGTTCACCCAGAAGATAGAAAATTTTTACATATTTTTTGGAGGTTTCACCCTTGTGAACCTTTAACGGAATATGAACATACCCGCGTTATTTTTGGCGCTAGCTGTAGCCCTTTCCTTGCCCTTCGTGTTCTACAGCAATTGGTAGAAGACGAGGGTCACTGTACCCCAGGCTTCCTGAGCCTTAGATCATCAACTTACATTGATGATATTTTGACTGGGTCCGATTCTGTAGAAGAAACTCTCCTTCTAAAAAATGAATTGATCAATTTACTAAAACTAGGTAACTTTGACTTAGGAAAATGGGGAAGTTCACACACTTCAGTTATTGATAAGTCGGAGACGGACTTTCTAAATCTACCGAACTCTAATCCTACTTTGACAACACGTGATGTTCTGGGTCTCTGTTGGGATATGGGTTCCGATACATTTAGATGTAAAGTTCCAAATATTGCAGACGGGTTTAAAGCCGTACAATACGCACTCGTCTCTACTGTTGATGTGAAACAATACTTGGTAGTACTACAAAGGTCCTCGAACTTGCTAAAAGTTCAACGAATTTTTGCGTACGTTAAAAGGTTTACGTTTAACTGCCTTGCACGCAAACGTAATCTTGCAAGAACTACTGGTCCGTTAAATGCCTCTGAGTATCGTAGCGCTCTCACATTTGCCATTAGAATTACTCAGTACGAGCACATCTACGACGATATCGTCTTACTAGAAAAAGGGCAACCTAGCACAAAAATGTACCGTCCGTTGTCACCTTTTCTCTCTCCCACGGGATTAGTCATGGTGGGGGGCCGTTTGCGCCATTCCAGCCTTTCCATAACTAGCAAACATCCCTACCTTATCCCAAAAAACAGCAGGTTAGCTGTATTAATATGTGATTACTATCACATATATTCAGGTCATGGGGTCCGCGACTAACTCAATCATTAGTTACCCGTACATTTTGGATTCCTTGTATCCGTCAATTAATTCGAAGTAGAATATTTCGCTGCCTGACTTGCTATCGCTTCCAAGGGGAGCCTATTCAGCCTCCTATGGCAGATCTTCCGCTTTATCGCCTCGAACCCGGAAGATGCTTTACGCATACCGGTTTGGATTTTGCCGGTCCTTTTATAATCAAGCTATCCTCGTTGCGATCGACAAAATTTCAAAAGGCATATATTGCCCTCTTCATTTGTATAGTGTCACGTGCCATACATATGGAAGTTGTCACAGCTTTAACATCGGAAGCCTGCCTTGCTGCATTAGATAGATTTATAGCCAGACGCGGGTTACCCACGAACATATACTCCGATCAGGGCCGAAATTTTCGTGGGGCGGCTAGAGACATGTTAGAAATATATAAACATTTTGATCAAGGTAACCCCGTCATTGCGCACTACTTATCCTCTAGGGGTATTGATTGGTGTTTCAACCCTCCCTATGCACCACATTTTGGGGGGCTTTGGGAAGCCGGCGTCAAAAGCGCTAAATTTCACTTGAAACGAATAGTGGGTAGAACGACACTTTCTCTGGAGGAATTTAGCACAGTTGTGACCCGCATAGAAGGAATCTTAAATTCCCGTCCATTTTGCGCACTTACAACGTCACCTAACGAAGGCACGGATGCCTTGACTCCGGGCCATTTTCTAACTGGTGGGCCTTTAATTACGCGGTGTGAAGTGGACCTACAAAAAGTTCCTGCGAATCGGCTTAGTCGTTGGCAAATGTCCCAACAACTTGTACAGAGCTTTTGGAAGTGCTGGTCCATAGGCTACTTGCACAGCTTACAGCAAAGGCCTAAGTGGAACACCCCTTCCAAAACCATAGAAGAAGGGAATCTAGTACTTTTTACTCCGATTCACCCCGGCGTATTGGCCTTTGGCGAGAGTGGCGAAGCTTTTACCGGGTAAAGATGGTGTAACAAGAGTTGTAAAGCTAAAAACACCCACAGGCGAAGCGGTCCGCCCAATTAACAAGGTGGTACCACTTCCTCCACCATAAGTAATTCAGCATTCTAACATGCAATTTTTATTTTTTTTCTTCTTTCTCTACAAATTATGTTTTATTTTATATTTTAATGCAGGAAAAAAATGCAGAGTACTCGATTAATTTATACATACTTAAACATTTTTTTAAAATATCTATTTTCATTTTTTCTCCCATTCATTTCACGGTATACAACAAAATTTACCATTTTGGGTGGGGGGTATGTTAAAACTTCATACAGTTGGAGGTCAGCGATTGACAATATAGATGGCCTTATCGTATATTATTGTTGTGCTATACATATGGCGGAGCGATAAAGCCTTTTCGCTTGACCAACAGGACACTCTCTCGTATCGTTTCACCGACTCAACACCTAGTAACTATAACCGCGAGTGCATAAGTGCTGCTGCCCGACCAGGTTGCGTCGACCGGTAAACAACACCTATCTTCGCGGGAGTAAATTGGTGAACAACATTGCAAGGTAAGCAAAACATTAATTACGGTTTGACCTATGTTACTGTTTTTCGCACCTTACCTCCAATTGCATAGAATTACAGTCCATTTGCTAAGCTTTACGCTTTGGGAAACGTTCTGGAGCTGTCCCGATTTTTATACACTCCAACGTGTACCACACACGGATATTCATATGATTTCGAGGTATCTACTGCTGCAGGTGATACTGTTATAGCAGATGGAGCACCAGATCTGGGTGCAGCAGCAAATGTGGTGTCAAGAATGTCACAGATAATTTCTATCCACAAGAACCATATTATTTACTGTGCATATTTTTATAGTGTAACAATTTTTTTGACGATTATGAAAGCTTATAAATTTAATCATAAAATACGCTGCACTATTTATTTAAATAAACAATTAATTTTTTGCAATATTAATAAATGTTCAGATCAGTACAGTATAGCCCAATCACCAGGTGTATATTAATTAATAATAATAGTATAGGCTCTATTCGTAAACGTTGGTTGTTTGAATAACATTCCAAATATCAGGTAATTCCTATGCCTCGTGCGCATCCCGTCGACTAAGGTCAGTCAAGCTCGAGCTTTCACTCTGGTGACACGCACCGTGGCTCGGAATTTAGTTCGAGCGAGTGACTTGCGAAACGCCACAGGCATGGCAATGTAATCAGGTGCTGAAAAGCACTTGTCTTTTATTCTGTTTCTAATAATGGTAATCAAACTAAATTATTATTTTGGTAGACTAAATGATCTTATTGTAGCAATCAAGAAATTATCGATTTTTTTAAGCTCACGAACTTACATATTATTAATTTTTAATCTCACTCAAATTACAGATTTTTAATATCAAGAATATATAAATTATTAATTTTTAATTTCAAAAATCCATGATTGATAAGGTTACAAATTTACAGTTCAGATATCATGTCTAAATTTCCGAGTTTACCGATAAATAATCTTGTTTTAATATAAATTGCAGGAGTCGAAAATGGTGTACTTTGATTAGCCAAACATATGGATGGAGTTTTTCTTTCGATTTACTTCAGTAAATTGTACAACTACTTGATGTTATGGTTCCCTATAATGGTCCAATAGTACGCAGTTATGCATTTAATTCGCAAATAGTCCAGAAGAAGAAGATTTATCTTACGCTTTGTAAGCGTAGATATCGAAAGTCCGATGACGTCACTTTTTTGTCGAAGAATTGCAGTCTAACACACGTGGTTTCGACAAGGTATTTGTTTCAATAAAGTTCAAAATACCAGTTGCCAAGGTAAGCGTTTTTCTAACAACTAAACCTGACAACAGCTGTTCGTATAACTTGACAGCGTGACGAATAATTGAAAATAACATTGTAGAATTTTACGACTTTTGTTTTACGAAGTAATTATGAAAGTAATTTTATTTATCTTTGAATATTTAACACATATTTGTAAACCTAGGTAACAGATCTGTGTATTTTGGGTAATTAATTGAAAAAGCTGCGTCTAAAGCTAAATTTAATTAAAGACATCATATAATTCGATTGAACAACCGTTTTATTTTGGACAAGTGAGTCCAAAGGTAGGGTTAATTGAGTTAAAAGGTAAAATCAGGTATATACCCCTTTTATAAAAATAAGTATTTTGCTGTGACTTGATAAAGAAGTACTAAGCAGCGCTTTCAAGAAGTTTAACATCTAAATTTCCCTTTATAATAATGTTCAAATTATTGGTATTAATAGCAAGGGTGCATCCCTTGCGTCCATTGTTATTATATTAACACTATTTTTTTACAGCTCCTACTTTAGCAGTAAAAACGATTTTTCCCTCTAAGGATTTCCAAGTTCTCCATTAGAGCAAATCAGTGTTTAAAAATTGTAGGACTTGGTGGCGCCCCCTTTGCACTCCCTATTTAGTATTTTAGAGTCAGTCAAGTAGATAATGTTTTTGCTGTAAAACCCACAACCACTCGATCGAAATAACTGGCTTTTGTAAAATTAATTTGAAATAGTTTTACGGTAAGCCAAGTGAAAAGTAGGTACCAAATTGTTTCAATACGACATTGCCTTTGATGGTTTACTTATACAGCAGGAGGATATTTTCCTTAAGAACGATACGTGTCAATCGTCTTCCTAACTGCAAATTATCTACTGATAAGAAGGTTCAGAAAGAACAACGTGGATTTACAGAAGAATATGTTGGTTCATGCCATGGCGTAGATGTGTCGACCATCCCGTGGAAAGATAATAAATGTGTACGATTAGCGTCAACTTGTGTAGTAATTCGACCATTCAAGATGGGTAGTGTAGTACCCGTTAGCGCACCAAAAACGTCACGATTTGGTTGAGCACAAAAGCAGAGAATCCGGGGGGACTGTCCAACAATAATACACGAATATAATGCACACATGGGTGGTGTAGATCTAATAAATGGACTGCTAGGTCACTATCATATCTGTATGAAAAAAAAAATGGACAAGTCGATTATTACATCACCTAATAGATATGGTCATAGTAAATTCTTATTTGTTGTGTAAAAGTATAAATCGAAGACAATCCAATACGCTAAACATACAACTACCTATATTTAGAAGACAAGTTGCGGCTATGCTATGCAAAATAGAAAACTGTGCTGCAAGTAGAAAAAGAGTTGGACGTGCAAGAGGCTCAACGCTACCTATCAAAAAGCAGCCCAAGAAAACTTATTTACCCACCGACGATACCCGTTTTGACGACTTCAATCACTGTCCTAAATGGTTTGATCGTTCAGGCAAGCGGTACTGTAAATCAGGCTGCTCCGTGGCGTAGTGGTATGTGTATGACTAATACGCCCAAGGTCCCGGGTTCAAATCCCGACACGGTCCGCTTGAAAAACGTTAGGCTAGCATTTTTCACAAAAATATACCCTCGTTCGGATGAGAGGTAAAATGGAGGTCCCATGTGTGGGTGTTGTCACGCACGTTAAAGATCCCTACCTTGCTTGGAACAGCAAGGGTTCGGCAAAATTCCAAATTTTCCAGGTAAAAAAAAACTCGCTTCCCGGCCAATGTAGTACCTTCGGGTGGAACATTGGAAAATCACATGTAAGGTAATGTAAATTACCTGTATGTAAGTCCGAAACTCAATGTACATGCTCTAAATGTAAAATACATATATGTAGCACACCTGCAAAAAAATTACTTCGCCAAGTTTCACTCAACAATAATAATGTAGATTAAGAATATACAACAATATTTGTTTAAAATTATTAAATAAACAATTATATAAAATCCTTTTTTGATTTAATTTAACATCGTTCCATTCTCGTAGAGCACTGGTTGCTACTAAATTTTTGTTTAACAATTTGCATAGTAAGTTAGATTGTCCTTCCCTTTTGATGAAGCTTCAATTTTTAGTTCCACGAGTAAACCCCAGGCGTCATATTACTTTTTATATACCACCACATAAAACTAATATATTATTCAACTCCCCAATATCGGTTATGTGCGTCGATTTAATACGATTGCTAGTCAATGCAATATCCATCCAAACACTTTAGGGCTATATTATTTTCGAAAATGCGTCTTAATTAACTATTGTTTATAACTTTTTATACTAACATGCGCACTTATATAATTCTATGATTTTGATTTGTGTGTATACGTAACTTGACATATTTTTGTTTGATTCTAATATTTATGTAAATTACCTGTAATTGGGGTAAAACGTTGGTAATGATTGTAAAATAAATATTTCGTATGGAATAATTGATACTTAATTTTTGTTATATTAGCAATGTATTCATTTTAATTCTGCAGAAAAGTAATTTTTATATCAGGCACGATTATTTTCAGATTCGAAATTCGGCTATGCATATGGTTATGATTTAAATTTAGAAGTCGGCGGTAATTTTCTACATGGTACCAAACTGCGTGCCGTATTTCATTATTAGCAATTTTAGGTACTAGAGTCTTTCAAACTTTTTGTGGTTAGTGAATTTCGCTAAGAATATTCGTTGTCCTAGTTTCAAATGTTTTGTAGCTATGTGATTAATGATGAAGAGCAAAATTATTTGGAAATACCAGATCGTATTATCAAAGTATTGGAAATATGTACAAAATATTTATTTAATGAGAGCTATACGAGACCTCGTTATGTTTTAAAAGTGTTACACAAAAACGTATGCGCTTGTGTTGTGGTTAATTCCGTGTTGTTTGTAGATTATGAACACAGGTGTTTGAAACTAGTTCGAATTATAGAAACCATTACTTACAGTAATAAAAAATGCAGAGTACGAAACTTCTAAAATATTGAATTAACTAGTACATTTATGAATTAATTTAATTCTTGTTTATATTATCCTCATGTGGCTCTAGAAAAGGTGCTTAAGCGTTATAAATAGATTATCCCGTTACACATATTAATATGAAATACTTATTATTACTTGCTGAATTTCCTTAAATTAATTTTTCGAAGTTTATGTTGAAATACCTAACGATGTTGAGAACATGTCAATTTAATTTAGGGAAGAACTTCCAAATTTATTTAGTTTGATTTAATTTGGAATTATTTGTAACATGCCTTTTTGCCTATATTTTAGCATGTTACATTGTGCTTGGCACTATTAGCATATAAATGCTTATATCTACATTTAAATATAATATTACTCTCTTTGTTATATAATATATTTTCTATAAGAATTTATCTCGCACAATCCTGGATTATTAGTTTTAATCCACAAGTTCCTAATTTGTTACATAGTACAAATAATTATGTCTATATGAAATTTTCGTATTGGTTATTTCTGAAGTGTTTATTCCAAAAGCGCAACTGGTGTGGTTCTAAATTCTGTATTATTGAGAATAATCGCGAGAGATCGTCCATCCCGAAGATGGCCGAAAATAATTTATTTGAAGTGTCAAATTTTCATTTCTCTTTTGATATCTGATTGCTTATCTGGCACTGTTGGCCATTTTTGATTTGAACTTCTACCTTGCCTCATGTGCTTACCTGGTATGTAAATTTTCTAATCATAAATCCTAAATTAACATTTAAATATAATTTTAGATGTTTAGTATGAAGGATAAAGAAGTTGTTTATTCGTTTAACCCATCAAATAATTATACATATGGTAAGTTATTAATGGATTAATTTTTCTTTGTACCTCGTGTTAAATTTTCACTTTTGTAACACAACTGAATTTTTTAGGGTGCTCCGGTTACCTATTTTCTGATTACCTGTGTTTTGGTTACCAATGTTACGGCGACTTATTCTCTCATTCAGATTTCTACATGGAAAAGTTGCTCCTGCATTCGCACAACCACATGATGTAAAATAAATACTCTCATCACAAGAATTTTATATTTCGTTTCCTTCTACTTTACATATTGCCGCTTAGTTATTATCTTATTAAAAAATATCTACAAGTTTAATTTATGAAACAGAAGCCTGTTAAAGACAACATTTGAAGTCGACCACATGCTGTTTTGTACCTACACTAGGAGATCCACCAATGCAGGATGTCTCCAGTTTCCTGGATATAAAGGATTCCTATAAATTAAGTAACTCTTAGTATTAGTTCAGTTACTGATACTACAAGTATGAGATTAAAACTTTTACCTTATCGTTTTTCTGTTAAAATAAAGAGGCCTAACCTCTATTTAAATTTATCTTTGTCATTACAAATATTTTGTTTTGATTATTAATTACATTTTACTTATCTTAAATGATTTCAAATAAAATTCTCTAATACATAACCTAAAAATATGTAAACATTCGGAACTTCATGAAGCTTCTTATGGTAAAAAAGGTTTATTTCTTGAACTTTCATTTCATGTGCATTTGTTACATGACAGTATTACAATTATGATCACTTTTTGATTTACTCTCGCATTAAGTTAAATTTTGAGTTTTTAAACAGAGATTATTTATTTTGATTTCTCTATAGAAATTTTCTCGTGTACATTTATTAAATATATGAATTATATCATATTAAAATATATATAGCGATGGCTACAATGTTAATGACACAAGCGTATATCTTATACATGCCTTTGGAATTGTAATAACTGAGTATTAATACTCATATTTAGTCAAATTTCTCTTATCGTGTTTTAACTTTTGTTTCTCTAAGTTATTTTACAGTTGTGTAAACAAGTGTCTTGATATTTAAATTTTGACATTAAGATATTCTCTAAACATTCCTCTTACCCTGTGATTTCAAATCTCTTGCAGCCTCCGCAACCTTAAAGGTCGATGCAAGCTGTGCCAAAGTATTTCTTATACTTCGTCGTGCAATTACTCTTTTTATAACATCGAGAAAAGAGTAAGGTGCAAATTATTCTGTTGTCTTTCAGCTTTAACGTTGTAAACATGTTTTTATCTGGAATAATAGAAAATATGTACTACTATAGTTTTTGTCTGAATTATAAAGGATAGCAAGTTTATCCTGACTATAAGTTTGAAAGATCGATATAAATAATGAAAATAATCCAATAGAAGTGGTAATATTTGCACAGAAAAAAACAATTTGTTCTAGAAATGTTATTGAAAAATTTTATCTAAGATTATGGAATTCGAATTGGTGTTTATTAATTAGCAGAGTCTATTTTTTATGGGTATTTCGTGTGAAAATTTTCTTTTCCGGAGCAGCCAAAAAACTTTTTGATGACAATACTCACACCAACAAAATAGAAAATTATTGGTACCTATGTTAGATTAAGGTATATCTCTCAGGATTCCTTTATGGGTTTCTACTTTCCTTTCCCTTTAAAAATACCGGGTATTAATAATATAAAGGGGTTGCGCATATTCTCTCTGCCATCTATTGTGTATGTTTACTCCGTTTTCTCGGGCTTCCCAGAATTGATACCCAGCTAGAACGAGGTTTGCTTTATCATTTAGCCACTTGTTAACCAACCTTGCCATGGGACTGCATTTATCTACAAGAAATCTCGAGAAAAACCTCATTTTCTTGTAGTGGCAACACTATAGTGTGAATATAATGATCGTTATAATATGGAGGAGAGCAATTTCCTTCACTAGATAGTGATGCAATATAAAAAATAGAGTAAAAATGGTGGAAAACTAGTACTAAAGTAATGATGCAAAAAATATATTGGAATGTAATAAGGCGGCAGTTAATGTATAAGTGCATACAAAAAGTCAACAAAAAATAACTTGCCATATTATGCTGAGCGATAATCTTCTCGGCACACACTAATCGAAAATTAAAATATGCAGTGAAGTTACTGTTTATTAAAGCGATAAACTTAATAGTCAATTTTATAACATATACAGGTTTTGTTTCCGATCGCAGTTATTTTTCGAATGCATTTGCTAGTCACACATGATCACAAGGCGTTAGATGTTGTTGATCTTGTTGTGTCCATTGCGCACTAGCACTATTTGTTTAAAAGAGCAATACTGGAAATTTGGTGCCAACCATATATATATATATATATATATATATATATATAAATATATATAAATATATATATATAAAATAATATAGATAATCAAAGGTATTTGTATATTGATCTCCCATTCATATATAGAAAACCTTGTATTTCAAGTGCTGTCAAATTCTTGTCTATTATGTGATTCCTACAAGAATCCTTTTTAACATTAACGCTCTAAAAATCAACTATTTGTATGCTATTATCCTCTATTGCCAGTCAAACATTTTTCAAGTAGCTTGAAGTACAAATATTCATTAATTACATCTTATATAGGTTACGTATCGTAGATACATATTAAAAGTAGGATATTTTAAGATTTTTACCATATGAAGTACTATCGTTGAACTTTACGGTTGTGTAATTATTTTGATGAGACTATGGCCCCGTATCTCGTTGCTTGACCAATAATTTTATGCATATGTGGACTGTATGTACTTCGTATACTTATTGTGTTGATCAAAGAACGACTATTAGCCCTGTAATGACTCCAAATTTGTCAATTTGAAGGAAAAAATACTGACTGCGCAAAAACTTTGTAAATAGACTAGTTTTAGGGTACTACTCAACATATTAAGAATCCCCACGTGTAGACGCTACGTGCGAGCAGGGGAAGGGTCCAAAAGTCCAAAAAATTAGTTTTTCGCAAATAACTCGAAAAATATCAACTTTACGGAAATTTATATAGATATCAAAATTATAGCTTACAAAATCCCCCACAATTTCGTCAAGTCTGTACGACCAAATGGAGCAAAGATATAATTTTTTAAACATCGGTAGTTTTGCGACGCAACAAAATTGCGTACGCGCATCGCGAATTTTTCGCTAATATCTCGAATATGGACTCTCGAATCGAGAAATGTTTTAAATCAAAGTTCTACAGAAATCTAATTACGAACAATTTCGTTTTTTATTCATTTCTGTACGGCCCAAATTCGCCGAGTTATTAATTAAATGTTTTTTATGTAGATACTGGATGTTTTACATGTTAATATCAGCATTAATTCTTAAAGTGTAGGTCGTACATATACAGTCTAATATGAATTCTCGAACTGAAAAATGTTCGAAATAAAAGTTTTATAGAATGTTATTACGAAATTAGTTGTTAGTCTTCTTCTTCTTCTTCATTTGCACTATTTGAATAGTTTTCATCAGATTTGGAATCGCTCATTTCGTCAGATACGAACATATTTACACAATCGTTCTGATTGCAATTAGCACAGATGTCAGAACATCTTAACCCTGTCTTTTTGCAGCAACATGACCCGATGCAATTCGATTTGCATTTACATGCTATTAATTTAAGAAGCTCCTTGGGTGCAGGAGGATCAGTTCTGAGAACATGCTGAAGGTGATGTACCCATCATTTTTTTCCAGCCCCGTGATTGCGGATGTTTACTGTTGGCCAGCCACGTTTAAACTTGATGGTAAGTTCTAAACGAGTGCTGGGCAGCAGCATTTGACGTTGGCGGCAGTACAGGCAAACGCAATGTCTTCTTTGTTGCTGATTTTCTGTATGCATCGTATCGAAGAGTATCCAGAGTTGAATTATTAGGATTCTTCGATCCGTATAAATACAGAAATAATAATTCCCCTGCGTTCTTTACGTCCGTAGCACTGGATGTTGCAGACATGAAAATATCGACGATTGTTTGCAATTTTTCTTTTTTAAATAAATTAAAAACCGAAATTTTGTCTTTTTGAAAAATTACAGACGTCGTACCACATCCGCAGAAGGCATGAACTACTAAAATTGAAGCTTGCAAATTTTGTGTGCTTTGCAATTGCTGTGAAGAGAAGGTTTGTTTCAAACTTGATCCTCTGCCTGGCTTCAAAAATATATATTCCTATCAGATGGCGTCAATGCCGTCAGCAGCACAAGAACGTCCGTATCTTCTCCTACTACGATGGTGGAGTGCATTTCTGAAGATCTTATCGCAGTTTGAATGATAAGAACGATGGCGTCGCTGGTCGCTTGTTCTACACGAAATCCGTCCATTTCAAACGACTTCTTAAGCAGAGCTATTAGTTTCGATTTATTACCGTTGTGACGTGGAAATGTATCTTGAGCAGTTGTTGCAATCATGTGCTGTTGAAACATTATTTCAGGACAAGCGTGTTTTCCATCTCTTCTTACTTGTTCAATTCTTTTTGTGCTATTGGAAATGTCATCGTAGCCATCGAAAACTACGATGCAGTGTTTTCCATAATACTGTTTAACATGATTAACATACATAGCACAAAGATTTTTGTACGTTGTATTGATAGTCCATACAACACGATGCATCAGGAAACTTCCGCCTATGACACGCAGGTGATCAATGTTTGGAAATTTATCGCTGAACTCTTGAAACACTTTCATTAACGTAGATTTTGTGTTTTTGCGCATACCACTTTCGCAAAATAATGAAAATGGATACGCAGTTAACTCGTACTTTAAAAATTCATGTAAATTCTCTTCAGATTTTTTTGCGACTCTAATTCGATGAAACAGCATCAATGGATCCTCCGATACTTGATCATTGTGCACTTTAACAGAACAATTTTTCGAAACTAACGATAAAGCTCCGTTCTTACGCTTCATTATTACAATATTTCAATGGCTTGTTCTGGAGTTCTTCAATGAGAAGTTTGCCAATTTCAAGTGCTCGAAAACAGTTTATCGACGATTCCTCTCCCTGTACTCCAGTACTCAATGACAAAATTACATCAGTGGTTGGAAAGGGATTGTGAATACGCAGCCACTTGATAAGTTTTTGAACGTCTTCACTTTTTCGCTCGATTTGACTGTCACGAGTTTCGACGCGCTGTTCACTCGATGAAAACTGGGTTTCGCTGTACATCTCCACAGCTTCACAAATATTATGCAAAATCGGCATTGTCACGGTGAATGACGACAAGAAATTATCCGCGATGCCTATGCCTATGCCTTTAAGCTTAAAATCTCTGTTTAGCGTATGTTCGATCATTTGATCAGACCATGTTCCTGACCAAAATTTGTCATTTCTTCGGAATATAAATTTTGCACCTTTCGTAAAGTTAGCATATTCGTTGACATCCATTTTTTTCTCCAAATCAGCCATATCTTGTAAATAGATATGACATGATTTAGCATAGAAAAATGTCCGCTAGAATGGAAGTAAGGGAGCATATACCGAACAGCCAACAAATGGTTCGACCAGTTTCCTTCTCTCCCCGACTCAATAAATAACTTGAGTATGGTCACCATATGAAAATATTCAACCCATAATTGAGCAGTGCCGGCCATTACTTTCCAACTTAAGAAATTCACTTTCAAGTTTTACAGAAAGGTCTTATAAAACAGAGTTTTCATTTATTTCACTCATCATTGGAGGAAAATGCTGCAGCAACAAAAACACAGTTTCACGTTCTTGATAAGTCATAGGCAATTTTTCCAGAATTATATTCGACAAAGCTAATTGAACAAGCGAATGCCCTCGTATTGCTCGTGCATAAACATGACCAGCAAGTAATGTGTCAGCCGAATTCCGAGCGAAGATAAAACTGAGAAGTTGTTAAAGGCCACTGCCTGCTATTATATAGCCTATACATCCTAAAAAAGATAAGAGTGTAAAATTCACCTAGTCGTATAACGATGTTACCTAAAATGGAGTTTTCATCAGAACAAGCTACTATACCTTTCGCCTTCATGTACAATGGCTGGTCGAACGTGACAGATATCGTTTTCAATTGGATTGCTTTTACTTTTTCGATAGCCATCTGCAGCGATGTATAGATTGTGTTGTAATCGCTGGGCGCAGCATTGACAAAGGGCAAAAATATTACCTACTCAAATCTTGCAGAATTATTGATTTCAATCAAGCATTTGTTTTCTGATTGAAGATTTGCAATTGCAAAACGCCACTTTTCTTTAAATGGTCAGATTTATTTAAAATTGGTTGCTTCACTATCTGATCAGGACAGTTAATCATGCCAGAAAATGGAGTAACGCATTGTATGCCGCCCATACTATGAAAGGTATGCAGCCCGTCGATTTTACCGACATTAAAATCTGTATTATCGAATACAAACTGACAGTGCGTGTGTGGTCGGATTTCGTATTTGGTTGCTTGTAAAACTGATGGTTTCAATACTCTTACATCATTGTAAGAGGCGCAAAGACCAAGTTTAGATAAAATGTTAATGATTGTTTTGCAACAAATTTTTTTTATACAGATATGAAGCCATGTCCAGTTGAAAAGTTGATATAAAAGTGTTAGGTCTAACAGCACATATTATGGAATAAGCAATTGCAGTGCATTTTTTTTTTATAACATTCTGAATACTTTTTATCTTTCATCACAATATGCTCCAGTAAGGTTGGTCAAAGATGCTGGTATACAAGTGTCGACATCATTCAAAAACTGCGTATTTGCTGGATATGATGTTATGTCGCAATACTGTCGACGAATATCGGCTCTTATAATTTCAACAGCTTTGTGTACTATTCTAATTTTTTCACTGCTGTCATCTAACGGCCGTTCTTCATACCATGATGAGCTAATTATATCATGCGCGACTTTTATAAAACAGACCATGCATTTACATTTCGAATGCTCCACCCGAAGGTACTACATTGGCCAGGAGGCGAGTTTCTTGTTGCCTAGAAATTTAGAATTTTGCCGAACCCTTGCCGTCCCAGACAAGGTAGGGATCTTTAACGTACGTGACAACACTCACACACGGGACCTCCATTTAACCTCTCATCCGAACGAGGGCGTAATTTTTGTGAAAAATGCTTACCTGCCACGTGTCGGTATTCGAACCCAGGACCTTGAGATCCGCAGTCCTACGCTTACTACATTGATCCACGGCGACGCCGCCTGTAAAACAGACCGTGGGATTTTTCTTTGAAACATGCGTTATAGTTATTTCAGTCCCAAATTCTTCTAACAGTCCGTGCTGTAAGGTCTTCCACGATGGTGCGTCGAATCCTGCCTCCGCTATGACTTTATAAAGTTGTTCCGCGGAAAATTGACATTCTTCTGATTGGCATAAGTAATGAAAAATAGTTTGTAATGCTGATGCAACATTGTTTGATGGTGGCCTTCCCACTTTGTTTGGCTTCGATATTTACTGGAAAGATTTGTAGCAATCTAGGTGGTATATAGCACCACTTTCCACTACATTTGTAGTTGATGCTAAGCGTTCAAGCACCTGTTAGTAACCTATTTGATCGTTACGCTCCCGAGATTTTGTTTTGATTACTTCGGCAGTTCTATCTTTTCGTACCGTACTTACTATTCGCCGTAATTCATTTCGGAGCGTAGTTTGCTCCGCATAAAATGCTTCGTCGATTACGTCATTACAGAACAAACAATTTCTTGCAGTCAAACGAAGATCTCGTTTTCTTTGTGCCAGATGTTGAAGCTTCATTCGAATTTTCTCGTTTTAACGAAGCATATATGCTGCTTCTGCGGGTATAATTTTTACGGCTTTCGGCATGAATAAATATTAAAGATGATGCAGATATAATACTGTGTTTTCCGTCTTTCAACAATCGACTCACTTCGATTAAACTGTTTAATCCTTTCTTAGATGTATTGATTAAAGTTCCTGCTATTTTACCTTGTTCGCGGATAAAGCATTGTTTGTCGTTGTTCATTGTTAGGCAAAATAAATAGGAGCAAGTATTATGAAGCAGCAATGTCAATGTATACCGATCTATGAAAACAATTACCTATTACAATATGTTTTAATATTACATTTCAATTTAGTACAATAGATTTCACGTAATTTATATGCCGTTTGAATCAACATTCTTAGACGTTTAACTACGAAATTTATTCATACAAATTAATAGACAATATTATTAACAATTAATATTTAATTGGATTGATGGGGTGTTAATGAGGAGTGATATAAATATGCTAATTACAGGGAAGGACCAATTGCTTTTTTGTAGCAATACCGATTGGCGGTGGAGCGGTTATGTAATAACTAAAAACAACTACACCAAACTACTGAATAAAGGGTATAAATACCTTAAAGCCTGTGCCGCTGTAGGCAATAAACGTTCACACACAAAAGCTTTTAACGGACAACCAAAAACACGCACGATTGGGTGTCGATGTCGCTTTCAAAAAGCTCTCACACAACCGTCTTCTGCAAGGGTTCGAATGCGACTGTTCTCACGCACTTTCACTGTCGGTATATAATGTTTCACTGAAAACTGTAGGATGCACGCACAAAGTATTTATTGTCACCAATTCCAATAAATGTTCGATGATGACGTAACATTAATATTTAATTAATATTTAATATTTGTTAACAGTAAAGATATTTCTTAATAGTAAATATACCTTATTTAACTCAAAGAAACTTTTTTGTCAGTGTCATTTTTACAACATATCCTACATGAACAATAATAAAAATAAAATACTCACATTTTATTAACCAGTTGCTATTTTGTTGCGTCGGACCCTTCGACGCAAATAGACACAATAAGACGCATAGTTAGCATAGAAATGAGCAATTCATGCATTAGGTAAATAGCGAATTTTTAACACCCAGTAGATAGAATTTTAGTAAATTTAGGTAATGCAAATAACGATATTTTTCAGTGGAAGCACGCGTATTTATAAGTAAGCATAATAAATGTAATTAAACACGCATTCAAGAGAATTCCAATCAGTTATGATAATTCGGAGATAAAAGATAAAGCTTAAAGAAGAGTAGTGTAAGTGCGTACAGACAATTAACAATTTTTGATAAAATTAAAAATGCGTAAATAAATAAGCTTATATGAAAATTGAAAGTCGAATTACATCAGATATTTGTGTATAATATGGAAAAGCGATAATATTTCTCAAGACACCGCATGTCTGATAACGAAGCAGCTGTAAGCAAACAACAATTACTTGAAAGGACGAGAATGTTACATCAGAAAACTACTTTAAGTGTAGCAAATAGAGAGACCTCATTGGTTAAGATTAGCGACGGGCTTGTAAGCAATGCCCACAGACGAAGTGGGATATCAATCATATATTAACAGCGACAATGCTAACGGAACTCAGTTTTCAACTCAACAAAAGCCAAGGTTCGTCAATTTGAACCTAAGAGTAACGCGTAAGAATAATATTTAAAAGTGAAAATTGTTTAAGTGACAGATAGTGCGACGAAGATGAGAATTACTATTGCCGATTAAACGTGAGTAGATTTTGGGGAATTTGTTTAAACTAAAATAATAATAATAATAATAATAATAGAGCTCTGAGGCTGGTGAGAAAAAGTAATGATTCTAAGTTTGACAATAATAATACAAGTAATATAATAATTTAAATGATATTCTGAGGCCGGTGAGAATAAATTCCAAGACTAAGTGCGACGACAATAATTCGAAGGTGTATAATAATCCAATTCTGAGGCTGGTGAGAAAAAGTCGTAAGTCTAAGTACGACGACAATAATTCGAGGGAGATGTGATAAATTCAAGTAATATAATAATGCAAATGATATTTTGAGGCTGGTGATAATAATAATAATCCAGAGGGTGACGACAATAATTCAAATGTAGTAATTCAAGCGTGTGGATAGATAATGTTTTAAATGGGTATTAATAATTTCGAATTGGTGGAAAATAATTGCGAATACAATGTTAATAGTAATGCATGGAAAATTATAATGGATGTTAGTTGATGATGGATGCGTCGATAATTTTGGTTGCAAAAAGGAAATAAAGAAGCAAACAGTCCAGGTTAAATCTTTTTAGTTTTAAGACATTTTCTTTCTATTTGAATTTAAATATTGAATATTGAATTTGTTTAATTAATATAAATTAGTGTGACTGAGTCAACAACGAACTTGCATACGTAGAAAGTAAGTAATATGATAAAGGGGTTTTGAACGTTCCAGGCTTCTTTTTATAAAAACAATAGGTTTTTTGTGACTTTAGATTGATTAAAAAGCATATGATTTTTGAGATAAATAAGATTTACAACATTAATTGATTGAAAAGTGTATTTTAAATAATTTTCAAAACCTGTACATAATATTTGTTTTTATTATATGGAATTACTAATTTCATTTTTATAATTCAAAGTAAAAGCTAGTCGAGGCCAAATGATAAAATTTGTGGGAGTGTAATTTGATAATTTAAACAGAGAGGAGGAGCTATAAGTTGAATACGCCATTGATATCGAGTTCGGCGTTATCATATCAAGTATTTATTGGACAGCCCAAAGTCGGCGATAGAGAATTCCAGTTTATTCATAGCCATATATATTATTATGTATGGTCTGCTATCAAAAATTATAATTCAAAAATAGGAGTTAAAGGATTAATATTTGCAACCCTAATGTGGTGTTGGCCTTTTAAATGATTTTTAACTCGTTCAGGGATAATTGAATCTAGCAAAATTTACTCTGTAAGAAAACGTGAGTTCTTTGTCCTCTTACAGGTATATAAAACACATGCGCATAAAGCGTCGTTTAGTCAAAACCACTTAACCTCTTTTAGTGCAAATACCTCGTGGTTATATTCAAAGATTGATAAATAGACTCAACAATATTTAATTTAGGTAAGCGTTTGAAATTCAAATTATTCACAAATTACTTTAAATGATGTGTATATAAAGATAACTTCAAATACCTGCAACTCCTCTGAATGTGCCTGGGTTGTACATGGACCTTGATACAGGATATAACAAGATCGCCTTGAATGCTTGCAGTGAATACCTGTTAAAAGTACGTTTTAGTTTTATGTTCAATTGGAATTAACTTTTGTTTTAGGTTCTACAAATAAACTACTAATTCATCAACTGTATACTCAGATATGCTTCTATTACTAAGAACACTTTCAATGCTTCACCAATATGAAATTTGACCGTAATCCTATACGACTGGACCCTGCTGCAAAATATCTCAATACCACTGGTGCAACTCTTCACTACACAAGAGGTGACCCGATGTTTGCTTTAATTGGAATTCCTTCTCTGGAACTTGATCGGTTGTATAACCCTTATCACTTATTTTCTGATACACCTTTTTATAAACATGAAACTCAGTGGAGTATTATTTCGGATAACCATTCAAATAAAATGCATACACTTTTAACACATATACTAATATTATCAATTTAATTAAATTGCAATTGCAATTGCAAAAATCATCATGCTATTGATTCTGACATTCTAAAACGCATACGGCATATCACAGAAAATAAAGCTTTTAAAGTAGTAAGGTGTCCGAAAGCTGAATCAGCATTAGGCACTCAGGATAGGTGAAGATAGCGGCTACTATCTACCGGCCGCTGATTGGATGGTTATAAACAAAATCATACAATTTTTGTAGCAAGTGCCGAGGTCGAATATTAACCTTATCACTTTTAAACATCAAATCGATCGTTGTATAAAATTTGCCCCTCCGAGAGCGGGTTCTTAACAGACTAGTTTCGAAATACAAAGAAAATTCTAGACCTGAGATTGGTCAACCCAAAGAAATAAAGAAATATAGTTTCCTAACGGCACAGATACTCGAATGCAAACAGATTCTAAGAAACGATAAATCGGTGAATTTAAAATATTAATAGGGTATCGATAGAGTTGAAGGATTTTATTAGGTTATAGGTACAGGCAAAAGGACCTCATGAAAGGGCTTATTTTATGAACTAAAAGAGTATAACTTATGTCAAAATACCAACATTTTATCAAAAATAAGATTTTCCTGTAGTCAGGTTTACTTGCGAATTTAATTTTAGCCACAACCTTTCACTGATGAAGATGTATACAACACAAGACGCAACCAAATTTAATTTAATCGACTATTTGTATTCAAGAGCATCCCTCTAACTATTTATCTCAATTGCCTTGCGTATGCCATTTCATCAATAAATAAGAGAGAACTGACTGAAAGAGACGCATTTATAAGCAACCAAGCGTTGAAAGGATATTACAGCGCTGTTGATCACGTACGTTCAGCACAAGTAAACGATCCAGAAAAGTAAATGAATTCGGCGATTTATCCTTCGATTTTCAAAAATTAAACTTCTAGGAATTAAGAGGAAATCCAGAAAAAGCGTTTTCGTTTAGCTTGCGGTCATGGCCATTGAGGGCTTTGTGCAGTCAGGGTATTAAGGGGACGACAGAGGGCGAGAGAGAGAGAGAGAGAGAGAGATCGTTCTACACGTGGAACTAGAAGTTCACCCACAAGAGGTCACTGATCCTTTCATGCACAAAATATTGCCTCGTCTTCCGACTTCTTAGAAAGTAGACGCGAACTATAAACTTTGAGTGCCTTTGTTACACAGATTATATCCCTCGGTATGTAAATGGCGCTATGGTAATGTGTGTTTTTAGAGCTTGTCATGAAGTAGTGAATGTTAGTTTTAAAAGGATACTTAAAAATTATAACTAAAAGAGAGATTTTTATTTTTCAACTAAACTACTAACACTGTTCGTGCGGTCATTTATATGATTTTCAACAACATGCATATTGTGATTTTAACTCCTTTTTACTATGTGCTATATGTGTCTTCATATATACGGCATTTTTAGCAGAGTTGTCCATCGTTTGTAGATGCGCGAAGTTACCGCTCTACAATAGGTAGTGTATTGTATTATTCAAAATACTCCTTAATCGGCAGTAGAAAAAAATCTCTAATTATGGATACACAGCTATAAACAAAGTAAATTAGTCGATAGTAAAACTTCAAGCTCAGCTTAAATCTTATTACTTTATTAAATTTTTCAACATGTATTTTCCATTTCGTTGCGCCAAAATGGTTCTTCAATGCTTCACGCATTTAAATTCGTAAGTTCAGGAACAAAAAAGTTGTAAACAAATTAAGTTGATTTGATTGATACCAGCTTTACTCTCAATCCCAGACAAACATCTTCAAAATTTTATTTTAGGTTTAGTTTCGCACAAAATGCGACCAAACGGGCCCACAAATTTAATTTGCCGCAAAATTTAACAATTTAACTTCATTGGTGCACAATTTACGTTCAATCGGTACCAAACACATTGTAATATTAATTTATTTAAGAATTACTTCTATTTTGCTACGCCCAAAACATGTCCTAATTCCCTCTGAAGTTGACATCAGCTTCACCAACGGCAATAAGTTATTAACAATTGAAATTAATGGGTATTAACTAAACGCTTACTCCTACACGTTTTTAAAAACTTTTTTGCAGTCCTGTACCAAAAAATCCTTTGATGCGCCTGGAAAACATACAGTGCCGTTGTAACACGTCAATTCGCCGTCACCCTGCTATGTTACATTAAACGTCCCACCTCCTTGCATATAAAAGTATTCTTCATTTTAGTTTTACTTAGAAAGTTAATTTAAAATTGTGTCTAAGTACAATAATAATTTGAGATTTTCTAATATCTTATCTGGTAGTTTAAGACAATTTTAAAATTATGAGAGAGTAGATATATATTACCATGGTCTTCCCTGCAAAGAAGGCCTAAAATCGATATGGTCGACAAACATCTTGCATCTTTGTTTCACCCATTTGCTGTTAAAATATACTTGTCTGTCACGCGCTTGAACTATTTATACTTCTATCAGCTGATGTATTCGCTGTCTCCCTTGATTGCTTGTTAACGACTTTCCGTCTCTTAAAATTATTGATTTTTGCTTCACAAGTAACATTTCCGTTCTTTAACCTCGCCTTTCCCGCTGTACAATACCTTGAAATGTTATCGCCTCGTTTTATAGCTTTCAAAGAAATATTTATATACTTGAAGCCTCCTTATTCAAACTCCTCGACCGTTTGTTATGTTATTTTGCTACAAATTAAGCTAACGTACCTTTTAGTTTGTGATGCTAAAATATCCGTTGCAACAATTATTGATTTTTATTTGCCGCGAAAATTTAATATTTGCCTGCAATAGTCAACCTTGTATTAAATTAACGTATACAAATTATTGATTTTTCCCTACCACGAAGCTACATATAAATATGTCATTTAACACTAAAGATTTCTGTATTTAATTGTCTAGCTTGTCTTATACTAAAGTATGCAAATTATCGATTTTAAGCGTATTAAATAAATTATTATTTTCCTATCTACAGGGTCGTTATAAAAATACCTTCTTGTCCTATTTACACACGTTGACCTTTGACATACACAGTATATTCCCCTATTTGAATACAAATTTAAACAACTATTTGGATTATTTTGGATTCAAACACGAAGCACTATACCAACTTTTATCTCTACATAATATTTACATCCCTCTATCTAACTAGCTATCTCTACCTATACCTATCGATTCACATCTATCGCTAGTTATTTAACCTATTTCTATTTAGCTATGTCTATCTTCCCTTATCTGTATTTACTTAACTTATTTCTATCTATCTACACTCATATCTATCACTATTTATCTACATCTATTTCTGTCTATCACTATCTATTTATTCAACTTATTTCTATTCATTCATGCCTATCTTTCCTTATTTCTAATTATTTAAGTTTTTTCTACTTATGTACACCTATTTTTATTTGTTTAACTTATCTTCACTTACATTATCTATTTCTATCTCTATCGATAATTCTAACTCTACCTATTTAAATCTATCTCTAATTATCTATTCTATCTCTATCTCTCACTATCTATCTACGCCTATCTCCCTATAAATCTAACTATTTTCTTTATCCTCTATGTCCTTCTTCTTACTGCATCCCTGTCTTTCCTCCTTCTATTTCTATATTCATTATCCTTATCGCTTCACGGAAAATTAAACTATCCTTACTGTCCTGATTCTTAAATATTTCTTCCTCTGTCCCTATATTTGTCTTTTTTTCATTCATTATTACTACGTCTGATGTGGACAACCCAAACGATACTACCTTATCATTTTTAACTTTTCCTCTATGGAAAAACTCTCATATTTTCCAGTCTCTGTGTATTGAAATTGACCCATAAAACTTGTCGAGGTTAACAGCACAACACCAACTCTAACACAAACTCCAGAATTCAGGCGGTATCCCACAATCTTGTCTGACCACCGGTACACATATAATTTTAAACGTTAGTATTCACCACTTTAGCGCGTGTGTATCAAATATTGCGGACATTAATGTCTCATACCCGCTCTAAACTACTTTCTTGAAACATCATTGTTATCAACGAGTTTAGAATGCTTATTTGGTGATGCATTTGCACGGTTTCCGACCTTCGGTACGATTAGATTTAACTATCAACAGGTTTACCTGTTAAGCATCTGACCTCTACTACCTTTTTTCAATCGGTTGTGAACACGCGCACCCCCCGCAGTTATGACCCCCCATACGAAACATTTGTATGCTAAACGCTGCTCCCAATATACATTAATCCTTCAGCCTATAAATAACAAGAATACCTTAAAATTAACAACTAACGATTTATGACAGGGCAGTCCGTCACACTCTCTTTTTTTCTATGCTTCTAAAATATTTCGCACTGTTCCTCCACGCTTTAGTAGCTGTCCTATCAATCTATCTATTTTATTTTTTACTGCTTGCTAAAATTTCTTTTATCTCCCTACCCTTTCTAGAAACTCTTTGTTCTTTAACTTTGTATGCCCACGATATATCCATTATACGTCTGTAGCATCACATTACTAAGACTTTCTACCTTTATCATTTTTGCTTCTCCTACAGTCCACATTTCATAGACATACAGTGTCGTGCTCCACACATATGCTTTCAGCGATGTATATGCTTGCTGTCTTCGAACATAGCAGCTGCTTTTTCTTGTTAAATATAACACGGTTTGTGCATATCTTTTCTTTTATTTTGTATCCGTTGCACTTTTCCCCTTCTATTGTTTTCTAAAAATATACCTTATTTCACCAATATTCAATGGTACGTAATTGGGGGTTAAGCATCCTAACGATAACAATAGCTAGAGCACAAATTAACGGCATAATAAAATTGGCAAAGCTTTGTTGTAGCATCTCAACGCACGTTCTATGTGTAATATAAATGCACTTTGGTATATCCTAAAGACAATCATATTAAAGTGCGAGCATTGCTCGGCACCGCTCGAAGCTAGGCTCGAATTCTAATTTAGTTTCGAGCTGAGCTAACAATTTAATTTCGAGCCGAACTACGAGTCGATCTCAACTTTAGTGATTTGGAGCCGAATCGAGCCGACGCATTGCTCGGCTCGGCTCGAGTCAATCACTAAAATTAGTTATAGCTTCAAAAAGGAAGCGCAGGTGGATGTAGGAATGGTTCAAAAAAAGAAAAAAATACTCTCGTGAAAATCTGTTAAGTGAACTAAGAATTAGCGAACCACGTGATTTTCAAAACTTTTTGCGACTAGATAGTACATTATTTGATGAATTCTTGAGAATGGTTACACCTGAAATTCAAAAAAGGATACTATATTGAAAGATGCTATCCCTCCAAGTCAGCGTTTATCAATAACACTACGCTATCTAGCTACTGGAAATAATTTTGAATATTTAAAATTCACAAGTGCTGTATCTCCACAATCCATAGGCATACTTGCAATGGAAACTTGCACAGCTATAATTAACTGCCTGAAAAATAACATAAAGGTGAGTAAAATACAACGATTATTTCAAAAATTAGACAACGTTTATTTTATATGTAGTAATTTAAATTTTATTGAAAATTTGAAAAGTATTGAGAAGTATTGAGTAACGAAGAAGTATTACAATTAGAATTAGATTTAGACTCTGAAAGTGGTTCCCTGTGTTCAGTCAGTGCAAGTAGGGTATCAAAATATGCGGGTCTTGGTTGCATAGTGTAGCTGAGCAACTAAAAGAATTTGTACTGAATCCTTGTGCAGAGTGTCCATTTGACCTTCAAACAATATATTATTAATGGCTTTTTTTGCAAACATTTGTTGCTGCGGCGTCATTTTCTCAAGGATTTACGGAACTTTTGTCTTAAAACACTTAGGCCAAAGTACTTTGTCGAAGGACATTTAGTTACGGGCCAATTCAGCACTACGACACCAAGGGACGAATCGGAATCCGTGCGCGGCCTAGCTCTAGCCGGTGAGGGGTGGGTATGATAAAAGTCGTAGGTCGGGATTGCTAAATGCCCTAAGATGACAATTATAGTGGGGCGTAAACTTGGTAGTAGGTCAAAAATCGGGAGTGACTGCAAAATTAGGTGGGCACCAGCAGTAATGTCACCGTGCTATATATATTCGGGGATCTCGTTACTGGTCGAGCAAACGCCCCTGCACTTGTTATAATAAGAAAATATGAAAAATAAGGAAAACTCACGGTGTAGAATGTACTGATTCACCCTATTCACGCAAATTACTACAACAGAATAATGCACCTGGATTATACTCTTAACTCTATTTACAAACACATGGCTGAAAAGAACACATTAATTAAGAACAGTAAGTAACATAAACAAAGGTGTATATAAGCAAATGTAGGTACGGCATGTATTAACTACGCCACAACTACGATCAAATTAATTATGATAACTAACCAAACTAACAAAATCGATATTCTTGACTATCTGCTGTCTAAACACACGTAGACTTGCGATCGTGACTTTAAATAACCCCTGTTTAGTATTTCATGCTAAAACTTCAACCGTTTCCAATATACGTAGAAGCTGCATGTTTATCCACTCAAATTTTTTTAGAACTTGACATTTAAAAGTCTGCAGGTGTTCGATCCTAACGAACGTTTTAAGTACAATTCTCCGAGCTTCGTTTCATGGTATTTCAACCCCCCTGATATATTCGTTTGTTAGCAACGTGTCTTCCTAGGGTTTTTACAGGTTTTTATGCTTATTATATATCAATAATTGTTCAATTAACTCCACTTAAATTAATGAATGCATGGCATTGACTTCTACCTTTTAATTCTTTGCAAAGCTATTAAATTTTTAATTATTATTTGTACAATTTAATTAATACCCGTTACTTAAAAATTGAATTAAATTAATATAAATTTCGCACGTAATTTCTGTTTGTTCCTTTATACAGGGTGTTTTGACATTGCTTCGTTAGTCTTTATTTTTAACCCTTTAAAACCACTATAATATATATATATATATATATATATATATATATATGTGTGTGTGTGTGTGTGCAATTTTAGAATATGTAAGAATACTTTTATTAGAAAATATTAGTTGATGATATGTAAGAATATATGAATATATATATATATATATATATATATATATATATATATATATATTGATATGGTAATGCCGTACTCGGTGTCAATGGCTTTTTCTTACTTAACTAAACATCTCTCTGTTTTCCTAATCAAATTTAAATCTCACTAATTCTATTATTATGCCACGGCTAGCTTTTATCATTATACACAAGAGTGCACAACGTTACGATGATCAATTTTTTTCTTCTCCACCCCTTTATGATTACCTCTAGTTTGAATTATAAAACGAAGTTAATTAATTCCATATAATGAAAAGAAATATTATGTACAAGTTTTGAAAATTATTAAAATATACCCTTCAATTAATCAATATCATAAGTCTTATTTATCCCAAAATTTATATGCTTTGCAATCAATCTAGTCACCAAAAACTACTCTTTTTACCAAAGAAACCTCGAACGTTCCGGATATCTTCCTAATATTACGTACTTTTAACGTATGCAAAGTTTGTTGTTGACCTTGTTACACAAGTTTATATAAATTGAATAAATTCAGTAATGAAATTTAAAAATAGAAAAAAATATCTTAAAACTAATAAGATCTGATCTGCTCTGCTTAGTTGAACCCCTTGTTTTCCCATAAATTATTTCTTGTTCTTTATTTTCTCGCAACTCAAAATTATACCAAACTCGTCGACGCTGCTTTGAAGTATTACGTCAATCCAATTGAAATATCCCCTTATTCGAATTATCCATACATTTGAAATATTATACCCTCATCTGCCATGCATTTAAATTATTATACCATCCATTATCAACCAACATCAATTCAGAATTGTTATCATCCAATTAAGATTAGAATTATACACACATTTGAATCATTGTATCAACCAAAATTTGAAATTATTCTCCACCAACACATTTGAAATTATTATCAACTCACTTGAATTGTTATCCCCCAATTCGGACTAGGATCAGGATTATACATACACTCGGAGCCGTTAATCGGCAAAAGAAATCTTCATATTTGTAGCACTCATTTGTCACTATCTATTTTCACTATTATATTATTAAATATTAAATTACGCGTGACTTTTAGGTTCAGAGTATCGCAACTTGGCCCTCTAGAGTTAAAACTGAACTCTGTTATCATTGTCGCTGTTAATATAGGCTGATTCCACTTGGATGTGGGTTGGGTTTCCACCAAGTCTGTCGCTTATCTTAACCAATAAGGTCTTCGTATTTGCTGCATTTTGAAGTGGTTTTCTGATGTAATACATTCGTTTCCTATGTAATGGTTGTTTGCTACAGATGCCTCGTTATCTAAACCATACGTTGTTTTGTTTAGATATCGCGTTTTCCATATTATACAAAAATACATGATGTAATTTCAATTTTGATTTTCGTGTATGTTTATTTATTTACGCATCTTTGAACTGCATTTTCTCATCAAAAATGTTGATTGTTTCTACGCACTTACTTCTTCAAGTTTTATCTCTTATCTCCGTATTATCTTATAACTAATTAGAACCCTTTTCAATACGTGTTTAGTTACATTTGTTATCATTCCTCTAAATACGCGTGCTTTTTACTGAAAAATATCGTTATTTGCATTACCTAAAATTAATAGAGCTCTAATACCGAGTGTTAAATCCTTGTAATATATGAATTACCTATTTCTATGCCAAATATGCGTCCTATTGTTGTAAGATGTGTTTATTTGCGTCGCCTAAAACTAATTATGCTCTATATACAGGGTGTTAAATGCTTGCTATTTACCTAATATAAGAATTATTAAATTTTCTACTAAATAAATGCAGTTTTCTGCTTCCCATCGTAATTTATGGTTTCTGCACGACCCTTGCTATACAATACACCCTTAAACAACCCCTTATCACAGCAATATATTTATATATATATATATATATATATATATATAAATACAATACATATTATAATCAAGTACACGAATATCAGCTAAAATTTTAAATATAATATAAAACCTTAGTTTGGATTGAGTTAAATGAAATATTTATATATTTAGTCAACTTTCTACAACAGTTTTTTTTTATATTTTAAAAATACTAATAAACTGAAAATGTATAATTATTTGCTTTTTTGTAATAATGTGTTATTTTAAAATATTGATAATTTATCGAGCTCATTAGTCATAACGATTTTTGAAAAGTTAATATCCTTCAAAGCATATTAACTAATTTATCATATTTTCTCTATTTTATACAAATATATATTAATTTGGATAATATAGTAGTCTCAAGAAACTCAGATTTTTTGTCATAGTCCGATATATGAATATCAATATTCATTCGGCCGGGCAGCGGAGACCATTGACCATTTGTACCTTACATTCCTATACATAAAAATTTTATACAGACGAAGCTAGTATAATTATATTATATTTAAGTAAAATGCAGTTAGTACGGAAGTATAAATGTAGTACCTTTGCTAAATAATATAATATTAATTTAATATTGTAGATATACTGTAATATTAGCTTTGCTTTCAAAAGAGGTTTAGACCAGGTTAGAAATATATGTCAAAACAAAAAGATATTACTCAAAAGGTTATTAATTTATTTTTTACATTAATAAAAAGTATACCACATACATACAATATTTTTATATTCTTTTACCTTATATTTTCCATTTTTCGAATAATTATATCAATTAAATTTTGTTTATACATGAGGCTTCCATTAGACCAAGTGTAGACAAAATGCTCATTAGACAAAATGTTCATTAGGCCAAATGCTCATTAGACCAATTGTTTATTAGACCAAATGCCCGTTAGAAAGTGTCGGTTATACCAAATGGTTATTAGACCAAGGGTCTATTAGACTAAATGTCCATTAGACAAAGTGTCTTTAGACAAAAAATATTAGACTATATTTCCGGATATGTTTTTCAAGTTCTACTGCCCAAACTGAAGCAATTTTGTCAAAGTCAGGTGTTTGCGTGCCAGCAATATTAATTCTCCGGACTCGTCAAGTTTCCTTGCCTTCTTTTTTGAGGAGCTATAAATTAATAAATGCTTTAAATAAATCTTTTACAATCTTTCTGTGAGTAATAATTTTAGTATAGTTTTTGTAATTGCAGTTGCCTACAATACGAGCTGAATGGAACGCTATTGCGAATGAATTTAATGATCAATGGAATTTTTCGAATTGTCTAGGAGCAGTAGATGTAAAGCAAGTGGCAATCAAAAAACGGCCACATGCAGGTCCACATTACTACAATTATAAAAAGTTTTGGCAGTTGTAAATCGAACTTATGAATTTATTATGGTAGATACTGGTATAAATGGGTGAATATCAGACGGAAGTGTCTTGGCTCATTATTCGGTCTCTTTGTCGCAGGTTTGCGTGGTTAATTTTAAGTTACTTTAAATTCTTAGTTGTAAATCAAATCCTAAAGCTGTCATCCCTTATCCCGTTACATCCTGTAGTAAAAATTACTTTGTGCATGTGTAAATAAGTTGGACTAAGGGTAGTGACGAAAAACACTCTCTCATCGATATCGAAGCAGACAGTCGGTTCTTCGTTCGGTAACGTGAGTTTGTCAATAGTGCCGCCGACTTTATCGATAAACCCCTAAAAAACACAGTGCAAGTGCAAAGTAACACGTACTATAATCTCGAATACAGGCCACTTAGCCGAAGAGTAAGGAACTACATCTTAGAACAACAAAAACCCGCGGAGGTAAGTCGATATACAAAAAATTTAAAAGACCCCCGCGCTGAACTCATAATGCATTTGGAAAAGCATGATCAGATAAATCACTTCAAATCCCAGAAACTGCTCCATCACCAAATAGTGAAAAGACACTACCTCTTATCTTTGTCGGGGATGACGCTTTTACACTGACGGGAAGTTTCATAAAACCTTATAGCCAAACAGGAATAACCGTGAAAGAGGAATGTTCAATTATCGACTAAGTCGTGCACGTCGCATTGTAAAAAATACATTTGGAATTTTAGTTTTCGGGTTCGGTGTATCTCAAAAACCCTGAGAAACTAATCTCAGACATACATGTGTAACAATTCTGTAGATGTAGAAGATTTTCTAGGAAGTATTGTTGAAGAAAGTTAGAGAACAACTGGACCATCAACATCAACTTCGTACAATTCATGCCAGACATTCACCCACAATTGCGAAAGCCTTCAGAGATAGAAATTGCGTTTTTTTTCAATAATGAATGGCGGATTTCGTGGCAACATAAATTATGAATACTTCTACAATTAGTGTAATTAAATACAACATTTTTATTCGTATCTACATTTTATGCAAATTTATGTTGCCACGAAATCAGTCTTCATTATTGAAAAAATCGCAATAACTATCTCTTATCGCAGTTGTGAGTAAATTTCTGGCATGAGTTGTACGAAGTGATGTTGATTGTCCAGTTGTTCGCCAACTTCCTTCAAGAATAATTCCAGACTGAAAACCTTTTACATCTATAGAATTGTTACACATGTACGTCTGAGACTGGCTTCTTCTTAAATAGTTGTGCAATTAGCAACAAACAGCTCAGACAATTATTTGGGATTTCTCAGGAGGTAGCACAATGGGCCTTTGAAATACACCGAACCTAGAAACTAAAATCCCAAATGCACTTACAATGCGACATACACGACTTAGTCGATAATTGAAAATTAGTATACCCGAAAGACAAAAGTGTTGGTTCTCAATTTACAGAATTTCAAGGGTAACAAATTCGAACATTTTAATGGTTCGTTACTGTTTAATTATGAAGCAAGTCTAAAACTGTTACAAACAAGGGCAGAATAAAGCCCGCTGATGACATGCATTTCCTGGTAACATTCAATGAACAGATACACAAAAATCTTGTCTTCAAATTCCGAAAAATACTCATAAAGAGAACCTTAACAATACCCAAAAATAGAATTACGTAAGTCGTCCATATCTGTTCATAAATTAAAGTGAGAGGACACATTGTGATTTCGTAAGTGATTAATAAGGACGCCCTACACGTATGCAAGAACTTTACGACGCTATAAACTTTTATTACATCTTTTGAAAACCAACGGCCACTCACCTTAGGAACGTGTGGTTACGCAACAACCTTAGTTTTCAAATTTTTACAACATCCCAAGGACACACGATCAATTTGTATTTTATTCAGTCAGTATCAAAAGGATCCAAGCTTAAAAGCATATCTTAAATCCGAACAACCAACCGGTTTTCGTATGGTTACAACCTATAATTTGCTGCACTTGTCCATAACAGTAAGAAACGATGTGTTGTTGTCGCAATATGTGACCGATCTGGAATTTGAACCCGGATAGAAAACAATTTTCGCCGTTTTCCAACGAGCATTCTTAGGTTTGTTATCATTGTTCGTTGAGCCCGACTTCCTCTTAAGATGTCGGCGTATTGTGGGGTTCTCATTAAAATTCTATGTAGCTACTGGTTTGATCTTTTAGATCTCCGTGCATATCTATTTCCTGGTGCAGAATGAACGCGGCTTTATTGCTTGGCGGTTCAAGTAAAGGGGTCGGGCTCTTCTCTTCGATGCTTAAACAACTTGGTTTTATGAGAAAGAAGAGTGTATCCGACTATATAAACATGGAAAATTTAAAATTTGAAAATAAAAAAATTAATTATTAGTTGATTTATACTCTAATCGACCAATAATTTACTATGTAAGTAGTAACACATCCATTATAAACTTAACCGATAACGACATGCACTACGAGTAAGTAACCAAATTATTTCGTTACCGACTTAAATTTGCTTAATTAAGACATTTTTTCTTAGTATATAGGGTGTAACAGTTTCATGTCATTAATTTTTAGAGTCAATAGTAAATAAGGCAAGTACAATGTCTTAGACAATGCTCTAAAAAATAGCGAGTGAAATACGAAGCACACAATCTTGCCAAAAACGGTTTTTCTATACTTTGTAAAATCAGGTCATTATTAGTAATAGTTCTACAAACTAATTTGTTAAATTAAAACAATAATCCAACTGAACAACATAATAAAATTTTCGCTGCTCCTAAAATTAACTAAAATTCTTGTAACTTACAGGAGGGTGATTAACAATTTTACTACAATGAATATCTGATACAAATGAACAGTACTTACAGCTAGCTGCAATAAAAGCAAAAGTGGTTAGTTACATTGTAAACCTTTTAGTGACTGAAAGTTCTCTCAGACATAATTAGGTAAAAATAATTTAAAATTTATGCAAATAAATTGTTAACAATTCAATAGCCGGCAATTAGTGTAAGGAATGTTGTAGAAATCATGTACATTACCTCATAATTGTAGCTCATCAGATAAACAATTGCTAATGACCATTAGGTAAAGTTGCAACATCAGAGAAAGCGTTTAATGCTCTTTGCATCCTTAGCTGAGTTTAACATTGCGTAGAAGAAAGTTGATTTCGGCATCAGTGTTTCTTAATAGTTGTTGATTATTAATGTTGGTTCATTGTTGTAGTTCATATGATTGTTTGTTATTTGTTGTTAAAGTTGATCGGTGTTGGATGTTAGTTTTTGCTGTGGCAGACGGTTATACGAATTCGGAACTTGCAGATGCGCAGTTAGTGTATGGTGAGTACCCCTGTGAAGTTGGCACTACTTTCTTTAAATATTAAGAAAACAATGATAGTTCTAGTTTCACTTTTCATAGTTCTAGAGTTCCTGATAGAAAATAAAAACAGTTCCGTTTTTATAATACCAAAAAATAGCAAATGAAAAATTGTCTCTGCTAACTTCGCGAATCTAGCACGACACTTCCTCCTCTAATCTATAAGATACCAATAAATATCACAACTTTGAGCAAGAGTTCCCGTTAGTTCTAATCGAGTTCCATTCCTCTATGTAATTAAAATAAAAATTGCAATAATTAGATTATTTGCAAAAACAATGTATATTGTATCCAGCACGACACTCGACGAAAGAGTGCGTGCTGATCATTATTAGCGCATTTTTCGATATATATCGACAGTTCTAACAACTACGAACACTTTTAGCCTGATTTCCAATGGCTAGCCATTTTTAAATAATTTTTTAATTTTCGGTCTAGCACGATATTCGGAAAAAAAGTGTCGTCCTCTTCATTTCTAGCGAATTTTTCGATATAAATCCACAGTTCTAAATGAGTTCTAACAACTACGACCACTTTTAGCCTGAGTTCCAGTGGCTAACACTTTTTTTCGAAGTGTCGTGCTAGACCGAAAATTAAAAAACTATTTAAAAATGGTTAGTCACTGGAGTTCAGGCTAAAAGTGATCGTAGTTGTTAGAACTCATGTAAAACTGTCGATATATATCGAAAAATGCGCTAGAAATGATCGGCACGACACTTTTTTTCCGAATGTAGTGCTAGACCAAAAACTAAAAAATTATTTAAAAATAGTTAGCCACTGGAACTCAGGCTAAAAGTAATTGTAGTTGTTGGAACTCATGTACTGTCGAAATATATCGACAGTTCTACACGAGTTTTAACAACTACGATCGCTTACAACCCATGCTTCGAATCGGTGACTTGCAGCTAGCCTCTCAAGGGTTTGTTCCCGCTTTCCTAAACGATTCTACCAAAGAATTCTCTGTCGTGTCTGCAAGCACAAAGATCGCTGAAATGACTATAATTTCTAAATCAATCTGCGAAGGCCCTGTTGAAGTTCACAAACCTGTAGTTTCTATATTAAAATTGGCAAACAAAATATACCCCAGACAGCTCTGCATTTCTTTCTTTCTGCAATATACCTTGTATTTCATCTGTCGCTTGACGGCAATCACAGATCGGTCAACTTCCAATTCTTCTAGAAAACATCGTTATAGGTTTGTGCTTTTGATCATTATTGAAAACTATGTTAAATTTATTTATTGTCAGGTAAATTTTAATGTTACATTATCACAATTGAATTGTATTATACATTTACGAAAATTTAAATTTATCTATAAAATGTATCTACAGATTTAGGAAGAATTGACGCAGTTATATCACTTGTTGGATTACATTAAAGAACACAGTTAAAATTTGTTTTGTTGATAAACACTGTAAATTATAGTGTGCCAAATAAACTTAATTCAATTGCCAAACGTACATTTTCTTTTAATTTGTATATAAAATTTATTATTAAATGTCCTAAAATTTTATTACAGTGCAAACAGCAAATCTAAAAGCCGCTAGACAAGCAGCAACAGAACCTCTCTTCCAACTTGTGAGATATGTATGAGACAGGCGAAATACCCAAAGATTTCAAACGTAACATCATAGTCACTATACCAAAAAAAGAAGCTCGAATAGATGTAAAAATTATCGAACAATAATTTTACAGCACACGTGCAATAATAATAACTAGAATTGTACAAAGACGAATGAAAAAACAAGCAGAAGAAATACTAGGAAAAGATCAATTTGGGTTTAGGCGAAACAGGGGAACACGGGAGGCTATTTTAGAAAACAATAGAAAAGGAGGAAAGCGTGCATATAGGGTTTGCACATCTGGAAAAAGTATTTGACAATCTAAAATGGAAAAAATGTTTAAAATACTCAAAAACATTGGAATGAGTTATATGGATAGAGGAATAGTACATAGTTTAAACAAAGAGCAAACGGCAGTAATAGAATTAGAGCAGGAACGTAGAGAAGTAAACATTAGGAAAGGGGTGAGACAAAGATGTCCCCTATCCCAACTAATTTTTAATTTGTACATTGAAGAGGCAATGAATACTGTCAAATGCAGAAAGACATTTGGAATTACTATGCAGGAACCAACGATCGATATGCTGATATTTGCAGATGATAGAGTTATTAGCATCTAGCAACGAAGAGTTAGAAGCAACTTTTAATGACATAGAAACAGTACTAACAGAGAGATGCGGTATAAAAATCAACAACAATAAAAATAGGGAGCACTGGTATCTAAAGGAGGGGAAATGAATAAAAAAACTAGAATGCAAATAGGAAACGAGAACTCACAAGAAAATAAATATTTTTGTTACATAGGAAGGTAAATAATTCAAGATGGGAAATGCAAAAGATATTAAACAACGATTTGCACAAGGTCAAACTGCATTTAACACGAAAACGCAACTACTAAATTGAAAGACAATAAACATAGAAACACGTAAAAGACTGCTGAAAGCACATGTGTGGAGCACAGCGCGGTGCGGCTGTGAAGCTTGGGCAGCAGGAGAAGCAGACAGGAAAAAGGAAATGTGGTGCTACAGACGTATGATGAAGACATCACGGACAGACAAAGTTAAGAACAAAGAGGTTCTAGAAATAATAGGTGAAGAAAACATGTGAAAAACAGTAAAAAATAGGCGAGATAGGATGATAGGACAAGATATGAAGGAATAATGCGAAATATATTAAAAGCACCGATAGGAAGAAAGAAAAGTAGAGGTAGACATAGGTTAGACTAATGCACACAGATAGTAGGCTATGAAAATTTTAGGGAAATGTGTAGGTTGGTTCAAAGTAGAAGTCAATGGAGGTACGCGTCCGACCAGTTCCAAGATTTAAAACCTAATGATAAAAAAATAATTGTACTTAACCTTGATGATTATAGTAATCAACTGCATGTGTTGGTTTTGCAATATTGGCAACAAATGTTGATTGCGCGCAAGATTATTTGGAAAACTATTAATTCGGCAATGTCTAAGAGTTGAGAGACCCCGGTAGCCTTAGGTTGCTTAACCCTGTTGGCACACTACTGAATATCGGTAACATTTGGTTAATATTTAGAAAACAGCAGAAGAGCCGTACTGTATCTACCAGGAAAGAGCAGTTGCTAATGTTCAAATATAACAAACAAAGAAAAATTCAAAAAATTGTTGAAAGCATATGTGTGAGGGACAGCAGTGTATGGATATGAAATAGATACAGTAGGAGAAGCAGACAAGAAAAAATTAGAAGCCTTTTGGAATGTGGTGTTTCAGAGATATGATGATGATAGTATGGACAAAGTTAATAGCAACCACGTTCTCGAAATAGTAGGGAAAAGGATATGTGAAAAAAAAAGAAATAGGAAAAATAGAAGGATGGGACAAGTTCTAAGGCATTGGGGAAATAGTGTGAGATATAGTACAAGCACAGATAAAACAGAGAAGTGGAGGTATACATAGATCAGACTATTGCACGCAGATAGTGAAAAATGTAGGCTGTAGGAATTTCAGGGAAGGTTTAGGCTAACCCAGAATATGAAACAATGGTGATATGCGTATAACCAGTTCCAGGACTGAAAACTCAATGATGATGATATAATGATTAAATCAAATCGATACGCAGTTAAAAAGACAAGAACATATAAATATAATATAGTAGACACACTTAAAATTTTAAAATATAATTACTCGGTTAAAAATAATGACTTCCTCTCAATTATTTAAAATGTGGAATTGTTATGGTACAGATACATATACAAGCTAGTACTACTCATTCTGAGCATTCTATTATTATGGCTTATTATTCATATATAATTAATACGAATGTACTTAATTATTTTCGCATATGCGGATCATTATTGTTACTACGTGGTGTTTTTTTCTTTATATTGGGCGAATATTAGAACTTATATATTTTTTCAATTATCGTGTATATGTTAGTTTATTCGTAAGTCTACAAAAACTACTTTGGAAATTCATTGTAAATTATATACCTTTTTTAAATAAACAAATAATTACCATCACCCCCTTGTACAGTTATTAAACATGAAATATATTTACAAAACCATGTACAGAACGATTGCTAAATCGGGCTGTAACAATTCCAAAATTGATTTCGTTCAGTCCCTTCATATCGTTTTGTCTTTTTTTACTGTATAGCCTTTGAGTACGTGTGTTATTTCTCTTTTGTATTTATTTCTTCTCGTTCAAGTACTTGTTCTGTTACAATTAAATTAGTGTTTTTCATGTTTAATGAGCGTGGCCTGATTATTTTTGTCATTTTTATATATCCATTTAAACGTTTACAGAAATGCTGAATATTCCTGACAATGTACATACTGCCACAATCGTGCTAACGAGGTATTTTATCCACCGTATGCGTTCCTTTCCATTGCGAACGGACCTGCACCTTGAAGAAGTTCTACAATACAAGTGCGGTTACAATGGTTTGCGAGTTTCAGTGATCTTTAGAGCCAAACTATAGGTTTAACCAAACCAGTGAAGGTCTTTAGTTAGGAAACAGACTAAGACAGGTCTCCAAAAGACGGCAGCAGCTCTTTGGTACTTAGAGTGGAAGAAACCATGGGGGACGGTATGACACTCTAAGATACACTACTGAGATGTGGAAGGCAACGGGAAACCACCACAATACCTCCCAAGTACACGCATACTGAAAATGTTTTTGAAGTGATGGCATTTTCTGGAATATAATATTCCGCAGTTAAAATAGTCCCTCCTATGTGATCGACAAGTTTAAAGGAAGAGCAGGAAACATTTTGTGAGCCGGAGTGTAGAATGTCGGAACCATAATGCAAGTAGGCAAACTAGGAGAATTTGAAAATTGAAATGGATTTGCTAACATTAGATACAGTGGTGATGCGCGTTCGGTGGGCAGAGGCGGAAGATTTTTGGAGGGAAATTCACACAGGATCAGAGAGAGGAAATATTCAGGTATAGTGATAATCATTCAGAACAAGATATGACACTGCGTACAAAACTATTTACAAAAGAATAAAAAAGTACGCATGGTAAGATTAAAATCTAAACTGGTAAATACAGTAATAATACCAGTATATATGGCTAGCTCTTAGCTGCAGTGAGGAGGAGGTAGAAGCGATCTACAAAGATATCGAAGATATACTAAGATTTGTAAAAGGAGATGAAAATTAAATATAATTACTGGAGAATTTTATGCAGTGGTATACAAGAGCAGGGAAGGAACGGTGGTGTCTTTATTTGGTTTAGGCACAATAAATGAAAGGGGAAAAAGCATTATTTCAACATCATGATAGAAGACGATACACGTGGAAGATGCCAAGAGATATCAAACAGATTAGATTCTTGTTGGACAACGGCTAAGAAATCAAGTAAAAGACTTTAGAAGCTATCCAGACGCAGATATAAACGCTGGCCACACCATCGTAATTATGAAAACCGTGCTTAATTTAAAAATTAAAAAAAAGGAACGAAAGAATGAACTCTAACTTTGAAAAACTGAATGATAAAGATATCCGCAAAAGATTTGAGGAAACATCAAACGACGCTCTAAACGACATCGGAAAAATCTCCGATACTAAGGAAGTAGACACAGAATGGAATAACATTAAATCCAGCTTAGGTATGATGGCCATAGATATTCTGGGGTATAAACAAACAGAAAATAAGAAGCCTTGGCTAATAAAGGATATTCTAAATTTAACAAAAGAAACACGAAAATACAAAACAGACCAGACGAAGCAAGAAAACTGAACAATGGATTGATGAAAAGTGTAAAGAGGTAGATACTAAGATGGAAATAGGAAAAACAGTCGAAGCATACAAACTAAATAGAATGAATTTTAGGTACATAAAACTGTATAGAAAAAATATAAAAGGCGCGGGAGGAAAAACCATTATAGAAAATGCAGAGAAAGTGGTTAGATGGCAAGTATATATAAGGAATTTTTATGCAGAACACGAATTAGAAGCACTAGAATTAGAGTCAAACATTGTAAGGGATGAGTTTGTATATTGTACACTTAGAGATGAGTTTGAATTAGCATTAAAGGGACAAAAAATAATAAGGCGCCGGATATAGATAAGGTGCAAGCAAAAACTCTAAACCCGCTGGACAAGCAGTAACAGAGGGTATCTTCCAACTTGTAAGCTATATGTATGAAACAGGCGAGATTCACAAGGATTTCAAACATAGCATTATAGTCAATATACCAAAAAAGAATAGCTCGGATCGATGTGAAAATTTTCGAACAATAAGTTTGACAGCACATGTGTCATAAATATTAACCAGAATTGTACAAAGATGGATGGAAAAACGGGCTGAAGAAGTACTAGGAGAAGATCAATTTGGGTTTGGGCGATACAGGGGAACACGAGAGGCCATTTTAGATCTGAGGATGATGATGGAAAAAACAATAGAAAAATGAGAAAACGTACATATAGGGTTTGTAGATCTGGAAAAAGTATTCGACAATGTAAAATGGGAAAAAAATGTTTGAAATACTCAAAAAGATTGGAATGAGTTATAGGCATAGACCAATAGTACATAGCTTATACGAACAGCAAACAGCGGTTGTTCAATACTTTATATTTAATTTGTAGTTGTGTGTATACGTTACTTTTGTATAAGACTGTACCACGCCCGCCGTTAATAGGTGAAGAGGGTGCATTTAACCACGACGCACTTGTTCGTTAGCTTCTCTAAAGTGTAGACGCACTCGTGTCTACAACAATCTCTATATTTGTAATCTTATGCTCTTAAACCAAATAAATAATTATATACAGTCCGACGTGCATTTGTTAGTTAATTTATTATTAACATATGACGTAAAAAACATTGGTCCTTCGAGCCGGATTATTGAATTAGCAATCACTTCGATTAACTATAATTGTAGATCACGCATCACGCTTCAGCATATCTCAAGCTCGAGTTCGCATTCTTCAACATAGCAAGGCGAAAGTAAAGGGGATGAAATATTAGATGTTTGCAGTAACAAACTGGTTTCTACCTAAGGGTTTCTTGATGCCATACAACGGTACACTGATCACAAAGCTGTAAGTCCATCCTATTTATTTTATTCACTTTTCCTATAAAAAACGTATTTGTGCTAAAAGTTGGTTATTTTGTATAAATGATCTAATGAAAAATATTACAACGCATTATTTAAAGTATATCAAGTAAGTGATACATGTACACAAACCTCAACTGAAATGAAAAATTATTTTTGCTTTCAGTGATGTTCAATGCTCTTAAATTTCAGCAACAAGTGTTTGGTAGTGAATATTGGTTTTATTCACGCTCTTTGTGTAAAAGGTTGATGCGCTCAAATATCTCTCTCTGAAAACGTATTATAACTAAGTTATTTGACTAGTTTACAGCAAAATTAGTGCCTTGTCGTACAATTATACTTCTCAAAAAGTGTTATCAAATTTTGTCGCAAATCTCTCTCTTACTCTCTCTTGGTATTTATACCGGTCTTTAGGGCTACCTTTGTTTTAAAAATATTTGTATTTTATTAACATTGCTCCTAATTATGGCGACAGAAATTGAAACATTGCGTAAAAAGCGAACAGTACTCAAACGAAAGGTAACAAATTTTGGAACCTTTATTAGTAATTTACAACAAATGGATTCTCCTTCTGCGGGTCAAATAATTGAATTGCGTAAACGACTAAATGATTTTATATGCTTACCGAGTGCATATGATGAAATACAAAATCTAATTGAAACCCTCTCTGAAGATTTCGATGCTGAACTTGCACATCGCGATAGTTTTGAAGAAAAATATTACGCTTTGACTACAGAAGCCGAACTTTTGTTACAAGTGACCGTTAAAAATAACTCTGCGAATTCCGTTCTAGAATCTAAACCTCCTAGTACTGATAATTTTCCAAGGCAGTCTCCTAATTCTCTTCACTCTAGAATCTCAAGTACTAATGATTGTCTTGGGCAATCGGCAAATGCGCCTTTTGTGCGCCTTCCTGTCATAGAGCTCCCTCGTTTTAATGGCAAATCGCAAACTACTTGGATAAAATTTCGAGACACTTTTGAAAGTTTAATCAATTCCAATACTAATCTAAGTCACATACAAAAATTCCACTATTTGAAATCTTCATTGACGGAAAAAGCGGCAGACGTTCTTAGAACTCAATCGTTCAGTTCGGACAATTACGAATCAGCGTGGAAGATGATTTGTAAAAGATATAATGATAAACGTGGTCTCATTAGGAATCATGTAAATGCTCTCTTCTCTGTAGAAGTTGCCCAAAAAGAATCCTCCACTCATATCAGAAAAATAATAGACAATACGTTAGAACATTCCAAATTTCTAAATTCGTTGGTTCCCTCAGATAAATTAGGCGAAGTTATCATAACTCAAAATTTAGTTTCTTTTCTCGACTCGGTTACTAAGCGTGACTGGGAAACGCACAAAAATGACAATGAAATACCTGCTTTGTCCAAATTTATCCAATTTTTGGAACAGAAAGCTAGTGTACTTAAAGCGTTAGAAAGCGAAAATATGTCGCACAAATCCTCTACAACCGCTCGTGAGAATAAGACTTTTGTTAAGCACAAAAGCACTAAATCCTTTGTAACTAACGCTAACCTGGCTCTTTGTAATTACTGTAAAGGCACACACTCAATATATGTTTGCGAAAAATTTAAAGCTCTCACTGCAGATGACAGAATTTCTAATGCAAAATCTCTCAAATTGTGTCTGAATTGTCTCGCTCGTGGTCATATCAGCAAAGTAAATCTCGACACTCCTGTCGTACTTGCATGGCCAAGCATAACTCTCTTTTACATATTGGTAAATCTCCTTCGTCAGAGGTAAACGCCCCAGGCCCTTCGGGTATTTCTCAATCAATTCCTTCGGAAGAAAGAATCTCTCTAACTTCTTCGTTTGTTGATAACAACACGAACGTCTTTCTCTCTACTGCCGTCGTGTCTATCTTGGACTCTCAGGGTAAAGCCCATAATGCTCGCTTGCTTCTAGACTGCGGAAGTCAAAGTAATTTCATTACAAGTGACTTGTGCAACCGACTAAAACTCCAACGTGACAACTTTAAAATAAACGTCACTGGTTTGGCCAATTATAACTCTCAAATAAACTCAAAATGTAATGTCTCTCTAACGGCCAAACATAGTTCGTATACCTTAAAAACCTCTTGCTTAATAATAACAGCAATTACTGGCAATATCCCAAATGCTCCAATTGACACAAATCATATAAAGTTGCCGTCAAATGTAAAATTGGCTGACCCCAATTTCAACACTCCCGGCAATATAGATCTATTACTAGGTGCTAACTGTTTCTATGATTTGTTATGTGTCGGACAAATTTCTCTGGGAAAAGGACAGCCCAAATTACAAAAAACTCTTTTTGGCTGGATCGTTAGCGGCCCTATATTCTCTAATTCAACTTCAAATGTAGCTGTTTTTAATTTTTCCTCTAGTTATATGCTCATTCAAGATCAACTCGCAAAATTTTGGGAAACCGAAGAATCCTCTCCCAAAAAACCCTTGTCAGTAGAAGAAATTGAATGTGAAAATCATTTCGCTTTCAACACTCGTAGAGAACGCGATGGTCGATTTGTCGTCACAATTCCTCTAAAAGATTATCCGTTAAAACTAGGCGATTCGTATAGTTTTGCAAAAAGAAGTCTTCTATCTCTCGAAAAGCGACTAAGTTTAAACCAGTCTCTTCGTGGACGATATTCACAATTTCTGGACGAATATCTAGCACTCTCTCATATGTCTTTAGCGAAAGTAGACAATGCAGTTTCGGAAGGTTCATACTTTTTTCCTCACCATGCCGTGCTCAAAGAACAAAGCTCCACTACCAAAATACGAGTTGTATTTAATGGTAGTGCTCCCTCAACCACTGGCTATTCGTTTAATGATATACAAATGGTCGGTCCTGTAATTCAACGAGATTTATTCTCAATCTTGCTCAGTTTTCGATCTCATAAGTTTGCCATATCTGCCGATATACAAAAGATGTATAGACAAGTACTTATTAACCCCTCGCAATTACCTCTGCAACAAATATTATGGCGAAATGAAGCAACTAATGAAATTCATAGTTATAATTTGAGGACTGTAACTTATGGCACTGCTGCAGCCTCTTTTCTTGCAATTCGCTGTCTACACCAGCTAGGAATTGAATGTGCAAATACGCACCCAAAAATCTCCAAAATCATAATGGAGGATTTCTATGTAGATGATATTCTCACGGGTGCGGATTCCCTTGAAGAAGCTCAAGAAATATGCGAGCACTTACCAAAAATTCTTTTATCAGGTTGTTTTCCGTTAAAAAAGTGGATATCTAATGACCCTCGTGTATTGAAGGATGTTAATCCGACTGATATACACCCGGACTTCTTAGAAATTGGATCTCATAACCATACAAAAACCTTGGGCCTATATTGGAATTTTGAAAATGACAATTTGGCTTTTCTCATATCCCCTTCTACAAATGAACGGATAACGAAACGAAGTATACTCTCAGAAATCTCCCAGATATTTGACCCTCTCGGCCTGTTAGGTCCCTGTATTCTAATACCAAAAGTACTACTTCAACAGTTGTGGTTAAACAAGACCGGATGGGATGAATCGATATCTCTAGATTTGCATCAAAAATGGATTCAATTTAGGATTAAGCTGCCTGAATTACATGAATTAGAAATTTTTCGGCATGCAATTTGTCTAAACCCGACGGTTATCGAACTGCATGGATTTTGTGATGCCAGCACCAGGCATACGGCGCCTGTATCTATATAAGGTCAATCGATATCGATGGCGTGATATCTTGTCACCTACTGTGTTCAAAAAGCAGAGTAGCTCCTCTCAAAACCCTAACCATTCCTAAATTGGAGTTATGTGGAGCCGTTCTCCTCTCAAAATTGGCGTATACTTCAGTAAATGCGCTAAAGAGCAAGATAGATCGTTGTTATTTATGGACAGATTCCACAATTGTCCTTGGATGGTTAAAACAGCACCTCATCTATTAAAACCTTTGTGGCTCACAGAGTCGCTGAAATTCAACACATTTCTCGCAATGCTATTTGGTCGCATGTGCCTACTCACAACAATGCTGCTGATTCCACTGTCACGCGGACTCATGCCCTCGCAATTAAAAGTATGCGATATTTGGTAGAACGGTCCCAATTTTCTCTACAAACACGACATTGAATTTAATAATTTAATCATCTCAGAAACAAGGCTTCCTGAAATGAAAGGGGAAGTCACCTCTTTAATAATAAGCTCGAATGAACATTTTCCCATAGAAAATTATTCGAATTATAATAAGCTTGTAAGAACAATTGCATATTGCTTGCGTTTTGTTAACAATTGTTCCGTGAACTTTGATTTGAGGACATTTGGCCCACTATCTGCAAAGGAAATCGATTCCGCACTTATGCGTTTGGTTAGAATTGCTCAATTAGATTCCTTTGGAGAAGAAATAAAATTGTTAAGTGCTCAAAAATGTATACCCCTGCGTAGCAAATTAATAGCTTTGTCTCCTGTTCTTGATAACCAAGGTCTGTTACGAGTGTGGGGGCGTATTCAAAATTCTGAGTTTGAATTTTATAAAAAGCACCCTATTATTTTAGACGGTCGCCACTCTCTTTCCAAGTTGTTAGCCGCATGTGAACATGTTCGGCTTTTGCACTGTGGTCCTCAGTTACTCCTCTCATACATAAGAGAACGTTTCTGGCTCACTCATGGCAGAAACCTGGTTCGACAAGTTGTGCGTAATTGCGTTAAATGCTTCCGTTGCGCACCAAAAACAATCGATCCGATAATGGGCAATTTACCGCGTGATAGAATTTCACCAAACTTGCCTTTTGCCGTTGTCGGTACCGATTATGCTGGGCCCATGCTAATTAAATATAAAAGTGGCCGTCGCGGTACAACTACTAAGTGCTACATATGTATTTATGTCTGCGTTGCTACAAAAGCTGTACACCTTGAGCTTGTTAGCGACTTATCTGCGCAAGCTTTCATAATGTGTTTGAGAAGATTTATTGGTCGTCGCCGCAAACCCTCCAGAATATACTCGGACAACGGCACCAATTTTGTCGGTGCGAACTCTAGTTTAAAGGAATTACATAACTTTGTTAAGATGAATAAAGACGCGTTAGTTAATACTACTTCAGAGAAAGGTATTGAGTGGCACTTCATACCTCCTCAATCACCTCACTTTGGGGCCTTTGGGAGGCCGGTGTTAAGAGTATGAAACATCATTTAAAGCGCTCCATTGGGAATTCTCTACTTACATTTGAAGAGCTGTATACTCTTTTAGTGCAAATCGAATCCGTTCTTAACTCCAGACCACTTTGTCCACTATCCTCTGATCCTGAAGACCTAAACCCTTAACCCCAGCTCATTTCCTAATCGGGCGGCATATGAGCACGATACCACATCCAGATGTTACTGACACTGCTTCAAATCAACTAAAGAATTTTGCTCGGATACAACAACTGCAACAGTTATTTTGGAAAAGATGGAAACTACAATATGTTGCTGAACTACAGCTTCGCACCAAATGGCAGCATAAACGTGACATGCTCAGATCTGGTCAATTAGTGATTATCAAGGACGATAATACTGCAGTTGCTTCTTGGCGTCTCGGACGTGTAATAGACGTTCACACCGGAAAGGATCTAGTAAACCGCGTTGCTACAGTAAAGACCTCAAATGGGCTTGTTCGTCGCTCATTCGCAAAGCTCTGCCCATTACCGGAGTGCGTATATTGAATGTGCTTGTTTAACATTTTATTGTTGTGCGCAATAGTGCATTAAAGTTTTTTGTGCTCTTTGTTCATTCTACGTATGTTAGTTTGTTAGCTTAAGGCTATATTGATTTAAAAAAAAAAATAATAATCTTTTTTTTGGCTCACCTTTTTTGGGCCCCACTTTATGTTCAATACTTTATATTTAATTTGTAGTTGTGTGTATACGTTACTTTTGTATAAGACTGTACCACGCCCGCCGTTAATAGGTGAAGAGGGTGCATTTAACCACGACGCACTTGTTCGTTAGCTTCTCTAAAGTGTAGACGCACTCGTGTCTACAACAATCTCTATATTTGTAATCTTATGCTCTTAAACCAAATAAATAATTATATACAGTCCGACGTGCATTTGTTAGTTAATTTATTATTAACATATGACGTAAAAAACAGCGGTGATAGAATAAAAGCAGGAATGTAGAGAAGTAAATATTAGGAAACGGATGAGACAGGGATGTGCCCTATTCCCGTTAGTTTTTAACTTGTATATCGAAAAAGCAATGAATAGTGTCAAATGCAGAAAGACGTATATGGACAAACGATTGATATGCTTAGATTTACAGGTGACATAGCGGTATTGGCATCTAGCAAGAAAGAGTTTGAAGCAGCTCTAAATGAAATAGAAATACTAACGGAGAAATGCGGTATGAAAATCAACAAAAATAAAACTAGGGTGCTAGTATGTAAAGGAGGGATAAACAAGTCAAAAACCAGAATACAAATAGAAAACTAGAACTTACAAGAGGTTAAAAATATCTGCTACCTAAGAAATCAAATAACACAAGATGGGAAGAATGCAAGAGATATAAAAACAATGATTAGCACAAGGCCGTGTTGCATTTAACAAGAAAAAGCAACTACTATGTTCAAAGATAACAAACATAAAAACAAAGAAAAGATTGCAGAAAACATATGTGTCGGGCACAGCACTTTACGGCCGTGAAGCGTGAACAGTGGGAGAAGCGGACAGGAAAAATGTAGAAGCCTTTGAGATGTGGTGCTACAGATGTATGATGAAGATATCATGGACAGACAGAGTTAAAAACAAAGAAGTATTAGAAACTGCAGGGGGAGAAAGAAATATGTGCAAAACAGTAAAAAACAGAAGAGATCATATGATAGAACACATACTAAGAGATGAGAGTATATTGTGTAATATAATAAAAGCAAAGAAAGAAAAAAAGAGAGGTAGAAGTAGACCTAGATTAGACTATTGCACACAGGTAGTGCATGATGTAGGCTGTGGGAATTTCTGGGAAATGGATAGGCTAGCTCAGAATGGAAAACAGTGGAGGTACGCGTCCAACCAGTCCTAAGACTGAAAACCTAACGATGAGAACTTTCTAGATGTAATTTGCATGAATTTAGCACTTTCCTTAATGATCTAGAACAATTGAATTAAGTATATACATCGCGCGTTCGCGGGTATTAAAACAGTTTGAATTCAAACTTTGATGGTAATGCTAGTTATAAAGTCGTGATATGAAATAAATTAGCGTTAACATAGTGATATAAACTCTTAGGCATTAGTGACTAGCACAAATTAGTAATCAATAATAAATAAATTAATACAATTCTTCGATGGTTAATTTATAAGTGCATCGAGTAGTAATGAAGAAGATACTATTGTCGCTTTAAGAAAGCTAATACTGTTAGTGATTAACTGGAAATAAATTTTCCGGAGTATATTAGAATTTCACTGTAGCTACGAGTAGTTGAAAAGTCGTGTGTAATCAATGATAATATACAACTGTGGTTATTACAAAAGAGGTTTCGTTACAACGTGCTGATTTGTAAAGAGTGTCAATATTTTGTAACTGTGAGCTTTTAAATCCGATTTGAGATGTTCGCATTGATGAATTTATATTTTGCATGCGCAGTTCTAAGTATGTTTTTTTGTAGTTATAACATACGAGATGAGATGACCCACAATGCATCGTCGTTCATTACCTCTGCCCGCTCATTTATACCAGTTGGCATGGTATCCTCATTACTAATAAGTATTAAAATAGATCTGAATACGACGCTTCTGCTTGTGTACGGTTATAGTGTGTATGTGTGCGTCCCCTCGCCGTCTCCTCATCATGTGTAAACTATAATTACTATCCAGTGTCGCATTTGGATTGACACTGCAACTTGTTTGGATCAGATTGTTTTTGCAGTTCTAAGAATTTAAGTACGAAAGTGCATTGACTTCTCTACGCTGGAGTTTTAAAAAACGCCTCGTTATTCATGCTTTGTTTTTAGACGCAAATGTGTACTAACATTAGTTCAAGTAACTGTAACAAACATTTAAACGAGTATCTGGAATGACCTCGTGGGTCGCAGTATTACGTTACGAGAGTTTCTTTGGAATGTCTACAAGTGCGTCGTGTTGTCGTTTTTATCGGGATAACTACCGTCTTTTAGAGAAACAGTATGTTGGAGTTGGAGATTTTGGTACAATTGGAGAATCCTCATTTTTATCAAACTATACCTCATACAATTTTCGATATTTCCTGTTACATACAAGGATGACATTTTTTGTATAAGTGACAACTTAACTGGACAATCGACAGTTGTGAAAATCCGAGAAATTTAGAACATGTGTTTTGTTTTTTCATACTATCGCTGATAAAAAATAATATCTGAAATAACTAATATTGTTGAATATTGAAAAAGATAAACAGTCTATATAATAAAGCAATTTTTAAAGTTATTATAAAAACATGACATTTAGAACGCTATACATACTCTTATTATTTTCAAATTACATTACCGTGACAACCATGATATGCACGTAACCAATGTAACATAAACAATATTAAAACACCATCTTCAATCTTGTCGCCGAGTCATGTAACCTTGAATGAGGGTAAAACTAATATTGTATGATTGGTTATAGTATTGTTTGATGTACAATAATCTGTGGGGTGCCAGAGTGGCATTTTTGGGCAATTTGAAATATCGAAGGTCTAAGGTCACGGTGATAAAAAACGCTAAACCACCCATTTTATTCCAAATGAATAGGAATCGGTCCACCCAAATCAAATAATTGTAGTTCGATAAATGTACAGGGTTATTACAAATGAAATAGACAGTTTGGATAGGTTATAGAAAGTTTATTTTTGAAAAGTTAAGATTATTACTTATATGATTATAAAGAAGAAATGATTAAGTTTTTATTTAAAATTTTTACAAATGTTCAATGTGTGCATCTTTGGTAATACGACAGATATCAACACGGTAGTCAAATTCTTGCCACACGCTATTAAGCATGTAACGGTCAACTGTAGCAAGAGCATTTGTGATACGTTGTTTAAGTTCGTCGATATCAACAGGAAGCGGTGGTATGAAAACTTTGTCTTTTACATAACCTCATAAGAAATAGTCGCAGGGCGTTAAATCTGGACTACGAGGTGGCCACGGCTTAAACACAAGGTTTTCCTCACTTGCACGGCCGATCCATCGTCTAGGAAGATGCTCATCCAGATATTTTCTGACCTGTAAGTGCCAGTGAGGCGGAGCTCCATCTTGTACAAAAACGAAGTTATCACTATCTTCCTGTAGTTGAGGCATTAACCAATCGTGTAACATGTCCAGATAAATTACTCCGGATATTGACACTTCGTGAAAGAAGAACGGCCCGTAAACCTTTTCACGAGATAAAGCGCAAAACACGTTAACTTTAGGGGAATCGCGTATATGTTGTAAAGTCGCTCTTGGATTTTCTGTGCCCCATATCCTTACATTATGTCTATTAACTTTTCCACTAATGTGAAAGGTACATTCGTCACTGAAAATTAGGCGATTAAAGAATGTGTCATCATTTTCGAGACATTGTTGCATCTCCAGACAAAAATTGTTACGTACGACTTTATCACCGGCATTTAAACTTTGTACTAACTGCAATTTATACGGTTTCATTTTCAAACGTTTCCACAGAATTTTCCACACAGTAGGTTGAGGAATTTGCAATTCTAAACTTGCTGATGTAGTCGATTGTCTTGGACTTCGTAAATAAACATCACGAACACTATCGATTTGTTCTTTTGTAACAGGAGGTCTTCCAGTACTCTTTCTTTTACACAGACATCCACTATTTTCGAAACGTTTATACCAGTCATAGATTGATTGCCTTGTTGGTGGTGTTTTATCGTATTTTGTTCTGAAATGACGCTGCACAACAGTAACAGACTTTGTTTTGGCTAATTTAAGAACACAATAAGCTTTCTCCACTTTAGTAGCGGCCATTTTGCTAGACTGGTCGTTGTTTTAACAGCAGTACCAACCTAACAGTTGTACCAACATAAACTTTAAGAAATTCCCTATAAACCTATTTCGCATACTATATACAAATACACCAGTCTGATTTTTTAAAGGCTATTCAAACTGTCTATTTCATTTGTAATAACCCTGTATTATTATGTGTAAATATTTCTAATGACATGTTACACTTTTTCAACACTGCAAAAACAGCTGTGTCTGAAATAACTTGTTGGTAACTACGGTTTTTCCGCAGATTAAAAATGGATGAAGAGACCACAGAGTAGCTATAGAGGAATTTCTGTGTAGGAAACTGTCATTTAATTGTTAGGGTCCGGCTCAATCGTTGGTAGCGCTAGTGTCGCAAATTTACCCAACCTCAAAACATTCACAACTGTTATTGTTTATCTAACCTGTATTTGTAGTTTCGTTATTCCGTATCCGTTGTTTTGGAGTTTAATTTTATAAATATAACATAACAATTTTAAATGTCGTGTAACTACGTTAAAAGTGTTGTGTCCCCAACTGCAACGATATAGACAGTAAGAGGCATAGATTTCCAAAAAATCAGCCTGAACTTTTAAAATTGTGATTGAACAACATTGGAAATGATAAACTTAAGCGCGTAAGTGAAAATCAAGTGTATTCCTCCTATAAAGTGTGTAAGAAACATTTTGAAAGTAAATTTATTATACCAAGTAAAAAAGGACTAGTTATCACTGCAGTACCAACTGTTTTTCTTCCTGGTAATGGTAAGTTAATTGTATAAAAAAATTCAATTTAGATTCATACTTGCACAATACTTAAAAACTATACAATACTTTCTGTACAAAAATTGTGGAGGCATATTGTTAATTTGCATTTACAATCACACAAAGGAAATGGTAATTTTAAAGGAATATATCACCTACCTTTCACTGGTTGTAGTTGTTGATTGTACTTGCACTGCTATCAAATTATTATGGACTGTATAATGTTCACTAATTGTTGCTAATTATTGATGCTCGATGCACCGAACTAATCACGAACCAAAGCCAGAAGCGAGCACGAAGTTGAATAGTCGCCCACTCGTAAATTACCAACCCTTTTATGTCGTTGCACTAAAGGTAGGGATAATGGAGGGGTTCTAGCTGGGGAATAGTTTAAGGACTTAAATTAATTGTGATTGGCATAATACAACTACAAACAAAATACTTATAAAGCCTTAACATACCGCCCACCAAAATAAGTATTAGGAACTTATTTTCTAAGTGTGTCTAAACGAACAAAAAAAATATATATAACCGTAAATTTAAAAGTTAACTTACCCTAATATACTAACTATAATACTAAGTTGCCTCTGGAATGGGGAGAGGGCACAATTTTACCACGGGCCTTTTAAATAGTCCCTGGGATGTTGCCACGGTAGCCACACGACAAACATTGTCCTTTCCATAATGCAACGTATGTATACGTCCCATTTTCCACTGTAATGGAGACACTTGAGTATCTTTAATCAACACCAACGTTCCCACCATTAACGAATAATTAGCAGAAAACCATTTGGTTTTCTGTTGAAGTGTGTGCAGGTACTCCAAATGCCACCGTTTCCAAAATGATTGCTGAATACGTTGAACCAGTTGCCAACGATTTAAGGAAGATAGTTTCAGATCTAAGACATTAGGGTCGGGAATGACAGACACTGGTTCTACGTTCAGAAAATGACCAGGACTTAAGAATGAAAAATCAGTGGGATCGTTACTCATTGGACATAAAGGTCTGGAGTTTAATATGGCTTCAATTTGAGCAAGAATGGTGTTAAATTCTTCGTACGAGAGAATTTGTTCGCCTACCACCTTCTTGAGATGGGACTTTACAGATTTTATCCCAGCTTCCCACATTCCCCAAAGTGAGGAGCCGACGGAGGATTAAAACAAAGTGAATACCTTACGTTTCAGATGACTGCTTCATATATTCGATTAGTTCCCGAGATGCTCCGATAAAATTTGTTCCACAGTCACTATGAATTTGCAAGCATTTACCTCTGCGTGCTACAAACCGCCGTAAAGCTGCAATAAAGGCCTCTTTAGATAGGTTTGATGCCAACTCCAGATGTATCGCTTTTGTACTAAGACAAACAAATAAACAAACATAGGCTTTCAATGATTTGGCACCTCTAATACGATTCATGGTGATAGAAAAGGGTCCACCGTAGTCTACCCCAGTATGTAGAAACGCTTTACCGGCAGTAAGTCTAGCGGGGGGCAAGTCGCCCATAGGAGGGCATAGCGAAATAGGTTTTTGACGAAAACAAAAATGTTTGCTGATACCGAACGGAATCAGGTAAATGGCCAATGACACTTGGCACGTTGCTATTCCACTTTCGCAACATATAACCACCTGATTGGCAAATTTGGTTTAATTCATACACGAGTCGTTTGCCATCCTCAATCGAATCACACCCTGTAATCAAATCATCCACGTACGTATCCGACGCTAAAATCTTGGAAGCAATAGGAAAACGTAACGATTGACTTTTTGCAAGTTCTTGAATTACACGCCTGGCTAGAAATGGTGATGATGTGATGCCGTATGTAACAGTGTTTAGCTGATAATCGATAACAGACTCCGATGACTTAAATCTCCAAACTATACGTTGATAGTCTCGATGGCTAGTAGAAATAAGAATCTGTCTATACATTTGCTTAATGTCCGCAGTTAAAACTACAGAATGTAAACGAAAGTGTAATAACAACTCCATGATATCTTTTTGAAGAGGGGGGCCTGCGAGTAAATGATCATTTAAAGACCCTCCACTTTGAGCGCTGGCTGAAGCATCAAATACGACACGAAGTTTTGTAGTTGTACTGTCTGGTTTGAACACGGCGTGATGTGGTATGTAATATACCGGCGATAATGTTGACGATCGAGTTGAATCCGATACAATACGAGACATGTGACCACTATCGATATAATCCTGCATAAATTCTCTGTACGAATTATACAGTTGAGGATTTATTTCAAACGGCGTTCTAGTGAAAGAAATCTTCGAAGTGCTATTTCGAGAGCCAGCAAATAGCGGTTCAGGACCATTGAAAGGTAACAAAACAATAAAACGACCGGTGTCATCCTGCTTATGAGTGTCCACAAAATGCCTTTCACAAATTTCCGCATGAGGAGATAATTTGTTAGAATCTGGAATATTTTCCAGTTCCCAAAATCGAGTAATGTTAGCATCTTCTACAAGTGCAGCTAATGATATACGAGATGTAACAGAAGAAAGAACCTTCCTGTTAATATCCACCCAAAGGTAGTGTGAATTGCCACGGGTTCTTCTGGTGACCCAATGCGAGTTGCGTTTAATAAAACACGCGCGAACAAATCCGCACCTAACAATAAATCGTTATGGCTAGGCTTGTCGAAGTCCGAATCTGCTAAATCTAATCCAACTATGTGAGGCCAACTATTTGGTGAGATCCTTGATGAAGGAAGGGTTCCACAAATGTCTGGTAAAACAAAACAATCAATGCTGTACTCTGGAACAGTTTTACCTTGAGGACTAATTTTACACGATACTTGTCCATACGCATGGGAAGCAGATAGACCTAAGCCTTAAACCTTCATTGAAATATTCGATTTTCTTAAACCTAAGCGTCGACAACACTTATCAGTTATGAAATTTTCCATTGATGCACTATCTACAAGTGCTCTTACTGTCTGAACTTTACCAAACCCATCTGTAATTGAAATTCTTGCGGTGCCTAATAACGTCATTGTGTTGGACGATCTAGATGATAACAACGTACTTGTAGTAGTGTTGCAGGTGGGTTCGGGAAGTTGATCTGTTGCCTGAGTGACTGCAGGTTTCTGTGCAACTGTAGGGTTTTCAAAGTGCAATAAAGTATGATTACCCCTTGCACACTTTTTACAAACAAGTTTGGAAGAGCAGCGTGTAACCATATGAGAGTTGCGAAGACAATTAATGCATAAGTGTTTGTCTTTAACAAAGTTATAACGGTCTTGTGGCGATTTATTCAGAAACATTTCACATTGGTATAAGTTATGAGTCCCACTGCAAAGACTGCATTTCTGAGCGAATGAAGTTGTTACGAATGACTTTCGAACTTGGGGTCTTGAATATTCAAAGGAACGTTTTGAAGGTACACTAGATGATATGGTTTGTTTAATGGACGTATTAAATTTGGACGGTGTATCGGAAACAACCATATTGCTAATTTCTAATGCCTTGCAATGTTTTTCTAGAAATAATTTTAATTGATCATAAGATGGAATGTCTGATGTATTTTCTAACTCAAATGTTTTCAAAAGAATTGTGTCTACCTTTTTTGATAACAAATTAAACAATACGAAGTCGAGTAAGTCAATCTTAGTTTGACGTAAGCTTGATAGATTTTCCGTAAAGCAATTAAGCAATTCTCTTAAATCTGTATGTGAATTAAATTTTGCTTTTGGTGACGATTCTAAAGCATTCCAATGCGTGTTTGCAATTAAACGTTTTGAATTAAACCTCTCCACAATAATTGAATAAGCTAGCATATAATTATTATTCGAAATTTGCAAATGTCTAATGAGTTCTCTAGACTTAAAATCCAACGCATCAATTAAAAAATAGAACTTTTCGATCGGTAGCAATTGATTATTTTCATGAACTAAATTATTAAAAAATTGAATAAACTCTTGGAAATGTTCTATTTTTCCAGAAAATTTTTTCATTTCTATACGAGGGAGTCGAATATTGCTACACGAGCCAATGCCAGTAATATTTTCAGTCAAGCCTTTTTCAGCAGTGGATATATTATCAAATTGCGCTTTAATAATTTTAATGTTTAACAAAGACCTATCTATTTCAATTCTTAATGTTGTAATTTCATTTAATAATTGTTGTCCTCATCCAAGATGCACGTTTTATAAGCAGTATATACATCGTTTTTTATATCAAAGGCGCTTTCAGCCATAATATTAACAGAAATACAATTGCCTTTAATATGCTCCAATTTATTTATCGCATCAGATACATCAGATAATCTATCGAGTGCCGCCTTCAAATCTACAATCAACCTATCGGATGAAATATGTGCCATCCTAACGAACAAGGTTACTAATATCGATTTTATATTGATTTCAGCTACAAACATGAATGGTTTTGTTCACCTAATAATAGGATATACCAAGGGTAATGTTGAACTACCTGGCAAAGAATTTTTACTACAACGTGCCTAACGGGAGCTTGCAAGTTTCAATATGACAATGAGCAAAGGGTTGTTCTACCTGGTTTTACCAATACCTGAATTCTCTAGCGAACTTGAATTACAAGTTTAAAATAACTGTACTGCTTAAACACCTTTTTTCTGACCACAAATTCTTACGCTAACTATCCCTAAAATTTACAAAGATTTGTCATTTTTAAGGCTTTATAAGATTCTGTATCATTACAAAATTTCAGATTTAATGCGAAATTGCATCTACTTTAAGTTAGTTTACACAATTGACTATGATACTGGTGGTGTGACTACACTTTTCTTCTAAATGCGGTCAACCCCTAATTTAAGCGAAAAGCAATTAACAATGTAGTTAAAATGAATGCCAAAAATGCCAATAATAAACCAATTAATAAGCAAAATATTTGCTCAAAGGACCAAAAATGTTAATTTGCATTTACAATTACACAAAGGAAAGGGTAATTTTAAAGGAATATATCACCTACCTTTCACTGGTTGTAGTTGTTGATTGTACTTGCACTGCTATCAAATTATTATGGACTGTATAATGTTCACTAATTGTTGCTAATTTTTGATGCTCGATGCACCGAACTAATCACGAACCAAAGCCAGAAGCGAGCACGAAGTTGAATAGTCGTCCACTCGTAAATTACCAACCCTTTTATGTCGTTGCACTAAAGGTAGGGATAATGGAGGGGTTCTAGCTGGGGAATAGTTTAAGGACTTAAATTAATTGTGATTGGCATAATACAACTACAAACAAAATACTTATAAAGCCTTAACACATATGATGCTGAAATTGGAATTTGACACTAAAACTTCGCTAAAACTGTATGGTAATATTGTGCTATTATACTCACGATATTTATTTCAGCCGCTCAGATCCAAAATGAGGTTGTGACTGAAAGCTACTCAAGAAACATTGTTTTAATGGAGCATGCATACAGTCGTGTGGAACTTGAAATAACATTAGTTACTTGACAATGCTTTGACTCTGAAGTCACCTTAAAATTAATTCTGTTAAAATTAATCCTGTAAATTGCAATTTGTTTCATGGTATGTATTAATATTTACAGATATTAGTTTTAGTATGCTTTAAAATTTGAAATGTATGATGGTTACTGCCGAAGTTTCTTCAAAATAATACACAACATTAATACCTAATCAAATAAGCGTTAGCTATTTGTTTTTATGAATGAGTGTGTGGCAAGCGGCATAATGGTAAAAATAATTTTGTTTTAGATTGTCACGCATCAACATCGGAAAGACATGAACTCGAACAACGTTGAAAAAAACCTCTTTTAAAGGTAAAGTAATATTTCTATAACAACCACCAACACAAATAATTAAGCTGGTGTTGATTGATGGCCAATTTTTTGAATCATTGCAACTGTCTATTCCATTTATTTAACTAATATTTTTGCAAACAAATTAGCGGATGCAGATGGTTTTTGTTAAGAAAACCGTTGCAACTTCCAAAGACATCATTGATTAGTCCACCACATGCAATTATAAGTAATAAACCATTTCATTTAAAATGAATATTCTACATTAGAGATTAATAATATTCAATATTAATGAAAATAATTTGACATCAGAGGTTTATGTCTTTATTATAACGAACTGACATTCAAATATATCATAAAAAACATACACACTCATTGATATAATTCTAAGCCTAAAACATTATGTTTCTTCTAACGTTGCGCCTTACTCGAATATGTCTATAAATCATAACTACATATCAAATAAAAGAAAAACATGATCGAGTATAAACAAAGCAAAAACAGTAGAAACACTAAAGGAAAGAAATAACTAGCAAAAACAGTAACTATCAAATATTTAATACTTAGTTTTACCCATTGATTGGTAAATAAGTCGGCAACAAGCTCATTTGAACTTAGTATTTAATAATTACCTGACCTAAGTCAACTGCTTTCTTGATAAAATGATGACATACATCAATATATTTTGTGCGTCTAAACGCCTCACAGTCAATCAACTTATGTGTACTTTGGTTCTCATTGAAGATGGCGTTGATTCCCGAGAGATCAAGCGCAATTCAAAGAGAAAGTTTCGAAGAAATTTAGCTTCTTTGACTGCTCGCTCTTCATAGACCATAATATTCAGCTTCCGTATTAGAACAAGCAATGGTTTACTGTTTGCGTGATTCCCAATTTATCAGAGAATTTCCTAATTTTGAAACTAATCCGGTATATGACTTCCGGTCCACGATATCCCCGGCCAATCAGCATCGGAAAATATGGTAATTTCGGTACCACTTCTAGAAAAAGTCAGACCATAATCCTTAGCTACAGTGTAACGATTTTATTTCCTATCTAGATGTGTTCATATAATTAATCTATTTATTTAATAATAAACAATATAATGCATAATAATGCTACACAATCCACTAAATAAATATTACCTATTGCCCAATAAAATATTAGCATTCAATTCAAATTAAAATTTAATTTACACGGTGACAAAATAAACTTTTCATTTAGTATCATTCCTAGAGCTCCATCTGTTAAGAAATTGTAAGGTAATCCTGTTGCCGAGCGGTAACTCGCTTGACCTAGACACTTCCAATACAGCTGTGGTGAAAGCAAGTCGAATTGTTCCTTGAATCCGAGGACAATGGTTTTTGCAGATTTTCGTTTTGGAAGCACGTACGATTTAAGTTGTTTTAGGAGAGAATGTCATCTCCGAAAAGCACTTTTGTATTGTCCACTTGCTGGAACAGCTCGTAGATGACGAGAAATTTTTTTGGTTGAAGGGCCGTGGTAACAGTAAGTAAAATTTGATTCTGTAACCATATTAAGTAAAGATTTTTAGTGCAACTTTAAATTAACATGCAACGTTTGATAATATTCGTAGTTTTAATTTATACGTAAAGCAACTTTAAATTAACATGCAGCTTGGTAATAATGTGAAAATTGGAAATAATGTTTAGCTTGAAAAAAACATATAACCTTTAGTTAACAGAAGCCTGGTTTAACGTAATTTTAATTAAATGCACAAGAAGAAAATATAGGATTTTACGCTTTGTTCGAGTGTGGATCTGGCGAGATTTAATTACTTAAAATGGATGCCGAGTAGTTTGGAGCTTCAGTAAGCAGCAAAATTATTTGTTCTGAATTGGAGATTTCTTTATTTTAATGCTGACGCAAGACGCCTAGTAGGTATTTTTCTGTCAGACGGACATCTGGTATGTAGAAATTTGTTTTCGTATGTTAGCTGAACTATGGACATAGCAGTTAGATAATTTTTTGTTTAATCAAGTTATTTAAACTTCAAAATAGGTCAAGGACAGACTATAAATATATTTTTCAATATTAAGCAATAGGAATCTGTAAATTTTACATTTCTAAATCTTTTATTAATTCACTGAAACTACGGAAGATGTCATTATGTGATAGAGAAAGTAAATTCTTCTATTTAAGAAAAATTAGAAATTAAACTTCTATGTTTACTATTTCATTAATAACTAACTGGAATTATTTATTGTGAGGTTATGGTAGATCTACCCAAACCAACATTTTTGTTATCAGTAAGTAACAGTTTAGAAAGCAACTTCAGGCTTAATCAATTTGTTAATAAAACTTGGCTAGATATTTCTTACAGAAATAACCACATCTAACTTGAACGGTACTGATTATATCCAGTGCCTTTGTAAATAATTTTCACAAATTAATTTAATCAAAAATATATAATAAATGAAAGGATATTTTGTAAAAAAGCACGTTAACTGAATACAAGAGGAATAGATTTTTATTTTTGAACAAGACTATTCTTTTTAATTAGAATGAATGAAAGATGATTCGAATTGAATTTTAAAAATTTGGAGTATAAACGCACAAACAGTGCTATTCTTTGTTTAATCTGTTCACAGGTGAAGCAGTGAAGTACTAAGGTCAAAGTCGAGCCATAAGGTAAGAAACTTTAGGGATTATGTTGTCTTTAATAAACTGTATAGCGGTTATAGAATAAAGGTTTCCGCATTCGCCTTGTACAAGGGACTTGAGTAAGGTCTTCTCTGTATAGAAAAATACGGTGGCGCCTTATTCTTCATATTTTTGGTCGCAATTCAACCTTGACCCACAGCTCATGTTCCACCCAGAGCATATAGTTCGACTAGCCGCTTTGCCTTTGAGATTTCCACAACTTTGGGCCATTTTCCATCAGAACTTGCCGTGGGCTCTATTCTCTTACTGGAAATTCTCGTAAAATAAAATCCCATAATAAGTAAAAAGGCTATAACAGATAAATTAATTAAGACCCGTTTGACCATTGTCCTGCGTCTTATATCATAACAAGTATTGAACTAACTCAATTTACTACAAGAGTAAGTAATATCTGATCGACTGAAAACAGATAGTTACATCAAACTCCCAATTAATTCCTAATATGGATATGTCGTATCACATGTAGTTGCTTTCTCCACAGTATTGTTTACCTCCATTGGAGTAGAAATTTTGTTACAGTTTGCCATTCCAAATTTTTGCAGTAGCTTTCTAACATATTCACCTTGAGAAAGCTTCAATGTCCTTTTTTTCCCTATTTCGTTCAACAACATGAATACGATCCTTCCAAGGTGAATAGGACTGTAATGAAATGCACTGGTTCTTGAATTTCATTTGATTAGTGGACTGTAATTGTTAAGATACTGTTGACTACTTCTTGTATATTGGTATAACAAAAACACTGATAGAATGAATTTAATATATACTGCAAACAAATAAAGGAGATGAATGTACATGTAATGATTCACAGGTCCGAGCAATTTTAACTTAAAATTCTTGCTCAAGATCTCATAGAGCTCTTTCTCCCCACTTTGGCTATTGCTGAATACAAAAAAATCGTCAACATACACAGCAATAATGACTTTATTCTTGTTGAAATCTTTGTAATAAACACATTTTTCAACTGTATGTAACCATGTTGAATTAAAACATTGTTCACCTTTTCATTCCAAGCTCTACTTGCTTGTTTAAGGGGCCGTATAAGCTCTTTTTAAGTAAACAAACTTTATTCTGCCCTTCAATCTCAAAACCGATAGGTTGTTTCATAAAAATAGTTTCATAAAATCCCCATTTAAAAAAGCAATATTTATCGATATCCATATCGAACTCAACTCCTATTGTGAGCAATGTCCGCAGAGTGGAATGTCGAACAACAGGTGCAAATGTCTCTTCATAGTCGATCCCATGACGCTATGTAAAACCTTTAGCTACCAAGCGAACTTTGTTTCTTTAATATCACATTTGCGTCGGTCTTTTCTTTGAATACCCATTTGCATTTGACAACACTGGTTACTTCTGATATATCGACCAATTCCCAAACATCATGTGAAACAAATGAATTATATTCATCATTCATGACGTTTAACCATTGCTCTTTCTTATCAGAGTTAACAGTTTGTTTGTAAGTTTGGGGTTCATTACATGCAATCAACGCTAATTGAGAAAAAAAATTCATCTCTTAGTCCTTGTGGTTTAGGATTGATTCCCACTTTGTGATGATCCTTACTTGGATGCAGGACACCACCACTGTGATGTGATATTAAGTATTAAGATGCTTCTAATTTTATGAAGATCCTGATTTTATTGATGACTTTTTACATTTTATTTTTTTTGACATAAATTGTTTTTTACAAAATTGCATAGGCTCGCTCCTATTAAGCTAAATATCAATAATTTAAATGGACTGTAGTAAGTAGGCCGGGCCGCACCTCAGTCAATGCATGCAAATATACATACACTGATGTGTGCAAGTATGTAGACCAATGACCGCACAACATAAATAACAGTAGTACTAAACATACCGGCGTCCTTGAAATCACCTAGTTTCAACAAACTAACAATGTAAATTCAATATTACAACAAAGCAAATATTGTGTTTAAAAGCGACAGCATAACTAGAGTATATAAAATTGCATAATCGTAAAGCAACATTTGAGAAATTTTAAGTACTTAATTATACATGAACAGCAGTAGCAATCGTTTAAAATTGCGAACGAACATTAACAACTAGTCGACGGGTAAAACACTCAACTTAGTTATTGCGCGTTTCACAACGCCGCCTTCCGTCAAGACGCTCACCACTCTCACTATACCGTCTTCACCTGGATGGACGTTTGTAATTCTGCCTATTGCCCACTGCTGAGGCGGACTGTTGTCGTCTCGAAGTATTACCAGGTTACCAAAAGGTTGTTGGTTTCCCATTTAAATTTCCATTTGGATCACTGATGAAGGTTGTGTAAATAGTCTCTCTTCCGGCGAGCCCATATCTCTTGCTTCAATTTTTGTAGTTGTTGAAATTTAGATAGTTTATTGATTGACACATCAAGCACGTCAACTTGAGGTGCTGCATCAAGAAGCTGACCAATTATGAAATGACCGGGTGTTAAAGCTTCAAGGTCATTTGGGTCACAGGATAGGGGTACGATAGGTCGCTAATTTAATATTGCTTCCACTTGTATTAATATTGTGAGAAATTCTTCGAAAGTATAAGATTTATTTAACAATTCACGCTTGAGATGGTGTTTTAATGATTTTACTGAAGCCTCCCACAATCCACCAAAATGTGGTGATCTGGCGGGTATAAAATGCCATTGAATTTGGCTAGTGACAAAGTAATTTCGAACTGGCTGACTGCTTAGGATTTTGTAAGTTTCCTTGAATGCATTGTTTGCGCCGATGAAGTTAGATCCATTGTCGGAATACAGATTCTTGCACATGTCTCGTCTTGATACAAAACATTCAGATGTGAGTTCGGTTACTAATTCAACATGAACTGCTTTTGTAGCAAAGCAAATAAAAATACAGACGTAGCATTTTAATATTTTTTTATTTCGATATTTCCCGTCTTTCAATAAAAAGGGTCCAGCATAGTCGAGTCCACAGTTTGAAAATGGCCGAGAAGGGTTAACTCTAGGTGCGGGTAAGTTACCCATTTGATTATTACTAAGCGGTGTACCAGCCTTATAGCAAATTATACAATTTCGAATGACGCTTCGCACAGCATCGCGCCCGTCCAAGAGCCAAAACCTCTGTCGGATAAAGGAAAAAGTAACTTGACAGCCGGAGTGAAAATTACGCTCATACGTGTAACGAATCAGCAGTGTTGTGAATGGGTGGTTTTTAGTAATTAATATAGGATGTTTAAAATTAAATGATAAGTCAGAGCGTGCTAATCTGCCGCCTACCCGGAGTATCCCATTGTCATCAAGAAATGGGTTTAATGAGTTCAAGTTGCTATTTGGCTTCACTGATCAGTTTAACTTCAAGCTCCGTAAATCGTCTGCAAAGCACTGAAGCTGCATTGCCTTGATTAAAATTATCTCAGTATTTTGCCTTTCGCGACAAGTAATATGCAAGGAGTCAAACTTACATTTTTTCTTTAGTTTTTGCCGTTAAGTAAAACGCAAGCAGTATGATAATACATGTATTAATTTTATGTAGCTCGAAAATCTATCAAAAATATCGTTACAAGATGAAATAAACAATGAAATAATCTTAAGATTGAGTTGTGGTTTGAAGGAATGCGTGAGAACCTTGTAATGTGTCAATCTCGCGGCCAACAATCCGGATGATGTGATAAAAACGCTGGACCGTGCCACCATAGGGAAGAAGTTTGTAAGTCGTTGGGATTCATTCCCCTGGAGATTATGTCAGCGGGATTGTGAATAGATGAGATGTGGTTCCAATTATTTATGTCAGAAATATTTTGAATCTCCGCAATACGATTGCACACGAAAACCTTCCACGACCGAGGTTCCACACTTAGCCATGATAGGACTATTGAAAAATCTGTCCAATAATATGTTGAAGAAATATTCAACTAGTTGTGCTAGAAGAAGCGCTCCGGCGAGTTCAAACCTGAGAAGGGTGAGCGCCTTAAGTGGAGCCATTCGAGATTTAGCGCACAATAGAGTGACTTATATATTGCCGGTGCAATTTTCCGATCTCGTGTAGATACATGCGTCATAAGCTTGCATGGATGCATCACAGAAACCATGCAGTTGGATATTAATAGGATCCTTTAAAAGGGCATGTCTTGGAATTTTTATAATGTTGGGATTTGGCATTAGGCTATAGAAGTTAATCCAGTGTTTATAAAGATTGACTGGTACGGGATCATCCCAATTAAGTTTAGCTAACCAAAGCTGTTGCAGTATAATTTTTGCCTGAATGATGAGTGGACCAAGAAGACCAAGAGGGTGGAATATTTGAGATATGGTTGAAAGAATACTTCGTTTAGTAACGGAATTGGACAAGTTGGAAGGTATCTGGGAGCTATAAACAAAGCAATCTGTCGCAGATTCATACGATATTCCAAGAGTTTTACTACTAGATGGATCTTGCATGAAGTGCTTGACAGGCGAATCATTGTCAGCGCGAATACTTTCTAACAGAGATGGATCATTTGAGGTGAACTTCCGCAGTTCGAATCCATAATTTCGAAAGATGCCTACTAGGTTTTTTGTATTTGACGTAATCGTTTAAAGAGAAATTACTAGAAACAAGGTGATTAACGTAAAAGTCATTGAGTATTACATCAGATTCGACAGGAAAGTCGCCTTGACATTCCACCGCAATTTGCTTTACGCAGCGTGTTGCTAGAAATGAGGCTGACGCCGTGCCATACGTAACGGTGTTAAGTTCAAAATGCGACAAGTTGTCATTAGGGTTATTTCGCCAAACAATACGCTGTAGGCTCCGCTCTTCCGCTCTGATATTGATTTGTCGATACATCTTGGCAATATCTCCAGTCATCACGAATTCATGTCGCCTGAACCGAAGAATTATAGAAAATAAATCATTTTGCATAGTGGGTCCTATTTTTAATACATCATTGAAAGAATAGCCTGAAGCGGTTTTTGCGGAAGCATCGAAAACCACTCTCAGCTTTGTAGTCGTGCTATCCTTCTTTACTACAGAATGGTGCGGTAAATAATAAATTGGAAAGGGGCCGTTTTCTCTAGGATTTATTTCAACCATATGACCTAGTTGTAAGTATTCATTCATAAAGTCGGAGTATTGCTTCTTAAGTTCAGGATTTTTATTTAGTTTCCTTTCTATCGAATAATATCGGTAAGTTGCCGTTTCTTCAGAATCAGCGAGTCTAGTATAATCATCCTTTAGAGGTAATCTTACCACAAATCTACCAGATTCGTCACGAGTAAAGGTTTTAAGGAAATGTGTTTCGCATTCGATTTCTTCATCAGTCATAGGTTTTTGGGTGCATAGTTCTCTTCGATTTGCCAAAACTGCTGCAACTAAGTTTGAATAGGATCGGTTACCGTTAAGATGTGAGACAGGACTGGTAGTATAGGGTAGTATAGGGTAGTAGCGAGAAGCACATCGACTTCAGAAGAAGTATTAAAGTTTTTATCTGCTAGCAGAATGTTATCTGGAATCTTTATATTCTTTAAGTTAGCTCTTTGTTGTGGCATTATACCGGTAATTGAGTCGATGATTAGAAACGGTAATTGGAAGGAATAGTTACTGTGTAGCGATTGCGCCTTGATGATCGCATATTTGGATATGTTTCTATAACCCTGCCCTATTCCGAACACCGGAATGTTGACCTGGTTGTACGTTAAGTATAGTTTATCAAAGATTCGTTTTGTGATGAAATTAGATTGTGAGCCGCTATCTAACAAGGCCCTGCATTGAAATGTTTTTCCGCTGTTATCAAACATTTTGATCACGGCTGTAAATAGCAATACTGATGAACATGTGCTTATATTTGACGTTGCAGTATGAGTGCATATACTGTCTAGACTTACATTATTACTTTCGATATGCGTTTTGTCAAGCTCATCATTGTGACCGTTTGTTTCAGGACCATTCTGAACCCGAGAGTTGACGCTTTGAGGATTTGTTTGGGCTTGGCTATAAGGTCTTTTATTCATATGACCGCTTTTGGATCTGCTTGATCGATTTGAGGGCAAATGCAGAAGTGAATAATGCCTTCTTTGACAAGAACGGCATGTATGCAACGATTTACAGTCAGCATTCGAATGTCCTGGTCTCAGGCAATTCGAGCATAGATTAAATCGTTTACTTTCCGATAACCTTTTGTTGATGGCAACTCAGAAAATAATTTGCAGGCGTATATAAAGTGCGGTTCATTGCATAACGGACAATGTGGACTTGTAGATAAGTGCGAGTAACTGCGACCATCGGGTGGTCGTTTAGGTTGTATCAGACGAGGAAATTCTTTTTAAGAAGCTGTCAAACCTTGTAAGAGAAGCTTTAATTTTAGCTTGACGAGCCGCAAGTACTAGTTCAGACTTATGATCATTTTCCATCTTGTTTGATGAAAAATGAGCAATATTAAATTAAATGAACTCTTAAGAGCAGGAGGTAGCTATAGAATATTAGGCAAATATTTGTCAATATATCCAATTTCCCTCTAGTAAATTTACTATTTGAAATGCATTAAATTTACCATTTAAAGCAGTGTATAAAATTAGCTTAGAATTGGTAATTACCTCCTAACTAGAGTTAGAGGGTGGAGTAATTAAATTGTATATTCTAGCAAAATACTACTTTGGCGATATCAAACTGGGCGTTTAATATGCTGAACTGGATATGCAACTACTGGTTTAGGTTTAGCGTAATAAATCAGAAAGGGCTGACCTGTATATCCCGTTTGATGGTGCTTGTTTAGGTTTACCCTGGTGGTTTTGTTGTTGGCAAGCTGCAGGTTAGAGAAATTATCAGGCTCGAGGATCATGGTTTAGGATTGATTCCCACTTTGTGGTGATCCTTACTTGGATGCAGGATATCACCACTGTGATGTGATATTAAGTATTAAGATGCTTCTAATTTTATGAAGAACCTGATTTTATTGATGACTTTTTACATTTTATTTTTTTGACATAAGTTGTTTCTTACAAAAATGCATAGATAAGCTTCTATTAAGCTAAATGTCAATAATTTAAATGGACTGTAGTAAGTAGACCAGGCCGCACCTCAGTCAATGCATTCAAATATACATACACTGATGTGTGCAGGTATGTAGTCCAATGACCGCACAACACAAATAACAGTAGTACTAAACACCTTGTGCCAAAAAGGACAGCGATGCTGGCGAACTTGCCTGTTGTCATTTTCATCAGTAGTATCTTCAAAAGCACAGCTTCTAACAGTTTTGTTTCTACTTTTTCAGTATATGACATTATATAGTTTTTATTTAATTTTAAACTAATAGTAAAACCTAGCATTGCTCAAAATTATTTAGGTCATTAAATCAATTAAACATAATAACTGTAGAAAATATGCAACTATAACTAGAAAAGTTATTATTGGTTAGTGAATAGTATTTAGTGCATAGCAATTGAAACTTTTTGCATTGTACTTCCTTAGTAACTTTTACAATTAAGCACATCACCACATACTTATAGTATAATTCATTAGATTGTGTATTTATTTTTGTACTTATTGTTATTTTTCTATAAAAATATTTCATCTTTATTACAGGACGCAAATATTCTCGGCGCTTGGGGAAGTTGGTGTAACTAGGCAACACCAGCTGACCCCAAAACGCAAGCTTTTGTATAGTAAAGTTGTCAAAAGTTGTTCATCGATGACCAATATGCACAGAAGAATAACTTCATATCAAACAATTGTAACAATTACGATTTTTAGTTATTCAAATATACAATTTTGTTCAATACACCTATAGTCAATAAATATTAAATTTCTTTAGAAACCTTTTATTATGAATTCATACATAGTATGCCATCTACATTAGAATAGCAAAAATAAACTTTAAGTGAACTTCTAGTTGTTTGTATTTTGATTCAATATCCTCCTTCCCGGCGCATGCTCGTATAGCTAAGATTGTCTCGTGGAATAAGCCATTTTGATATCAGATGTAGTCCGAATACCGGTATTATCCAGGGCCTGCAGGTTTTTAATTAAACATGCCGCCCGAACAATTAGTAAAGTGGAGTCAACATGTACCATAAGTTTAGTTTTGGTAATAGCATCGTCCTAAGATGGTTGTAGATATATTTTTACAGTAAGAAAATATTTCACAAGCTTACCCCTAAATTCTATTCTCTCGTTTGATTTCAGCGCAAGTTCTTTTTTTTAGTTTAGAGTTTTAAGGATTAAACTACCAATTATTAAAAATGAAGACAATTTTGATTCCGAGTTTTAAAATATTAAATTCAAGTTACAAGTAATGAAGCAATGGAAATTTAAGTATTATAAAAAAATCGTTAAATATAAGACAAACATTAGACTGAGAAGCAGCTTCAATTGTTGCTAGGCAGAAAAGCAGAAACCCCCACATGTAATTGGTTTGTATGAAGGTTAAAATCCGGACCCCTGCGTCAGCCACGCTCAACTATAAGAGTAAGAACGCAGATGTTTAAAAAAAAATTTAAAGAAGGAAAACCGGCCGCCAAGCAGATGGCCAGCGGTGAGTCATCCTCCATTTTTATATCTATATTCTTTCCAAGGAACTTTCATTTAAAATGCTCAGATAATTTTCGAAGAAACTATACATAAGTTTGTTTAAAATTAATTCTCGAAATTCTGCTAAAGTTCATAGTTCAATTAATTTGTTTCACTTAAAATTTAGTTTGAAAATTTAGTATTTGAATAAGGCATAATTGACCTTAACATTTTCAAGATCTTTGTATAAGATTGTGTTTGAAGTTACAAAGTTGTTTTAAAAGGTTTGCTTTATTGAACATGTGATATGATAAGAATTGTTTGCCGAATTGTTGTGTACAACACATTGTGATAGTACACCTGAAGTGCCATTCAATGTCGACAATAAGTATTTTTCGTTGACCTTTGATTTTATTAAAGATAGCTATTAAAAATGTACAGCCATAACCAGAGAAATTGTTTTTTGAATATGTAATTTGTTTCTTGTACACTGAACAGGATCCTATTCTAGTAGCATGAAGTCACTGTAACATAAAATAAAAGTCATATATTTCTTAAAGAGAACTGAAGTAATTTATGCAATTAATGAAACCATATTCCAAGAATGCTTAGAGTTTAATATTAAATAGTGAAAACAGAACTGTTTCGAAAGTCTCCGTATAAATAAGTTTGTATAAACGATGTATATATATACATATTTTTTTAAAAATCAATAGAAAAATATTAAGTTGTCTCAAAATTTTCTTCCTTTGAAGTCAACGGTAATTATCCTACAGAAGCAAACAGTTTACAAATATGAAACTTTAATGTTGAAGAAAGATATTATTGGTGTTGAAGTTAAAAGTTTTTTCTGAAAGTATAATTTTGACTATTGGATTTATATATAATTTTTTTGTGATAAAGTAACTAGGCTCTAACGAAACCCTAGTTTGAATCTGTTTAGGTGTGATTAAATTTTCAGATAGAACGAGTTCGTCGTTCCCGTTCCAGGTTGCAGAGACCAAAGTAACTATTTTTGTTTATGTTGCTCGTCGTAAATTTTTTTCTTTCGAAGATTTCCGTATCTGATCTTCGAATAATTTCTTATAAAACACTCATTAAGATACGGTAGCGTCCAATAAAATTCCTTTTGTTTTATCGTATACCATCCTACGATCCTAGCTCATAGCTCTGCCCTAAGTTGAAGAAGCTTAGCTGGCTGGAAGAACTCTTTAGAGGGACCCTTTTTTTCTCACAGCCATTCAACATCCTTTTTACCCTGGGCTTGACCGTCCAACAGGAACCCCTCGTAATCTATCGAGGCTCTTCCGCTTGTATGGTAGAGCAGACATATTATTTTCCTTTTGAGGAATTAAATATGTTACATAAATGACGCCCGAAACGTGGGGCTCGATTTAAAAAAGGCTCGAATGTTACATAAATAGCGCTCACAACGTGAAGCTAGAATACATTTTGATGATTCAAACATTTATAGCAACTATAACGACAAGCCTCGATTTAGTTATTTCAATTATTGACACTGCAACGTGAAAAAAATTTTTTTTTGTAGTTAGTGAACAAGAATATTTAGCGGAACGAGAGTACTGTTTTCTCTTTTGACTATAGTGTTAGAAATTTAGCGGTTGAAAAGTTTTCTTTTAAATTTTTGAAATGGCAGATACTTCACTGATTGTTTATTTGCACAAAGAAGAGTTGGAGTATGAGTTAAACATTAGAGGTATAGGAAGTAGTAGGTCTATAGTAGAGAAAAGGAAAATTTTTGGTAAACTTTTGGCTAAGGAAGTGAAGGATCCTGGTTGTTTATTTCGCTTGAGTCAATAAAGAACATTTTGTCAAGATTTGATGATAATACTACGGATTCTATTTTTAAGGGCACATCGCTTTGAGCTGTCGTTATATCATTTGAGAATTGCTCTTGTGCATAGGCACGTTTTTGTTTTGATAGCAAATTTTTGATTTAGATCGGCATTGCAACACAATTTGATCTAGGCGAGACTTGTCGTCGTGGTTGGTCGCTCAGCAGTATGTTAGTCTAGACGAGACTCGAGGTGAGTTAGTCGCTCTAGTAATTTTTGCATCATATTTTTTTGGGTTGATGTAATTTTTGGTTGTTAGTCTAGGTGAGACTCGTAGAGGGTTTGTCATTCTAGCAAATTTAGGCGTTGTGAAGCATTATAGTTGTTTCGACAGTTCGGTTGGTAGTAAGGTGAGAGTGTACCTGAACACCGATATTTTTTTGTTAGCTATCGTCGTGATTAGTTTTTTTATTGATGGTTCTAAAGCCGGTAGATGGCACCTCAAAGATTTAAAATCATATTCTGCTTTAGATTTAGAAAATGACGTCCCAGAAAAGTAAATTTTGGCATGGAATTCTGTTTGTCAAAGAAAACTTTTGTAGTAAGAAGAGTATCGAGCGTTTCGGTGACAATTTTGTTTAGGTAACAATCATGCTTTCGTGTTTGTACATATTATTTTTTGTAGAGACTATATTAGTATTAAATATGTATAAGTTTAGTGTCATGTAGATTTTTGTTGAGAGACTTGCGTGTAAAAATAATGTCTAAGCAGTTGATGTGATTATTTTGGTCGGTCGATTATATTGGTAAGGTTGATATTTATTATGACGACTATAGCTATAATATTGTTTAAGTTTAGGTTGATGATTTTGGATGATACTGAAAAAGTCGAGTATAGAGGTTGTGCTGGCATCGAAGATGTTATCTATATTTGAGATTTTAGAGTTTAGGTAAGCGAGAGTCGCTTGCATTTTGTAGAAATTTTTTGTGAATTTGGTCAAAGTTGATAGTTATATTTTGGTAGTAGAGGTTTTGACCACAATATTGATATAGGGATTTGATTTGGTATCAAATCGAATAATTTTTGGTGTGTCCACTGTGGTGCGGACACATAATAGTGAAGTTGATTTTTTTTTAATTCTGTAGAGTTAGGGAAGCATAGAGTTGAAATATGATAGTCTAGGTAGGACTATGCGTTATGAAGTTGAAAGTGTAATGAGGTAGTTTTACCAAATTTTTTTGTGAAAGGTAGGACGTAGCACTCAAGTACTTTCTTTTTTTGGTTGAATTTATGCTGGCAAGTTCTAAGAAATAATTTTTAAGAAAGTTTATGTGGGTAGGGTTGTCAAAATTTTTTTTTTTGATAGCCAATCATAATTTCCAACTTGAAATTTTTTTTTGTTGCTCTTAGGACTTTACGAAGTCTAGTGCGAATGGCAATTGCCCGTGTGTGAATAGTTTGAACTTAAAGTTAGTTTAGGACATAAAGAATCTTATGTAAAGTATTTATAGGTCTATAAGTCTTTCTTTTTTGCGTTGGTTCATTTTTTTGTTAGTGAGTAGTAGTATGGTTAAGCATATGCAAATACTTAGTGTTGTTATTATTCCGTTGAGTGACTTCTGAGTGTCAGACCTTCCCGATTAAGCCCTATCTATTTTGTCTTCCCGGATATGTTTCCTTTTTGGACGTGTTGTACGCGTTAGTTACTATTACACTCATTTCGCTCATAATATTTTTTGTTCTTTTGTACTTCCACCTTCCCGTATTACTAGTCAAATAGGAAAATTTTTTTTAATTAATCTTACGTCAATGTCTAGGGTTAAGTTAGTTGGTAAGTGTTTATCGTTAATTAGTTAGTTAGCTATGTTGAGATTGTTATTGCGACGATTATAAAAAAATCTTTGATCCTTCTTTAGAATTTGTTTTGTTTATCCAAGATTTTTTTCTTTTTGGAGAGAGGCTGTGTAACAATTACGATTTTCTGTTATTCAAATATACAATTTTGTTCAACACACCTAGTCAATAAATATTAAATTTCTATTGAAACCTTTTATTATGAATTCATACATAGTATGCCATCTACATTAGAATAGCAAAAGTAAACTTTATTGGCACGTGCTGAAAAATTTTAAAAATCTAGTAAGTTTGAAATGTTAATGCGGTATGTTAATGCCACTACTAACAACTTTATTTTGTGCCCAAATGCAAAACCAGCTGCGAAAGCCAAAATCGAGGTTTTCAATTGAACAGCAAATTCTTGCACTTTCTTTAATCAAAGGGAGTGGTCGCGGATACAATTTATTGTCCAAAATTTTTGCACTTCCCAGTAAGGGAACCTTGACTAAGTTCCTTAGCAAAATTCCTTTTGAACCTGGGATTGACACACACATTTTTGACACCTTGAAAGATTCGATTGAAACATTCGAGAGATATTGTGCTGTTCTTTTTGATGAAATGTCTCTGAGTGTGAATATTCATTATAACACAAAGGAGGAAGGAATGCACGATGATGGTGAAAGCAGAAAGCCGTTGCTTGCTGATCATGCTAATATTTTTCTTATTAAGGTCATTTTCAAAAGGTGGAAGCAACCAATAGCTTATACATTTTCTCAAGGACCTATGAAGGAAGAACTGATAAAAGGATCATTACAGAAAATTGTACAGCAATGCCGCAGAATTAGACTGAATGTAGTTTGTTCTGTGTGTGATCAAGGATCTAATAATGTAGCTACTATCAATTTACGTCTTAAGCATACGAAAGAAGAGTGTAATAATCGTTACCAAGGTTACTTGGTTGATGGCCATGAAATTATCCATATTTATGATATTCCTCATTCGGAACAATCCGTTAACCAAAGATCTTCATTTTATTTTAGATGGTGAACAGAAAGTTGCCAAATGGGAATACATTCTTCAATTTTATTATTTAACTATGGAGAAGGAGAATAGAATATGTCCAAGTTTGTCAGCTATGCATGTATTACCAGAAAAAATTAATAAAATGAAGGTCTCTTGCTATACCCAAGTCTTCAGCTATAAAGTTGGCAGCTTAATGGAACGTATCACTAAATGGAGTAAGTTTTTACATTCTCTATTAATAACATTATTTAATAAAATATAATTTTCAGAGACAACAGGCCAACATAGTTTACTTATAGAAGCAGGTCACACAGCAGCCCTAATTCTGTTCCCAGACAGGTTATTTGACAGTTGCAATTCTCATTCTAAAATAACATCAAGTAGTAAACCTATCAAAAGGGCTCTCAGTGCATTGTCGGAGCATGAAACTTTCTGGAAAAAACAAATTAATGTGCTACAAACTATAAGATACCACAACAAGAAAAAACACATTTGTTGTAGTTCCTTCTTTAAGAAATTTTGTTTTCACTTTAAAAGGGTTTATACGTATTAAGGAATTCATTTTAAGTAAATATCCAAAATTGTTTTTATGTCTCCGGGAATTAAACCAGGACCCACTTGAAAATTTCTTTGGGATAATTAGAGCTCGTGGAATTCGAATCACAAACCCTCGGTTTTGCATTTTAAAAAGACATTAGTCCTTAGTTTTAAATGTTTGCACTTGTTTTAATACAAATTATGCATTACACATCACTATCGAATCTCAAAATTTTTTGCATGCGATTTTCGTTTTTAGGGTACCCATGGGGCAATGTGATTAGGCTCCAACAATAATCTACGAACATTGTGGGGTTCGAGTTTCATTGGTATAGGTTCTTCCAATACATAATGTCTTGGTGAAACCTTTTACCATGTTCGGAACTCAAAGAACTTGGATTTACGAGGAAGAAGTCCAAATGGGAATAGAGCAGATGAATATTCAACCCATACCGTTGTATGTGGAAATTGAAAGATTCACAATTTGTTTGTAATTTTTAACCTTGGTATTTCTCAAGAAATTAAAAATCACCTCATTAAATGATATTCATGCATCAGTTTCAATCTCAGTCACTTTTGAATCGAATACACTGTCCTTTATGAGGTGTCAAATTTGCGGCCCCTTAAAAATTTCTTCTTTAATTTTTGTCCCATTTAGTTTGGGAAACTTCTTCCTGCAATATTTGAATCCTTCACCGTTTTTATTTAAAGCTAAAAATTTTTTCATGTCCGAGTTTTATGCGCAGAGGTGGTATCAAAACGTTTTTTGTATCCACGAGAGGAAGACTTGTAACGCTTTTTTCTCCAGCAATAAGGTTTTCTCGCATTCTCCAGTCTTTAACACAGTACTGTTTATCATTTGCTTCGCTGTCCTATTCGTAGAGAAAACAGCAGTACTTGGCGCAACCCAACTGCATCCATAACAAAAATGCTATGACTTTTAAATCCACCACATGTGCTCCACCCATGTTCTGTATACCTAATTTTTTCGGGTAAAGGTTTGATATTGTCATAATTTTTCTTCATATGCACTGCGTGAGCAGTTGGAACGGAAGGGGGAGGGGTTTTCCATTGTGGAGAACTTCTTTCGGGCTTAGAGTAGATGAATCAATCAATAATCTCCACTTGTTAGTTTTGTATTTACATCCTGATGCATTCATTGGCCTAGGAATATCTACACAATACAATATCTGCTCACATGGTACAAAAAAATTAAGAAAATCCTATTCACGTCTCCGATATGTGGAATTATGCAACTTGGATCTCAACAATTCGACGTGAGGTTTTGAAAAATTTAAATCCTGTACTAAGACGTTAACTTACTCTAGTGAAAGTAAATGTGGAGTACATATATCAAATGGTTGGAAATCACGATCCGTATCTTCATTCGTAGGTTCGATATTATTATCGTCAGCAGTATTTATATCATCGTCAAGTGTATATGATTCTGTACGTTTTGGAGACAGGTAAATTCTGGCTTTGAAGAACTGCACTGAGAGCTGATTGCAGGTTTGGGTACTGTACAGTATGCTTTAACTTCAATGAAATGCCAGATAGATTTGTCATGCAAAAATAGCAATTTGTAACAGAGCTTATAGGTTCTCTCCATACCACGGGCACTTACGGGTACCGTTGAGCCAACAACTTAAATTCACAGCACACTTCGGGCAAATGATATGTGACTCTTAGTTTTCATATTGTCATAGTTTATCTCATATGTACTGCGTGAGCATTAGGATCAGAGGGGAACAAATTTCTTTTGTGAAGAAGAACTACCTTAAAGCCTAGAGTAGATGAATCAATAAAGAGCATACACTCGTTAACTTTGTATTTACATTCTAATGCATCCATTAGTCCAGGAACATCTACACAGTACCCCAACTGATCACACGATGTGAAAAAATAAAAAAATTTGTTCACGTCTCCGATATATGCGTACCACTCTGTAATAGATTTCAATCTTATAACCTGGATCCCACCAGTTCGGCTTGAGAATTTGTCAAATTTATAAATCATTAAGTGCATCTTATTAAAGTAAATGTGGAGTACCTATATCAAATGGTTGGAAATCAGAATCCGTGTGTTCTTCCATAGATTCAACAATATTATATTCAGTAGCATGTATATCATTGTGAAGTGTATATGATGCTGGACGTTCAAACTGTGAAGAACTAGTTTGAGAGAGGATTGCAGGTTTGAGTCCTGTATAATATGCTTCGACTTCCGTGAAGTTCCACTTAGATTCGTCAAGCAAAAATAGTAACCTGTAACACAATATTTAGATTCTCTCCACACCATAGGTAACGCAAAAGCTACTGATTTACTGGTATTGTTGAGCCAACCTTTTAAATTCACAGCACGTTGCGCAACTGATATGCGGCGCCCAAGGTTTATCCCGAGTTACTAGTGTACATCTAAAATAAGGCGCATAAACTTTTTCGATTAAGATAGTGTTATCTTTTTGTGAGAATTAATCGTAAATTCGCCACAACCATAATAAAGCATTTTCGTGACATTTTATAAAGCCTATTAGCAACATATACTGTACACTAAAATATTTCTTTATTTAAAATTTTACATTTATTTAAGACTTGTTTAGGATATCAATTGCTGTTCATCCTGTCCACGGCGCTTATATATCTTGAGTCGGCTTTTCCAGCGGTTTCTAGAACCTTTGCCGGACATTATGACATTCCAACCCGTCACATTACGTTTGTTACAATATGCTACACAATATAGTGTTTAACGAATATCATAATATACGAGGACAATATGAAAATTCTGAATTCAGATTCGGTTCTGGCAAACAAGAAGACATAAGACACCTATTAGACATCAGGAAACAAAAATCGTGTAGGTCTGGATGCTTGCATATAGATTTTCTATTTATACAATCGTGTAAAGTGAATGATTTATTATTAACGCAATGACGACTTTTTAAGACAATGAACAATAAAGAACTTATTTTATACGTTAAAGATTACTCTTTCCTGTACGATGTTGAAGATGCTAGGTATCAATTATTAAAAGAAAATGTCTATGAAGAAATTCACGCAAAAATTCAATACAAAAGGTAAGTAATTTTCATTGCGACTACATCTATTCTCTTGTCGTCTCTTCTCTTCTCTTCTCTTCTCTTCTCTTCTCTTCTCTTCTCTTCTCTTCTCTTCTCTTCTCTTCTCTTCTCTCCTCTCCTCTCCTCTCCTCTCCTCTCCTCTCCTCTCCTCTCCTCTCCTCTTCTCTTCTCTTCTCTTCTCTTCTCTTCTCTTCTCTTCTCTTCTCTTCTCTTCTCTTCCCTTCCATTCCCGCCTCTTCTCTTCTCTTCTCTTCTCTTCTCTTCTCTTCTCTTCTCTCTCTCTCCTCTCCTCTCCTCTCCTCTCCTCTCCTCTCCTCTCCTCTCCTCTCCTCTCCTCTTCTCTTCTCTTCTCTTCTATTCTCTTCCCTTCCATTCCCGCCTCTTCTCTTCTCTTCTCTTCTCTTCTCTTCTCTTCTCTTCTCTTCTCTTCTCTTCTCTTCTCTTCTCTTCTCTTCTCTTCTCTTCTCTTCTCTTCTCTTCTCTTCTCTTCTCTTCTCTTCTCTTCTCTTCTCTTCACTTCTCTTCTCTTCTCTACTCATCTCTTCTCTTCTCTTCTCTTCTCTTCTCTTCTCTTCTCTTCTCTTCTCTTCTCTCTCTTCTCTTCTCTTCTCTTCTCTTCTCTTCTCTTCTCTTCTCTTCTCTTCTCTTCTCTTCTCTTCTCTTCTCTTCTCTGCTCTCCTCTCCTCTTCTCCTCTAGTCGCTTCTCCTCAGTATGCGAATTCTGTTGATCTTCCCTTCGCTTCGTCGCGCTTTTCGCTTCTTTTCGATTCAATTTGTGAGCACTTTTAGAATGTGCGTGAATAAGGAAAGTACGTCACTTAAGTAGTGGCTAAAGAAAGTACTACGTAAATTGATTTCGTTGTCAATATTTTCATCATAATCACGTAATTAGGGCAAATAGGTGAATCATGCCTATAGCTTTTTGAATAAAAGATTGATCAAATTAGTTATCTCTATAAGCTAATGGGATCTTTAATCTTTCAAGTACTAAACGCACAAAAATAATCCTTACGTGATTTTGACTAAAACATATGTTATAATATCTACAAATCCTTTAACACGGTTACCTCTTCAAAAACTATTTCCAAAGCTCTTAATTAATAATAACTTAATCAATATTAACTTTCAGAATGTACATCCTAAACGATGGTTCTTCAATTAAAAAAAAGCAAACTCTTATATTACTTTGTTAAAATTGAAGGATTAATTTGAATAAGTCCAAAAATTCTGACTGCTTCAAGCGTTTAAGCGGTTAATTAAGAAAAGTAATTATTAATAATAACTTTTGTTGTGTTCATAAAGTTGAAGTGAGTACTCAAGGTTAAGCAAGATATTTGTAGACGTACATGTAAAATACAAATCTAGTAGCATATGCCAAAAATTTGAAAACATTATAAATGAATAAGATGCTGTGAGCAAGACTAGCAAGCCACGCTATGTCCAATTCAATTTTAAAATTAGCCCGGCCAGTGTTAAAATTAACAATTTAATGAGGTTGTCTCATGAAATAGCAAAATACCTGCGTAAATATGGCGAAGACATGTCAAAGCAAGAAATCGAAAAAGATTCTTTAATTTGATTATTTATAAATTTTGTCGTGAATCTCTTAAAGAAATCTAAATAATTGAGATTTCTAATCAAACGAACATTGATTAAATTGTTACTGAGTGATCAATGATAATACCCGAAATAAAAGCATATATGTACTAAATTTAGAAAAATACATTTCTGAAAAGAAAAAGCACATATGTGGTTGGTTAGTAGAAACAGCAGCAACACGAGAGCCGAGACCAGTGTAGCTGGCGATCACAAACCAGAAAAAAATAAATCGCCCTTCTCCGATTATGTGTGCCTCTAACAATTAATCTAGAAAGCACGCTACTGCCGATTTCTGTACTTATCAACTTTCCACCAGTAAATCACACCGACTTACCGTTACTTGCCTAAATCAACAACGCCCAAAAAATTTGACAGCATTGTAATGTATACAATTTGCAGTTGAAGTAATTAAAGAAAATTGTAACTTTAATTGCCTTTAGTTGCATTCCTCCATATAATATTTCATTGCATGATGCGAAATAAAAGCATATATGTACCAAATTTAGTAAAATAAATTTCCGAAGACAAATGCAAAAAACATATGTGGTCAACAGAAACAGAAGTAACATGAGTGCCGAAACCGGTGTATCTGGTTGTCACAAACTAGTAACCTATAAATCGCCCTTCTCCAATTATCCATGCCTCTAAGGCATGGAATAGGAACTATAAACTATACATAGTGTTATCGTACGAGTGGGCGGCGAATGAAAGTATGTAGACTTAGCACTGTTATGTTTAATATGCACAAGCAAACAAATAAAAGAAAACTCATAAGTACACAGATATACAAGTTAAACATGTAGTTAAAATGAACGGTTTAAGCAGTTCGGAAGTCTTCGGTAATTGTGGAAAGGCTTCGTCTTGCTCGTGGAACCAAGTAGGAACTTAAATACTAAGTAAACGAATATATGCACAGTTCGGAGAGGTTCAGAGGTCTTCGGTAGTCTTCGGAACACTTCGGAAGGCCTCGGGATTTCTTGGCGAGGCTGAGTGAGAGCTTGAACAACGATAGTTAGAAAGTATTTACAGTTTGAAGAGGTCCAGACGTCTTCGGCGGTCTTCGGAACTCTTCGAAGGACTTCGTGTTTTACTTGTGGGACAATGTGGAGTTATAAAGAATTACGATCTGAACTTAAGAGCTATACATTGGACATATATATATATACAATATTAAAGGGAGTTCAGAAGTCTTTGGTAGGCTTCGGAACTCTTCAGAAGGCCTCGGATTTCTTGGTGAGGCCGAGTGGGAGCTTGAATAACGATAGTTAGAAAGTATTTACAGTGTGAAGAGGTCCAGACGTCTTCGGCGGTCTTCGGGACTCTTCAAAAGGCTTCGGGAGTGGTAATGCCCTAGGCCTTGTCGAGTGACATCGTCGTGGGGGCAGCTTGGATGGATTTTCGCCGCAGCCCTTGTGAGTGCTGAAGATGGTTTGGTGGCGGCGGCAGGGGTGACAAGAGCTTCGGTAGCGGTAGGGTGTCAAGAAAGGCACGTCGGTGAGCGTTCTGCATCTGCTTCCGGTTGACCTGGTGGGTGGAATGGGGCTTCCTGTCCATACGCAATTAACTACTGATCTACGAAACGAATTAATGCGGCGTGCCCTAGGTACGGTGCCGGGCAGCGTAACTGGTCAAAATTAAGCAGGCTATGGGGAGCACTGCTATACGTGGTTTACGGTACTGAACTATCGTGACGTGCCCCAAGTTGCGACGGCAGGCAGCGTAACTGGTCAAATTAAGCAGCTTATGGGAAGCACTGCTTGCTGAAGTGGTCGACAGGCTATGGTGAGCACTGTTAGTTGAGTTCTTAGGCTATGGAGAGCACTAAGTGTACTGAATTCTGCTGGATTTGCAATTGTATTTATATGCTTTCTTCCCCTATGCAGGGTACGTTGAAAAAAGGTTACTGGAATGGACATCCAATAGATTTTTGCTACTTTTAGGGTAGCACAAAAAACGAGTTGGAGATTTTGATTTTCTAGGCCTTGTTCTATGTTCAGCACGTATACTTTGATATAGGGTAACAATAGTTATAATTTGTTAAGAACACATGCGAATTTGCAAAAGATATGAATCAGAATAAATACGTTATTGCAAGGAAAATGTGTTGTTTTGGAACACCAAACCTATTTATTTTATTTATTTATTTATTTACAATAAAGGACACCAAACAGAAGGTATAATTCTTCCAATGAAGGTGCCACAACTTTACAATACTGCAGTGACAGACAACGGAATTTTACAAATTCAAACTTAATTGTTAATAGCTTTGATGTAGTAAAAAATAAATGACTATAAACCTAAAAAACTAGAATAAGACTAAAATAATCAATATTTAACATAATACAAATAAGATGTTTCTAGAAATTTTAAACTCCACAAATTCAATGTTAAAACATTTGCATTAAATAGCGTTTATATTTTCGAAGACTGAAGCTAAATATATCCAGGTTGGTGCTGTGTACGTAATTATTGAAATTACGCATAATTCTTGTGACTGGAGCATTTAAACCGTGATTGGTGTTACAGTGTTCTAAAGAAAATAGAGGAGGGTTTCGGACAGGGTATACAGGAACGTAAAAACACAAAGCTCCGACTAAGAACTCACTATCAATCACGCCATGTAAAATTTTAAAAAGAAAAATTTGCTCAGTGATCAACCTTCTTTTTGCTAATGGACATAAATTATAAAAGCTGAGTTTTGATTCATAGGGCGTATGGTGTAAATATCTATTGAATCTATGTAGCTTTGCCTATAGGACATAAAAAAAAGAAGGGATGGCGTGCGTCATTTTTGACTTTGTCCCCGTAACACTACGAGCAAGCTAACAAAACACTGGTGAGCCAACTGCATCTGGCTTCATCTAGATCAGTCAGTCACACCAGTATTAAAACTTCAGAGAACTTGAGATACTTACAACAATATCTTCAGGGTTGGTTCGACCTGTTTTGCTTAGCAATACTGAATAATTGGTTATAATTTTGTTTATTGAAGTGTCAATCAGTCTACCAAATAAAACGATTGCTGTCGGTTAACCAAGCTATATTAAATCACCATCAAATTTTTAACCTCCATTAAGTTAGACCCCCCACCAGCGATAAATAAATTAATACCTATAAAAAAATTAGGTGCTAATTAGGTGCTAATTAGGTGCTACATTCCAAAATTAGGTGCTCGAATAGTTTGGCAGGAAATTAAATTTGAAATGGGGGGGGGGCTGACTTAACGTTAAGCTGGACCCCCCCATATGAAAAAACTAATTTGCAACATGCAAACTGAAAAATTAGATATACCAGAATTAAGTGCTAATTAGGTGCTCTTAAAATCAACAAAAACATATCACTAAAATAACCTTTTATCTTAATAATTAACTATATCATGTATAAGTATATGATTCGACAAGAGTAAAGTCCCATTAAATAATTAGGTGCTCTTACGACTGTGGTCTCAAAATACTCGTCTAGTAGCGTACTGTCGATATATCCAGTCGCCGAATTAAGTGCTCGTAAGGTTTCGCAAAAATTTTGCACTATAACGTGGTCCGCGTCACACGCGTACAAGAGTAAAGTCCCATTAAATAATTAGATGCTCTTACGACTGTGGTCTCAAAATACTTGTCTAGTAGCGTATTGTCGATATATCCAGTCGCCGAATTAAGTGCTCGTAAGGTTTCGCAAAAATTTTGCACTATAACGTGGTCCGCGTCACACGCGTACAAGAGTAAAGTCCCATTAAATAATTAGGTGCTCTTACGACTGTGGTCTCAAAATACTCGTCTAGTAGCGTACTGTCGATATATCCAGTCGCCGAATTAAGTGCTCGTAAGGTTTCGCAAAATTTTGCACTATAACGTGGTCCGCGTCACACGCGTAAGTAAGTCCCATTAAATAATTAGGTGCTCTTACGACTGTGGTCTCAAAATACTGTCTAGTAGCGTATGTCGATATTCCAGTCCCGAATTAAGTGCTCGCATTAAATAATTAGGTGCTCTTACGACTGTGGTCTCAAAATACTCGTCTAGTAGCGTACTGTCGATAATTCCAGTCCCCGAATTAAGTGCTCGTAAGGTTTCGCAAAAATCTATGTATTTTTTTATATATTTATATAAGAATATTTGTGTAATTCGTAAGAGCACCTAATTATTTAATGGGACTTTACTCTTGTACGCGTGTGACGCGGACCACGTTATAGTGCAAAATTTTTGCGAAACCTTACGAGCACTTAATTCGGCGACTGGATATATCGACAGTACGCTACTAGACGAGTTTTTTGAGACCACAGTCGTAAGAGCACCTAATTATTTAATGGGACTTTACTCTTGTACGCGTGTGACGCGGACCACGTTATAGTGCAAAATTTTTGCGAAACCTTACGAGCACTTAATTCGGCGACTGGATATATCGACAGTACGCTACTAGACGAGTATTTTGAGACCACAGTCGTAAGAGCACCTAATTATTTAATGGGACTTTACTCTTGTCGAATCATATACTTATACATGATATAGTTAATTATTAAGATAAAAGGTTATTTTAGTGATATGTTTTTGTTGATTTTAAGAGCACCTAATTAGCACTTAATTCTGGTATATCTAATTTTTCAGTTTGCATGTTGCAAATTAGTTTTTTCATATGGGGGGGGTCCAGCTTAACGTTAAGTCAGCCCCCCCCATTTCAAATTTAATTTCCTGCCAAACTATTCGAGCACCTAATTTTGGAATGTAGCACCTAATTAGCACCTAATTAGCACCTAATTAGCACCTAATTTTTTTATAGGTATTAATTTATTTATCGCTGGTGGGGGGTCTAACTTAATGGAAGTAAATTTTTATATATGTACAAAAATTTGCGATGCCCTAAATGGAAAATATTTACAATTGCTATATACAAAATATTTACATGAAAGGATTGATTGAACACAAGCAGTAGCAATTAAATGTTACAAAATAATAACCGGCGATAGTAAGGAGCTCTGTATCAAAACACGGTGTACTTATGTACTAATAAATTTAAATTCCAGCAGTGCTTGGGTTTGACTATAAATAGTAATACTGCAATCATGCATGAACTCTTAACAAATGTAAGATCTAAACAGAATCTACTTACAAAAAAACTTTAATTGATTGTGTTAATTTAGGGTTAGAATATGTGATTATGTTTACTAATAAAGAGACTAAGGTATGGGCATTAAATGTTGATTATTTAAAATAACTACTAAAAGATTAGCTCACTAAAAAATTGTCAGGTTAAACTACAATTATGAATAACCTCGAACACTAGAAAAATGAACTTGACACTATCGTAACGTCATTGAACTAGATTAATGTTATCAATAAATACCTGCAGTTTACGTTTCAACGAAAACAAATATCTGGCGGCCACACATACGTCACTTGACTGGATCATTGGAGGCCCCGCTGTGGGAGTTCATAAACCTGACTGTTTATGAAATTCAGCCAAAATTGCAGACGTCCTGAAATGTGGTAGATCCGCTACAGCTAATACTGTCTTCTTAGATATGTGGAGATTCGCCGAGCTCTGTGGGTTTTACCATAGGTATGAAAGAACATCAGCTTCTTCGAGTCATTTACAGTGTTATATCTTCAATAAAATATTAATTCTTGCTATTAGCAGAGATCGTCTCCTTGCTAGAGACCCTTCGTGTAGTTTTACATACGGTTCGTTCAATCCTTTTATTGTAATTCCGCGATCAATTAATCAAGTAATAATTGGAGATAAAAATTTGTAGACGCTCTAGCAATTTTTTAAATTGTTAACCCCAGATTACTCACCCCTAGCCAGCATCAAAAATCAATCTGATTTCCAATTATAATTTGAGTAGCACACTTTTCCACCCAGAAGTTAACTTCGCAATAAGGTATTTGCAGTCAACCACATTGCTTAACGGTTTAATTCAAAAAGGAAAAGTTTGGTATCCAATCAGATCGTGGAGCATCCAATTGCCACTCCCGACTCACTTCTACTATCGATTCGTTCCGTAACGAATACCTTTAGATTATAACCACAATAGATTCACCGAAAGAGTGAACCAGGTTTAATTTAAATCACATATAATATAGATACGCGAGCAGAGTACATTGGGTTGCCTAGCGTTATGATTTGTATCAGGAATTTATCCTGTTACATCTATAGTTTAAACTATTAATAATTTTTTTTTAAATTCGTTTGATACGAACTGTATACTTATGGTAAAAGGGAGTCCAAATAATTGCAGAATATTCTAAATAACTCCTAACATAAGAATTGAATAGTAAAATTAAGATGAAGGATCTTTAAAGTTTCTGGTTAATCTGAGGATGAACACACTTTGTTAACAATATTATTTATATGCGTTTCAAATGTCGTTATTGCGTCACACTTTTCAATATTTGACCATCTAGATGATAAGCGTTACTGATTATTATTGTTATTATTATTGTTCTGTTACGTGTAAAAGAGATTTTGCAGCATTTACCTATATTTAGTGAAAGTTTATTTTTGCGGCAGAAATTTGAAAGTCTATCCAAATCATGTTGTAAAAAGTGACAATCATTTGTTAAATTTATAGGCAAGTAGACTTTCAGATCGTCTGCATACAGTAACAATTTATAATGCTTAAAACAATCTGAAATATTATTGATAAATATTATAAAGAGCAAGGGCCTATATGTGAACCTTGCGGAACACCGGAGCTTGCTAAGAACCAATCTGACTGTTGGTTGTTTGCAACAACGCACTGTTGACGTGATGTCAGATATGATTGAAAAAATTTGAGTAACATACCACCTATAACAATCCTCTCCAATTTAAGAACCAGAACTTGGATGCAAACCTTGTCAAGTGCTTTAGAGAAATCACCGCATCCACTCGAGTTCTACTATCCATTTGATCAGTAACAACTTGCGTGAATGATATCAAATTAGTTACTGTAGACCGTCCAGTGTAAAATCCATGTTGAAACTTGTCGATATGATTTTTTATTTTGAAAAATAGTTGCGTGGTAATTATAGATTCTAAAATTTTTTCAAACATATTAAGTTGGATATCGGTCTATAATTTTTTACATTATTTTTATCACCATTCTTAAGAATAGGGGTTATAAATGCCTTTTTCCATATCGAAGGAAAACCTAGCTGCTTATAAAGTTTGATAAGCGCAGATTTAACAGGAGCCATAAAAACACATTTTATAAATTTTTGTCTGCTCACGGGAATTCCTAAAAAAATGCGAATCAGGGTAAATACGTTTTTGAGTATATAGTTAGCGCAGATTCAATAAGGTTATAAAAATACAATTCAATACCTGTTAAATCCTTAAAGTAAATCTGCAAAAAATGCGAATTCGAATAAATTTATCTGGGGAAAACTGTCGTGTTTTTGAATACGGAACCTAGCGCTTAAGAAGTGTGAAGGGCGCGAGTTCAACGGGCTTAACATAAAAAACAATTCCTAAATTCAGCTACTGAAAGATTACTCAGGATAAAAACAGAAATTTTTCTTGTGAATGATGCATAGTCCTATTATTTTGCAATGTGGAAAAGCAGATCATGATCCAAAGTACAAAAGTTGTGTACATTTTTCTATAAAACCACTGTTGTTAAACTAAAGGTTATAATAATATACAAATGTAGAAATTATTTAGCTTAGATCACCTATTAATTTTATATGCGAGATTGTAATAGGAGAAATGCGAGAAACTTCGAACAGGAATGCGACTTCAGTACAGAAAGCGTAGTTTTGCAGGGATCACGATAAGAAGCAGTACTTCTGGCTAGCGACTGGTTCAATCTGGTCGACACCTTCGACGATGGAAATAATATTTTGCTGCATTCCGATATTTCTGATGAATATATTCATTTCCTGAGGGTTTCTGCATCATCACTTTAGGTATCTTAGTCTATTTGATATAGAGAGAAAGACACGATAGCACCCATTTCCGATATGTGGTAAATTATAATCTCATGATTTCCTTCACCTTAACCCTGAGGTGAAGCCCAACTTAATTCGAGAGTACTACAGAGGTGTTCCTTTACACTTACACTTTCAATAAATTATCAACTTCTAATGCTCATGCATAATAGATAACAAATTACAGATCTGTATAACTGAGTAATCCGCATTAAAAATGAATTAATTTCAAGCCCCGACAGCCTCAAACCTTGTGCTTTGTTGTTGTTTCATTGACCTAGATATACAGGAATGACAACAAACCAGAATGTGTTAGTAAGCAAATGCTTCGTGAAGTTCAAAGCAATGAAATTTTAATATATAGAATAAAATATATACATATGATACTTTAAATTTCACAAAACTTGCAATTCGACAAATAATACTTCAATCAAGAGGTAGTAGCTACAGTGCCTACAGTAAAGAAATCGGCGCTAGTAAGTAGAGAAAATTCTAACACTTTCAGATGCGATATTATAATCGTTCGTAACAATATCATCCATCTGCAACACAGAGTCAAAAGTAACTTTGGAGTGGTTGTGACGTTTGTATAGAAATAAATTGTTCTCGTAACTAGAGACAGAAAATTATTAAGTCATTACTGTAATAGTGGTTATCCATTCCGAAATCGTCTAATCGATGTATTTTTTTCCGTGCTGTAAACAGACATCCTTCGGCGCAACTTCCTCCCCTCAAAAATAAATAAATAAGTACCATCTAAAGGCTAAATCAGTTAATTGCATTTAAAAACAAGCATTCTGCTTGAAAACATATAACCAGGAGATTAACATAACAGATGTCCGAGAACGAACGAAACTAATATGCCGCAGAAGTTGTAAATACCCGTAGAGAACAATCAATTCACGTACGACGGTAATGTTTAGTGTCAACACAGTAGGAGAAATGGTTTCGGTTTGTCATATATATATAAAGCAGAATTTGTATGGAGTATGTGGACCCAAGATAGTAGTAACGAAGCCAAGATAATACAATTCGGTATAGATGCGTTTACGTTTGAACAGTGGTATACGTCTCATCATCTCTCAATTTTGAACAGAGGCAATATTTTGCATCTTTTCAATGCTGCACTAATTAGTAACAATTTTAATTCGCTACTAAGTCTCAATGTCCTACACGTATGTGAGGAAAATTCTGTTTATATAGGTGTTATTTAACTCAATCTTAAGATGTGCCTGATTTTTGACTCCTCAAAATGAAATGAACAAGAACTCTCTAGGAGATAATCACTAGGGGTGGGCGATACGGGATTTTGCGTATCGAATATCGATACATAGTCTATATCGATATGTATCGATATATCGAATATCGATATGCATCGATGTGTATCGGTGCGTATCGATACGTATCGATACGTATCGATTCGTATCGATACGTAGCGGTACGTATAGATATATATAGCGATTCGTATCGTAACGTTTAGATGTGTAGATTAAGTATACATATCGAGCCGTAGCGATACGTATCGGTACGAATCGATACGCATCGATAATTTATCTACTCTTTCTTTGGGAATAAAATCACAAGATCGTTTTAAAATAATGTATTTACTGACAATTCGATCTTTCACTTAAGATTGTTTGTTATCAAAATAATTAAAGTTTCAAGTTTAATATTTGTGACATTAGTATATATATATATATATATATATATATATATATATATATATATATAGGGGTGGGCGATACGGAATTTTGCGTATCGAATATCGATACATATTCTATATCGAATATCGATACGTATCGATACGTATCGATATGTATCGAAACGTATCGATACGTATCGATGCGTATCGATATGTATCGATGCGTATCGATACATATCGATACGTATCGATACATATCGAGTATCGATATATCGATATTTATTTTTCGCTGTATCGGGGGGGTCGATACGGGGGTCGTATCGATACGTATCGATATATCGATACGCCGACCCAGCCCTAATAATCACTTACTAAATGTGGTAAATGCAAGCCGCCAAACATTGGTCAAGGAAAACAAAAACGTTTTATAAAAGTTGTTAAATGCTACTAAGATCATGGAATATTATAAATGCATTAATCTTACAAATATCTAACGAATAATTCAAATGTCAAATTTGTGCTTACCATTTTGTAAGTGCTCCACTCATCGAGAATCATACTGCTGCAGCCACACTTTACAAAGATTTACTTGCAATATTTTTGAAAACTACTAGGAATCAATAGAAATGTAAAAAAAAGCTACTCAATTAGGGAACTAATAAAATAGCGTTTTTTTTTAATATGGTTGTTCAATTTTGTACTAGTATGAAAACATTTAAATTTTCAAGTTTTGATTTACTTTTCTTTGGACTTTAATATCCATCTTAAACAAAAAAGAATAGGTGATCTTATTAGTGAAAGCATTGATATTCTTTAATTTTGCATTATTAATATTTGTTTGTCATTTCCTACTCTTATACCATCAAGAGGTGTTTTTCTTCTTATGTACGTACAGTTCTGCTTTTTAAACTGAGATGTAAAATTTTCTGATCAACCTTCGATCACTGAAGTTGCATTGAAAATTACGGAAATTGCATTGAAATTTACTGAAGTTGCATTGAAATTCACTGAAGTTGCACTGCAATATACTTTATTAAGAGAAATCGTAATTAATTACCTATAAAACAAACCGTTGTAAAGATTAATTACTTCATAATTGTAAGATTAAATTTTACTTGTTTCGGCGCTTACGCCAAGAAAACTTAATTTCCTGTAACATGTCGTCTACTTTTATCGCAGAGCAGTGACCTTTCGGCTCGAGGAGAGGACAAAAAGTGAGCATGTCACACAAGTCTACCAACAACGTGAGGATCATAGATATTCCACTTACGAGTAGGGAGCACGCGCAAGATTTGTAATTGTGTTATCAGCTATATTAATAAAATGTTTTAACTTTATTGGTTTACTAAATATACAAAAGTATTGGAAGTCATATTGGGTAAAGCGTTCAATAAATAAATGCTAAAATAACGGCCTTGTAGCAGTAATGTTGATGAATAATTCTGTTCGAAATTTTTACGTGTTACACAGCCCCTTCGCAAGAGGAAAAATTCGAGTAAACAAAGCGCAATATGTTAAAGACCAAGAATTATTCCTTACACATCTCCATCATAATAATCATCTAATAACTAACTATACAATTAATCCAAAGAATAAATATGTATACAAAACTATCAATCTAATGTAATTTTACTGAAATCAAGAAACGAATCAATAAGGAGGAAAATAAGTGAGTGGGGTAACTGCGTGTACCATACGCCATAAAAAGAGTCACATTTGGGAAGTCATATCCGGGTATAAATTTTATCTATCAGCGAACTAAATCGGGAAGTCTATCACTCACTAGGTGTACAATTGGGAATTGAAACGCAAAATGATTCAACTTTTCATTAAGATAACATATATACAAGCATATCCTTACCAGTATTAACCTATAAACTAATTTACTTATCTATACTATCTAATACAAGACATTTCTAAACCTGTGGAATGAACACAGATTACTTGAATGTTTCTTTCGATTACCATCAACTCAATCGATGCAATCCTAACAATATACAAAAAAACATTTGTGAAGTGATGAATTAATGACAATTTGTCAACCCTAAAATTCTATCATCATTTTCACAAAACTGTGCAGCTAGCTGCTGCTCAACCTTAGTAGCTATGCTACCAAGCACTACAAAATGGAATGAGGATCTTCTAGACCTTTCATTGGACTAAGAGCAACCAACAATCATGTATACTCCAAGCCAAGCAAACAAAATTAGTCTACTTCAGACCTCTATCCAGGTCATAAGCAATCATAGCTCATGCAACTTCTTCCTATCGAGGACTTATGCTTAAACCTCAAAAGGGAATAAACCAAACACTGTAAACGCAATACGTCTACTTGATATCAGTTATCCTAAACCTAAAATGAAGTAATTTGTTACTACTTATAATTCTCTTTACAAACATGCAACTTCAAACTTTTATAGACCAAAATATAACCTACAACAACTAAAGTTTGACAACTAACGAACCATTTAATTAAACGACATCAGCTGTCCTAATTAACTACTAATTATACATAACGTAAACTTTTGATGAGTCATTTTCATGATCACTCTCATCAACTAAAGTAGAATAAGGCTTGAGATCTTTCACATGCTATCTACCTGCTTTCGAACCATCTATATTACATAACTCATATACTAAATTTGAAATTTTTTTTCGAATCGTACACAACACGAATTTAGGTGCAGGTTTAGCAGTAAACTTTTCACTCGCACTTGACAAAACTTTATTTATTCTCCAGACCTTATCACCAACTTCAAATGACAAGTGTCTGCGCCTTAAATTATAAAGACGACTTGCCTTTTCATAAGCTAGATGTAGCTTAGCACGTACTTCTTTAAAAATTTCACTGAGACCTTGACGATCTGCGACATACAACGGCCTACTGCCTGGACAAACTTCTACGTCATCTAACAAATCACTATCTTTACCATAGAAATTGCCACTAATCGGAACACTGCGGCCAAAGACTAGAAAATTTGGAGAATATCCTGTAGACTGGTTTTTGGCTGAATTTATGGCATACTGAATTTGTGGTACTTCTATATCCCACATATCACGTTCAAGGAAATATGAACGAATTGCAATACCAACTGTCTTGTTGATTCTTTCTACAAAGTTACACCGAGGGAATAACCAGTGGTAAACCAAATCTTGATTATTTCATATTTATCGCAAAGAGTTTTAAAAATCCGGCCTTTGAATTGGGGACAGTTATCGCAAATAATATATTGTGGCGATCCAAATACAAGAAACACTCTTTCTTCTATGATACGTTCTATAACATGAGCTTTAGCACTACGTAGTGGAAATAAAATTGTATATTTGGAGAACCAATCTCCCACAACCATTAACCATTTATAACTACGTTTAGAACGGGAAAACGGACCCATGAGATCGATGGCTATAATTTGGAATGGAAATTTCACTAATTTTTCATTTCCCATAATACCAAGTGGAGCGGTATTCGATGATTTTTGAGAACCACAAGTCAAACATCTACGACAGAACTTCAATACATCTAGATTCATCTTAGGCCAATAATATTGTTCTTGAATTCTAGCCATAGTCTTTGCAAAACTAAAATGTCCTGCTATGGAAGGATCATGACAGGAACGAATTATAGAATTTCGTTGTGCTTTAGGCACTAAATATTTCCATTCAATAAGATTTGATGACAAAGGTAATTTAGATGAAAAAAATTTAAAGACAAAATTGTTTTCTACTTTGAATCGAGGATAATTTTCTGGGGAGGCTAAAATATTTTCTCTTAAAGTGATGTACGAAGAATCTAGGTCCTCTAATTTCACTTCAATTAAATTAACAACAGGATCTGTTACTGGTACAGCACGACTGAGACAGTCAGGAACGACATTGAATTTTCCTTTTCGATGTACCAAATCAAATGTATTGTTACTCTCATCATCGCATGCAATACACTAAGCGGACATCGAAACGTAAGTTTGACTATATCAGAGTACACGTGCTGAGCACAGAACAACTTTTACTAAGAATTGTGAAACCAACATTTTTCAAATTTTGAATAATCAAAATTTACAATCTAAAACTAACAAAGCAATTCATTGGTTAACTTTCTGATAAGCGTTTTTCAACACACGATGGATAGCGACCTGAAGACTATAAATACAAATTCGATTTCTGCATAAATCAGTCCTAGTGCTCATCATAGCCTGGGGTTCACCTCTCCTCCGCAGTGCTCATCATAGCCTGTGAAAACCTTTCCAAAGCGGCGCTCGCCATAGCACGCTTAATCCTAACGCAGTGCTCACCATAGCCTGCGTCCTGCCTTAAACGTTACCCTATCCGCCGCCATACCTGGAGGCCGTCGTCGTAATTCATCAACACACAACTAACAAGCACGTACGAACGCTCAGCTCCGTTCCATACTGCACCGACGTCGTTACTGCGATTGCATTCGTCAAGCTCTACCACAGGGACGACATCCCCGTAGAAGCATCAACCCCACGACGCCGCCAGAGACTTCAGAAGACACCGAATATCTTCTGACCCTTTTCTTTGCATATATTTGTAAATAGTAGCTTTTAAGTGTATATAATTTTCAGTTCATAATTGCTTTAACGTAATTTCTACCCACCACGAAGATAACCGACGAGAGCCGACCTGTATATATGTCTTAATCTTCACTGTTAAGTTCAAGTTGGGCCGCTGAAGCAACTTCCGAAGCTTCCCGAAGAAAACCGAAGCCTTCCGAAGACCTACACACCCCATCAAATGGTGCATACGGTTTACTCCTGGCTCCACCGCCCCCAGGAAGCCATCTGAAGCCATCCTAACAATTGAAACCATTTAATTTCACTTTTATTATAATGTTTATTTGGATTTATAATGACTTTTCTTATGTTTATTAAACACTGAACTAAGCCAAGCCTACTTGCTTACAGACGCCGCCTCCTTCGAACGATAACAGTATGTTGTTTCAAACGTACAACCCATCTGGCTAACTTTCCACTAGGATTTTGAATATTGTTTAACCACAATAAGGAATAATGGTCGGTTATAACAGTGAAACGAGTTCCTTCCATCCAGGGTCTAAATTTTTCAATTGCAAAAATCACAGCAAGGCATTCCCTTTCTGCAACTGAATAATTCCGTTCTGCTCTATTAAGAGTCTTGCTGGCATATGAAATAACATGTTCTACTCCATCTAAATTTTGGGTTAAAACAGCACCGAGACCTGTATCGCTAGCATCACAATCTATAATGAACTTAACCGAATAGTCTGGCTGCGACAACAAGGGAGCTGAAACTAAAACTTGTTTTATCTGTAAGAATGCAGATTCAGCACGAGAGTCCCAATCAATATTTTGTCCTTTTTTCTTTTTCTTGACCAAATCCTTAATAGGTGATACCAACGAAGAAAAATTTTGAATAAACCGCCGATACCATCCTCACATTCCAAGAAATCGCTTAACCTCAGTGGTAGTCTTCGGACGAGGAAAATTTGACATGGCTGATATTTTATCAGGATCAGTACGAAGGGAATTAGAGCCTACAATATATCCGAGAAATTTTAAAAATCTTTTAAAAAATTCACATTTGTTTAGATTTATAGTTAAATTTGCTTCTTTGAGACGTTCGCTAACGTTTTCAAGAAGTTTTAAATGTTCGTCAAACGTAGATGAAGTCAATATCATATCGTCTAAATAACAGAACACGAAAGGTTCATAACGAGCTCCAATAAATGCTATCAACAAGCCTTGGTTGGGTCTGAGCACTATTACGTAAACCAAATGGTACACGAGTGAATCGATACTGTCCTCTAGACACAATGCTAAATGCGGTCTTATCTTTGGAATCGTTTGACAGAGGAATTTGCCAAAAACTCTCAAATCTAGACTAGAAATATAATTCGCGCCGCTAAGCATGTTTAAAATTGATTAACATTAGGTAATGGGTAGCTATCATGTTCGGTGACATCGTTTAACATTCTACCATCTAAGTAAAACCTATACTCGTCACTAGCTTTCTTTTTCACGAGGAGCACAGGGGAGGACCAAGGGGATTGGCATGGTTCAACCACTCCTAGACGAAGCATTTCATCCAATTCTTGATTTAACTTATCATTCATAAATGGTGACATGACGTACGGTCTTTTGCGAACTGGTTTAGCGTCTCCTGTATTAATAACCATCTCTATCTTATTAGTACAGCCTAATCTATTCTCGCTACTAATCTCGTTAAAAGAATTAATCATCGCTTGAGCTTGATTTATCTGGACTGGCGACAAGTCATTTATTCCAAAATAATCGTTACAACTCAAGGGTACTTCGGATTGACCTACATACGGGATGTGGTTTCCTATTTCATTCTGAATGAACCAAGAATCATTCTTAAAGTTTGCTATTACACCAAATAATTTCGCTTTCACTTCCAAAAATGAATGCATGGGGTAACGAAGGTACAACCAACGCATTTAAAACGAATAGGTAGATCAACTGATCCTTCTATTAATTTTAATGATCCGTCTGCTGTGGGCACTCCTTTCCGGCTGGATTTAAAAATAGTTAAATTCAACTTTTTTATTAACGGGATAGCAAGGGATCCGACAATAGAGATAGTACAACTAGAATCTAATAAACCCGAAATATCGTTATCAAACAATTTTACTAATATATAAGGACGATTGTCATACGTCTTTTCTCAAATAAAGCACTAGTATTAGGTGAAAAAATTATTCCTACAAAAATTTTTGACAACGAGAAGCCATTCTGACCACTCATCTTTATTGAATAATTGTTTTTTGTTTTTGACATAATGGTAGCCTTTTGACTGGAAGCATGAAGTTGGCTACATATCTTCTGCTTCTTTATTCGTTTTTTGTACAGGATAGACAAGCCATACGCGTTACTCCTCTTCTAGGAGCTTTACGATTTCTAAATGAATGTCCTATCCGAGTACAGTTCCAACGGACAAGTTTATATTTTGACGAACGGTTTGTAGAACCATTAGCGACAGATACACGGTTAGATGAATTAGGGATTTGAGATTGTGAAGACTTATTTCTAAAAATACGACTGGCAAATTTTGAAACACCTTCAGACGAGGCTGATTTATTATCTTTAAATTGGGGTTTATAATTATTATATGATTGGTAGTTGCTACAAGACATGACAGAAACAACCTTTTGTTTGGGAGAAGCGTCTTCTAGTTTCCTACACAATTTAGCTAAAGTAGTCATATTCTCTATATCGAGCAAGGCAAGATGCTGATTCAGATAACATTCTTTCTGACTATTCTAACCTTTGTGCTTTCTGCGGGACATACGGGTAGCGTATTAAACAAACTTTCCATATTTGCTATGTACAAAACCACAGATTCTCCTTTCTTTTGACAACGGAACTTAATGGTTTCCCACACCTCATCTTCCGGATGGGTTGGTAAAAAATCTTCTTTTAATTTAACGACTAAAGAATTCCAATCCATTAACTGACTGCGGACGCTTCGGTACCAGATGAGAGCATTGCCAGTGAACAATTCAACTGATGAGTTAAATAACTCTTCATCCGATACTTTACGAGATTGTGCAAGCTCTATAATTCTTTCTAAAAATTGATATAATAGTTTAGGGTCTCCAGAATATTTTATTGCCCAAGAACCAATTGGGACTGACTGAGTAAAATATGTAACAGAAGGAACCGGTAAGTTAGTGGGGACATTAGGTATATTACTTGTATCATTCTGATTTGTCACTAAATCATTGTTTGCTTTTTCATGGAGATCTGCCTCCATTACAAGAACTGTTGCTATGGTTTCATTTTTGAATAATATTATCTCTTCAGAATTTTCTTTGGGAAGCTTTATACGTTTGATACAACCTAAAATGTGTATTAACCCAGACTGTATCCTCTTAAAAGTGGAGTCTGAAGGTTCATCTTGGTATTCCGTTAAGACATTTTTTATCGATTCGATACTAGATTCAACTTCCTGTTTTTCTGTATAAAAATCTACTGTATACCCTGAGAGATCAATCAAGCATCCTGGTTTAACAGATTCTTTGGCTAATAATCGAGCTAATATATTTCTTTTATCAGCGACTAGTCTAGTGTTCTGTATACCTCTAATAATCTAACTCATCTTTAAGTAAATGTACTGTCTGATATTTTTCTGCCATTGTAAAAAATTATAAACTCTAAGATTATCCAGTAAATATGAGCTCTCACTCAACAGCAATCAATAACTAACTAAATCAAATAATATAGTATACAAAATTCTAATCAAATTCGAATCAAAATTTTTTTTACAGAATTATATGAAATGTTACGAGAAATTAATATTGATGAGATCTAAATTCATTAAGTTTAACGTTACATGAATGAGTGAGACAAAATCTTTATATCAAACGAGGGAATCACTAATGAACAAACAAAATTGAAACAACCAAAATCAATTTGAACCTCTATAAGAGTATCGAAGAGCAAGCAATCTAGCCCCACGTTCTAGGCGCAAGTTAGATGTAAAATTTTCTAATCAACCTTCGATCACTGAAGTTGCATTGAAAATTACGGAAATTGCATTGAAATTTACTGAAGTTTCACTGCAATATACTTTATTAAAAGAAATCGTAATTAATTACCTATAAAACAAACCGTTGTAAAGATTAATTACTTCATAACTGTAAGATTAAATTTTACTTGTTTCGGCGCTTACGCCAGGAAAACTTAATTTCCTGTAATATGTCTGCTTTTATCGCAAAGCAGTGACCTTTCGGTTCGAGGAAAGGACAAAAAGTGAGCATGTCACACAAGTCGACCAACAACATGAGGATCATAGATATTCCACTTACGAGTAGGGAGCACGCGCAAGTTTTGTAATTGTGTTATCAGCTATATTAATAAAATGCTTTAATTTTATTGGTTTACTAAATATACAAAAGTATTGGAAGTCATATTGGGTAAAGCGTTAAATAAATAAATGCTAAAATAACGCCCTTGTAGCAGTAATGTTGATGAATAATTCAGTTCGGAATTTTTTACATGTTACAAAACTATGAACTCTAAGAACTTTCTTTACTACAAATATAACAATATTGTTAGGAGCTACTGTTAGGCAACCCGTCAAACACACAAGCGCCGTAAGCACTGTATATTCTCCAGGGAGCGAGAATTTTCTAGCAATTACTGGATTATGAATCATCCTTTTAATTCAGGGTATATGTAAGAACGATGATGAAGTACAGCGCTTAGTCTATATCAGAATGTCAAATATAAATTATATCGTGTAAAGTTAAATAGTTGAACTTTTGGAAGTCCAAGAGTAAACATAAATTTGTATTATGTGAACGTGTCTAATGTACATGCAGCTTGTAGAATACATAAATAGACAAAAGTGTAATAAATAAATAGTTGTGTTAGTGTTGTTAATAGACCTATGGTTAAGAATTTAGTTTAAGAAGATATTAGTGCTTGTAAATTCATTAGTGTGATAGTGCTTCATTGTTAATTGGACTGGAAACATCTATAAATAAGGCATATACTGTTAATTAGACTTGTGAATAGTGAGTAATAAAGACTTTTGTTACTACATGTTTTAAATTAGTGAAACGCAGTAGTTGTAGCCCGCTACAATATATTGCATATAATAGCAAATATTAAAATTTGAAAAACCGCGCTATTTAAGAAACAAATTACTTTCTAAAACTGATCCTATAACATATATTTATATCTCACAAAGTCGAAAAATAAAAAATGAATACTGTTTTATCTCTGGTGTTCGAAAAGATGCAATTATTTTCCAATGATAGGGAATTTAAAACGTCACTAAACATTTGAGAAACTAAAAGTTAAAGATATCCACGAAAAATTTGAAAAAAAAGTCAAATGAATTTCTGAAAACATCGGGAAAATTTCTGACACTATGGAAGTACAAAAAAATAGAATAACATTAAATGCAGCTTAGACATGACGGTTTGAGATATTCTGGGATATCCACAAAAACAAAATAAGAAACCAGGGATAACAAAGGATATTCTGAATTTAATAGAAGAAAGACGAAAATACAAAAACAGATCAGACAAAGCAGGAAAAGAGAGATACAAGGTGATAAGATGGAAAATTCTTCATACATGCAGGAAACCTAAAGAATAAAGGATTGATGAATAATGCAAAGAGGTGCAAACTAAGATGGAAATAGGAAAGACAGACGCAGCATACAAATTAATTAGAATGAATTTCAGGGATATAATATCGTACAACAAAAATATAAGAGGTGCGGAAAATATAGAGAAAGCGGTTAGATGGCAAGAATATGTAGGGAATGTATATGCAGAACAAGAACTAACAGCACTAGAACAGGAATTAGACACTGAAAATGATGACTTAGTATATCCTATACTTATAAATGAGTTTAAATTAGCATTAAAGGGTCTGAAAAATGGTACAGTACCGGGTATAGATAAGGTGCAAGCAGAAATTCCAAAAGCTGCTGGACAAGTAGTAACCGAAAGTCTCTTCCAACTTGTAAGCTATATGTACCAGACAGGTAAGATACCCAAAAATTTCAAACGTAACATCATAGTCACTACACAAAAAGAGTGAAAATTTTCGAACAATAAGTTTGACAGCACACGTGTCAAAAATGTTACCTACAATTGTACAAAGATGGCTGGAAAACGGCCTAAAGAAATACTAGAAGAAGATCATTTTGGGTTTAGGCGCAACAGGGAAGCTATGTTAATTCTGAAGGTGATAATAGAGAAGACAATAGAAAAAGGAGATAGCGTGTATATAGAGTTTGCAGGTCTGAAAAAGCATTCGACAATATAAAATGGAAAAAATATTCGTAATACTCAAAAAGATTGGAATGAGTTTTAAGGATAGACGGATAGTATATATTCAATACAAAGAGCAAACAGCGGTAATAAAATAAGAGCAGGAACGTTGAGAAGTAAATACAGTATTGCTCGAAATAAACAGTACTGAAACTAAGTTGACGGTGTTTTTATGCGTGCGCTGCCACACTCAAGTTAGCTAGTATAGACCTGTCAAGTAAACCTCAAACAAGTAATTAGTAGGGCCTAATTGTTAAAAATGGTGTTAAGTACAGAGGAGAAAGTGTTTCTGGTAGAGCATTATTTTCGTTCATACGGAATCGGCCGACGTAATGGTGCAAGTTTGCTATACGTGTCTGATCAATTCACACAAAGGTTTAATAAACGTTCTCCAAGTAATGCTGTAATTTTGAAGGTTATTGAAAAGTTTAGAAATACAGGTAGTGTATTGTGCCAACGAAAAGGAAACTCAGGGCGTCCCAGGACAGTTAACAACAACAATAACCATGAACGTGTTTTTGAGCAAATCTTAGAAAATCCGAAAGTCAGCCAGGCAAGGACAGCGTTACAACTTGATTTAAAAGAACTTCCTTTCAAAGAATCCTGAAGGAGCTGGGTACATTTTCGTATGTGATTCAGGTACATCAACAACTACATCCTCGGGATTATCGCAGTAGAGTGGAATATTGCGCCAGAATTCTCGCGTTACAGTATGAAAATCCTGAATTTTGAAAATGTTTGGTTTTCAGACGAAGCACATTTTCACTTGTCAGGCTATGTGAATCGTCGCACAAATCGATTTCTGGGCTTTGCCAGACCCGATGAGGTTCAAGAGGTTCCTTTACATAGTGAAAAGTGAGTGTCTGGTGTGCTGTTTCCGGACACGGAATCATTGGTCCGTACTTTATCGAAGAGAATGGTAGGCAAGTCACACTTAATCAACAGAGGTACAGACAAATTTTAACACGATTTATCCCTGATCTACGTCAATTCTGTCGTGCACGTAACTTGGCAATTGAAACCAATTTTTCAGCAGGACGGGGCAACTTGCCATACTGCTGCCGCAATTCGTCAATTTCTTCAAGAACATTTTCCAAGCAAATTCATATCACGATTTACCGACTTCCTTATCCTTCACATTCTCCAGACCTCACACCTCCAGACGCATACATTTGGGGCATGGCTAAAATGCCGTTTTCAAACGGGCACCACAAACCATCGATGAATTAAAGGATGCCGTTAGAGTCTTCTTCGCAGCCCTGAGACCACCCTTATTCAATAACATGACCAGAAACTTAGAACATCGTTATGAAGTCTGTCTCGAACGAGGAGGTGCACATTTAGAACATATAATAAAGTGTCAATAATATGTATTTTTTAAATATACAAAACAATTACAATATCAGTACTGTTTATTTTGGGCAATACTGTATTAGAAGGAAGAGGATGAGACAGACATGTGCCCTACGCCCATAATTTTTAACTTGTACATCGAAGAGGCCATGAATTTGGAATTATTATGCAGGGACAAAAGATTGATGTGCTTACATTTGCAGACGATATAGCGGTATTAGCATCTAGCAAGGAAAAGTTAGAAGCAGTTCTTAATGAAATGGAAACAGTTCTAACAGAGAGATACGGTGTGAAAATTAATAAAAATAAAATTAAAGTATTAGTATGTAAAGGAGAGGATAATAAATTCAAAACTGGATACAAATAGGAAACAAGAACTTAAAAGAAGTTAAGGATTTCCGTTACCTAGGAAACCAAATAACGCAAGATGGGAAATGGATCAACACTAGGCCGTGCTGCATTTAACAAAAAAAAGCAACTACTATGTTCAAAGACAAAAAACATAGAAACAGTGAAAAGATTGCTTTGAAATGTAGTGCTACAGACGTGTGATGACGATAGCATAGACAGACAAGAGAACAAAAAGTTCTAGAAATAGTAGGAGAAGAAAGAAATATATGGAAAAAAATGATAGGTAGAGGTACACCTAAATTAGACTATTGCACGCAGATAGTCAAAGATGTGGGCTGTGGGAGTTTTAAGTAAATGTGTAGGCTAGCTCAGAATAGAAATCAATGGAGATATACGTCCAACCAGTTTCAGAACGGAAAATCTAATGACGGAAAACATAATTCTACCTAAACTTGATGATTATCATAAACAACTACTGGCGTTAGTTTTGCAAAATTCTCAGCTAATGTTGATAATGTGAATGGATTTATTGGAAAACAATTAATTCGGTGAATGTCTAAGCGTTGGGCGATTTTGGTACTTTGAAACTCTTCAGGAACTGTCTTCATAGTTGTTCCTTAATTTTATGTTGTATTGTGACGCTGACATATCCCTAGGGAGTGAAAGATCTAAAGAGCATGTGCACCAGGATACTATATTCTAGGTGCCAGTTTTTAAAAAGTATTTTCTAATTATACTGGAATTGAGTGTTGGTGCACCATTCTGCATAAAGCTACAATCTTGAATTGCGGCATTCAGTAAATTAACTCAAAGCTTCTTCGGGGTCATATCTAAATAACTGTTCTGCAGCTAGCGGATGATTGTAAAAAATACGTGTTATTCGAGTTCACAATATTGCAGTACATATGTTATAGCTAAACCGGTGTAAATTGTAACATTACTTTATAAATATTAGAAACGGTTTCTAATTCCAGTTAATGACTTCTATATTGGAGGAATTCCAAATATTAACGTATTGTGCGGAATATATTAGAAGCAGAGATAGGAAAAAAGAGAAGAAGAGGCAGACCTAGATTAGACTACTGCACACAGATAGTAAAAGATGTAGGCTGTAGAGGTTTCAGGGAGATGTGTAGGCTAGCCCAGAATAGAAATCAATGGAGGTACGCATCCAACTAATCCCAAGATGGATAAACTAATGACGAAAAGATAACTGTGCTTAAACATGATGATTATTATAAGTAACTACAAGAATTGCTTGGGCAATATTCTCGAATAATGTTAAGTATCTGAAAGGATTTACTGGAAAACCATTATTTCGGCAAATGTCTAAGTGTTGGGGGATCTTGGTAGCCACAAGTTGCTTAACCTCCTTCACTGAATCTCGGTAAAATAGGGTATAAAATTAGAAAACAATAGAAAGGGAACGAGCTGAATACACATGCTGTGTGAGAATTTCAGGGAACTATGTAGGCTAGCTCAGAATATAAATAAGTGCAGTTTTGAGACGGAAAACCTAATGACGAAAAAATAAGCGCAGATAAATCTGATGATTAGTATAAACAACTAGTTGTTGGTTGTGAAATACCTGCAACTAATGTTGACTGTGCGAAAAGATAAATTGGAAAATATATTAAATCGCCAAATGGTTAAGTGTTGGGGGAACTTGGCAGCCACAGGGTGCTTACCTCCCTTCACAACCATTGAAGGTCGGCGAAATAGGGCATATAACTGTAAAACAATAGAAAGTGATCGAACTGCATCTAACAAGAAAGAACAGCGCCTATGAGGAAAGACAACAAACATAGAATAAGAAGAAAATTGTTGAAAGCATATGTGTGGAGCACAGCACAGTATGCCTATGAAATACGGGCAGTCTGAAACGCAGACAGAAAAACGGTAGCAGCCTTTTGAAATGCTGTGCTTCAGATGTATGAGGACGATAGCATGGACAGACAAAGATAATAACAAATAAGTTACAGAAATAGTAGGGGAACAAGGATATCTGGGGAAAAAGAGAAATAGTAGGTCGGAATACGTTCTAAGGCATTTTTGGGGAATAGTATGTGATATATTACAAGCACAGATAGGAAAAAAGAGGTAGATGTAGACCTAGATCAGACAGTTATAGATGCAAACTGTGCATATTTCAGAGAAATCTGTAGGTTAGTTCAGAATAGGGAACAATGATGGTACGCGTCTAACCAGTTCTAGGACTGAAGACCTAATGATGATGACGATGTAATCTATTAAGCTACAATGTTAGATAAGTTAGTCTTGAAATTCAGAAATTCACCATTACTTCATTAATCGATCAATTCTATTGACTATGTTATCTAGCGAAGATTAGTTCACCTCTATCATATATTTTAAGTAATAAGATGGTTCTCGAACTCCGCTGCTAAGGTATGAAATTTTGTGTGCGTTTACTTTAAAGCACGATATCGTATGAAACAGAGAAATAGCGTTAACGGAAAAGATTAATTTTCTCCGAACACTTCCAGTTGATGGGCGTCATTGGCTTTAGAATAATACTTAAAATGAGAATTTCTTTCAAATTAGTCAAAATACAAACAAGCAAGGTAGGGATATTTAACGTCCGTAATGTGACACACACCGCAAACATGTCCTCATCCGATCAGTGCCTATTTTTCTGCTTAGTTAGCACTATTCAAGCAGGCCATTTCAGACACTGAACCCGAAAACTTAGGATTAGTAGTGACATGCAAACCAACTAAGCCACGGAGTCTCCTTAAAATACAAATGTAGCGAGATTTGTGATAACAAAGCTAGTGATTCAATTGCTCTTGTAAAGAGGTACAACGTCCTAAATAGCGATTTTACCGATAGACTATATTTTTTTGTTGTTTGGCTGAAGTGGTTTATAGACGTAGTAGCTTTTATTGCCACGATTACATTTTTGGCTAAATACTTCCAGACTGTTTTAACAATAGTCGTAGTATTCAGTTTACGTATCTAAATTAGGTCTATATTTTTGTTGTATATAGCGAAGCCATTACTTGAGATTAATTTAGAATTGTAACATTGTACCGATCAGTACATTCCACATCCTGTATTTTATGAAACTTTAAAATCCACTTCGTCATTAACTAACCTCAATATTCTATTTTATTTCTAATCTCTGCCACATTCATTCAGGGATTTACTTTGTATTTATCGTAATCAGTTTTCTTGTAAGTGTTCTTACACACAGGGAGTTTTGGCTAAACTCTGTAAAGATTATCTCATGCCAAAATCATCCGTAGAAACCAGTATCCTTGTGTGAGCATGTATAAAAGACTAACACATCTTGTCACCATAGATGGTTAGTGAGCAGCTAGATAGCTGGCAATGTCAATTGGTCGTCTGTTCCAGAGCAAGTTGGCTCTGAGAGAGATGTTATCTTACTCTTTTATATATTCTGACACAAGGATACTGGTTTCTACGGAAGGTTTTGGCATGCGATAATTCTTACAGAGGTTAACCAAAACTTCCTTGTATGCAAGAACACCAATAGTTGTCATGGCGTAGCTATAGAAAGGTGGTTGTAGAGTCCTGAGATGGTAGAGTCTTTAAATTTTAATGGAATAAGCTTACGGTGGCGAGAGGTGGGATTTAACTCAGGTCTTTTGGACCTAGGGATCGATTTGGAAGTGTACGTAGTTGAAGTGAGGCAAGGTGATGTAGGAACCGCGATGAAGTTTTGGGACTATACTGAATTAGTAGCATGATTAATGAGGAAAAGTAACGAAACGATGAGGTTGCAACAACGACATTTAATAACAATGATGTAACTTAAAACTAAAGAACAAGCTAATAAAATAGAAAGCAATAAAACAGTTGACCAAGTAGAACAGTTATAATAAGAAAAAAGTTTCTAAGTGACCATTCTGTCTAGGAGTTCTTCAGCATTTATAAAGGACTAAGTTACTATGTCTATCAGAGCCAACTCGTTCTGGAACAGATGGCAGCTAGATAGCTGCTCATTAACCACCTATGAGTGACAACATGTGTTAATATTTTATACATGCTGAAACAAGGACACTTGTTTCTACGGATGATTTTGGCATGAGATAATCTTTACAGAGTTTAACCAAAACTTCCCTGTGTGTAAAAACACTTACAAGAAAACTTATTATGATACATACAAAGTAAATCCCTGACCTATGAATGTGGTAGAGATTAGAAACAAAATAGAACATTGAGGTTAGGTAATGACGAAGTGTGTTTCAAAGTTTCATAAAATATAAAATGTAAAATGTACTGATCGTTACAATATTACAATTCTAAATTAATCTAAAGTAATTATCCAACTCATGCCCCGCTCTTGAAAATTTGGTCTCCAAATTAAGAAAAAGTAAAGTGAAAAAATGTTGAAATTAAAAAAAAATACCATAATTGTCAAAAAAGTTGAAAACTGAACATCAAGAAAATGTTGAACGGATCTAGACCATATGTGTGCTTGAATTTGGGAAAATTGTCGCTGTAGAACTTTATATTGCTGTTGGTTGTCTTCGTTGTACTATAATGAAAACTAAATATCCCTCGTGAATATCAGATAGCAAATTGGACCTCCTTATACCATAAACGCCTACCTTATCTGATATCACCAGGTCGAGAATTTCTTATTATGAGGGAAGGCCAAGGTAAAGTTGGATGGAAAACAGCTTGAGGAAAAGAAAAACTCTTTAGAGATAAACGGCTAGTAGAGTGTTACCTCTGGGTCATGGGTTGACAAATGACCAAAAATATAGATAAAGAACGCCACCGTATTTTTCAATACAACAATATACGAAGATACATGTACTTGTATTAGGGGAATGCGGAAACCTGAAGTCCACACCGCTTATGTAGCCACAAAACCTAAATATCAACCTTGCAAAGCACTTACCAAAATGTTACTTGCCAAATGTATTATAGATGTCTCTGCATATCCTGTGAACAAACAAATGCACAACAGGGACACCGTTTGTGTCCTTAAAAATATTCACCAATAAAAAATATATTTGAATTTAAGTTCCGAAAAATATATATACACAGGGTATTTGTTATCATAAGACAGAGTGAATCTTTTGCTTATTAAGAACCAAGAAATTTCCTTTGAATTTTTAATAATAAAAGAATTAAGCAAAAATAAATTCTATTCAATTAAATTGATTTAGTTTGTTTCAACATTAATATTTACAATAAAATTTACATGGAAAGAAACTAGTATTGTTCGATCTTCAAAAACACGAACATCTTTAAACTCAATATTTCAACATATATTTACTATAAGGTATTTGCTTTCTTAATAAATTAAATTTCAAATTTTAATATAGCCTTCAGTAGTACTACAGTCGACTGTACAAGTAAGAATCAAGATTATTTTACGTGATACTAAAATGTAGCATTCAAACAAAGAATAAGCTTTAACTTTATATCCTTCAAAAATTTATCGTGTCTTAAAAATCAATTTCATGACCTCAAAATAATCAAAGATATTATTAATGTAACACAAAATAACATGTGGTAATTATATTGAATAACTAGATATTTTTGACATCACATGTCAATAACAATTTTTTCAGTGAAGCTATAACTGTCTGCTTGTGAAACAAATATGATAGACAACTATGGAGCCATCTTTAAAATTTTGTAAAGTTACGAAAATACAACGGAATGTTTCTTACAAAGTGAATTTCAAAACAACTAAATCAAAATAGAATATCAACGTTTGATCATACGTAAGACATTTGAATAAATATAGATTAAATTAAAGATTAAATATCACTCACGTGCTTGAAGTACAGTTCAATAAAAAAAACTTGAACGTTTAAACCAGAACCGAACAACACCAGGTGTCGACAAATCTACACATCTGCGATGCACGCAATACGAAAACATACCATTATGCTGAATTTTACGCTGGAATTTTCAAAGACCTTCACAACAAAATATTATCCAACCAAATAAAATCTTCGTTACTTATGTCCAATAATTTTTATGTTTTCTAAATTTAAACTAGAGCTCTGTGGTATTGCATGTTTTAATGATGGTTTACTTCAATCTTCTTCGGTCTGCAGGAATCAACTAACTTTACTGATGGTGGAATACAGAATAAAATTAATCTTCACCAAAAGTTGTCAGGTACCACATCGATACGAAGGTATTCGTTTATTAACCTCTCTTACGAACTCTATTCCAGGCCATGTGTCTGAATTCCATATTGACTTTCCTATTATGCTCCGGAGAGCAGCCTACTTCTTCAAGCGTTAATGGAAAAGTGACGTCGATCTGACAGACCAACGATTAGAATTGTAACTTAGACATAGAAAGCGAAGGAGCGCATAATCCGTTATACACTTAATAAACTATTTTTAGTGATCAGACAATATTATATTTTTATATTATCGAAACATGATATTAGATTTATAAGGAATGTGTAACTAACAAGAAAAAAATACGTTACAATAATATGTTTCAATAGAAATGAAAATTCTTGTTTAACTTGCCTAAAGAATAGTGCATTTTTAAGCTTCTTTTCTTGTAATTGCTTCAGTTTTGCCCATTGGCAAAGTAAAAGTGAAACCATTTTGTTTATTATTTCATTGTAGGAAATTCTATATAGTTTAATTCCATAATAACTATTCCATAATAGATTGCGATTATATATATATTATCGTGTAATTAAAAGGGTCAATAGAATACATAAGGACATAAGGGAACTCGTAGGGTTGAGAGCGATTGGATACAGTAAAATAAATTTATTTAGTTAAAAGATTTTCAACAATTATTTTCTATCTTAAATAGTGGATAATACTGGAATATCGATTTAATTTAACGCGTGATTAATGTAGGAATAATTTATCTTAATTAGATTTAGTTAGGGACTATGTATTATAGTATGTATGTAAATAAAGAGAATAAGAATTAATAATTTGGGGTAAAATTATAGCATATTGGATTGATAATGAAGTACTATGGAACAATTTTAAAAGCGTTGAGCATGTTAAAAATAACAAGGGGAGAGATATATTTCTTGGTAGAGTTGCTATAAACAAACTTAATAGCTTATTGGAAACAACAGCCGTTGGAATTAAAGCAGTCAAAGACGTAAACAAAAACCACACAGAATTGGTATAAACACAGTATACGTTAGCTAAAATATTGATTTTTAATCTTATATATAGAGTCGGAAGGAGCAATATAAAGACCACGATTGAATAAAAGGCTATGAGTACAAGAGAGAAACATAATGTATATCCAGAAGAAGGCATTCAAAAATCGATAATTTCAAAGACAGTTGTAAGCTAGCACGCGTCGCTCAAAAAGGTGGGAAATAGAGCTAAGCGAGATGATTGGTGAAAATTAAACGAGAAGGGCTAAGAATTCAGGTGGTAGAAACATATGTGTGCGATAAAGCGATATGTACAAGGAAGACAAATGATATTTGCTTGAAGTTAAAGGTGTGTATCAAGCGAAGAGTAAAGGCTAATCCGGAGAATTTGAAACGACAGTTGACGGTTTTAAGTGGTTTACCACGTACTGTTGTGATGTGTTATTAAAAATTACTAGAAATCGATAGTCGTTGGTGATTTTGAGGGAAAATAAAGTATCTGTTAATCAAGTATACGTGCTATTTTGTAAACAGGGGAGGGGGACAGTTTGCATTATATAATCAGTAACAGAGAGGGGTCTCGCTCTCTTTTATACCATCTGTGATACAGTTAGTTTACTTCCAAGTCTAATTAAATAAAGCTTATGTAAAAGCTGATAAAGCGTTATTATTAAATAGTGAAGTTGAGATGTAAGTACAAAGATTTTTGTTTGAATGCACGAGAAGTAGTAGAATTTGAAAATTGTTTGGACGAGGATAAAAGCGATGTTTGGGTGGTAGAATTTATTTGCAATAAAAGAACGAAATTTGTAGATTGGATATTTTGATTGGAATTTATAAAAGAAAAGTTCTTGGGGTAGAGGCATATATGGTACACATGGGGATTCGACCATATAATTAATGGATAGACGGAGTACCTACCAGACGGCAACATCTAAAAGGGGCTAGTTGGTGGACCGCAGTACGAAGACAACTACAAGGTAGGAGACAGAATAAGACATTTCATAGTGCATATTTTCATAGTGTTTGTGGTGTTTTGATGTGTTTTATTATTATTTGATTTAATTTTTAGTTGAACGGACATTTATAGGTCTGTTAAAACGAAATTGATTTTGAGCATTATTCATTAATTTGCAGATAACCAAAGGTTGTAGAGGTATAGAGGGCTTTTTGATATTTGATCGTGCAGAGAATTTATATGCACATCTATAAAATTTTAAGATGAGCTCATGCTAAGACGAAGAGTAACGTAAGGTATGATGAATGCCCTCTTACTTTAATAAAAAGTTATGTGTTGAAAAAGTTATCAATATGCAAAATGATTGTTATATAATTTAGTGAACACATGAATGTATATAAAGAGCTGGTATTTTAAATTTAAAAAAAAAATGTAATTTGGATTTCAGCTAAATAGAGTGTGATATTTTGGTTAATTGAGTTATATTTGAATGCATGATCGATGTGGATTTCTATTTACGTTTCAATGGTGATAATGAGAGGAAGTTTTTAGATGTAACAGGTACATGTATGTAATATATAAGAGCATCGAATTAAGAGGACGATTTAGGAGCAGCCGAGGCAAGATTTGAACGTAATTACACAGCATTTTCTTTAACATCCAATTTGTGGGGCATGATTCTAGGACAACCTCCAAGTATTTATGACGGCCCAACGCTGGGGCTCGATTGTTCAGGTTTAATTACACAGCAATATATATATATATATATATATATATATCAGGAGTTGTGGGTTTCAGGTCTGCTGAATTAAAGAATACTCTTTTTTATCACCTAAATTTTCGGATATATTTCTATCCTTTTTCAAAGGCTTAAATTGAGGTTACTAATAAATTGGCGTTGTATAAATATAAAAGGCAAGCACAATTCTACAAACTAAAAACATAAAAAACATAAGTATAACATAAAAAATTTCATTTTTCTGTATATAGTGACAATTTTTTGAAAGTTTGATTTTGTAGTATTCTTTAATCCAGCAGACCTGAAACCCACAACTCCTGATAAATAAATCTACAGCAAGGTCATTAACTTACAATATCTATATATATATATATATATATATATATATATATATTATATTTATACACAAATAAAAGGAAATTATTGGCAAGTGATTCAAATTCAGCCATGAGGGCATTCTGTCGACGCGTTTCGCCGTAATTGGGGCTCATCAGGACAGGAGTAGCAAAGTTGTAATATTTAATACAGACACCTTATGGGAAGTACAGCATAACCTAGCTCATAATTAGTGTCTTCGTGTCGTTTCACCTGACATCGCAGGTTTTTAGCAAAAGAGATTCAGTGGTATGTGAAGGGGGTTAAGCAGCCTATGGCTGCCAAGATTCCCCAACACTTAGACATTTACCGAATTAATAGTTTTCCAGTATATCCTTTCACATAAGTAACATTATTCGAAAATATTGCACAACCAATACCTGTAGTTGCTTATAATAATCATCATTATTATTTTCGTCATTAGTTTATCCCTCTTGGAACCAGTTGGATGCGTACCTCCATTGCTTTTTATTCTGAACTAGCCTACACATTTCCCTGAAATTCCTACAACCTACATCTTTCACTATCTGTGTGATTTAGTCTAACCTAGGTCTACCTCTACTCTTCTTTTTTCCTATCTCTGCTTCTAATATATTCCGCATTATTGCCTCATGCTGTAGTATGTAGCGTATCATCCTATCTCTCCTCTTTCTTTTTCTACCATTTTTAGTACCTCTTTATTCTTAACTTTGTCTGTCCATGATATCTTTATCATACGTCTGTAGCACCACATTTCAAAGGCTTCAACCTTTTTTTTGTCCGCTTCTCATACTGTTCAGACTTCACAGCCGTACAGTGCTGTGCTTCACAAATATGTTTTAAGCAATCTTTTTCTTCTTTCTATGTTTGTTGTCTTTGAACACAATAGTTGCTTTTTCATGTTAAATGTAGCACGACCTTCTGCTAATATTTGTTTTACATCTTTTGCGCTTTTCCCATTTTGCGTTATTTGGCTTCCTAGCTAGCAGAAATCCTTAACATCTTGTAAGTTCTTGTTACCTAATTGTATTCTTATTTTTGATTTATTTTCCCCTCCTTTACATACTAGTACCTTAGCTTTATTTTTGTTAACTTTCATACCATATCTCTCTGTTAGAACCGTTTCTATTTCATTAAGAGCAGCTTCCAACTCTTCCTTGCTGGATGCAAATACCGCTATATCATCTGCAAATCTAAGCATATCAATTTTTTTTCTCTGCATGGTAATTCATGTATTTGACAGTATTTATTGTCTCTTCAATGTACAAGTTAAAAATTAATGGGGATAAGGCACATCCCTGCCTCACGCCTTTCCTAATGTTTAGTTCTCTACGCTACTGCTCTAATTCTATTACTGCTATTTTTGCTCTCTGCATAAGCTGTGTACTATTGTCTATCCCTATAACTCATTCCAATCTTTTTGAGTATTTCGAATATTTTTTTCCATTTTACATTGTCGAATGCTTTTTCCAGCTCTACATACCCTATATACACGCGTTCCCCTTTTGCTATTGTTTTCTCCATTATCACTCTCAGAGCTAAAAGAGCCTCCCGTGTTCCCTGTTTCGCCTAAACACAAATTGGTCTTCTCCTAGTATTTCTTCCGCCCGTTTTTTCATTCGTCTTTGCACAATTCTAGTTAATATTTTTGACACGTGTGCTGTCAAACTTATTGTTCGAAAATTTTCACATCTATCCGCGCCGTTCTTTTTTGGTATAGTTACTATGATGCTACGTTTGAAATCTTTGGGTATCTCGCCTGTCTCATACATATGGCTTACAAGTTGGAAGAGACGTTCTGTTACTGCTTGTCCAGCGGCTTTTAGAGTTTCTGCTTGCACCTTATCTGTACCCGTCGCCTTACCATTTTTCAGACTCTTTAATGCTAATTCAAACTCATCTCTAAGTATAGGATATCCCAAGTCATCATTCTCAATGTCTGATTCCTGTTCTAATGCAGTTAGTTCTTCTCCTGCATATAAATTCCCTATATATTCTTGCCATCTATCCACTTTCCCTACGTTTTCTTTGATGACGTTTCCTTGTGCGTCGCTTATATTTTTGCTATACGGTTTTATATCCTTAAAATTCATTCTAATTAATTTGTATGCTTCGTCTGTCTTTCCTATTTCCAGCTTCGTTTGTACCTCTTTGCACTTTTCATCAATCCATTGTTCTTTAGCTTTCTTGCATTTTCGAATATTTTCCCATTTTATGGCTTTGTATCTCTGTTTTTCTGTTTTGTCTGATTTATTTTTGTATTTTCGTCTTTCTTCTATTAAACTCAGGATATCCTTTGTTATCCATGGTTTCTTATTTTCTTTTTGTGTATACCCCAGAATATCTCTGGCCGCCATGTCTAGGCTGGATTTAATGTTATTCCATTCTGTTTCTACTTCCTTAGTATCAGATATTTTCCCGATATCTTTGAGCAATTAATTTGACTTTTTTTCGAATCTTTCTTGAATATCTTTATCTTTTAGTTTCTCTAAGTCCAAGTGCCTTTTTCCATTTCTTTTTTTCACATTCTTAAATTTAAGTGCGGCCTTCATAATTGCGATGTTGTGGTCAGTATCTGTATCTGCTTCTGGGTAGCTTCTACAGTCTTTTACTTGATTCCTAAACCGTTGTCTAACAAGAATGTAATCTATTTGATATCTTCCTATATCTCCTGGCATCTTCCACGTATATCGTCTTCTAGCATGATGTTGAAATAATCTGTTTGTGATGATTAAATTGTTCTTGTCGCAAAATTCTACCAACCTATTTCCCCTGTCGTTTCTCGTGCCTAAACCAAATAAACCTACTACCGCTCCTTCCCTACCCTTACCTACCACGGCATTAAAATCCCCCGTAATTATTAAATTTTCATGTCCTTTTACGTATCTTAACATGTCTTTGATATCTTTGTAGATCGCTTCTACCTCTTCGTCACTGTAGCTAGAGGTGGGCATGCACACTTGTATCATTACTGTGTTTACAGGTTTAGATTCTAATCTAACCATGAGTACTCTTTCGTTCTTTTGTAAGTAATTTTCTACGCAGTATCCTATCTTTTTCCGCATAACTATTCCCACACCCAAATTTCCTTCCTCTGGTCCTGTATGTATTACCCTGAAGTCTCCACTCCAAAAATCCCCCGCCTCTGGCCACCGTACTTCGCTGATCCCTACTATGTCTAGTGATAACCTATTCATTTCGATTTTTAGGTTCTCTAGCTTACCTACTTGCTTCATACTTCTAACATTCCACGCTCCGACTCGCAGAATGTTCCCGACTCTTATTTTTAACTTTGCGATCGCATCCTCCGAAGTAGTCCCCTCCCGGAGATCCAAATGGGAGACTATTTTAACTCCGGAATCTTTTACCCCAGAGAATGCCATCATGTTTGTTTCAATTTAAGTACGCTGTGAACTTGGGAGATAATGTGGTGGTTTCCCGTTGCCTTCCACATCGCGGTAGTGTGTCTTAGGCTGCCATACCGACCCCTATGGTCTCTGCCAATCTAAGTACCGAAAGAGCCGCTGCCCTCTTTCGGGGACCTGTCTTAGTCTGGTTCCTCACTAACGACCCTACTACTTTGGTTGGACCTGTAGTTTAGCTCTTTAGCTCATTAGAACACGCAAGCCATTTCACCTGTTCTAATAATTTAGAACTTTGGTAAAGTGCAGGTCCATTCGAAATGGACACATATTTCCTGTAAAACAAAAATTCTAAATTGAAATTGGATTGAATTGGATTCAAGCCCAAACCTTGTACTTTTGCTTAGATTTTCTGCTTATGCAAAAAAAGCCTTTGACGACACTTTTCTGTCATGAAATTTGACATACTCCCATTATCTAAGAGTGCCCTAACAGTTTGTAGTTTTCCAGAACCATCAATAATCGCTACCTGAGCAGTAGCTAACAAAGTTGTTGCATTAGCAACTGAACAAGAAAAGAATGAACTAACTTCAGCCCTCTGCATCGAAAACGAAGAAGCTTCACTTGTTTCATTCCCTTCAACCATTTTTTTTGGTATGATCTGCTGATGTAGTAGGAAAAGTATTTGCATTCTCAAAATCCAACAATGTGTGGTGTGGTTTACGACATTTTTACAAACAACCTTTGATTGGCAATTTTTGACACGATGCGAACTACACAAACAATTTAAACAGAGATTATTCTTTTTAACGAAATCAAATCATTCCTGACTGGATTTACCAAGGAACTTTTTGCAACCATAAATCAAGTGCGAGTCATTACACACTATGCATTTGTTAGGTGACGTCGTAGATACAAACGTCCCACGAGTTGAATTTTGTCTATTCCAAGTTGAAGGCTCACTTTTACTTTTAGTCGCAAAGTTGACGGTTTTCGGTGCTTTTTGAGATATCAAATCATTTATCTCTAAAGTCTTACACGATTGATCTAAGAACGCTCTTAATTCTTCAAAACGTGGTATTTCACTAGTATTCTGCATTTCGAAACGTTTGGCGGTGTCTGAATCTAACCTTTGTAATAGCTAATTGAAAAGAACAAAATCAAACAGATCGACATTTTCAAAAGTTTTTAAAGCACTGGAGCTTTCAACAAATACGTTTAATAAGGACCTTAAACTATCCGACGTAGCACAATTCAATTTGGGAGCCTTTTCCATGCAATTTAAATAATTTGTAACAATTAATCTTTTATTTTTAAAAGCGATCTATAATAATTTTTAGGTCAATACCGTAATTTGCGTCACAGACCAATAAATGTGTAACGAGTTGTTTAGATTTGTCATCTAAACTGTTTAACAAGAAATAGAACTTTTCAATAGGAGAAAGTTTTTGATTTGAATGGATCAAAGTATGAAATGCATTGTAATATGATTCAAAATCTTCAATTTTCCCATTAAATTTATTAATGGAATTGTCGGCAAGCGTATGTTGTTTGTGGTTGAGTGTGAATTGTCCACCAATAATGCTAGAGGCACTTTAGTTTCAAATTGCCTTTGACATTCAGTGAACCATGCTCTAATCTGCAAGAAATATTTATCTAAACTAATTCGAATACCCGAAATTTCTTCAATACATTTATCATCTAAGATGCATTCTGTATACAATTTCTCAAAATCTGATATAATCTGCGAAGTTAATTGAATACTGGCTTCAATTTGCGCAAAAGTATCACCGGTTCCATCTAAATTAGACAATGTGCTTTGCAATGCTATCAATCTACTTAACGTCGATTTACCTTAAAAAATCAACCTTTCTGTGGTAACTACCAGTGTGAAGGGGTTCAATAACACCTAAGGCAACAAAGCGGCAACTACAAGCTTTAAAATTCTATAGGAAAAGGTTGTTTTTACGACCACCCAAAGAAGTGATGTTTGAGCAATAAATGACAAGTACCGTTTCTATAAACAACACAATACTACTGTAAAATGCAGGTGCACAAAATTGAAATTGAAAAATGCCTAAATCTTCTAAAAGGAATAACAACACAAGGCTTGTAAAAATACCGCATAGTAAAGATAACAAAAGAATAACTACGCTGCAACCATAAACCACCTGTCTTTAACCCGAAACGTTTAAGAATTTGCTATCCCAACCGTATGTGTACTTGTTCCCCAAACTCACAAAAATGCTATTTAGTACCGTTACTATTTATCTTAATTAAATTCTCGAATAGAACTTGAACATAGAATAAATAGTATTCAAAACGAAAATTTACTAAGATTGCAAAACAAATCAAACAAATTGTTCTAAGAACTTCTAAACAAATGTCTATACAGTTTAAAGAAATAATGAATTTATAGCACCCTCCCAATCAAAAAACAAACAAAATCAAGGAATTGGGGCGTGAAATTCAATTTAACAAAAGAAATTCAATCCGGTCGAAGGCTCAAAATGTTGGATCAAAGGATGTATCATGCATTACTTAATATAAACACTTACTTTGAACTCCTCTAATGATGATGTGGACTGTAATTTGTTAACTGTATAGCGAGCTTAACGGCACTATTTTATTGTCAATGAGCACTCACGACACGAAACTAGTTTGTCACTTCCAGTGGTTCAAACATGACAACCCAACACCCTCGTCGGCGCTGGTTTTAAGTCCTTGTTAAAGCAAGGGGTTAACAAGGATCAAGAAGAAAGGGACAGGAGCCCGAACACACAGTATCAAAAATTGCAAACGTTGTTTTATTAGCACCTAATTGGAACATTTTTACTATTTATAAATTATGCATATTTCACCACTTTTTATCTTAAGAACTTGTGTAATATAATAGTTCTGTTGTAAGTATAATTTGTTTATCGGTTATGCAAATTATACATATTAATGTTTTTTTTTTCAATTCACATGTTAAATAAAAAATTTTTTCTTTCTTTATTCATTTGCATGTATATCGATATTTCAGCAGAAATAAGTTCTGTTATTAATTATTTTAGGCAGTTCGTGATTGTTCGGTATAATTGCCAAAAGTTGTACGTAACCGGCATACCAGATAAATCAGACACATTTAGAAAAAGTATAATATTTGCGTTTAAACCTGATCTAAACAAATAACACTTTTTTAAAACGCAATTTTGCAAACTCGCAAATCTTGAACTTATCAGATCTATTACCGAACTATAGACACTATAATAGAAATAAACATATTATTTGGGCCACGCGTTTCATTAGAACTTATAAGACCCTTGTGCAATTCCCACCAATAACAAATGAGCTGTATTAGGAATCCAAATCCAACACACCAATCATAAGTCAGACCGTAAATATCGCAATGTTATAAATGAACAATAATTAATTAAAAATAAAGTACTAGAAAAAAAAAGTGTAATACTTACATGAATTGATGCCCTTATCAAGCGCAGGCGGCATGGGCCGCTCGATGCCAGATATTCCAGTTAGCCGCTTTTCTTTCTCTAAACGTTCAGAGTTATGATCGTGTGGGTGTTGATTAATTTGTTGCAGCGTGTCACTCACCCGCGATATATTTCCACTAGCATTCCACTCACTATCGTTTTGAACACTATTCACAAAATCCAAATGATGGCTTTGAACAAATCTAACTCCTTTAAGATTGCTAGAACCGTATGATTTCCTGTAGTATCGTGAGCTGTTGGTAAAAAATGAAGGCTTCTCTGAAATTACATTATACAAATCGGAATTTTGATTAAAATTACTTCTTGTAACTTCACGTCTCCTTCGTTTAGTATTTGAATTATATTTTTTAAACTTTTGATTGAATAACAAATATTTAGAATATTTTTTAATTAATTTATTATCACTATCTGAATTTTTATAAACGCGTCGGAACAATTTGCCTAAAGTAGTTCTGGAAGAAAAGTGCGTTTGGAATTTATAATTATTTATAATAGAAATTGAGCTAAGGGTTGCAGGGAGTTGTGGGGATAATTGAACTAATGGATGCGTAGCGTTCTTAGACGCATAGCACCTGGTCGCTATCGTCAAAATGGCAAAGATAAGACAAATGGCGGCCAGCAGGATTGAGGAATTTTGGCGCTTTTGGTGACTGAGGGCCGTGGTCCAACAAGTGACCAACGTCCCGGCATACAGTGTGCGCACGATGAGAACAGCAACTAGAATAGATATTAAGCAGATGACCTTGTATATATCAAAGCCAAAGAGTGTCGAAACTGTTAGAGAATAACGTTCGTTTCTCCTAACAAAAACAGTTATCTGAAACGTGTTAGTTTTACGTAAATCGATTAAAATATCAAAGCGTTCAAGCTTATTGAGATTTATTACTTTAAATTTAATTTTGTTTATTATTATATTTGCTATATCGCCGATAAAGGTTAAAGTTATTGTTGTAGATCCGGGTTTGTAAGGAAATGTCTTGGTGTCATCCAAACCTCTACCGAATGTAAAGCGCGCGTTGTGGATCCCAGTTGGAAGCACGGTTCCTTCGATACGATCTTGCATAAACATGGCATCGCACTGACGACGTCTCCAACACCATTTTGGGCTTTAAGAAAAATTAAAACGAGCACCTAGTCAGCCTTTTGTTGTAATTATATGACGTCTTGTGGCGATGACATTTTGCAAACTGAAAAAAAAGAACATATTAAAAATATATCATACGAATTATAAACATATGATATGAAGTTTGGAAAATACAACTAGGTAATGTGTTTTCGAGTGGCTTCAATAACCTTTGTTGCAAAATAATATTGTAAATAGAAAAAATATGTACAGCACAAGAAAAGTTTCATTTTATAATTTATATCCGCACGGGTCGTTGACGGATGATAAGCACGTATCAGTTGAATCGAGTCGCAATTTGTTTCAGTAACCTGAAACAGAGTCCGGTGACGCGAATTAACTCAATAATTCGAATTAACGCCTTATCGAAAATGATACAAAAGTTCAAACATTCAAAGATCTCAACCGTTTTAAACACGCAAATTGGATAGGGGACATTAAAGCACCAAAATGGGCCGAATACCTAAATAATGAAAAAATAGTCGCATTTTGTGGTAACACTAATTTACTATTTTTAATTATTCATCTGCATATAAACCTTTTTGCTTAAGAATTCCAAACGGGCAATGCTCAATTCTAAATCACCTAAATTGTAGCTGTTCAATTCATCTACGAGTTTTCATGGTGATCAAAATATTGCATAGTTTTGATGAAAATTATTATTTACGCGTATAACTCTTCATGCCCGAAATATTCAACATTAGTACTAAACGTGGTAGAGAGGTTCAACGGAGAACGCTAGTCAAGGCACAATGGTTTTGATGTCATCTTCTCTGTAGCAGTAAACTGTAACTGCAGGAAAAACTGAAACAGTTTTTGTTGCTATAACTATGTCATTACGATGGCAGAGTGAATGGATCCTGAATACCGCGACGTTTCTGTGTTGACTCACCCCCGACAGATGGTAAGCTAAGTATCCGGACACCTACAGGTATGCAACTCGTTTTCTTTTGTGTAAGTCAATGGCATATTTCGTATCAACATTTGGTGTAGTTACGTGATCAGAAACGTGACATTGTAGAACTATTGTTCGTTGCTGCTAATCGATATTATCGCTCTACAGGTGTGATGTACCTTTGTTAAAAATCTTGAACAGGTACACGCTTATTCTTTTATACTGATTGGTTTATTTTACAAACGGTACTATGTACAATTTAAAAGATGTCTGAGAAAAGCTCTCACACGTTGATTATTTTCTACGAATTACTTATTTTGCAAAAAGTATTAGGCGAAATTTTAAAAACGCTTGACGAAAGCTCTCACAGGTTTATTTACTACTGATTAATTTTATTTCGTGTGAAATACGAAATGCGCACTTCGTATGTAAATTCCTAAATTCTCCATACAATATAATTGTTTGCTGTGAAATAATAATACTTAATTTATTTTCTTTTTGCTTGTTTGTATAGAATCCTTTATTTATTTTTATGTGTTGATAGATAATCGTGGGCGATGTGTTTTTTTTGTTTCTTTTTAGTATGTTAGCGAATCCTCCCACTCTCCGCGTTTGATAGTTAGTCTGATATTATTTTTCTTCCGACTACGTCTAGGTACGTAGCACATCATGTCTTAAATTATAACACCTATGTCTTCAATATCTCGTGTATTATTTACTATTTAGTTCATTCTAAAATAATATACTCAAATCTATATTGTCAGCCTATACTATATTTACAAATCCCATTGCCACAGTTGTTCCTACTCTTATCCTTTTATCGAATGGTATGTTGATGCTAAGATTGCTTCTCTTCGTACTACCCCTCCTCCTAGATTGATAGTCTGCTATCTCGTCAATTTTCGTCCGTATCTTACTATATATTGTTTTAGTTAATTGTTTGGACCATGGCTCATCACACTGACAATCCTAAAATTTTGCCTTTATCTTAATTCTACAGTTTTTTCCAATACCGTTGACCTACCCTTGCAAAGTCTGGTAGTAGTTTTCGCTCACATATCCTGTTTATTAGCTTATATTGTGGGTTTTGTGCTATCTCGCCCCCATATCTAACTAACCCTTGCTACGTACCTCGACGTAGCCTGAAATATAAAAACAAGAATCACCGGGTTTAATCGGCGAGTGGGCGGGGCATTATCAATATAAAAATAAAGGATAGGCCTGAAATAAAAGCACACATTAATTTAGAACAAAAGAACCATGTAATAGAAAAACGTTTAATTAGGCAACATGTTACATATAAAAGGAAAATCCACTTTAAAAACACTACCCCCTTCCTTTGGCATACTCTTCAAAAGAATTTTTATAGTATAAAATAAGGGTATGACGGCAACATTAGTTAATACCTTCCTACATTCCCCACTACTAATTTAGATGGTAACGTCTCCCATGTCTATGGATCCAGAAAAATTTACACCCAAACCCAACTAGGATATAAAAAAAAATTAATTCGATACAAACCAGCAAAAGATATGAACTGAGGGTCGCTATTTAACCACCCATAAGTATACTATATGGACAAATTATTTGTTTGGATACGAAGTGCGCATCTCGTATTTGACAAAAATAAAAAAACCTAATCAGTAAAACTAATCAAACTAATCATAAAACTTGTGAGTTTCTTTTGACAAACGTTTCCGTTTTCGTTTCAAAATTGCACATCGTACCTGTAGGACGATTCTAATATTTATGTATAGCAACCAACAATAGTCCTACGTTTCCAAGTGTATTGGCACATAACTACATCAGACGCTAATAAAGGATAATCTCTTGATGTACATACAAAGCAAACAAGTCATATACCTGCACGTGTCTGGCTCCTTATCTTACACGCCAGCGGACGTGATTCAGCACAGAATCGACACAGTAGTCGGATCCATTCACCTAATTACCATAACGGCAACAGCGATCTACGAGTAAAAAGCACCAGCTGGCCTGTGGCAACGAACAGTCGGGCGTACATAAAAAACAATTTGGCCCACAGTTAAGAGCTAAAAGATAATCTTATTAGTATGAGTAAGCGCGGGAGAACTTACTGATGCACCCAAAATATCCGCCACTTATCAACAAGAAAACAAACGTGCATCGCTCTTGAAGTACCAGAACGAGTAAATTGAAAATACTACCAAGCACGAGCTGCAGCATCAGATTCAATTCATTTTTGAAAGCAGAATTCAACATTCAAACCTCGCGTTATCACATGCCAGAGGTGATTAGAAACTCAAAACACTTATCAAATAGTACAACACCTTATTTCGACGGGTTTCTAGGTCATAGCATTTAGGAAGTAATTTTACTTTATCAGAATATGTAGCAAACCAGCGAACATCTAAAACAAGGTACATGCTATTTCATTTAAAACGTAAACTTTCCAAATTCGCAGCAAATGAGTTTCATTGAAAATATAATAAACGGACTTATAGTAAAAAAGTGAAATATGCAGGATGGTGTTGGAGGATTGAAAAGTAGAAACAGAATCCATGGAATGGATAATGAATTAAAAAGAACAAGGTGTATTTTAATTTATACCGAAAATAAACGTACCTAACACCCTGTTGGTAATTGCTTTTTCTTTGGATTTTAGCTGAGTTACGCCTTTTTGTTTTAGCCTCCTGCTTCCAAATCCTCTATTTTAGACAGTAACTGTCTGCCCTCTTGCAAAAATTACTTAGTTTCAGCTTAATCGAACCCGGACCTCTCAAGTCCAACTTCCTTTTACAGCATTAATCAATTGATTTTGGCTGTCTCGTAGCTAACTGATTTTTATGGCTTTACAAGACTTTGATTCTCTGCCTGCAGAGGGTGTACAATCGTTTTTTCGCGCCTTGCTGCCGGAAGGATTGGTGTGCTTGGTGTGTAGTTTTACAGCTCAGCCATCTAATATGTTTCTGGGTGTTTTCTTGCGTTTGTGTGGGTTTTCGTCCAGCGGAGGTGCGATGTGTTGAATGTGTTCATTTTTTGAGTTGTCGATTTTATCGTATATATTTGACGCCAGCGTCTTGAAATGGTTTTCTAGTGTTTGTAGTCTAAGGTCTTGCCTTAGAGTTTAATTTCTAACGATGCATGGTGCTCCGATAATGGTCTAGTTTTGGAATGCTTCGAAATTGGTTTTGTTCGTTTTTGAAATGTAGGTGTATCATGCCGTCGATGCATAACTCAGTAAGGGTCGTAAATATGTCTTGTAGGTCTAGAATCTGATGTCCATTGGTAGTCTGTTTTTGTGGACGAGTATTCCGTGGGTGAAGCCTTTTGCTCTTCGGGCTTTGTTTGTCGTTTCATTGACGTGTTTGCTAAACGTTAATTGCTTGTCGATGTGAACCGCTAGGTATTTAATTGATTTGCTCCAAACTAGCTCTTGGTCTTCTAGCGTCTGTGGTATATGCTTTTTGTTGCGTCTGGAGAATAGTATGGCTTCAGTCTTCTGAACGTTTATTTTGATTTTCCACTGTTGGAACCATTCCGGTAGTATGTCGAGCTGTTTTTGCATTCTTGACGTTGTTTCTTTAGCGTTTCGTCTGGTTGTCAGGAGCAGGGTGTCGTCGGCGTACATGGCGCAGAAGACTCTTTGTCGACATGTTAAGTCCTGGATGTATGCGTTGAATAGCTTTAATGAAAGACAGCCTGCTTGTGGGACGCCGACTGTGACGGGAGTTATTGGTGACATGATATCTTCTACTTTCACCTGTATCTTCCTATTGGTCAGGTAACTTCGCAACAATTGGATCTAAAGCGTCGGAAGGAGGTTGTGAATGGTGTCAAGTTTAAACAGCAGTCCGTTGATCCATACCGTATCAAATGCGTTTTTGATGTCGAGAGCGATGGCGACTGTGGTTAATCCTCGGTTGTAGTTGGTGGCTATGTTGTTTATTACCCGGATGGCTTGTAATGTGGTGGAGTGCTGTTTCTTGAATCCGTATTTTTCTGGTCGGTCTTTCAGCAGTGGTTTCAGTCTTGTCAGTAGTAAACGTTCGAAGATTTTGGATAACGTGCTCAGTAAGGAGATTGGTCTGTAGTTTTCGGCGTCTATCCTCTTCTTCCCTGACTTCGGAATCATTACCACTATTGCCGTTTTCCATAAGTCTGGGAAGTATTTGGTTGATCATACTGTTGAAGATTTTTGTGATGAACGCCAGAGTCTTTTTTGTTATGTGCTTTAGCGCCATGTCCGTGATTCCGCCTTTTCTTGGAGCTTTCCTGTTGCTTTGTCTGGTGATGGCTTGTTTTATTTTTTGTGGGGTGATGTGTAGAATGTCGTTCTCTGCAGGTGCTTGTAGTATTTAATCTACTTGTGTGTTTATGAAGTTAGTGAATACGTTGTCTGTTGTTGGGTTTTCCGAGAACGTATTTTGGAGAACTTCGACAAACTTGGCTGCTCGCTCTTGGGTGCTGTACAGCATTCCTTTTTCTCTTTGTAGTGGTGCGGGGCCGGGGTTCTTCCGTGTCATAAGTCGACGGTTTAGTCTGCACAAGTTTCCTTCTGTTTGCATTATGTAGTTGACGTGGTTGGTCCAGGATTCGTCGTAATGTTCGTCCAGCATAATTTTGATTGCGCGTTGCTTTCGGTTAAGTAACATTTTTACTTGTGGATCTTGTGTGTTCTTCCACCTTCTGACGAGGGTTTCCTTCTCGTTGATGGCCTCTTTTATGTATCGCGGGATGTCAAGTCTTTTGTCTCGTGTAGCAGTCTCTACGGAACACTGTTGCATTGTTTCTTGGATGGTCTTCGTGAGATACTGTAGTGACTCGCCAATATCTTGTGTGCTGTTTATGTTTGGGTTTGTGTCGGTGATTTTCCTTTGGAGAGCCTCGTTGAACTTTCACCAATTATGTCTTATCCTGGTGCGCCTGTGTATCGTCTGTGATTGTATCTGTATTTCGGTGATGATTGGTGGATGATCCAAACTGAGGTCTTGAAGAACATCTATGTCCAGCAGGTACGGTATGTTCTTTATGATTGAGATGTCGAGGATGTCTGCTCTTTGTGTTCTGTCTGGTGGGATTCTTGTCAGTGCCTTTGGTGTTACGATGTTTGGTGTTTTTTGCCGAGAGTGTGCGTAGAGAACGCGGCCGCTCTTGTTGGTAGTTGTTACTCCCCACGCTTAGTGTTTGTCATTTAAGTTTCCAGAGATTATTGTCGGTGTATCTTCCTGCAGCAGGTCATCGATATCTTCAGGGCAAATTTCCGTGCTGGTTGGACTTCTGTAGACAGCTATCGCTTTAAAGAATTGCCGGTTGGCTTTGAACTTGACGCCCACGTTGTCTAAAGCAGTCGAGTGTAGTTGGAGTTGTTCGTGAAATAGTCGGTTATGTATCAGTGTGGCAACTTCTCCGTGAGCTGGTTATCCTGGTTTTAGGTCGCGTTCTTTCGTGTAATTCGCCAGCCTGAGTTGTTTGTGTGCATGTAATCTTGTTTCCCCAATCATTGCGACGTCCATGTTGAAATGCTGCAGGAAGTGTTTCAGTTCGGTCATCCTGTTCCGTACCCCGTTGACGTTTCAGGAGGAGTACTATGTTTCTTGGTGTTGATCTATTGTCCATTATAGGTTTTCAGTATGTCGCACATTGCCGTCCATAGTAAGGCAGTTTCGAATGTCCCAGCCATATAGGCACTTATGAGTCTTTGCGCACATTGCAGTATTTTATTAAAAGGTAGTGTCATCGTCGGAGTGATGCTGATGGACGGCTCTAATTGTGGTAGTGTGGAAGGTGTTTTAGTCGTTCTGTTGCTTCGCTGCTCGTCTCTGTTGCTGCTTGTTTTATCGTCGGTGATTTTGGGTGGGTGGTGGTTGATGGCTCCTGGTTAGTGATGACTTTCCTCTTTCCCCGTCGGCTATTGCTTTTGTTCTGTTTAGTTTTTCTGTGTGGCTCTTCTTCAGAGCTTGATTGTTCTTAGTCTTCTGTAGTGCTTGTGTCGTCTTTGGCGGTGGTGTTTTGACTAATTATTGGGGCGGTTGTTCGAATTGCGTGTCGTTCATTTCTGTTTTAGTGAATCCGTTGTAGTAGGTTTCTTGTACTGTTGGTGGGTTGCGTCGTTGCTGAGTAGCGGTGGTGTATCTCTTGCGCAGTTGTTCGTGGTATGCAGGGCAATTTCAGTAGTTAGCCGGATGTGGGCCCCTGCAGTTGGCGTAAATAGGTGGTAACTCCCTGTATTTCTTGCAATCCGCTGCCAGGTGCTGCTTGGCGCATTCAACACAGCGGGGTTTGTATCCGCAGTTAAAACTCGAATGAATAAATCGTTGGCACGAAAAGTATTGTGGAAGCTTCGCCCTGCTTTCGAATGCGCCAACTTTAATGTGGCTGCAGTAGAGTAATGTAGTCAGGTTGTAGATTCTAGTCGATGTCGGGTTGTTCTCCAAATATAAGAGGGCGGTGTTGCAATATTCTCGTTCTTTATTCTGTAGCTTAGTCACGTAGTTGATTTTGTTCCCCATGTCTGGGAGTTCGGCCATGATGTCTTCTGTCGTGATGTTGGCGGCTAAACCCTTAATAACTATTTTGAGTTCGCGTTCGGATCTAATGGTGTATGTGTAGTACTTCATGTTGTTCTTCTTTAAGTAGTCCCGCAGGTATCTGAATTGCGTGCTGTCGGTGGGTATTATTTTTACTCCTTGTCCGGATGCTCGGATGTCGACTTTGTTTTGTAGATGTCGGTTTAGCTCCTTGGCGTGCTGAATGAAGTTAGGGAACTTCTCGATAAAAATGGGAAGGATGCGGCTACTGTTTGTCCGTGTCTGAGGCTGTGAACGTCTTTGGGCATCGGAAGTGTCCATGGTGGAGATGGTGGCGGCGGCGTTGGCGTAGCTTCTGCTAGTCGATGGTTTGTCGTTGTCTGCGGTGATCGGAGTCGTAATGGTGTCGGAGCCTAGTGTGGTGGTTGCGGTGAATGTCTTCGGTTCGATTTTTATTTAATGGGTGTCGGATTTCTGCTTCTTGTTGTGTTCTGTTTCGGAGGATGATCGGTCGTCACGCGTCTGCGTGTAGAGGCGTTCTCATAGTCCATGTCGGAAGTGTTATCGGTGATGGTAACGGATGCCCGTGTCTTCAGAAAGTCCTCCGCTGGCATTGGTATTGGTTCGCTCTGAAAAGATCGGTTAATAACAATGGTGTACACCAAGTCGCGGGGCTCGTGATGTACACCTCTGCAGCAGCTTGAAGTTCAGCTCCCTCGAACGTCTTCGATGAAAACCGTAGAGAAGATCTGAAGTTTCTCACTGTAAGTAGATTCTAGTCATTCTCTCGCGATGTTAACACTTTCGAGGTCTGACTGGAACTAACTACATAGTCCTTGATGGGCTGGCTATGTTGGTTCTTTCATAGTTTTTTTTGGAGATTCACTTTCATAGCAATTACTCTGTACTACCTACATACACCATCTATTTATCTTGCTCCTAGTTTCCTTTATTTTTGTCCATCTTTGTCCGTTGCAACATTTTTATATTTCTTTCTTTCTTTTACTAAGTGTAAGAATTCCTATGTTATCTGGCGTTTTCCAGCTACATACGTTTTAATTCCTAGTAATAGGCGCGTCTCCTCTAAAACCACCGTTAAAGATACGGTAATTTTCAGCAATGTTTCTGCTAACTTGCGCCATTTTACTATTTATCTAGTTTTATATTCCACCTTAATTGTTAGGATTATCAGTGAATTAGTGTATAAGTTTATTGAAATAGTACAGAATTGAGAACTTCATTTAAACACGTCTAACTGTATTGAAGATTTACGAAGCAACTTTTAAAACAACTAAAAAACAAAAAGCTGCTTCATAAATCTTCAATACGTTAGACGTGTTTATATTAAGTTCTCAATTCGGTACTATTTCAATAAACTTATACACTAATTCACCTATAACTCTAACAGGTTATGGGCGCAGAAAAGTGTGTACAGTAGGAAATTGAAGGTTTCACTTATAATTTACTTGACAAGTTTGAATAAGTTGATAGATAGCCAATTTCAAATACAAGATTGCCAATCAGAAAAATGAGTGATAAAGTCGTTTTGATAAAATTTAATGGAACCGATTTTCCGGTATGGCGTTTTCTAATGGAATCTTTCCTGGACGTCAATGAGTTACTAGACGTTGTGGATGGAACTGCTAAACGACCCGTTGATGACAAGGAGCAAGCGACCTGGGATAAATTAGATCGCAAAGCTCGTTTATACGTTGGAAGTGCCCTGGAACCAGATCAGGTGCGCAAAGTGATGAATTTAAAATCATCGAATGAAATGTGGAATCGTTTACTGCCCTTGTATGAAATGAAAAATGTGTACGTATTCATATCCTGCTAAAACAGCTTTATGAATACAGAATCGAAGAGGGTTCAAGCGTTGCACATGTCTAGATCATTGAAGAAATGGTAAGGAAACTAGAAAACTTACGGCACAAACAAGAAGAACCCCACACAGCTTGCTTCGTATAGGCAAGCAATGTCTGCTTGGGATTCTTTACTGCCCAAGAACAGACGATGGCAAACTTGTTGCCACGATTGCTTAAAGAAGAGATGATTACAATCTGCCAGAAACGTCATTCAATGACAATGTGTCGGTGGCACTAGTACATAAAAATGAGCACGATGGGAATAAAGCAAATGAAAACGGAAATTTGAAGAAAAAATTAAATGCTATTTCTGTAGTGTCAAGGGACACTTAAAACGCAACTAAAGTAAATACCAGCAAACCTTAAGAACTAATAAAGTAGTGGAAATGTTAACATCAAATAATGAAGTTCTGGTAGCAAAATCATGTGCAGTAGAATTCAATATGGGTGATGTGTGGTATGCCGACAGTGGAGCCTTAAATCATATGTCGCCGAGATGCGAATTTTTTAGCGACTTCGTACTAATCGATGACGATTCGTATCCTGTTATGGTTGGAAATAACGAGGTTGTCTACGCACGTGGTAAAGGTAAAATTATAGCCGAGTTTGATCTCTATTGTAAAACTCGTTGCCAAACATTGGTCAATGTTTATTGGATACCCAATCTTGGTAAAAATTTATTTGCAATCGGTTCAGCAGCTGATCATGGTGCATACGCAAGTTTTGGTAAAAATGACCTGAAACTTACAAAGAATGGAGTCGTGATTGTTACTGGGTTTCGATACGGAAGTGGACTTTATCGAATAAACATGAATGCGCAGACATGTCATGAAGCAAAAATAATGTTCTAATAAGCACTTGGCACGAAAGATATGGGAATACAAATTTTCGCACAATTTACGACAACCATTTATAGAATTGAACACCGAGCAAAGTCACCCGGCGAATTGATTTATTTTGACATTTGTGGTCCAATGTCAGTAGATGCACAGGATGGTTCAAAATTATTTGCACTGTTTGTAGGTGATTACAGTGGGATTTCTAATAAAGCACAAATCCGAAATTGTTCAAAAGGATGAAACAGTATTGGCATTGGCATCGGGGTCACATCATATAGTGTGCCGGTTAGGGTCGGCCAACGCATTGGAATTCAAGTCGATGAATATGAAGAAAGTAATGTGTAAAAATAAAATAGTTTATGAGTTCTCTACACCGTACTGTCCAGAACAAAATGGTAGGGCCGAACGGCAGAATTGAACAATTGTAGAGATGGCACGCTCTATCAGCAGCAGCAAACGTACCTCAGTCGCTATGACACGAAGCCGTACGCACTGCAGGTCATATACGTAAAAAGATACCGCTAGCACGACTTGAAGGTAAAACTCCTATAAAAATATGGACCGGAAATAAGCCGGATGTATTGCACTAACGAATATTCGGAAGTAAAGCATACGTGTACATAAATGCCCAATATCGCAAAAGGTTCGAAAAAAAATTGCTGGGAAATGGTGCTTGTTGGTTATGAGTCAAACATAAAGGCCTACAGATTATGGAAACCTGGTACAAAACGAGTGGTAGTTGCACGCGACGTCGTTATTATGGAATCTAATCCAAAATCTATAGAAAAACTTGTAGGTAATGTAAATCAATTCAGAATGACAAGCTTAACGTAACTGTCGAAACTTCCGTCAGTTTGGTAAGTCTAGAAGAATCAGAATTCGTGGAAAAGGATACGATTGCTAGTCGAACTCGTAGTAAAACTAAGCATTCAGAGATAATTGCATTGGCACAAGTCTTGGTTGTTGAATGTACTCCCAATACGTATGATAAAGCAAAATGTATGTTCAATGCTCATCAGTGGGAGGCTGCCATGCAAGAAGAAATCAAGTCATCAGAAAAAAATACTACTTGGTAATTAGTAGACTTACCAAAAAGGCATATTGCTATCAAAAATAGATGGACATTTCGTATACAAACAAAATCCGATGGAACAATCGAACGATACAAGGCACGGTTAGTGACAAGAGGATACTCGCAAAAGGCAGGTATAGACTATGGCGAAACCTTTGCACCAGTTGCAAGGTTTGACTCCATTCGTTTACTGTTATCTGTTGCAGTAGCAAATGACTTCGCAATTTGACGTTAAGACCGCATTTTTATACGCAGATCTTGAAGAAGTTATATACATGATACAACCTGAAGGCTTTAATGACAATAGTGGCCGTGTTTGTAAATTGCAGAAGTGCCTTTATAGTTTAAAGCAAGCACCACGCCAGTGGAATAAAAAGTTGGACGGAGTCGTGAAGTTATTTGGATTAATTCCGTCAAACTACGACCCTTGCATATATTTAACGGGTAATGGCCTATTGCTGTTAGCGCTGTACGTTGATGATGGGTTGGTCATTGGTAAATCAGTTGCTGAAGTAGAAAATCTTCTGGTAAAGTTAAAAACAGTTGCTTCATAAATCTTCAATCCAGTTAGACGACGTGTTTATACTATACTATTTCAATAAACTTATACACTAATTCACTGATAACGTTAACATGGATTTTAATGGTGTTAGATTTATCTAAAGTTAATTTCAGTTATTTATATTTTTCTTCATTTTCTTAAAATTTAGATAATATTTTGCTAGAAATATTAAATTATAGCACCATCTATATCTGCATCTGGGCCACTTTTACAATCCTTTGTGATTTTTGATTTTATCCTTAACGAATTAATAGTCTATGTAAAACATGCCTATTTCAGCGCACTCTCTACGCGTTTGTCATATTTTTATGAATGTTAAACATTGTATTGGCCACAATGAACTCATTTCTAATACAAACTTTATTGACTTAGTACTTGTGACTTCTAAACAGTACTCATCAACTACTTTTATATATAAACCATGACCAGATACTGCCTTAAAATCTCTACAACAAGCAATCCCTTTCCGTTTTTAACTCCCATTATAACTCAAGTCCTCTCGTGTTGTTGATGATTACCCATCGGGCGCGTCCCCAGAGGGCGGGTAGGGGAGGCCCAGTGTCACCGCACGCGCAATCGTTCACTGCCATGGGGCTTTGTGAAGGAATAAGTCTAGCACTCGTGGTGATCCAGGGCGTTGAGTGGCTTAAGAACCCCAACATACAGAGGAGCGAGTGTACGTCATTGCGACTTACACCTCGCACGATGATGGTTAGGCTAATCATCCCACATCGCGGACCAAATTACCAAAAATCCCTACTACTATTGGGCCGGTAGCGGTTTGCATCGGGGTGAACCACCTCGTGCTTATGACGTGCGAGGCAATCCGTGTCGGTTGGATATAGGGGTCCTGGTGGTTGAGCCACACCTGGGGCGGTATTAGTTCCCTGGAGTCTGGCAGCACACCACCTTGGGCTGGATTTAATCTAAACGGGAGGTCGAAACTAACCCATCCCGATCAATCGGCTATGTCGTCGGATCAGACCGCCGACTGGGTGAGCTCTTGGGAGTGAGGGGGGGGCATGCAGTCGGTACTGCGGGTGAGTGGCAAATTCTACATGTGTGCTACTACAATGAGGTATTTAGGCTCGTACGTAACCTATTCTTGGGGAGGCTATTATCTTACTATCTAACATGGATGAAAATGTAAATGTAATTAATCCAGAGGGTGCGTCCTTGGACACCCCTCCATGTATGTTGCAGACTCCACTAGAGCCGCAACAACAGTAGCAACTACAACAGCAGCAGCCTCAACACAGCAGGCAGCAACGTCAGCCAGATGACTGGCAACAACAGAGTCCATAGAGGAAGAGGATCAGTGGGGCTGAACAGAAGAGGAGGAAGGCACGTCTGGCAGTACAGATGGCTGCCACGGATAAGTCAGGCCCATCCGAGGAGCAGCATCCTGACCATCAGGCACCCTCCACCCTCAAACCTTCCACCTCCTCCCCAAGGCTATCAGATGCCAAATCGGGTAGGAGCAAGAAAAGGATGCGATCTGACGACACTACACCGCAAGCTAAACCCCCGAAAAGGAAGTGTAAGAGCTGCACCGCTCGCTCTGCCGTTAGTAGCTATGGGGAGGCAGCTTCCAAGCACCTCCATGTAGCTGTGATGGACAGGTGCAACCCCTGGGAAAAAATAACTAAGTCTCAGGCTGAACTAGTACAAGCAGCTATCGAAAATGCGTTGGACGAGTATTTGCTCTCCTTCCCAACCTTCAGGAGATGGGCGTACTCGGGCGAAATCTTTCGGATCTGGTGCGAGGATGACCGCTCCCTGAAGTGGATAACAGAAGCGGTTGGCAACCTTCCTTAGCTGTGGGAAGCTGCACGCCTAGTGGTCGTCCAAGTGGGATTGCTACCCAGACTTCCGAAGACGGCACTGTGGATTCCGGGACCTCCGAAAGACATGTATGTTGTTCTAAGACGTCTGCGGGCGCAAAACCCTTGGACAGACATATCCAAGTGGTGCGTCTTCCACACCGCTACGAGAAACCAGCCTCAAAAGAGGCTGGTCATTTTTGGCGTTGGGGAGGATGTTAGGGATGTTAGCCAATCAAAGCCTAAAGCATGTATTTACATACCTAGGGATATTAACGCTCTCTTATTGCCTCAACTGAGTGGCCGTGACGTCACGACCATCCAGCTTCAATGCAATATCGGAGCAAAAACTGATTTAATCTTGGTTTCAGCTTACTTCGCAGTAGAAAATGACCCCTCCCCTCGTGAGGTGATGGAGATCACTGACTACTGCAAAAGGAACAAAAAACATCTCATTATTGGATGTGATTCTAATGCACACCATACGGCCTTGCGGCAGCGCAAATATAAACCCACGAGGAAGAGCACTTCTTGATACATTACAAGTAGGAATTTGGAAATCATATACCGAAGGTGCGAGCCAACGTTTGTTACATCCCGTAGTCAGACGGTTATCGACCTCACCTTGGTTTGTATTGGCATTTCTAACCGTGCATTTACATTTCCAATGCTCCACCCGAAGGTACTACATTGGCCAGGAGACGAGTTTTTGTTGCCTGGAAATTTAGAATTTTGCCGAATCCTTACCGTTCCAGGCAAGGTAGGGATCTTTAACGTGAGTGACAACGCTCACACACGGGACCTTTATTTAACCTCTCATCCGAACGAAGGCGTAATTTTTTTGAAAAATACTCACCTGCCATTTTTAAAGCTGTCGAACGTGTCGGGATTCGAACGCAGGACTTTGGGATCCGTAGTCTTACGCTTACTACATTGAGGCATTTCTAACCACATATCCAACTGGCAGGTGCTGCTTACAGCAACCCTTTCAGATCATAGAATGCTTAACTTTATGATAAGGGGAACAACAAATGTTGTTTGTAAGGAATACAAGAACCCTTAAGCGACCGATAGAGCGGTTTATGAGAACTGCCCGAAAGGACGGCTTTACACACCGCAACACACGACCAATGTAACAACCGTAGAGGAGTTACAAGGAGGCATTGAGTTTCTTCAAACCTCCATTGTAGAGTCCTTTGAGCAGGCATGCCCAGTTCGAACAGTTTCTACTCGTTCCAACAGCCCATGGCGGTGTAGCGAGCTTCAAAAGCTGAAGAAAACCGCGAACCGACTGTTCAATAAGGCAAAAAACAGCAAAAGTATGGTCGGCTGGGAGAATTATAAAAACCACCAAAGACTATACAAAGCTTCAATAAGAAAACGATAAAGAGACTCATGGGAGACCTTCTGTAACTCAGTTGAGTCTGCCAAAGAAGCGTCTCGAATAAATAAAATCTTGTCTAAGGTTACGCGACAGCAACCATGTTGTCTCAAACGTGCGGATGGCCCGTTTACCAGCATCGAGGAAGAAACAGCGAAATTACTCCTAGATACACACTTCCCTGAAAGTGTACCCTTATCGTCTATCACTAGGATGGATGCTCCCAGGTCAGCCCCAGAAGAGGCAGACTGGAAGGTAGCCAACCGGGTGGTTGGGAAAAAAAAGTAAAATGGGAAATCTTAACCTTCCAACCTTGTAAGTCCCTAAGATTGGATGACATCTTTCCAGCCCTACTGCAGTGGGGTCTGGAGAGGTTGCTTCCTCACCTGGTGGGGCTGTATTGCGTTCGGTTATATTCCCAGAAGCTGGAGGAAGGTCAGGGTGGTCTTCATTCCTAAACCAGGACGAAAGGACTACTCCTTGGCCAAATCCTATCGCCCAGTCAGTCTAACGTCCTTTTGTTAAAGACGCTGGAAAGATTGTGCGATATCGATATCAGGGCAGGGATTGGGCAGTACCATCCTCTTCACCCAAACCAACATGCTTATATACCAGGGAGGTCTACAGAGTCTGCCCTACACGCTGTGGTAGGGCGGATCGAGAAATCCCTCAAGAACAATATGTCAGCTTTAAGCTTATTTATAGATCTTGAAGGCGGGTTTAGTGAAACCACCACTGAAACTATTAATAAAGTTATGAGCGAACACAAAGTGGACAACACGCTTAGGCAGTTAATCCAACAGTACCTACGCTGTCGTTAAGTACGTGTCTGTGTGGGAACCACTTCCTTATGCAGAACGGTAGCTAAGGGCTGTCCTCAGGGTGGCGTATTGTCAACACTACTATGGAATCTAATAGCTGACAACCTGCTACATCGTCTTAATGGGGCTGGCTTCTACATGGTGGGGTATGCTGATGACCTGGCTACTGTAGTAGTTAGCAAATATGAGCAAGTGCTGTGTAACCTAATGCAAACAGCATTAAAGCTTATTGAACAATGGTGTGTGGAAAACTCCTTGACCATAAATACAAACAACCCCTCGCTAGTCCTGTTTACCAGCAAAAGAAAATTAACGGTAACCAGATTACCATGACTTTTTCAAACATCCTTAACCCTCTCAGAGGAAGTCAAGTATTTGGGTATTATACTTGATAAGAAACTGAAATGGGCTAAACACTTACAAGCAAAAGTTCCGAAAGCTAGCGCAGTGTTCTGGCAATGCAGACGTACTATAGGTAAACTTTGGGGGTCTTTCACCAAAGGCTGTCCTATGGCTATACACTGCAGTAGTACGACCTTTAATTTAAGAGAGTAGGCCTCGATTCTAATTATAAATAGAACTACAATATTTTGTGTTGTACTGGACGTAGATAAAAAGTTTTAAAAACTTGAAAAGAGTTATTAAAAGTAAAAAGTTCACAAATAATAAAATTTTAATGAATTATTCAAATTTACGCATTGCTAAATAGGCGCAAAAAGGACCATTTTCAAAAATTCATAGCTACCAAAGTACTCAGATATACAGGTTGAAATTTTTACAGTACTTTTATGTTGCATCTATGCATAACATATAAAAAAAATTAGATTTTTATCAAGTCCCCCACCAGAGATATTAAAGCATAAAGTTAACAAAAATTTCAAAAATTTGAAGTTTAAAAATTTATAAAAAAATAAGGTAACAAATATCAGGGTAAAGAGTACTTTTAATACAAGCTACTTAGTTAGGTTTATTATCATGCCAAAAATCAACTTTGATATACATCCCCTTGTGCTAAAAAATTACCCTCAAAAGCGGCTTCTTGAGAAATGAAAACAGTTGTTTTCAATAGCAGTTTTCAAGTATTGGACTTCAAAATAGTCTAATAGTGAAGAGGACATAAAAGATAGAGCAGACTGTAAGGAAAACAATGGTGTTTTAATTATTAGTTTGTGACTTGCCAGTCCTGAGAAAATGAGTTTTCCGTAGGAGCTTACAAACTCAAAAATCAGCATGCGCCGTGAAACAAAGATGGCCGCCATTTTCAAACGGTTGACTCTAAAAATTTTTTAAAAATTGTTTTGAGCTACTGATTATTCCATATGTAATTGATGGTAAAAATAGCAATTTTTTCTAAAATGGTCAAGCAACCAGATTTTTTTTCTGAACCATTTCAAATAGATTGACCTTGCTATGCTATGAAGCTGTTGTTTGGTGGCCACGAACCAGACAAGTTAACGCAGCTAAAGAACTTACGCACATACAAAAACTAGATAGTATCACGGGCGCAATGAAATCCACACCAACTGCGGCCTTGGAAGCCATCTCGAGCCTCCCTCCGTTAGACCTGCATGTGAAGGAAGTGGCTCTAAGAACGGCACTAAGACTACAAGTTAAGAGATTGTGGAACAATAAAGGAGATGGTGGGAGACATCAGGATATCTTAAAGGAGGTGTTGCTAACAGTGCCACTCTTGGATGCCATGATCGACTCAATTACACCCAAACTAATATTCAGGAAGCAGTACAGGGTCTGTGTGGACCCTCAAGACGTAATTCCAGCAGATACATTCATTTGCACAGATGGATCAAAACGAAGGAAGGTACAGAGCAAGCATCTTTTCAGATGACCTAGACCTTCACAAAAGCATAGCGTTGGCAACGCAAGCAACTGCTTTCCAAGCAGAAATCACTGCAATCACACGAGGTATTCAAAATAGAACTATACGCATATCCACAGATAGCAGGGCAGCTTTAATGGCCCTAAATAGGCAGAAGATCCTTTCAGAGGTGGTACTTCAGTGCCACCTCACTCTTGAACGGGCTTCTTACTGTAATATCCTCGAGCGAGTCTAGATCAAGGGTCATTCAGGTAAATACGGTAATAAGCAGGCTGACGCTTTGGCTTCTTGCCCCTCCCCCTCATTCCTCTCTCTTAAGGAATCTAAATAAGGATCGCCTGCCGAAGTAGATTGGTACTCTGACACGATGTCTTTGCAAAGTTGGGGTTATCCCAACTTTGCAAAGACATCGTGTCAGAGTACCATTCTACTTCGGCATGTTTTGGGGCCTGAAAAAATAGTTAAACAGTAATAGAAGGCCGAGCAGAAGGTAAAATATGCAGAAGACGGCAAAAAGTTTACGTATGTAGAACACATCACGAAAAATATAGCGCTGAAAAAGTTAGCTCAGAAAAAGAACTAGTGGAAAGCTTCATCAAATTAACCTTATCTCGTGACTAGGGCGAGGGACAGCAACAGAGATAATTGTGTTCGTAGGAATATTAGAAATACTGAGTGCGTCCAAAACGTAAAATTGTTTACATTGCACAATCTATTTATTTAAACTCTTTTTCTGCAATTGTCACAATATTTAGTTAAGTATATACTTCGTTTGCTATGTCTGTATAAGTATTAAGTAAACGGTGTAGAAATAATACAATTGCTAAAAATGAACTGACAAAGCGTTTGAGTAAAACCAAAAGAGAATAATGAAAATACCTGTTAGTGGTTTTATGAAAACTAAATACTGTTATTTGAATAAAATCCAAAGAAAAACAGTCGTAATTAAAAAGCCGCAAGGCGACTGTAGCTACGGCGTTGAAAAAGTCAATTGCGATTGAAAAGAATGAATTTTAAAAGCTCAGAACAGGTGAATCTTAGCGACTGAAACAAACCTTTGACCAAGTGGGAATAATGCAGGATTGACGAAGAATGTTCACGTGTTAAACGACTATGCTTATCCGACTTTATAGCTCAATAGTTCCTATTTCTGGACATTATGTCGGAAATTCAGCGATGTGAATGTATATAATGCCAGATAATTGAATATCACAATTCTAAATAGTGTATGTGTGTGTGGAGATGGCGGGAGGCGTGCAGCTTACAGTCTGGTGCTTGTGTTCTAATTGTAGGGTTGGCTTTCGGCCAAATGCCCGCGTGGCTTGTATGTTAGTGGCAGTGCACACCTCTGGAATCCGACTGATGATGTCCGTCCTCCATGTGTGCTTTTGTTTGTACCTGTAGGCACGAGTGTCTTAAAATTCTGGATCGTTTTGTTGTTTAATGCTTGCTTGTCGAATACTAATTTTGCTTTTGCACGCCATACGTTTAAGGTATGTTAAACGCGGCATACCTATATGACAGAGAGACTGTGGTGACCACTCAGTTGGTTGCTATTTCAGTACCATTTCGGCTATTTTTATATTGAATACAATACTGCGAAAATAGAACGAACACACGCTGTTAGAGATCGTTATAGCTATTCATATTTTCATTTGCTACACAAATTTCTTGTAATATAAAATTAAGATGCGATTAATATACGAAAGTTTAAAAATACTATAATCACGCTGAAATGAATTAATAACGACGTGATCTGATCATAATTTTCCTATTACTGTAATCGGCTGCACATATACTGTGTTGGATTGGATTTGACCAAAAAAAAACATCACTAACCATTTATTATGAAATAACAGATGCGTAGCGAAAGACCGATATTATGAGAAAATTTAAGTCATTAAATAAAATTGTCTTTACTCTAACAAATAATCAGTATTTCTTTATGTTTCATACCCTTAACTGTAACGTAATGTCTAACGTAGGCCTTATATTCATATGGGATTTGTAACATATATAGCTTAATTTGCAGATAAGAATCCACTCTTCCACTTAAGTACCCTAGAACCCACTTATTCACTGCCCAAAAGACAAAAATCCCAGTAAAACAGTATAAAGCGTATAACCTCATTCATGCGTGGTACTGGAAACATATTTTCATGTGTGTAAGTGGATGTATCTATCTGTTGCGTAACTCTGTACATCATTCTATGTTCCTTCAGGAGTGCATTGTAGTATAATGTAGTATCCTTGCGCTACATTTGTAAAAAAATCAAATACGTTAGGATTGATATGACAATTTTCAATGTCATGAGTTTTATTTAATTTTGAATGTTCTATGTTAAGTTCTATGTTTAATAAAGCCTTATTTTCTTGAAGGTAATTAATATAACAATTTAGTAAACATAAACAAATATCTACTTTGGTGCCCATTTCAATGGACTTAAAATTATTAACACTTGAACGCTTTGATTGTGAACTTATCTCAAAAGGAGCTACACTAGCGTGGATACATTGGCACAAAACCTATTCTAACTATATGAAGAACATCAAAGCAAACGAAGAACAAAAATTGGAAATGCTGATCAACTATGTTTCTCCAAGTGTATACTCATACATCAACGAGTGTGTTTCTTATAATGAAGCAATAGAACTGTTAAAATTCTTATATGACAAACCCAAAAACGAGGTTTAAGCCCGTCATATTCTCGTCACTCGTACGCAACAACCGGCTGAAGCAACAGACGAATATCTCCAACAGCTAAAATTACTGAGTAAAGATTGCAATTTTGGAGCTGTCGACGCAAAAACTCACCGTGACGAATATGTTAGAGATTCATTCATTAGAGGTTTAGCAAGTTCAGAGATCAGGCAACGTCAATTAGAAAATAACAAACTAACTCTTGAAGATGCGTCAAAGCAAGCAAGATTGTTTGAACTAGCTCGAATACAATCTCGCTCTTATAGAACCAAATTACAACATTCGGCCTCTACAACGGAGAACACAGAACTAGGGGTTTTGCGTATCGAATATCAACACATATTATATATCGATATGTATCGATATATCGAATATCGATATATATCGATACGTATCGATACGTATCGATGCGTATCGATACGTATCGATACGTATCGATGCGTATCGATGCGTATAGATATATATCGATGTGTATCGGTGCGTATCGATACGTATCGATATATATCGATTCGTATCGATACGTATCGATTCGTATCGATGCGTATCGATCGAAGCGTATCGATACGTATAGCAATTCGTATCGGAACGTTTAGATGTGTAGATTAAGTATACATATCGAGACGTATCGGTACGAATCGATACGCATCGATACGTATCGATATATATCGATATTCGATACATATCGATATATAATATGTGGCGATATTCGATACGCAAAAACCCGTATCGCCCACCCCTAATAATTAACAACCTTATTTTAACAAACAAACAAATAACGTAAAATGCTCAATACCTAGTTACGGTATTCCGTGCGGATAAGAAAGAAAAGTAAAGTAAGCAAAGAATATACCAAGCATCAAGTACCGCAACAAAAAAAGATTCCAAAGAATGCCGTGTTAGCTAAAAAGTCGCAGAGTGGGGTGGCCCACAAAGAAAGAAAAGAAAACCTCAAGAGAAAAAAAATTAAAAACATGTTTTAAGAGGAAAATCAACCCATGAAAAAAACAGTATTTATCCAACATACGCCGGAGGATGTATACAGTACAAGAGTATCCGCAAAAATAATTATTACACTCATTGATTATCTCAAACTCTTTCTTTGGGAATAAAATCACAAGATCGTTTTAAAATAATGTATTTACTGACAATTCGATCTTTCACTTAAAATTGTTTGTTATCAAAATAATTAAAGTTTCAAGTTTAATATTTGTGACATAAGTATATATATAAGGGTGGGCGATACGGGATTTTGCGTATCAAATATCGATACATATTCTATATCGAATATCGATACGTATCGATGCGTATCGATACGTATCGATGCGTATCGATACGTATCGATGCGTATCGATACATATCGATACGTATCGATACATATCGAATATCGATATATCGATATTTATTTTTCGCTGTATCGGGGGGGTCGATACGGGGGTCGTATCGATACGTATCGATATATCGATACGCCGACCCAGCCCTACACAGAACCAGTTAACGAAGAATGTGCTGCCCTTAAAACAAAACCGAAGGCGAAGTCAAAATGCTACTTCTGTGGCTACAATAAACATCCACGCTTCAAATGCCCAGCTAGGTATGCCACATGTGAATCTTGTCGTAAGCGCGGGCACTATAAAGATGTATGCCTCTCGTCTCCCAAGGAACATAATGCATCGATACTAGTTTCTTTGCCCAAAAGTTTAACTAAAGCAGCTACTACTGTTCTTGTTAATGAAACCGTCGCTAATGCACTTATTGACACTGAAAGTTCAGCGAGTTTCATTGATGACGCTTTGATTAGCAAAATGGGCATCGCACAAATTCCAAGTACAGGCGAGGTCTTAATGGCTAGCACTTCACTACGCTCACAGATTCTTGGTTATTGCCGAGTTAACCTAACTATTTCTGGTCACGTTCATAAAAACATCAAACTATTCATCCTACCTTACTTGAGCACAGAAGTCATAATCGGCCATGACGTCTTACGGTTATATTCTAGTATATCTATTAATTTTGGAAAGAAAAGACAACCCATTTCTGCAACTTAGGAGCCGCTGAAGTGCCGCATGCGGAGTTGTTTAAGTCCCTTTCTGCAGACTGTCACCCAATAGCAACTAAATCAAGAAGACACTGTGATAACGACACTGCTTATATTACTGAAGAAATTATAAAATTAACTACTGAAGGAGTTATTGAGCCAAGTAACTCGCCATGGCGTGCTCAAGTTCTTATCATCAAAGGACGAAAGAAGCGTATGGTAGTCGATTATTCTGTGACGATTAATCGATTTACTGAACTTGACGCGTACCCTTTTCCCAAAATTGAAGAGATTGTTAGTAAAGTTGCTACTCACAAATACTACAGCACAATTGATTTCAAGACTGCATTTTATCAAATCCCACTTCCAATAAAGAATAGATCGTATACGGCGTTTGAAGCAAATGGTAAACATTATCAATTTTGTCGTGTTCCATTTGGCGTTACAAATGGAGGAGCAGCATTTCAACATGCCTTAGACTGGGTGATTGAAACTGAAAATCTCTAGGGCGTATATGCATACATTGATGATGCTACCGTGTGTGGCAATACACTACACGAGCACGATAAAAATCTTGCACAATTCAAAACTGCTATAAAAAAATAGGCTTTAACATAAATGAAGACAAAAGTAAATACTCATTGACGAGTATTAATCTTCTTGGCAACTTGATTTCATATCAATCTATCAAACCTGAACCAGAAAGACTAAAACCGTTGCTAGATTTACCACTTCCAGAAGACCGTCAATCGCTAAGAAGAGCTGTAGGGATGTTGGCTCACTATTCCAGATGGATTCCACAATTTTCAAAAAAATAATACCATTGGCTCGTATTGAGTCTTTTCCACTTAATTCCGAAGCGATAAGCTTACAAGAACATAAAAGAGGAAATTACCGAGTCCAGTTCAACTCCTATATATTCTTCTTTACCGTTTACCGTAGAAACGGATGCGTCGGACCTAGCCATAACAGCCACTTTGTCTCAGTGTGGTAAACCTGTAGCGTTCTTCTCTATGCGCCTTAACAATTGCGAAAAACATCATTTTTCTGTAGTGAAGAAGGCTTATGCAATACTGGAAGCTGTGCGTAAATGGAGGCAATTCTTATTAGGCCGACATTTCACTCTTATTACTGACCAAAAGTCGGTCAGATTCATGTTCGATGTAAGACACTATGGAAAAATTAAGAACGAAAAGATATTGCGATGGAAACTGGAACTTGCATGTTTTAGTGATGACATTGTGTACCGCACTGGGAAAGAAAATGTTTCAGCTGATACGCTATCTAGAATATATTCAACTTCAACAACATCGGACCTCAGTAAACTAAAAATGTTTCATGACTCGCTTTGTCACCCTGGAGTTACTCGATTCTATCATTGGTTACGTACCAAAAACATGCCCTATTCTATAAAAGAAGTGAGAAACGTGACATCGTCTTGCAGAACTTGTTCTGAAATAAAACCAAGATTTTACAGAAACGAAGGAAAATTAGTAAACGCTATGTTGCCTTTCGAAAGACTTAATTTGGACTTCAAAGGCCCCTTAGCTTCATCCACCAAAAATCGTTATATTCTAACTGTGACAGACGAATTCTCACGATTCCCTTTTGCGTTTTCTTGCAGGGACTTGAGTTCCAACACAGCAATTAAAAAGCTCAGTAAACTTTTTACTATGTTTGGAATGCCGGCTTACATTCATAGTGTTCAAGGCGCTAGCTTCATGTCCCTAGAATTAAAAAACTACCTTTCTTCGTGCCAAGTCGCTACCAGCAGAACGACGCCGTATAATCCCTGTGTAAATGGACAGACTGAGAGGTACAACGGAGTGATATGGAATATCGTATGCTTAGCTTTGAGGTCACGGGATTTAAATATCAACTAATGGGAACTAGTATTAGACGACGCTCTCCATTCCATACGGTCGTTATTATGTACTGCAACTAATGCTACCCCACCCGAACGTTTTTTCACATTTCTTAGGCGAACTCCCAATGGACAATCGCTGCCTGCGTGGTTAAGCTGTCCTGGAAAAGTCTTAATGAGACGGTTCGTACGGAATAGCAAATACGACCCGTTGGTCGATGAAGTAACACTGCTTAAATGCAATTCTGATTACGCGCATGTCAGACTTGCAGATGGCAGGGAATCTACGGTATCTACCAGGCATCTAGCCCCTGTCGGACAATATTCTGGTTCGGTAACTCTGGAAGACCAAAATCCTACATTACTTGTACGTAGTGCACACGAGGTAGTCCCTGATACTCAAGGAGACCGGGAAGTTACAACGGAAAATTATGAATCACCGGCGGACATCCCTGACTCACCCGAGGAAGACAAATCTCCGATTCCAGGAAATATTACTAGAAGCTCCTCCAGGAGCAGACGTCCCCCGATATGGCATGACGACTACTTCCTAGATGGGGTGAATGTAGTATAATGTAGTATTCTTGCGCTACATTTGTAAAAAAATCAAATACGTTAGGATTGTTATGGTAACTTTCAATGTCATGAGTTTTATTTAATTTTGAATGTTCTATGCTAAGTTCTATGTTTAATAAAGCCTTATGTTCTTGAAGGTAATTAATATAACAAGCCTCTTCCTACCGACCCGTCCTATGACCGCGACCTCTTGACCAATAAAAATAAAATTTTAATATTCGATAAATCTCACTTCATTTTAGAAATCTTGAATTCGCGCAAATATTAAAAAATATAAAATAAAGGATAGAACATACAACTGATACCATGGTTATGGCTTGAAGACCAAGGGAAAGAAATTCTCCTGTCATGTTGCATATTTGATGCAAGGTAACTAACTACTGCAAGATTCGATTAATTTTATCAAAACTTGGTGAGATCATATGGTAGTGTGAGCGAACGAAATCTATTGAAAATAAGCCCAATCAGTTACCATGTACTACAAATACTCATCGTACAAAATAACCGCATTCCAGACACATAAAAGTTTGGCGATTCGGCAACAGACAATTCGATAAAATAGTGATGGCCACAGCTAGGTTCTTTCAGCCCAGTCACATGAAACGTTGCATTGTCTATTACACGTGTCATACTGAAAGGCCAATTAAAGCAGCTCCAGTTGAAGGTTGCATATGTCACTTTCATTTATCTCACAAAAGCATATACCAGTTTTACCTTGTTCATACGAGGAACTGGAATCATGCTCTCTGTGAAAATAGTGAGTGGGTCAATGCAAAACCTCATACTTTATTCGATGACCATTTGGAAGATACATCTTGCTACAAAACTGTTCATTCCGGATCGAAAGGACGAAAATAAGAAATTCGAACTGATTTCTTACTTGATACGAGATAACTATGGGTAGGATTTAATCAATTTGACAACACTTGGTAAGATCATAAAGCCATGTGAGGAAGTTAAACCTGTTGAACATAAGCCGCATGAATTAAAAGAGGTCAAAGATACCCGTCGCAAAAGTTACTAGAAAAAGTTTTTCACAATCCTTAGACAAATACAAAAAATTTTGACTTTCAATAACAGTCAATTCCATAGAATATAGAAGGTCAGCGATATTGGGTGCAGAAGTTCAGCATGTTACATCTTAGATAAAGTCTAGGAAAGGGAATCAAGAAGTTCCAGGATGATAAAAACGTCAATGTCAGGTTTTTGTTCCAAAAAATTCAAAACAAATTACCTTTTCAGTTACCTAGAGTTTTTTCTGAAGGGTTTGGTCGTCTTATAGTTAGGGCGTAAATGAAACATTTTGTCGTTCCCGCCGGATGTTGTTTCTGTAAAAAAACCCGAATTAACTGTGTTACTGAGACTGGTGGTAGAACATACAAGATTTACTTATGGATTTCTGGCCAAGCAGAAAAGCTAAACATTAGAAATTCGGAAACTAGAACATTTTTATCAAGGCAAACGAAGAAGAAAGATGCACGAAGGAAAATAATGCATCAGTTACATCAAGGCTTGATTACACGGTTTTTGAAATTGGAAACTGCAAATTGAGGTTACGCATTGCAAACATTGGACAATAGTGGTAACAGGTTTCGAGTTTCTGGCAGGTACTTGATTAAAGTGTGACTGTCCTCCATTTAATACTATTTATTTGGGAACTGAAAGGTTTTATTTTTTAGGTTACCCATGACACCTTTAAAGGAACTTATTAGGAAAAGAGAAATTCTCAAAGCAAATTTGGGGAGAATTAAGACCTTTTCAGTTGTCTCAAGTAAATCAACGTACAGTCAAATACGACGAATATTGGGACGGATTTGAAAGGGTTTAATTCGCTATTCTAAAACTGGATAAAGGAATCGAGAACGTAAATTTGCAAGAATAAATAGCATTCGAGGAACAGTATTATGCTATTAAGGCAACGGTTTTATCATTATTAAAAGATAACAGTTTAACAGTACTGTTGATTAGTCGAATCTAATAGGTAATTTCTAGGTGGTACAATGGAAGCGTTGTTGGGTCATATAGAGGTACTAAAATACGATGGGATATATAAAATGGGTTACCTTTAAGGGCGCTTTCGAAACTATATTAGATTCGAGCTCTAAAATACCCTCTTATGAGAAGTTCTTCTATTTAACGAATTTTTTGACGGGATAGGCAGCGACATTAATAGACGACATGCAAGTAACTCCCAGTATTTACAAAAGTACGTGGTCATTGTTTAAAGAGGAGTTTCAGAACGATAAATTTATAACATAGTCATTTACACGCACTAGATAAGTTTCCTTACATGGTAAAGGAATCGTACGAGTCAATTGGTAAGTTATTAAATATAGTTAGGAAAAATATCCGATCTTTAAAAAGTTTGTCAGTAAACAAAGTGAATGAATGGGATACAATTTTACTTTTTCATTGGAGAAAAAGTTGGATACAAGTACTATACGTACGTGAAAAAAGGAATCATGGTTAAAAAAATTCCACAAAATGGACAAATTTTTAAAAATTTTTACTCATCATAGCAAAGTCATTGAACCAACAACAGACAGCATGCCGGTGAGGGGGTTAATAAGGGCTTTTTAAAAACTACCTAACCAGTGGTTAGTGTTTGAAGTAAAGTTGAACCAGAAAAATGAGTCGACTCTATTAACATGAAAGTTTTATGACAATGAAAACTCAAGGATGCCACGCATGTGATGATAAAATAATCATCCATTATATATTGTAAGGTTTTCAACAATTTAAATTTTGGTGCCAAATGGCAATCAGTACGGGTAGCGAGTCTATGCTGGAACTGTTTAAAATTTGATCACAAAGTGCAAATCTAGTGCTTGTGAAACTTGTGGTAAAAGGCATCTTTTCTTAGCATATGAATAGCTTAAAAGGAGTCACAATGAACTCCAATATAGGGACAGATATACTAGATTCTAGTTTAAGGAATGAAGGCTTGTCGGAAAGGGGTTGCACTTTAAAGTCAGAAGGGGATTTAAGCAAATCTAAAATACTATTGGATACAGCTATGGTTACATAGGTGAGGCGTTACTGGATTCGGGGTCTCAGTCGTCTTTGCAAACATATTAAGGTTGCCATTAAAACGTTTCAGTATGACAATTGTGGGTATTGGACAGAGTGTTTAAAATAGTCAGCACTATGTAAATACTGAGGCAATATCTAATACAGGAAACTTCAAGTTTAGAACAAGCTTGTTAGTTATTGAGTTGATTTCGGTGAATATCTTCTTACTCAATGGACATGGCTAGTTTAGGAATTACAACGGACGTGGTATTAGCTGACAGTAGTTTCGGCTTTTCAGAAAATTTGACATGTTATTGGAGTCGACAGTTTTCTGGAATCTGATTTCTGGCTTAAAATAGACCTGTTTTGCAATGCACGAAATTAGTCTGTATCGTTGCAGAGCAGATAACGCAGAAAGGAAGGTTAAAAGCTGTCATTTAGTATCAAATATTTCAGTACAAGAACAATTGGAGAAGTTCTGGTTGTTAGAGGAATTTCCGCAGGAGAGGCTATTTACTAACGAGGAGTCAGCTTATGAAGGTTTCGTAAATTAGACGGAACTTGATCCAAATGGTAGGTTTGTGATAACCCTACCAGTCTGCGAAAATGGTTGCAGATTAGAGGTTTCTTTAAATAAGGCTCGAAAACGGTTTTATCAAATGGAAAAGAAGCTACAAAGGAATAAGGATATAAAAAATCAAAATCTGTAGTTTATGCAGGAATACTTGGATCTAGCGCATACGGAAAAGATTTCAAATCTGGCATCCATTCAAGAAGTTAAGCACGAGGTATTCTATTTACCTCGTTATGCGATTATGAAGACGACGACAGCGTTAACTGCAAAATTACGGGCAGTTTTTGATGCAACCGCTTGTTCTGATAATGGTATTTCATTAAATAATCAGCTTATGGTCGGTCCTAAACTACAGGATAACATCCAGTATTTTACTACGTTTTAGGGAATATCCTGCAGTTATTTCGGCTGACGTAGAAAAAATGTATCGGCAGGTATGGATTGAGAAAGAACAGTGGGAACATCAACGGAAACTTTGGCTGTTTAATACGGAACAAGCGGTGAGTGTTTAGAGATTAAAAACGATCGCTTACGGGATAGCTTCAAAGTTTTTGGTGGTTACGGTTAAGTGTCTGCAGTAATTAGGGCATGATTGTAGTGAAAAGTTTTCGGATGCTTCAAAGGCAATTGCAAGGGACTCTTACGTAAACGATTTGTTGACAAATTCACAGTCGGCCGAAAGAGCCAAATTACTAAAAAACCAAAGAAGTTCAGTTTTGGCAAGTACTGCTTTTGTAATAAGGAAATGTATAACTAACACAAGGGAGATTTTTGCAGACTATATTATCAGAACCTCAGCATACCAATCTTTATATTTTTTATGAGAACTCGAATCAGAAGATTTTGAGTCTTACCTGGAATTCGGATAAGGACACTTTGCATTTTCAGATTGACAAGATTTTAAAAGACTTGAGTAACTGCGGTGTACTAAAAAATCATTTTATCTACGATAGCGCAATTACTTGATCCTATAGCACTAGTAGGTCCAGTAGTAGTTCGGGTTAAACTAATTTTACAACTTTTGTGGAGGTTAAGATTACGATGGGGGAACGAAGAAGTACAAAACAATTTAAGAGAGCCTTGGATGCAATTTCTAGATCAAATGACAGACTTACTTAGTCATACCACAACTAGTGATGTTCGATACCAGAAGATGACTGAAATATTTTTGATCGCATTGGTCTAAGGAATACCTGCAGTTACATCACAAGAACAAGTGGCGTAATGGTGCAGATATTGTACGTGTAGATGCTGTGGTGGTAATTATAGAGGAAAACGTACCTCCTCTTAAGTGGCAGCTAGCCAGAGTTATAAAGCTGCATAGGGGTTTGGACAATAGGTGTAGAGTGGCAACGTTAAAAACATGTACAGGATTGGTAAAAAGAACCATGACTCGCATTTGTGTTTTATCCGCTGCGAGCTGATTTGTAGTGTATGAACTTAATGTTAAAAAATATAGTGTTTTAAAGGGATGAAAAACTTTTGTTCTTTCAAGAGAGGCGGCATGTTGGGTGCAAAAGCTGAGCATCTTAGATTAAGTCTAGGAAATGGACTCAAGAAGTTCTAGGAAATATGATAACGATGACAAAAACCGTAAGTGTCAAGTTTTTGTTCAAAAAAATTAAATATAAACGACCTTTTTAGTTCTCTAAGAGTTCTTCATAAAGGGTTTGCTCGCCTTATAGTTAAGCCGTGAACGAAACAATCGAGGTTCTGTCAGCCCAGTCATATAAGGTGTTGCACTTTTTAGCAGCGCCGACAAGACAAAAGTACATTTAGAATACGTACAGGCTTAAGGTATTATTTGAGATTGCGCGATTCGCTCTTCTTTAGTTCACAAATGCATATAACAAAATCAGTTTTACGTTCGCGCAGATGAGACATTGTAATTATTTTAATGCGACAGTGAGCGAGTGAATCAGTCTATTACACAATCCCATACTTCATTCGATGACCACTTCAAAAATATATTTTCTAGCAAACTGTTTGAAAAAATAGTTTTATATTAGAAATGCATACTTCACAAAAATATTATAAAATATATAAGAAAGAATAAATCAGGTAAAAGATACAACAGTTTTGCCCCAAAGACATTCGTAGCAGAAAAATTCAAGGAAAGAACTTCAACAGTGATTTTGATTATTTGGTACAAGATTGCTATAGAAGGATCCATTCGATTTTAACAGAACAGAACAGAATTTTAACTGGTTGTAATATATCCCGCACTATTGCCCGAAAATGCCTTAGAACATATCCTGACCTTCTATTTCTCCATTTTTTTGCGTTCTTTATTTCCCAACTATTTCTATAACCTCTTTCTTCTAAACTTTGTTTGTCCATCAACCTCATACATGTGAAGCACAATATTCCAAAATGCTTCTACCGTTTTTCTGGCTGCTTCTCTTACTGCCCTTATTTCATAGACGTACTGTGCTGTGATACATGCTTTCAACAATTTTCTCCTTGTTTCTATGTTTGATGTTTTCGAACATAGCTGCCGTTCTTTCCTGTTAGATGCAGTTCGTTCCTCTGCTATTGTTTACAAATATATACTCTATTTTCTAGATATTCAGCAGTGTGAAGGCGGTTAAGGTCACCTGTGGCTACCAAGATCCCCAACACTTGGACATTTTCCGAATTAATAGTTTTACAATACATTCTTTCGCACAATCAACATTAGTTGAAAATATTTCTAAACCAACACCTGTAGTTGTTTAATAATAATCATTAAATTTAAGTGCAATTATTTTTTTCGTTATTAGGTTTTCAGTTTTGAAACTGGTTGGACGAGTACCTTCACTTATTTCTATTCTGAGCTAGCCTACACCGTTCTTTGAAATAATAAATCCTTTCGCACAATTAACATTAGTTGAGAGTATTAGTAGACCATTATTGGGAATATCACCACCTCATTTCCTCCAGAATCCCTCATTTCCTCACTCATCTGGACCAAAAAGTTTTCTTCGACTAACCATTTTTCATCTTTCGAGATAAATATATCTTAAATTTTCATCTTTCGAGATAAATGAGCATCCACATTTCCACACACGAGATAAACCTATTTTTAAGATTTTTTTACCGCTAACATTCTGGACCAAATAGTTTTCTTCGTCTAACCATTTTTCATCTTTCGAGATAAACCTATCTTGTTTGGTATCAATTAATATTAGAATTTTCTCAGCTACCCGAATCTCTAAGAATTTTTTAGATTGCACCATCCCCCAGGGAGCTACCCTCATTTTAAGATTTTTTACCGGAAGCGATTTCTGACCGTCCTTAAACATTTTTTAGTCATGCAATACATGAAATTAGTCTAAAATTTTACGCAGAATTCGAATCTGCAAACAGATTAAAAATCCGATCACGCCCTGCAAAGTTACACTTTAAAGCTCCCAAATCTCTTTAAAATTTTGTTCATTTATGACATATGCTTTAACCAAACATCTCCAAAAATCAAAAACCGTGGAGATTTTAGAAATGAATCCTTTATGACCCATAAGTGTTTAATATTCAAAACCATTTTTCAAACGGTGATGCACTGTTTTTTAGAATATTCAAAACCATAACTTTTTTAATTTTAAAACAATCATCAATTTTCTGGTTTAACATTTTTTAATAACTATACACGTCATAATTATATGCTCAAATGCTTGGAAAATACAAGTCGTTAAGGAATTAATTCCTTAACATTTTTAATAACTATGCACGTCATAATTATTTAGTCAATGTTTGGAAAATACAAGTCGTTTCGAATTAATTTCTTAACGAGTATGGGCTACCTAAATTACATATGAAAGCTGTATATAATTTCTTTTCTTGGACTTTCTATTAATTATGTTTGTGCATTAAAATTGATGTATAATTGCCGGGGATTCACACAAGGTACTTTCTAGCAACCAGCATCGACTACGTATTTAGGGAAATACAAATTTTAAATAAACACTTTAAACCTTTACTAAGGGAATACCAACTTGTTGTCTACAGTATACTTACTAATAAAGCAATTTAATTTTAAATAACTTCTATGTCATATTTTCGGAAATGGTAGGCTTGAATATTTTCTTTGAAAGCAATCAAAGATTGCCGAAGGCACTCGAAGAGTGCACAAACGCGGTCACTAAACCAATTAGCATTAATATCAAGTATTCCGTACGTTCGTAGGTTGCTCATTTCCTAGAACCAAATCTTCCGCAATGTACAATATCCTTAAAACTATCTATGTTAATATTCTGATCTACACTTCGTAAGACCCCTTTAATCTGACCATACGACCATATGACCACATGACCATATGACCATATAACCATATTAGGTTAGGTTAGTTGGATTTGTGTGGACTTAGGTTAGATAAAAGGAAAAATTGATAGGTTAGGTCAGCGCCTACAACAAGCGTTAAAGTTGAAAACAAAGGCTAGCTTTTAAAAAAGATTAAGTTATCAGTTGAAGACGAGCCTGTACATCTTTATTATACGGACGTGTTAGCTAGAGACGAATACGAAAATATATACAAGTCGGTTTATGGAGTAAAGTATAACCGTCAATTGATACGCATAGTTGAGGAGAAGTATGTAGGAAATTGATTTAGAAAACAGCGACACTACCTAAAATAATAACGTTTATCTAGAGAATAGAGGTCTAACAAGAGTTATAATTATTTTTAAAGTCCTTAGCATTTTTCTTAAGAAATGTAATGATTTTGTTCATAGAATACATTCCATACCGGTTGCTTCGTGTGTGCACACAAATCGGGTGCAATCGGTACATATCCGAATAGGAGTAGCTCATATAAAAGGACTGTTCGCGTAGAAGTTATTATTTGTTGATTGTACAGTTTAAAGAGACGATATAACAAATATGTATAAAGACTTTGGGGAGGTTATTCGAAGATTTCGCAATGCTCTACGAGTAAAAAAAGCAGAATGTGGGCAACGCTTTTCGATAGAAGGAGAAAAATGTCTTATGTGTCAGTCATACGAGGAAGCAATACAACACTGTACTACAGTGTTATTAATGCCCGAGGATCTGGATGATTTTATGGAAATAATCGAGGAAATGGGGTTTATAAAACTGGTGGCAGATATTCAAATGGAATATATACTAAATTGTAAGTTTTAAAGTAAAAATTTAACCACCTCAACTGTTATCATAAGAAATGAATGATGTGAATTTAGAAATTATTTTTGTATATATTAGCTTGTTTATGTTATAAAATATAAAGCATTCATTGGTATTGTTTAATTTTTCAAATGTCTACGTAACTGAAATGGGTATCTAAGTTCTTATGAAAAGAATTATAACAAAGATGTGTATTATTTTTTAAAAGGGTGTTATAGACGCTTTACAAAATTATTAATCAGAATCGTTTTATTTAAAACTATAACATAATTTTATTGACAGCTATTAATATCTGTAGTTGAAATACAACAATTTAGAAACATATAAGAAAACTAAAGTGTAATTAATAGTAATACAGAATTTTCCGTCTTTGGCTTAAAATTTAAACATCGCTCGTAAATGCCTGGAATGGAAACCTGTTGTACTCTTCCATATACTCAACTTGTCTACAAATACTGTTTTCAAACAATCTAGGGTAGGTTCTTATAAATTCGTATAATATGACCCCAATATCACTATTACTGTATTTGCTTTTAATTACATCATGTGCGAGATTCTGTAAGACATCATTCCTATTATATCTTTCCATTGCGACATCTAACAGAAACAGATCTATATTAGGAGTACCGTTTTCCGTTAGTTCTTTTAAACTATTAGCATGATTGAGAACGATCTGAGATACCCCTAAAAAGTGCTCTAAAGTTCCTTTGGTAAATATCATATAATTCTCATCAAATGTCACCATCTTCACTAAACAATTCTTATTTAAATAAAAACGCAAGTTGTCGAATTTGCATATCTGATTTCGCATGCCAACTTCCATAGTGCGTATAATGTGTGGAAGATTTGATATAAACTTCCTAAATACGTTGAGGGATACATCAAGTACGCTCTGCGAAATGGTGTCAACAAATCTAAAAATTATTTTGTAATCGTCGAACGGGTTCAGGCCTACAATTATGATTTTGGAAAAAGATTTTGTTATGGTGTATGGTTTTTCAAATAGTAACTTGGTTCGTTCTAACTGAATTGCAGCGTTTATACGTTCTTTATGTGTTGCGGTCGATTGGTTTTCCAAATCCTTAATTTGTTCCCACTCATTGGCTGTAATTTTAGTTCCTCCTGAAATAAACCATCTCGATGTGCCTTTCGTTGTGTATTTTTATGGCATCACATCCAGTAAAAACATTTTCGCACACACTGCACGCAATACTTAAGATGTTCATTCTAGAAAAATTATTGATTAACAGTTTTGAATTATACATGTAAATATTAATTTCTTCTACGTTTGCAAAATTCAAACTAAGACTTACTCTTCTTTGTCGATAGTCCTCACACGAAATTTGAAACCAAAGACTGAAAATTCAGTATTACTATTAATTACACTATAAACGACTTTACGTTTTACAAAATAAACTTAAAATGAACTTTTGGTATCATTTCCCCCGTATTTATGTACATAGAGAAAGTACAAGTATAATTTGTCCTTACATTAACCCAATTTAAATCAAGTTATAGAATGTGTATTCCCGTATATTAACTAGAATTGTGGAAAGTGCTTTTATTAAATTAATAGTCAGACGTCATCGACAAACAATGCAAGGTTAATGATCATACATTTCACTAAATTTATTTAGAATATACGTCTTATGTTGAACTACATTTAAAATAGATTATCGAGCCACTTTCTAGGTCACCGTGCAGAATTAATATATGTATTATACCTTTTGGTTTAATCATTTGTATGTGGATTCACTAATTGAAAATTTTAACAATTCTAGCCACTAATAAATATTTTTGAGTTTAACTCTATTATCGAGCTAAATCTAAATAAAAATGCAAAGGTGTTTTGCTGATAGGTTTTGAATATTAATACAATATATACAGGTCTTTGTTGGAACTAATTTTAAAAGACGTGATAATTAATTTCAATTCCCCAGGAAAATTCTATACTAATTTATAGGTTACACCAGGGTTTATCTCAAAAGACAGAGCGATACGGTTTAGAAATAGATTAAAGATGAATTATATACGGTGCTTGCAAAGGTTATTCTGCAAATCAGTAAGGGTCATTCGATTTGAAAAAATTCCGAGGATTTGAGAACCTGAGAAAAACATAATAATAATTGAAATCTCACACGATGGTATATTAAAATACTGCTAAGAGTAATTTTGTTTAATAATTCTAAAATGGCGTTGGTGGTTAAATACATACAGGTAAAACCCACTATAAAACAATTATACACGTCACTTTTCCAGTCAAGACTTGCATATAACGCCAACTAATGTAATAAGGAGCTACGCACGCTCGACTATCGGCATAAAAGACGAGAGCCATGTTCCAGTGCATTAGTCGTCAAAGTATCGTCGAGTTTGATTAAAATTATAAATTAAAGATGGATTTTTCTTGTGTTGAAGTTACAAGTGATGTGCGAGTACCACAATTAAATATCAACCAACTAGTTGGTAAGTCAACCTATAGGTTAGGCGAATTTCCTCCAAATTATCACCACCATATATTAGAAGTTGGTTTTGATTTATATGGTGGTCTTCAACCTGTCATCCAAGTGATTTGCTGTAGTGGTATGTGTGCTGATTCTACGATAACATTCTCTTACTTCGATTGGAAGAAATTGTGTACTTTTCAAGTGGAATTTCAAATTCGCCAATTTGCTCAAGACTCAAAACAAGTCAGATTAAATGGTCTGACTACTGGAAACGATGTTGTTGACATACAATTGGATCAAGATTTCAAATTGCAGCTGAGCACAGCCTTTAATAGAAGTATATGGTTGTTGAACAATTTTGAAAAGAGAATTTATATAATATGGAGATTACGAAAGATGGGAATGTTATTGTGCTACCTGCGTACAAGTGCATCAAGCTATTAAATTTGCGAGAATTGATCTGTTTTAAAATGGCTGAGTTAAGGTGTAGAAACTTTCCAGAATTTTACGAAAAATTTGTTGGTGATATAAAAAAAGTATGTGGAAATACGACGGAGGAAGAAAGGGTTCAAACGTTATTAGAGAGGGAGAGCAATGCCAGTATTTCTCTGTCTAATGATTGCAGCAATTTAAATTACTTGACAGTGTTGGAACTTATTAAATGTTTCCCCATTCAGTACTTAAAAGATGCAACTGCAAGGCAATCGCTTGCGCAAATGTTTAGAGATTTGACTATCCCAGATTCGCCAGACTCTGGTTACCATAGCGGTTTATAGATGTTATCAATACATGTATGTATTCTATTAAACCATTATATTTTCTTGATAAAGTTTGTTTTTACATATTTGTACCGCCAACATTACCATAAATTATTAATAGACGTATTAAACTATCCTGTTTTTATTTTTAGGTTTAAAGTGGTGTACCCCGCAAATAATAAACACAATTTACCGCATGTTAACAAAAAGTTGTGCGGAAATTTAAAAACGAGTTTAACGGTGACTTGGTGTTAGAATTTGTAGGTAGTAAGGCTAAGTCCTACTGTATTGTGCGCGAGAAGGACACGATTAAAAAAGATTAAAGGGATCTCACGAAGTGTAGTTAAGTAAAACCGAGGGTCTTACAACCTATAACGAGCATATATCCCCAAAAGGGATGGGCATCCAGCTACGCAACAGTGCGTGGGAGAATAAGGATTCTCTCCAATAAGAAATTAAAGTCATTGGTAATGGTAGAAATGTTAAACCTATAAAGGCGATTATTAATTGTGGTTTAGTGATCGCGTTTGTGCACTCTTCGAGTGTTTTCGGCAATCTTCGATTGTTTCCAAAGAAAATATTCAAGCATGCCATTTAATGTCGTGGTGTAACATCGTCCACGGTTAAGCTTATACATCCGCCGGCAGCAAAGTACTTAAACTCTGGGTCTTGCAGTATCGCTTTTACAAGAATAGCTTACAGCAACACAAGGAAAAACAGCACGGTATGTCATTAAGCAGTAAACGTTCAACTCCACCAGTTGTTAAAGGGTCTTGTACGAAACAACCAACATCCGTGTAAAGCGTGCGAGATGGAGGTGTTAAAGTCTGCATACCCTGGTCCTAATAGCACAGCAACCTAATTAAGGTAGGTCAGTAAGCAATATTTAATTGCTGTTAATTGACTTGCATTTAGCGTACTTTCCTATTGTAATAACCGCATTTGTTTGGAGAAGAAATTATAAACAGCTTTCACATGTGATTCACATCTTCGTTAAGAATCTAGAATATTTGCTGGATTACGAGTTACAAATGAATTAATGCTACGTTGGAGGTTTCGAAAATATTAAATTATAATGCTTCTATGACTCCATGAAAGGTTTCCAGATTAGCGAAATAGATAGGATACCAAGAAAGAATGCAGTAAGTCATTCACTTTCCCTCTAATGTAGATTATTAATTATACACCAAACGGCATCAATTAACCTTGCCATTTCTACATTATTGTTAAGCATGCATTGGAATTTTTGGTTGCTGTAATTTCTTGTTTAAAGTAACTTAGTTAAATAAAGTGTAATTTAAAATTCATAAGTGATTGTATAGTCAATTATTACAATTGAAAACACATTCAGGGAATAATTTATTTGCTCTATATATTTTACAGTAGCGTTTCCGGACAAAACTTTCTGCTTTTAATTAATTAAAAGCATGCAAGATTCTGGCATATATTCCTAAATAGAAAATAAGTAGTTGATGTACCGTTGAATGGAGTTCATCCTTGTTTACACAAATTTCAGATCATGCGAACTAGCGGCTTTGTTAATATTATTTAAAAAATCCATACGTTAGATGGATAAGGTGTTCAGTGGCGGCTATTTTATCAATAAATTTTATTTAATATGTTTAGTTTTTTATTTTCAACACCAAAATTCTAAGGTTCACAAAACAATTTCTACAACCGGTTTTAAGACATTGAAAAAGAGCGAACCGCGGAGATCTGAAAATCATACACAAAATTTCTAATTAACATGGTTGGTATCTAGCGAAAGTTGTAGCACGCATTTTCAATTACGAATGCATTCTTCTTTCATTACAGGAGAAATTCCATAGATTTCATACCAGCAAAATGCGCTTTCTTAATTATCAACATTTACATTTATTAACATTAAATTTTGTGTGCTTAATTTTTGTGTTACTACCTCTAACTGTTTGGTTAAAGCATATACCTTGGGTAGCGAAAAAGGTTTTAAAAATGGAGATAAATATATAGATGAGCGAAAAAATTTAGAGATTCCGGAGTTTAAAGGGCGTGGCCCTATTTCAAATCTGTTTACAAATTCTACATAAAATTCTAAGCTAACAAGATGTGTCGCATGACTAAAAAAAATTTTATAATAACGCTCAAAAGTCGCTACAGGTAAGAAATCTTAAAATCAAGGTAGCTCCCTTGGGGATGGTGCAATCTAAAAAATTCTTAGAGATTCGGGTAGCTGAGAAAATTCTAATATTAATTGATACCAAACAAGATAGGTTTATCTCGAAAGATGAAAAATGGTTAGACGAAGAAAACTATTTGGTCCAGAATGTTAGCGGTAAAAAAATCTTAAAAATAGGTTTATCTCGTGTGTGGAAATGTGGATGCTCATTTATCTCGAAAGATGAAAAATTTAAGATATATTTATCTCGAAAGATGAAAAATGGTTAGTCGAAGAAAACTTTTTGGTCCAGATGAGTGAGGAAATGAGGGATTCTGGAGGAAATGAGGTGGTGATATTCCCAATAATGGTCTACTAGTATTGCAAAACAAATACCTGTAGTTGCTTATAATAATCATCGGGGGTAAGTACAGTTATTTTTTTCGTCATGAGATTTTTCATCTTGGAATACGGTGGACGCGTACCTCCACTAATTTCTGAGCTAGTCTGTACAATTCGCCTGAAATTACCACAGCCTACATCTTTCACTATCTGTGTGAAATAGTCTAACCTAGGTCTACTGCTACCTTTCTTTTTTGCCATCTCTACTTCTAATATATTTCGTACTACTCCGTTATCCCTAAGTATGTGGTCTATCATCCTCTCTCCTATTTTTTACTGTTTTCCACATACTTCTTTCTTCCGCTACCATTTCTAGTACTTCTTTGTTCTTAATTGTGTCTGTTCATGATATCTTCATCAGACGTCTGTAGCACAACATTTCAAAGGCTTCTATCTTTTTCGGGTTCGCTTCTCCTACTGTCCAGATTTCACAGCCACACAGTGCTGTGCTTCACACCTATGTCTTAAACAATCTTTTCCTTGTTTCTATGTTTGTTGTATTTAAACACAGTAGTTGCTTTCTCTTGTTAAATGTAGCACAACCTTGTGCTAATCTTTGTTTTATATCGTTTGCGCTCTTCCCATCTTGCACTATTTAGCTTCCTAGGTAGCAGAAATCCTTAACCTCTTGTAAGTTCTCGTTACCTATTTGTATTCAAGTTTTTAATTTATTTTCCAGTCCTTTGCATACTAGTACTTTAGTTTTATTTTCTTTTAATTTTCATACCGTATCTCTCTGTTAAAACTGTTTCCATTTCATTAAGAGCAGCTTCTGGCTCTTCCTGCTGGATGCTAATACCGCTATATAAACGGCAAATCTAAGTATATCAATATTTTGACATTGCATAATAATTCCAAATGTCTTCTTACATTTGACAGTATTCATTTCCTCTTCGATATACAAGTTAAAAATTAATGGGGAAAGGGCACATCCCTGTCTCACCCCTTTCCTAATATTTACTCCTCTGCGTTCCTGTTCTAACTCTATTACTGCGGTTTGCTCTTCGTATAAGCTATGGACTATCCGTCTATCCCTAAAACTCATTCCAATCTTTTTGAATATTTCGACATTTTTTCCATTTTCCATTATCGAATGCTTTTTCCGGATCTACAAATCCTACATACCCGCTTTCCCATTTTTCTAATGTCTTTTCCATTAATACCCTCAAAGCTAAAATAGCATCCCCTGTTCCCCTCTTTCGTATAAACCCAAATCGGTCTTCTTTTAGTATTTCTTCATCTCGCTTTTCCATTCGTCTTTGTACAATTTTAGTTAATATTTTTGATGCGTGTGCTGTCAAACTGATTATTCGAAAACTTTCACATCTATCCGAGCATATCTTTTTTTATAGTGACAAGGATGATACTTTTGAAATCTTTTAGTACCTCGCCTGTTTCATACATATAGCTTACAAGTTGGAAGAAACGTTCTGTTACTGCTTGTCCAGCGGCTTTTAGAGTTTCTGCTTGCACCTTATCTGTACCCGGTGCCTTATCATTTTTCAGACCCTTTAATGCAAATTCAAACTCAAGTCATCCTTTTCAATGTCTGATTCCTGTTCTAATGCTGATGCTTCTTCTCCTGCATATAAATTCCCTATATACTCTTACCTTCTAACCACTTTCTCTATATTTTCTATAATGACATTTCCTCATGCGTCCCTTACATTTTTGCTATACGGTCGTACATCCCTAAAATTCATTCTAATTAGTTTGAATTCTTTGTCTGTATCTCCTATTTTCATCTTAGTTTGTACTTCTTTGCACTTTTCATCAATCCATTGTTCTTTAGCTTTCCTGCATTTGCGAATAATTTCCCATTTTATGCCTCTGTATCTCGAGTTTTATTACATTGTTATCTGGTTCAAGTTATCAGTGACGCGCTCTGTTTATCCTTGTTTCAATATACTTTTATTGTATCGTATCGCTTTTCTCCAACAGCGAATGTACAAATCATAAATAATTTTTATCGGTTATTCCCGGTATTTTGCAGGTTTTTTCGTGTTCTGGCCGCTTCTAGGAATAAACGATTATTTATTAATTAGTTTATTTACGTATTTCTAAATACCGATGGCTCATTCTTTTATATTCCAGAAAATTCTTTATTAAGAATAAATTTCTGTAATCCACAGGGTAATTAATTTAAACTTTAATTGCTTTTTAATACAAAAGAAGTTGCATTTTATGACATATTTGCTTTTAACATCAAAACTTGTTTTTAATACAGCTATTAAAGGTTAGAATTGGGTTCTTTTAAACAAGATTGTAGTTTTTTATGCTAAATGCGTAAATCTAGTACTATTCTATGTTATTTATAGCAAATCAAAGCATTTTTTATTAAAAATGTATCGATAATTAATAAGTGAAAATAAATGGCTTTGTATTTTACCTCAAAACGATGATCGATTTGCATTCGCATTTAATGCGTTTAAAGGTATCTTACAGTTGATTACTTTTATATATACAACTTACGTTATTTGCTATAAATTTACAATATACTTATATCATACCGGGTGATTATTTATACACGCACTATTGAATTTTTTGCTTGTACATTAATGAATAAAAGTACGCTTGCATATATTATGCTGTGATAAGGGGTTGTTTAAGGGTGTACTTTATAGTAAAGGTCGTTTAGGAATCAGAAATTATAATAGGAAGCAGAGAACTGCATTTATTTAATAGAAAGTTGAGAAATGGAGATAGTTTGTAAATAGTAAGCAGTCAACACCCTGTATATAAAGTATAAGTAGTTTTAAGCGACGCAAATAGACACAGGAAGACGCATAATTTAGTAGAAATAAGGAATACATGCATTAGGTAAATAGTAAATATTTAACACCCTGTAGATAGAGTTTTAGTTAATTTAGGTAATGCAAATAACGATAGTTTTCAGTGGAAGCACGCGTATTTATAAGTAAACATAATAAAGTGTAAATAAACACGCATTCAAAAGAATTCCAGACAGTTATGATAATACGGAGATAAGAAATAAAGCTTCGAGAAGCATAGTGTAAATGCCTACAAGTAGTTAACAATTTTGATAAAGAAAGGTGATTAAAAATTGCGTAAATAACAGGCATTTTAGGAAAATTAAAAGTCGAATTGCATCAGTTGTTTGTGTACAACATGGAAAAGCGATTAGATTCGTCAAAACACCGCATGTTTGATAACGAGGCACAATTACTTGAAGGCAGATAATGTTACATCAGAAACTACTTTAAATGCAAATATTTGATTGGTAAAAATTAGCGACGAGCTTGTAGGCCATACCCACTGACGGAGTAGGAGATCAATCATATATTAACAGGGACAGTAATAACGAACTCAGTTTTCAACTCAACAAAGACCGAGGTGCGCCACTTTGAAACATTAGTGTAATACGTAAGAATAATTTAAAGTGAAAAATTGTTTAAGTGCGACGAAGATGAAAATTATGATTGCCGATTAAACGTAAGTGATTTTGGGGAATTTATTTAAACTAAAACATAATAATAATATGGCGTCGAGTCTGGGGAATATAAACTACGATTTCAAGTCCGGGGCACAATGATAATACAAGTTCGAGTCCGTGGAGAATAATAGTCTAAGTGTGATAATAAGAATTTCGAGTTTGGGGACAATGATAATCCAATTCTAAGTTTGGGGAAATTGATGAGAATAAATTCTGAGTCTGGTGAGAATAAGTCTAAATGAGACGACAATAATTTGGGGTGCATAAGTCTAAGTTTAATAATGGTAGTCCAGAGGGAGATGACAATAATTTAAATGCAATGGTTCATATTTCGAATGGGTATATAATAATTCTGAATTAGTGGATGGTATAATGCATGGATAATATTAGCTGATAATGGATGCGTCGATTGCGAAAAGGAAATAGCGAAGAAAATAGAGCAGGTTAGATTTTTAGTTATAAGACATTATTTTTCTATTTGAATTTAAATATTGAATATTGAATTTGCTTAATATGAATTAATGTGACGAAGTCAACAAAACAAAGGGCTTGCATACGTATAAAGTGCGTTATATGATAAAAGGTTTTGAACGTTCCAAGATTTTTTCAACGAACTTCGTTCGTTTATGAAATCGATTTGTCGTCCGTCTGTCCGTCCGAGGCCTTTCTAATGGTCGGACATCAATGTGTGATACATCAATCGATTCAGCTCGGTGTCCTGAGCTTAAGTTTTGATGTCAGTTGAAATCGGGCCACGGGGACGCCGTGCCCCCGCGATATTCCGTCGGGAAAATTAAAATTTCAAATAGGTCCAAAATTAATGTGCGATACATATTTGGACTCCCCTAACATAGCTGAGTCGAAATATGGTACCCCCCACAAAATCTGACCACAGATACCCGACCCCGGGAATTAATTTTTATCAAAATTTCAAATAGGTCCAAAATTAATGTGCGAAACATATTTAGAATCCTCTGAAAAACTGAATCGAAATATGATGCCCCTTATTTACACACACACACACACACACAAAACACACATACATACATACATACATACATACATACAACACACATATATAGCTTTTAAAATATTTATTCAATAAAATAAAATATATTAAAATGTCTCTTTGTTGTTTATAAATTTTGTATTTTATCTGAATACTTATAATTATTACAACATAATAATTTTAATTTCTTTAAATTGTTTTAAAGTAAGTCTACATTTGGAAGTTCGTTGCGACAATGCCTTGCATTTTCAACTTGTTTCTTATAAAAACAATATATTTTTTGGTGACTTTAGATTGATTGAATAGTATATGATTTTTGATAAATGAGATTTAAAACATTAATTAATTGAAAAGTGTATTTTAATAATTTTCGAAAACCTGTACATAATATTTGTTTTCATTATATGGAATTAAATTAACTTCATTTTATAATTCTAAATAAACGCTGGTCGAGGTCAAAAGATAAAGTTAATGGGAGTGTGATTTGATAATTTAAACAATAAAGGAGGAGCTATAAGTTGAGAGAGCGAGAGCGAGAGAGAGCGAGAGAGCGAGAACGAGCGAGAGTGAGCGACAGAGAGAGAGCGAGAGCGGGAGAGAGAGAAAGGGGGGAGAGGGAGAGAGGGAGAGAGGGAAAAAGGGAAAGAGGGAGAGAGGGAAAGAGGGAGAGAGGGATAGAGCGAGAGAGGGAGAGAGGGAAAGCGGGAGAGGGGGGGAGAGGGTGAGAGGAAGAGAGGGAGAGAGAAAGAGAGTGAGAGAAGGAGAGAAGGAAAGAGGGAGAGAGGGATAGAAGGAGAGAGGGAGAAAGGGAGGGAGAGAGAAAGAGAAATACTGACATTTTCACGTAATCCAAAATACATATGCTCAATGAATTCCAATGCACAATATTTGGCGTATACGTACACAGAATAACTGATCACATTGGTACAGTCTTACTAAAACATATCTAAACCATTTATAAACCGTACACAAAAATAGAATAAGGCTGTCTATACCTTAAAAACTATTACACAGTTTTAACAGTTCAAGAATGTAACATACTTTGTACTACAATTAGTAGCGACGAAAATAAATGATCATTCGGCGGATCACGACTAAACAGTACAGATGTTTAACAGGTCCTACTGTAAATCTCGGCTAAACAAAATTGATAGCAACAAAACCTTACTTCTACATTAGTAAAGTAAAAGAAACTATGGCAATCGGTAGGATTTACAACATTAGCGAGGACAAAGATTATCAACGTCTTTCGATATCGAAAATGGCACGATTGCATCGAAATTGTAAGTTTCGCTTCAGAGAAACTGATTAGCTTGCATCAGCTACTATGTTGCAAGTGACTAAGCTTTATAAACTGAGTCCTACACTGTGTTCTTCACTTACTTAGTTGTTGGACATTTTTTGGTTTAATTGCGGGCGGGAGAGTGTTCTCCGAAAGTTTTCTTGAAGCGTTTACTTTGTTGCAATATATCTTTCGGCTTAATTCAACGTGAGGATCTCCACGTTCGGAATATATCAATTCATGTTCCGTCCTGATAATGTCATTTATGAAGGATGTAACGAATATATTTTCTGTAGCACTATTTTTGGAAGAATCACATCTGTGCAATTTTAGTCTGTGGTATTTGATTCTTGTATTTGATACTGGTATATCTGAAAGAAACAATTCCACAATGGAACAGGAAATCATGACCGTTTAATTAGTTTAAATGCTTTACCCTGAAATATTTAATTACAATATACACTCAGAAAACATATTTAAAAGGGAACTTGTCGTTTGTGTTGCCTAACCTACAGGCGGATTATATCCTTTCAGTCGTTAAAATTAGGATAGCGCTTGCGTGAATACGGTCACGAGGTGACGCGCAAAGCAGATGAGCCGTCCCGTACTTGTACGGTACGAATAACGAAGTCAGCCATTGTAGTTGAGAATGTAGTCCAGACTGCATCATATACAGATGGGCTCCCAAGTTCTTCATAAGTGGGGCCTCAGAATAGGCGTGATGGTGGTAGTTTAAAAATGGTTCGAGTCGGTATTTGTTATTTGTTAACACGCATGAAATAACTAGAAATACATTTAAAGAGATTGGGACAATGTTCGTTTATTAAGAAATTACAGCTTTTGTTCGATGTTTTGTTGCAACAAATTGGTAAGCAGATTCCAGAAAACGTGCATCGCAGTTCGATAATTAGGAGTAACGTCTTCATTAAAAACAGGTATCAAACCTTTCTTTTGTTATGTTTGTGAGACCTTGAATGTGCTCACATAAAATTGTAGTCGAAAATTGTTTAATTCTACTAAATTTTGTGCACGAAGAACAACGTGGAATATAATTGTTAATAAATACTATTAAAATAATTTTGCAAGACACGCGGAGCATTCACATGTTAAAATGTTGAGATTCTAAAGTCTATTTCCTGTTTTTTAAAAAATTCATTACAGATGTCAAATTTTAATAAGCTCATTATACGTGAATAAGTTGAAATGTTATTTATCCAAGTTAGCTGCACGTGATTTACTTTTTTTAAGAAATAAATTTAACTGATGTGAAACATATGTAAACCAATAAACACATCTGAGTATTTGGTATCAGAAATTCTGTTATAGAATATTATTAAAATTAAGGTCTTGTTATGTCAAGACAGATTTATAAAGAATTCAATTTTACTATTTTGTATTTGTAATCATATTCGAAAAAAAACGAACAGGGAGAAACTATATTAAATTTTATTTTTGGACTCAAGTTTTTTATTCCATGCACAATTAATTTTACTAAATTTTTTTAAAGAAAATAAATTTTTTGAATAGTGAAACTTAGTGATGGATTCGAACCGAACCGAACCGAACCTTGCCCTAGGTTCGGTTCGGTTCGAAAACTTTTTAGTCCGGTTCGGTTCGAGGTTCGGTTCGAAAAAATATATTCCGGTTCGGTTCGGTTCGGTTCGAAAAAAATGAACCGAACCTCGAACCGAACCTAACCGGTTCGACATTTTGATATTTTAAACAACTAGTACGTTCAACTATAACAATTTAAAAGTTTAATGTAGTTTTTATATTTAGTAGCTGCTATTTTCAAATAAACCCAACATTAATATGTTTTAGATTTTAGTAGCATAAATCATATTAATACTATTTGTCCAGGTTTGATTTTTCAATACGTACTCTCTTTAACAAAGCGTAATTACAATTAGGTTAATAGTGAAAACCACCTCTAAAATTTAGCATGTGTGAATAATTGATGAATTTTACTAATGTCATTTTACCGTGAAAGAACGATATCACACGATCTTTGCGATTACTTTTATTTTAGTTTTAGTTAGTATAAGAAAAGTATCAAGACAATAAATAAGGTGTTGCTGATTTCTTATACAGTACAAACAAAAAGCTGTTTGTAGGTTTATCTTTATTAATATTATTTCTTTTAAAAGACAATATCAAATGGTTCTCGGAAAGAATCGTAAATCTAGCTCAAACAGTGGTTACGTTTTTCATAATAAAATATAACAGTATTTATTGCACGAGCATTATGCTTGCTTATTATTTGCATTATAGTGTGTTATTTTATGTCGGCATTGATTGAAAAGTTTATGCCCCTATGAGTCATAAACTTCAACCCTTGATCGTGAGAGAAAGTTTGGGGGTCATTCTTTTGGAGTATCGGCTACTTCTAAGGACGTTGGTAATGGCCACAATAAATAAACCGTAAATATTATCGTACCATGCGTTTTGTAACACCATTTGTTGAGCGATTATGTACAAAAGAAAAGGAGATTAGTTTTTGCTACAAGGTCACATTTTTTAATATTAATAGAAAGCTGGTTTTCATATAAAAGTAAAAAATTCAAAATGATGGATTAGTAATACATACTTAATTAAAAATTAAATTGTTTCGTTTATTTTGAAAACTTCTGTAGTCTCTAGACCGTGACCTCGGCTGTATATGTTTAAGATGGTTTTCAACACGACTTCTGTTCATTAAATAAAATAAACTTGTTTTTAAAACCAAATTTTCAAAATCATTTCGAGTTTCTCCAATATCTAATACTAGTTATAAACAAACAACAATTTAAAATAAGGAGCATTAAACAAATCGAACTAATCGAGAATTTTTTGATCTACAAACGTGGCTCGATGACAAAATTTATTAGATATGTATCACTAATACCTATTAGATTATTTATCTATTGCCTTAAAACTCAATGACCATGTACATTAGAAAATCGTTCTAATTGTTATATGCTTGCTACTAGAGATTTTTAAAATGTGCGTTTGGGAGAAATTAAGATTGACAAGTTTTTAGTGAAAATTAAATTTTTAAACTAAATTTTTATTTAAAAAATCGAACCTTTCGAACCGAACCGGACCGAACCTTGAACTAGGTTCGGTTCGGTTCGAAAAATTTGCCGGTTCGGTTCGAGGTTCGGTTCTAAAATAAAATGTCCGGTTCGGTTCGGTTCGGTTCGAAAAATCGAACCGAACCTCGAACCTGTTCGGTTCGTGTCCATCCCTAGTGAAACTAGACGAATGTTGAAGTAATTTAACAAACACAGATATGCTACAATTGATTTGTTCTAGGTATTCATTTTTGATTCAAATATCTTTGGTGTGGTAATTTCAAGATTATCCACTTGTAATTATTAGTATGCTTTTTTTATTAGAAAGCACAAACAGTGTCCTTTTTAATAGAAAATTTGTTGTGTACTTTTTCTTTCAGGAACATCGAGATTGAAGAGGTTGTAAGTATGTTCCATAGGTTCCAGATGTGTTAGTTCATTAACTTGTAAGTTTTTTTATTGTGCTTATATCCCATGAGTTTCTGTATCCCCCTTTTTTCTTCGTATGTTAGTTTATTGTAGAGTTTCTACCATCCCCACGCCCTTTCTCATTGCTCACCCTTGGGGTAATTCCCAGACTTAGCCGCGAACAAGTAAAGCTTCACTTGTATCCAACGAGTGGAGGCAAAAAATGTTTCAAGGAAGGCAAAATGTCGACTCCATTAGTATTTAATTTGGAATGGTCCACGCCAGTAGCACGTTTCAATCCAAGGCGTTCATTGCCCTTGAAAAGCAATCTGACATGAAAATCATAGATCTGTTACAATTAACCATCGGGTCGTTTTTCTTTCCTATAAAATTGCAAAAAATGACTAGGGTGCAATTGATAAGAAAAAAGTTGAAAACTCCAGAAAATCCGAAGCGCCCTAACTGCAATTACTGGCAATATTAATATCGTTTAACCTTTACAATTTATTAATAATGGGAAAATGTCAAACGTTCATAAGTAATCGATACATTTCTAAGAAATATGAGAACGCCATTTCTAATTAACTGGATGTGAGAATAATGGAAGAGATTGATTTGTTTTATTTATAGCCAGTTTGGTTAGCAACAAACTTCATAGCGAATACATCGAGGCTTATTGAAAAACAAAGTCATTACATGACATTCTACGACTGTCTGTCGTATTAGAATAACAAACATGCATAAATAGTATTACTTTGTAACAAAACGCCACTGAAAACAGATTATTAATTACTTGCATATTTCAGTATCAAGTTTATTATTCTTAGTTATGTTTAGTCTGGTCCGACCTACATTTATAGTGGTTACACTAACTTAAAGTTTGCAAATTCTAAAAATACCGAAAAGTGCACAGGATGTAGATTGATTTATGGTACGTTCAAGTAAACGTTCAGTTTACAGTAACGCATCAAGCTATGACGAGGCACAAATAGAATGCATCTGGAAAATAAAATTTGGCAGATCAATCATTGACAGATTTATAATGCTTTGCTCGAGATATAGTAAATTAAAATGCAACGCCTTTGGTTATGATTTATTTATTTAACGGATGTTGAAATGTCAAAAACCCTTCAAGCACTTTCGGTTAGTAATTAATTATAAAGTTTTAAGAGTTTTTATTAAGGTTACGGATGAGTTGCCCGGTTCAATGGTGTTCTTTGTTCATCAGCGATCGATATTGGGGTTTCTAGTCTCTGTGATTCTCGGTATTCTACGATATTGAAAACAATCAAGTTTCAGTTCCAAAACGTCCACTTTATGCGTTCAAATTGTATTTCAAAGTTAATTTTCAGTTCCAAAGTGTCTCTTGCCCTACAAGTCTAATCCATATGCTGGTACACAACGTATAACACGGTCAAATAAATTTAGGAACAAAACGTCCTCTGTTACAATATGTCTGCGGTGGTATGAGAACTTGCTATTCAATTCCAAAGTGTGTCATGTCCAAAACGCCCTAGAATTTGCGTATAAAACACAATTTCATTTCCATAATTTTCAAACAACGGTTTTGTAAAACTAAGAAAACTTAATTACGACAAATAGCATACATTTATACACAAACGTTTGAAATTTAGCAGTTAGTATCTAAATACGCCTACGCATGTATAATTCGTTACAGAATACTTTCTTGGGGTAGCGATATAGATAAAACCCCATAACACTAAACAATTATAACCATTCTATCAAACGAAAGAAAACTTTCAAAATATTCACCTGCGAACCCTTAGTTTTATAACAATATTATCCTACATTTGATTCTCCAATGCACCAACCGAAATTATTACATTGGCCAGGGAGCGAGTTTTTCTTTCGTCTGGAATTTGTGAATTTTGCCGAACGCTTGCTATTCCAAAAAAGGTAGGGATCTTTAACATGTGTGACAACACTCACACACGGGACCTACATCCGAACGAGGACATATTTTCTTGAAAAAAATTCGCCTAACATTTGCAAGCGGACCACGTCGGGATTAGAACCCTGGACCTTGGATTTAATAGTCACGCGCGAACCAACTATGCCACGGAAGTAGATAAGCTATGTTAGTACGAGCACAAAACCAGGTTTTCTTATGGGATTTAACATGGGAAATTCTAAGGTCCATTTCAGTCATTTTTGTCAGATACTGTAACGTGCTAATTTTCATATAGTTAGATTTCTCCTATTTTATAATTATTATTAGATTTGTTGGTACCTGTCACGCCATCTCTTAGCTTACCTTCACTACACGATTTACCTTATAGCTGCGTTACATCGTTTTACTTGTTGTTTATTGATTGTTGCTATTTACCCAATGCCGCAATTCAATTCCAATCGAAAGTTGATAACGTTTATGAAGGCATTTATTCTTGTTTCATTGCATGGTGAATTCGTTCTGCTAATTTTACACCATGTTAATGGGTTCTGTCGAGTTTACTTACTACAAATTAATTCTTTACTAATAAAATAAGAAGCAACTTTGTTATATACGCATTACGCGCATGATTTTTTATCGTCGCTGGTATGTATGGTATTGCTATAATTACTTAATCCTAAACGATATTGGTTTCAGCCTTTAAGATTCTATTTTATGCTCTCTACCTTACATTCTACGTTTTATTTTGTTCCTCGCATATCTCGAAATTTATGGTAGTTATTCCACCAGCTGTTCGATTGATCATAGTGGACGGCAGATGATTAGATTACTTAGAATGTTCTACATCTGGTAACGTTTAAAGTTCTTCACATAAGTATTGAAGATTAACCCTAAATTAACCAACGTGCCCTTTATTAAAATTTCTACGTGTTGGCTGCTTCATCTTACTAACCTACTAAACCTTTTAGTTGTAAGAGATACAGGAAATTTAACTAGTACTTGACCTACGCTGTAAGAAATAATTATATTGTGTAAACCCACAATTAACAGTCTTGTCAGAACATTTGTTGCAGAGTAGATTTAACAGTCAATTATTTGTAGCATTGATTCACACATCTGTAACGCGTGAATTTAACACCAGAGAACTGCGTGAGAGGCCTCTACAATTAATTCTAATATATAGGGTAATTTTGATGTTCAAGAAATGGTGCATTACGCCATTTTATTATATCTTGAGCACTTTTTTTTTTTTGATAGTTATCCGAACCCGGTGTGGTGGAAAGCTTTTATAGCCGAACTGTGGGACTCTCCTTGCGGCATACCCACTAAAACCAATCCCCCTGACAGGTGCGTCTGCCAAACGGCTCCACTACAGCCTAAAAGGCTTCTTGTGCTGACCCTGGTTAAGTATTATACACAATCTGTAAAGCCTGCACTCCGAATTACAAAGTACAGATCCCTTGATGAGAGGGTATCGACTTCCTTCGGGTCTAACTTTGGTCGCCCGAATAGGCACAGTCTCGTTCTACCCAGCGCCTCTAGATGGTGCCGGTGTGGAAATCTCTGAAGGAGGTCTTTACTGCCCCCGCTCTCCTTCTGCACCGACACCTTCTTTGTGGAGGGATGTGGCTTCGTCCAAGTCCCAGCTTCGACTTTCTCGGCTTGCCTCAGCTTCTCACGCTGAGCACCCTAAAGCCTTTTTATTTGCAGTCTAGTGTCTGCAAGTTTCTTTATTGTTTTCTCCGTATCTGGTGTATCAGACACCGGTCTTGTAAGCGGACTTGCATCCCGAGTCTACTCTACCTCCATGGATATGTTTTGATTGCCTGAGGGGTTCCCCATTGCAGGTTCCACCTCTTCAAGTACTATTTTACTTATGGTACCAATATTGTTCATAATTGTTCCCATGAGTAAAGGGAGTGTAAATAGTCACCATGCCAGGTGCCCCCTGCTGGCATGGAAGGCGTGGATAAAACGGGATGCCGCCCTGTTCCCCGAATTCTGGACTGATTAAGACTGGTCATCCATCCAGCCACGCATCCCTTGGGCTCAGTCCTTCGCAACAGGATTTAGGATTTTTAGCGAGGTTGTCTCCTCTTGGTCTGGTCGATTAAGTCAAGACCCCTCACACCCTCTTGCCCGTGAGACATGATCACGACAGCAGGGAAGGCGCGGTGTATCGGTGTTGCAGAATTGCCCCACCGGTTACGTTTACCTCAGTGCAGACCCATTAGCCACGAAACTACAGCTTGGGCTGAGGGGTTTGGTCCGCGGGATCGTTTTCACTTGGCTAGGGGGCGGATTTTATTCCTCTCTAGCACAGTCTCTTGCTCTCCACCATGTTGTGGGTTTTATACCACTCAGGCACTGAGTATTTCTTCTAACTTGTCTATTAATTCAATTAAGACTTGCGATAACCTTAATGTTATTTAACGCTTGGATTTAGCTAAGATCATAGATCAAACTTTTCCTTCTAATGAAGCTACTCCGCTAGGTTGCACGAATCTGATCGAACACCAAATTAAAACTTCTGCTAGTCCAATCAAACAACGATATTATCCGCTTTCTACGGTATTATGGTAGCACTCGAGAACTTGATAGTATGTTGAGAAGTGGTATCGCAGAACCTCGGACAGTCCTTGGTCTAGCCCCATCGTTATGGTACCCAAGAAAGATGGAACTTATCGCTTTTGTATAGATTTCCGCAAGGTTAACAGTGTAACAGAAAAAGATGCTTACCCCCTCCCCTATATTTCAACTATTCTAGATCGTTTACGCGATGCCAAATTCTTAACTAGTCTAGACATTCGTTCCGCATATTGGCAGCTTCCACTTGCCACTGAAGCTAAACCTATTACCGCATTTACTGTACCTGGTCGTGGCTTGTATCAATTTACCCGAATGCCCTTCGGCCTTCATAACTCATCTGCTACATTTCAACAGCTTATTCATCGCGTTCTTGGAGCCGATTTGGAGCCTTACTGCTTCTCATATTTAGACGATATTATCCTTGTTGTTCCTACTTTTGACAACACCTAGAAATTTTAAAGAAAGTTCTTTCTCGATTGAGTGTCGCTGGTCTTACTCTTAATAAAGACAAATGCAGTTTCTGTCGTTCTGAGCTGAAATATTTGGGATATTTGGGAGAATAAATAGAACGAAAATTTAACACCGTTTTTAGAAGGACTGACGTCAAAAAAATTCTAGCGTCTAAAGAAATTATTTATACGTATCTAATATTATAGCAGACAAAATCGAGGCCACACGCGTTGGGCGGCATTTTTTATGTGACGGCCTTTTCGAGAAGGACGTTCCCAAAAGCACTGTAAGAATATATAGGTAAAGATATAAATTGCACGTGGTCGAGTGGTAGGCCGGTAGATAAAAAAGTATGTGCCCAGCTATACGGCTTAACTGCTTACGGAGAGTGGGGTGGGTAGATAACCACTCGTGGCGAAGGCCAGGTGAGATTGGCCAACCGCAAGGAAGAAATAGAAACTCGGAGGCGCCAGGGACGCCGTAGAAACAAAATCCAACGTCGCGATCCCACTGCGACGCGTAGGTACCTAGTCATATCACTGCGGGGGGAAAAAAGCACAGAAGATAGAAAAATAGTGCTCATCGAAGGACAACGCTAACTGAAAGAAAATATTAGTAATTAAAATAAATAAACACCCGAATTCAAAATTATTTGGAATATAATGAGGTACTGACAAATAAACAGTTGATATAAAATAAATTAATTCACCTTAAGGATTAAAGTGCTCAAGATAAACTAAATAATGCACCATTTCTTAAACATCAAAATTACCCTATATAATATGTGAATCAATGCTACAAATAATTGACTGTTAAATCAACTCTGCAACAAATGTTCTGACAAGACTGTTAATTGTGGGTTTACACAATATAATTATTTCTTACAGCGTAGGTCAAGTATTAGTTAAATTTCCTGTACCTCTTACAACTAAAAGGTTTAGTAGGTTAGTAACATAAAATAAACAAGCAGCCAACCCGTGGAAATTTTAACGAAGACCATTTTGGTTAATCTAGGGTTAATCTTCAATATTTACGCGAGGAACTCCAAGCGTTACCAGATGTGGAACATTCTAAGTAATCTAATCATCTGCTGTCCACTATGATCAATCGAACAGCTGGTGGAATAACTAACATAAATTTCAATATATGCGAGGAACAAAATAAAACGTAGAATGTGAGGTAGAGGGCATAAAATAGAATCATAAAGGCTAAACCCAATATCGTTTAGGATTAAGTAATTATAGCAATACCATACATACCAGCGACGATAAAAAATCATGCGCGTAATGCGTATATAACAAAGTTGCATCTTATTGTATTAGTAAAAAATTAATTTGTAGTAAGTAAACTCGACATAACCCATTAACAAGGTGAAAAATTAGCAGAACGAGTTCAACATGCAATGAAACAGGAACAAATGCCTTTATAAACGTTATCAACTTTAGATTAGAATTGAATTGCGAGCATTGGATAAATACCAGCAATTAATAAACAAGTAGTAAAACGACTGTAACGCAGCTATAAGGTAAATCGTGTAGTGATGGTAAGCCAAGAGATGGCGTGACAGGTACCAAGAAATCTAATAATAATTATAAAATAGGAGAAACCTAACTATATGAAAATTAGCACGTTACAATACAAAGGTCATTCACCCAGCGTAACTCATACATATATGTTACGCAATTAATAAATGTAAACTGAAATTCCTTTGTAAAGAACAGGAGGTGTGTGTAAGTGGTGGTGTGGAAGTTGAGGTGGTGTACGGAGGTGGAGGTTGTGTGTGGAGTTGAAGGTGGTATATGGTGATTTATATGAGACGTGGAGGTGGAGGTTGTGTGTAAAGTTGAAAGTGGTATATGATTGTGTATATGAGAAACTCGACTCGTGCGCCGATGTGCCCTACACATGACCAGACGCAACCCAATGCGCCCCGAATGTACTCTGGCACGCAATCAAGTGTTGGAGAGGGTGTGACAATTAGAGATTCAATAAGCAAAAGAAGCGATTTCCGACCATTATAATCAATATACAATAATCGGTTTAGACGGAAAATATTCCCAAAAGAAATTTTTAAAGGTCATGTTCCGTTTACATATTATTAGTACGTTATTTGGATGCAACATAGTGTTATGGAATAAATCGTCATGTTTACAAGTTTACAAGTTTCCATATATGCGTAAATAAATTCCAACTCTACAAAGTTTTGACTCTTACCACTAAGTATTAATAATAGTAAAAGACGAAGGTCAACCGTCGAGTAATTTATAGTCATTACAGCCTCTTGGAAGTAAAAGGCACAATTCATATGGCTCAAGGTAGATGGATCTTACGGCGATCGGTATTAAAGCTAAGCTCCCCAGTGTTAATTGGTTTCCAAGGAAATATTTAGTCATCGAATGCCGCTATGGACTAAGTGCTACAGCCATAACAACTACTCGACACACTTGGGTGATCATTATAACAAACCTTCCACCTGGTAGAGTAGAATAGGGATATAAAAACATTGTGTTTATTCATCAATCTCTATAAATTTCGTAAATAAAAATTGTCATGGTATTTGAGTACATGTAGTACAGCGTGTTACCGTTTACCTTATAGCGTACTTACCGGACTTTAGACGTCGAGATGGAACTATGCCGCGATCGCCATGCTCTCATCATTCGTCAAAGACACGCAATGGTCTACTATGTGCACCAAGCCAAAACAATATAGTAAATATCATTTAACACTTGTATAGATGAATCATAGCTATCAAGTTAATATTAACAAATCAGTGTAAAGTAATCATGTGAGCAGTTTTTGTATAATAATAATCTATTCCCCATTTGTAGACCTCCTACGGGATTTCTAGCGCTAGGAAAACTTTGTCATTAGAGCGCCCGCAGTTAGATATAGAACTGACAAAATAAATCAGAGAATAACGCGGCCCACGGGCGCGATACGTGACTCTCCTGAATGTAAGTCATGGTCCGATGTGGGCCCAAAATGGACCAGTGCGAGCCAAAATGAACGAACGCGCCCACCTTGCGCACCTCCAGCAAATAGACGTGGAATCGATGTTAGGTTTTAAATATATTTTATCTAAATTCCTAATACAAATACGTACGCTTTGTAGAATCTGTAAGTGTATTTGTTGGTATGTATCTATATACTATTACCGCTTTATTCCGTATTTATATCAAATTTGTTGGGATATGTGTATGATTGTTGGTTTCGAATGGGTTTAGGTTGTATATAATCTTTCATTGCTTGCCTAGTAAAATAACTTCTGTTGGAGGATAGGAAATTATACTTCCGAAATGCATTGGCATACCGAAATTGAATCTTTATAGCTTATTTTTCGAGGTAAGAAGGGTAACTACGTGTCGGGTCATACTAGAGTACGCATTGGGGCAGGAATGGGTGTACTCCTGGTGGCCGTGGACTTAGTTTGCTAAGTTCTCGACAACTTTTTCTTGATTCTAAAAAGTATGTGTGCAGTAGCTTTTCCATATGCGCTTACACTCCTTCGGATTAATCTCTCATTACATGTGATTTTCCAATGCTCCACCCGAAGGTACTACATTGGCCAGGAAGCGAGTTATTTTTACCTGGAAAATTTTGAATTTTGCCGAATCCTTGCTGTTCCAAGCAAGGTAGGGATCTTTAACGTGCGTGACAACACTCACACACGGGACCTCCATTTTACCTCTCATCCGAACGAGGGTGTATTTTTGCGAAAAATGCTCGCCTAACATTTTTCAAGCGGACCGTGTCGGGATTCGAACCCGGGATCTAGGGCGTAGTAGCGGATTAATCTCTCACCCTAATTTTCCCCCTTGCTTCCTAACTTCGTTCGGGTGTCTAAGGCAACCATCAGCTCTCGTTCTATAGTGTATATGTATGAGGAGCATCTTTCATAAGTAATTTAGTATTTGAGAGTACCTAATATGGTAAACAGAGCTCCTCCAAAGTGATTAACGTTCCTCAACTTCTTGGGAATAAAGTGAAACCAACAAACGAGCAATTTGGATTGTGGTTGCTGGCAAAAAATTTGTGCAATAATAATTTGGTTACCAATATTGGTAATACTTCTTATGTCAAAGGCGATTAGATGCTGACTGGTGGATTACACACGCTAATTACAGAACCAATTTGGGATACTGTGATGCTAGTAAAAATTGCAACCTCTCTGACGCCTAGCAAACATCTGTAAATAAAAAGATTTTTATCCAGTAAGGAAAAATTCGTGACGCATTTAACAGCTACCTATGAGAAAAGTTCCACAAATTTGCTTCCGCTAGGCATGGTGTTAAAGCTGAACTTCCGTTTTCTCTGGAAATTACTAACAATGGGGCACGGAAAAAAGAAATAATCGGAGGTCTCGTGAAAATTATTGCAAAAATTTAGAAATCCCGTATGTGTTCCGTAGAACGAGGAACTAGCAGATGTTAAATTGGAAGCTTTATTGGAAGAAGTACCGGATATATTAGACGGCGTCAAAAAAGATGATTATCATCTCTTTGAGCTAGTACAACGCCGTGCTATCCTAAGAATTATACAAAGGTATATATTTTAGACTGCGTTGGTTAATACTACATAGAGAAGATGTATCCTAATGCACTTGAAAGCACAGGCATCTCTACTTATTACCTATATAACACTAATTTTTCCATTTTTGATTGTACCCCCAAATGCCTCAGGCGTAGCTGCGTTCCATTCTTCTACGAGTACCTCCTTACAATTGATTTTTTTTCCAATGCTTCACGCGAAGCTACTATATTGGCCAGGAAGCGAGTTTCTTTTTTACCTGAAGAATTTTGAATTTTGCCAAACCCTTGCTGTTGCAAGCAAGGTAGGGATCTTCTACGTGCGTAACAACACTCACACACGACACCTCCATTTTACCTCTCATCCGAATGTGGGTGTATTTTTGTGAAAAATGCTCGCCTAACATTTTTCAAGCGGACCGTGTCGGGATCAGCAGTACCTCCACTGGAGCGATGCTTTATTGGTTGCCTGTCCGCATACGCTCTAATCTTCCTATTTCCGTTTCTGAACATCTGGCTATTTATAGGGGGTCTCACCCTATTTTTCTCGTTGCGTTTCTTCCGCGATCGCGAAAACATCCTTGCCTTCGTGTTTAAAACTGAGTAATTACATCGTTTCATTTTGCAGACTACAATGGAATCCATCAAAATATTCATCTGCGACGTGTTCCAGAAGATCTTCTTGATCCGAAGCAATCTTAACCGAAACAAGGAGGAAGTCCATAATATCGCTTGACCATCTCCTGTACCACGTCGGGTTGCAGTCCCGGTTCAACCGACATTTGTGACTAGGGTTTTGGGCCCCTAGTTAATTTAACCTGACATTAGGATGCTCTCCACGGAGACACTGTCCCTTCTACATCAAAACCCGTCAAACGTGGAGCATCATCCTCAGGTCAGGTAAATAATGGAGCTGTATATGGGTAAACAAAAAAATGTATTATATGAATGTCTATTAGGCTTCTATTTATACAATTGCATGGATTTGATAGCTTGAGAACAGGCCACCAGTTGGGTTACTCACTACGCAGGCGGAGCGAGTTAGCTGCTTAATACGAGGAAACTTGTTCATACAGACCCAACCTCACCTGTTGCGAGTCCAAATTTCAGCTCACCTTGTTATCACAGTCGCCTCATGTTGCTGCACTATTTCGTAGTGGCGCAGTTGACATAAAACTTAGCCTGATGCATCCATTTATGTATAAAAGATAATAATACTTAATTTGGCTTTGTGATATTGCAATAATATTCTCTCGGTCCACAGCGACATTCGATGCGAAAATGTTTCCTTGGACACCTATCAAGATGGGGAAGCTTAACTTTTATACCGATTGCCGTAAAATTCGTCTACTTTGGGCCATATGAATTATGTCTTTGACTTCCAAGGGGCTGTAATGGCTATAAATTACTCGACGGTTGAACTTCGTCTTTTACCATTATTAATATAGCGGTAAGAGTCTATACTTTGTAGAGTTGGAATTTAGTTACGCATATACAAAAACAGCGTCTCTTTGTCAATACGTGTAAACATGACGATTAGTTAATCTATAATATTATCTTGCGCCCAAATGACATACTAATAATATGTAAACAAAACACGACCTTTAAAAATTTCTATGAGAATATTGTCAGTCCAAACCGATTGTTCTGATTGCTAATGGTGAGAATAGCTCCTATTGCTTATTGAATCTCTAATGGCCACGCCCACTGCATCATTTGGTCCTGCGCCAGGGCACGCCCGGGGCGCATCGGATTGTGTCTGGTCACGTGTAAATTGCATTGGGGCACGAGCGAAGCTTCTCATATACACCTCCAACTGCACACACCCCCACCTCCAGCACTACACACGACCTCAACATGCACTTCCAAATCCTACCTCCACTTACACACACCACCTCCACCTCATGCTCTTTGCAAAGGAATTCCAGTTTACATTTATTGATTGAGTAACATATGTATGGGTCACGCGAGGTAAATGACATTTTTTCTGACTAAAATGAAAAAAATGGACCTCAGAATTTTCCATGTTAAATCCCACAAGAAAATCAGTTTTTTGTGCTCGTACTAACATAGCTATACTCACGGAACAGTCGAACAATATCATCCACCAGGAAGGGTAAACGAAAGCTAATCTTGGGGGCGACTGCAAGACCACCCTATACTTAAATGTATTACACCTTGCAATCGGAATGATAGAAAACTTAAAAAGGTTCACATGCAATTCTCTATACATCGAAAGCACATGATCTACAAGTAGTGGTACGTCAAAATCATACTTGGTGGTAGTTGTGATCCCTATACCGATTTACAAATGGATAGACACAACAGTTTCAAAATATCCATATGCAAACCTTTAATTGTCTATACTAACACTATCCATCAGCAACAATGCGTCAAAGCCTATCTTATCGATGGCTGCAACCCTATAAAACAAAAATGATAGGTCGTAAACGGATAGATGCAGAAGTGTCATTTTTATGGGTGGTTGCAATCGCTTCCTATAGTTAAAAATATAAAATTTACTAGAGGATAGATAGACAGCATATAGAAAATTATCGAAACATTCATATAGAAACTTCGTAGAATATATACCAAAAGTCAATCTTCAGATGGTTGCCACTTAACTAAAAAAATTCTAAGCTTATAAACAGAAAGATACAACAGTTTCTGCGTATTCACAAGCGATTCTCCCATTTCTATTAACGATGTCAAACAGGGAATCCACTTTGGGCGGTATATGAAACCCTTTTATTCTTGAAAACGCCATGCGTGCAAGCGAAGCAATAGATGACAGAAAAACATCGAAATAGTCGTATGAATTACCTTAATAGTCTTCTACAACATAATCCATCAGCAACAATGCGAAAAGCTAATCCTCTTGATGGCTGCATTCTTAAACTAGAAATAGTATGGGTCAAAATCGAATAGAAAATTTCAGAATATTGACACGCAATCCTCTAACTATTAATAACAACAATATCAATTGGCAAAACCATTCTTGAGGAGGATTCAAACTCTATCGATACTAAAATATACTAGATCTTGCAAGCGAATAGATACATAGCAGAAAAAAACCATTAAAATATTCATATGTAATTCTCTAAAAGTTTAACACGATATAATTCACCCACAACAGTTTATCAGAGCTAATCACCCTGGTATTTTCATTTCTAACATTGAAAAATTATGACCCACAAAATGTGGCTATTATACATCATTAATGTTTGGATGTAAGGTCATCCACAATTTTTAAAACATGCAAACACCAATTTAAAAAAATTGTATCCCCTTTACGAACCAATGTCTGCGAAATTTGTTTGAGCGAATATTTATACACCTAAAAGAGCTTCAATTCAGCACCCTTCAACTCAATGAAACCAATGTCGCTAAAGTGAAGAAAGGGGGCGAAATAATAAATCTTAAAAAATCGTATCTCCTTTACGAAAAGTTGTCTGCGAAATTTGTTTGAACGAATATTTAACTATCTAAAAGAGATTTAATTCGACATCCTTAAATTCAATGTAACCATCATCGTTAAAGTGAGGGTAGGGGGCGAATTTCAAAAAATTGTATACCCTTTACGAAACGATGTCTGCTAAATTTGCTTGAGCGAATATTCACATATTTAAAGGAGCTTCAATTCAGCACCATTCAATTCAATGTAACCACCGTCGTTAGAGTGAAGGTAGAGGCGAAGTAATAATTCTTAAAAAATCGCATCTCCTTTACGAAAAGATGTCTGCTAAATTTGTTTGCGCTAACAATCATCTACTTAAAGAAGCTTCAAGTCGGCACTTTTCAATTCAATGTAGCTACCGTCGTTAAAGTAAGGATAGGGGGCGAAGTAATAAATCTTAAAAAATCGTATTTCTTTTACGAAACGATGTCTGCTAAATTTGTTTGAGCGAAAATTCATCTATCTAAAGGGGCTTCAATTCAGAACCCTTCAATTCAATATAACCACCACCGTTAAACTGAGGGTAGTGGTGAAGTAATAAATTAAAAAATCGTATAATCTTTACGATGCGAGGTCTCTAAATTTGTTTGGCAAACAATCATCGACGCCCTTCAATGCAATGTTAGCACAGTCGTTGAAGTAAGGGTGGGGGTGAAGTAATAAATCTTAATAAACGTATCTCCTTTGCAAAACAATGTCTATTAAATTTGTTTGCGCGAATAATCACCTACCTATCGGAGCTTCAATTCAGTACCCTTCAATTCAATGTATCCAACCGTTGTTAAAGTAAGGGTAGGGTGTGAAGTAATAAACCTTAAAAATCGTATCTCCTTACCGAAACGATATCTGATAAATTTGTTCACACGAATCATCTACCTAGAGGAACTTCAATTCAGCACCCTCCAATTCGATGTAACCACCGTCGTTAAAGTAAGGGTAGAAGTAAAGTAATAAATTTTAAAAAATCGTATCTCCTTACGATACGATGTCTGCTAAATTTGTTGAGTATTCTTCAACTTCGAAATGTTATGCTTACTAACAGCGTTTGTTTTGCATCGAATTCTGATTCTGAAGATCCAGGAATAAGTCGTACAACTTTGGTAATGTTAATTTTTTTCGCAGAATTAAATACCTAAGCGATGCTTTTCAATATTTTATATTTTATTATTACCGTAAATGCTATTTTTTGTTAAAAATTTATAAAAGTACTTCTTAAATTACCGTTTTGTTTATGTAATTGGCCTATTCATAAATTTTCAAAAATGTAAAATTCACGTTGAAATTAATCATTTTTTCAAACGAATAGCTTGTTTTAATTCAAAATCTAAATCTTGATTACAATAGCTATAGGATTGCAATTTTTAAGCTCCTTTAGAAAGATCAACTAAGCAGATAATTATTCGCGCATACAAATTTAGCAGACACCGTTTCGTAAAGGAGAAACCATTTCTTAAGATTTATTAATTCATCCCCCACCTTTACTTCAACAACGGGTGTTACATTGAAGTAAAGGGTGCTGAGTCAAAGTTCCTTTAGGAAGATAATTATTCGCGCAAACAAATTTAGTAGACGTCGTTTCGTAAAGGAGATACGATTTTTCAAGGTTAATTACTTTACCCCCTATCCTTACTTTAACGACGGTGATTACATTGAATTGAAGAATACTGAGTTGAAGCTCCGATCAGTAGATGATTATTCGAGCAAACACATTTAGCAGACATTGTTTCATAAAGGATAAACAATTTTTTAAGATTTACAATTTTACCCTGCCCTTACTTTAGCGACGGTGGTTACATTGAATTGAAGAATGCTGAAGTGAAATTTCTTTAGGCAACTAATTGTTCGTGCAGACAAAATTAGCAAACATCGTTTCGTAAAGGAGATAGAATTTTATAAAAGTTACTACTTCAACCACTTACTCTTGAACGACGGTGGATACATTGATTTGAAGGGTGCTGAATTGAAGCACCTATAGGTAGGAGAATTGCAAACAGCATTAGCAGACATGGTTTCGTAAAAAAGAAGCGATTTTTTTAAGGTAAATTACTTTACCCTCTACCCTTACTTTAACGGCGCGGGTTACATTGAATTGAAGAATGCTGAAGTGAAGCTCTTTTAGGCAACTAATTGTTGCACGGCAAAATTAGCAGACATCATTTCGTAAAGGAGATAGAATTTTATAAGACCTTCTACTTCAACCCCTACCCTTACTTCAACGACGGTGAATACATTGAATTTAAAGGTGCTGAAGTGAAACCCTTTAGGTAGATAATTGTAAACAGCATTAACAGACATGGTTTCGTAAAGGTGAAGCGATTTTTAAGGTTAATTACTTTACCCTCTACCCTTACTTTAACGACGCTGGTTAAATTAAATTGAAGAGTGCTGAAGTGAAGCTGCTTTACGTAAATAATTATTCGCGCAAACAAATTTAGCAGACATCATTTCGTAAAGGAGATATGATTTTTTAAAATTAATTACTTTATCCCCCACCCTTACTTTAACAACGGTGGTTACATTGATTTGAAGGGTACTGAACTGTAGCTGGTTTATGTACATGATTATTGGGGCAAACAAATTTAGCAGACATCGTTTCCTAAAGGAGATACAATATTTTTAAGATTGGTTTTACCTGTTTTAAAAAGTGTGCATAACGTTTCATTCAAACGTTAATGATTTATAATAGCCACATTTTGTGTGCCACTAGTTTTAAATGTGTGGATGGATTTGAGCGTTGCTACCTTCACGCTGGTTTAGATTTAAGATTTTTCCAATGTAATTCAGTCTTTGCAGCAAGTCGGCTTGCAAAACTATAGACGAATTGGTCCACGCTGCTGAAAACGCTTGTTCTGAATTGTATTTGGATATTTTGAATAAAGTTTTTCCTTCTCGCCAGCAGGTAGAAATCATGAGAGTAAATTCAGGTAACAACTATAAATTGCATCAAATAAAAAAGATCATTTACAAATATTTGGTGTGGTTCCAATTTCTATAAATTTCCATTTTGGGCTTCGTGATCATGCACAAGACATCAAGTCAGTTTAAATGACTTAAATTACTCTTAAAAGATTTTCAGAAACGATATTTGTAGTTTAGTTTCAATAAAATATAATTTTTAAAGATACCGGACACTTATTTCTGGTCAGAAGTACTAATAAATAAATAACATTCATCTAATATTTGTATAATTACTATACCTATATTTGAAACAATAGCGAACCTGACAATATTTAAATTTGGCCCTATTCAACGTTTATGTATAAAAATTAAAAATAACAAAAACTTATGTCCTTATATTTATTATTATTTAATTCATTATGAAGAATAGACTGCTGCTATTAACATATCACTAATAGAAAAAATCTTAAATACGTAGAGGCGTATAATATCTACTCTAACATTAATATGTAAATAATTAAATACAATAGTAACGTAACGTAGTAAACGATACCTATTGAAAGTAAATACAGTGGGTATTATTAAAAACAGAGTAAGCTATAACCATGTTTAATGGGCGTCAAGGATATAGAGTGATATAACTCCCTTTAACGTTAACGAGTAAGGTGTGAGGTGCGGGGATCAAAACACGGCATGTTGTAGTGAAATACATTATGTACTCGTAAAGGTTGGTTTTCAAGGTTTAAGGGGTTTAAATTGTCTATTTTTAGTATAAATCCACCCAAAGCTATTTAAAATTGAAAATTATGGACAGACAAAAATAAAGAGAAAGTATTGATTTACTAACAATCAATAACAAAATTCTTAATAAATTACTGGATTCGTAATTAGAAGCATACGTAGTTTTCTCGATTATGACTATATTTGTCTTGCAAATATTAAATATAATTATTTAGATTAGTTTCCGTCAGGCAGAGGTTTGACAAGTACTTTCAACCACATGTTTTCTTCGTTTAATCTTGTTTCTAATTAAATTAATCCAATTCCCATAGTAGGGGACAAAGAATACTACTATGGTAAGCCTGTTTAACGTAAAAGGCGATTCAAAGGCGCAGCAAGGGGCAGCAGTCTTGCTGGCTAAAAGATATTGGAAGAGAATCGGTTGGTCTCGGGCGATTCTCAATAATTTACAAGGTTGTTGGAGGTTAGCCGTGACAGATACGACTTTTTGCTAGAATCTTTAAATTGTGGAAGAAACCCACCGCAATATTTCCCAGGTTTGCGTGGCGTAAACACGAACTATGTATGATGGAGAGCTCACAAGTACAATTCTTGTCCCGAGGTAAAATACCCCCTCATTCGGATCTCCGAGAGGGGGTACTTGGGGCTCATCATCGTAAGAGTTTAAAACAACGGTTCGATTTAGTAATAGAGACTTGGAATGTAAGGTCATTACTTAGAGTAGATAAGTTAACGAATTTATTTGTCGAAATGAGAAAAGGAAACCTGGACATTTTAGGTATTAGTGAGGTGAGATGGCCAGATAGTCATGATTTTTGGAAAAATAATTATAGAATAATTACAACTTCTTCGACTAATGGATAGGCAGGGGTAAGAATAGGGTTAGGTAAAAGATTAGGACGTAAAGTTAAAGAGTACTTACAATTTAGTGATAAAATAATTATGGCTAGTTTGAGTACAAAACCCACAAACACCGTTTTTGATAGGTTTACATGCCAACAACTCACGTACGAGGATGAGGAAGTAGAAAAGGTATACGAGGATACAAATAGTATAGTGATAAAAGTAAAGGGAGATGAGAATTTAATAGTTATGGGCGATTTTAATGCGTCAGTGGGAGAACGTAGTGAGGGAAAAATGGTAGAAAAATTTGGGTATGGCAGACGAAATAATAGAGAAGAAAGATTAGTTGAGTTTTGTCAGGAACTGTACTGTAACTGTAAACCCCCTATTCAAACAACATGTTAGAAGAAGATATACCTGGAAAGCGCCAGGTGATAGGGTTAGATACCAAATAGATTATATTTTAGTTAAACAAAGATTTAGAAACCAAGTTAAAAACTGTCGTAGTTATCCAGGGGCTGACATCAATAGCGATCATAAGTTAGTTAAAATGAAGTGTAATCTAAAATTCAAAAAATTGAGAAAGGTTAAAAGAGAGGGATGGGATCTAGGTAAGTCTAATGATAGTGAGGTAAAAGAGAAATATAGACAAGTATTAGATAATAAGATGAAACAGATAGCTATAGGAGGGAACGTAGAAAATGGATGGAAATAAATAAAAAGGGCTGTACATGATGCAGCAACACAGACTTTAGGTAAGAAAAAATAGAAGCTAGAAAACCCTGTGTATCAAAGGAGATATTAGATTTAATAGAGAATAGATGAAAGCTTAAACATTTCAGAGAGTTGCATAGTGAAAGTATGCAAAAATATAATAGAGTTAGAAATAGTACATGAGTGTAAAAAAACTAGAAATAAATGGATGGAGGAGAATTGTAAGGGAATACAAGATGATTTGCCAGTAGGTAAGACAGACAGGGCTTCCTGGGCAGTTAAAAAGTTTTTCCGGGAAGATAGGAAAAATATAATGGTATTAAATATGAGAATAATGAGCTTCTAATAAATAAAGTTGAGGTGGCAAATAGACGGAAAAGATATTTAGAAGATTTATAAGGAGACGATATGGATGAGCTAGAGAACGACCAAGAAGAAAATGTAGAAATAGGGTTCTCAATATGAAGGGAGGAACTTGATAGAGCTGTTAGGGATCTTAAGCTAAATAAAGCGCCGTGGATACAGTTTTGATGAAAGAATGAATTCGCGTCATAGGTTGCTGAATTAAAAAACGAGATACTTTCAAATCTTATGCATTAAGTATATTCCGATAGATCCTTTAAAAGTATGTCGGATTTAATTCAGAAATCTATGACGTGAATTCATTCTTTCATGATTTAGACTATAGACGATATACCCGCAGAATTAATAAAATATGCAAGTCAGAAAACTTTAGACAGGTTATATGAAACTAGTAAAAGTAATATACGACACAGGCGAGATCTCAATAGATTTCGAAAAAAATATTATTATCCCAATCCCAAAAAAGTCAAAAACTCATAGGTGTGAGAATTTTAGAACGGTTAGTTTAACTTCCCATGCTTCCAAAATATTAACAATAATAAATAAAAATAGAGGAGAAGCTTTGACTGACAATTAGTTAGGCGAAAACCAATATGGTTTTCGTAAAGACATATGGACTAACGAACCGATACTAATGATTAGGGTAATTATCGAAAAAAGGTTACAAAAAAATTAAAAGACTCATTTCGCGTTTGTAGATTTAGAAAAAGCATTGGATAGGGTTAATTGGATTGTTATGTTCAGGGTTTTGCAAAAAATAAAAATTTCTCATAGGGACAGAAAAATTATTTAAACAGTGTATATAAAAACTAAAGCGTAGTAATTAGATTTGATGAAATACAAAAGGAAGCTAAGATTAGAAATGGTGATAGACAGGGCTGTATACTATCTCCCTTGATTTATAATGTTTATGTTGAGGAAGCTATAAACTCAGTTAGAGAGAGAAAAGAGATAGGTATTAGTGTACATGCACAGAAAATAGACATGTTAGGTTTTGCAGATGATATAGCCATTATAGAAGAGTCTAGAATTAGAAGAGTTTATAAATATTTTAGATAAGGTACTACAGAGTAACTATAGTATGAGAATTAGCTCAAGTAGTTCTTAAAGTAGTACGTATGGAGCGTTCTATTAAACGGTAGTGAGACTTGGACAATTAAAGAGGTAGATAAGAAAAAGATAAAAGCTTTTGAAACTTGGTGTTATAGGAGAATGTTAAAAATTAGTTGGACAGATGGAGTAACAAATGAGGAAGTTTATAGAATGAGAGATGAGGAATCCTATATGTGGAAACAATTAAAGGTCAGGAGAGATAAAATGATAGGACACAAGTTAACACATGAGGTACTATTTAGTACGGTCTTAGATTATAGACTACCAAATAAAAATAGAGTAGGAAAACCTAGACAAAGCTATATTAGTCAAATTATTAGAGATTTAGGTTGTGAGGGGTATGTAGACTTTTTTAGATTAGCTAAGAATAGAAAATAATTTAGAGCTGCATCAAATCGACCTTAAGTAAGTTCGAAAACAAAACAAAAAAAATAAAAATCAGTTAACTAAATGTCACCATAACAACTCACAATTAGTTAGCGGTGTGGCATGTTAGTAGCGATTCGTTGCTTAAGCCTTACCATAACATATAACTTAATAAACGTCTCCGTGACATAACTCACAATTAGTTAGCGGTCTGGCATGTTGGCAGCGATTCTTAAGTCTTACCACAACATATAATTTAACGCTTTTCCTTTTTTGGAGAGGATAACCAGGTATTATTTCATTTCCTTATAAAGGGGAATCATATAAACATGTTGGAGTTTCTTAGCAGGTTGCTAATATCTATATACAGCCAGGTAGATAAGAAAAAAAGAGAAAAGTATAGGAAGACCTAGACCAAGCTATATTAGTCAAATTATTAGAAATTTAGGTTGTGAATGGTCTGTAGAACTTTTTAGATTAGCACAGAGTAGAAAAGAAGTTAGAGCTGCGTCAAACCGACCTTAAGTAAGGTCGAAAACAAAATGATGATGATGAATTGGTTCCGGATAATTTTCTAGTACCTGCGGATGAGAGTATCTTAGCCAATAGCATAGTCGATTTAGAGTTAACTAGCACGGATGTAGTTTTAAAGTAGAGCTACATGTGAAACTAAATAATAATAAACAAAAGGTATTACGTGCACTAAAGACGTTCAGATTGACTTTTACAAACAGAACATAATATAGTTGTAGAAATCAACAAAATTTGTTGTTTAGGATGTAAGCTTAAATGACGAGAAAAGTAAAATGATATAAAGTGTAGAATCTCTGTAGCAAAGAAAGCATATTTTAACAAATAAAATTTGCTCATATCTAACATTAACCTAAATAAAAGGAAAAACGTTTTTTTAGAGATTGAATCGCTGTGAAACATAAAGTATGTAGAAAACGGTAAGAAGAAAAGTTGCAACTTTAGAAAAGTGTTCAAAATTCACTAAACAAACAAGATAACAAATAGAGGTACTGAAACTATTTGAGAAGATATAATAAAGAGACGGAATCGGCTGGTACATCATTGCTTACGACATCCAAGACTGACTAAGTGCTAATGGGAGGAAAGAATAACGAGAAAAATGGCGGAAAAAAAGACACCGACTTTTAAATCTTATATAAATTACACAGGGTGTATATTGTAGTGAGCGTGTTGACATGAAGCAACTAACGCAGAATAAAAAGAATTGGAAAGTTGCAATTCTACTAACTCGCTGATGAAGAAAATCAAATGTTTTCAACTAATGTGGATAATTAGCAGATATGTTGTTTGAATTATTTTTTCCAACATAAGTAAAAATTTACACAAGAAACTATGATACATTTTGGGAATTTCATACAATACAAATATCAATGTCCTGACATTTAAATAAAAGATTAATCGAGTCCTTATCATGCTGTTTTCCACTAGCAATCTAAATTTTGTCAATCCACGGAAACAACTTAGGACTAAGGCTTTTTTGGCGGAACCTCTTGCAAGGTACTGCGAAATTTCGAGGTTCTGTAGAACAGTTTTATTATTACAGCTGTAATTCATTGTATTTCGGTACCTTCTGCTTTAGTCAGTATGTAGTCTATTAAAAACTATCATTTTCTAGTGTTTTCCTCACGATTGCACAGTATTTCTCGGCATTCAGTATTGAAAAACATGCTGCTGTACAAAAATTTTGCAACGGTTACACTTCGTAAGCTAAATCTGAAAGCTCGCATAAACTTTTGTAAATGTGTTGGGCACAAATGTTTACTATAGTTTTGACCAAAAAATATGCTCGTGTGCTGATTATTGGTACAATATACATGCTTATTCTACTCTCTAGTTTGCCGTCTTTGCTTTTATTTATAAATTATCTCAGTGGGTTGGGCTAAATTTATCTTTTGTATTGATAGCGATATTTATTTTGAACATTGTATTTATATGTGATAGCGTTCCTCTATTTATATCACAATGCACAAATGTTTAAATTATCAATTCTCAATGCAAAATTGAATATTTTAATAAACCGATAGTGGACCGCAATCCTTAGGATTATAAAAAGGTTAGTTTGTTACTCAACGAAGTTACATAAGAAACACCCACCCACCTTGCAAACATCGGGTACGTACACGATTAATAGTCAATGACCTTAAACTTTCGAGATTAAATCGGATGGATTGTGTTGCGCCGGTATTTAGTAAATTTACACATTTTACATAAAAATAGCGCAAGCCTTAGACGAAAATAAGCCAGTTTTTTTGCTCAAGAAGTAAACCAAGTTTTGTAGTTTCTTCGTAACCTCCCTAGTTCCAAGACCAAGACTTTTAACAACTTTCCACCCTTATCCTACAACTACATACCTCCCATCTCCAATCTCCCTGACGACAAATTTGATTTGGAGAATCCTACTAATCACCAAGACCGCCTCTGTGGATGTGGTCCTATACGGCCTCGCCGCCTTGACCGCTGAACACTCGGAAATTGTCGAACTTCCCTTGACCTTGCAACCCTCCTCCCAAAGAGACGTCGCACACAACACCGTCGGTTCGATTGCGCCTGCGTAGACCGTTCTTAAGGATTCGTCTCTGAATTCCCACGTTATCTTTGCTGAAGTTATCTCGTTGCCCTTGCTTTTGTCAAACTGCGCATGAGCTTTCCAATTAAATTTATTATGTAACCTGACGTCGAGATGTGTGATGGCTTCCGGGAACGGAATTCCCCTCCTCTTCTACTTCCAGCCTAGAGTGACGAGATCCGGTTTCGTTTCTAAATAAAGCGCTTCCGACTTCGACGTGTTGAACTTCAACTAGACTTCCCGTGAGCATTCGTGCAATCTGCTCAACGCCTTGTTCGGTTTCGTTCGCATCTGCATTAATAATCTCGACCTGACGGTCAAAATCGTATCATCCGCAAACCCAACAACGGAGAGGTGAAATGTTCTCCTGTAAAGTACGTATAAAAGTATTCTACGAATTTCACCAACGCCAATAGTGAGTGCCCTTCTAGTAACGCAATAATTTCGTTCCGGTCTCGAAAGCACCTTGCTAAAGTAACCAATGACCCTTTCTTGTTCGTCTTGCATCTGGAGTAGTACACTTCCGGTGACGATATTGCTAGTGTCTGTATCCAAGATGAATTTGCCTTGCGACCGAGGATTATTTAAGATTGGAGCTGTTGTCAATAGATGCCTTAGTTCTTGGAACGCATTTTGGCAGTCTTCATCCCAAACGTAATAATGCCCATTTTCAGTCGGCTTGGTCAAGGGTTTGGCTATATTAGCAAACCCGAAACAAATCTTCTATAGTAAGTGCACAACCTCAGAAAGCTGCGAAACTGATGTTTGTCTTATGGCCACTCTTGTACCGCCTCAACCTTTTCAGGGTTTGATCTATCTGGGTTGCGTAAAACTACGTGCTCTACGTATTTGACTTCTTCGCCTAAAAGACGACGCTTCTTTAGACTCAGCATCAGACTAACTCTTTTGGGTCTTCAAAATATTGCTATTAAATATCCCAGATGTCCCCCAAATAACTTCCCAATCACCATTACGTCATCCAAATGTACCAGACACGTTCTTCACGGTAGCCCACGCAAGATGTTATCCATTAAATGCTCGGACGTGACAAGAGCGTTGCATAGTCCAAATGGCATGACTGAAAATTGCTATAGACCAGTACCTATAGTGAAAGCAGTCGTTTCTCGATCTTTGAGTTTCGTATCTACTTGTCAGTAGCCGCTCTTCAAATTCAAAGTTGTTAACTATCGCGACCCTGATAGTGTATCTAGGGTGTCGTTTATCCCTGGAAGTGGATGGCTGTCTATTTTGGTCACGTCATTCAATCGCATGTAGTCCAAACAAAATCTTGTCGACCCGTCCTTCTTCTTAACAAGTACAACAGACGATGCCCAAGGGCTATCATAGTTTGTCCATTCTCATCTACATACGCACAGAAACACGATACAAAAAGAATTACAACAAAAAACAAAACACAAGAAAATTATGGCGCTCATAAAAGAAAATATTCTGCACAAGACTTATTTCTTATATGCTGTGCAGTCACTCTTTTGTATACTGTTTTTGTTCTGATACTCCATTGTGTTTCTAGGTATTTGTAGATGAAAACGGACAGGCTATATTTTTAAAAATGTGCTATTTTCTGTAACTTTCTCTGTATTGTTAGTTGTTCTAACTTTTTTGCATCTTGTTTCTGTGCGTGCGTATATGGAAATTAACAGGCTGAATTGTTGAAAATCTCCTTGGCAGCCAAACAATTGTTTTATTACTTTTTAATAATGCTTTCTTCTGTGCGGGATAGTATTATGACGACCAAGTGGCATTTTCAAGAATTCAGCCATTTTCATCCACATACACCCAGGAATACGATACAAAAGGAATTAAAACAAATCAAAAACACACAAAAATTGTCGCCGAAGCTTGTAACCCACTTTTCTGAAGTCAATTATTGCGATAACTACAGACGTAATTTATTACGCACTAATTTTGATTGCAATTATTACTGTTGAACGGGTAAAGCTAACAATGTAAAAATAAGCACAGGGTTGCTTATTAGCTGAAGCCAAAGGCACCCTCCGCTCGTCTTCAGGTGCGTCCGGGTAGCGTGGGACACAGTTTCTTAAGTTTATCAAAATTCTGGCGGCGTAACACGATTAACCTTACACTTTTTTGGAACACAGAGATTTATTAGGTAAAAGCAACGGTAAAAAGAAACGAAATGAACACTTCGTCCGTAATTAAAGTGCATCCGCGTTCGATACCGCGGTAATCAAGCCCTTTGTTTTAAAATGCGTCGGTCCTACGACCTTGTTGGTATACCCATCATACAACTCTTCCCATTGACTAAACATAAGACGTCACTTTTTTTAAGTTGTGAGAAAATGCCCGCTTGTGCGGAATATAGGAATAAATTTGGAATTCTTCAGCTCAGGTTCAAGAGAAGTTATAACCACGAACTTTAAACGTAATAACATAATTAAATTAAGGATGGGAAAAACTTATCCTTGCTAGATTTCAAAATGCCCTAATCTTAATATTAAAATGAAGCTTGATGTAGTCAAAAGGTGCGACAAACTGACTTCTGCAGCTAGTCGTGTTATGTGCTGATTTATGTTTTATTATATTTAAAAAAGAATTTGAGTGTTTTCTGTTATGATAACATATATCATATAATACTCATGTACCTTCTACATCTTGCACAAAACTAGGGTTGAAAAATATCATGATTTTTAATTTTTTTGTGTACTCGTAATTAAATGGAAATAAAACCTGCCAAAAGTAAAAACCAGCTAAAATTGTTACATTGAAATTTCATTATAATGTAATTTAATAACGTTCTTAAATTCTCTAGATCCAGAAGACCATAATTGTATTATTCCAAAAATAAAACATTCAAAAATACGTGTAGCATAATTTAGCCAGTGGAAAATGCACAACTACTAGCTAGACAGCAATATTTCAGTCACACTCTGTCCTGACTAATAATCGTAAAACAATCAAAAACACATGAATCAGACTTGCAGTTGCTGTAAGCCTATAAAAGGTTAGAGTTCTGCTTCTAAAAGTAGATTTTATTTGTTGTGCTTTCATGCGTCATTGCCAGTGCGATCCAAATACTTTTACAGTTTATTAATTTATTTTATATTAGCTTACATATCATCTACAACTTGAAGTGCCTGTATAAAAAGTACCAACGTATAAAAACTGTTATTATCAGATAATTGATACTGGCATGATCTATGCGTATAGGAGCATTTTTCAAAGAGATTCATCCACATTTTATTGTGGAAGCATCGTATTTAAAGAAGTACTCAATTTTGTATAAAATTACATGTAAATGCACGAACATATTCTAAAAGATTTTAATTTTTGCAGTTAATACAAGTATTGTGCTTAAATTTCATAACAACATTCTTAAAAGAAATTTATGCCAATTATATGTAGAGCCGCGTGTATAATATTTTTATTTTTCATGAAAGTGTATTTTTGAACATTAGTTGCATATTCTAAGTGGTGAGGAAAGTGTTTATTGACCGTTGTTTTAGAACAATCAAATGTTAAAATAAAAGCTCGTGAATGACGTAATTAGTCGGGAGCGACGATAAAATTCGTGAAAGCGATAAAGCAATGCTAGCTTAAAGCAGTAAAAACTTGATCAGATTAGGTAAACGACATCGATTATTATATAGCTCAAGGCGGTAATAGGACGATAAATGTTTGAAGGTAAATAACAGGAACAACACACCTTCTACAACTAGATAGAGTGTTAAAATTCTCGAAGTTGTTACGTCAGAAGAGAGTAGTCTTTAAAAGTCAATGAATATTGAATAAAGGGTAGTGCTGATTCAAATGTCATATGCTAATTAGATAATACGTTACGTAATTAGATAAATACATGTACTATATATAGTAATGAAAGTTTTAACTGATGCATCAACGTGAGTGAATATATTATTTGACGTAGTTACAGTGGCTTGAAAAATTGAAAATAGATAACTAAAAAAATAATTGAATCGTAAGAAAGGCTTCTTAAATGGAATAGAGCATATACGTTTGTAATGGTTTGTTATATGGTATGAAATAGCTTACTTTGTAAAACGAATTAAACAATTTTTTGGAATATGGATTGATGATTATACATTCTAGACAAAGTCAATAACACGCAGACCGTAACGGTAAAATCAAATTATATTGTTTAAAATTCTAAAATGATTAATTAGTTGCATGATAAGTTTTTGTGTGTTAGTATTTGAAAATACTCTCTGTATGTTTGTTGTGGTTTGTTTAGTATTCTTCTAAATCTTCTTTGGGGATTAAACCATCTTTATAAAGACAATTTTAAAAACTATGAGTGGTGTTAATCAAAATGTTAATTTGCATTTACAATCACACAAAGGAAATGATAATTTAAAGGAATATATCACCTACCTTTCACTGGTTGTAGTGGTTGATTGTACTTGCACTGCTATCAGATAATTATGGACTGTATGTATAATTGTTCACTAATTGTTGCTAATTACTGATGCTCGATGCACCGAACTAAATCACGAACCAAAGCCAAGCGAGAACGAAGTTGAATAGTCGTCCACTCGTACATTACCAACCCTTTTATGTCGTTGCACTAAAGGTAGGGATAATGGAGGGTTTCTAGGTGGGAATAGTTTAAGGACTTAAATTAATTGTGATTGGCATACTACACTACAACCAAAATACTTATAAAGCCTTAACATACCGCCCACCAAAATAAGTATTAGGAACTTATTTTCTAAGTGTGTCTAAACGAGCAAAAAAAAAAAATATATATATATAATCGTAAATTTAAAAGTTAACTTACCCTAATATACTAACTATAATACTAAGTTGCCTCTGAAATGGGGAGAGGGCACAATTTTACCACGGGCCTTTTAAATAGTCCCTGGAATGTTGCCACGGTAGCCACACGACAAACATTGTCCTTTCCATAATGCAACGTATGTATACGTCCCATTTTCCACTGTAATGGAGACACTTGAGTATCCTTAATCAACACCAACGTTCCCACCATTAACGAATAATTAGCAGAAACCATTTGGTTTTCTGTTGAAGTGTGTGCAGGTACTCCAAATGCCACCGTTTCCAAAATGATTGCTGAATACGTTGAACCAGTTGCCAACGATTTAAGGAAGATAGTTTCAGATCTAAGACATTAGGGTCGGGAATGACAGACACTGGTTCTACGTTCAGAAAATGACCAGGACTTAAGAATGAAAAATCAGTGGGATCGTTACTCATTGGACATAAAGGTCTGGAGTTTAATATGGCTTCAATTTGAACTAGAATGGTGTTAAATTCTTCGTACGAGAGAATTTGTTCGCCTACCACCTTCTTGAGATGGGACTTTACAGATTTTATCCCAGCTTCCCACATTCCCCCAAAGTGAGGAGCCGACGGAGGATTAAAACAAAGTGAATACCTTCCGTTTCAGATGACTGCTTCATATATTCGATTAGTTCCCGAGATGCTCCGATAAAATTTGTTCCACAGTCACTATGAATTTGCAAGCATTTACCTCTACGTGCTACAAACCGCCGTAAAGCTGCAATAAAGGCTTCTTTAGATAGGTTTGATGCCAACTCCAGATGTATCGCTTTTGTACTAAGACAAACAAATAAACAAACATAAGCTTTCAATGATTTGGCACCTCTAATACGATTCATGGTGATAGAAAAGGGTCCACCGTAGTCTACCCAGTATGTAGAAACGCTTTACCGGCAGTAAGTCTAGCGGAGGGCAAGTCGCCCATAGGAGGGCATAGCGAAATAGGTTTTGACGAAAACATCGAATACAAGAGTTTAGGCACTGTTGAATAGCCCTTTTGCAGACAGAATCCAAAATTTTGTACTAACAAAAATGAGTAGTTCTAAGTCCAGGGTGTAAATATTTCGTATGGCAATCTCGAATAATGAGCTCTGTCACCCGGTGTGACCGAGGAAGTAGCAAAGGAAATTTTGTATCATAAGATACGTCTGCATTTCGCAACCGGCCGCCCACCCTTAACAACCCATCACTGTCAAGGAAAGGACTGAGAGGTCGAAGTTGTTTATTACTAAGTTTTCCTTTCGAATGATATCAATGTCCTGACTGAAAACTTGTTCTTGAACCCGTTTTATTAATAAATGAAGTGCATACTGTTCGGGGAGACCAATAATTGTTCTAAGTTTCAATATCCAAATTTGCACGAACTTTCAAGTTACGAATGAACTGACAAATATATACCAGAATCCTGCATATTTTTCGCAAATCTGAAAATTGATTTACCATCGAGTCTACGAAATGATCTGCAACGTGTATATTAAGGGATAAAGTTCTTTTTCAATGTGCATCTGAGTGTGATCTGTAAGAGTTGGTTCCATATGAGCAGGCCAATTCTCTTTAGGTAATAGTAACCATGGTGGAGCCGTCCACCACAAAGGATGATTAACAAGCTCAGCAGCTAATAATCCTCTTGATGCACAGTCAGCAGGATTATCCTGTGATTTAATATGATGCCACGATGATGGAGCCACTCGTTCTTGGATATGCGAGACACGATTGCTAATAAAGGTCTTCCAATTATACGACGAAGATCGAATCCATGCTAATGCTACTGTGGAATCTGACCACGCAAATGTATCGTCCAATACTAAATTATCTCTATACGTATTTTGCACATACTCGACCAAGTTCGACAACAACACTGCACCACACAATTCTAATCGAGGTAATGATATACGATTGGTTGGTGCGACCTTAGATTTGGCACAGACCAATGAAACTTGGATGTTCCCTTTCTCATCGACACAGCGGAGATAAACTGCTGCTGCATATCCAGCTTCCGATGCATCACAAAATGCATGAATTTGTACAGTTTGATAGTTATCGCAAAGAATCCGTCGAGGAATTTCAATTTTCAATAACTCGGGTAATTGTTGAAGATACAGATTCCATTTTAAAACAATTTGTTGGGAGGAAGTTCATCCCAACCAATTCCTAATATCCATATAGATTGAATCAAATGTTTTGCGAAGAAGACCAATGGTGATAATAACCCCAGAGGGTCAAAGATCCTTGCAATTTCGAAACCATATTCCTTTTGGTACAAGGCCGATCAACGATATTAAGATTGTAAAACAACATATCACTCAATGGTTGCCATTGCAGTCCTAAAATTTTTGAGACGTATTGTTTACCTCTTCAAACAAAATGTTTGCTGATACCGAACGGAATCAGGTAAATGGCCAATGACACTTGGCACGTTGCTATTCCACTTTCGCAACATAAAACCACCTGATTGGCAAATTTGGTTTAATTCATACACGAGTCGTTTGCCATCCTCTATCGAATCACACCCTGTAATCAAATCATCCACGTACGTATCCGATGCTAAAATCTTGGAAGCAATAGGAAAACGTAACGATTGACTTTTGCAAGTTCTTGAATTACACGCATGGCTAAAAATGGTGATGATGTGATGCCGTATGTAACAGTGTTTAGCTGATAATCGATAACAGACTCCGAGGACTTAAATCTCCAAACTATACGTTGATAGTCTCGATGGCTAGTAGAAATAAGAATCTGTCTATACATTTGCTTAATGTCCGCAGTTAAAACTACAGAATGTAAACGAAAGTGTAATAACAACTCCATGATATCTTTTTGAAGAGGGGCCTGCGAGTAAATGATCATTTAAAGACCCTCCACTTTGAGCGCTGGCTGAAGCATCAAATACGACACGAAGTTTTGTAGTTGTACTGTCTGGTTTGAACACGGCGTGATGTGGTATGTAATATACCGGCGATAATGTAGACGATCGAGTTGAATCCGATACAATACGAGACATGTGACCACTATCGATATAATTCTGCATAAATTCTCTGTACGAATTATACAGTTGAGGATTTATTTCAAACGGCGTTCTAGTGAAAGAAATCTTCGAAGTGCTATTTCCGAGAGCCAGCAAATAGCGGTTCAGGACCATTGAAAGGTAACAAAACAATAAAACGACCGGTGTCATCCTGCTTGTGAGTGTCCACAAAATGCCTTTCACAAATTTCCGCATGAGGAGATAATTTGTTAGAATCTGGAATATTTTCCAGTTCCCAAAATCGAGTAATGTTAGCATCTTCTACAAGTGCAGCTAATGATATACGATATGTAACAGAAGAAAGAACCTTCCCTGTTAATATCCACCCAAAGGTAGTGTGAATTGCCACGGGTTCTTCTGGTGACCCAATGCGAGTTGCGTTTAATAAAACACGCGCGAACAAATCTGCACCTAACAATAAATCGATATGGCTAGGTTTGTCGAAGTCCGAATCTGCTAAATCTAATCCAACTATGTGAAGGCCAACTATTTGGTGAGATCCTTGATGAAGGAAGGGTTCCACAAATGTCTGGTAAAACAAAACAATCAATACTGTACTCTGGAACAGTTTTACCTTGAGGACTAATTTTACACGATACTTGTCCATACGCATGAGAAGCAGATAGACCTAAGCCTTCAACCTTCATTGAAATATTCGATTTTCTTAAACCTAAGCGTCGACAACACTTATCAGTCATGAAATTTTCCATTGATGCACTATCTACAAGTGCTCTTACTGTCTGAACTTTACCAAACCCATCTGTAATTGAAATTCTTGCGGTGCCTAATAACGTCATTGTGTTGGACGATCTAGATGATAACAACGTACTTGTAGTAGTGTTGCAGGTGGGTTCGGGAAGTTGATCTGTTGCCTGAGTGATTGCAGGTTTCTGTGCAACTGTAGGGTTTTCAAAGTGCAATAAAGTATGATGACCCTTGCACACTTTTTACAAACAAGTTTGGAAGAGCAGCGTGTAACCATATGAGAGTTGCGAAGACAATTAATGCATAAGTGTTTGTCTTTAACAAAGTTATAACGGTCTTGTGGCGATTTATTCAGAAACATTTCACATTGGTATAAGTTATGAGTACCACTGCAAAGACTGCATTTCTGAGCGAATGAAGTTGTTACGAATGACTTTCGAACTTGGGGTTTTGAATATTCAAAGGAACGTTTAGAAGGTACACTAGATGATATGGTTTGTTTAACGGACGTATTAAATTTGGACGGTGTATCGGAAACAACCATATTGCTAATTTCTAATGCCTTGCAATGTTTTTCTAGAAATAATTTTAATTGATCATAAGATGGAATGTCTGATGTATTTTCTAACTCAAATGTTTTCAACAGATTTGTATCTACCTTTTTTGATAACAAATTAAACAATACGAAGTCGAGCAAATCAATCTTAGTTTGACGTAAGCTTGATATATTTTCCGTAAAGCAATTAAGCAATTCTCTTAAATCTGTATGTGAATTAAATTTTGCTTTTGGTGACGATTCTAAAGCATTCCAATGCGTGTTTGCAATTAAACGTTTTGAATTAAACCTCTCCACAATAATTGAATAAGCTAGCATATAATTATTATTCGAAATTTGCAAATGTCTAATGAGTTCTCTAGACTTAAAATCCAACGCATCAATTAAAAAATAGAACTTTTCGATCGGTAGCAATTGATTATTTTCATGAACTAAATTATTAAAAAATTGAATAAACTCTTGGAAATGTTCTATTTTTCCAGAAAATTTTTTCATTTCTATCCGAGGGAGACGAATATTAGTACATGAGCCAATGCTAGTAATATTTTCAGTCAAGCATTTTTCAGCAGTGGATATACTATCAAATTGTGCTTTAATAATTTTAATGTTTAACAAAGACCTATCTATTTCAATTCTTAATGTTGTAATTTCATTTAATAATTCCGAGTTGTCCTCATCCAATATGCACGTTTTATAAGCAGTATCTACATCGTTTTTGATATCAAAGGCGCTTTCAGCCATAATATTAACAGAAATACAATTGCCTTTAATATGCTCCAATTTATCTATCGCACCAGATATATCAGATAATCTATGGAGTGCGGCCTTTAAATCCACTATCAACCTATCCGATGAAATATGTGCCATCCTAACGAACAAGGTTACTAATATCGATTTTATATTGATTTCAGCTACAAAAACGAAGGGTTTGTTCACCTAATAATAGGATATACCAAGGGTAATGTTGAACTACCTGTTAAGCAAAGAATTTTTACTACAAGGTGCCTAACGGGAGCTTGCAAGTTTCAATATGACAAAGAGCAAAGGGTTTTATTCTACCCGGTTTTACGAATACCTGAATTCTCTAGCGAACTTGAATTACAAGTTTAAAATAACTGTATTGTTAAACACTTTTCTGACTACAAATTCTTACGTTAACTATCCTAAAATTTACAAAGATTTGTCATTTTAAGGCTTTATAAGATTCTGTATCAGTACAAAATTTCAAATTTAATGCGAGATTGCATCTACTATAAGTTAGTTTACACAATTGATATGAAACTGGTGGTATGACTACACTTTTATTCTAAATGCGGTCAACCCCTAATTTAAGCGAAGAGCAATAAACAATGTAGTTAAATTGAATGCCAAAATGCCAATAATAAACCAATTAATAAGCCAAATATTTGCTCAAAGGACCAAAAATGTTAATCAAAATGTTAATTTGCATTTACAATCACACAAAGGAAATGATAATTTAAAGGAATATATCACCTACCTTTCACTGGTTGTAGTGGTTGATTGTACTTGCACTGCTATCAGATAATTATGGACTGTATGTATAATTGTTCACTAATTGTTGCTAATTACTGATGCTCGATGCACCGAACTAAATCACGAACCAAAGCCAAGCGAGAACGAAGTTGAATAGTCGTCCACTCGTACATTACCAACCCTTTTATGTCGTTGCACTAAAGGTAGGGATAATGGAGGGTTTCTAGGTGGGAATAGTTTAAGGACTTAAATTAATTGTGATTGGCATACTACACTACAACCAAAATACTTATAAAGCCTTAACAAGTGGTTTAATCCCCAAAGAAGATTTAGAAGAATATTAGTATTTGAATTTAAAGTCGAGTGTATGAAAAAGGCAGTAATTTCATAAGAAGGGTGGGTAGCCTACGATAGAGGTTGTCTCTCTTATCTCTTCTCTCACTCTTGTAATTTTAAATACTATTTTGCTATTATAAATTTGTGAACGCTATTTATATCTCCATCTTGATAATTTTGACAATTGTTTACCTTATTTTTGAGACCATCCTTAACTAATATATATTTTACCAGAAAATTATCTACGTCATCAGTATTTTAACACATGTATAGTCGGCGTTTAAGATTTTTAAACTTCACTTTAGCTACAATTAATTCATTTCTAATACACAACTCTATTAATCTACGACCGCTTTCTGTTTCTCTAATTATTACCCTCTCTGCCTTAACTTACGGCTAAATTAAAATTTATAACTTTCAATCATTCACATTTTTGACGACTTGATGACTTCTTGAACTTCATCATATATTCTTTTAATATAGGCCTATTCTAATGTGTACGCGAAGATTACAAAACAATTAGTTTAATGTTGCATGCGTCAAAGATAACAACTTGCATTCTTTACAGAAAAATGGAAAGAAGAAAACTACTTGAGAAGATACTACATAATTAGGTTTTAGCAAAAGCAGAGATACAAGAGACGCAGTCCTATGCCAAAGATTTCTGATAGAAGGTAAAATAAAGATGAATAAAGTAACATAGTTTGTATGTCTAAATTTAGAAAAATCATTTGCTAATGTTCAACGGAATACGTGTGAGATATTGCAAAAAATAGGTTTGAAGGTAAAGGCAGAGAAACGTGTCGGACAATTTGTTCCGTATCGCCCTTGATTTTAATTTATACATAGACCAAGCGATTAGGGAAATTAAAAAATTAGTGAATATTGAAGAAAACGCGTAAAGCAATAAAATATGAATACTAAGATTTGCGGATGACTGGTCTAGGACAATTTCCCGAAAACAATTTACTGAAAAAAATTGCTAGATTACAAATGCCCGAAAGAAAAATTGCTCGAAAAGATAGTTGTCCGAAAATAAATTTCGCAAAAATAAAATTTCCCGAACTCTTCTTCGCACTTTAGGACTGGCAGCGTTGAAATGGCGCTTAAAGTGTATAAAGCGCTAGAAGTGGTGACGCTCAAGAGTTTAAGAGCTCTCCAAAAACTAGCGTTTTAAAAGATAGGAAATATTCCTTTGTCAAGTTTAAAATAAAAAAATATTCCTTTGTCAAGTTTAAAATATGTATTTTAAGTATAGGTTTTTCACGATATTCGTTAATAAGCGAACGACGTGATGACTTTATTCTTGTATAAATATAAAAATAGTTCCCTTTTCGGGAAATTTAACTTCGGTTAATTATTCTTCGAGGAATTATCTTTTCGGGCAATTTTCCATAGGGGCAACTTTCCTATCGGCCATTTGTTGTGGGGCAATTTTCGTTCGGGAAATTGGTTCCGGACAATTTTCCAGCACCTGCGGATGAGAGTATCCTTAGTCAATAGCATAATCGATCTAGAGTTAACAACTAGTTCGAATGTAGTTTTAAAGTAGAGCTACATGAAACTAAATAATAATAAACAATAGTGCACTAAAGCCATTCAGATTGACTTTTACAAACAGAACATGGTACATTTGTAGAAATCAACAAAATTTCTTGCTTAGGATGTAAGCTTAAATGACGAGAAAAGTAAAAATAATATAAAGTGTAGAACCTCTCTAGCGAGAAAACATGTTTTAACAAATCAAGGATTAATCTAAATAAAAGAAAAGTTTTTTAAAGATTATATCGCTGCGAAACATAAAGTATGTAGAAAACGATAAGTAGAAAGGTTGCAGCTTTATATGTGGCGTTATAGAAAAATGTTCAAACATCACTGAACAAACAAGATAACAAATAGAGGTACTAAAACTATTTGAGAAGGTAAGGTATAATAAAGAGACGGAATCGGCTGGTACATCATTGCTTATGACATCCAAGACTGACTAAGTGCTAATGGGAGGAAAGAATGACGAGAAAAATGGCGTATAGAAGGACATCGACTTTTCAATCTTATAGAAATTACACAGGGTGTATATTGTACTGAGTGTGTTGACATGAAGCAACTAACGCAGAATAAAAAGAATTGGAAAGTTGCAGCTCTACTAACTGGCTGATGAGGAAAATCAAATGTTTTCAACTAATGTGGATAATTAGCAGGTATATTGTTTGAATCATTTTTTGCACAATAAGAAAATTTTTACATAAGAAGCTATTGTACATTTTGGGAACTTTATACAATATAAATATCAATGTCCTGACATTTAAATAAACGATTAATTGTGCTTTACTAAGGCTTTATCATGCTGTTTTCCACTAGCAATCTAAATTTTTGTAGAGCCACGGAAACCACTTTAGAACTAAGGCTTTTCGGCGGAACTTCTTGCAAGGCACTGCGAAATTCTGAGGTTCTGTAGAACACAGTTTTATGATTACATCTTTTTCATTGTATTTCGTTATTTTCTGCTCTAGTCAGTATGCAATCTATTAGAAACTATCATTTTCTAGTGTTTTTCTCACGATTACACAGTATTTTTTCGGCATTCAGTGTTGAAAAACATGCTGCACAAAAATTTTGCAACGGTTACACTTCGTAAGCTAAATCTGAAAGCTCGCATACACTTTTGTAAATGTGTTGGGCACAAATGTTTACTATAGATTTGACCAAAAAATATGCTCGTGTGCTGATTATTGGTACAATATACATGCTTATTCTACTCTCTAGTTTGCCGTCTTTGCTTTTATTTATAAATTATCTCAGTGGGTTGGGCTAAATTTATCTTTTGTATTGATAGCGATATTTATTTTGAACATTGTATTCATATAAGTGATAGCGTTCCTCTATTTATATCACAATGCACAAATGTTTAAGTTATCAATTCCCAATGCAAAATTGAATATTTTAATAAACCGATAGTGGACCGCAATCCTTACGATTATAAAAAGGTTAGTTTGTTACTCAACGAAGTTACATAAGAAACACCCACCCACCTTGCAAACGTCGGGTACGTACACGATTAATAGTCAATGACCTTAAACTTTCGAGATTAAATCGGATGGATTGTGTTGCGCCGGTATTTAGTAAATTTACACATTTTACATAAAAATAGCGCAAGTCTTAGACGAAAATAAGCGAGTTTTTTTGCTCAAGAAATAAACCAAGTTTTGTAGTAAACGAACCTGAACTATTTGCCATAGTTCAAACATTTTGGCAGCAAACAAGCGAATAGTTCGAGAGTTAAAAATATCTCGACATCGTTTGTCGCATATTGAGGAGCAACGCCGCGCTCTCGACCAATCAAACGTTTGTTATGTCCGAGTCCGTATCCGAATCCGAGCTGCAATTATTATTATTACTAAAAAGCCTAGTGCACTTTATAATAGAAAACAAAAGCCTTAATTGCTCGTGCCAGATATATTGTGAATTCAAGTTCAAAAGTTCAAGGTTATTCACGATTTATATTTTATAATTTCAAACAAATTCGATAGACGCCGGTAAATCTGAAGGTTGTAACAAAAATTAGGCCGGGGCGTAAGAAACGGCGCGTGCAGAATGTGAGGTTATGTTAGACATCAAAATATATGGATATAAACAGCGTCTTACTTACGGTAAATTTATAAACACTTGCATTGCTTTTCGTTTTCATATCCCAGGTCGATATTGAAATACTTTAAGAAACCACTTCCTACAACTGTTGTAAAACAGATCAAGCACACACAAATTGGCGTTTAAAATACACGGGTGTCCGTAGCCAACAAAACGAGCCCGGCCAAAGTGTCAAATACGGAACACTCTATTAACTAAACAGGGATTTAAAATTTTCGAAATGGAGCGACGATTTGCTTGCTCCCTGACGAATTTCTAACAAAGTGAACATGCTCCGTGTGGAATTCGGAAGCGAAGGGTTTACTTACAACACGATATGCGTTAAACCATGCAAATTGAAGTGAAAAGCCTGTTTTAATACAAAACAAGCGGCATCGATCCGGTAACAAACGCCTCTACGTATCGTCATATACTGAAATTGTACTCGCGCGAGACGGTGTTTGCCAGGTCTAGCCAGACAGAACAACGAACGCGCTTCGGGATGTCTCGTGCACGACGAATTCGCGCACAGCATAGGCAACTAACGATTACGTAATAGCGCGTCCACAGCATACTACATCAATACTTTTATGAGGAAATGAAACAATAATACATATCTGATAACAATCAATCTTAATCACAAAGGCAAGCAGGCGGCTTGTCTTACGTTTTGTTAGTCTTAAAATAACCAATTTCGGTTTTAAAAGCTTTTAGTACCGACGACATACATCCAGAAAGGATAACTTAATAGTTCATACAAGTTTTTAAAAATTGCGAAAAGGTTTTCGACGTATTTCTAAGCCCTGGAAGTACACCCATTGTGTTGGTAACTAGCACTCCACGTGCTTGGACGAAATCGATGGTAGACAGGCTCCACGCGTAACGGGGAGCGGCACTAAGGACAATCCATCAACCGAGTTACGTCTAGACGACGTCTAAGTTAAAAAGGGATGTTAGGTTTACGTAAAACGTAAATAGTTTTCCACAATTTTAATACGTTTTTTAGTGTAGGAAAACGGAGCATTATTACAAAGGAAAAATGGCGGTCGCCCTACCCCTTAACAACAAAATTTGTAATTATCTTTGTTGGAACAAGTAATGTCCGTCTAAACGTCGTAAGTAACGCCTAAAATAGATGCTGTTGAATAGTGCTTATCCATCTCGGTAACGTTTTATCTATTGAAATCAGGTGGTTGCATTGTTCTGGTAAAGGGTTAGCTACCCTTCTCTTATTATACGCTATTTCCCACGCGAATAATAGAACTTATAGAACACTAAGCGTCTTAAAATTTTATAGAAGATAGTGTATTCCGATTTTTAATAGAACAAGGTAAAAAACATTAAAACAAGTTATCGATTCTTTTGCATAAGAAATTTTCACGAAAACTAGTACAAATTGCACTCTCCCCTAGATTTCATACCTCACATTTGTAAATACGCCAACAAATGATAGGGAAACTAACAAAGCGTTTCTAATCTGAGTATGAATTATTACAAAGAGAAAAACAACCCTACTCTAAAAATATTCATAGAATAAGAGACCATCTGGTAGGGCGTAGTAATCCGTCTAATAGTTGAAGAAGTTGAAATTCCGGTATGTGAAAAAGATGGATGTCGTTTTTAGCAATAATAGCTAGCGCAAAAAAGTTCAAAGCTTCAAAAGGGGCGACTTTGTACCAACTACCAACTTATAAAATGCTTAAATATTTATTTAGTTTTACATACACAACGTAAAGTTTAAACGTTGTACACATATTTTATACTGCACATTCGAAGACGTTATTTTTAACCCTAATTTTTAATTTTGTCCTCGGACTTGTCAATCCACTCGGAGTGCTAGAATCAATAAAATTATAAATTCTACAATAAATGATTTATTGCAGAAATTAATAAACAATTTTACATTAAAACTTTAAATTTCTTATCTATTTAATCATGAAACAATTTTTTTTATAAAAATTTTTGCGTGATTATTTTTAACTTCATTATCATAATTAGCTCTTCAGTTCCAGAACCGATTAGACGCGTACCTCCATTGTTTCCTATTCTGAGCTAACCTACACATTTCCCTGAAATTACCACAGCCTACGTATTTCACTATCTGCATGCAATAGTCTGATCCAGGTCTACCTCTAGCTCTTTTTCCTCCTATTTCTGCCTGTAATATATTCCGCACTAATCCCCAAATACATTAGAACGTGTCGTGTCCTATTTCTTCTATTTTTATCGTTTTCCATAGATATCTCTCTTCCCCTATTATTTCTAGAACCTCTTTATTATTAACTTTGTCAGACTATTATATCATCATCATACATCTGAATCACCACATTCCAAAAGGCCCTTTTCCTGTCTGCTTCGCTTACTGTCTCTATTTCATAGCAGTACAGCGCTGTGCTTCACACTTATCATCATCAGGTCTTCAGTGCTGGAACTGGTTAGACGCGTACCCTCATTGTTCCTAGTCTGAACTAACCCACACATTTCCCTGAAATTTGCACAGTCTGCATCTATCACTATCTGCGTGTGAAAGCCTGATCTCGACCTACCTCTACCTCTGCTTTCCTTGCTTGTAATATATCCTGTACTATGCCTTAGAACGCAACCTGCTCTTCTACTTTTCTTTTTTTTTAACACGGATATCTTTATTCCTCTACCATTTCTATAATCTATTTGTTAATAACTTTGTCTGTTCATGCTATGATTCTCATACATCTGAAGCACATACCAGAATGCTTCTATCTCTTTCTATCTGCTTTTTTTATTGCCCTTATCACATAGACGTACTGAGCTGTGCTCCATACATATGCTTTGAACAATTTTCTTCTTGTTTCTATGTTTGTTGTCTTTCTAATCTTTCTTGTTTCGGTCACTTTCTATTGTTTTACAATTATAGACCCTATTCCTCCAATATTTAGTGGTATGTGAAGGGGAAGCGGCTCCGTGGCGTAGTTGGTATGCGTATGACTACTACCCCCAAGGTCATAGGTTCGAATCCCGACACGGTCCGTTTGAAAAATGTTAGGCGAGCATTTTTTACAAAAATACGCTCTTGTTTGGATGAGAGGTAAAATGGAGATCCGGTGTGTGAATGTTGTCACGCACGTTAAAAATCCCTACCTTGCTTGAGACAGCAAGGGTACGGCAAAATTCAAAATTTTTCAGTTAAAAAAAATCGCCTGACCAATGTAGTACCTTCGGGTGGAGCATTGAAAAATCACATGTAAGGTATGTTAAGGGAGTTAAACAGTCTGCGGCAGCCAAGTTCCCCCAGCACTTGAGCATTTGTAGAATTATTAGTTTTTTCTATATATCCATTCGCACAATCAACATTAGTTGAAAATATTTCACAACCAACACCTGCAGTTGTTTGTACTAATCATCAGAATTAAGTGCACTTATTTTTTCGTAATTAGGTTTACCGTCTTCAAACTGGTTGGACTTGTACCTCAACTTATTCATATTCTGAGCTATCCTGCACAGTTCCCTCAAATTTCCACAACAGCCTATATACAGCTTGGTTCACCTTCTATTGTTTTCTAATTGTGTGCTCTATTTCACCGAAATTCAGTGGTATGTGAAGGGAGTTAAACAGCCTGTGGCTGCCAAACATCCCCCAACACTTAGACATTTGACAAACTGATAGTTTTCCAGTAAATCGTTTCGCACAATTAACATTAGTTGAGAAAATTGCTACACCAATAACTGTAGTTGTTTATAATAATCATCATGTTTAAGTACAGTTATTTTTTTCATCATTAGTTTTTCATCTTGAAACTGGTTTCTATGATTTCTATTCTGAGATAGCCTGCGCATTCCCTTGAAATTCCCACATCCTACATATTTCACCATCTGTGTTCAATAGTCTAACCTAGGTCTACCTCTACCTCTCCTTTTTCCTATTTCTGCTTCTAATATATTCCGCACTATTCCTTCATGTCTTAGTATGTGGCCTATCATCCTATCTCTCTTATTTTTAACTATTTTCCACATATTTCGTTCTTCCCCTACCATTTCTAGTATCTCTTTGTTCTTAACTTTGTCTGTCCATGATATCTTCATCATACGTCTGTAGCACCACATTTCAAAGGCTTCTACCTTTTTCCTGTCTGCTTCTCGTGCTGTCCAGGCTTTACAGCCATACAGTGCTGTGCTCCACACATTTTCCTTGTCTCTATGTTTGTTGACTATGAACACAATAGTTGCTTTCTTTTGTTAAATGTAACATGACCTTGTGCTAAACTTTGTTTTATATCTTTTGTGCTTTTTCCATCTTGCGTTATTTGACTTCCTAGGTAGCAGAAATCCTTAACCTTTTGCAAGTTCTCGTTACGCATTTGTAATTCGTGTTTTTGATTTATTTTCCCCTCCTTTGCATACTAGAACTTTAATTTTTTTTTGTTAATTTTCATACTAAATCTCTCTACCAGAACTGTTTCTGTTTCATTAAGAGTTGATTCTAACTCTTTCTTGCTAGATGCTAATACCGCTATCATCTGCAAATCTAAGCATATCAATATTATGTCCCTGCATAGTATTTCCAAATGTCTTCCTGCATTTGACTATTTTATTTACCTCTTCAATGTACAAGTTAAAAATTAATGGACGTTAGGCACATCCCTGCCTAACCCCTTTCCTAGTATTTACTTCGTTACATTCCTGCTCTAATTTTATTACTGCTGTTTGCTCTTTGTATAAGCTAAGTACTATTCGTCTATCCCTATAGCTCATTCCTTTTTTGCGTATTTCAAACATTTTTTTCCATTTTACATTGTCGAATGCTTTTTCCAGATCTGCAAACTCTATATACACGTTTTCCTTCTTTTCTATTGTTTTCTCCATTATCACGCTCAGAGCTAAAATAACCACCCGTGTTCCCCTGTTTTCCCTAAACTCAAATTGATCTTCTCCTATACTTCTTCAGCTCGTTTTTCCATTCGTATATGTACAATTCTAGTTAATATTTTTGACACGTGTGCTGTCAAACTTATTGCTCAAAAATTTTCACATATCCGCGCCTCTTCTTACTGGTATGGTTACTATGATGTTATGTTTGAAACCTTTGGGTATCTCACCTGTCTCATACATATTGCTTACAAGTTGTAAGACACGTTCTGTTACTGCTTGTCCACCTAATCTGTACTCAACGCCTTACCATTTTTCAGACACTTTAATTTAATTCAAACTCATCTCAAAGTGTGGAATATTTCAATGCATCATTTTCAATGTCTGATTCCTGTTCTAATGCTATTAGTTCCTCTCCTGCATATGAATTTCGTATATATTCTTGCCATCTAGCCACTTTCTGTATATTTTCTATAATAACGTTTCCTCCCGCTATATGGTTCTATATCCCTAAAGTTCATTCTATTTAATTTGTATGCTTCGTCTGTCTTTCCTATTTCCATCTTAGTTTGTACCTCTTTGCGTTTTTCATCAATACATTGTTCTTTAGGTTTTCCGCATTTGCGAATAATTTCCCATTTTTCGTCTGATCTATTTTTGTATTTTAGTCTTTCTTCTATTAAATTCAGGGCATCTTTTGTTATCCATAGTTTCTTATTTTCTTTTTGTGTATACCCCAGAATATCTATGACCGCTATGTCTAAGCTGGATTTAATGTTACTCCATTCTGTTTCTACTTCCTTATATTTCAGAAATTTTCACAATATCTTTCAAAGCTTTCGTGAATATCTTTATCGTATAGTTTCTCAAAGTCAAAGTGCCTTTCCGCGTTTTTTCTTTAAAATTTTTAAATTTAAGAGTGACCTTCATAATTACGATGTTGTGGTCAGTGTATAAATCTACTTCTGGGTAGCTTCTACAGTCTTTTACTTGATTCCTAAACCTTTGTCTAACAAGAATGCAATCTATTTGATATCTTCCTATATCTCGCGGCATCTTCCACATGCATCGTCTTCTAGAATGATGTTGAAATAATGTGTTTGTAATGATTAAATTATTTTTGTCGCAAAATTCTACCAGCCTATTTCCTTTGTCGTTTTTCGTGCCTAAACCAAATAAACCTACTACCGCTCCTTCCCAAACCTCACCTACTACTGCATTATAATCCCCCGTAATTATTAAATTGTTATGTCCTTTTACGTCTCTTAATATGTCTTCGGTATCTTCGTAGATCGCCTCTAACTCTTCCTCACTGTAACTAGAAGCGGGCATGAATACTTGTATTATTACTGTATTTACCGGTTTAGATTCTAATCTAACCATGAGTATTCTTTTGTCTTTTGTAAGTAGTTTTCTATACGTTGTCCTATCTTTTTTCGCATAATTATCCCCACACCCGAATTTCCTTCTTCTTATCCTGCATGATTTACTCTACTGTCTCCGCTCCAAAAATCCCCGCTTCTGGCCACCGAACTTCGCTGATTCCTACTATGTCTAACGCTAACCTATGCATTTTAATTTTTAAGCTCTCTAACTTACCTACTCGTTTTATACATCTGACATTCCACGCTCCGATTCGAAGAATGTTTACGACTCTTTGTTTATACTTTCCCGTCACATCTCGCAAAGTAGTCCTCTCCCGGAGATCCGAATAGGGGACTATTTTAAATCCGGAATTTTTTACCCCAGAGGATGGCCATCATGTTTAATAACAATTTAAGTACGCTATGTACTTAGGAGGTAATGTGGTGGTTTTCTGTTGCTTTCCACATCATAGTAGTCTGTCTTAGAATGCCATACCGATCTCTATGGTCTCTGCTACTCCAAGTACCGAAAAAGCTGCTGCCGTCTTTCAGGGACCTGTCTTAGTCTGGTTTCTCACTAAAGCTCCTACTATTTTGGTTGGACGTGTAGTTTAGTTTTTTAGATCACTGAAACGCGCAAGTCATTCCACCATTCTAGTAATCTAGAACTTCTTCAAGGTGCAGGTCTATTCGGAATGGCTCCACACATATGTTTTCAATAATTTTTTCCTTCTTTCTATATTTGTTTTCTTTGAATATAACAACTGCTCTTTCTTGTTAGATACAGCACGGTTCTTTTTCCATTCGTTTTTAAATATTTACATATTTACCTTATTTCACCGATATTCAGTGATATGCGAAGAGGGTTAAGCAACCTGAAGCTACCAAGGTCCCCAAACGCTTAGACATTTTGCGAATCAATAGTTTTCCAAATAATTATTGCGCACAATCAACATTAGTTGAAAATATTGCAAAATCAACACTTGCTATTTATAATAATCATCAAGTTTAGTACAATTTTTTTTGGTCAATATGTTTTACGTCTTAGCACTCGTTGGACAAATACCTACATTAGTTTCTATTTTGAGCTAGCCTACTCATTTCCTCAAATTCCCACAGCCTACATCTTTGACTATTTGTGTGTCATAGTCTAACCTAGTTCTACTTTTACCTCTCTTTTCTCTCTCATGCCGTAGTATGTGACCTATCATCCTAATATTTACCTCTCTACGTTCCTGCTCTAATTCTATTACTCTTGTTTGCTCTTTGTATTAGCCGTGTACTATTCCTCTATCCCAAAACTCATTCTAATGTTTTTGAGTATTTCGACAATTCTTTTTCAGATCTGCAGACTCTATATACACGCCACTTCCTTTTCTATTGTTTTCTCCATGATCACCCTGAGAGCTAAAATAGCCTCCCGTGTTTTCATGTTTCGCCTAAACCCAAATTGATTTTCTACTACTACTTCTTCAACCGGATTTTCCAGCCATCTTTGTACAATTATAGTTAATATTTTTGACACATGTGCTGTCATACTTATTCTTCAAACATTTACACATCTATCTGCGCCTATCTTTTTTGGCATAGTGACTATGATGTTATGTCTAACATTTTTGGGTGTCTTGCCTGTGTCATACATACAGCTTACAAATTGGAGGAAACTTTTAGTTACCACCTGTCCAGCGACTTTTAGAGTTTCTGCTTGCACCTTATGTATATTTATATATATATATATATATATATATATATATATATATATTGTTGTGAATTTAAAGGGTAAATAGGTGTAGACAATGAAATTTTAGCAACCGTGTATATAGAAATAAGTGCAAATTATTTACGCGCTAAATTAATTAACCTATATAGTGAAAACGGAAGGGTATTAAGGTATTTTTATATTTAAAATTGGAATGTTAAGATTACATAAGGGAAGAAAAGTTTCAAAGTACATAACAGCTCAAGTATACGCATATTTAATTATAATTTCTTTTAATATAACGCATGAAAGCAAAAAGGGAGCTTGTGTGCATAAGAAAATCAATAATTTCTAACGCAAATGTATTCGTTTTAAAAGCCAACGTTCATTTACACCGATACGACAAAGCAGAAAATCTAGGAATTATTATTTTCAAACGGTCGATAATTTGAAGAAACATCTGTTGGTTAAATGTTACGTTCACAGAATTTGAAACGAACGTTAATATAGAATTCTATAGAAATTGTTTTCAACGGTCGATTGGTATAAACTGGTAAATCACAAATATCTTAAGGAGTGACTGGAATGAACAATCGATAATGTAAGATAGATAGAGAAGCAGAGAAAGCAAGCGTTGGATAGAAGTCACATAAGGTATACACGTGGACTAGGCGAAGGACATCTACAATTTCGATTTTCTGTAACTCAAGTGGGGTTTGAAAGGAGACAACAGATATGTGTAGAACAGAGATAAAAGCTAATAGGTGGAGCGCTGTGACGACAGAAAATTCACGTATAATTGCTTGAAGATTATTAGTAACACAATGTACTTTTTAGTACGTCCTCGACTACGTATTTAGGGAAATGCAAACTTTATTTAATAATATAGATCAATTAACGGTTAATTATTTCAAACTGTATATAACCCGGTCTAATTATTAAAAAGTCTATTCATTCCGTGCGCTTTTGTGTAAGGTTCGTCGAAATTTAAACAAATCGTTTCGTGCAGTAATTTTTCCTCATATTGAAAATTTAAGGTGAGTCTGCATTTTTTATTAAAATAGAACTGAATTTATTTGCAAACACCAATTATTGTGTATTTTGCTATTGTTTCTGATTGTATTTTTAAAACATTAATTTTTCCAAAGTAATGCGCTGTTATACATATATATTTTTTTTCAAATTTTAAAAATAGGCTTTTAGCTAAGATAATAAAAAAACAATTCCCACAAATATTTTATTAAAAATTAAATACATTTATACATTAACAAAAAGCTTTAACAGTAAAATATTCTCCTTGGAACAGCTTAAATTATTCAAACAATGGTTTAAACAGTGATTGTACCTATCATCAAATCTTCTTCTTAAATCTTTGAGCCTAGGAAGTGAGAATACACTTTCCATGTTTAAAATGTTGTTTGATAAATATTTCGATAGTAACTGCTTATTCTGTTCTCCTTTAACATAGACAGTAGCCCCGGAAGGTATGACTTCTTTCAGTAAATCACCCACATTTGTATATCCACTCGTAGATTGTTCATTCCAGCAGAGTCCATGGATTCTTTTCTTTAATCGCTGAACTTGCTTTTTGAAATCATTACTTAGGGTGTTATACCCCACCGCCATGTTCAGTATCTCATGCCATATTACATTATTTGCTACATCCAAGATGGCGATCTCCTTGCAATAGAAATCACTAGTTTTGTATTGATATCCTTGTAAATCGATTATGAAACACATGCTTCCTGCTTCAAATTATAAATGGAAAGGGCTTCTAAGCAAATCACTCCTATCTATCCAGCTAGGGGTCTTTACCCCCGCCAGCTCCTTTTATGATTTTTTCAACTAGGTAATTATCTAGAACTTTGGTTGATACTAAAACAGGTCTGTTTTCTTAATCCAACTTTTACCATCCCCAACCACGACACTAATAGTTCGCGCCCGTACTTCCGTTTCCGTAAAACTTTTTCCACTAGGTACGTGTCGGGTGCTGCATTGATCTGAATCTCATCGCCGTAGAAAGAACGTAGAATTGGTCGACCTTCCAAATCTTGTAGCAGATAGGTTATCGGTCTCGTTTGTTGTACTTTAACAATTTTGAAAAGTTCTGTACTCCAGTTTGGATGAAATCCTCGGTCGAATACTGCTTTATATTTTGATATACGTACAATGTCTCCAACCTTATACAACTTCTTGCGACTTTTAGAAGCAGTGTCAGCGGTGTAAAGTTTTATTCTTTCCGGATGTTCTTCCGCCTCCATAGATGTCATGTTAATAGCCCAATGCGGTGTATTATTGTATTCTTCCATAACCTTAGGCAAAATATCCAACCATCTATGACTGCCTTACAAGTAAGATCTTCGGTACAATTTGTGTTTGATTGTTTTGATCAACCGCTTAACGATACTAGCTTTGATTGCGGAATACGTACAGTAATGGTTTATCTTATATTTTTGCATAAGATTTTTAAACCAGCGGTTGTAATACTCTTTCCCAAAATCGGTTTGTAGATTGATTTTTAGGTTATTTTCTCCTTGCAGCATTTTGTCCAATATTTTTTTCACAGCATTTGTAACTTCTGATCCAGTTTTATTTTTAAAGGTTCTGCTAAAGCATATTTTGTGAAACAGTCCACCGCTATTATAATATATCTGTACCCATTGTTCCCACGAGAGTAAGGCTGCATTTCGCACAAGTCCGATTGGATAAGATCACGTTTTACATGTTTCAGATTTGTATGACGACGCTGAAAATTTTTTCTTGCAGGATTAAATAATTCCTTAACAATGATTTCTTTACTCATTTTTGCTTAACACTGTTGCTAAACTAATAGGGCTATCTTTACCTAGTTGCAGTTTTGACATAAACTGGAGCTTTGGTTTGTAGTGTTTGTTTTTTATAGCTGCTGGTGGCACCTCGTAAATCGATGATATTACGAGACCGAGCTCCTTCTCGTTTGTCTCAGAAGCAGCAGTCAAATTAATAAAAAACTGTATAAACGTTTTAAAGTCAGATACAAGCTTATCTAATTTTTCATTTTCATATTGTTTATTAACTGCATCAGATGGTTCAACCGGGTGAGCAAGCATTGTGATAGGCAGGTTTCTTGCATTGAAGGCTTTATCTTTACGCTGTATATCATCAGAACTTTTTAGACAGTCTGAAAAGTCACGAGCTTGATTACAGATTTCTTATTAACACAATCATTATCGTCTTTAGGATCCATTACATCAACTAACCTTCTTTTACGAAAACTAATTGTTTCTTCTCCAGACTTGAATACTTTAGTGCTTCTCTGATTAACACAATCATAATCTTCTTTAAGGTCTGATGAATTCACTAACCTTCTTTGGTGCATATCATACCCATCACCATCCAACGTTAGCACAAATCCTCGTCCTGGAGGACCACGCCGAAGCGGTCGATAGGCATTTTAAAACTGTGTAATTATCTACTGAGCTCACTGTATTATACCTTCTTCTCTCAACTCTTCTATTATGGACACCATCTCCTTAATGTTTTCCTTGCTTGTATTTCCAGCTCGGTTGGACGCGTTCAACAATCTCAGCCGATCCACATTATTCTAGTAGACATATTGCACAGACTTTGAATTTAAACTTTTGTAAAACCGATTTAAAAATCCTAAACCCGCTCCCTTAGACTGTTTTCTTCTCTTTGGCTGTTTTCTTTCGGGATTCCTCCGAAATTCGGTGAGATAGTTTTGCACATATTTATTAAACTTTTTGTTATTTGTTGGGAATCCGCTTAAATCGTGCGCTGTAAATGGGTTAAACTTTCTTCTCAAAATCGATGCGGATTTGATCATTTCCAAGTAATTCGGCAAATCTTCATGCAAATTCAAATTGCCTTCTTCGAGGCTGATGTCTTTATAAACCAGCAGATTGTATAAACCCCTGTACCCGGGTATATCACATTATTTAATGTTATATCGCTAGTTTCCGGGTTAATTACCAATACACTTTTCCACAAACTCCATGAGTCGGTTTCCGCATTATGCTTTACTCCATATATTGATTTATAAATACAATATTGGAAGCATCTTGGGGTTTACCAATCGCAAATTGGCTGCAGATACCGTACATATCGCTAATCAGCAAGTGAACATAATATCGGTCTCAAACATTTTTGTGGAGACCAATATCACCGCAGGATCGTTCAGAAACAATTTTCTTACCCACAGCATATTCGAATTCAGTCTATCTGTACCACCTGGGTATAATCTGGAAAAGGAACCTAATCACGTCATATATTATCCACTGAGCGTGACAGAAATTGATAATATTAAAATCAGATTAGTCGATCATTTGGGTGAATTGGTAAACTTTTCACCGGAAACATACACTGTGTGAGACCGGAAATAAAAAGTAGCTGAAAATGCCCATTGATTTTGTATATAAAACATGCAACCACACCCCCAGACGACCAGTAATGAATACGACGTCAAAGCGTCAAGTTGTTGAGAGACTTACAGCAGAAGAAATACGTTTCTTAAAATCTTTGGGATTAAAAGTTATAAATGATGGGTGGCAGAAGTAAACGCAGCTTAGATCTGCACGGCCAAGAAAACGTTAAACTTGGAAGGCTTAAATATGAGGACATACCCAAATTGGATGTGTTTGGAGGTTATAAATTAGATGAAACCATAATAAAGGAAAATTATTATACATATCTTCCTTTTACATTGAATGCAGAAAACAACGATCGAATTTCAATTGAAATCCAGACCAGTGATAACATCACATATCCCCATGAATGTTTCATATTTATAAAGGGTACCTATAAGCCTACGGAAATATTAAGAGAAGCGTCAACAACTGTAGACCCTATTAGAGCAGCAGAACCAGATCCTAAAGCTTACGAATTTATTAGAAATGCCCCATATTTTCTGTTTGAGGAAATTCAATACAAATTAAGTAATAATCAAATAATAGATGTCTGCAGAATCCCTGGAATTACAAGAACTATTAAAGGTTTAGTATTCATGGAAGAATCAGAAACAAAATCTATTACACATACCGGGTGGAAGCCCGATACCATATTCCAAGATGGACGGTTTAGTTGTGCTATACCGCTAAAAACCATTTTTGGGTTTTTTGAAGATTACAAGAAAACTATCGTCAACATGCCTCAAGAACTAATTTTAATCAGATCTAAGCCGGACGTAAATTGCTACAAGTCGATTGGAAATACAGTAACGTTCAAAATACAACGTATTTCATGGGAGTTCCGCATATAACATTAAGTGACTTCGCCAAAGCTTCGCTGCTTTCGGAAATGCAAAATCAATCATCTATAATGGTCACATTCAGAAAATGGGAACTACACGAATTACCCTCTCTAACACAATCAAAGTCGCAAGTATGGAGAATTAAAGTATCGAACGAAACAGAGAAGGCTTGGTGGATATTACTGGCGCTGCAAAATGGAAAATATGATAAGAAAGAAAAAAATGCTACAAGCTTTACGAATGCCAATATAACCAATGTCAAAGTGTTTTTAAACTCTCAGGCATTCCTTCAAGTCGATTAAATTTGGATTTCGAGCAGAACGACTACTTACCAGTGTACCTGTCTTATGCATCTTTTATGGAAAAATACTATCCGAACAAATCGTCAAATAACTGTTTAATGGACTACAACAGGTTTAAGGAATCACCCGTCTTTGTAATCGACTGTCGTCATCAATTTGGTAGCATCAAGGATGCAACTGTTGATGTAAGAATGGAATTAGAAGTTTCAAGAAATTTTGAACCGTTGATGAAAGCTTATGCTTTAATTATACATGGTTCTATGTTTGAATATAATCCGTTTACGGAAATTGTAAATAGATTTATTCACAATTAAATATTTTGTATATATTTTTAATAAAATAGTATAAAATCTATGTTGTTTTAATATTAATAAGTTTTTGGTGATCCAACGCAGTTTCTCACGCATTCCGATGTACGACAAAGCACGCTTGTGCCCATGCGCACCCTTGCCCATGCGCATTCTTGTAATGCTGGTATATAAGGGGGTATTCTTTTCAATTTGAATCAGCTTAAACTTATATTTGAAAGATGCACACCAAGGAATCTTTAGAGAAAGCATTTAGTGAAATACAAAAGGGTATAAGTGTTAACTCTGCAAGTAGGCTATATGGTATACCCAGAAGAACGTTAAGCAGGCATTTGGATCTCCGTAAACCTCAAAAGAAGAATGGTGTTCCTAGGCAAGAAAATGTGAGAGACATGGGTGATGCTATATAAGAAGTTAAAATACCGGTGCAGAACTTTGACGAATTCTTGACTTCCGCCCCTAACAATATGGGTAAACATGAAGTTTTGTTCCCGTCTAACATACGAGCTATATTCGCTGGACCATCGAGTTGTGGAAAGACCAATGCTTTAGTATCTCTGATTTTGCACGAGAACGGTCTTAGATTCCAAAATTTTCGAAAAGTTTATATCAGCCGAAATACGAATTGTTAAGAGACCTTTTTTCACCACTAAAAAAAGGGGTACCATGAGTTTGAAAATTACGATGATTTGATTGAACCGGAAGATACCAATGAAGATTCAATCGTGGTTTTCGATGATGTACCTGCAAACGAGCAAAGCAAAATCACACAATTTTTCTCGTTTGGGAGACATAAAGCAATAGATTCATTCTACCTATGTCAAACTTACGCTAGTGCCTTAAAACATAGACTCAGAGATAACGCCAATGTAATCACATTATGGAAACAGGAAGACACAAACCTTTGCCATATCTTTTCGGATCATATAAGTGGTGACATGACATATCCAAAACTTAAAGAAATGTGCTTACAGTGTTGGGGTGGGGGTGACTGGAAACATAATTTTATAACTATTGTGAAAGATTTTGATTTGGATAATGGGCGATATAGTAAGAATTTCGACGAGTATATAAATATTTGACATTATTCAAAAAAATAGTTAGTTCCCATCCAGAGGCTGATGATGACACACGTTAACAATTTTATTGCAAATAAACGTAAGTTTCAGTTAATTCAAGATGCTGTACGAAAAAAGTTTGTGGCATACAAAAAGGGAGACGCTACATCTCAGCAAAAATTTAAAGAAGCTCATACACAATTGATCGACCCCTTGCAAATAAACGCTTCCCAGTTGCAAGCAATCGCCGAAAAAATCCTCACACCTACAACAAGGGTTAAACTCGAAGACATGGAAGCACCTATAAAGAAAATTAAACAACTCGTTCCAGAAGAACTGTTCCATCTTTATTATGCGGACGTGTTAGCTAGAGACGAAGACGAAAATATTGACAAATCAATTTATGGAGTAAAGTATAATGCGGAAACCGGCTCATAGAGTTTGTGGAAAAGTGTATTGGTAATTAACCCGGAAACTAGCGATATAAGATTAAATAATGTGATATACCCGGGTACGAGGGGCTTATAAAATCTGCTGGTTTATAAAGACATCAGCCCCGAAGAAGGCAATTTGAATTTGCATGAAGATTTGCCGAATTACTTAGAAATGATCAAATCCGCATCGATTTTGAGAAGAAAGTTTAACCCATTTGCAGCGCACGATTTAAGCGGATTCCCAACAAATAACAAAAAGTTTAATAAATATGTGCAAAAATATTTCACCGAATTTCGGAGGAATCCCGAAAGAAAACAGTCAAAGAGAAGAAAACAGTCTAAGGGAGCGGGTTTAGGCTTTTTCAATCGGTTTTACAAAAGTTTAAATTCAAAGTCTGTGCAATATGTCTACTGGAATAATGTAAATGAACTTGTGGATCGGCTGAGATTGTTGAACGCATCCAACCGAGCTGGAAATACAAGCGAGAAAAACATTAACGAGATGGTGTCCATAATAGAAGAGTTGAGAGAAGAAGGTATAATACAGTGAGCTCAGTAAATAATTACACAGTTTTAAAATGCCTATCAACCGCTTCGGACGTTCAGAGCGTAAAGATGCTGATATTCGGCGTGGTCCTCCAGGCCGAGGATTTGTGCTAACGTTGGATGGTGATGGGTACGATATGCAGCAAAGAAGGTTAGTGAATTCATCAGACCCGAAAGAAGATTATGATTGTGTTAATCAGAGAAGCACTATAGTATTCAAGTCTGGAGAAGAAACAATGTAGTTTTCGTAAAAGAAGGTTAGTTGATGTAATGGATCCTAAAGACGATAGTGAATGTGTTAATTAGAAATTTGTAATCAAGCTCGTGAATCAAGCTTTTCAGACTGTCTAAAAAGTTCTGATGATATACAGCGTAAAGATAAAGCCTTCAATGCAAGAAACCAGCGTATTTCAATGCTAGCTCACCCGGTTGAACCATCTGATGCAGTTAATAAACAATATGTAAATGAAAAATTGGATAAGCTTGTATCTGACTTTAAAACGTTTATACATTTTTTTATTAATTTGACCGCTGCTTCTGAGATAAACGAGAAGGAGCTCGGTCTCGCAATTTCATCGATTTAGGAGGCGTCACCAGCAGCTATAAAAAACAAATACTACAAATCAAAGCTTCAGTTTATGTCAAAGGTGCAACTAGATAAAGATAGCCCTATTAGTTTAGCAACAGTGTTAAGCAAAAATGAGTAAAGAAATCATCGTTAAGGAATTATTTAAACCTGCAAGAAAAAATGTTCAGCGTCGTCATACAAATCTGAAACATGTGAAACGTGATCTTATGCAATCGGACTTGTGCGAAATGCAGCCTTACTCTCGTGTGAACAATGGGTACAGATATATTATAATAACGGTGGACTGTTTCACAAAATATGCTTTAGCAGAACCTTTAAAAAATAAAACTGGATCAGAAGTTACAAATGCTGTCAAAAAAATTTTGGACAAAATGTTGCAAGGAGAAAATAACATAAAAATCAATCTACACTGAAAGAAATGATTTGCTGCATTAACAAAAAAAATAGTATACCTAACTAAAAAAATTTGTGGGTATATGGACAGCATGTTTTTTTGCCATGGCTACACAAAAATCTAGTATAGGAAAATTAATAAACTTAACAGATGAAAGTTGCTCTGGAGACAAATTTAAAATTAGCGATTTACTAATGTCTTTGGTTGTAATGCAAATTGCAGTAGTTACGAAAGCGAATAATTTTTTTATGTCGACAAATTGTATTTGCAGTTAGCACAAATTATACTTTGTACATGATAAAAATGTGTTTGCTAGTAATGCAAACCTGTATTAGTTAACGAAAGTCAGTAATTTGGTTTTACTATCAAGTTTCATTTGCAGTGGACACAAACTAGAATTTGTAGCTGTTATGAGTAGGTTTGCTACAGATGCAAATGAAGATTAGTTCCAAAGTAAGTACTTTTGTTAATGTAGCAAATGTTATTTGCAGTTGGCACAAACTAAAATTTGTATCAAAAATTAGCAGTGTTTGTCAAAAGTCAATTTTTCAGTAATTGCCTAGTAGAGGCATTAATTCTTTTGCACTATTTTCGTCCAGTAAATTTATACTGTCAATACCTAAACCTTTTTCTGCAAAAAGGAAAAGTGCATAATTTATCACAATTTATCTCATATCTTAATCTGAAGGAAAATTTAGCAACTTATAAAGTGTTATATACAATTAAAACAACATGGCCACTATATACTTTATTACAGAGAAATAACTATAAACTATAAAGTGAATATACTACTCAACACTTACTCTGAAATACATTGATCTATTCCTAAATAATTCCTTAATCGAAAACAAATTACATTAAATTTCTCTTTAGGATAGATCTATTCTTCTGTAATAAGTTATTTATGTTTTTATTGCTGGTGAATAGGCACTTTAGCAACGACCTTGCGTTAGAAGTGATACATCGGTTATAAAATGGTAGACGATGAATGTGTAGACACCACTTCAGTGCCTACACTAGAAACGATTTGAGTGGTGATGAGTAGTTAACCGATCAACTTCGTTCTCATCACTAAAGCAAATACTAGCCGTAGCAAACACAAGTTACTCTCATTCACTATTTTGCTAGCTCGCAAATAAAATTATTATCCACTACAAATTTACTTATACAAGTAAAGGTGTATTTGCGTCACAACATACGTTTGTTGCAGCGAAAAATTCATAGTGATTAAGTACAAGAAAATTTGCAGTGATTAATAATATACATTTAACTAAAATAAATTAGTAACAAATAGCAATCTATTTCTTTCAGGGTACAAAAGGATTTTGGGAAAGAGTACTACAACCGCTGGTTTAAAAATCTTATGCAAAAATATAAGATAAATTATTACTCTACGTATTCCGAAATCAAAGCTAGTATGGTTGAGCGGTTAATCAGAACAATCAAAAACAAATTTTGCCTAAAGTTATGGAAGAATACAATAATACACTGCATCGGGCTATTAACATGACACCTATGGAGGCGGAAGAACATCCGGAAAGAATAAAACTTTACACCGCTGACAGTGCTTCTAAAAGTCGCAAGAAGTTGTATAAGGTTAGAGAAACTGTACGTATATCAAAATATAAAAAAGTATTCGACCGAGGATTTCATCCAAACTGGAGTACAGAACTATTCAAAATTGTCAAAGTACAACAAACGAGACCGATAACCTATCTGCTACAAGATTTGGAAGGTCGACCAATTCTAGGTTTTTTTTTACGGCGATGAGATTCAGATCAATGCAGCACCCGACACGTACCTAGTGGAAAAAGTTTTACGGAAACGGAAGCACGGGCGCGAACTACTAGTGTCATGGTTGGGGATGGTAAAAGTTGGATTTAGAAAACAGACCTGTTTTAGTATCAACCAAAGTTCTAGATAATTACCTAGTTGAAAAAATCAAAAAAGGAGCTGGCGTGGGTAAAGACCCCTAGCTGGATAGATAGGAGTGATTTGCTTAGAAGCCCATCTCCATTTATGATTTGAAGCAGGAAGCATGTGTTTCATAATCGATTTACAAGGATATCAATACAAAACTAGTGATTTCTATTGCAAGGAGATCGCCATTTTGGATGTAGCGAATAATGTAGTATGGCATGAGATACTGAACATGGCGGTGGGGTATAACACCCTAAGTGATGATTTCAAAAAGCAAATTCAGCAGTTAAAGAAAAGAATCCATGTACTCTGCTGGGATGAACAGTCTACGAGTGGATATATAAATGTGGGTGATTTACTGAAAGAAGTCATACTTCCCGGGGCTACTGTCAATGTTAAAGGAGAACAGAAGAAGCAGTTACTAACGAAATATTTATCAAACAACATTTTAAGCATGGAAAGTGTATTCTCACTTCCTAGGTACAAAGATTTAAGAAGAAGATTCGGTGATAAGTACAATCACTGTTTAAACCATTGTTTGAATAATTTAAGTTGTTCCAAGAAGAATGTTTTACTGTTAAAGCCTTTTGTTAGTGTATAAATGTATTTAATTTTTAATAAAATATTTGTGGGAATGGTTTTTTTATTATTTTAGCTAAAAGCCTATTTTTAAAATTTGAAAAAAAAATATATATGTATAACAGTGCATTACTTTGGAAAAATTAATGTTTTAAAAATACAATCAGAAACAATAGCAAAATACACAATAATTGGTGTTTGCAAATAAATTCAGTTCTATTTTAATAAAAAATGCAGACTTACCTTAAATTTTCAATATGAGAAAAAATTACTGCACGAAACGATTAGTTTAAATTTCGACGAACTTTACACAAAAGCGCACGGAATGAATAGACTTTTTAATAATTAGACCGGGTTATATAGAGTTTGAAATAATTAACCGTTAATTGATCTATATTACTAAATGAAGTTTGCATTTCCCTAAATACGTAGTCGAGGACGTACTAGAAAGTACATTGTGCTATTAATAATCTTCAAGCAATTATACGTGAATTTTTTAATGCACGGCATTGAAATATATTTCTTGTATTTCTCAAACATATAGTCAATAATAGAGAAAAAGGTATACACTGCTTTCACGTGTACTTCACATAATCGTAAAGCAATTAGTTTTGGAAGCGAAATGTATTTTCCAAGTACATATTTAGCATTGAGTATATAATTATTTGTGACGTACTTAGTAATTAGGAAAATGTTAAACCAGAAATTGATAACTGTTTAAAATTTTAAAAGTCATGTTTTTTGAATATTCTAAAAAAACAGTACATCACCGTTTGAAAATGGTTTTAAATATTAAACACTTGTGGCCTATAAAGCACTCATTTCTAAAACTCCCTTGGTTTTAGATTTTTGGAGATGTTTGGTTAAAGCATAGGTCATAGATGTGCAAAAAAATTTTTTGAAGTTTAGGACTTTAAAAGTGTAACTTTGTAAGGGATTGTCGGATTTTAAATCTGTTTGCATATTCAAATTCTGCGTAAAATTCTAGACTAATTTGATGTGTTGCATGATTAAAAAATTTATAAGGACGGTCAGAAATCGCTACCAGCAAAAAATCTTAAAATGAGGGCAGCTCCCTGGAAGATGATGCAATCTGAAGAATTCCTAGAAATTCGGATAGCTGAGAAAAATCTAATATTAATTGACACCAAACAATACAGATTTATCTCAAAAGATGAAAATGGCTAGTCGAAGAAAACTATTTGGTCTAGATGTGTGAGGAAATGAGGGATCGCTCCTCCTCAAATCTTCCTTATGGGAATTTACATGTAAAATGTGTGAGGAAATGAGGATGCTGGAGGAAATGAGGTCCTGGAATCATTGATTTTCCTTTACTCATACGCTATGGTAAAGGGAACACTTCAAGTATACCTATTTTTTAGAGTGGACGAAGTAACAATAAAACGTTGCAAAATCACAAAATACTTATGGGTCTACATAGACGAGAAAGGAAATTATCTAGAACATATTGAGCAAAAACGTAATACCGCAAAAGTCGCAGTGAACACCCTAGTAAATTTAGCACATAAAGAATACAGATTACCAATGAAAAGCATAAGGATCTACATGACTGCGATAATGTTAGCGATGGTCTCGCATGAGGAAAGCATGTGTGTCCATCGATTGAATACAGTAAATATTAGAACTAAGATCAACCAGGCACAAAGAACAACTGTGATAGAACAGTCCGGGGCATATAGAACGACTTCGTTCGATGCGCTTTCGGTGGTTTTAGGCATAATGCCTTTTGACTTACATGTTAGAGAGAAAGCGGCGAAATGCTGACTGAGAGGAGGAGAGAACCAGATCATGTAAATGAATTAATCAATGTTAACTGTCAACCAACCAAGGATATACACAACAACTCATTTTGTATGTTGCAGACACGGTGGAGTGAGACCACTGACTGAAGACAGACTTACACCTTCCTAACAAACATAGACGAGAGACCCAAATTGGAACATTTCAACCCCACGGAAGGTATGTTACAGTTCCTTACGGGACATGGACCCAACGATACATACAAGCACGTCAGAGGTCGCAAAAATAATGATGAATGCGAATGTGGGTATCCGGGCACACCCAAACACATCATATTTGTGTGTCTGATTTTTAAGGTCGAGGCGAGGAAACTGAGAAACCTAAATAGGGTCGCGATTTACAACTACATAGGATCGGAACAGACTTTTAACATTCTGAAATAAAATCATACAAGTAACATAACCACAATACATTGTAACTTTATAAAGACGACACTGATAGTAAATAATACAAAGAGAGGGACCAACATTGCTTATGAGCCAAAGGGAAACAGTACATCCTCTGGAGTTTCCAGTAAATTTTTCTGCTCAAGCCAGAGGAATAACATCCAAAAGGATAAAAACCAAAATGGAGAAGGTTCTCCAGCACCACGCCGAAACCTAGTTGATTACAAACTCTTTCAACGAATAGTAACTATATAAACTAAACAATACTAGGACCAAACCACAACAACCGACACCTATTCAAAGACATCAAGACGTGCAGTCTACCAACTTAGGTTGGGCTATTTTTAAGTTAGATAATACGGGAAGGGGACATCTTTAGTTTTTAGGGACACGACAACCCTCCCATGGGACTTTCGGTTTTCGGCTGCCGATGACTGAAACCCTGTGTGAGGTACACGTAAAATACTGCGGTCCTGGACTTTTATTTCCGGTTGCCGATGGCCGAAACCCCACGTGAGGTACTGGTAAAATACTGCGGTCCTGGACTTTGATTTCCGGCTGCCGATGGTCGGCAACCCGGAAAGGCAGTACAACTAACAAACAAACGTACATCTCAAAACACAACAGGGAAATTATCTATGCAAAATAAAAATGCCAAACACGAAGCATAGAAACACACAATCCACAACACAAACAAACATACATCACACATGCACACAGGAGTGGGAAACATCCATGGTTTTCGGATGCCTATAGTCTAGGGGGGACTCCTGGATACAAGTGGGACTGGCTGATTTGCGGCTGCCTATGGTCATTCCCCCCAAACAAACAACACAATAAACACACTGTTACGTTTATTTTCGGGATAAATTAAATACCCTTTTTTCACTTGTTAATTCATAAGTTCGCTTTACAATAATTTTGTTAAATCGATTCCGTTGCTATTTTTATATCCTTCATCAACATTCAATCTATTTTACCTGTTCATTATAAACGTGCTTTACAATAATTTTTTACTCAAATCTAGTTGCTTTGAAACGTAAAGTTTATGCTATAATTAAATAGTCAGTACCTTGTTTTAGATATCCGTTAACTGTTTATACAGAATGACCGCGTATAATTGTTTTTTATGTGTTTTCCATCTAAACATTCGTTTAAATGTGTATTGAACTATCTGATAAAACCGTGTTTTCCAGTTTTCTAATCGTTTGATAATACTCGTGTTGAGTATTACTTTGAACTCTGGTTATTTAATTAAACAAAATTAATATTCACTTTCTTTTCGAATAGCACCACAAAAACATTTGGTATATTGTTAGCTGTTTTCGTTTTTCTATGTGGGAAGTTTGCACACACCACTGTGTGCTTCTTCCGGTAAGTAGAACCGCCCTGTCACCTTGGCCGTAGTTGATGAGACGATTGCCGCCCCTTTCTTTTGATATGGCACGCCTTACGTGGTCCTAGGTCCCGCTGCTCCGCTCCGGCCCTAAGGAAGGTTAATCGACCCAGCATCAGCAAAACGTGGGTGAGTGTAGATCCTTTAAATTTTTTATATAGGTGTTATGTAAGGCTTGAAACAAAATATGGACAAGATTCTTTTATTGCTGACTAAACTTCGCAGTGTATATTCCGATCCTTACCGGGGGAATTTTAGGTAATTAACTTTATTCTCACGATCGCGTTTTAGAGTCGTTGGTGGTGTTATAATCGGAAATTTTGTAAATTAAGACCTTGTAGTTAAAATGATTGTCCGTATGTGAGAGGATATGAATTAATAATATTTTATTTACGGAGACTACTGTAGCTATTTAATTGTATGTATTTGATTTTAGGCTTACGAAGATAATTTGGAGCTGTGGTTTTAGATTTGGAATTTTGGGTTTTATTTTGGCAATTAATATCAAGAGGGGCGACCTAGGAATTACAGCTCGCCATGTTACAATTGATTTCTTTTTGGGTTTTTTTTTAGTGTAAATTGTAGTTATTGATTATTTATTGTTGGTACTACTGTGCCTCTGTAACATATTGTGTTTCATTATAGATTTCTGTTTTTGTTGTTTTGTAGGTTTTGTTGTGAGTATGGATGGGTGCGTATATTTTTTTTTATTTCAGACCTTCTTTGATTTATGTATTTAAAATACGCCCGCGTACTCGCCGATTGAGCCCGGTCATCGTTACTTTTAGTTTTTCTTGTAGGCTACGTCAATGCATGTAGCAACACGCACACACAACACAAAAAATGGGCAAACACAAAAACAAACAACAAACATATTCAACACAAACACTGCTAGATATGGGAAGAACCTGCCGATATCCGGCTGTCGTTGGCCGCAAGGATAGATTACTTCTGAACACACACGTGAAAAGATCTGATTTCCGGCTGCCTATGGTCAGATCTCTCACGTAAACACCCTCACAAGTATACACTATACACACATACAACATGTAGTTTTTAGTTTGGTTTTTGGCGGAGGGTAGCATTTAGATAGTTTTGTAGGGGGCCTTTAAGTTGCGACGTTATTATCGGGGCAGCCACGTTGGTTCGTCAGATTTATGCTACGTTGGCTCGTGGCCGTACGTAACATAAAGAAAAACAAAGAAAGGACCGGGCTCAATCGGAGAGTAGGGGGGGTTGTAGAAAGCAGACCAACCTATAAGGGACGCGGCTGTAAGGAATTAGTAACAGTACCTGCAATAGAAAAATTAGAATAGTAAACCTGAAAAAAAAAACAAATTAGTCCTGCAAACCTGAAACAAAGAAAAAGCATAGCATACGGATCAAGTATAAATTGTTCAGTACTTTGTAGAATAAAAAAACCTGCTGGGATAATCTATATAATATAACAACGTTAAAAGCAATATAACAAATCTTTAGTACAAAGTGAGGTAATATTGGGCAGTAGCAGAAACATTTCCTCACACACCAATTAGACATAAAGCAGACAAAATTTTAACAAAATATAAATAGGTAACCACAATTAATATGAGTAGTCCAGTAGTATTGATTTTTCTTTTTTGTTTTTCTTTTATTTAAAATAGCATGCAAGTCTATGGTAAAAGGTATCAGAACGCCAACGGTATGGCAAAGCAACGGACAGGTATTTAAAGTAAAAACAAGTAGGAAATAGTTCAACTTACAAACAGTCCTTCAGCAACGCTTCCTCGCAATTGAATGTGGGATTCCCGATGTCCTGCACTAACGAAGCACTGCACCCTTGACTGTGAGGGTGTGGATGGAATTTCTCACACTTTACACTAATCACGCCTACGTATTTCACTGGTGTTAGCAGTAGACATTATCATGCTGTTGGAACTACGTAATATCGATAAATCTGTTGTTAATTCTATTTCCTGAGACAATAATTTTGAAAGATTTTGTAACACAAATTGTAAAGAAAAATAGTAATAAAAATTTATAGTCACGGGCTTTCAAGGCACGACGTAATGCATTAAACTAACAGTAACGTGAAGCGTTTTATTTGCTACCTATGGTAACAAAGGATAAGCTAATGCTTTTGCATAACCAAATTCGCGCAAACAAAGATCTATTTTAGATTCGTTGGGGCTAGAAAATTCAGGAACTACAGTACCAACTGTCTTTACAAGTGAATGAGATACCTGTTCATAAGAAGCAACCTCTTTTTTTTTCTACTAAACCTGCTACAACTGTATCACCATTTTTAGAAACACTGAAGTTTTGAAACTGTGTTTGAATAAACCAAAGTATGCACTACTCTGATAAGAAAAGGAGGCCACGAAAACTAGATCGCACACAGTTCAAATATAGCAAGACAAATCCACAAAAAAACACAATTAGTAAAGCGACGGCATCACTAAATCAATCTTCCGTAAAAACAACCACGTGCGGTCGGGTTTTCCAAGTTCTACGACTTTTATTTCTAACAGAAAAGCAACAAAAACAATTTGTCGTGCAACGCGTAATCACTAAGTCAATGTTCCGTAAACCTTTTATTTTACACGAAAAACAACTAAAGACACAATCAGCAAAGCAACGCGTATCACTCAAAGTACTTAATATACCGGAACCAAGAACAAGAACCGACTACGCATCTGTTCATAACAACTCGTTGTTATTACAACCGCACTTCTTGTCAATTCAACACGTTACATCTAAAAGCATACCTCTTTCAAAGGTAATCAGAACTACACTTCTTATGTGTTTATATTTAGACTCGTATATCCACATAAGGAACAACATTTATACGAATAGCAATTTATCATTAATTCCAAGCGGTTTGTAATTTTCACCAAGTTGGAAAACAAGTTACGAATAATTCTATTTAAAATTCATTTATTGCAATGTATTTATTAATGAAAACCAATCTTCAATGAAACCATCTTTTAAATGTAATACCCGCGAGTTAAATTGCATACAATATAGGCAGAAATGTAATTACGAATTGGGAAAAAGGCGTAAAAAGGTTAGGCTGTAAAAATGCCCGTTACAAAGTAGACTAAGTTAGGTTAATAAATGTTTGGCATCAAACGTCATTACTAATTGTGTTAGATATAAGTTTTTGGACATATAGAATTTGTCTTAGTTTTCAAGGTTACTAAGCTATAAGTAGGTATTAAATAAAAAAAAAATTAACCCCAAGATAAATTTTCCGCATAAAAAAAGTTTGACAATGAGAAGGGTGAGCCTGAAATAAAAACAAGTTATTATAATACAAGTGGAGACGATAGTGCGTTTCAGAATAATAATAAAATAGATAATAATATTTAAATGAACCTCTGAAGGTTTCAAGATTTTGCTATAAACACTCGTGTATATCAAGATCACCTCCATAAAAATGTATACTCGCATAAAAACATATTAACTGTTTAATAAATTTCATTATTGAACAAAACAAAAAATCTGTTGTATTTACATAAGGAAATCTCCCTATTTGAAGCTCTTCTAAAAAAGTCAGTTCAATATTACTGCTAAATTTTTGTAAGACATTTGTCTTATCTAAAACAAAGCAATTCGCCAGTCGTGCTTTAAGATAAGGAATTCCATTTTAACTCATCTGATACTTGAACACGACTGACTTTGCTACCTCTCGTCTGGTATCGCCGACCATAAGAAACGTATGTTAAAGCAGGTTATTAGAGACCGCTAGAAATATGGCTCATAATATTAGAGCGTTATGTATTGGGCAATATTAAACCCTATTTGTGTTTACTCTATAAGCAAACGTTGTAACAAAATTTTTGTTACATTTTATATCTCTGAAGGAAAAACAGTTCTAACTGTTATTATTTTGCGAATCTGTCATTTAGCGTGTAATCGTTAATTAATTTAATGTACTAAAGAAGAACAACTCTTTCCGTTTATATTATTTTTACCTATAAGGAGTATTTAACAGGGACTCCTATACTTTCGATATCGTGGATACCTTGAACGTAACTTGAGTTACATAAACTACAGGCGTTTTGACGTCCGCTAGAGCAATTGTTAAACATAACGCCTGCGCGAAAATGACGCGAGGGCTAAGAGCGTTGGCAAGCAAGGAACACGGCCATCTTGCAAGCAACCACGGGTACGTAGACTTCACTTTTGAAGATGGTCAACTCCGCTTGTAAGTGGGAGCTAAGGATAGCTCTAAGAGAGTGGTAGGGCTTCTTGGTTGTCGCGCGGAGGCTTCACGAAGAGCTCTCGTGTAAGCCGCCCAGTCAACTTAAGGCAACAGCTACAACACGTGGTGAGGAAATCCATTAGTGGTAAGCACCGTGTAATTAATCAGCCGTGTTTAAAACTAATACTTGGTTCAATCTCTTTAGCAGGTTTGAGGAACACGCTAAACAATGGAATTAGATTTTGGTCGAGTATTGTGAAATTAGTTGTTTTAAAGCTGTCCGAGGAATTATGGTTAATGCAGGCATGTTTTGTATCTTTCGGAATATCAAGCAGATGGAATGCTATGCGTCTTAGTTCATCTATTACGTTCGTCAACATCGCCGTTGTAGAATTAAAACATAATCTATCAGGTACTTATAAACTTTTACTGAAAATCAATTTCGTGTGCTAATTAAGGTTAAAGCTTTAATTTACTCTCTACTAAATCATGGGAAACTTTCGTTAAATAACGTAAATTTCAAGTTTGTTTGCAAAATGTATTTATGCTCATATATCACGTAAAATTTAGTTTGAAAGTATAACCTAAAAATTTAATAAGTCAAATATTTTCCATTCGGAACTAGATTGTTTTATAAGAGAAATTTTTGAACCTTTAGATGATTTAAAAGTTGTTATTCAAAGTGCATTTATGATGCACATGTTAAGTGATAAAAATATGTATAAAGTCCACCTTTGGATGAAAGATGTTTTCTAGCAATTTGTTGTGATTAGTAGAATACCTAAGCCGCTTTTAACATATGTTGAACTGACTTTTATTAATTTCATGCTTAGATCATATGAACTGTTTATGTAACAAGTCTTTAGATAAAAACCTTGTAAGCCAGAACAGATCTGTTTTATGGATGTTTAGGAACCTAAACTGTATTAAATAACTTATAAATGTTAATACCTCTCTATGTAGAGAAGCATATTCAGAAACTTCTATAACTTACTTAATGTTGATAATTTTGATTATAGAGGAACACTCTAAGAAAGTTTTAAAGCTTATTATATATTGATTAATAAATTTTATTTACAAGTAATTTTTGCAACAAAAGAGAATACTATTTATATTAAATTTTGAATTAATACCTCCGTCTTTTTATTTCACTAATTGAAATTAACATTGTCCAAATTAGATCAGCAAAACTTTGTATGTAGAAAAAGTTGATACAGTACCAGGTAATAGAAACGGAATAAGTAATTTCCAGTAGAGTATTTTTTCATAGGTAAGGTGTTATTGAGATTTTGAATTCAGGCCAATCGATCTATAAAGGTCGAAACATTTTGTTGTTGTAAGGCACAAACAGTGTCTTATATATTATTTTTTTGTGTGACATTTTCTTGCAGGTCCGACATCGCAGAAGCTGGAGCAGGGGTCCAAGAGGTTTCCAGAGGTATTGTTTATTGTAATTTATATGCTTTTTGGTAATCATTATATCCTATAGGTTTCTGCGTCTTCCTGTAGGATACTTTAGTTTTGTTTATTGTCTATATAGATGCAGTGGCGTCCATTTACGTTTTTTTTGTTCCCGTTTGTAGTCGAGCCCACCCTCTATCCACGCCCAAACTCATTGCTCACCCTTGGGGTAATTCCTAGACTAGACCGCGAATATAGTAAAGCTCGTGAGTTCACCGAGGTTTTGTTCTCTAATTGACTCACCCCATAATTAAATTAAATAAAGAAAAAATTATAAGTTCATTAAAGTTTCACTAGCGCCCATGCGTGAGGCTAGCCTTGTAACCAATTAGAGAAAAATAATATGTTTCACTGACGCCACCAACGTGGGGCGTGCAGTAAAGAAGAGCTTTACTAAATTCGTTTCAACGTCAATAATAATATAGTATGTAGACAAACCGTAATATTATATAATAGACTAGGAGTTTTTAAAAATGTTACAATAATTTAACATGTTAATCTTAAAAATTTTATTTAGTTTCTAACCTTATAAAATTGAGGTTGTGTAAAACAATATATTTTTGTAATTATTGAATAAAGTTATTGTTATATAAACCAAACATAATAGGGGCATTATAAATTAGATTAAAAACATAACTTCTCTAACACCTATATAAAAAGAATACTTTTCTTTTAGATTTACCACATATGAAAAACGCAAAGAAATAAAACAATATATTAAAAACGGATTATAATACTAATTCTAAGGTATAATAATTAGTTTACAAGTGGCTATTGATAAATTGTTGCTTCAGTTCCGGTGAAACCAATGCACAGGACGTTGCGATGGAAATCAATGGAGCACTGGTGTCTTTTAGGCATATCCAAACCCAGCAATATGTCTATGGATTGTTCTTCTGAAACCGAAAAGCTGGTTGTCAAATAATCGGATTTGATTTGTATTTGGGGCATGTGAATTCGTCCTATAGTTTTTTTGTATATTTGTGGCAATGCCTGCCCGTTGGTTATCAGCCAGTCTTATAATGTTACATCTCTTTGCACAAGAAATTGATATTGTTGTGGTTTGTGCACCATGGTCAATGAAAGCCCTGGCGGGAATACAGTTTATCCTGCAATTAATGTGTGGCATATTGGTATTTATGGACGTTTCAGGATTATTCTCCGTTGCAGTTTCCATATTAGTTTCAGTTTTTTGTGTGAGTTTTTCAGGTATTACTAGCTTTGTTTCAGTATTAGAAGAGTGGGCTATCATCATTTTTACTCTTTGACAATCTCGGACGGGTGTGTGCTTGTTTATGTAGAACGTTTCCGAATGTATTGATGTTTCCAATTATTAGGGCGTTAGCGAGTCGAGGTTTATTCTGTTTAAAGGGAATAAGTTGGTTAGGGTCTGTCAGCGTATCGCTTATGGATACTGGATTATCTATTGTTGCTGCAGGAGGTTCTTTCAATGGTGATACTGATTGTGGAACCTGGATGTCGCAGAAGTTAGTTTTTTCTCTTGCCCTATCAGTCGAAGCGTTGGTATGGGCGGGAAATGGTTTTGGGATTGGGTTAGTTTCGCCTACTCTTGGATTTTTGGGTTGATTTTCAGCTAGTTCATAGAATAGGACATACGCTTTTCCACTTACTAGTGCTGTGGAAGATATATTGCTCACTACGGAGTCATTGTATTCATACCATGTAGATGAATATGGGTGTCGACAGTATGCTGTATAATGTCCACTGTATGTCGTACCAATGTGATTCAATATTGCACATAAGTTGTAAGTATAGTGCTTTGAATTGTTTTGGGCAGCATAATCTTTCATGTCCAAATCATTTATTGGAAAATTTATAGTTGTTGACAGTTTCCCTCTGAGTTTTCTTGTAGGTGAAAAGCGTTTTAAGTGTAACACTAATATTTTAGGAAATTTTTGTATAAAGAGGGATGTTGTGCAGTTTCTTCTTTTTACATTTTGAACAAGTAGGTTTCTCATCTCCGTGTATTGGTGTCTCTTTAGTATAATAGTCTAGACACTGTTGTAATCTTAATTGGCCTATATTTTGAGGCATAGAAAGCGATAAATCCCAGAATGGGTCAAAAGTAATAGAACAGTGTCGACAATGTATACAACGTAATGTAGATTTCAACTGTTCCGCAAAAACGCCAACAACTTTTGAATTTTCGATTTTTAAATATTATTGCCAAGATGCGGAAGCTTTGTCGCAGTCGTTGAGTTTCTCATCTATTTCTGGAAATATTTTTGTAAGTTTATTGGCCTGATTAATGTCTTTATGTAGGCCTTCTAATAAATAACGTAAAAACTCTTGTGCATCTTGTTGAGAGTTACCTGAGAAACTGGGTGCAAAATTTTCAATTTGTGATTTTAAGCTGGATATATTAGATTCTCCACCACATGAATCTTCAGACCACAGTTCATTTATCACTTTTGCGTAAGCCCATGTTCTCCGTTTATGTTAGAAATATTAGTATTAATGTCCTATGTGAAGAGATCATTTCTTATGTATTCCGAAATTACTCTTTGTATTTGAGAGACACTGAATTACAGAGTTTATAAAACAAGTATTACCGATATTCATCAATCCACATACACCTAACTTGGAGACGTCGTTGGGATTTCTATTTAAGGTGTTGGTTTCGGATGAGTTTTTGACTTCCCCGATATTTGATGTATGTGTACTAGTATTACTAACACAGTTAAAATATTTTGTCGCTTCAGTGTCATTTAATTTAAATGTTTGATAAACAGATGTCATTTTAAAAGCAATTTTTTCTCTTAAAGTGTTGGGTAACCTGCTGTTCTTCGTGTTTCACCGGGGCATATCGGAATCACTTCAGATTCTGCTCTGAAGGCGTGCCTGTTAGCCCCGTGTGTGTTTGCCGGGTTGTTTAATCTTTGTCTAGACAGGGGCATCTTTCCGCGTTGCTGGAAAGTCCACAACGTGAAATTCATACCTAAACCTAAAAACGCGGATGCGTCAGACCCGGGCAGCTATCGTCCAATTAGCTTGCTACCGGTGCTGGGGAAAGCTTTGGATCGCGTTATGACTACCCGAGTTGAGCACTTAGTGCGTGACAGCGGCGGTTTTAATAACCGACAGTTCGGTTTTATGGAGGGAAAGTCGACTATCGACACATTAGAGTTCGTTGTCGGGAAAATTAAGCTGGCGAGAGATGCAAAGGAGTATTGTGTCGTTGTTGCTTTGGAGATTTCATCAGCATATGATGCTGCCTGGTGGTCATTGATTGTTTGCGAGTTGGAACATAGGGGTTGTCCGGGAAACTTGATGTCTTTGGTCAAGAGTTATTTCTCAGGGCGATTGGCACAGGTTGAAATTCCGGGGGAAGGGGATGCCCGCAGGGATCATGCTCTGGTTCCGCATTTTGAAAGTTGTTGTATGAGAGCATCTTTAAGGTCAATCGTTGGGTTTGCGGATGATACGCTTTTAATTGTCAGATCGCGATTGTTAATGAATATGCGCACAAAACCGAACGAGGCGCTTAATAAACTACACGAATGGTCGCAGGCGGTAAAATTAAAATTTAACACCGCGAAGTCAGAGGCGCTTTATTTCTGAAAGAAACCGGGACAGCGACCCCCTAGGCTATACCTGGGAGGAGAGAAAATATCGTTTAAGGAAGTAATTACATATCTCTGGGTTAAGATTGACAATAAGTTAAATTGTAAAGCTCACGTGCAGTACGTTAAAAGCAAAGGCAGCGAAATATCAAACAAAATGATGGCGGTGGCGAAAATCAACTGGGGTTTCAGGGCGAATCGCTGAGGACGATTTATGCCGGAACAATTGAGCCGGCAATGCTGTACGCAGCTTCTGTATGGGTGAAAGGTTGTAAAATCCGGGAGATGCGTCAATTGACGAGCGTACAACGCATAACCGCGGTGAAAGCGGCCTGGGCACACAGGACCACCTCCACGTAAGCGGTCCTGGTGATCAGTAGGACTGTCCCTATCGAATATGTCGTTAGGGAGATTAGAGATGGGAGATTGATAAATATAGGGAAATGTCGCGAAATTATCGAAGATATTCATCTTGGTAATAGGGAGGTAGAGAGAAAGATTGTTGTATCGGAGTTGGGGCACCCGGCCGATATTTGAGGAATCGAGTTTGTAGAAGGCGATGGGGACGCGACGGGTGTCAGAATTTATACAGACGGTTCACGCATGGATGACGGGCAAGCAGGCGCAGACTTTGTCGTATTTAAGCAGAAAAGGAAGGTGTTTCAGTTTCATACTAAACTCGCAAACTGGAGCACTATCTTCCAGTGCGAATTGGTAGCCATACGAGAGGCTATTGATTACGTAATAAACCACGCGGGCAGAGATGAATATTATATAATCAGTGACAGTAAATCAGCGCTGACAGCTTTAACAAACATGAACACCTTGACAGACCTCCAGGCGGACGTTTGGAAGATGGCGCATACGGCGTTCGAGTTTCGACGTTTAAAGTTCTGTTGGGTTAGGTCGCACGATGGTAACGTAGGGAATGATAGGGCTGACGAATTAGTTAAAGAGGCCGCGACGGGCGACTTTCGGATATCACATTCGTCGATACCGAGGTCTCAAATTAAAAGAAAACTGCGCGAAAAGTCAATTCGACAATGGGAAGAGAGGTGGAACAACGGTGCCATGGGCAGGTTGACTCACAAATTCATACCGATCATAGAAGCTAGAGGTAAGATCGAGGTGCAACTGTTAACAGGACACGGCGCTCTGAAAGCGTATTTACAAAGTTTGGGTTTAACCGATAATGACTGCTGCGAGTGTGACGAGAGCGCAGAAAGCGCAGAGCACGTGCTCTTAGACTGTCCACCAAAGGTGGCAAATCGGGGGTTAGCTGATATGAAATTAGCTATCGCAGGACTAGCATGGCCAAAGAGCCTAGAGGAAGTCGGGGAAGTGACTAACCAGAAGGAGTTCTGGATCGCCTTTAAAGAATTTTCGGGAAGGGTCGCGAGATTGGACGGTGATAACCGCGCGTAAATCGGAAGGTGAAGAGAGGGCGGAGGGAGGACTGAAAAACTTCAACTTTGTCTTAGCGTGAGAAATGATATGAGCATGATAACTATAACCTGTTAAAAAAAAGATAAAAAAAATATATAAAAAAAATGAAATAATAATAATAATATAAAAATGATAATCAAATGTCTAATATGCACGGCGAACCCCCCACACTACTAAAGCAATCGCTATCCCACCATCTACACGCGGAAAATCGGTAATAAACGAAAACAAATAAATAATAACAAACTAAATAAGAAAATCTCATTAATTTAAATCAGTGTAATAAATAAAAAAATAAAATAGAGTGAAACCCCGCGCACCACCCCACCCCGACTTTTAAAGTGATAGTGATTGTGAAAACCCCCCAGTACAGTGCATATCCTCCAGAACTATAACAGTGTATAACCATCCCCCTACAAGTAAGAAATAAATAGACGTAGGCAGACGACCAGGTCCTCGGATGCTGGGAAATTTTATAATTAAGGTAAGAAAAAATTGTGGCGGCTGTACTCGCATAAGCATTGATTTGTATTAATACGAAAATTTTGAAATAATTTAACGCGCACGTTTTTGTTTGTAATGGCGCCAGCCGACATAATGCTTATGCGAGTGCACCTGATAATTTATTTGGTTGATGCTTCTGATAAATGCACTGTCACATGCTTATGCTTATGTTTATTTGTTTATATATATATATATATATATATATATTTCTTTTATATTTATTTATATTTATATTTTATATGTATTTGCATATATTATATTATTTTGGGGCTTGAATTGGTTTTTCTGACGTTCTTCCGCCATTTTTTTGTGGCAGCATTTTAATAGGAAGGAAGAATGTACTAGAGAAGATTGTAAGTATAATATAAATCAGTTAGGGCATGATAGGGAAAGTCAGGGAGGAATTTAGGCTAAATTACTTATACCAGTGAGAACGAACTTATAAATATATAGAGCAGGCAAAATAGCTAGATTCACTATTAAAATATTTGGCGAATGCTTAGAAATTTGAATCCATTTTTAATTAGTTAGCTAGATTTCGATAGTTTTAAGTCGACCTTTTACGTCGCACCGGTAAGCAGATCTGGCGACTGCTACCCGGTATTACGGATCCCTCCTCTTTTACTTTCGCGTGTGTTTTGTTGATCGGACACACTCCAAAATCAACGCTACGGATACCTTTATTCAAACCCTATTTTTAGTTTTTGTTTCAGGTTATTAGATATTTTTTTTAATAGATTAATTTTGAAGTTAGGTTTAATTTAAAGCACGTTATATTTTCGCGTTTAAATCCAATGTAGTACCTTCGGGTGGAGCATTGGGGACGTGGCCGCAAGTATAGCGGTCTTTATTCAAATTATAATGTTATTCGTGTTTAAATTATGTAGAGTTGTAACATATAAATTTTCCTGTAAATTTGTTCATAGACTTTAGCGCGGTACACCTATTATTTTAGCCTTTATATTAACAACATTTATATAATTGATTCAGTCATTATTGCATATTTAATAACCAATAAAGTCCCAAGGAACACTTCAATTTTTATTACAATTATAATCTACTACATACTACATATTCCTTACTGATAACATTTATAAATATACAAACTTGTTAACGTGTTCCTACACTTTGAAGTATCTAAGATCGACTATCACTTTTCGTTTCTTAGTTGAACTGGAAAGTCGCTTGGTGTTGAAAAACACTCAAGATGTTCAGGAAAGTCAAGTTTTCCTGGCAAAGACGTCGTAAAAAACGGACACAATGTTAAAAGTTGTCCAAGACAACTAAAGTAGAAATGTAGTGTACAAACCCTCTTCGCGAACGTGCAACTTTGATAACTCTGGAAATGTAGATAATCTCGTAATGATTTTGATGTAATTTCTCGTAATTCCGATGCAGTCGTGGATCATCAGAAATATTTTATTTGGTTTGGTTCAATTAAATATATGGAACTCGTTCAGAAGATAAATGAGTGAGCAACTTTGTTCGACACATGGCCGCTACGTAGCCAACACGTTCATCTGATGTACGTGTTGTTTGAAGGTTATAGGTCATTGCCGTTATGGGTAAGAAAGTAATAGTTCTAAAATAATGCTAAGGTTACAAAGTCCATTACGTAAATTTTGCATGTAATGATTTCCTTTTGAAGCTTATTTTACTTCAGGTTGCTGTATGCAATTTATTGTGACTTGTATGAATAATTTTGTTAATTAAATTTCAAAAACTCATTTTGTAAAGTATAAAGTACAGTGAGTACTACAACTTTTTGTAATTAAAGGTGTGTTCAACCTAAGATATTATATCTCACCGGTCGTACAGGTGTAGACAAACTATTGGCACCGTTGTCTTGTTTATCACAAATTAAACTACTAATATGTTAATTTATAGGACCCGAGTCCTGTATGATGAAAATTGAACTTAAAGTAATCTGTCAATTTTTAATATTTGCCAAAAGTTAAGTAAGATATTTTTAAACATTGTGAGGTCGAAGTAGCGCTACAGTGACTACCTAATAAATAAAAAAAATAATGTCTATAGTTAAATATGTGATTTAAAAATTACATTCATAAGAATTGAATTTTATTAAGTACTCTTATTTATTATGATGTTATTTATTTTTCTTTAAAGAGAATACAGAATTATTTTTTTTTACTTCAGTTCATTTTTCAATAATCTTAAATCTTCCAAATTTTGTTCGGTATTTACAAGTTAAACTTATCCGAAATAGCACCACGACAATGGAAACTAATTGAACTTAATTCATATTCATATTGATGCTTAAAATATATAGGGTGTCTAGGTTGGTAGAAATTATGTTTCAGAGTCGCTCTACTCATGGATAGATCCTTGAAGAAGATGTTCAGATGTAAGTATGATATTGGTGACAATCAGACTTTGTATTTAAAGTAGTTGGTGATAATATAGATTTTCAAATTTTCCTTTAAGCATATTCAGTTAGTCAGTTGCGTTATAAAAAGTTTAGGTGGCGTCCTTATTTAGTTTCTTTCAACTTAAATATACCCACTGACCCAATCTCATGCGACCGTGGGCCAAAAACTCGGTTAGCTAAAAGTCTTAAGAGTGTTCTTTTACTATAAACCAATTTCTATCTAAACCTTACCCTGGGCTTGATACAGTTACACAAGAACTCTCGATAGGTAATATTCTATCTGCCACAGTTTATTGTGGAATAGACTGATAGAAAAAATATAGATAACAGAGTAACATTTGTAGAACAATCCGGTATCAAAAAAAATTCGTTCGAGGATTGAGGAAGTAGGGTAGTATCTTGATAAATAGCAGTATTGATTCTTGGGATACTGTCACTCCTTGCGTTATATTCTTTGGGCGTTTCATGTTAAATCAGTTTGTTGTTTATATTTGTATGGTTTCTAATGTTACCTATTTGAGGATATAGAAAAAATTCATCTAGTTTTGTTGTCCTAGGCAATGTGCCTAATATAGACGTAGCACTGCCTCTTTGAATTGCTTTTTATACTCTTTGTAGAAGAAAACTGAAAGCTCGAGGATCTTGAGTCTCTTTTCTTATTCATTTCCCAATTTCTTGAAAAAAACTCAATCCTTGTTTTCCAATAACTCCCAGAGTTTCGATTGCAATTGGGAAGAAAATATGATTATTTTCCATGTGATTATATTTTTTATGTTTAATTTTTTCTGCGTTCGATGCAGCGCTGCCGGATGATATACATGTATATTGTAGGTGTGAGGCTGCCAAGGTGTCTACGCAGGTGAAATTCCAAATTACTGACATTCCGTGACTCCAAGGGACGAGTGATATGCCGTCTGATCGCTTGCTGTCGTAATAGCTTATTCCTGACGGTTCCAGTAATGAAGGTACTTTTGCAAGGTTTAGTGCTCTTTTTATGATGTCGTTTACAGCGTCATGGCGTGATGAGCCTCCTGCACTAAATATACAGCTTAGTCCGTGTGTTCCTTCTTCTGTAACCATCGAACCGCATTTGCATTTGTGTTCTTTGCAAATTTTGTTTCCCAAGCGTAATCCAGTGGCGATACGAAATGAGGTGTCATCTAGTAGTGTTCCTAGGCATGCTGTTGTAAGGGCATTTAACCACGCACCAGATTTCTTGCAGCTAACTGCTTTGAGACGGGCCTTGTCATGTAGTGTGGTAGCATTCTCAAGCAGTTGTTTAGTCGCCAGTTCAATTAATGGTTCATCCCATTCATTTTGAAAAATTTTTACGTCATATTTCGAATTATTTTTGGTTATCTTATGCCATAACTCTTCGCCTTCCAATAATGAAGTATTAGAAAGTGATTTTTCGTTCTTTAAGAATGAATCGATCAAATTGGAAATACTATATATGGAATATAGAAATTAAGGGAGAGCAATAGTTATGGTTTGGGGCATTCCTAAACCTTCTTTGGAGACTAGAAGTGTAGCTTGTATCCGCTGGCCATTGTGTATTTTAATGTTAGTGATTTCTTCCAAGGTTTTATGTAGTTTGTTGTCTATTTTTTTAAGATTTGCTTCTGCATGCCATGACGGGCAACATCGAAGTATATATAGTAACTTTGGTATCGCTAATGAATTTTTCAATAGGTAGAAAGCTACGTGTGCTGGCAGGTTTTTTAAGTTTGAACACATGTAGGTTAAGCATTTTAATTTATCTTCTAGGCACATCGATATTACGCTATCTGTAAGGGGAGCACCTAAAAGACACCATTCGGGTTTTTTTGTAAATTTTAAATTGAGAACTATTGATAATATTTTTTATAAATATGTTGTCTACGTGTTGCATGAAAATTTCACTTTTGCTAAAATTTACTTCTAATCCTACTTGTTTTGATTCAACAATAATGTTTATTATGTCTTGTAGGACTGAAGCACTATTACCTCCAATTGAATCGTCGTCGAGATACCAGACGTTGTATTCAGTGCTAATTTTATTTATCATATCTTGAATTGCTAGACTGAAAAGAGCTGGTTCGAGGGGTCTCCCTGTTGTACACCTCTTTGTGATAGAATCGTTTCTTTTCCAAACATTGAAAATGTAGGATATTGGTAACATTGTTCGACAAAAGGATGTAATTGTGGGATTGTTTTTAAAATATTGATTAATATTTCCCTTCTGTAAACCATGTTGAAGGCGTTTTTAAAGTCAATTTTTAGAAATACTTGCTGAATGTACAATTGCTTCATTTCCTTTGCGAGTTGCAAATCCAAATTGTTTGGGTCGAAAGAAGGAATTAAAAGAGTCTCTTATTTTAAAACATGCTATTTTGCAACCAATCTTCTGTAGAAATTTCCGACGGTAATGCGTCGTATGTAACCATCTTTCTTTCTCAGAGCGCATAGTGAAGTGCCGTGCAAAACTGTGGATTATTCTTTGAGAACTTTTCGAGATAGCATTAGATTGCAAAGTGCTGTTAAAGATTTTAATAGATTTTGACCGGTTTGTTGGAGCTATATGAAGTTAAATCTTGTATGTGTGAAGGCCTTAGGAATCCAGTCCACCGGCTGAACTGTTTTTAAAGGATTTAATTGCTATTAGTACATCTTCACTTTTAATTTGGAGTGCATTTTGGTAAGTTATTGGTTCGTATTCTATCATTTCGTTATTCATACGATGTTTTTCTATTAATTTCTTTAAAGTTTTTTCGCTGTAATCTGCAATTGTGTCTGATGAACAAAGTATTTTGACTGCTGAAGTAATATCACCATCTGTTACTTTGGCTAATACTCTTTTGCATAATGACATGTTTTTTGAGTTATTTTCATTCTTGGAATCTTTAAAGAAAAAGCTTATTTTCTTTTATGTTCTGTCGTATAAGGGTAGCGATTGAATTTTTTTAATCTATTTCGAAGCGTGTAGTGTTTAAAAATTTATATGGATATGATAAAAAGTTTTTCCAAGTTCTTACAGAATTTTTTTATATGAATTCGTCTAATAAAATTTTTAATTGGTTTGCTGAGGTACTTCTGACTGATTTTGAAATTCTTTTGATTATTTTGTCGTTTGTTTTTTGTTCAGCTAGTAATAGATGGAATGGTTTTTTATATTCTTCTGGTACTGCATTTTCAGATTATTTAAGTTCTCCTATTTTTAGGTTTTTAAGACTTGTGTTAAAACTTATGTATAATGTTCGGCATGTGGACACGACACGACAAAGGTCAGTCGTTTTTTGTAGTAGGCTTGGAACGATTGAAAGTAGTTGTTGCAAATAAATTCGGGTTCGGTCATTGTCAAAATAAATAGAAATTAGTAACTTTAGTTAAAAAGGATAATAAAGAATATAAAACATGGCTTGTTATACTCAAGGTCTTGGAAGCTGCGTGTGGAACTGCGTAGGCACGGCAGCAAAATATTAATTAACATATACCAACTACCAACAACGTGGTAGTCGAAGAAACCTTTTCCGGGTAGGAAAAGCGCAATTCTTAACATTTGGTGACCCCGACGTGATCTGCTTCGGTTTAGTAGCAGTCACAGGTTTGTTATAATAGGTTGGTAGCTGGTAAAAAAGACATGGAAGCGAAACGAGCAATTCGTACAGCCTTAAGAACTCGGTTCAAGACTGACGTGCAACGGTTTGAAGATATTCTTAAAGTTGGGGTAAATGAGTCGAGCGTTGATAGTTGTACAGCGTGTTATGATATCTTAGAAAAGCGGTTTGCAAAATTTCAAGCTTATGGTGAAAAGATTTTGGCTTCAATTACAGGCAAAGAGATGGAAGCTAAAATTGCAGAGGAAATTGAAGAAGGTGTTGTGTATGAAGTCATGTATAGACATGTCATGCCGCTTACTCTCGCTGTATGAAAGAATTAGAGGCTCGTATTAGTATAGCGCCATCAGTAGTTATGCAGGAAAATAGCGGTCGTTACAAACTACCGTAGATTGAATTAAGAAAATTCGGAGGCGAATTAAAGGATTGGATACCCTGGTGGGCTCAATTTGAAAAGATTCATTTGGACCAAAAGTTACATGCGGTTGATAAATTTCAGTACTTAGATCAAAGCATGTTACCAGAATCAAAGGCCAAGAAATTAGTAGCGGGCTACCAGCATTCTAGCGAGAACTATCTGAAAGTAATTGAAGCTCTAAAAATGAGATTTGGGAAAAAGGAGCTGCTGTCTGAGCTCTATGTTTGTGAATTTATATCGCTAATTGTTGATAGAATTACCGCAAAAGACAAGTCGTCGATTGGCTCTCTATATGATGAAGTTCTCAGTAAAGAAAAGGCTCTAGAATCGTTAGGATTATCAGCAGCTAGGTACTGCGATATTCTAAAGACATCGCTGATCGAATCATGTTTACCAGTAGACACATTAAGGGTATGGCAACGGCAAGCTAAAGTTCCTGATGAGAGCATGTTCAAGCAATTGTTAGAATTTATGAATGAAGAAGTTACCAATGAACAAAACATTGTATTAGCCAGTCAAGGTTTCAATAATATTAATGTTGATAAAAGAAACAAGTTCTACTTAAAAAATGAGCAGTCAGAGAAAATTCCAGCTGTTTCAGGTTTATCCAATCAATCTGAAAAACGGAAAATGCATGTGTGTGCATTTTGTAATATTAAAGGGCACGAAACGGTCAAATGTCTTAAAGTTAGAAATAGTAAGCTAGATGATCGACGTAACGCTATTCGAAAAGCAAAACTGTGCTTTTACTGTTTGGGTTCTGGTCATGTATCTAGGTTTTGTAGAGTTAGAGTCGATTGTAAGAATTGTGGAAAACGTCATCAACTAGTAATGTGTCCAGAAATTAGTAAGAGTGAAGATGACGTACCTGTGAAAGGCAATTTTGATTCAGAGCAGTGTGATGATGATGTAGTACAAACTAATTCAATGAATTCGTTTTGCGAACGTGGAATTTTGTTGCAAACATTAGTCGTTCGGTTGAGTTCAGGGAGTGTTTCTAAATATGCCAGGGCTATGATTGACGGTGGTTCTCAAAGATCCAGCATTTGGCGCACACTGCACAGCAATTAGGTCTAAAGGCAGTGGGGCAAATCAAGCTTGTTCATGGGTTGTATGGTGGAGTTAAAACAGCAGAAACATTACACCAGCGCTATGTTGTACAAGTCAATGGCATGAATAGTAATTACCAATGTAAAATTGAATGCTTGGATGAAAAGAAATTGTGTAACAGCATTCATCAAGTAAGCAAAGGTCCTTGGATGAACGAGCTGAAAGAAAAGGAAATTGTTATCTGTGGCCAAGATCAAGAGATGTCGGAAATTGAGTTAATCATTGGCGCAGATGTTTATGGAAAGCTCCTTACAGGTCAGGTTATTCAATTAGACTGTGGATTAACAGCAATTGAAACGAAGTTAGGTTGGACACTGACCGGTAAATATAATCCATGTTATGATGACTCTACTTTCTCTATGGCGTGTACGACGTCAATGTTCCACGATTCTGTTCTGAGTGAGTTTTGGAAACTAGAAAGTATTGGTATTAGTGATCCAGTGGAAACGCTGAATCAGTTTGAGCTTCAAGAAGAGGCTAGAAACCATTTTGTAAAAACGGTCAAGCGGGACGCTGATGGTAAATATGAGGTGCAATTGCCATTCACGTTGAGTCCTGATAATTTGGAGAATAACTTGGCTGTTGCAGAGAAAAGATTGAGAGCATGCTCAGAAAACTGAAAAGAAACGGAATGTGGAACGAGTATGATAAGGTTTTTAAAGAGTGGTTAGCAGAAAGAATTATTGAAGCAGTTTCTGAAAAGGAAAAGGAGAGCTCATGTCACTTTTTACCTCATCATGCAGTAGTAAAATTGGATAGTGTTACTACTAAGATTAGGCCGGTGTTTGTTGCTGCGTGTTAAGTCAAAGGTGGCATTTCATTAAATGACTGTTTAGAAAAGGGCGTAAACTTACTAACTTTACTGCCATCTGTGCTCCTTAGATTTCGAGACGGAAAAATTGGTGTAGTAGCAGACATACGAAAGGCATTCTGTCAAATTAGTGTATGTAAAGCGCACCGAGATTAGCAGCGATTTTTGTGGTGGACCGATGAAACCCAGAATGAATTGAAAGTTTTTCGGCATAGGAGGGTTGTATTTGGTATAAATTGTTCACCATTTCTGTTAAATGTAGTGATTGATTACCACTTATCAAACGTGCCGCCTGAAGAAGCGGACGTTGCTGAAAAATTAAAGACTGCTTTATACGTAGACAACGTAGTGACAGCAGTTGAAAGCCTAGAAGCGATGTATCAGTTTAAGGCTACTTCAATACAAATCTTAAAAGATGCTTCTATGGAATTGTGTTGTTGGGAATCGTCGAATTCTGAAATGGCATTATCAGAAAGCAATATGTACGATTTAAGATCGATGGCTTATAGTCCGGATTTTACTTCAGTTTGTAACGTATTTTTTTCGTAGTTACACTTTGTGTGTTAATATAAAATAAAGCAGCAATAAAATAAAAATATAATTTGTAAAATTCCGTACAATTAAAATAAAACTTAAAATCTATAATAGCATATAGACTCCTTTACCTTTGAGGTCTAAGATTTGTTATTAAGCTTCGTCGAGTTGTCAATTTGAGCACTTTGCTATCCACGTTTGAAGGGACAAGCTGCGATAAGCGGCGTAGTAAAGTCAAGATGGTCGTGTCTAAACACGTGGCCTGTAAGACAGTCTGAAAAAGAAATGGAATTGATTGAATCTTGGTGTCGAGGTTGTTTCCCAGCGGCTTTAGCGTGATGTTATTCTTTTATATGTTCCGCCTAGAGCAGTTCAGTTGATTCCTGCAGACCTAAGGAGATGGAAGCTCACCATCATCATTACAGTTGGTATAAATTATTTAAATAAATTTTATTAATATTTTCCTCTTAGTGCAATATCGCGAAAATATCACGTAACCATATGATATGAGAATATCATATTCAATTTCCTTTTGGTTTTGGAGTACTAAATTTTATATGATGTAAAATCAAGCAGAAGTTAGTTTCGTTAAATACTGGTTTTATTCAGAAGAGTTCTCGCAATTTCAGTAATAACTTCGTAAGTATTCACGTGGCTTTTATTTGTGCGTCGCAGAAAGCAGATGTTCATGGAATTTCTGACAGCTGGGGTTATAGTCCGATTTATTTTGTTCACAGCAGTATCTCCACACGTGAGTGTTTTTAGCATTTAATCACTTCCAATATTAGTTAAATTGCAATAAGAAAATATTAGATTGAACTTTAGTCACGTAAAAATCGTTTAAGGAAAGAAAGAATTAAGTAACAAATTTATTGCTTGTCAGAATGATTGCACATACAGATAAAGTTAACTAAGCTAAAAAGTTGTGAGTGACATATTATGTCAAATATAAAAAACATATATTCAGCTGTCCTATTTAGACCTCACATGTCATGTTACGTTAATTTAAAAATATGTTTAAATATTTTGAGGTCATGTACTTTGATTTTTAGTCAACATGAGGAATTCTTGTAATAACTATTAAGTAAAAGTAACTTTAGGTTGACACATGCTAGTTTATCGGCACTTAGGTAATTTAAATTTCATTGTTAAAGTCGAAGTAGTGCTACTATGACTTGAAGAATATGTAATATGAATAATTAAGAGAACTCAAATCCTTACATAAAAACTATTAAGAAAGATTCATTCAGAGATCTTTATGTTATTGAATACAAATCCTTATTAGTATGTTTCTGTTCTATAAAAAATTATTAATTGAAAATATTATAGTAAAACGAATTGAAAATATTATAGTAAAATGAATCAAGAAATTTAAGCAAATAGAATCTATTTGTTTTCATGACTTTTTTTATTGTTTGAAATACAAGTAAAGTTTACAATTCATTCCTGATCAGAAATTGTGGGTAATGATTACAAATACCCTGGGTGTATACTTTTGAAACCTAAATTCTATTATTTTATTTTTGGTAAATATTTTTGAGGACACAAACGGTGTCCATGTTGTGCATTTGTTTGTTCACAGGTCAAGTCGAGACATCTGTGTGACATCTGGTGTTTGAGATTTTGGTAAGTGTTTTTAAAAAAGTGAAATTCAAGTTTTATGGCTATGTTAGTGGTGTTGATATAAGGTTTCCGCATTCCCCTAATACAAGCACAGTTAATTTTTGTAGGTTGTTGTATTGAAAAATACGGTGGCGCTCATTAGTCATATTTTTAGTCTTTTGACAACCCATGACCCAAGCTCATGATCTACCCAGAGCTAACACTCTACTAGCCGTTTATGTCTAAAGAGTTTTTCTTTTCCTGAAGCCGTTTTCCATCCAACTTTACCTTGGGCTTTCATTGTTAATAAGAAATTCTCGACCTTGTGATATCAGGTAAGGGTTTAAGAAATATAAAGGTGCAATTTATTAGCTGATAGTCACGAGGGTAAAAATAAAACTAAAAACAAATTTATTCTGTTTTCAAGTTCTTGGTCTGACCTGGGACAAACAATCCGACCAGTTGTACGTTAGAGTTCGTAGCGAGGAAAAGGTGGATGTTGTTACAAAAAGAACGGTATTATCCGGTTTACAAAAGGTGTTTGATCCGCTTGGAGTTTTGTCGCCGTTTACTTTGCTACTTAAAGTTATGCACTAAAGCTGAATTGGGATCAAGTCTTGCTTGATTCGTATGCAGAAAAGTTTAAGTTATGGTTGTTATCGTTAAGAATGATAAAAAATATTGGTATTCCAAGACGCTTAGGATTGTTCACACGTACAGAAAGTGAATGGAGTTTACACTGTTTTGTAGATGCTAGTAAGTCAGCTTATGCTGCAGTTATATATTTAAGATGCGAAAAGGGCGGTAAAGTATCTGTGCAACTCCTTCAGGCTAAGTCAAGAGTGACTCCAGCAAAAAAGGTCACTATTCCTAGATTGGAACTGTTAGCGTGTGTAATTGGATGTTGATTGAGTAAAGCTGTATATGAAGCTATAAATTTGCATTGTAAACAGTACTTCTGGTCAGATTCATCAACTGCTATTGCGTGGATTTCGCGTTGTGAGAATTGGAGTGTTTTTGTTGCTAATCGTGTAAAGGAAATCAGGCGCCTTAGTAATGCACATGACTGGAGGCATGTGCCTGGCATTCAGAACCCAGCTGACCTGCCATCACGAGGGTGTAGTGCAAAAGAATTATTAGATTTGCGATGGTGGGAGGGGCCAAGCTGGTTGAAACTGGAAGCAGAAGCTTGGCCAGGTGAAAAACCTGTACCAAATGAACAGATTGTAAATGTGGAAAAGAGTAAGGTTATTTTATCAGCGTACGTTGTTCAAAGTGAGATTCCGCTGTTTCATTCGTTGTTAATTTATACTACATACACACGACTTAGCCGTACTGTTGGACGTATATATCGTTGGAAAAATCATGCACCTAGCTATAACGAAAAATACTTGAGAGAGGAATTGATGAACGCTGAGAAGAGAATTTTATTATATGTGCAGAAAGACTGCAAATTGGAAAGTCATTTGCGTCATAAATGCAAAATCGAAAAGGACGAAGATGGATTAGTGCGGGTTGTAACGAAGGTTACCGAAAGAGATGATTTGCATAATTTCCGGCACCCAATACTGTTGGTGGGTGACCATTTAGTAGTTCGTTATGAGAATTCTAAGAGAGCGATTTTGGATTCTACGAAGTCGACGAGTAATCAAGAAGCTGCTATCAGCATGTTTAAGTTGTCGCAGGTTTACAGCCAAGAAAATGGATCAGGTAGATGTAAGCCTTCCAGCAGCAAGAGTTGAAGATACAGCGCCATTTTAAGTTGTTGGAATTGATTTGGCGGGTACATTGTTTTTAAGAGGTGGTGTCAAATTGTGGATAGTTTTGTATACATGTGGTGTCTACAGAGTTCAATTAGAGGCGGTGACGTCACTTAGTACGGGGAATTTTTTTTTGGCATTCCAAAGATTTGTGTCACGGCGAATTCGGCCGTGCATTGTGTATACAGATCAGGGTACTAATTTTGTATGAGTAGCAAATATGTTAAAGGACGTTGATTGGGATAAAGTAAAACGTCAATGGTCGGCAGACAAGATAGAATGGAGGCTAAACCCCCCCTTGTTTACCCTGGTGGGGAGGATGGTGGGAAAGGTTGATCCGAATTGTGAAAGGATTATTGTTGAGGATTCTTGGTAGAAGAGTATTGAACTATGAAGAGATGGTTACTACGCTATGCGAGGTGGAATCTGTAGTTAACTCTCGCCCCCTCACGTATATTAGCGAAGACCCTAATGACTTACTTTGTTTGTCTCCTAGTTTATTTTTAAAAGGTGTTCAAGCAGATACTATTCCAGATGTGTTTGCAATTGATTCGATTGGACTTAGGAAACGGCTTAGCAAACAAGCAAACCTAATGCGTGAGTTTCGACAGAGATTTAGAAATAAATATTTAAGTACCCTCAAGCAAAAGGCGAAAGAAGTGGGACATAGATCAGTTCGTATCGGAGATTTGGTACTGGTAGGAAATGACGCAACCAAGAGATTATTATGGCCGCTGGCAAGAGTTGTCGAGGTTTATCCTACACGAGATGGTGTAGTGCGTGTTGTAAAGTTAAAGACATCTGCGGGGTGGCTTATACGTCCGATACAGCGTCTTTACCCACTAGAGACAGAAGTGAATGTGTCGGAGATAGAAATGAATACCGGATATGACGATCGAAATGAAAGATGTGAAGAGCCAGGGAGAGAAGCATCAGTGGCTAATAGTGTCGTTAAAACTCGTAGCGGTCGAATTATTAGAATGCCTAATCGGTATTAGCAATTAATCATGTTTGTTATGAATCGTGTTGTATTGAAATAGGTCTCACTATTTTAAGCTGGGAGGATGTTAAAACTTCTGTATAATGTTCGGCATGTGGACACGACACTACAGAGGTCAGTCGTTTTTGTAGTAGGCTTGGAACGATTGAGAGTAGTTGTTGAAAATAAATTCGGGTTCTGTCATTGTCAAAATAAATAGAAATTAGTATTTTTAGTTAAAAAAAGGATAATAAAGAATATAAAACATGGCTGGTTATATTCAAGGTCTTGGAAGCTGCGTAGGCACGGCAGCAAAATATTAATTAACATATACCAACTACCAACAACGTAGTAATCTAAGAAGCTTTTTCCGGGTAGGAAAAGCGCAATTCTTAACAACTTGTACTTAGGTTTTGGTCTGAGTGGCATTTCCTGATGTGGACGTTTAGTCCTCTTTTTTTGAAGGTTTTGTTGTATAAGTTCTATTCTGAAGTGTTACTGTAATTTTTGCTGGTCCTACCGTCTAAATTTGATTGACTTTTAGGCGACAAGCTGTCAACGACTTTTTTTTGACGTTCCATTCAAATCATTTGACTTTCAAGTTCAAATTATATTCAAAGATGTAATCGACAATTTGCTGTTATCGAAAGGTAGCTTTATGTGTTCTGGGGTTCAAAGTAATGTAGGAGTTCTGTTTAGCTTAATATTTCTATTAGATTCGAGTATTTATCAGTATACATAACTTAACACATAACACTATGTTTGAACCATGCTTATGATTTTAAGACTTATTGGCTCTGTATGGAGGGAAAAATAGATCACGTTGATGAATTGCAAATCAACGAAACCAGTTGTGGATTGCTTGATTGCTTTCTGTTTGCAAATTGTCAAAAAACACAAAGTTTCTCTATACAAGCTTAAAATCTTTGATTTCTTTTCCGTGAGACCACTTATACGTTTTATAGGCTTAAGCATCCCTTCAGAAATAAACATATTGAACATTTCAAACGTATTAAACTTAGAGCTCCAATTAGACTTAAAAGTTTGCAGACCAAAACAGCTTTCCAAGCAACGTTTATTGGTTACCCGATATTACGCTCGCATAAGGGTTGGAAAAATCTAGATTATTATTTTCACTATTAGTAAGTCGCGACTTCATAAAAGTTTAGTGCGCGATCGTTACGAGCGCTCATTGAGATTTCAAATGGGTACATTGAAGTGTACCGAGTATAAGGTGAGACGTTAATGACGAGAAACAGACAAGTGGTATTATTTGTTCTAAATAGTCGTCGTAAATCACAAACTACTATAGTTACGAAAGGTGGCGCTTTTAGTTTTAGTTCTTTATTTGCATGTTGTGCAAGTTTTATAACTTTTCTCGTTTAGTCGTGTTTTCGTTAGCATATACAAACAGGTATATATTATATCAACTATACGAATTTGTGTTCAAAGTTACTACTTAATTCTTGTTATAATGGTGTGATCAGTCATGGTCTGTCATCAATGGCAGTGCGTCAATAAAAACTAGATTGATGATCACATTACTATCAGCTTTCTACCATTTGTAAACAGAGTTTCTAGTTGGGAACAATTTTTCATACATTTTTTAAGTGATATCATTAGTTTAGAAGGTGCGAGTTAGACCTCAAGTATAGTAATAAACGGTTTAATATTTTACTATTGCGACAATTTTTTTTATTGAAAGAGAAACATTGTTAGTTGAAACAAATTAAAAATGAAAAAAAAATCAGTCAAGACATTTATTTACAGATTAGGTCGGTCATTAATTTTTAATAAAGCCTAGGTCCCACATTATTTCAACATTATGCAAGAAGACAATATACGTGGAAGATGCCAGGAGATACAGGATGATATCAAATAAATTACATTCTTGTTAGACAACGGTTTAGGAATCAACGCGAGCACGAGACATTCGACATTAGTATGTTGTTTATAATAATGGAGATCGATTGGTTTTTACACGTTAGAAATAGAATATCATTGTTGTATGACCTTTATTCCATTTCGAATGGACCTGCACCTTGCCGAAGTTCTAAATTACTAGAACAGGTGAAATGGCTTGCGTGTTCTAATGAGCTAAAGAGCCAAACTACAGGTCCAACCAAAGTAGTAGGGTCGTTAGTGAGGAACCAGACTAAGACAGGTCCCCGAAAGAGGGCAGCGGCTCTTTCGGTACTTAGATTGGCAGAGACCATAGGGGTCGGTATGGCAGTCTAAGACACACTACCGCAATGTGGAAGGCAACGGGAAACCACCACATTATCTCCCAAGTACACAGCGTACTTAAATTGTTACAAACATGATGGCATTCTCTGGGGTAAAAGATTCCGGAGTTAAAATAGTCCCCCATTCGGATCTCCGGGAGGAGACTACTTCGGAGGATGCGATCAGAAAGTTAAAAATAAGAGTAGGGAACATTCTGCGAGTCGGAGCGTGGAATGTTAGAAGTATGAAGCAAGTAGGTAAGCTAGAGAACCTAAAATCGAAATGAATAGGTTATCACTAGACATAGTAGGGATCAGCGAAGTTCGGTGGCCAGAGGCGGGGGATTTTGGAGTGGAGACTTCAGGGTAATTCATACAGGAGCAGAGGAAGAAATTTGGGTGTGGGGATAGTTATGCGGAAAAGATAGGATACTGTGTAGAAAATTACTTACAAAAAACGAAAGAGTACTCATGGTTAGATTAGAATCTAAACCGGTAAACACAGTAATAATACAAGTATACATGCCCACCTCTAGCTACAGTGACGAAGAGGTAGAAGCCATCTACAAAGATATCGAAGACATATTAAGATACGTAAAGGACATGAAAATTTAATAATTACGGGGATTTTAATGCCGTGGTAGGCGAAGGTAGGGAAGGAGCGGTAGTAGGTTTATTTGGTTTAGGCACGAGAAACGACAGGGAAATAGGCTGGTAGAATTTTGCGACAAGAACAATTTAATCATCACAAACACATTATTTCAACATCATGCTAGAAGACGATATACGTGGAAGATGCCAGGAGATATAGTAAGATATCAAATAGATTACATTCTTGTTAGACAACGGTTTAGGAATTAAGTAAAAGACTGTAGAAGCTACCCAGAAGCAGATATAGATACTGACCACAACATCGTAATTATGAAGGCCGCACTTAAATTTAAAAATCTGAAAAAGAGGAACGGAAAAAGGCACTTGTAGAAACTAAAAGATAAAGATATTCAAGTAAGATTCGAAAAAAAGTCAAATGAATTGCTGAATGATATCGGGAAAATATCTGAAACTAAGGAAGTAGAAACAGAATGGAATAACATTAAATCCAGCCTAGACATGGCGGCCAGAGATATTCTGGGGTATACACAAAAAGAAAATAAAAAACCGTGGATAACAAAGGATATCGTGAATTTAATAGAAGAAACACGAAAATACAAAAATAAATCAGACGAAACAGGAAAACAGAGATACAAAGCCATAAAATGGGCAATTATTTGAAAATGCAGGAAAGCTAAAGAACAATGGATTGATGAAAAGTGCAAAGAGGTACAAACTAAGATGGAAATAGGAAAGACAGACGAAGCATACAAATTAATTAGAATGAATTTTAGGATATAAAACCGTATAGTAAAAATATAAGGGACGCACAAGGAAACGTCATTATAGAAAACGTAGAGAAAGTGAGTAGATGGCAAGAATATATAGGGAATTTATATGCAGGAGAGGAACTAACTGCATTAGAACAGGAATCAGACATTGAAAATGATGACTTGGGATATCCTATACTTCGTGACGAGTTTGAATTAGCATTAAAGAGTCTGAAAAATGGTAAGGCGCCGGGTACAGATAAGGTGCAAGCAGAAACTCTAAAGGCCGCTGGACAAGCAGTAACAGAACGTCTCTTCCAACTTGTAAGCTATATGTATGAGACCCAAAGATTTCAAACGTAGCATCATAGTAACTATACCAAAAAAGAAAGGCGCAGATAGATGTGAAAATTTTCGAACAATAAGTTTGACAGCACACGTGTCAAAAATATTAACTAGAATTGTGCAAAGACGAATGGAAAAACGAGCTGAAGAAATACTTGGAGAATACCAATTTGGGTTTAGGCGAAACAGGGGAACACGGGAGGCTATTTTAGCTCTGAGAGTGATAATGGAAAAACAATAGAAAAGGGGAAAGCATGTATATAGGGTTTGTAGATCTGGAAAAAGCATTCGACAATGTAAATTGGAAAAAATGTTTGAAATACTCAAAAGATTGGAATGAGTTATAGGGATAGACGAATAGTACATAGCTTATACAAAGAGCAAACAGCAGTAATAGAATTAGAGCAGGAACGTAGAGAAGTAAACATTAGGAAAGGGGTGAGACAGGGATGTGCCCTATCCCCATTGATCTTTAACTTGTACATAGAAGAGGCAATGAATACTGTCAAATGCAGGAAGACATTTGGAATTACTATGCAGGGACAAAAATTGATATGCTTAGATTTGCAGATGATATAGCGGTATTAGCGTCTAGCAAGGAAGAGTTAGAAGCTGCTCTTAATGAAATGGAAACGGTTCTGACAGAGAGATACGGTATGAAAATTAACAAAACTAAAACTAAAGTTCTAGTTTGCGAAGGTGGGGAAAATAAATCAAAACAAGAATACAAGTATCTAACACGAACTTACAAGAGGTTAAGGATTTCTGCTACCTAGGAAGCCAAATAACGCAAGATGGGAAAAGCACAAAGATATAAAACAAAGATTGGCACAAGGTCGTGCTACATTTAACAAGAAAAGCAACTACTGTGCTCAAAGACCACAAACATAGAAACAAGGAAAAGATTGCTTAAAACATATGTGTGGAGCACAGCACTGTACGGCTGTGAAGCCTGGACAGTAGGAGAAGCGGACAAGAAAAAGGTAGAAGCCTTTGAAATGTGGTGCTACAGGCGTATGATGAAGATATCATGGATAGACAAAGTTAAGAACGAAGAGGTACTAAAAATGGTAGGGGAAGAAAGAAATATGTGGAAAACGGTACAAAATAGGAGAGATAGGATGATAGGCCATATACTACGGCATGAGGGAATAGTGCGGAATATATTAGAAGCAGAGATAGGAAAAAAGAGAAGAAGAGGCAGACCTAGATTAGACTACTGCACACAGATAGTAAAAGATGTAGGCTGTAGAGGTTTCAGGGAGATGTGTAGGCTAGCCCAGAATAGAAATCAATGGAGGTACGCATCAAACCAATCCCAAGATGGATAAACTAATGACGAAAAGATAACTGTGCTTAAACATGATGATTATTATAAGTAACTACAAGAATTGGTTGGGCAATATTCTCGAATAATGTTAAGTGTGTGAAAGGATTTACTGGAAAACCATTATTTCGGCAAATGTCTAAGTGTTGGGGGATCTTGGTAGCTACAGGTTGCTTAACCTCCTTCACTGAATCTCGGTAAAATAGGTATAAAATTAGAAAACAATAGAAAGTGAACGAGCTGAATACACATGCTGTGTGAGAATTTCAGGGAACTATGTAAGCTAGCTCAGAATATAAATAAGTGCAGGTACGTGTCCAACCAGTTTTGAGACGGAAATAAGCGCAGATAAATCTGATGATTAGTATAAACAACTAGTTGTTGGTTGCGAAGTACCTGCAACTAATGTTGACTGTGCGAAAAGATAAATTGGAAAATATATAAAATCGCCAAATGGGTAAGTGTTGGGGGAACTTGGCAGCCACAGGCTGCTTACCTCCCTTCACAACCATTGAAGGTCGGAGAAATAGGGCATATAACTGTAAAACAATAGAAAGTGATCGAACTGCATCTAACAAGAAAGAACAGCGCCTATGAGGAAAGACAACAAACATAGAATAAGAAGAAAATTGTTGAAAGCATATGTGGAGCACAGCACAGTATGCCTATGAAATACGGGCAGTCTGAAACGCAGACAGAAAATGGTAGCAGCCTTTTGAAATGCTGTGCTTCAGATGTATGAGGACGATAGCATGGACAGACAAAGATAATAACAAATAAGTTACAGAAATAGTAGGGCAACAAGCATATCTGGGGAAAAAGAGAAATAGTAGGGCGGAATACGTTCTAAGGCATTTTTGGAGAATAGTATGTGATGTATTACAAGCAGAGATAGGAAAAAAGAGGTAGATGTAGACCTAGATCAGACAGTTATAGATGCAAACTGTGCATATTTCAGGGAAATCTGTAGGTTAGTTCAGAATAGGAACAATGATGGTACGCGTCTAACCAGTTCTAGGACTGAAGACCTAATGATGATGATGATGACCTTTATTGATTAGTGTCAGGAATACGCCATGCACCAATAACAATAGCTATCATTATCATCATCATTAGGTCTTCAGTACTAGAACTTGTTAGTCGCGTACCTCTATTGTTTTCTATTCTAAACTAACGTACACATTTTCCTGAAATTCCCACAGCCTACATCTTTAACTACCTGTGCGCATTAGTCTGACCTAGGTCTTCCTTTAATTCTTTTTCCTATCTCTGTCTGTATTATATACCTCACTATTCCCCAAATGCCTTAGAACGTGTACCTATTTCTACTTTTTTTTTTGTTTTCGCGGATATTTTTCTTCTGCAATTTCTAGAACTTTGTCTGTCAATGCTATCATCATCACATATCTGAAGCATCACATTCCAAACGTCATTTACCTTTTTCCCGTCTGCTTCTCCTATTGTTCCTATTTCATAGTCGTACAGTGTTGTGCTCCACACATATGCTTTCAACCATTTTTTCCTTGTTTCAATGTTAGTTGTCTTAAAACACAGCAGCTGCTCTTTATTGTAAGATACATCGGAGTTCCCCTTCTATAGTTTTCTAAATATATACTCTGTTTTACTGATATTCAGTGGTATATAAGGAAGAGGCGGCTCCGTGGTGTAGTTGGTATACATGTGACTACTATGCCCAAAGTCCCAGATTCAAATCCCGACATGGTTCGTTTGAAAAATGTTAAGCAAGCATTTTTCACAAAAAAATATGCCCTCGTTCGAATGAGAGATAAAATGGAGGTCCCGTGTGTGAGTGTTGTCACACACGTTCAAGATCCATATCTTGCTTACAACAGCAAGGGTTCGGCAAAATTCTAAATTTCCAGATAAAAAAAATTCGCTTCATAGCCAATGTAGTACCTTCAGGTGGAACATCGGAAAATCAAATGTAGGGTATTTGAAGAAGGTTAGGCAGCCTTCGGCTGCCAAGATCCCGCAACATTTATACATTTGCCAAATTAGGAGTTTTCCACATTGGTTGAGAATATTGCATAACCATCACCTGTAGTTGTCTATAATAATCATCAGATTTAAAAACAAAAATTTTTTCATTTATAAGTTTCCGTCTTGGAACTCGTTGGACGCGTACCTCCATTAATTTCTATTTTCAGCTAACCTACACATTTTCCTGAAATTCCCACAGCCTAGATACAGTTCAGTTCACCTTGTATTGTTTTCTATTATTTCACCGATATTTAGTGATATGTAAAGAGGGTTAAGCAATCTGAGGCAACCAAGTTTCCCCAACTCATAGTCATTTGCCGAATTAATAGTTTTCCAATGAATGCTTTCGCACAATCAACAGTAGTTGAGAATATTGCACAACGAACACCTGTAGTTGCTTATAATAGTCATCAGGTTTAAGTACAATTGCTTTTTTGTCATTAAGTATCCGTCCTGGAACTGGTTGGATGCGTTCCTCCATTGATTTCTATTCTGAGCTAACCTACACTATCTGTGTGCAATAGTCTAACCTAGGTCTATCTCTACCTCTCTTTTTCCTATCTCTGCTTCTAATATATTTCGCATTATTCCGTCATGGCTTAGTATGTCACCTATGACCCTATCTTTCTTATCTTTTACTGTTTTCCACATATTTCTTTCTTTCCCTACCATTTCTAAAACCTCTTTGTTCTCCATTTTGTCTATCCATCATGTCTTCGTCATATGTCTGTAGCACCACATTTCAAAGGCTTCTATCTTTTCCTGTCCGTTTCTACTATTGTCAAACTTTCACAGCTGTACAGTGCTGTGCATCACACATATACTATCAGTAGTCTTTTACTTTTTTCTATGTTTGTTGACTTTGAACATACTAGGTACTTTTTCTTGTTCAATGCAGCACAGCTTTGTGTTAATTTTTGTTTGATATTGTTTGCACTTTTTCCATATTGCGATATTTGGCTTTCCAAGGAGCAGAAATTCTTAACCTCTTGTAAGTTCTCGTTTTCTATTTGTATTCTAGTTTTTAATTTATTTTCCCTTCCTTTACATATTAGTATTTCAGTTTTATTTTTGTTAATTTTCAAAGCGTATCTCTATATTAAAACGGTTTCCTTTCATTAAGAGTTGCTTCTAGTCCTTCTTTGCTAGACGCTAACACCGCTATATCATCTGCAAATCTAAGCATATTCATCTTTTGTCCCTACATAATAATTCCAAATGTCTTCTTGCATTTAACAGTATTCATTATCTCTTTAATGTACAGGTTAAAAATAAAGAGGCATAGGGCACATCCCTGTCTCATCCCTTTCCTAATATTTACCTCTCTACGTTCCGGCTCTAATTCCATTAACCACGTTTGCTCCATGTATAAGCTACATACTGTACCTCTATCCTAAAGACTCATTTCAATCTTTTTGATTGTTTTAGCCATTTTTTCCATTTCACATTATCGAATGCTTTTTAAACTCTACGTACCCTATATATACACTTACTCTTTTTTCTATTGTTTTCTCCATTAACCCTTTTAAAGCTAAAATGGCTTCACGTGTTCCCCTGTTTCGTCTAAACCCAAATTGATATTGTCCTAGTATTTTTTCAGCCGTTTTTATCTGTCTTTGTACAATTTTGGTTAATATTTTCGACGCATGTAACTACTCGTTACCCGATAAATAACCGAAACCCGACAAATATCCGAATCTCGATAAATACTCGTTACCCGATAAGTACCCGAAACCCGACAAATATCCGAATCTCGATAAATACCCGTTATCCGTTAACTACCCGTTACCCGATAAATACTCGGACCCGATAAATACCCGTTACCCGATAAATACCCGAAACCGATAAATACTGCGTGATTTACTTTATATGCACTTTGAACACTAGTGAAAAATTATGATATTTCATTAACAGCGGTTGAGTTAAACGTTTAAACAAAATCGTTTAAAAAGTACAGTCCTTTTATACAATTAATATTTAATTACCATCTCAGGGCTGGATTATCATTGTAGTCATATCCAAAATGAAGCAACCATGCACGAATACGATTTATTTTTGAGGGAACCAATTTTAGCTCCTAGTAAGGACCCACTAAAGTGGGGACTTCAGGACTTCAGGGACCACAAAACAAAATACACCAGTGTGGCCGTCTTGTCAATGAAATATTTGGCAATTCCAGCCATATCTGTGGCAAGTGAATGACACTTTTCGGCAGCGTATAATATCGAAACACCGAGCTCGCCTTAGTCCCGAAACGTCGGAAGCCATTATATTTGTTAATAGAAATTATGATTACATTAATTAAATACAAAAATGAAATATAAATAAAAATGTGTAATACAGTTTTATTTTTAATGTTATGTCTATGTCTATACGATATTATGAGTTCTATGTTATGCACATGCAAATAATATACAAAAAGGTATTTACATTTACGTTTAACTGGTAATACTTGGATAACGGGTAATTATTGGGTATAAAGTAATTATCGGGTATCCGGTTTCGGGTAATTATCAGGTATTTATTAGTTATCGGATAATTATCGGGTTTCGGGTAATTATCGGGTATCGGGTAATTATCGGGTATCGGGTAATCATCTGCCATCGGGTAATTAATCGGGTATCGGGTAATTATCGGGTATAGGCTAATTATCGGGTATCGGGTAATTATTGGGTATCGGGTAGTTATCGGGTATCGAGTAATTATCGGGTAATGTGTAATTATTGGGTTTTGGGTAATTATCGGGTATCGGGTAATTATCGGGTATCGGGTAGTTATCGAGTTTCGGATAATTCTCGGGTATCGGGTAAATCCCGGGTATTAATTTCGGGTGCCCGGGTACGAAAATTATCGGGTATCGTCATTCTTAATTACTATAGCGTAAAATTAATCCTAATACTGCTACGACCGAAAGATTCGTTGAAATAGTATATAGTATTATTTGATAAAGCTTGGGTCGAATTTTCTAATCTCCTTTTTGATATGTTGATAGGGCGAGGATTGAAGCTCGAAGTCTTGTTATTTAAAACAATTGCAATGTAATTCTGCAGTGTGTCCTCATATGTACTTTTCTAAACTACTCATTCTATTACTCCAAAAGCGATGCACGTTTTTTTCTTTATAAGAAGTATAGATTTTGGGTGTATTGCTCTTAGCTGGAGTCCAAATTGTTTTATGTAGGCTGATTATTCCTTTTATGCAGAACCAACTGCGCTGGTATGTGTTCCGCTGTTGCAGTGAGTGTTGCAGCGCTCAACATCTGTCGACCGTGGTGACGCTATATCTGGACACCAGCACCCTGACGCTTCGCTAATCCACCTCCGTGGATGTAATGGGCACACGATAATATCCTGGCACATGGAGGTATCTTGTATTAGTCTTCCCATATATCGAGAACACCTCTTTTCTTCCTACTTTTGTTGTTCGTGCGTCGTTGGTGCTCCATAGTACTTTACTACATGATTATTAGAATTTGTTCTACCGTAAATATTTCTTTTTACATTAACGTGCAAGTATAAATAGTAATTTTTCTTTTCTTTCTTTTATTAATGAATTCTAAATGTTAAACGAAATGCACACTTCGTACATCAAATTAAAATTTTATTCTGTAATATAACTATTTATTTATTTTTTGTTGATTTAAACCGAGTTCCTTTTTAATTAATTATTATAAATAGAAAATTGATGACGATATATTTTTTGTATTGCTAGGAATTCCCTCCCCCCCTCAAAGTATTGGTAGTTAGCCCGGTATTTCTACGTTTCTTGTGTTCTGTTTCGTCATCGTGATTCGTGCGGGTCCTCACTTTAAATATCCTTTCTACTTCTGTCTGACCCCTACACTGCATAACGTAGCAAAGTCTTTCCTATTTCCATCTTAGTTTGTATCACTTTCCACTTTTTATCAATCCATTGCTCTTTAGATTTTCTGCATTTGCGAATTATTTCCCATTTTATGACATTGTAACTCCATTTTCCTGCTTCGTCTGGTCTGTTTTCGAATTTTTGTCTTACTTCTATTAAATTCGGGTTATTCTTTGTTATCGATGGTTTCTAATTTTCTTTTGTATATACCCCAGAATATCTCTGGCCGCCATGTCTAAGCTGGATTAAGTTTACTCCATTCTGTTTCTAGTTTCTTAGTATCCAAAATTTTCCCTATGTATTTCAGTATTTTTTCAAATCTGTCGTAGATTAATTTATCGTTTAGTTTCTCAAAATGCCTTCCTCCGTTTTTTTTTTCGAATGTGTTTGTGATGGGAAAATTGTTTTGGTCGCAAAATTTAACCAATCTATTTATCCTGTTGTTTTTCGTGTCTAAACCAAACAAACCTACTACTGCTCCTTTCATACCATCGTCTACCACTGCATTAAAATCCCCTGTAATTATTAAATCTTAATGTCCTTTTAAGCATCTTAGTATAGCTTCGATATCTTTGTAGATCGCTTCTGCCTCACTGTAGCTAGAGGTAAGCATGTATATGGTATTTACTAGTTTAGATTCTAATCTAACCATGAGTGTTTTTTGGTTCTTTTGTAAGTAGTTTTCTATACAGGGTCCTATTTTTTTTTTGCATAACTATTCTCACACTCGAATTTTCTTCCTCTGATCCCATATGAATTATCTTAAAGTCTCCGCACCAAAGATTTCTCGCCTCTGGCCACCCAAGTATGCTAATCGCTACTATGTCTAAAGCTAACCTATCCATTTCAATTTTCAAGTTCACTAAACTTACCTACTTGCTTCATACTTCCGACATTCCACGCTCCGACTCGCAAAATGTTTCTGGCTCTGCTTTTGAACTTTCCGATACATCCTCCGACATAGTCCCCTCTCGGAGATCCGAATGGGTACTATTTTAACTCCGGAATCTTTTACTTCAGAGAATGCTATCATTTAAAGTAACAATTTAAGTACGCTGCGTACTTTGGAGGTAATGTGTTGGTTTCTTGTTGCCTTTCACATCGCAGTAGTGTGTCTTAGAATGTCATACCCACCCCTATGATCTATGCCACTCTAAATGCCGAAAAACCTGCTCTCCTTTTTCGTGTTCCTCACTAAAAACCCCACTAATTTAGTTCAACCTATAATTTGCCTCTTTAGCTCACTGGAACGCGTAAACCATTCCACCCGTTGTAAAACTTCCTCAAGGTACATGTCCATTCATAATGGCAACAATAGCCACCTACAGTAATTTCCCAATCGAGGATTCCATTTCTATCCAACCAAATGCGTCGGTCTTATTGGAATGAACAGCTTTTGGAATGTGTTCTGGTGTTTAACTCAGATAACTACAAACTTTTTTCTATTGACGTTATTGAGTAATAATCAAAATTCATCTTCAGTGGCGGAATTTTTTAGAAACGGCGCTTGTTAACTGATATGTAGAAATGTACTTGATCAGCCTGGTTGTGTTCGTATGGCTGGTTTTGAACTCATATTGCCTCTTTCCACATCTTGCCGAGCTTTGTGAAGCGGCAAACAATTGTAGAGTGATATTCAGTGTTAAGATTTTCTCTTCTTCCACATCCTTCAGTAGTGTCTGGTTGTAGAAATTCGATAGCTGTTCTCTTTTTGTCTTGTTATTGAAATGTGGATTGTTTTAGATGTCAGATTTGAAGCGACTAAATTATTGTCAACATTTATATTAGCTAATGGCACTTTGTTCATAGAAGTAGCCGAGATCGTGAAATAACAGTGCCGCTCTCAATTTTTTTTGTGGCAGCAAAACATAACATGATTAATTGAACGTGATTAACGAAACGCATTTCTGTTACACAAAACTGAATAATACTGCTAAGTAGTAGGGGAATGACAGGCGTTTCAGAACAGTTTTGCGCATTGGATTCATATCTTACCTAGATTAGAGTTTTTCCTCGACTATCTAACCCTGCTAGAATTTTTAAAATAGGACTATCCCTTACAAAGTTACACCCTGTTAAAGCCTCGTACCCCAAGTTTTTGCTCATTGCATTCATATCTAGCCTATTTAAGAGTTTTCTTCGACTTACCACTTTAGCCTGATCTAGAATTTTCTGAGCAATCTAACTCTGTTTGAATTGTTTAAATCAAACCATCCTTACAAAAGTTACATCCCCGATTTTAGGAAATTACCCGAAATCGTCTTAGGGTATGACACATAAGTTTAGTCTAGATTTTTTGGGATGCCCAAATCTTTAGGAATTTTTTAAATCGAAGCAACCCTTGGGAAAATTGTATTCTTATTAAAATTTGTATAAAAGTATTGCGCAGATTCTAATTCTAGTATTTTTTCAAAATAAGATCAACTCTTATAAGCGCTAACGATTCACAATTACTTGTAAATTTTTCTCAAAACCTTAGAAAGAAAATTCAATAAACTTAAGACAGTGTTTTATTAATCCTAATAATTACAGCTGGTACGCGTTGTTAGTCAGCCAACATTTTTGCAGATTACAAACACAACAAAATATTGACCGTCCAGCGAACACCACGAAAAGGTAACACGTACACTCTGTTCGCCAGGATAGAAAGAGGAGGATTTAGGAAGGAGGAAGGGCTGGGGAAAGAACTTAGAAAATCTTAAAACTATCATTATTTACAAAAATTTAAGAAAAAATATACAAATATAGCAACTATCTAATATCTTTATGTCCCCATGCGTAGGTTGATATGTTTCCGGGGATGACGTAATGCTTGTCATCTTCGCCCGATAAACTAATTTTATTAATCATCTGTGTGTACAAATCGTGTTTTCTACTCCGGATTGATACCATCGTATGCATGAGAGTATCTGTATTATTAATGACTGCATCCTTAAAACTATCAACACTTATCCCAGCGACCACGCTACGGCTAACACTCTTAATTTTTTTAACAACGCCTTTCTCGCTTATAATACAGTAGGACTTAGCCCTACTACCAACAAATTCTAATACTAGATCCCCGTTAAATTTGTCTATGAATTTACCCACAACTTTTTATTGACAAGCGGTATATTGTATTTATTATCCGCAGGGTAGTCACTAGTATCGAAGTGGTCGATATTTGCACTAATGTCACTCTATAAATTGGGTTTCAACACTGTACACTAGCGAGTCGGTATCCGTATAGAGGAGCTGGATTTGGCCACAATACATGGATTTCATCGTACCGTAGTGGAACTCATACATTAAGGTTTTAGACAAGTCTAAAACCGAGAAAGCTGCATAGATTGGTTTATCGTAAATAATTTTAACTCGATCCATTTACACGATAACCAAATCCTCTCTTAGTATAGTGCAGCTATTAAAATTAGATCGGTCAATTAGCGTACTCGCGCACAACCAATTACCAGAAGCATCTCACCGGATCAGGATCCTCACATCAACGCGTTTGTCCACGTTTTCCATGATTTTCTTAAACGTGCTTTTTGTCGACGTTCTCAACACAATGTTGAGGAGACTGGGTAAATTCTAAAACCCGGTGGATTGCTTTTAGTTTGAGTCCGTATCGCATACACTGTTGTAAATTCCGGTAATGGATGGTGTAGCTAACAGTTTTGGCGTCTTCGACATAGGTGATCGAGGAATCATGTTTTCAGGGCCGAAGGGTAGATCGTTGTGAGCATTATGCAAAGATTCGGGGTTTTCAATATCCACTTCTAGAATATAACCTTTGTCACCGGTTTTGAGTATATTCATAATATTTTCTTTCAGAAGAGCAATCTCTTTAGCATCCATCCATCTAAAATCACTAATGAGGAGGTGCTGTCTCATAGCCCACCCATAAAGATTATTAGCATCCAGGTAAGTTAGGTATTTCGAAGGTTCACTAGGGTCGGAATTCTCTATATATTTATTAACTCTAGCTTTACACCAGTATATTTAAGCATCGCTTCCCAGCTCAGACTAGGGGCGGCCAGATATTGGCATGGATCCAAGCCATACTTTTTTTGCAAACCTTACAAAAATTGGGACATTTGTTTTCAGGATTTTTCCTAAACGATTGGCTTCCTCCTTCAGCTTTTGCATAATTACTTTTGCAGCATCGGCTCCTCTGTATATTTCAAATTTATTTAACGATTCATCGTATGAGCATTTGATATAATAAGCGAAACTGTAGGGTTCGTGTCGTATACCATTGGTGAAAGAAGTGGATGTACTCGGATTTGCAGTCTTAATCGGTTTCAAAACGCTCTCACAATCAGCATAAATCACAAACGGCACGATCATCTGTTTGTGGATGTTTATAAATTCTAATACACTCTTGGCAGCGATCGGCATTGTAGTCACTACATGGTTACACTCATGTTTTTTATGTCTGCGAAATTCCTCCTCAGAACGGAAATAAATTAAACACCCATCGCACAAAAATTTATGTATGTTTTTTTTGGACAGTTGGGTTTTAACTAATCCATTTAAATTCTTGATTAAACAAAAATGTTCCTTTTCACCTTCTTGGATATATAACAGGTTTACGTGTCGTGTCCTCTTTTTTTGTGTGAAATGTAAAGGCCCCACAATCGATTTTTCTTCTATGCCAAACACGTTGACGCTAACGTCGTTTTGCTCTTTGAACTTAGGTATATTCTTGGATTACATAGAGAAATTAATTCCAGTCAAATCTAGTACTGCGCGGTAATGGGGGTAGATCTGCACTCTGTGAGGGTTGGAATCGACCGGATGCAATGTTGCCACCACACACCGCGCAAAGCATGTAGCATCTTTGTTTTGTATATTGATGACAGCATTCTTATTCCTTATACATTTTGGTAATGGTATGTAGGAAGATCCCCGCAAAGAGTTGTACTTGTTTATATTAATCTCTAAGTACAACACTTTTTTCAGCGTCCAACCTAGAATTTAAAAATTAAAAATTAGTTAATAATTTTCCAAAACTAACCAGAATCACGTTCTTCGAACTCGTCAGCCTTAATTCGCATAGCTTCACATAGTGTATCGTAAACATCCTCCAAGTTGTTGGGTGTCGTAACAACAACATTTTTTGTATTAAACAATTTCACATAGGTAGTTTCCTCCTTCCTACCCATCTTAGTGTAGGGACCAAACAGTTCACAATTAAATTTTATTGCGGTATGCTCTCTGAGTTTCTCGCAAACCAAACGCATAAATCTTTCTTTATGGTCTTGGAGAAAATCTTTAATCCCCTCGACATTGCAAATATTTTTCACCCGGTAGGTGGCAATCCGGGACTTAAACGGCGTATGGACAGTCTTCACAACTCCATCACCCTCAATTGCACAGATAGCAGCATCTTTATGTGCAAGACTACGCAGATATGCGGTAAAGTTGGTTCTCCCCAACACAAGGTCGCACACCTCGCATTTAACTTCGTCAAGTCGAGAACGTTCAGGAGCAGATTCCTCGACAGGAGCAATTTGCTTACGAATAGATGGTACCATTAAGCCATACAAGGTCTTCATATGACGTAAAAGATCGCTTTTTCTGGTAAACAAAGCACCACATACACCGCAAGTGAATGGTTTAGTAGGATTCATTTTCTATAATTCAAAACACTGTGTTACACACTTGTATGAAAACGCGAAACTTTTTAAAACTTGACTTGTTTTTACTAAAGCAAGAATAGAATTAACAATTAGGAATGGTGTGTCGATTCGTATACTTTTAGACGAGTTCATTTAATTAGAGGGGAATCCTCAGAACACAACTACATTTCGACAAAAAAAATCGGGCGATTATCACACACACACACACACACACACACACACACATCTTGGATATCTAAAAGCAAGAAATTTAATGCTGACATCCGCTGAATAATAGATAAACCTACTCGGCAAGAAATTTAATGCTGATGTCTGCAAATTTAATGCTCACATCCGCAGAAACAGTAATAAACCCAGTCATCAAGAAATTGAATGTAAACATCTGCAGAAAATAAATAAACCTAATCAGCAAGAAACTTAATGCTGGTATCCGCAGAAACAGTAATAAACCCAGTTATCAAGAAATTGAATGCTGACGTCTGCAAAAAAAATAAAAAAACCTATTCAGCAGGAAATTTAATGCTGACATTTGCGGAATAATAAATAAACCCACTAGGTAAGAAATTTAATGCTAATTTCTACCAAAAATAAATAAACCCAGTCATCAAGAAATTGAATACTGACGTCTGCAGAAAAATAAATAAACGTAATCGGCAAGAAATTTAATGCTGACATCCTCAGAATAATAGATATACCCACTCTGCAAGAAATTTAATGCTAATGTCTGTAAAAAAATAGCGGGTACATATTGAGGGTCATATGATATTTGGCGCAAAATTGAGTGAAGGCGCTTATACTGTTCCTATACAGGGTGTATAGATGGATCACGCACCATAAGGATCTCCATGTTAAATTCTTAATGTTCAAATATTGGCTTCGCAAATTATTTTTAGGGAAAAAAATCCTTAGGTTAAATTGAGGAAATTAAAATTACTATGCTAGCAAAAATAGGTTATGACTTGTAATTGTTGAAACACTGGTAATGTTTCAATCACAAATTTAAACGTATTTAAAGTAGTTTTAAGAAGGGGAAATACATTTTCGGCATTAGTATGTATTGTCTAAACGCAAAACTATACTTAAAATACGTATAAATTTGTAGTTAAAACAGTAGTTTTAATTTCCTTAATTTTAACCCTTATACGAAAAGTAAAAAATAAGTAGTGATATGGTTGGATTCGGTATTTGTTTCTCTACAAGAAACATATTTATACTTTTCTCTAAAATAATTTGGGGAACCAATATTTGAACATTAAGAATTTAACATGGAAATCCCTATTGTGCGTTACGTCATCCCCGGAAGCATATCAACCTACGCATAGGGACATAAAGATATAAAATAGTTGCTATATTTGTATATTTTTTAAAATTCTTGTAAATAATAATAGTTTTAAGATTTTCTAAGTTCTTTCCCCAGCCCTTCCTCCTTCCTAAATCCTCCCCTTTCAATCCTGGAGGACAGTGTACGTGTTACCTCCTTGTGGTGTTCGCTGGACGGTCAATATCTTGTTGCCTTTGTAATTTGCGAAAATGTTGGCTGACTAACAACGCGTACCAGCTGTAATTATTACGATTAATAAAACACTGTTTTAAGTTTATTGAGTTTTCTTTCAAAGGTTTCGAGAAAAATGTACACGTAATTGTGAATCTTTAGCGCTTATAAGAGTTGATCTTATTTTGAAAAATACTAGAATTAGAATCTGCGCAATACTTTTATACAAATTTTAATAAGAATACAATTTTCCCAAGAGTTGCTTCGATTTAAAAAAAAGATTTGGGCATCCCAGAAAAATTTAGACCAAACTTATGTGTCATACCCTAAGACGATTTCGGGTAACAATCTAAAATCGGAGGTGTAACTTTTGTAAGGGTGGTTTGATTTAAACAATTCAAACAGAGCTAGATTGGTCAGAAAATTCTAGATCAGGCTAAAATTGTTAGTCTAAGAAAACTCTTACCTAGGATAGATATGAATGCAATGAGCAAAAACTTGTAGTATGAGGCTTTAACAGGTAGTAACTTTGTAAAGGATAGTCCGATTTTAAAAAGTTTAGCAGGGTTAGATTACCTGAGAAATTCTGGATAAGGTGCATATGGATAGTCAAAGAAAACTCTTACCTAGGTTAGATATGAATGCAATGAGCAAAAACTTGAGGTACGAGGCTTTAACAGGATGTAACTTTGTAACGGATAGTCCGATTTTAAAAATTCTAGCAGGGTTAGATAATCGAAGAAAACTCTAACCTAGGTTAGATATGAATCCAATGCGCAAAACTGTTCTGAAACGCCTGTCATTCCCCTACTCTAAGTCAAAAGGAAAACCAAAGATTCTAATTTTACAAATGCGCAAGTTAACGCCGAATAATTATCTATCAACCTAATAGATAAACTGGATATGTTTTGTTTTGCTACACCTATCTCTAACTTAATTAACAATTCAGTTTAGTTATCAAAATTTTTATCTAAATCTTACTAGCTTACAGTTTATGGCTTCCTACAACGGAACCAATTTTCCCGGACTTTTTGTTGTTCGGGTTTCCGCAGATCTAAGACGCGGTGCTTCTTGGGATAACGGTAATGCCCGTAGGTAAAAGTAAGAGAAGTTGGAGAGATAACGAGTACTACATCTCAGATCCCACGGGAACGTCACACCGAAAGGCACAACCACTTCCGTTAATTCCCGGTACTGAAGTGATTAATTAATAAATAACATAAGATATGGAAATTGGTTATCTAATAATTTAAAAGGTATGTTACGGATTAATTCATCTATCACGTAACAAACTACATCCTTTTATTGGTGGCAATTGTTATCAGTATTCCCCATATTAAATTTGCATTGTAAGTCGAAGTACAGTATAATGTGTTTCAAAATTATTTTAGAAATCGTAAACCTGTGTAAATTAATGATTAATTAAATAATGACAAGCATCAGAATGTTGGCGTTCCGCAAGAGTCGGCACTTTTCCCTTGCTGTTTACCTGGTATATAGATGATTTACCGTATGTCGCCGGGATTCACGTGTTATATATGTTTGAAAACATTCCCTCAGTGTCGAACCATAAATCATATAAGACTATTAAGAATGTTTAAACCTGACGTTAACGATGTCGCTACATGGTCGTTTAACGGCTTTTAGTTTCAATACGAAGAAACAAAAGGTTCCATACCCGACAACCCATATAAGAAGACCAGAAAACCTTAATATTAAAATACATTATTGCAAATGTTTCTAGCTACAAAAAAGGGCATATCGTCTATGGCAAACTACATGCAGGAAAGTGGCTAGTACGAAATGCAAATATTTTGGTGAATGATTGGACATAGCAATTGAATAGGTCAACATAAAGCAATACAAATTCATTAGACGATCTATACATAGCAGCAGTTAATGTTTTGTCACATATTACATTTACAATAATAGTACTACTTTCAGCAAAGTTTTTCTCTAAAGTAACGAATAAATTCTACAAAAATGTTTCAGAAAATTTTTTTAACCCCATACGCCTTAACCCAAAGAGCTAGCAACCCCAACTTTAAAAATGCAAATAGCAAAGACCCTTCGTAATATCTTATTTGGTAACATTTTTATACTAAATACAAATAAAGGTTTTTAAAATTGGTTGATAAATGGCTGAGATAATCAATAAAAATGTGTTCAAACGAAAGTACTAATATTCGTGCAAGATTTTAATTTAATTTAATTTTAAATTTAATTGCCCTTATCCAACAGAAAAATAATTCCATTTACAGGATAACCTTAACAGCTAAATTAAGTGTACAGTATTTAAATAACTTAACTAAATATTTGAGTATAGCAGAAAAGAATACACAAAAGAAATGAACAACAATACTATGAAATTATAATATAACCAGTTATAATCAATCCTCATTCAATGCAAACGCTCTGTCACGTAAATTGTAAATTCTTTTAAGGACATATAATAAATATCAAAGCCATCACTTAGCTTGTTGAACATGCTAGATATTAACTATATTGGGAAGTAGAGTACCAAGTTTGTACTGATGTTTTATGTAAAATGTGGAATCATCATCATTATCATTAGGTCTTCAGTCATGAAACTGGTTAGACGCGTACCATCATTGTTTCCTATTCTGAACTAACCTACAGATTTCCCTGAAATTTGCACAGTCTGCATATATAACTATCTGATCTAGGTCTACATCCACCTCTTTTTTCCTATCTCTGCTTGTCATATATCCCATACTATTCCCCAAAAATGCCTTAGAACGTATTCTGTTCTTCTATTTCTCCTCTTTTTTCCAAAGATATCCTAGTTCCCCTACTGTTTCTATAACCTATTTGTTATTACCTTTGTCTGTCCATCCTCATACATCTGAAGCACGGCATTTCAAGGGCTGCTATTGTTCTTCTGTCTGCTTTTCAGACTGCCCGTTTTCGTAGGCATACTGTCTGTGCCGTGTTCCACATATACTTTCAACAATTTTTTGTTCTATGTTTGTTGACTTTCATCATAGGCGCCGTTCTTTCTTGTTAGATGCAGTTCGGTGCCCTTCTATTGTTTTACAATTATATACCCTATTTCTCCGACATTCAGTGGTTGCGAAGGAGAATAAGCAGCATGTGGCTGCCAAGTTCCCCCAGCACTTGAACATTTACCGATTTAATATTTTTTCCAATATATCTCTTCGCTCAGTCAACATTAGTTGCAGATATTTCACAACCAACACCTGTAGTTGTTTATAATAATCATCAGATTTATCTGCGCTTATTTTTTCGTCATTGGGTTTTCCGTCTGGACATGTACCTGTACTTATTTATTTTCTAAACTAGCCTACATAGTTCCCTGAAATCCTCACACAGCAATACAGCTCAGTTCCCCTTCTATTGTTTTCTAATTGTTTGCCCTATTTCACTGAGATTCATTGAAGGGGGTTAAGCAGACTGTGGCTGCCAAGATCCCCCAACACTTAGACATTTGCCGAAATAATAGTTTTCTAGTAAATTATTCGAGAATATTGCCCACCAAATAATTGTAGTTGCTTATAATAAATATCATGTTTAAGTGCAGTTACTTTCTTCGTCATTAATTTATCCGTCTTGGGACTAGTTGGATGCGTACCTACATTGATTTCTATTCTGAGCTAGCCTACACATTCCCCTGAAACTCCTAAAACCTACATCTTTCACTATCTGTGTGCAGTAGTCTAACCTAGGTCTACATCTTCTTCTCTTTTTTCCTATCTCTGCTTTTAGTATATTCCGCACTATTCCCTCATGCCGTAGTATGTGGCCTATCATCCTATCTTTCCTATTTTTTATCGTTTTCCACATATTTCTTTCTTCCCCTACTATTTTTAGTACCTCTTCGTTCTTCACTTTGTCTGTCCATGATATCTTCATAATTCGTCTGTAGCACCACATTTCAAAAGCTTCACCTTTCTCTTGTTTGCTTCTCCTACTATCCAGGCTTCACAGCCGTACAGTGCTGTGCCCCATACATTAGTTTTAAGCAATATTTTCCTTGTTTCTATGTTTGTTGTCTTTGAACACAGTAGTTCCCTTTTCTTGTTAAATGTAGCACGACCTTGTGCTAATCTTTCTTTTATATCTTTTGTGCTTTTCCCATCTTGCTTTATTTGGCTTCCTAGGTAGCAGAAATCCTTAACCTTGTAAGTTCGTGTTACAAATTTGTATTCTTGGTTTAGATTTATTTTCCCCTCGTTTGCATACTAGTACTTTAATTTTAGTTTTGTTAATTTTCATACTGTATCTCTCTGTTAGAACCGTTTCCATTTCATTAAGAGCAGCTTCTAACTCTTCCTTGCTAGATGCTAATACCGCTATATCATCTGCAAATCTAAGCATATCAATTTTTTGTCCCTGCAGAATAGTTCCAAATGTCTTCCGGCATTTGACAGTATTTATAGCCTCTTCAATTTACAAGTTAAAAATTAATGGGGATAGGGCACATCCCTGTCTCACCCCTTTCCTAATGTTTACTTCTCTACGTTGCTGCTCTAATTTTATTACTGCTGTTTGCTCTTTGTATAATCTATGTACTATTCGTCTATCCCTATAACTTATTCCAATCTTTTTGAGTATTTCGAAAATTTTTTCATTTTACATTCTCGATGCTTTTTTCAGATCTACAGACCCTATATACACGCTTCCCCTTTTTCTATTGTTTTCTCCATTATCACTCTCAGAGCTAAGATAGCCTCCCGTGTTCCCCTGTTTCGTCTAAACCCAAATTGGTCTTCTCCTAGTATTTCTTCAGCCCGTTTTTCCATTCGTCTTTGTACAATTCTAGTTAATATTTTTGACACGTGTGCTGTCAAACTTATTTTCACATCTATCTGCACCTTTCTTTTTAGTATAGTCACTATGATGTTACGTTTGAAATCTTAAGGTATCTCGCCTGTTTCATACATATAACTTACAAGTTGGAAGAGACGTTCTGTTACTGCTTGACCAGCGGCTTTTAGAGTTTCTGCTTGCACCTTATCTGAACCCGGCGCCTTACCATTTCTCAGACCCTTTAATGCTAATTCAAATTCATCTCTAAGTATAGGATATCCCTGATATTCCTGTTCTAATGCAGTTAGTTCTTCTTCTGCATATAAATTCCCTATATATTCTTGCCATCTACCCACTTTCTCTACATTTTTTATAATGACGTTTCCTTGTGCGTCCCTTATATTTTTGCTATACGGTTTTATATCCCTAAAATTGAATCTAATTAGTTTGTATGCTTCATCTGTCTTTCCTACTTCTATCTTAGTTTGTACCTCTTGTAACAAAAACTTTTGTTATATTAAAATCTCTAAAGAAAAACATTTCTAGCAATTGTTATTCTACAGCATACGAAATTGTCATTTAGTGTGAAATCGTTAAATAGTTTAATTTACTATAAGGAAGAACACCTCTTTCCTTTTTTACATTATCTTCACCTATATAAAGCATTTATTAGTGACTCCTACGCTTTTGATATCTGCAAATACCCTGAACGTAACTTGTGTTGCATAAGCTACAGGTATTCTTAAGCCCACTTGTGCAATTGCTGAACAGACACAACGACTGCGCGTAAGGTGACGCTATAGGTAGGGTGTTGGCTGGTTGACAGAAAGGCGAGGGAAAGCGCGGCCATCTTGCAAGCAACAACTAGCAGGTACGGTTCGTTTTAAGATGCGGAGTTTTCCATGCTCCAAGTGGGGCATTAGGATTGCCCTACTATCAAAAAGGGTGTAAAGGTTGTCGTGGGGGGAGGGCTTTGCAAAAGAGCTCTTGTAGAGCCGCCCCGGACAATCAAGAGTAGAATGTAACAACACGTGCTGGTGGAAGTCCGTTAATGCACATTTAAGTAGGCACATCTAAGTATGCTCGTCTAAAGAATAAAATTTTAAGAAAGCACGTTTGAGAATGGCAGAATTGAGTATTCAAGTGGTTTGTATGTCGAGCAGAATTCCATGTAATGTTATTGGAACGTAATTATGTATTGTGGAATCACTCGTTTTGAAGCTGTCTGGGGGGCTGTTCATGTAAGAATGCTGTATCTAGTAAATGCCAACTTCGTACCTTTTTAAACTTCAATAAGATGGAGTATAATGTTGTTTTGGTTGTTCTAGAGCGTTTTGCAGCATCACCATCAAGCAGTTAAAACAAAACCATCCAGGTACTTATAAAACTATTTATTGAGAGAATTAATTTTACGTATTAATTACGGTCAAAGCTTTGATTTAACGTTTTCCAAATTATAAGAAACTTTTGTTAAACGAATGTTAATGTTAAATTTTTTTTGCAAGATATGTTTATGCTTAAATCTCAAATAAAAATCAGTTAGAGAATTATATCCTAGTAACTTAATAGGTCAAATACCTTTTTGTTCAGAACTAAATTTTTTTTGACATAAGAGGAATTTTTGAACTTTTAGAATAATTAATTTAAGGTTGTTATTCAAAGCCCGTAAGTAATGCACATGTTAATTGAGAAAAATAAGTATAAAGTTCACTTTTGATTGAAAGATGTTTAACTACAATATGCCATATGATTAGTAGAATATCAATGCTGCTTCTACCATATGACGAACTAACTTTCTTTAATTTCATATAATGTTTGAGCCATATGAACTTTTTGTATAATAAGTTCGTTACAGAAATTTTGTAAGCCAGAACAGATCTGTTTTATGGATGTTTATGAACCCGACTGTACTAAAGAATTTAAAAATGTTAAGATCTCTCTATGTAGAGAAACAAATTCAGAGATTTTTGAAACTTATTTTATATTGATAATCAGATTTTTTATATATAAGTTTTGCAACAAAGAGAATTGCATTTAGATTATACTTTGATTTAAAACTTTCGTCTTTTTATTTCACTAACTGAAATTAATAATATCCAAATTAGATAAACAAAATTTTGAATGTGGAACTTAGAAAAAAGTTGATACAGCATTAGGTAATAGAAACAGAGTAAGTAATTTTCAGTAGAGTACATTTTCATAGGTAAGGTGTTGTTGAGATTTTGAATTCGAGACAGTCGATCTATAAAGACCGAAATATTTTGTTGTCGTAAGACACAAACAGTGTCTTATATTTTATTTTTTTTGTGTGACCTTTTCTTGCAGGTCTGACATCGCAGAAGCTGAAGCAGAGGTCCAAGAGGTTTCCAGAGGTATTGCTTATTTTAATTTGTATGCTTTTTGATAATCATTATATCCTATAGGTTTCTGCGTCTTCCTGTAGGATACTTTAGTTTTATTTATTGTCTATATAGATGCAGTGGCGCTCATTTCCTTTTTTTGTTCCCGTTTGTAGTCGAGCCCACCCTATATCCACGCCCAATCACATTGCTCACCCTTGGAGTAATTCCCAGACTAAGCCGCGAATATAGTAAAGCTCGTGGGTCCACCGAGGTTTTGTTCACTAATTGACTCACTCCCCATTTAAAAAAATTTAATATGTCTCACTGATGCCCAACGTCAGGACATAATTAAATTAAATAAAGAAAAAAATTTAGTTTCACTCTTTACACTTTTTATCAATCCATTATTCTTTAGCTTTCCTGCATTTGCAAATAATTTCCCATTTTATGGCTTTGTATATCTGTTTTCCTGTTTCGTCTGATTTATTTTTGTATTTTCGTCTTTCTTCTATTAAATTCAGGATATCCTTTGTTATCCATGGTTTCTTTTTTTTTTTTGTGTATACCCCAGAATATCTCTGACCGCCATGTCGATTCTGGATTTAATGTTATTCCATTCTGTTTATACTTCCTTAGTATCAGATATTTTCTCGATATCTTTGTGCAATTCATTTAACTTTTTTCGAATCTTTCTTGAATATCTTTATCTTTTAGTTTCTTTAGATCCAAGTGCCTTTTTCCGTTTCTTTTTTTTCAAATTTTTAAATTTAAGTGCGGCCTCATAATTACGATATTGTGGTCAGTGTCTATATCTGCTTCTGGATAGCTTCTACAGTCTTTCACTTGATTCCTAAACCGCTGTCTAACAAGAATGTAATCTATTTGATATCTTCTTATATCTTTTGGCATCTTTCACGTATATCATCTTCTAGCATGATGTTGAAATAATGTGCTTGTAATGATTAAATTGTTCTTGTCGCAAAATTCTACCAGCCTATTTCCTCTGTCGTTTCTAGTGCCTAAACCAAATAAACCTACTATTGCTCCTTTCCTACCCTTACCTACCACTGCATTAAAATCCACCGTAATTATTAAATTTTCATGGCCATTTAAGTATCTTAGTATGTCTTCGATAATTGTGGATCACCTCTACCTCTTCGTCACTGTAGCTAGAGGTGGGCATGTAAACTTGTATTATTACTGTGTTTACCGGTTTAAATTCTAATCTAACCAGGAGTACTCTTTCGTTCTTGTGTAAGTAATCTTTTTCCGCATAACTATCCCCACACCCAAATTTCCTTTCTCTGCTCCTGTATGAATTACCCTGAAGTCTCCACTCCAAAAATTTCCCGTCTTTGGCCGCTGAACTTCGCTGGTTCCTACCATGTCTAGTGGTAACCTATTCATTTCTATTTTTAGGTTTTCTAGGTTACCTACTTGCTTCATACTTTTAACATTCCACGCTCCGACTCGCAAAATGTTTCCCACTGTTATTCAGGAGTTTAAGATCGCATCCTTCGAAGTAGTCCCCCGCCCGGAGATCCGAATGGGGGACTATTTTAACTCCGGAATCTTTTACCCCAGAGAATGCCATCATTTTATTATAATTTAGGTACGCTGTGTGCTTGGGAGGTAATGTGGTGGTTTCCGTTGCCTTCCACATCGCGGTAGTGTGTCTTAGACTGCCATACCGACCCCTATGGTCTCTGCCAATCTAAATACCGAAAGAGCCGCTGCCCTCTTTCGGGAACCTGTCTTCGTCTGGTTTTTCACTAACGACCCTACTACTTTGGTTGGACCTGTAGTTTGCCTGTTTAGCTCATTAGAACACGCAAGGTGCGGTCCATTTGAAATGGAAAAAAAGTGGAAGAGTTTCGTATATATTCAAGAGGCAAAGGGAATTGCATCGCTGAGAATAATATAGGAGTCCCAACATATTCATGGATAGTTTTTAGTTAACGGTGAATTGTTCGTCTAACTTCTAGTTGGGTGAGCCCAACTGGAGATAAAAAATCTTTTTGGGACAATCCTCTGTCCGAGCGTGACTCCGTATCTATGTAAACAACAAATTTGAAAAACCTATGCTGTACACTTTCTAGGATTCGTTGGTGTATTTTATATGTTGGATTCAATACTAGGTCAGTGTATTCCAATTTAGATTTCACCAACGCAACAAAAGGTACATGTAGCGCTCTAGTTCTCGTAAAAGACTTGCAGTTGCAGATAATAAACCCACTAACTTTAAATGCTGCTGTAGTGAAGTTTCAAACGTGATCGAGAAAGATAACCCCTGCTCAAACAGCACACCAACATCTTTGACCTATGAAAGCCGCATTAGTTCAAAATCGCAACTAGTGAATTTGAATATTATTGATGAATACTTTCTCGTAAACGAAACAACCTTACATTTACCAGCGTTTATTTGCACGGTTATCTGTGCACTAAAGCTGTAGGCATCTTAACTCATCTTGTAGTTTTATAGTCTTCAGCAGATAATTTAAAATCATCAGCAAACAACATCTTGTACTTCAATATTTTGGTAATATCATTGATGAACAGAATGAACAGCAACGGGCCAATGTTAGAACCTTGTGAAACACCTGATTTGGCAAAAAATTTGTTAGACTGGCGTCCATTGTATGTAACATATTGTTCTCTTTTGCGTCGGTAAGATTGAAAAAATTTAAATAGTGTATCAGAAAACCCAGCGCTGACCAGAAAACCTAAAAGCTGTTTAGTTTGTTTATTATTATGTCAGGGTTGATACGGTCAAAGATTTAACCGAAATCTGTGTAGATCAGATCGACTTGCCTACGATTATCAATAGACACCAGTAGTTTCTGAGTGAGACAAATAAGATTTGTAATTGCTGTTCTCTTATCTATAAAGTCATGCTCATCATCAGAGATGTAGTTCTGGACAAGTGGATAGATGCGCAGTTGTAAATTCATTTTAACTATCTTAGCAAAGCTAGGAAGAATGCTTATAGGTCTATAATTAGATAGCAATCCTGGATCACCAGATTTTAAAACTGGGCATATTTCGCTGTTTTCCAAACAGTGGGAAATATAGATATACAGCAAAAATGAGACGCATACCCTTAAGAAATGGCTGTTGGTGGTAGTAGTATTGGAGTTCGGACTTTTCACAGGTCTTGAATTCATGGTGGTATGAATTTTACCCTGATGATCGACGCGAATCTGCTACAAGACTTAGCTGGGTTTGACAACGTCGCAGAGGTGGTACTCGGGTATCTCCGCCTATTACAACAATCAACTACCACGTTTGACTGGATACGGCAGCATTGGAGACACATGCGGTGAAATGGCTGTCTGTTACTGGAAGAAATGAAAAGTATTTCGTTCTTGCATACGTTGAGTGACTGTGGACTTACTTTCCATGAAGTACAGATGCCAGTAGGAGCAATGGAACCGAGTAATGGGTGTTGGGATAACAATCTAATGTTTGTTATCGACTTTATTATTTCAATATATTTGAATGCAAGCGATATGCGAGATTAGGGCCAAACGGCCCTGTCTTACATCTAACTCATAGCCTGCAGGTACATATTTATATACAATATTGTATTAAATAGAAAAAACACAAGGCAGACATGTACAATACACAAAGTTTAATACATGCATAAACAAACTATACTACTCAAAACACGCGAACACACGCACACGCACACACACACACACACGTTCACATTCACGCATGCATTCGCATCAGGTAGAAACGAAGTAGAGGGTAGAGTTTTAGCAAATTCATGAACGGCTGTTAGTGTCTTTGATGAGATAACCAGACAATAATTCACGGAATTTTGTTTTTGACTGGGCGTTCCTAATATTTTGTGGAATAGAGTTCCAGAGAAGCGAAACTGTGACCAGGAACGAAGAGTGGTACATTTGAGAAGGGTGGATAGAAATAGATAGTACATTCATTTGCCTGGTATTGTAAGTCCTGCTTGAAAGTAGGGAAAACTGCGATGGTAAATATGACGGCGACTGTTGTGTCAGTAGTTTATAAATAAAAATAGCTAGGTGAAATTTACGTCTTTCATCAAGCTTAAGCCAATTTAATTGAGAGTAGAAAATGTGAACTATGGCGTAATACTTTAAATCAAAAATATAACGAATGCATGTATTTTGTACGCGCTGTAAACGCATACGAAGGTCTGAACATAAATTTGTATAGATTAAGTCACGATAATCGAAATTGGGGTAGTATAATAGCTTGAACTAGCATCTGTTTGAGTTTAAGTGGTAAAAAACGCTTTAGTCGCTTAAGTGTGTGAAGAGTTAAAAAAACCTTTTTGCAGACGTCAGATATTTGAGCGCGCCAGGTTAAATTAGAATCTAAAAGGATTCCAAGATTTTTAACGGTAGAAGAAATGGTGATAATTGATTTGTCTAGCAGTAGAGGAGGAACATCATCAAGGTTAAGTTTGTGTAACATTTTTTGCGTCCCCAGGAAGATTGCTTGACATTTTACTGGATTTATGGTGATGTTCATACATGCACCCCACTCAAAAATTGTAGCTAGATCATTGTTAACTTCGGAAAATGCCTGAATGACATTGTTCGGATTAAGGTGATGATACAATTGGACATCATCAGCATAACAGTGATAGCGACAGAATTTTAAACAGGTAGAAATATCTTGAATGTATAAACTAAATAGAAGGGGGCCTAAGACACTCCCTTGTGGAACTCCTGACACTAGGTTCCTTGAAGCTGAAAAAGTTGATGTGTTGTGGTCAACTACTTGCTGTGTACGTTCATTGAGATATGACCTAAGCCATTTCAATGAGAGCTCCGTAAAATTACATTGATATTTAAGTTTTGTCAAAAGAATATCGAAATCTACACTGTTGAAAGCTGAGCTGAAATCTAAGAGAATTAGGATTGTAATTTGTTGTGTATCCATAGCATGTCTTACGTCATCAATAACTTTTAAAATTGCTGTACACGTACTATGATTTGCACGAAATCCTGACTGATATTTGTATAGAAGGTTATTACTATGTAAAAAGTCCAACATTTGATCTAAAACTAAATATTCTATAGATTTCGACAACGCAGGTGGGATGCTAATTGGCCGGTAATCACAGGGATTCTGAGGTTTTGAATTTTTAGGTAGTGGTCTAACAAGTGTGTGCTTCCATAACAGAGGAAAAGAACCCGACCTAAACGAGTCATTGATAATTGATGTGAGCGATGTAACAGGTGAAGGGCAAATTTGAAGAAACATTAATGCCGAAATTCGATCAGAACCAGCAGCATTCGATTTAATACGACGAACCGCATTTAGAAGCGCATCCTCTGTAACATCAACAAATGAAAACGGCTGGATACATTTAGATGATTGGGCCAAAGACAGTTTACGAATAGTGTGTAGCTTCGTAGTGTCATCCAGTTGGCTGATATCTGCAAAATGGTTATTAAAAGTCTCTAAATTTGTATTTAAGGCTGACGTTGATTGAATTTTACCAATACCGGCCTGTTTCACAACTTTCCAAGTTTCACGGATATTTGAGCTTGTTGAGAGCTTATAATAATATCGTAGTTTGGAATTCCTAATAACTTGCTTTGTCTTATTGCGCATTGCCTTATAGCGTTCGACATTTGTAGGGGTTTTACATTTTTTGTAATAAGAAATTGCCGCGTCTCTAAGGCGCCTCGTATCTGCTATTAGAGAAGTGAACCATGTGTAGTTTAAGTTAAGGTAGCATTTACAGAACGTAAGACTAGACGATCTTTGGATAACAATCTACAAGAGCGTTGGTAGTTACTACCTTTTTTGAATAATAATCGACAGAAAGTAAGTAGTTACTGTTCCTTAGAAAACAATCGACAAAGTTGATTAGGAGCTGCTTATATAGCTATTCCCCTTCAGATTGACGCGAGTTATGTATCCCCTAATTATCTATATGTATTGAATATATTGAATCTAATAGGAATTATTAGAAATTGTTAAATAAAGTATAAGTTTATTGCAACATTGTAATACAAGGATAACCCAGAGAGGTTATCGACAGTTCATGAGAACGGACATGCAACTTTGCATCCGAAAGGGCAGTGACACTGCAGGTGGCAGGTCACAGGCGGTTAACATACCGCAATTACTTAGAAATAAGATTGTTACAATGTAATAAAGTGTAGAATTAAAAGAAAAGCAGACATAAGATCTGCAAGTTCCCACAGCCGTGTGAGGGGCAGGTTATTATAAAAAGCCCGGGAGCTCAAGGCCCGGCAGTCAGTCTTCGAACTCCATACTTCGCTGTTCAAGCTACTCACCTTGTTACAATTAATTAAATGTTTTTGAATTAAAGTTATTTTACAAGTTATTCAAAATTCCATGTTAATTTCTGTTTTAAGTTAAAATAAAATGTGTTAAGAGTTTGGAATTGTTTTTAAAACACCGCTCCAAAGGCCCGAACCTTAACTCGCGTAACTATTGTAACAGAATAGGTCTGTGAACAACAGGGATTAAGGTTTTTTTGATGGTTGTTTTCTGTTAACAATACGATAGGCATTTTCAGTCTGCTGTAGAATTTATGCTGCAATATATCAATATTACTAAGCAGTTTAAATACATTTTTAAAAGACGTCTAGTAAAAATGTGTTAGATCTCCAAATAAAAGAAAATAGAGTAAAGAGAGGAGATAATTAGGCAAACACAAATAAGCAGCATCCTTATGATTAAACTGTTTAAATGTTTTGAACAAACTAATAAAATCAAGTTACTTTCATTTTAATAACATGAATATGGAGTTCAGATATAAAAAGGAAGCACACTTATATTAAATGCAAAAGTAATTCAACAATTAAATACAAATTTTACACACCATGAAATAGAAATAGCAAGAAATAATGTAAACATCATGTTAAGTAACTGTACGTTAACTTATAGTGAAGTGTATACAGGCCCATCGCTAGGGTACGTGACGTTCTCACGCAACTCATTCAATGCCAACCCCTTTTTCAAAAACAGTTATTCAGATTATTCTTTCTGCAATTTAAGTAAAAAAATTAATTCCCCTATTTAATTTCTAAGACACACTACTGCGATGTGGAAGACAACGGTAAACCATCACATTATCTCCCAAGTACATAGCGTACATAAATTATTATTAAAGATGATGACATCGTCTGGGGTAAAAAATTCCGGCGTCCATTTCGTCCTTACATGTAATTTTTTTCCAATGCTCCACCCAAAAGTACTACATTGGCCAGGAAGCGAGTTTTTTTTTACCTGGAAAATTTGGAATTTTGCCGAACCCCTGCTGTTCCAAGCAAGATAGGGATCTATAACGTGCGTGACAACACTCACACACGGGACCTCCATTTTACCTCTCATCCGAACGAGGGCGTATTTTTGTGAAAAATGCTCGCCTAACATTTTTCAAGCGGACAGTGTCGGGATTCGAACCCGGGACCTTGGGCGTAGTAGTCACACACATACCACTACGCCACGGAAGTCCTGAAGACCGCCGAAGACGTCTGGACCTCTTCAAACTGCAAATACCTTCTAATTATTGTTATTCAAGTTCTACTTAGCCTCACAAGTAAATCCCGAAGCCTACCGAAAAATTTCGAAACCTACCGAAGACTTCCGAACCTTTTAATATTGTATATATATTCAATATATAGTTCTTGTGTGTATATCATCCACGTTGTTCCACAAATAAACCACAAAACCTTTCGAAGAGTCCCGAAGACCGCCGAAGACGTCTGGACCTCTTCAAACTATAAATACTTTCTTATTATCGTTATTCAAGCTCTTACTGAACCTCACAAGTAAATCCCAAAGGCTTCCAAAAAATTCTGAAGCTTACCGAAGACCTCCGAACCTCTTAATATTGTATATATATTCAATGTATAGTTCTTGTGTGTATATCATTATTTTTTATAACTCCACGTTGTTCCACAAGTAAACCACAAAGCCTTCCGAAGAGTCCCGAAGACCGCCGAAGACGTGTGGACCTCTTCAAACTATAAATACTTTCTTATCATCGTTATTCAAGCTTTTACTCAGCCTCACAAGTGAATCCCAAAGGCTTCCAAAAAATTCTGAAGCTTACCGAAGACCTCCGAACCTCTTAATATTGTATATATATTCAATGTATAGTTCTTGTGTGTATATCATTATTTTTTATAACTCCACGTTGTTCCACAAGTAAACCACAAAGCCTTCCGAAGAGTCCCGAAGACCGCCGAAGACGTGTGGACCTCTTCAAACTATAAATACTTTCTTATCATCGTTATTCAAGCTCTTACTCAGCCTCACGAGTAAATCCCAAAGGCTTCCAAAAAATTCTAAAGCTTACCGAAGACTTTCGAACCTCTTAATATTGTATATATATTGTTGTGGATTCAAAGGGGTAAATTGGTATATACAATAAAATTTCAGTTATCATGTATATAGAAAAGAGCAAATTATTTACGCGCCAAATTAATTTAAGTCATGTAGTGAAAACGGACGAGTATTAACGTATTCTTATATTTAATAATTGGAATGTTAGGATTACATGAAGGAAGAAAGCTTCAAAACATAGAAATTTAAGGGTACGCATAATTAATCATAAGTTTTTTAAATCAAACGCATATAAGCAAAAGGGAGCGTGCTGGCGTAAGAAAATCAATAATTTCTAACGCAAATATATTCGTTTTAAAAGCCAAAGCTCAGTTTTATTAGATACGGACAAGCAGAAAATCGAGGAATTGTTATTTTCAAACGGTCGATAATTAACAGGAACACTTGCTTGTTAAATGGTACGTTCAAAGAATTCGAACGTACGTTAATATAAGATTTCATAGAAATTGTTTGCAATCGTCAATTTGCATAAACAGTTAGAGTAACAAATATCTTAAGGAGCGAGTGAAATGAACGATTGTAATATACAACAGAGAGAGACAAATATAGAGCAGCGTTGGATTAAAAGTTAAGTAAAACATACACGTGGAGTTGATGTAAGAGGTCGACAAAATCGATTTTTTGTAACTCAAGTGGGGTTTGGAAGGAGACAGCGAACATGTATAGAACAAAAATGAATAGCGATATAAGCAGCACGTGGGACGGGGTAAATTTTTCGAATTTAGTGACGGTTACGCTCAAAATTTTTAGAAACCGCTTCGAAAAATAAACTTTTTGAATGAAACGGGTCCAGTAGGGGGTAGGAATAAGAATATAAATACCCAAGCGAAAATATTAAAGCTCTCTTCTCTTTTACTTTGATCAAGTGCTGAATACGGATTCAGACCACCATAATAATAAAGCTTTTAGTTAGTAGTTTGAGTGTATAGTAAAGTTACTTTTAATATCGTAGTTGAAAGTACAAAACTGTAGTAGCGGACCTCAAATTATTAACGTGATATACGAGTTAGTGCGTATTTAATAAATAAAAGGTCCGGCTACTACGACAAAAATTATTAAATGGATGCATAATATATGGGGGTAATCAGAACTGGTAATCAAGTTTGCATGCATGATATATGGGTATGGAATGGTACTGTGAGACGAAGTGAAAAGCTTGCAGAGATATCAGATGGTAGAGGCCTGTGGATCCGCAAGCAGCATAGTAAATGGAAACAACGCCGAGGGGTTTCTGGTAATCATCTCCGACGGGAATGCAGAATGAAGAATTCTTCAGGTAATAACTTTGAAGTTTCTGTTGTTATATAAACATTTGTGGATATTTTGTGTTGTGTGGTTGACTTTTTGGTGGCATATTTATTGTTGTAGAAACTTGATTTAAAAGATACATGTACTGGACAATTTACTAATTTTGAGTATTGAGAAAGGGTGTTTATAGAATATATTAAAAATTTATTCAGGATATAAATTGTGTTGTAACGTGTAAACGGGTCTGTAAATTTGTTTTCATTAATGCAAGGTTTTAAAAAGCATATACAAACAAAACTGGGTTATAATGAGCTCACAATACTCCAGTCTGAAGTCAAGTTAGTGTTACATGTGGGGCCTATCTACTCATATCTAATCGAATTTGTTTAAAATCATTTTAAAACTCAAGGACTTTAAAACATACAATATATTGAGCTGATAATCATTGTATCAAACTGTTTGGAAACATGTGTAAATATATTTTATCTGTTAAAAGGTGTAAATAAAAGGTTGTATGGTTGTTGTATTATTTGGTAATTGTATTTGATGGTGTGTGAGTATGAAAGAGATATGAATGTAAAATTAGGTATTCAAAAAAGGCCGATTGCTGAGCTAGCCTGGGAAGCAGAAGAAATTCGAAGAAGTTTTAATAAAAGGGTAATAAATCTTTAAATTTTTGAATTTTTTTGAAAATTTTATGTTGGCCCAAGGAGGGGCACGAATTTTACTAAGCTTTCACAGAAATTTTATGACGCCCAATTCGTTGAACTCGAATGATTTAGGTGAAGGCTCGATACTAAAAGCTTAGTTCCCGAATTTTGGTGACGTCCACGACAGTTTTATAGCGGCCCTACGCTGGGACTCGAATGATATTTAGGAGGAGGCTTGAGTGTTCCAGAGCGTCGAAAAGAACACAGCAATATATATATATATATATATACATATATATTCAGTTTTTTTTATGGGTTATTGGTCCTATATATATATATATATATATATATATATATATATTGCAGTGGAGTTAGCTTTATTAATCGAGTCCCACGCTTGGGAAGCCATAAATATGCAGTGGACTTTCGGGATTACCTTCGTGCTCTTGCGTTGGGAGCCATAAAATTTGCTGTGGTCAAGTTCTAAAATCGTACCCTACAATTTGGGCCAACATGAATTTTCCCTGAAAAATTAAATACTCTAATATCTCTGGAAAGCTCTCCTAAATCAGCATACCATGGCTACCTCTGCTTCCAGCTTCTTCAAAGATATTTATTTATCCTGTGCTTACTCTCTCTCACTTAGACTACCAAATAAAAATTACCAATCACATAATTCAACGAAACATGCAAGCTTTTATTCATACCAATCAAAAATTTACGTCACTAGCTCAATATTTATAAAATCGGATATAAACATCTTCACAAAATTTTACAATATCAACCATTAAATCCTTTTAAATTTAATGAATTTAATTTGTTTCAACATTTTTTTATACAGTTCAAGTAGATGGGCCTATCTTGAAACCCTAAATTGAAATTTACTCTGGTCTATAGTGAGCTTAGTATAAACCCTGTTACTCTAAATGCATAAGTAAATCGAATCTTTGTTTTTTAACAACTCAAAAGACCCGTTTACTCTTCACATCAAAATTATACGTCATCTATCTATACTTTTAAATAATAACTTCAAATTGTGTTTTTCATATAACCTTCAAATTAAATTTTATGTTCATAAAATATACACCCAATATGTCAAATCACTCTAGCGCAAACTAACAGCACAAAATGTTCAAGCAATAACAAAAGGAAACAAATTTCGTTACCTGGTGTAAGTCTTTTGCACCGTCGTCCAACCAAACCTCGTCGTTGCATTCCATCAAACTTCTCTCTGCTATATGTACATCAAACTCATTTCCACACGTTATCCAATTCTCTGCAGACGCCTTCAATACATCTACTTATACAATTGTCCCAATAAGTTAGTCAGCTTCTGAATCTTCCATACAACCAGCACCCTTGTTCAGAAAAATAACTAGGCTCGCTTACCTTAGTAACATCTTTTGTTCGTTACTTGTATTTACTTACAGCACCGTTTATAGCTTAGCACCTAATCGTGCTTTCAGACACTGTTAATTTAAATTAAAAGAGACTGCACTTATCACCGGTTTACAAATTTTTAACGTAGATGTTACCATAAAGATATGAAACTAACCGAAGAAGTAAGAGAACCCCACTACGTCTTCTAGTGTATTTATAAGCGTTGAAACCTAATTCCAGTACCCCGTTTTCATCGAAAAACACTACCACTGTAACCGATTCTGAAAATCTAAATTACAACGATCTTTTAAAACTTAGAATTTCTCATTCCACTTAGCTTTAGTCCGAAAACACTGCCTATCAAGTACAACGGTCACAATGCTCCTAGAAATGTCTCTCACTCCACTTGGAATCAACTAATCCAGACCATTTCCCCTGTCGTAGCTCTATCATCCAACCATGTTATCCTCGTCTAACTCATATTCGTTGTCTTCGTTAAAATCCCACTACAGCAACTTAAAATCGATATTGTGGTTATCCTCTACAAATTATCGCGCGTTTTACTTGGCTGTTTTATTCAACGTCTGTTGTTATTTGTCATCCTTGTTTACCCTATGCTATTGATATCCAGTCTCTACTTTGTTTTCAAACCACCTGCTATTTCGCAGCCTTCACTTCGACCGTTGCGCCAAATTTCTAAAGAATTATGTTCCAACGTACATTCTGGTTTGTTGAATTTGTTTGTATGTCTTTCTATGAACTGGTTGCCAGTTTGAAATTGTACTTCCCATGTTGTTTAACCTGTAGATGAACATATGCGTTTACATGATCGATTTTATATAGACAAAAGCTCTTCCTTATTACTTGATATGCCCAATTTACAACCTTCGTATAGTAAAACTAATTATACTCTTATTATCCTTGAGCTTTTATGTACTACAAAGCTTCTACACTATGCAAATTTAACATTACAATTTATTAATACAAATGTATGCTATTATCCGTTTGTTTCAAGGTCAAAACTAATTAATTTGGAGCGTAAATAATTTGTCCCTGTTTCCATATACACGGTTCTTACAGAATTACTCTCTTGACTTATATATCCTTCGTTACATATAATTTACACGGTAATATATATATATATATATATATATATATATATATATATTGCTATGAACCTACAGGACCATTGATACCGAGTACGGCGTTATCACATCAAGTATTTATTGGACAGTCCAAAGTCGGCGAATGATAGTTCCAGTTAATTCATAGCATAAATTTATATGGCTGCCCAAGCCTGCATATCGATAAATCCAGTTAGTACATAGCATAATTAATATGCGACCCAACGTCGGGGCACGATAGTTCCTGTGGGTTCATAGCAATATATATATATATATATATATATTGCTATGAACCTATATATATATATATATATATATATATATATATATATTGCTATGAACCTACAGGAACTATCGTGCCCCGACGTTGGGTCGCATATTAATTATGCTATGTACTAACTGGATTTATCGATCTGCAGGCTTGGGCAGCCATATAAATTTATGCTATGAATTAACTGGAACTATCATTCGCCGACTTTGGACTGTCCAATAAATACTTGATGTGATAACGCCGTACTCGGTATCAATGGCGTATTCTACTTATAACTCCAACTCTCTGTGTTTATCTCAATCAAGTTACACTTTCACAAATTTTATTATTCAGCCTCGACTAGCCTTTATTTTGAATTATAAAATGAAGTTAATTCAATTCCATATAATAAAAAGAAATATTATATACAGGTTTTTGAAAATTAATAAAATACACTGTTCAATCAATCAATATTATGTCTTATTTAGCTCAAAAATTTATATGTTTTGCTATCAATCTAAAGTCACCAAAAACTATTCTTTTTATCAAAAGAAGCCTGGAACGTTCAAAACCCCTTTATTATATTGCGTACTTTCAACGTATGCAAAAGTTCGTTGCTGACTCTGTTACACTATTTTATATTAATTAAGCAATTCAATATTCAAATTCAAATAAAAAAATATGTCTTAAAACTAAAAAGATCAAACCTGGTCTGTGTGCTTCTTTATTTCCTTCACGCGACCAAAATTATCGACGCATTCATTATCAACTAACATCAATTAGAATTCTCCATGCATTATTATACTATCCATTCGTATTCGAAATTATTTTCCACCAATTCGGAATTATTATAAACCCATTTGAAATATTATCTATCCACACGCTTGAATTATTACATTTAAATTATTGTCGTCACCCTCTGGATTATTATTGTCAGACTTAGATTTATTGTCGTCCAACTTAGATTATTATACTCCCACTTAGAATTTTTCTACACCAGCCTCAAAATCATGCACCCCTTTGGATCGTTAACGACACTTAAATTTATTACATCTCCCTCGAATTATTGTTGCCAAACTTAGATCATTATACTCCCACTTAGAGCCGTTCATCGGCAATATAAATTTTCATATTTATAGCACTATCTGTCATTAAACACTTTTACTATCAAACTATTATTACGTACGCGTTACTCTTTGATTCATAGTGACACAGCTTGGCCTTGTTGAGTTGAAAACTGAGCTCTGTTATCATTCTCGCTGTTAATATATGATTGATATCCCACTTGGTCTGTGGGTTTGGCTTACAAGCCCGTCGCTAATCTTAACCAATAAGGTCTCTCTATTTTCTACACTTAAAGTGGTTTTCTGATGTAACATTCTCGGCCTTTCGAGTAATTGTTGTTTGCTTACATATGCCTTGTTATCAGACCATGCGGTGTTTTTGGGAAAAAAATTGCTTTTTCATATTTTACACAAATACTTGATGCAATTCGACTTTCAATTTTCAAGTATATTTATCTATTTACGCATTTTTAATTACCTTTACTATTAAAAATTGTTAATTGTTTGTACGCACTTACACTACGCTTCTTTAAGTTTCATCTCTTATCTCCGTATTATGATAACTGATTAGAATTCTTTTTGAATGCGTGTTTAATTACATGAACTATGCTCACTTCTAAATACGCGTGCTTCCACTGAAAAAATATCGTTATTTGCCTCACATAAAATTACTAAAACTCTATATACCGGGTGTTAAATATCTGTTATTTACCTATTGTTACTATTTGCGTCGCTTAAAACTACTTATACTCTATATACAGGGTGTCAACTGCTTACTATTTACAAACTCTCCTAATTACTCAATTTTCTCCTAAATAAATGCAGTTTTCTGCTTCCTATTGTGATTTCTAATTACTACACGACCATTGCTATAAAATACACCCTTAAACAACCCTTTATCACAGCAATATATATATATATATATGTATATATTGCTGAATATATATATATATATATATATATATATATATATATTGCTGTGATATTTTCACCCCACGGCTTTGGCGTACATAAAATGCTGTGTTAACCCCTTTTTATTAATCTAGCACTTGTAAAATGTTAAGTTATAAATCTCTTTGCTTCAACTAGCTGATTCAATTAAATAAAGCAATTCCACAATGCACAATATAATGATTAAATATTTACAACCTTTTTAAAATCTTCCCCTTTATAGAATATTTACATATGCCAGATTGAAGAAATTGAAGTCAGCAAAACGAGCCTTTTGTTATATTTAGAGACCTATTGAAACGTTTCAAGATGCCTATTGCCTTTCAAAAATTTATCAAAGAAACCCCGGTTTTGTTGCCTCTTACATTATTGAATTAAACAGTTTACAGTAATAAATTATATCAAAATATCTAACCTGGAGTGGTTCAGTAGTTTCTCTGCATTCCCAAGAGTTTTCGTGTCCAGTCTGAATGTTTATAGTCGAGTTTGGAAGTCGACATCAAAACCAAAATACTATCCCAATCATTATTCGAAATCCCTTAAGTTAATCCAATAAAGGTTTTCCATCACCGTAATTAACAGTAATAGAGCATTTACCCTGTCAGTGATTATCAAAATTGATTTAACAGAGTCTTCTCCAGAGCCGTCTATAATAGATCGGCTTGCTTACACAAATTTTACACTTTTATAAAATGATTTTCACTTTACTTTCGTTTAACTGGTTACGTGAATAATTTAGCACTTTTGAGTTTCGTGACTGCCTAGTTTCAAATGTATACTCACTCGTTGCTCAATTGTTATCGTATTTATAGGCCTTGCCCCTTTGTTTGCTATTCATTGTTTTCGCGTGTTGGGCGACACCATTTGTCTTATCATTTGTGTACTCCGGGAAATTTTACCAATTGTTTAGTTCAATTACTTGGAAGAACGCTTAAGTTGTCACGTATTTATTTATATAACATTACATTTAGTTTAGAAATCCCAAGAATCTTCGTTTATTAAGTCAGGTATCATTGTTATTTGCTTATTCTAATCAAAATAGAAATAAATTTGGTACTTGTTTATTTCCTAGTTAACTTGGATTTTTGAACAAATGTAATACTTTATGTCACGTACAATTTATTCAATTAATGCATAATTTCTGCTTGCGTATATGATGATATATTTTACGCACTTGTTAAATATTTATCTAGCCAATTCATATAGGTTTTCCATTAATTTAATATTGATGAATTTTGTTACATTTTTAAATCTTATCTTTGCTCGTAACTACTCTTGGATATGCGTTTAATGGCTTGTACTGCTATATACAGTGTGCGCTCAACTAACAATATGTATAGTGACCTATTTACTCTTATAATATCTGTAATTATGTGCTTTTGTTATTTGAAAGTTTCTTTTGTTTATTCTACGACCCCTATGACTTAATATTCAATGTATAGTTATTGTGTGTATATCACTATTCTTTATAACTCCACGTTGTTCCACACATAAACCACAAAGCCTTGCGAAAAGTCCCGAAAACCGCCGAAGACGTTTGGACCTCTTCAAACTATAAATACTTTCTTGTTATCGTTATTCAAGCTCTTACTCAGCCTCACAAGTAAATCCCGAGGCCTTTCAAAGAATTCCGAAAATTGCCAAAGACCTTTGGACCTTTCCGAACTATGTATATATTTATTTACTTGGTATTTAACTTCCTACTTGGTTCCACGAGCAACCACAAAGTCTTCCGAAGATTGCCGAAGATTACCGAAGACTTCCGAAGTGCTTCAAACTGCATAACCTGTTCATTTTGCTATTTAACTTATAAACTTTCTTTTATTTTTGCTTGTGAATATCAACAGTGCTAAGTCTACATACTTTCAGACGCCGCCCACTCGTACGATAACATGGAATTATATTTATACACTTCCATTTCCTATGCTTCCTGAGTTAAAAACGTTAATGATGTTTTTAACCAAAGGAATTATGTGTTTTTGAGTGTAAAAGAATATCCAAATTTTGGTTGACCAATGAGCGTGCCGATTTTTGGGTACCACAAAAAATGAGTTGGAAAATCGTGCGATTCTTAGTTTGTTCGGTGTTCAGCTCGTGTCCTTTGATATAGTCAAGAGCGATTCTTTAGTTTGTTCTGTGCTTAGCTCGGGCATGGTGATATACTCAACATTTTAATGAATACAAAATTATTCTAGATCAATATTTTCATTATTTTTATTTAAATTAACTTTATATAACGCGAAATTTTTGCTTCAATACAATCATCATCATTAGGTCTTCAGTCCTGGAACTGGTTAGACGCGTACCATCATTGTTTCCTATTCTGAACTAACCTACAGATTTCCCTGAAATTTGCACAGTCTGCATCTATCACTATCTGATCTAGGTCAATATCTACCCCTTTTTTCCTATCTCTGCTTGTAATATATCCCATACTATTACCCAAAAATCCCTTAGAACGTATTCTGCCCTTCTATTTCTCTTATCTTTTTCCCCAGATATCCTTGTTTCCCTACTATTTCTATAACCTATTTGTTATTATCTTTGCCTGTCCATGCTATCGTCCTCATACATCTGAAGCACAGCATTTCAAAAGACTGCAACCATTTTTCTGTCTGCGTTCAGACTGCCCGTATTTCATAGGCATACTGTGCTGTGCTCCACACATATGCTTTCAACAATTTTCTTCTTGTTCTATGTTTGTTGTCTTTCCTCATAGGCGCTGTTCTTTCTTGTTAGATGTCGTTTGGTCACCTTCTATTGTTTTACAATTATATACCCTATTTCTGTGACCTTCAGTGGTTGTGAAGGGAGGTAAGCAGCCTGTGGCTGCCAAGTTCCCCCAACACTTAACCAGTTACTGATTTACTATATTTTCCAATATATCTTTTCGCACATTCAAAATTAGTTGCAGATATTTCGCAACCAACAACTGGTTGTTTATACTAATCATCAGATTTATCTGCGCTTATTTTTTCGTCATTAGGTTTTCCGTCTCAAAACTGGTTGGACACGTACCTGCACTTATTTATATTCTGAGCTAGCCTACATAGTTCCCTGAAATTCTCACACAGCATGTCTATACAGCTCGTTCCCCTTCTATTGTTTTCTAATTTTATGCCCTATTTTACCGAGATTCAGTAAAGGGGGTTAAGCAACCTGTGGCTACCAAGATCCCCCAACACTTAGATATTTGCCGAAATAATGGTTTTCCAGTAAATCCTTTCACACACTTAACATTATTCGAGAATGTTGCCCAACCAATTCTTGTAGTTACTTATAATAATCATCATGTTTAAGCACAGTTATCTTTTCGTCATTAGTTTATCCATCTTGGGATTGGTTGGATGCGTACCTCCATTGATTTCTATTCTGGGCTAGCCTACACATCTCCCTGAAATTCCTGCAGCCTACATCTTTTACTATCTGTGTGCAGTAGTCTAACCTAGGTCTGCCTCTTCTTCTTTTTTTTCCTATCTCTGCTTCTAATATATTCCGCACTATTCCCTCATGCCGTAGTATGTGGCCTATCATTCTATTTCTCCTATTTTTTTACCGTTTTCCACATATTTCTTTCTTCCCCTACCATTTTTAGTACCTCTTCGTTCTTAACTTTGTCTGTCCATGATATCTTCATCATACGTCTGTAGCACCACATTTCAAAGGCTTCTATCTTTTTCTTGTCCGCTTCCCCTACTGTCCAGGCTTTACAGCCGTACAGTGCTATGCTCCACACATATGTTTTAAGCAATCTTTTCCTTGTTTTTATGTTTGTGGTCTTCGAGCACAGTAGTTGCTTTTTCTTGCTAAATGTAGAACGACCTTGTGCTAAACTTTGTTTTATATCTTTTGTGCTTTTCCCATCTTGCGTTATTTGGCTTCCTAGGTAGCAGAAATCCTTAACCTCTTGTAAGTTCGTGTTACCTATTTGTATGCTTGTTTTTGATTTATCTTTCCCTCCTTTGCATACTAGTACTTTAGTTTTAGTTATGTTAATTTTCATACCGTATCTCTCTGTTAGAACCGTTTCCATTTCATTAAGAGCAGCTTCTAACTCTTCCTTGCTAGATGCTAATACCGCTATATCATCTGCAAATCTAAGCATATCAATTTTTTGTCCCTGCATAGTAATTCCAAATGTCTTCCTGCATTTGACAGTATTCATTGCCTCTTCTATGTACAAGTTAAAAATCAATGGGGATAGGGCACATCCCTGTCTCACCCCTTTCCTAATGTTTACTTCTCTACGTTCCTGCTCTAATTCTATTACTGCTGTTTGCTCTTTGTATAAACTATGTAAGTAGGTAAATAAGGCCGGTCCTAATTCAAAACGCGACAGACGTATTTTCCATGTGTAAAATACGTCTGTCACGTTTTGAATTAGATCAACCTATATTCAATGTAAAATAGTTGTGAAAACATGAATTCTTCTATACTTTCAATGTAAAATACTTGTGGGCACGTTTTGAATTAGAATCGGCTTTATATTACTTTCAATGAAACACACACGTATGTTGAAAAAAAATGTAAGTGCAGAGAAGAATGTGTGTAGCTGTTTTGAATTCGGTTTTCTAGCGAGAAGTTACACGTGCACCGTTTTGAATTAGGATCGGCGTTATATTACTTTCAATGTAACACACGTATGTTGAAAAATGTAAGTGCAGAGAAAATGTGTGTAGATGTTTTGAATTTGGTTTTCTAGCGAGACAGTATGACAGATGCAAAAAAATATCGCATTCAATTCAATTGTGTTTTAATTAAAGTGGATTCTGATTTATGTTTAGAGGCTGCAAATACACATGGGCCGGTTTTAATTCAAAATGAGTTCACTCTTGTGATAGGTTGAAAAGTGGGTTGGCAAAGTACGCAGATGGTGGTAATCTGCTATATAAGGAGATTGCTCCTAATATTAATTTAATTAGTCAAAGAAAAGCAATATGGATTTTAATACTCTTAATAAAACCACATATCGCAAACCTTATGTAAATTCAAAAGATCTTTTAGTGAATAAGAGGTTTGAAGTTTTAAAAGTGGAAACAATCAAGACAAAATATGGAGAAAGAGTATTAGTGGAAACAGAAGAGTTCAAGGGTATATTGCCATTGAGATATTTTGAATACCTTCAAGCACATGGAGTGAAACAATTAAATGAAAGTATTGGCTCGAACAAACACGTATACATAACTAGTAAGGGATCGATCGGTCTAACTGTCGACATAGAATTTTCATAATAATATGTCACTAATTTAAGAAATTAGTTTATTATTACAACACATCTAAGTCGATTGTATAAAGAATGATGTATCAAATTAAAGTGGGTTCTGATTTATGTGCGTTTTACTTTGAGTTTACTACCTTGTTTAGAGAAAGTCTTGTTTCAAAAGAGAAGCTTTTATAAAATACTTTTTTATTTTACAAATTGTTGAATATTTTGATCTAACTATTTATAAATGAAAAAGTATTTATTAACTCTCGTTCTTGAAGTATCTGCTGCTCCCTCGCTGTTAGTTCCTCTCTTTTTTGCTTTATTATTTCTAGTTCCAAATCTATACGACGCAGTAGCTTCTCTCCACGCTTTTTAAATGCGTTAAGCAACTCTACTGTGTCATCTTCGAAGGATTTGTCATCTTCACAGCAAACAGCCATATTAGATTCTGTACATAACTTTTCATAGTCGACATGTTTTGCCTGATTTGTGAGCATAACATAAAAGATTATTGTAGGTTCACCTTTTCTTTTGTATACTACCTGATGTTTCTGAGAGGACCAGAGTGTGTCAACGATCCTACGATAGCCTCAGAATTTCCAGAATGGTTTTTTGATCTAATGTAACTTATAAATTAGTACTGTTTTAAAACACATGTATAAATGTGAAAAAGCACTTACCGTGATATATCTATTACGTCACTATCAAAAATAGCAGCAGTGTTGAATTGAGGCGAAGAACAGCCAAAAACTTCTTTAATCACGTCTTCGTCAGAATGTAATATAAATTGCTCTAGAACTTTTACTTTGGTATTATTACAATTTTTGATTGATAACAAGTTACTCATTTTTTTAAAAGTTGCTAGTAATAGTAACTAATAATTATACAAGAGATCTGATTGAATACTGTTGGTAAAAATCTACGTGAAGTATTTATATTAAATAATAAACTGATCTGTTAGAAAAAATTAAAAATTTGCATCGTTTTCTGAAAAAAATTCAGCTCTGTAATCTATTCTAATGAACAAAACAGTATGTAAGCGAATATAATTATACCTCAGCAGAAATAATGAATTAGATTCATTGTCTGAAAAAGAAATTGAAATGAATGCACATAATAAAACCCTAAATTAATTAATTTCGTTTTAGATTACCGCTGACATAACTTATGCTGTATAAGAAATTTTTTTAAAGGTACTGCTCAGCAGAAATAATGAATTAGATTCATTGTCTGAAAAAGAAATTGCAATGAATGCACATAATAAAAACCTAAATTAGATTAATTTCGTTTAGATTACCGCTGACATAATTTATATGCTGTATAAGAAATTTTTTTAAAGGTACTGCTCAGCAGAAATAATGAATTACATTCATTGACTGAAAACAGAAAATTGCAAGAAGGCGCATAATAAAAACCTAAATTAGATTAATTTCGTTTTATATTACTGCTAGCATAATTTATTTTCCATAAAAAAATTAACAAAAATTCACGCACTGGAAAATGTTTTTTCTTAATAACGGGTTTTAAAAAAAACCATGAGTGCGTGTAAATTATGATATTTTTCTTCAGATTAATTTTTCGTTTAAAAATAATGCAATGCAAATAAATCCCTTTAAGTAGTAATATTTATAGAATAAGTTTTTTAGATTACCGCTAACACAATTTACATGCATATATATGGGTAAATTGTGTGAAAATTCTTTAAAGGTACTGTTATATAATAAAACTGCAGAATGTTTTTTTAATACTGGGTTTTTTAAAAACCATGAGTGCGTGTACATTATTAAACAAGACGGTTTAATCTGAGACATTTGTTTTCAAATTTGCTTTGTTTTTATTTAAAAATATTTCAATGTAATCATAAAAAATAGCGCTGTAATGATAATGTATTTTCTGTACACATAATAAATCAAAGGTCGTATAAAAACATTTTTGTAGTAAACGCATACGGAAATGAAAAATTATGTTGAATGCATTCCTTTTGCAGTTGTTTTGCTGAGAGTTGCATGCAGTATGTAAATATTGGAAACGCTTGCATAGCGAATTATTTGTTATAGACACGTACTGAAGGCAACTCTGCAATTTTTAGACCGTATGCACAACTCAAGCTTGAAAATCGTCTTGAATAAAAAAAAAACGTAAATAAAGGCGATTTTTTTAACAATTGCATTCAAGCAATTCGTTATGCAATTATTTCGATTTGTATGCTATTTTCTTTTACAGTTGTTTTGCTTACGCGTTTTCCGTAAACACAGATGAATGAACCTTTTTGCAGTTGTTTTGCTTACGTCAGATGATATTTTATATAAATAATAAATAGAGAAAATACTTGTATTATTAAGTAGTGTATTTCGATTTTATATAGAATCATGAATGCTGAAACCGTATCCGAGATTAGTAGCTCAATTTTGAGATTAACTGTAAAATGGGTGAATCTAATTAAATCAGTGAATGAAATAACGAAACACATTTTAATTATCAAAGCAAATATTAGTATATTGAAGCTTGCTATTAAAAATAAGGTATACGAAGACAATCAACAAGAAAATCCTAGTAGGCTGGAATCTAATTTAGCAAATCTTAAAAGCTACCTTGTACGATTGAGGCACTTGAAACGTACTTTGGAATATCGTGGTAAAGGTGTTGATGCAACGCTTACTAGAGGTCATACTCGAAAAAATTTGATTTGGCATGATGTACAATCATGTTTTGGAAGTCGAATAATTACGGGACTTATTACCAATTTAAATTATAGAGATCCTCTAGTGTTCTTAGACAAGGCGTTCGCTAGTTTTAAACGCAAGATTGTTGCTTGCTTAAAAAAGTCTAACATTTAATATAAAAACACTAGGGGACTATTCAGACCTATATTTAAAAACAGAACTACTGCTCTTGACTGATATATTTGAAAACTTTAGAAAAACTTGTATGTTCACGTATAAGTTAGATCCGCTTCACTACTTTACGGCTCCTGGTTTAGCTCTAGATGCGATGTTAAAAACGACGAACGTTAAACTCGAGCTGCTTACTGATATTGAAAAATAATGTTTTTAGAACGGGGAATTCGTGGCGGTTTTTCTCAATGTTCGAATAGATATGCTAAAGCAAATAACAAATATATGAATGCAGATTATGATCCAAATTTCGATTCTAAATATTTAATGTATTTTGATGTTAATAATTTATATGGGGCTGCAATGTCTGAATATCTTCCATATGGAGAATTTGAATTTTTAGATGGTACCAGTCCAGATATAGTACGTTTAGACATACTTAATATTCCCGATGATTCTGATGTAGGATATATTTTTGAATGCGATTTACACTATCCAGTATCTTTACATGAAATTCACAGTGACTTATCTTTAGCGCCTGAACATATGATACCACCAGTACCTTCTAATAAATCAAACTTAAAGAAATTACTTACAACTTTATATCCAAAACTCAACTATATTATTCACTACAAGAATTTAAAAATGTATTTAAACTACGGTTTAGAACTGAAAAGGATTTATAACGTTCTTCGGTTTAAACAAGCTCCTTGGTTAAAAGAATACATCGATTTGAATACGAAATTAAGACAACAGTCAAAAAACAGTTTCGATATATGCTCATATAAAATATGATAAATTCGGTTTATGGAAAGATGATGGAAAACGTACGGAAAAGGAAAGATGTGAAATTAGTGACCAAATGGGAAGGACGGTTTGGAGCTCGTAGTTACATAGCGAAGCCTAATTTTCATAGTTGCACTTTGTTAGACAAAGATCTAGTCTTAATAGAAATGAATAAATTAGAGGTTTACTTAAACAAACCCATTTATGTAGGTTTCTCTATTCTAGATATTTCAAAAACCTATTTATATAAATTTCACTATAGTTATATAAAATCGCAATTTGCTAACAAAGCAAAGCTGCTGTACACAGATACGCATAGTTTGATATACGAGTTTAGCGTTGAAGATATTTACTCTTATATCAAACAAGATATTCATAGATTTGATACTTCCGATTACGACCCTCATAACAAATTATCATATTCCATTATCAAATAAAAAAGTTCCTGGTATTATGAAAGATGAAAACAATGGTGACATCCTGCTAGAGTTTGTAGGACTTAGATCTAAAATGTACACTTATAGAGTTCAGGATAGGATAATAAAAAAGTCAAAGGGATCTTCCTTAGCAAGTATTAAGCAAATTTCTTTTGATGATTATAAGAATGCTTTGTTTTATAAACAGACTGTACAGAAACAGCAATGTTTAATTATGTCAGTCAAACATGATGTCTGTACTATTAAACAAAACAAAATTGTTCTTAATCCAAGTGATGATAAAAGAATTCTTAGTACCTTAACCACTGATACTAAACCTTGGGGGTATAACTATACATACAGAGATGACTTGTAAAGCTTCAACCACTGGCTCAAATAAAGAATGCAATTTATTTTATCTAGATTAACATATAATATTTTTTAGTTATAAAACTTCAGTGTTATGTTTATACCTGCACAAGTACACCGATTTTCGTTTTTGGATGTATCTAAAAATAGGATACCTTTCAATCTGCCCGAGTTTTGAACTATATATAGTAGTAGTAGTAACCGTTCTGTTTAAAAAAATCCAGTTTGTTACTAACATACCAGTTAGTTTATTTGAGAAATGTATAACAAAACTTTTATTTAAAATTGTCAATGTTTATGGCTGTTTACTAAATCACTTAATAATTCAAACATGTAAAAGATATTGTAAAACATGTAAAAATATTAATAAATAGACTGTGATTGCTAAATGATTTATTGTTTTTCATAATTTGTAAAGGTACAGTAATAATAATAATAAAATAATTATAATATTCTTATGCTGTTTGAGAGTGGATTGTATTTGACTATCTTATCATGAAGTATAAGGCAATGACAAGATGTATTTGGCAAAACGTTTCTGCTAGTTTCAAATTCTAATCTAATATCGACAGTACCAGATTTTAACGCTTCGTTTTGTCTAGAACAATCTATGACTACTAATGGTGCAATACTTCGTAAATCTTCAGGATTAAAAAGTGGCTCATTTTCCTTTTCGTAGTATGATTGCTGAAACTGAGCATACATCTCATATAACAACGCAGTCTGTTTATTTTCGAACCTCAAATTTAAGTTATCGTACGGGAAAATTTCTGAATTTAAATATAGTTTCATGTTGGTTAAATAGCAATGATCAAAACGACTGTAGTTGCTCATGTATCTATTTTTTCGGTTGGTTTGGAAACCAACAATCACAAATCTTGGTTTTTCTAATTGTGTTGTTGTTTTAATGTTCCATGTATGACGTTGCGTTTCTTGTAGAAGTTGATATTCATGCAACTCCCATCCTCTAAACGGAATATGCAAATCCTGATTTTGTGCAATACATTCTATTAAATTAAATCGTTGAGTATCATCAACGGCTACATGCGGCATTTTCCATAAAACTTTGTTTAAAACAACTTTTATTTCTTCATCGGGTGTAGGATTAATTATAGCATTAGTATCAAAACTAGAACGTAGTAAGACTAACTCATGACGGAGGTTTAAAATAATTTTTTTAAAATCTTCGCATAATCCGAGAACCGTTGAAAGGTTTATTGCAACATTAAAATTCCCATTAGCATCAACTATTTGTGACTCATCTATAGGAAACCAGCCAGCGTTTTGTAAATGTTTACTTTGATTGCTATTATATGTAACATATCCCTTCATTATAGACGTTAATCCAGGAATCCGAACACGATCTACAATGATACCACCAATCTCATATCTAATTTCATCAAAAAGCAGCAAAATTCCATTATTTACAAACTTTGCTGTCTGAGACGGTGATCCATCTGTTTTAATTAATTTGCCTTCTATGTACAGCATGCTCTTTGATGGTAAGGTGTATACATCTTGTTGTTGTATAGGGATTCGAATTTCATCATTATTGTTTAAAGATGTGTTAGCATAAGGTTGATGAGTATGTTTTCAATATTAACAATTGCATTGTCGAAGTAAACTTTTTCACGCACGTTCAGTATTTCACTATTCATTCTACTTTTTTAATTAAATGCAGTCCTAACGATTGTAGAAACTGCCGGTTTTGTGTTGTTAGCGGTCTTGAAACAATCAATCGAGTGTCGATTGCTTTGAAATTTCCAGCATTTATATCAATTCTTGACATGTTGCGTGCATTATACTTAATACCCATGGCTATTGCAGATTTTTTTTAAATGCAACTTTACAGTTAGCAGTTCTCCTCTGAAATTAACTAAATTTCCATCTTGATCTAACACTTTAACTATTATTTCATTTATTATACGTGACCTGATTGGTAGATATATAATCGTAGGTGGACACTCGACAATTTTAAAACCTGCAGGTATTTGAGGAAAAATTCGTGTATTACATGGGCTGGTTTACTATTTAAATAGGATCCACTTGCAATATTACAATCGATTAAAACTGCATTCACTTTACAAATGTTGATCGCGTAGTCTGCTTGATGCGTGACAAATGCTAGCAATTTTCGCGGATTGAAACCAAGTAGAGAACCAATTGAATCCTTTTTGGTAAAATCCACATCTAGAGTACATTTAATACTACATTTAAGTGTATTATTGTCAGCTGTAATTTCTATATACACTGGCGTCTTTCTAGCGCTTCGTGATTGATCCATACGACCACGCCATCTTTTATCACCTAAAGCTTTTTGAAGATATTTATTAATTTCTCTAATCTCATAAGCACCTTCAGGTATTTCTATGAATTCTCCGTTAGATCCATAATAAAATTTATTATTTATTCCTTTTCTATGTTTGGAATTGTGTTATAAGACTCAAAATTTGTTAATCCTAATACGTACTCCGAATCATTATCCAAGTTTATAGGCGGATTAAAATTGCTTGTTAAAACTGAAGTGTTTCCCGTTAGAGTAAAAGTGTACGACATAACAACTTCGTACGCAGTTCTATGCACTACTTAGAAATTGTAAGCATAAATGACCGCAAAACACAGTACCGTACGATTGTTCTTGGTTAATGTTATAAAGAATTTTACATTTACCCCCGCTATTCAAATAACTTATCAACTCTGTTGGCGGTCGCAGGTTTCCGTAGCTGTCATAGTAAATAGCGCTACTACCGTACTTTTTGTAAATTAATTATACCACATTCTCTTAAATTAACTTTCTTGGGAAGATTGTTTCTCATGAACACTCCACGGAAATATGGTACTTCTAATTGCTTAACAAATTTTATTAATTCTACATTGCTTAGTGCTCGATTAGGTAAAATCAAGTTGCGTTCCTTTGAGGTTTTGCAGGGGCTAAAAAAAGACCAAAACCTTTTTTATAAGGTTTGATGTACATGCCGTTTCCGACTGCAATGTCCTCCATTGCCTTGTTATGACGTTGTTTTTCCGCTAGTTGTTCCTTAGCTATTTTAGTATCTGAAACTGCTTTTGCAACAGCAGCTGCACCTCCAGTAAGAGTACCAAGAGCGCTTAGGTCTGCAAAAATTGGTATTAGTGGTAGAAAACCTCCTGTTTTAGGAATTGATATAATACGAGCTGATTTAATATGCTTCTTTTGTTTTGCTGTATTGGCGGCCTTAATTGCTATGTTGATTGCATCCATAATATTAGATCCTTTAGTCTTTTTTAAAGCTGTACGTGCTTGTTTGATAATACTTTTAATACCTAGAGTACTTCTTATTTTACGTTTCTTTATCAGTTTTCTTATTTTATTGATATTTTTTGTTCTCAGTGATGCACAGGCACCCATACCAAGTTTTACTTTAGCTTTCATTGCGGTAGCTACTCCAAATGCTGCTACTTTTTCACCTAAAGACGAGTCACCAGAATTTAGTCTTTCTGTAGCTAACTGAGCTAACTTCGAATCTGCTTGATGACGTTTAGATAGATCCTTTTCTTTGGTGTATGCAATATCGTGCTCCTTACAAGCCTCGTCTAACTTGTTTATTCTCTTGTCTCCCCGAGCTAACCGTTCGATTAGTTTTGTACCCGGACCGCAAAATTTGTAACCCGGAATATGCGCTTCAAATGGTAAATTGTTAATTACAGTATTTAATAGTCCGTTCCCAGTAGTTTTAGAATTATTATTATATGTAATCATTAGCGGACAACTATCCTCTCAAGCTGTGTAGTAAATAAATAAAATATTATGAATTAATGATTCTTTATATACTCGCCGTTTCTTATATATATATATATATATATATATATATATATAATTCCACTTTTTTTACAAATCAAATTTAGTACTTGCAAACATGCGTGTTGTGAAACAATCAACACCTTTAACCATAAACAATAATGACATTGGCGTGCAATCCTTAGCTAAAAAGAAAAAACATAGCGTTCTTCTGCCTTCATCTATTCGATGTCTAGTTGTTGGTCCATCAAATTGCGGTAAAACCAACGTTATGATTGGGCTGATAGAACATCCTAATGGTTTAAAGTTTGAAAACGTATATGTTTATTCTAAATCACTTTATCAACCAAAGTATCAATACCTTGAAAGTCTACTGCAACCAATAAAGGGATCAAATATTATACATTTTCCAGTTCTGATAATATTATATCACCATCTGATGCTCGAAATAATTCTATATTTGTTTTTGATGATGTAGCTTGCGATAAACAAAGTATCATTAGGGAATACTTTAGTATGGGGCGTCATAAACAAGTAGACAGTTTTACCTTTGTCAAAGTTATACTCGTATACCTAAGCACTTACTACGTGATAATGCTAATCTTTTAGTTTTATTTAAACAAGATGATTTAAACTTAAAACACATATATGACGATCACGTCAATACTGACATGAAGTATGATAAATTCCGTGAAATATGTGCTGCTTGTTGGCAAGACAAATACGGTTTCTTAGTTGTAGACAAAGATAGTGATCCAGATCAAGGAAGGTACCGAATAGGTTTTGATCACTTCATACATATTTAAACCTTGAGAGACGCAAGTATCGTTAGTATCGAAGAATTTTTTACTACAATAAACTTTTACGCAATGAACAAGGAGGCGATAAAACTTAAAAGAATTTTAATTAAGAAAAGAAACATTGTAAAAACAAATTGCGTCAGTTAAAAGATAATGAAGTCGTCCAAGTGGAATCAATCTTACCCATAACATCACGATTAGAAACTATTGCTAATAAACTGGATGGGGAAAGTGCGGTAAAGAAAGAAAAATTTAAAGAAGAAGAAGAACTGCCTCATAGCAGTGTAAAAAAAATTAAACCTAAATTGCTAGAAAGGAACGTTGACTATATTGATTCCCCGGTTATTGCTCAGCATATACCAAATATAAAAATGATGCCATAGAGGTAGATGATGATGATGATGACGAGGTTGAGAATGAATATGAAGCAGAAATTAATCGAAATGCACAAGAAGCCCATGAATATATTCAAAGCTTTGCCGATTCACCTGGTATGACACAGTATCTCGAACAGCTACATCCGCTACCTCGAGAATATATTTACAATATGTTTAAAGATGTTAAGAACGAATTTGATCATAAATATGGTTTTAGGTTTAACCCTGATTCAAATGGTCTTATGATAGGCAATTCAATTTCGCGTTGGATGATGAAAATGTTCTAATAAATGATTTGAAATATAAAGGTACTCCTGGATTATACAAACTACTGTTTAAAAAATATCCTGTCGGGTACAGTCATCAAGATCTAAAGTCGTACCTTGATTTTGTAAAAAGAACAAATGCTAATAGATGATATTATTCTGAAACAGAACAAATTCAGGGTAATACTTCATATAAGTACAAAAATATAATATCTACATTAAACATACTTCCCCAAACACCCCGTAGACCTAGAACATTACCCTATAGAAAGCGTCTTGGAGACGGTATGACAATGGAAGTATCAAATAACGCTATAGATTATTTATATTGGAATGATCCCAATGAACTTGTTGATAGATTACGACTTTTAGTTTCATCTCAGACTGCTGGACACACAGGTCACGGCAACGAAATAAATTCGATCATTGAAGAATTGCGTGAGGCGAAAGTAATTAGATGATATGACAATTGACAAATTTGGAAGGCACTTACATAACCGTAAAATAGATATAACTGAACAGGAATATGAAAATAAAAGTGAAGGTTTTGAAACCTTGATTGAGTACAAGTTACATATGCTACATTACACGGTAGTAGCAACGTTTTACTCTAATACATTTCTCGACGGTGACAAGACATTCCTTATTTTCAACATTAAACATAATTATGAATTTCCTTATGAGGAAGCAGTCATTGAGAATATTAAAGGATACCCGCAAGACATTGAAATTCTTATAAACGAAAAAAGTTATGTAATTGCACATTTACAAGGATTTTTGCTTAAACGTATGGATGTAATCAGCTTTCGTGACAGCGGTGCTATCATAAACAATACCACAATGTTTCTTGATTTTATATTAAAAGTTCCTTTCAAAGCAAGTGGAGCCCACGACATTCAAACATAAAAGTATTTCATTAATTGTATTTAATAAATCCTGATTATAAAAAGTATTATGATAGTTGCTCAATCAAAAGTGAAAGAGGATATAGTAAATGAACTTCATAAACCAGCAAGAATAAATTTCAAGAGACGCAAAGTGATAGTAAAAGGTTTAAATGACCTTCTTCAGACCGATTTGATTGAAATGCTACCATATTCGCAAACAAACAAAGGATTTAAATACATTTTAGTAGTTATTGATTGTTTCTTCAAATACGTATGGGCTGTACCACTTAAAAGTAAAACGGGTATTGATGTTACTGCTGCAATGAAAACAATTTTAAATAAATTTAAAAATCCGCCAAGAAATTTGCAGTCTGATTTTGGTAAAGAATATTATAACAAACACTTTCAATCCTTAATGCAGACATATGGCATAAACCATTATAGTGTTTTTTCTACAAAGAAAGCATGCATTGTAGAACGTGTAATTAGAACTTTAAAGGGAAAAATGTTGCGCTTGTTTAACCTGAACGGTTCTTACAATTGGATAAAAAATTTAAGCGATATTGTGAAACAATACAATAATACAGTTCACAATACTATCGGAGTCAAACCTGTAAAAGTTGATAAATCAAATGAAAAACTATTCTTAAATCATCATTTACCCACATCAAACTTGCAACCAAAATACCAAAATATTCAATAAAAGACAGTGTGAGGATTAGTAAACACAGGGAAGCATTTACGAAAGGTTACACGCCAAACTGGTCGAATGAAATTTTAAGATTAAAAGGTAAACGTAACCAATCCTACAACATATATATTAGAAGATCAAGATGAGAAAGAAATCAAAGGTGCATTTTATGAAACGGAGTTGCAAAGGTTAAACATCCAGGAATTTACCTGGTAGAAAAAGTACTAAGAAAGAGTGGAAATAAAGTATTTGTAAAATGGTTAGGCTTCTCTAACGTACACAATAGCTGGATCGATAAAAATAATGTTTGCTAGAAGTTGTTATAATAATAGTTAATAAGGCTAACATTGTAAAATTATATTAAAATAAATAATACAGACAAAATCTTTCTATTGTTTTTATTATTATCAAGCCATTCTTTTAATAAAAGATATTTTGTTTTGCGCATTGCAAATTATTATTGCTGTGTCTACAACAATGGATGTTATATTTTAAACGATTGTTGATTTTTAACTCCGATAGCTTAGGACAACCTAGTGCAAGCATATCAGTTACAAAGTTTTGCATTATATATGTTTCAATCAATTTCTTCTTTTCTAGACCCTTCACAAATACTTCTTCACCGGGTCGGATAATTTGCTTCAAACAAAGCGCTATATATGATGACACCATTCCAGCCGTTGAAGATTCATCCCAAGAAATACCATGAATATTCCTTGTCACCCAGTCGTTATGTTTTATATGATCTTGACTCAAACAACTGGACTGCATTGGCAGTTTAAAATTTGATGCCAAACATCACCTTTCAACAAGTCCAAAACCGCAATTTCTTTACACACAAACTCGTTTTTCTTGTATTTAAATCCCTGAATATCAATTATATACATGTTTGTATGTAAATATATGCAGTAAACTTCGACTAATTAAATTAATATTAAGAGCAATCTCCTTATATAGCAGATTACCACCATCTGCGTACTTTTCCAACCCACTTTTCAACCTATCACAAGAGTGAACTCATTTTGAATTAAAACCGGCCCATGTGTATTTGCAGCCTCTAAACATAAATCAGAAACCACTTTAATTAAAAACACAATTGACTTAAATGCGATATTTTTGCATCTGTCATACTGTCTCGCTAGAAAACCAAATTCAAAACATCTACACACATTTTCTCTGCACTTACATTTTCAACATACGTGTGTTACATTGAAAGTAATATAAAGACGATCCTAATTCAAAACGTGCCCACAAGTATTTTACATTTGAAAAGAATTCAGTTTTTCACATTTTACATTAAAAGTATATAACGCCGATCCTAATTCAAAACGGTGCACGTGTAACTTCTCGCTAGAAAACCGAATTCAAAACAGCTACACACATTCTTCTCTGCACTTACATTTTTTTTCAACATACGTGTGTGTTTCATTGAAAGTAATATAAAGCCGATCCTAATTCAAAACGTGCCCACAAGTATTTTACATTGAAAGTATAGAAGAATTCATGTTTTCACAACTATTTTACATTCAAATGTTTTCACAACTATTTTACATTGAAATTATATAGGCTGATCCTAATTCAAAACGTGACAGACGTATTTTACACATGGAAAATACTTCTGTCGCGTTTTGAATTAGGACCGGCCTTATTTACCTACTTATGTACTATTCGTCTATCCCTATAACTCATTCCAATCTTTTTTAGTATTTCAAACATTTTTTTCCATTTTACATTGTCGAATGCTTTTTCCAGATCTACAAACCCTATATACACGCTTTCCCCTTTTTCTATTGTTTTCTCCATTATCACTCTCAGAGCTAAAATAGCCTCCCGTGTTCCCCTGTTTAGCCTAAACCCAAATTGATCTTCTCCTAGTATTTCTTCCGCCCGTTTTTCCATTCGTCTTTGCACAGTTCTAGTTAATATTTTTGACACGTGTGCTGTCAAACTTATTGTTCGAAAATTTTCACATCTATCCGCTCCTTTCTTTTTTGGTATAGTTACTATGATGCTACGTTTGAAATCTTTGGGTATCTCGCCTGTTTCATACATATACCTTACAAGTTGGAAGAGACGTTCTGTTACTGCTTGTCCAGCGGCTTTTAGAGTTTCTGCTTGCACCTTATCTGTACCCGTCGCCTTACCATTTTTCAGACTCTTTAAAGCTAATTCAAACTCATCTCTAAGTATAGGATATCCCAAGTCATCATTTTCAATGTCTGATTCCTGTTCTAATGCAGTTAGTTCCTCTCCTGCATATAAATTCCTATATATTCTTGCCATCTACCCACTTTCTCTACATTTTCTATGATGACGTTTCCTTGTGCGTCTCTTATATTTTTGCTATACGGTTTTATATCCCTAAAATTGGTTCTAATTAATTTGTATGCTTCGTCTGTCTTTCCTATTTCCATCTTCGTTTGTATGTCTTTGCACTTTTCCTCAATCCATTGTTCTTTAACTTTCCTGCATTTTCGAATAATTTCCCATTTTATGGTTTTGTATCTCTGTTTTCCTGTTTCGCCTGATTTATTTTTGTATTTTCATCTTTCTTCTATTAAATTTAGGATATCCTTTGTTATCCATGGTTTCTTATTTTCTTTTTGTGTATACCCCAGAATATCTGTGGCCGTCATGTCTAAACCGGATTTAATGTTATTCCATTCTGTTTCTACTTCCTTAGTATCAGATATTTTCCCGATATCTTTGAGCAATTCATTTGACTTTTTTCGAATCTTTCTTGAATATCTTTATCTTTTAGTTTCTCTAAGTCCAAGTGCCTTTTTCCGTATCTTTTTTTCACATTCTTAAATTTAAGTGCGGCCTTCATAATTACGATGTTGTGGTCAGTATCTATATCTGCTTCTGGGTAGCTTCTACAGTCTTTTACTTGATTCCTAAACTGTTGTCTAACAAGAATGTAATCTATTTGATATCTTCCTATATCTCCTGGCATCTTCCACGTATATCGTCTTCTAGCATGATGTTTAAATAATGTGTTTGTGATGACTAAATTGTTCTTGTCACAAAATTCTTCAATACAAATGAAAGAAAATTGTTTACTGATCGAAACTAATTTATTGTTATATTGACTATATTCAGAAATTATTTTTTCTAATAAACTAACATCAAATTTATAAATTAGTTTATTCTATACTAATATAATTTTAATTGACAGTACACTCAACCTATTCGTCAGTATCGAGTAGCGACCGCAAGGAAATAAACTCAAGAAAAAGAAACTGACGGCGTCTAGTAGAGATGGTATGGAGTTGTACATGCATTACGGGATAAAAAATAATGAAAATTAGATATATAATCAATATAAGAATAGCATTCAACTCACAGTTTAGTATTAACTTAACGGATAGCTAATAATGCATTTATATATATATATATATATATATATATATATATATATATATATATATATATATATATATATAAAATTTTTAAGGTGTTAGAATCTTCTTTGGGAATATGTTCGTCCATTAATTAATAAAACGCTCATTTATAAATTTGTCGACGTTTCGGTAAATTTATTTCCTTAGTCATGACCTATAAGTGATAGCTGTAATACAAATGTACAAAATAGATGTTACTTACAATCTATTGAGCTCTGAGTAATTCGAAAATCATCAATAGAATAAAAGCAGTTACTTTTAAAACATGAAACAAATTTTAAAAATAACAGTCATAAAATAAAATTAGTTTAAAACTTAGAAACTATAACATATAAGAACGGTCACTAATTCAAACAAGATTCTCACAATATAGTGTTGTTGGTTTGCCTGTTAATACTGATTAGTTATCGCAATTGAGAATTGATATTTTATATGAATTACATTTTAACGATATACATGGTGAGTGTGAATTATGACTTTGCTGTCTTTATGCGCCTACTTAATTTATATAGTAATGAATAAACTGTATTTAAATTATCAATATCAGTTTGAAATTTATTGCAGAATTGTTGTTTTAATATGAAAAGATTCCAAAAATAATCGTTTTTGTAATTGTTTTCTATTTCTAAAATTTGTATATCGTCAAAATCAGCGTTATGTGTTTCTTTATTTAGATGAATTGCAAGAGCACAAGATTTTTATTTATTTTATTATCGCTTTTATGCTGGCTTATACGATTGCGTAACCATTGTTTAGTTTCCCCGATATAGCATTGATTACATTCACAAGTAATTTTATACACTACATTATAATAATTTTTTGTTTGTAGGATCTTTTAGTGGAGTGAAGAGGTTTCTTAGGGTTCTGTTATAATTTACCGCAATCTTCATATCCGGTGTATTCAATAGTTTTATTAAGCTCGGAGTTAAGTTTCCACAACCTTGCATAAAAGCCTCCCTATACAAGAAACTTAACTCCGAGCTTAATAAATACCTATTGAATAACCGTGATATGAAGATATGCGGTAAATTATAATGAACCCTAATGAAACCTCTTCATCATAAAAGATCTACAAACAAAAAAATTATTAAGTAATGATAGTGTAAATAAAATTACTTGAAATGAAATGTAATCAATAGACGTATAATCGAAAAATCTACAACAATGTGTTATGCTTAATCGTATAGTCAGCAATAAAGCGATATTTATAAATTATTTAAATAAAGAAATCTTGTGACTTTGCAATTCTTATCCTATAATTAATAGAACACATAACACTGATTTAATGACGATATATTAAATTATTAGAATGTTGTTTATATGAAAAGCAATTACAAAAACGATTATTTTGTAATTCTTTTCATATTAAAACTAACAATTCTGAATAAATTTCAAATCACGATATTGTTTATTAGATTTAAATACAAGATTTATTATTACTATTATAAATTAAGTTTAGCTGCTAAAGATTAGCGAAATGTATAATTTCACACTACATGTATATCGTTAACAAGTAATTCATATAAATATATCAATTCTCAATTGCTGATAATCTATATAGTGATGAAGTTCTAGGCTATAATTTACCAATCTATATCACGTATATTTGTGTTTTATGTAATCTTGATATTTAACTTAGATGAAAACCTTTTATAATGTATTATATAAATTCTTATCGAATGTTCATGCTAAAACTAAATTTTATATTTATGACTCGTTATATTAATTTAAAATTTGTTTCATAGTTATTAAATAAGAAACATAGCTTTTTTCATTGATGATTATTTCGAATTATCAAGTACATAATTTAGTAACATCTATTTTGTAATTTGTCTATTAAGACTATCTACTTTATAGGTCATTGACTAAGGAAATAAATTTACCGAAACGTCGACAAATTTATAAATGAGCGTTTTATTAATTAATGGACGAACATATTCCCAAAGAAGATTCTAACACCTTAAAAATTTTATATATATATATATATATATATATATATATATATATATATAGATACTCAGATTTAATAACCAAAAGTATTGCTTAGTATAGCGCAAGGTCTTTTCAAAAGTTCTGACTGAAACGTAATCCTTGAAAATTGACCACAAAACCTGATGGGGGTAATATTTCGTACAAGCGTTCGAAAAATGCCGATATACAATATCCATTAGACAAACAATAACATGAACAAAAGTAATATGAACAGTCCGATATACGTGGCCAGATTTCAGGAACGTATAGGACACCAAAATTTACAATTATACTAAATTTAGAGTAGATTTTTACTTACTTGTTTTGTTTAAAGTCATCTTTAAGTTATTCATTAATTGCTAATCTTATTTCATTTTTTATAGCAGTATGAACGAATATAACATAAGAGCAAGTTGTTTTCTAGAAATTCCAGACGCGCAGCACCCAGGAGCCAGGGTTTACGATAATGCAGTATTCTTTTGAAATGTTTACAGGTTTAAGGACTAACAAAATTGAACCTAAATTTAGACGTGACATATTAATGTAGACAATTTACACAGTCACTCTTATGGAAATTTTATAACAAGTTTATTAGCTTTGCTGCATCCCATACTCATATTTTTTTTTGTGCATTGTAAAATGATTAAATAACTTTCAATTTCTGGAAACTTACTGGAAATTGACCATTTTGCGATGAATCACGCGATAAAAGCTGAGGCACAACACGCTTTAATTGCTCACTCTAACCGTCAGGGTATTGTATAATCCGCTTGTTTAAATGATCGATCCTATAAACTACGAGGATGGTTTGAATAGTTCGCGAAACGAAGGGGAAAATGAAAAATTTGTTTTAAAATATAGTTTATTTTTCAACATAATTTCCGTCAAGTTGAATACCCTTCAACCAGCGATGTTCCAAACCCATTATGCCATCACGAAAATGCGATTCTTCAAGGCCTCCAAAATAGTCGTCGACAGCTGCTTTTACCTCTTCGCCCGTGGAAAATCGTTTTCCCCCAAGAAAAACTTTTAGTCGTGGAAATAGGTGGAAGTCAGAAGGAGCCAAATCAGGCGAATAAGTTGGATGTTGCAACAGATCGTACTTCAGATCGTTCAATTTTTGCATTGCTACTGCACTTATGTGTGGACGTGCACTACCCTGATGGAAAATGATCTTCTTTTTACGCAGTGCAGGTCTTTTTTCACGAATATTTTTATCCAGTTAGCCTAGAAGTTTAGCCTATTCACCGTTTATTGTTTGGTCCTTAGAGAAGATAGTCAATTAGTAGGACAACCTTTAGCATCCCAAAAAACGATTCCATAACTTTTTCAGCCGACTTCACGGACATTGCTTTCCTTGGTGATGGAGAACCCATATGTGTCCATTGTTTAGATTGTTGCTTAGTTTCAGTGGTATAATAGTAAACCCAAGTTTAATCTGTCGTAACAAATCGTCGGACGAAATCGGTTTTATTGGAGTTAAGGCGGTCTAAAATCGGTTGGCAAATTCTCTTCCTCTGAAAGTTTTGATCAATTGTCAATATGCGCGGCACCCATCTTGCCGAAAGCTTTTTCATACCTAATTCCGCAGTTAAGATATGAAATGCTCTTTCATCTGAGATACCTGCATACTTAGCAATTTCGGAGACCTTTAATCGACGCTTCTGCGTAACCATATCATTAACTTTTTGGACGATTTCAGGCGTGGCGGCAGTTTTTGGTCTTCTAGGTCCTCACGACAACGTTTAAATTCCGTCACCCACTTGTGCACAGTTGTAAATGATGGAGCAGAGTCTCTTAATGCATCCTGCATATATTTATGTATTTCTGTTGTAACGTATTTTTTTTTCTAGTTACACTTCGTTCTTTAATATAAAATAAAACAGCAATAATATAAAATATATAATTTATAAATTTCTGTTCAGTAAAATTAATACATAAAATTAATAATAGCATATAGACTCCTTTACCTTTGAGGTCTAAGATTCGTTACTAAGCTTCGTCGAGTTGTCAATTCGAGCACTTTGCTATCAACGTTTGAGGGGACAAGCTGTGATAAGCGGCGTAGTAAAGTCAAGATGGTCGTGTCTAAACACGTGGCCTGTAACACCGTCCGAAAAAGAATTAGAATTGATGAAAGCTCACCATCATTAAAACATGCAATATTACGAAAATATCAGATATGATAATGTTTTATACAATATGATATATGGTAATATCATGTTATGCAGTTTCATATAATTCAACATCATAAATAAGTAATATCAAATAAGCAAATCTTGGATCTAGAAAATTTGTTGGAGTACTAAATTTAATATGATGTAAAATCAAGCAGAAGTTAGTTTCGTTAAATAATGGTTGTATTCAGAAAAGTTCTCGCAATTCCAGTAATAAATTTCGTAAGTATTCACGTGGTTTCTATTTGTGCGTCGCAGAAAACCGATGGTTATGGAATTTCCGACAGCTGAGGTTATAGTCCGATTTCTTTCGTTCACAGCAGTATTTCTACACGTGAGTGTTTTTTTAGCATTTAATCACTTTGAATATTAATTAAGTTGCAATAAGAAAATATTACATTGAACTTTTATAACGTAAAAATCGTTTAAGGAAAGAAAGAATTAAATAACAAATTTATTGTTTGTCAGAATGTTTGCACATGCAGATAAAGTTAACTAAGCTAAAAAGTTGTGAGTGACATATTATGTCAGATATAAAAAACATAGATTCAGTTGTCCTATTTAAAATCACATGTCATCTTACGTTAATTTAAAAATATGTTTAAATATTTTGAGGTCATGAACTTTGATTTTAGTCAACATGTGGAATTCGTCTAATAACTGTTAAGTAAAAGTAACTTTAGGTTGATACATGCTAGTTTATCAGCACTTAGGTAATTAAATTTTATTGTTAAGGTCAAAGCAGTACTACTATGGCTTGGAGAATATGTAATATGAATATTTAAGAAATCTCAAATCCTTACATTTAAATTATTAAGAAAGATCCATTCAGAGATCTTTATATTATTGAATACAAATCTTTATTAGTATATTTCTGTTCCATAAAAATTATTAATTGAAAATATTATAGTAATACGAATTGAAAATATTATAGTAAAACGAATCCAGAAATTTATTCAAATAGAATCTATTTTTTTTTGCATGACTTTTTATTATTTAAAATTCAAGTAAAAAATTACAAGTCATCCCTGATCAGAAATTGTGTGTAATGAAAACAAATACCCTGGATGTATACTTTTTAAGCCTAAATTCTATTATTTTATTTTTGGCAAATATTTTTGAGGACACAAATGATGTCCATGTTGTACATTTGTTTGTTCACAGGTCAAGCCAAGACATCTGTATGACATTTGGTGTTTGAGGTTTTGGTAAGTGTGTTTTAAAAGAGTGAAATTCAGGCTTTATGGCTATGTTAGTGGTGTTGATATAAGGTTTCCGCATTCCCCTAATACAAGCACAGTTAAATTTTGTTGGTTGTTGTATTGAAAAATACGGTGGCGCTCATTAGATATATTTTTGGTCTTTTTACAACCCATGACCCAAGCTCATGATGTACCCAGAGCTAACACTCTACTAGCCGTTTATGTCTAAAGAGTTTTTCTTTTCCTCAAGCCGTTTTCCATCCAACTTTACCTTAGACTTTCATTATGAATAAGAAATTCTCGACCTTGTGATATCAGGTAAGGGTTTAGGAAATATAAAGGTGCAATTTATTAGCTGATAGTCACGAGGGTAAACATAAAACTAAAAACAAAATTTATTCTATTTACACTGTTGCTTTCCAATCCTTTTTTACAAAATATTTGATAATAGCGCACGTTTCAGTTTTATCAATTTTGAAAACTCACAAAACTAACTTTACTTCATATAGCACCAAATTAATACTACTTGACAGAATAATGTCAAATTTAAGATCTGCGCACTAAATAGTTGGATCCATCAATTGCATATATTTTATTCGAACTGATGCTGCCATCTGTGCTCCATTTCGGGAACTTTTTAAACCACTCTTGTAGTACATGCACTATTTGTAGTAGATGAAATAAAATTTATACTAATTTACGCTGTCCAGGAAAGGTATGAACCATGTAATATTACATCTATTCTATTCATTTATGTGCAGTTTTCTTCATAAGAGATTTTATATAAGTTGAATTTGGATATAAAATACAGATAATACAGAACTACAAAAAAGTGGTTGTTACATTACTAATCTGCATTACAATACAAAGACTTTAATTCAGTTGAGATGAAGAGTCTTTTTGTTGCGCTCCTCTAGTTCAAAAGGTGACCTAGTTGGCAACGCTTTGCTAATTTACCTGTAGTAAATGACTATATCATTAACGATCACAGTTACAATGTGCTGAAAAATTTGCCGCCCCAACAAGGTGCCACCTTCAGGCAATGCATGAGTTACCTGAGTGCTAGGGACGACCTTGAATGTATACTATAAAAATTATTTGAATTTGAATATTAATACAAGAAATAGAGGGTAAATCTAAACCTTTTGTCAAAGGTGTACAAACGTGTATTATGCATAAGTATACTAACGTTAGGTAGTTTGTACTAAAACCAATTCCACAGTTAATTACCAGTACGAATCGAAACCAAACTTGTGTTTTTTAATATGATACAATAGCCTAACCACATAATTTTTTCAAATGTGGCATTTCCTAGCGGAGGGAACGTATCAAGTTTGTAAAGACATTTCATCGAGATAGCTATTGTTGCTATCTCAGATTCTGGTCAGTTGTCTTGTTGCGACATTCAATCTCACAAAAGATTTCAACCTTGATTCCTGCATTGGTTTAATAATCATTTGGGCCTTTTCAATCAGAGACGCGATGCTCATCATCATTATTATCAATATAATTACTGATTACATTGTAGCAATTATCAATTGAATTCATTTGCCGGATTTACATTCATTGAAAGTGCATACAATTCAAAGGACATTGATGCTTTGAACTGTATTATATCCTATACAAAGAAAAGCAAAAACAACTCATTAATGGTTCAAACGATGACGAATTGATTTATTCCTTCATACATTTTTATTGAAGGACACGCTGTTATTTTATACTAACTCTTCCAATATAAAACAAATGCTTTTTGCACAAACAAGTGAGGCATGCTACAACAAATCTAATAATCTACCCTTTACTGCAATTTGAGTAAACTGCAAAAATTGCTTTAACAGAAATTGCAATATTTCATTGTAGATTTCATACCTAGTATCATTCATGCAAACTAAAATCGTACTGGGATAAAAAACGCCTGTGAAGTAGACATGTCATTCTTTAAATTTCTAAAAAGCAATGATAGTTCTAGTAGCACTTTCAATGTTTCTAGAATTCTTGATAGAAAATAAAAAGAGTTCCGCACTCTTAATGTCAAAAAATGAAAATCAAAATATGTCGTGCTAACTTAGCGAATCTAGCTCGGTCTCTCCTCTATAAACTAGAAGAAAACAACAAATGTTACAGCTTTTTCTAGAATTTCCGTTAATTCTATTCGAGTTTTATCTTTGTATATAATTAAAATAAAAACTTGGAGCAAATAAGTTATTTACAAAAACAACGTATATTGCACATAGCTCGAGTGATATGATTCAGATCTGGGTTGTATACATTTCCATTGTTCATCATCATCATTAGGTCTTCAGTCCTAGAACTGGTTAGACGCGTACCATCATTGTTCCCTATTCTGAACTAACATACAGGTTTCCCTGAAATATGCTCAGTTTGCTTCTATAACTGTCTGATCTAGGTCTACATCTACCTCTTTTTTCCTATCTCTGCTTGTAATATATCACATACTATTCCCCAAAAATGCCTTAGAACGTATTCCGCCCTACTATTTCTCTTTTTCCTCAGATATCCTTGTTCTCTACTATTTCTGTAACTTATTTGTTATTATCTTTGTCTGTCCATGCTATCGTCCTCATACATCTGAAGCACATCATTTCAAAAGGCTGCTACCGTTTTTCTGTCTTCGTTTCAGACTTCCCGTATTTCATAGGCATACTGTGCTGTGCTCCACACATATGCTTTCAACAATTTTCTTCTTATTCTGTTTGTTGTTTTTCCTCATAGGCGATGTTCTTTCTTGTTAGATGCAGTTCGATCACTTTCTATTGTTTTACAGTTATATGCCCTATTTCTCCGACCTTCAATGGTTGTGAAGGGAGGTAAGCAGTCTGTAGCTGCCAAGTTCTCCCAACACTTAACCATTTGGCGATTTAATATATTTTCCAATTTATCTTTCGCACAGTCAACATTAGTTGCAGGTATTTCGCAGCCATTAGGTTTTCCGTCTCAAAACTGGTTGGGCACGTACCTGCACTTATTTATATTCTGAGCTTCCCTGAAATTCTCACACAGCATGTGTATTCAGGTTAATCTTCTTTGGGAATTAAACCACTCATAGTTTTTAAAATCAACTTTATTTACGTTTCGATTCATGACCTAGGATCATTGTCAAAATAATAATAAAAACTTCAAGTTTGACATTTATGACATAAATTGAAGGTGACTTTGATTTATTGATGTTTGAAATATTTGGTTTGAGTATACTAAGCAAAAATTTTTAAAGTTTAACAGAATGATTGCCTTCAATTTGTGTTGCGACCTGGGATCGGCTTTCTTTAGGTAGCCAATACGCTTAACGTGAAATCAGCTGATTAATTTTTATTGGTGAATTTTATATAAATTCAATAACTTGGAATTGGAAAACATTTTTTAACATGTTTCTATTTATACAATTGAGAGGATGGTTATTAAGGAAGTGTGCGATTGCATTATTGAAAGGCTTAAGTAGTCGTTTTCTTATATTTATTTTGAGGGGGAAAATTCATCATGATTTAAGTTACCTCTTTGGTAGATTTTAACATGGTTCTGAGGCGACTCTATGGCGGGTTAGCACTTGTCAGATACCAATGTTGTTCTATGAAGATTATATATGGATCTGAGGCGACCCTATGGCGGGTTTACACTTGTCAGATACCAATACTGTTCAACGGAGATTGTATATGATTTTGAAGTAACCTTATTGTGGATTTATACTTGTCAGATACCAATGCTGTTTTACAAGGATTGTTAATATGCTTATTTTTATGTAATTAGTTATTTTATGTATAAATAGAAATCATGTATGTAGGCTGTATTTCATGTTAATATCGCAAGGAAAACCCAGGAAAAACTTGCAATGCTAACTAGATATTGTGGGCATTTGATTTTCATTTGTTATTTCTTTTGTTATTTCTTTTAGTAATGGAATCCATTGTTTACTGAAAGTCACGGATTCGTTTGCAACTCAGTTATTTTTATGTAGGGTTATATAAGCAGCTACTTTGATTTTGCGTTTTTGGTGGTTTTCTTCTTTTCTTCTTTTCAGGGAGTATGTGTATTCAGCTCGTTCCCTTTCTATGGTTTTCTAGTTTTATACCCTATTTTACCGAGATTCAGTGAAGGAGGTTAAGCAACCTATGGCTACCAAGATCCCCAACACTTAGACATTTGCCGAAATAATGGTTTTCCAGTAAATCCTTTCACACACTTAACATTATTCGAGAATATTGCCCAACCAATTCCTGTAGTTACTTATAATAATCATCATGTTTAAGCACAGTTATCTTTTTGTCATTAGTTTATCCATCTTGGGATTGGTTGGATGCGTACCTCCATTGATTTCTATTCTGGGCTAGCCTACACATCTCCCTGAAACCTCTACAGCCTACATCTTTTACTATCTGTGTGCAGTAGTATAATCTAGGTCTGCCTCTTCTTCTCCTTTTTCCTATCTCTGCTTCTAAAATATTCCGCACTATTCCCTCATGCCGTAGTATGTGGCCTATCATCCTATCTCTCCTATTTTTTACCGTTTTCCACATATTTCTTTCTTCCCCTACCATTTTTAGTACCTTTTCGTTCTTAACTTTGTCTGTCCATGATATCTTCATCATACGCCTGTAACACCATATTTCAAAGTCTTCTACCTTTTTCTTGTCCGCTTCTCCTACCGTCCAGGCTTCACAGCCGTACAGTGCTGTGCTCCACACATATGTTTTAAGCAATCCTTTCCTTGTTTCTATGTTTGTGGTCTTTGAGCACAGTAGTTGCTTTTTGTTGTTAAATGTAGCACGACCTTGTGCTAATCTTTGTTTTATATCTTTTGTGCTTTTCGCATCTTGCGTTATTTGGCTTCCTAGGTAGCAGAAATCCTTAACCTCTTGTAAGTTCGTGTTAAATACTTGTATTCTTGTTTTTGATTTATTTTCCCCACCTTCGCAAACTAGAACTTTAGTTTTAGTTTTGTTAATTTTCATACCGTATCTCTCTGTTAGAACCGTTTCCATTTCATTAAGAGCAGCTTCTAACTCTTCCTTGCTAGACGCTAATACCGCTATATCATCTGCAAATCTAAGCATATCAATTTTTTGTCCCTGCATAGTAATTCCAAATGTCTTCCTGCATTTGACAGTATTCATTGCCTCTTCTATGTACAAGTTAAAAATCAATGGGGATAGGGCACATCCCTGTCTCACCCCTTTCCTAATGTTTACTTCTCTACGTTCCTGCTCTAATTCTATTACTGCTGTTTGCTCTTTGTATAAGCTATGTACTATTCGTCTATCCCTATAACTCATTCCAATCTTTTTGAGTATTTCAAACATTTTTTTCCAATTTACATTGTTGAATGCTTTTTCCAGATCTACAAACCCTATATACATGCTTTCCCCTTTTTCTATTGTTTTCTCCATTATCACTCTCAGAGCTAAAATAGCCTCCCGTGTTCCCCTGTTTCGCCTAAACCCAAATTGGTCTTCTCCTAGTATTTCTTCAGCTCGTTTTTCCATTCGTTTTTGTACAATTCTAGTTAATATTTTTGACACGTGTGCTGTCAAACTTATTGTTCGAAAATTTTCACATCCATCCGCGCCTTTCTTTTTTGGTATAGTAACTATGATGCTACGTTTGAAATCATTGGGTATCTCACCTGGTTCATACATATAGCTTACAAGTTGGAAGAGACGTTCTGTTACTGCTTGTCTAGCGGCTTTTAGAGTTTCTGCTTGCATCTTATCTGTACCCGGCGCCTCACCATTTTTCAGACTCTTTAATGCTAATTCAAATTCGTCTCGAAGTATAGGATATCCCAAGTCATCATTTTCAATGTCTGATTCCTGTTTTAATGCAGTTAGTTCCTCTCTTGCATATAAATTCCCTATATATTCTTGCCATCTACTCACTTTCTCTACGTTTTCTATAATGACGTTTCCTTGTGCGTCCCTTATATTTTTGCTATACGGTTTTATATCCCTAAAATTCATTCTAATTAATTTGTATGCTTTATCTGTCTTTCCTATTTCCATCTTAGTTTGTACTTCTTTGCACTTTTCATCAATCCATTGTTCTTTAGCTTTCCTGCATTTTCGAATAATTTCCCATTTTATGGCTTTGTATCTCTGTTTTCCTGTTTCGTCTGATTTATTTTGTATTTTCGTCTTTCTTCTATTAAATTCACGATATCCTTTGTTATCCATGGTTTCTTATTTTCTTTTTGTGTATACCCCAAAATATCTCTGGCCGCCATGTCTAGGCTGGATTTAATGTTATTCCATTCTGTTTCTACTTCCTTAGTTTCAGATATTTTCCCGATATCATTCAGCAATTCATTTGACTTTTTTTCGAATCTTACTTGAATATCTTTATCTTTTAGTTTCTCCAAGTCCAAGTGCTTTTTTCCGTTCCTTTTTTTCAGATTTTTAAATTTAAGTGCGGCCTTCATAATTACGATGTTGTGGTTAGTATCTATATCTGCTTCTGGGTAGCTTCTACAGTCTTTTACTTGATTCCTAAACCGTTGTCTAACAAGAATGTAATCTATTTGATATCGTCCTATATCTCCTGGCATCTTCCACGTATATCGTCTTCTAGCATGATGTTGAAATAATGTGTTTGTGATGATTAAATTGTTCTTGTCGCAAAATTCTACCAGCCTATTTCCCCTGTCGTTTCTCGTGCCTAAACCAAATAAACCTACTACCGCTCCTTCCCTACCCTCACCTACCACAGCATTAAAATCCCCCGTAATTATTAAATTTTCATGTCCTTTTACGTATCTTAATATGTCTTCGATATTTTTGTAGATGGTTTCTACCTCTTCGTCACTGTAGCTAGAGGTGGGGATGTATACTTGTATTATTACTGTGTTTACCGGTTTAGATTCTAATCTAACCATGAGTACTCTTTCGTTCTTTTGTAAGTAATTTTCTACACAGTATCCTATCGTTTTCCGCATAACTATCCCCACACCCAAATTTCCGTCCTCTGCTCCTGTATGAATTACCCTGAAGTCTCCACTCCAAAAATCCCTCGCCTCTGGCCACCGAACTTCGCTGATCCCTACTATGTCTAGTGATAACCTATTTATTTCGATTTTTAGGTTCTCTAGCTTATCTACTTGCTTCATACTTCTAACATTCCACGCTCCGACTCGCAGAATGATTCCTACTCTTATTTTTAACTTTCTGATCGCATCCTCCGAAGTAGTCCCCTCCCGGAGATCCGAATGGGGGACTATTTTAACTCCGGAATCTTTTACCCCAGAGAATGCCATCATGTTTGTTACAATTTAAGTACGCTGTGTACTTGGGAGATAATGTTGTGGTTTCCCGTTGCCTTCCACATCGCGGTAGTGTGTCTTAGACTGCCATACCGACCCCTATGGTCTCTGCCAATCTAAGTACCGAAAGAGCCGCTGTCCTCCTCGGGGAACTGTCTTAGTCTGGTTCCTCGCTAACGACCCTACTACTTTGGTTGGACCTGTAGTTTGGCTCTTTAGCTCATTAGAACACGCAAGACATTTCACCTGTTCTAGTAATCTAGAACTTCGGCAAGGTGCAGTTCCATTCGAAATGGATTTCCATTGTTATAATTTTATTATTATTTATTTTGTTAATGACAAGTACATAGGGAAAAGGTTCGAATGTAACAATCACTTTGACCTTTACTAAGATAAATTTGTATTAATACAGATATTAAACAATAACAATTAATTAGTCGTTGCTGAACGTCATAGCCGAATTACTGAACTTTAATTGTTATATTAGTTATACGAATTGTAATCTTTGCATTAAAAAAATACTATTATCGGAGTTTTCGCATTCGAAAACAAGATTGTCGCTGTCAGTATGACTCAAAAGGCACTAGTTGCGAAGAGAAGAAACGTTCCCGAGAGCTGTTGGCTTCAAACATTAACTTTGAACGGAACAAAAGTACAATCCCAGGAGCAAGAAACTTTGAAACATACCATAAAAAGTAAGCGTGGGTCTTTTTATTTTCTTACTTTTTTTGACAAATTTCCTGTGTAAATTTCAAATAAAAAAAATTTTGTTCGAATATTTTATGTCAGTTGAAACAACCATTGAATTTTTAATAGGAAATTTTAATCAAATTAGCTTAAACGATATGGCATCAGTGCAGGCGGCAAAGAAAATTGCCAGTATAGTACAATTAGACGTTTTTCCGAACGCAATGACCATCTCGAATCGTTTATTAGCGCAGTAGTTAAATATAATAATAGGTACGGAAGAACTACAGATCTTAGCTTTAGTAAATTTCGTATTGCTTCAATATGACAAAAAATAATCGATCAGACGTGCGATTTCATTTTATGTCGACCAGATTTAACAACTTGGCCGGAAATTAAAGACGAATTAAGATAAAAGTTTAGAGACAGGTTAGATAGGCACGTTCTACGGCAACAATTTATATACCTAACAAAACAAAAGGGAGGAAACGTAATAGACTACTCAGACAGGCCAAAAGTAATGAAAGTGCGATTAAATTTAAAAATGAACTCAGACAGTTCAGTATCTGAATACACACCCACGTGGTTGGTTACCCATTGGGCGAGTCTCCAGGTGGCGGATAGGAGAAATCCCAAGATATATGGTCAAAGGACTTGCTATTTACTCTGGGAAGGATCGTGATAAGCTTATCTCTTTCAGTGACCCAGTGACCTGAGTGGTATAAGACCCACAATATGGTGGAGAGCAACAGGTTGTGCTGGTGCGGGACAAAATCCGCTCCTAGCCAAGTGAAACCAATCCCGCGGACCAAACCTCTCAGTCCAAGTTTCGTGGCTAATGAGCCTGCACTGAGATAAACGAAGCCGGTGGGGCAATTCTGCAACATCGACACATCGTGCCTTCCATGCCGTCGTGGTCATGTCTCACGGGTTAGGGGAAGTGTGAGTCTTGGCTTAACCGCCCGGACCAAGAAAATACAACCTCGTTAAAAATTCCTAAATCCGTGGTGTAGGACCGAGCCCAAGGCATGAGTGACTGGATAGCTGACTAGTCCCAATAGGTCCAAAACTCAAGAAACAGAGTGACACCCCGTTTTATTCACGCCTTCCAAGCCAACATGGTGACCATTATGTTCTTCATACTTGTGGAAGCAATTATGAATAATATTGGTACCATAAGTAAAACTGAACCTGAAGAGGTGGAACCAGCAATGGGGGACCCCTCAGATAACCCAAAAAAAGTTATCTATGGAGGTGGAGCAGACCCGGGATGCAAGTCGCCTGCGAGACCGGTGTCTGATACACCAGACATGGAGAAAACTATAAAGAAGCTTGCAGGCACTGGACTGCAAGCAAAGAAGTTTTCGGGTGCTTAGCGTAGGAAGCTGACGCAGGCCAACAAAACCGAATCTGGGACTTGGACCGAGTCAAACCCGTCAACAAAGAAGATGTCGGTGCAGAAGGAGAGCGGGGGCAATAAAAGATCCCGTTCAGAGACTTTCACACCGACACCATCCAAACCCCAGCAGCGAACTAAACTCCCCAAGAGCCATAAGCAGGTTGGGCCGTATAGTGATGCTGCTGGGGGCAGCTCAGAATCACTGTGGAGTTCCTGACAGGACATACTTCCGCCAAGGTTCACCTCAAAGAGGATGCATAAATATAACGGAAACCTCAAATGCAAACTTTGCTTAGAGGAACCGGAGACTGCAATGCATGTACTATGCAGATGCTAAGCGTTGGGTAGAACGAGACAGCGCCTATTCGGGTGACCAAAGTTAGACCCGAAGGAAGTTGATACCCTTTCATCGAGGGACCTGTACGCTATATTTCGGGGTGCAGGTTTTGCAGACTGGATAAGCCTTTTAGGCTGCAGTGTGGCGGAACCGTTTGGCAAACGAACCCGCCTGGGGGAGTGGTTTTAGTGGCTATGCCGTTAGGAGAGTCTCACACTTTGGCTATAAAAGCTTTCCACTCCACCGGATTCGGATAACTACTAAAAAATCTGAATACACAAAAACAGCATTATTTACGCAAAAAGACGCTCCACTCGTCACGGTTTTAATATGAAGTACAAACGCGGAACTAAGAATTCTCCTAGAGCTACAAAAACCCAACACAGTCAACGAAGAGACATTATAGAACATGTTTCTATGGAATAACAAATTAACAGTATATATTAATTTCAGTATAATGCACAAGTCAATAAAAATCAGAAATGTGACAGCAATAGTAAAATGTTCAAAAAATTTCAGAATGATCACAAACACCAACACCATCAATTCCCACAACGGATGAATAATCCTAGCTATAACAATCATTTCAACCACTTCCAACAAACCCCGCACGATTCACACACTCCTGATTTTTATAATAATAATTACCCTGGTAAATCACAATTCCCAAGTCAACCTATCAATATTCAGAGTAGGTCAATTCCCCAAACATTTCATACAAATAAACAAGTATTTTGAAATTCCACAAATGCATTTTCACCAAGAAATTCAAATAAAAACAAATACGCACTGGATCTAATGCCAATAAATTCAAGGCTTACATATAACAAATAATTCCAACCGACAAATTCATTCTTAATCTTCTTTGGGAATTAAACCACTCATATTTTTTTAAATGATCTTTATTTACGTTTCGATCCATGACCTAGGATCGTTGTCATGGATCGAAACATAAATAAAGATCATTTAAAAAAATATGAGTGGTTTAATTCCCAAAGAAGATTAAGAAGAATGCTAAATAAACCACAACAAACATACAGGGAGTATCGACAAATTCACTTCAACCTCATTCTCAAGAAATGACCGATTTGAAAACATTTCCATATGAAATAAAAGATACCGAGAAATTTCAAGACCACAATAATTATATCAATAATAATTACGCAAGTAGTTTTAGTGAAGATCAAAGCACTTATGCAACAGCAAATTAAACAACACCTTCTACGAGCAACTTAATGAAGGGAATTATCTCATTGAAAGTTTTCCAGAAAGAAACCTCTCATCGGACGGGACATAGTCGACTTAAATTATGTAATTCATAGCTTATCACCTGACACTGAAATACAACAACCGCCGATGAAATTATTAATTGATGCAGGTTGTCATTCCTCGCCAATCAGATCCTATTTTGGGGAAACCTTTTTTTCAGAGTCAATATGTAAATCCAATATACCAATGATTACGTGTACGAGAGAACGTGAAGCCAAATTTATAGCACACATCCCTATATTTAAAGAATCCCTTACGAGAAACGCTAGAATTGGTATTGTCCCACTTCAATGATTATTTCGACGGAATAATTGGAATCCATGACTTATGAAGACTAAACCTCAACATTAACCTAAAGGATAGAATACTGTTAAATAGTAAAATCAGAATCCTTTTGAAATTTAGAGGAGTTTTTGTAACACAGACAATTGAAATACCACCGTCTACAAAAACAATTAAGCGAATAAAACTAAATTTACCTAACGAACAAATAATTGTACCAAATTTAACTAACAGATCTAGCATAATGCCAACCAGACTTTTAACAGTACAAAACCGTGTAATCACTTTAGAATTTATTAATAACTTGGAAGCGGAACTATTAGAAATAGATGTTAACTTTTTAAATTCACATTATACTGAATATTCTCAAACAGCTTTTGAATGTTATAATATAGACTCAATTATTTCTACAAACAAATCAAACAATTCTGAATTCAATTTCGACAAAGTCAGAACTGATCTAGACCGCACACAAAGGGGGTTAATGGGGGTCGCCTGACCCCCCTGAATATGGTCCTTTGGTTTTTTTTCCGTTAGAAATCGCAACACGAAGTGCACCTTCAGTAGAGATTGAAGAAGATTACGATTTCACTATCGGTTATACTATTGTTTAAAAATAAAGTAAACTTAAATGTTGAGATTACACTACATGTATGCCTATTGTCTAACTATAAATAGACCGACTTTGTATGTCATTTTAAGCAGGAAATGCGAATTAATGCGATTACCTTACAATAGTAACCCTAACCGCCTATAACAAAACTGTTATTTTCATTCTTTAATATCTAAATATCTTTACCCTGAAAGTTTCTATTCAAACGAAATATAAATAAAGGCTTTCATAATGGTTTCTTTCTTATTGTACAGGTTCAGGTACTCTACAACTAAAACTTTGGAATGTTCTACAAATGTCTCATTGTGTTCTATTTTGAGAAAATATATATTCTTTATCTATAACAGTAAAGTACGTCCTGATCTTCAGTGACTTCAGTTTGTATTCCGTGTTTTTCGAATGCGGTGTACTTTTAATTTGTGACTTAGGAAACTTTATCTGACTGTTGAATTAGTAGTAGACGTGTATGTTGATAGATATTGATTGGTCATTTTCCTTGTAGTTATTGTTATCAGTGTTGATAAGTAGTGTAGTTACTGGTTTTTGTTTTTAAAGAAAACCGAAGATTGCAGTTACAGTTTAGTTACGGATAGGATAGCAGTAAGTACTAATGTACCTAATGTGTGAGAATACATATTTAAAAATAATATTTATTTGCAATTGGGAGATTCTTATTTTTTTCCTTTAAAGTCTATTTGATTAACAAATCTCTTCTTTTGAAGTATCAGAAAAGTAAAGCGTGTTATTTTTTTCAGAAATTCAGATCTAAGATCAGTAACAATACTAACAATGGATATTAGAAAATTTTTCAAACGAAATGAACTAAAAGAATCATCTAGCATAGGCTGTAGTAGTAGCGGTGCTGGTGCTAATGCTATTTTTGAGTGTAATAGTATAGTACATAATAGTGTCAATGATCTAAATAAAGCTGGTAGTTCGTCACCTAATACTTTAAAATCTCTCACATATGAATATGACACCAATCTTTCAACTGATAAGAATGAGTACATGCTCGATTTGGGCAATTTTGTTAACTCGAATGAAACACTTTCCGACGATGTTCGCTTTTCATTATTAACAAATCCTTACAAACCAGATCCTAAATATAATTTCAAGAACGATTTCAAAGAAAGAAGACGTGCTTCTAGATATGACTGGCTTCAACAATACGATTGGCTTGCGTATTCTCCAAAACTCAAAGGCGCACTTTGCAAATATTGCATAGTTTTTCGGCCAACTGTTAAAAGAGGGGTTCTTGGTTCTTTCATTGTGAAGCCCTTCACAAAATATCATGAATTTGTCGCTTCTGCAAAAGCACATGCTACAACCGAATGGCATCGTGATTCAACTATAAAAGCTTCTAGTTTTACAAAAATTATTTAAGGAAAACGTCTATCAATTACCTCTCAAATAAATGAAGCTGAGCGGGATTTGATTGAATCGAATCGTAAAAAACTTATACCAATAATATCCACCGTCATTTTTTGTGGTATGCATGATTTGCCATTACGAGGTGATAAAAAAGGTAATTTTGAGGATCTTTTACAATTCAGAATAGAAAGTGGGGATCACATTGTAAACGAGCACTTAAAGTTTTGCAAGAAGAACTCAAAATACACCTCTCACAGAACTCAAAATCAAATAATTTCAATTTGTGGAACATTAATTAGGGAAAAAATTGTGAAAGATGTGAATTTGAGTGAAGCATTTTCAATTCTGGATGACGAAAGTGCAGATATTGCTGGGGTAGAACAGTTATCACTTGGAGTAAGATTTGTTAGTAATGACAATTCGGTCAGAGAAGAATTTTTAGGCTTTGTAGTCCTTACATCGATGAACGCAGAAGGTATAACTGCTGCAATTTTAAACGCTTGTAATGAATATGGTCTTTGTATGGATAAATTAGTTGGATTAGGGTTTGATGGTTGCTCGACGATGGCAGGTCATGAGCAGGGAGTCTAAAAACTTATTAAAAATAAATATCCAAAAGCGATATATTTTCACTGCGCGTTCCATAGATTAAATTTAGTGATAAATGATTTGAACAAGATTCCGGATATTCAAAATTCAGTAGGTACCATTAAAGAAGTAATTACTTTCTTTCGAGACATTAAGACGTAGATATGTTTTTAATATTCCACTATTATGTGAAACACGCTGGTCCGCCAAATATAAATCAATGAGGTTGTTTGCGGAACATTTTGCAGATACTATGAACGCTCTGGAAAATTTAGCTCATAACCGTGAAATAAATGCTCAGATAAGAAATAGGGCCAGTCAACTTTTAAATTGCGTTTCTTCGTCGAAATTTATTCTTTGTCTGCATATTATAGATAGATTATGACTTGATATAGAAATTTTTTCAAGTCATTTTATAAAATGGTTGTTACGGTGTGTCGGCGACTCGTTTTGCATTTGCCATTTATTTTACTACAACTACATATTAAACTGTTAGTGCTTTCACTTTAGTGTACCTGATAGAAGTGCCCACTTCAATTTATACTGTTGCAATATCAACATGAAGTAAGAAAGTCTTGCAGCTGAAAATCGGCCGCACTTTGACTACGATACGTCTTGATAAAGCGATAGGATCGAGAATGAGGATCAAGTGGGAGACTGTCCTGTCAAGTATCACACTAAAAAAAAGTCAAAAATAAGAATAAAAAAGTCGGGTATGTTTTGGGATGTATCTTGCTGATTTTCCATATTTCTACCGTGGAAAACAATTAAGTTTGAACAAATATAGTAACGTACTGTAATTGTCGACGTAATTTGACCTTCCTTATTGATGCGCGGCATAACTTCAAAATGGTCAAGTGGACATCTACCCATGCAGCATTGTTTGCTATGTCCCAATAATATCAATGTTTTCTTGTCGTTTTGCATGCATTTCGCTGTATCAAAAGTCTGAACTGCGTACGAACTAATTAATTAATCTCGTTTATGATTGCTTTCGGTTACTGTAAATGTCTTACGTTTTGTTTAGTATCTAAGTTTTGTTTGTATCACCTCTAGATGTATAGAAGAACTATTGTCAATTTAATAGAATAAGTTTGTGGTCTTATGTGTTTTTGTACATATTATTGGAAAAGATTCTACGTAATTCAAGCCTGTGCCAAACTTCCCTGGGGAAGGAAAATTTGTTTCATGATACCCCTGAGCTACAATTGAATTTGTTTATGCCGTGGCATATGTAAAAGGATAATACAGTATTGCCCGAAATAAACAGTACTGAAACTAAGTTGGCGGTGTTTTTATGCGTGCGCTGTCACACTCAAGTTAGCTAGTAAAGACCTGTCAAGTAAACCTCAAACAAGTAATTAGTAGGGCCTAATTGTTAAAAATGGTGTTAAGTACAGAGGAGAAAGTGTTTCTGGTAGAGCATTATTTTCGTTCATACGGAATCGGCCGACATAATGGTGCAAGTTTGCTATACGTGTCTGATCAATTCACACAAAGGTTTAATAAACGTTCTCCAAGTAATGCTGTAATTTTGAAGGTTATTGAAAAGTTTAGAAATACAGGTAGTGTATTGTGCCAACGAAAAGGAAACTCAGGGCGTCCCAGGACAGTTAACAACAACAATAACCATGAACGTGTTTTGAGCAAATCTTAGAAAATCCGAAAGTCAGCCAGGCAAGGACAGCGTTACAACTTGATTTAAAAGAACTTCCTTTCAAAGAATCCTGAAGGAGCTGGGTACATTTTCGTATGTGATTCAGGTACATCAACAACTACATCCTCGGGATTATCGCAGTAGAGTGGAATATTGCGCCAGAATTCTCGCGTTACAGTATGAAAATCCTGAATTTTTGAAAAATGTTTGGTTTTCAGACGAAGCACATTTTCACTTGTCAGGCTATGTGTATCGTCGCACAAATCGATTTCTGGGCTTTGCCAGACCCGATGAGGTTCAAGAGGTTCCTTTACATAGTGATAAAGTGAGTGTCTGGTGTGCTGTTTCCGGACACGGAATCATTGGTCCGTACTTTATCGAAGAGAATGGTAGGCAAGTCACACTTAATCAACAGAGGTACAGACAAATTTTAACACGATTTATCCCTGATCTACGTCAATTCTGTCGTGCACGTAAATTGGCATTTCGAAACCAATTTTTTCAGCAGGACGGGGCAACTTGCCATACTGCTGCCGCAATTCGTCAATTTCTTCAAGAACATTTTCCAAGCAAATTCATATCACGATTTACTGACTTCCCTTATCCTTCACATTCTCCAGACCTCACACCTCCAGACGCATACATTTGGGGCATGGCTAAAAATGCCGTTTTCAAACGGGCACCACAAACCATCGATGAATTAAAGGATGCCGTTTGAGTCTTCTTCGCAGCCCTGAGATAACCCTTATTCAATAACATGACCAGAAACTTAGAACATCGTTATGAAGTCTGTCTCGAACGAGGAGGTGCACATTTAGAACATATAATAAAGTGTCAATAATATGTATTTTTTAAATATACAAAACAATTACAATTTCAGTACTGTTTATTTCGGGCAATACTGATAAAAATCTAACAAACCTAAAAATCTAACAAACCTAACAAACTCTAACAATCTAACAAACCTAAAAATCTGACAAAAACTGGAACAAAAACAAAACAAAAACTTAAAACAGGGTTGTAAATAATGGTATCCCTAGCGCTGACTTTCGAGTGTACCCGATCAACAAGCAAAAATGAGAGGGGGAGGGATCCGTAATACCGGATAGCAGACGCCGGTTCTGCTTACCAGTGCGACCTGAAGGGTCGTCTTAAAACTATCCAAATCTAGCTAACTAATTTAAATCCATCCCTAGCTTTCCCTATCGTTCCCTAACTGATTTACATTATGATTACAATCTTCGCAATTCTGCTCGTCCTTCCCAAATATATACTGCAACCAAAATGGCGGCAGAACGTCAAACAAAACAAATAAGCCACATAATACATGCTATATATAAATAAATATAAAGTGTAAATATAAAATATAAATAAATGTAATTATGTAAATATATAAATAAATGTTTAATAAGCGTTAAGCATATAGCAGTGCACAAAATAGCGAAAGCATCACCCTATTTATCAGGTGCACTCGCACAAGCATTATGTCGGCTAGCGCCTTTACACACCAAACGTGCTTCTTAAATTATTTCAAAACTACTAATTAATGTAAATCAATGCTTGTGCGAGTACAGCCGCCACAATTTAAGTCTTACCTCGATAATAAAATTCTCCAGCATCCGAAGATCTGGTCGTCTGTAACTTACTTCTAAAGGTGGGACAGGGTGCACTGCTAAAGTCCTGGTGGGTATGCACTAAATGTTCTTGGGGGATCACAATCACTATCACTATCACTTCACTTTCAAGTCCTGGGGATGCGCGGTTGCGCTCTGTTTTATTATCCTTGTTTACTTTATTGATTTAATTTAATGAGGGTTTATGATTTATTTGTTATTGTTTATTCGGTATTATTTATTCCCGATTTTCCGCACATAATTATGAAGATAGGCAGTGATTGTATTAATAGAGTGGGGGTTTCTCGTGCATATTGGACATTTTGGTATAATAATCTTTTTTTTTTTTTTTTTTTATTTAATATCAGGTTTTGGTTATGCTCGTATCGTTACTCACGCCAAGTCAATCTAAAATTTTTCAATCCTCCCACCAACCCCACCGAATTTTTACACGCGGTCGTCATTGATTGTCTAATCTCGCGACCCTTCCCGCGAATTCTTTTAAGGCTGTCCAGAACGCCTTCTGGTTAACCACTTCCCCGATTTCCTCTAGGCTCTTTGGCCATGCCAGACCTAGGATAGCTAGTTTGCTATCAGCCAACCCTCGATTTCCCGCCTCAAGCGGGCAGTCGAAGAGCACGTGCTCTGCGCTTTCCGCGCCCTCACCGCATTCGCAGCGGTCGCTGTTGGTTAGATGAATTCTGCCCCCATTCTCAATCAGTGCTCATCCAAACTTGCAGAACTACTTTCAGCGCCAAGTAAAATAATCAGTCTATAACTCTATCCAATCTACACATTTCGTCTTCTTCCTTTATCGCGTGCTTAATACAGTTGTTCTAATGAACAGCCGCAACATTGTTAATAGCGTTTATTAGCAACCTATCAACATCTAACCATTTGCAAATGATGCTTTTTTGCTGCAACTTCGATTTTATTTTGTGCCCAAATTAACTCAATTAGATTGTATTCACAATGATAAGGTGGTAGGCGTTAAACAAATTTATTATAACTTTTAGCCGTTTCATAAATCGCATAATGGTTATATTGTTTCTTATGCAATTTAATTAAATGGAGCAGATAGGTTATCAATCTTAAGAGAAGAAAAGGAACGGGGAAGAAAACTAACAGTACAAACCAAAACAGAACCCAAAGGTCAAGCCTAAAGTAAACAAAGAAACAACAAAGGAGAACAAGAAAAAGAGAGGGAGAGCGCTGGTAAAAGGAAGCGATGTACTACTAACTGTGGTAACCAAAACCGAAGAACCAAAGAAAAGTTATGCTGACTAGTCCTAAACTTGATTAAGTCGTGGTTTCTGAAGAAAGAAAAACAAACTAGAAAACATCTACCACAGGAGCGGATGGACGAAACACAATCGGACTAGGAACCGACAGAAAAAAAGAGCAGCAAAAAGATAGGGAAAGGAAATTGAAAAGAAAGGAACGAGAAAAAAAAAGAAAAAAAACCAAAAGGATTAACACCAAGCAATAAGTACAAGAACCAAAAAACCCCTAAGAATCGTACAAAAGAAAATAAAACAAAATCCCAGAGTAGTCATGTATGAGTAGGTCTGTGCGTGCGTGTGTGGGTGTATGTGTGTGTGTGTGTGGGTGTGTAAGAAGTCTGTGTCTATGTGCTGTGTTGGACCGCTGTAGTCGCCTCCTACGACAGGCAGGTCGTACCTTGGGGCTATTATATTTCCGGACCCACACGGGTTGGGGTACAAAAAAAAACGGAAGAAAGGAGAACCAAACAGCAACCTGTGTGTGTGTGTATGTGTGTGTTGGACCGCTGTAGTCGCCTCGTGCGACCGACAGGTCGTACCGTGGGACTATTCTATTTCCGGACCCACACGGGATAAGAAAAAGCAAGAAAACGAAAGGAAATCTAGCAAAACAGGTAAGTAAAACGAAATCGTAACATCCAAAAATCAAGTCCGAAGGAGAGCAAAGTCGGCATAAGAATCTTGGGCGCGAGGACTAGATATTGGGCTGAAGGCGTTTACGCCGCCAGAAGGAAAACAAAAGAGGATCAAGGACATTAGGATTTTACCGATATATATATCTTCAGATTCGGAATCCGCATAGACTAATTTCGGTCTCTTTTGGGCATTTTTCTGCCAAACAGGAGTAGCAGAGGGTGTAGGAGTTGTAGCACGAGGTTGACAAAGTGGTGGGAGGGTGGAGATAGTAGTGGTTGTCGTAATTTATGGAACTCAGAACACGTTGTTTGTTTTTAGGATTGGTGGTAAGAAAGTCAACGGTAGAAAAGGAAACAGTATGAGATGTACGAGAATCAACCTTACGAAAAGAAACACAAGCGGAGCACACCTCAGTTACGTTAGAGAAAGGGACAGAAGCAGATAAAATTTCATTGACGTTTTATGAAAAACTAGAAGTATCACAGTTACGAAAGAAAACAGCATTGGCTGTAGAAATATCAACTCTAGGAAAAGGAGCAGAATCCGATAACACTTCAACCATATGACATAAAGGAACAGAATCAGGTGGAAGTTCATCAACGTTACAACAACAAACAGTATCAGGAAGAACTTTAACCACAATAGATAAGGAAGCAGAATTAGGTTGACCTTCGTCAACACTAGATAATAGGACATCAGCTAGTATGTCACCAACCTTAGCTAAAAGAACAGAAGCAAATAGCATTCTGTCAGCATGAGAAAAATGAGTAAGAGTAGGTAATGTTTCATCAACGCCCGATAAAGGAATAGAATCAAGTAAGACTTCATTACTGTTAGCCCACAGAGTAGGAACAGACAAAACTTCACCTACAATAGGAACTGATTCCTTAACAATAGTAGATAACGAAACAGGATCAGGTAAAACTTTGACGACAACTGCAACAAGCATACGGGTTCACTAACTTCCACAGGACCTTCTCTATCCGTATTAGAAATTATCTTCACTTTAGCTACGACTGTTATTGTAGTTACGACAGAAATTACTTGAGTAGAACCATTTAAAAAAGCAGGAACATGTAGAATTTTGACAGCGACTGCAACAGACATTAAAGATACAGGTTCGTGGACTTCAACAGGGCTCTCGCGGACTGAGTTAGAAGTTATCGCCACTACAGCGACATTTGTATTTGCAGACATGAACGAAATTTCTTGGGTAGAATCGTTTAAGAAAGCAGGAACAAACTCTTGAGAAGCTATACTGACGGTGTTTTGATAGTATTAGCAGGATGACCTGAATGAGGGATAGAAGAAAACGTATAGTGAGAAGTAGAAGAAAATTAAGCAAGTAGCGGCAAGGACAGAATTTGAAGGATTATTTGAAGACCTATTAGTAGTAGAATGACAGTCTGGACAGTTGTGGCAAGTAACTCCCTTATGCCCGCAACCATAGCAATGGAGTACTTTAGGACGAGTACAACGTGTCGAAACATGATCAGGTTTGTCGCAATTAAAGCATACGACCTGACGAGTAGAAGTGTAACTAGAAGAAGAACAGTAGAACGTACGGAAGAATTATCCGATTTACCCGTAGGCGTAGGAGAAACCTTAACAACTCGGTCATGTGAAGTAAAAGTATTTTCCTCAATAGTAGCACAGTTATAAGGAAATTCCGGGGTTCAAAATGATGAATCAATAAATTAGACAACGACTTCCAGTTAGAATACTTATGCCGATTATCACGATACCAAAGTAACCCTTTAAACTCGAACAAGTCCACTGCAGACTCAAATAACTGCAATTCCGACACATGTTGAGTTCGTCGGAGTTCTTCGACCCGTTCCAAAAAATCATGTACGGCAAGAAAATTTTAAATTCTACTCCCACACAGGAAGATTTTGGTGGGAAGCCAAAAAAGAGTCATTTTGAATACGAATAAGAAAGAAATTGGAAGAAAGTTACTAAATAAAGGCTAAGCGTAACTTAATAGAAGCCAAAAGAAAATTACTGCGAGTACAGGGCAATCTAAAACATATCCGACGGATAAACTTCAGGAACACCAATGGAAGCGAAACAACAAAATAGAAATTAAAATAGGGCGGTAGAATAAAAGAAAAATCGAAGGAAAACCAACTTTAGACTTGATGGGGAGAACAAAATATACAGAGAGGGAAGGAAAAAAAAGAAAAAGAAGAAAAAACAAGCAGCATCAGGTCGAGAAATTCCGGTAATGTAGGAACTTAGGCACTAACAACAAAAAAAAATCGGAGCAAAATTAACTAAAATAAATTCGGAGCAGAAATTAATCAAAACCAAATCGAAGTAACCGTTAACTAAAACAAAATCGGGGCCAAAGTTACACGAAACAAAATCGGAGCCCCACGCCAGGGCGTCAAAATTTATACTACGTACCTAGACGTAGTCGGAAGAAACGTAAATACCAGACTAACTATTAAACGCCGAGAGTGGGGGGATACACCTAAATACCAAAAAAAAGCATGTCGTCCACAATTATCTATTAACAATAGAAATAAATAAAGTATTCTGTACAAACAAGCAAAAGAAATAAATTAAGCGTTACTATTTCAAAGCAAACAATTAAGTGATACGAATAATTTAGTTCTTTAGATACGAAATGCGCATCTCGTATTTTACAGAAAATAAAACTAATCAGTAGAAAATAAACATGTGAGAGCTTTTGTCAAGCGCTTTCAAAATTGCACATAATACCTTTTGTAAAATAAACTAATCAGTAGAAAAGAATTAACGTGCGAGAGCTTTTATCAAATATTTTTAACAATGATACATCACACCTGTAAAGCGATAATATCGATTCGCAACAACAAACAATGGTCCTACAGTGTCACGTTTCGTATCACGTATCTACACCAAACGCTGATAAGGAATATTTCCCTGATATACACAAAAGGAAACAAGTTGTATACCTGCTGTTGTCGGAATACTTAGCTTGCACTCCATCGGGAGTGAATCAGCACCCTATCGCCACGGTCGTCGGGATCTATTTACCCTGTTACCATAACGGTACTAGCGATCTACAGGCAACGTCAGTGGATCTGTGGCAAAAAACAGTTAAACGTACATAAAAAAGAAACCATTTGGCCTCCAGCTAAGAGCTAAAAAGTAAATCTGATTAGGGTGGGTAAGAGCAGAAAAACTCACCGATACACGCAAGATACCTCCTACTTGTCGAACAAAAAAACGTAAATCGCTCTTGAAGTACTGGGACGAGTAATGTAGAAAATATTTCAAAGCACAAGCTGCAAAATCAAATTAAAAATTGGTTCAAATAACACGAGTTCGAACTGCAATCCTCGCGTTATCAAACCGCGATTAACAAACTGAAAAACACTTTATCAAACAATAGTAGGATCCATTATTTCGACAAGTCTTTAGATGGGAAACACAAGAGAAAGCAATTATACGTTATCGGAATGTTTAACAAATTCACGGATACCTAAAACAAGGTATTGACTATTTAATTTATCGAATAAATTTTCGTTTTAAAAGCAAAATGGATTTGAGTTACAATCATGTTAAAGCGGGCTTATTCTGAACAGGTACACTATATAGGGTATTGTTGGAGAATTTAAGAATAGAAATGGAATTTATTCGAGCGGGTAATGACTTAACCAGGGAGAAAAGGACATTTAATTTATGTTGAAAAATAAATGTAACAACCCTTCGACGAAAATCGTATAAAAATCTGCATACTTGATCATGGAGATGATGAAGCAGCCATTAACGAAAGAACTCGAGTTAAAATTTATCAGAGTATAAAACAATTATTTCAAAAGCAAGGCATTTACCCTTTTTATTTCAAACACGATACTCACCGATATAATGGATACCGAAAGACAAAAAGAATTACTTAATCGATATCACGAAACAAAAACTTCGCATCGCAGAATCCAAGAAAATTTAAAATCTATTAAGAAAACCTTTTATTAGATCTTAGAAATTTCACGTAAAATTGGTCAAGAACGTAAATATGAAAGCCATCCTAATACATTAGTATTCAAACCAACCCCAATTGGTCATGAGACATTCGATCACTTATATATTGAAACACATAAAACGCATGGACAATATTTCTTGACAATAGTAGAGAGCTTTTTGAACTCGTACAAGCACACCCAATTAAATCCTTTATATCAAGGTTTTTTACTAGAGGTTAATTAGTTGGGGGTTATTTTTATTATATCCCCAAATATGACCAGTAACCTTTAAGGAAGGATTCCCTTAAAATGATGGAACGCAATTATCTTCCGACTATGCTAGGGGTCTATTCCTTGGGCAGAGCTTATGAGGATTGGTCGTGGTTCTTTTTACAAAGCATTATTTTATTACTAGGGCTAAATTCTCGACAAAACAGGGGTTTAAACAGGGCGCCACCAAGTCTGTAATTTTAAACACAGGGTTTCCTTAAGTGGGACTTGGGCGTCCTTAAGGGGGAATACCGTATTAACTGCTGACGCAGGATCTGTAAAGAAAATTTAATTAAATATACTAAAACGAGGACACAAGAGGTTTTCTCTTGCTACCTCATCTAAAAAAAAAACAAAGGTTAATCAGGCAACAATAATATGAACACAAGTTTTGTTCTTTAAATACTAAAATTACTATTAAAGCTCTTTATTAAATTCGGTTAACCACTTTACTCTATTTGGTCTTATTCTTTGTCACCTTGCTTCTGAACGTACTTGTTCAGAATAAAACAATTAATTAAGAAAATTAAATGTTGTTTCTTTAATTAAAAATTTGTACTTTCATAAAGATTGTAGATATAAAATTTATGTTCAAGAAAAGATAATACAAGTTTCATCTACTCATAAGGTAGAATTATATATACAAAGAAAAATATCAAGACTTCAAATGTTACTTTAGTTACAAAAATCTAATTTGAATTTATACCAGAAATGTCAGATCTGCTTTTTCTGTTTACACTTTATAAAACTTTAACTACTTCTTTATTAATTCATTATTTAAAAATCGTAAGTGAAATCATGCGTAAATGAAACATCAATCAGAACTCTCTAAGTTCACATTATTTTATAAAATTTAATAACTGTAATTGTATTGAACTAATATTGTTAACAAAAATTTACTAAGGTCCTTTTTAATACGCGAAATGGATTTGTCAAAATTGATAGTTACAAAAATATTTTCTGAAGCAGCCTGGTATTAAAGATCGTCAAATGTAGACATGATGCAAGAATAATTTAATCTCTTACCTTGGCTCTGCAGCTGTTCTTTACATGTTGTCTTCACTACATGTTAGGGCAGGTGTTTATACATACATTTTCAGAAAACAAGTGACGTCAAATCCACATGTTCCAGTGAACACGAACAGCTGCGTGACCCTTGGACTGGACCATGCTAACTTCCATGCGTTTTTGTTATACGCACAAACTGGACCAACAAAATTCCAATACTTTCAAAAGCGTCTTCGGACTTAATTTATAAACCATAAAAGTTTCTACCTATTTTGTAGAACGTTTCTTTTACATTCCAACTTAGTGCTTTTCCATAACAGAACACAAAATCCAACTATCCATCGTACGGTTGAAGGACGTTCATATTTTATATTCACAGATGTAAAGTAGAATTTTATCTTCTATTAAACATAGCCTACTCGCTGCTTTAGTTTTGTAAAACCAGATAATACAAAACGACTTCTTAAAGTTGCTAATTATAATATAAAAATCTAGTTGACGAATTCTACGAAGCGTTGAAAAACATATCTTATCGTACTTTTACGAAATCATTAAAGAATTGTTTTCTGTGTTATTTACACAAATGTCCAAAGAATTATTAAATGAGTCTATCTCAGTAATTATCGAAACGAAGTTATTTATTAGAAGTCATTTAAAATCGACTTTTAAACGGAACGTTATAACAAAAATATTGAAGATTATTAACAACAAAATTGCGAAGAGTGTAATTATGAGAAGGGAAATTTATCAAACAAACATCTTCTGTAAGTTAAATTATCAAAAGAGCAATTACCAAAAGAAAAAATAAGATAAGCGAAGAGAAGATAAGAGCGCAACAACAAATTATTTAGTTGATCTAATTAATTATTATTTTAATTCTTACCATTGTTAAAATCACAAAGCCTAGTGTTTTAGCGCACTAGGGCTGTACTCCGCACAAAAGCTACGCGCAAGTTACACGCCAGAACCGTTAGTGGTTCCATTATTTTCTCTACGAGAGCTCTGGCAAAAGTGAGCGCAAATGTGCTATGCACTAAACAGGAAAGGTGTTTGGTCTTGATAATAGTTGTATTAACTTTCTGTTCCTGATGTTAGCAACCAAACTAACATTTCTGTATGGCGGTTAGCACATACAATATTGATACTTGTTTGTTTTAAAAATGGTTCGCATAATTTAATGACTTTATTAGAACTAAAATTCGTTGATATAGTGTAGCGGTCAAAAAAACTGTTACACCTTAACGTTTGTAGAAATTCCAAACAAGCTGATACAGTTTCTTAACCACTTCGGGATTACTAGGACAATAACTACAGGCAAAGGAACAGAATTAAAAATCAGTCAATACAAAGATTATGTTAAACGCATAGTGTCGAAATCCACTGTACTATACTGTATAACCAAAAGAATAGCAGCCCAATAAAACGATTTCATTCCACTTTAGCTTGAAACAATCCTTACATTCAAAAATTCAAAACCCTACGAAGGCATTGAAACTTCAATGAACTACTCATTATTATCTTACAACAACTCCACACATAATTCCACAGAACATGCACCTTTCCAAATAACTAGAGGAAAGCTAAATTACAAAATCCCTTTCGAAATAGACGAGAAAGCTAACCTGAACCAATGTTAACAAGATCACGTAGAAAAACTAAAAGTTACGAACGAATTAACATCCGAAAAACTACATTACGATCAACAAACTAATTTAAATAAGTGCAATAAAACCCGAGAGGCAGTAGTAAATTTAGACGCTACATATAATGTATACAAGGTAAGTAAAAGAACGCTTTAAAAAGGAAAACGTTAAATCCATACTAAAACGTAGAAAACCCGATTTTAATTCAAATGATAATAAGATCTGGACCAATAGTAAAACATATCACAGAAATTTCCTAAAACCTCAAAGATTTATTTCAGAAAGCAAAGAAGATCACGGTCCCCTTCATATACTTGAGTACGAAAATATTAGCGTCGGTGAAGATAGAAGAAATACAGAATCCCATCCTACCTAGTGATCGATTTGAACCGAACCGAACCTTGGCCTAGGTTAGGTTCGGTCCGAAAAGTTTTTAGTCCGGTTCGGTTCGAATAAACTTTTAGCTGATTCGTTATTAAGTTTATTCCTCTGCTTCTTTATAATCAAACCTGCTTTTGAGAACAGTCTTTCAGAAGGGATTTAGGTTGCTGTCACACTATATAAATAATTTGCCATACTACTCAGTATCAGAAACCTTTCCTTGTTAATTTGCCACCACTTTAAAATATTTTTATCACCATTGCAACGCGAGTTAAGGTTCGGGTCTTAGGAGTTGCCTTTTTAAAAACCAGTTCCAAAACTTCTTAACAAATTAATTTTATTTATACAGAAATTAATTGTGGAATTTTGACAAGTTGATTCAAAATTATTCTAAGTTCAAAATTAATTAATAAATGTACTATTTTGAGTAGTCTAAGCAAACTGCAATGCTAAAGCGGAATACCTGACTGACTCACTTGAGTAACTTAAACAACGAAGTATGGAGTTCGAAAACTGACTGCCGGGTCCTTGAGCTTTCGGGTTTTTTATAATGTTCCTACCCCTCACATGGCTGTGGGAATTTGCAGAACTCATGTCTGCTTATTCTTAATACTATTCATAATTACAATATTGTAATCTTAATTTCTAAGTAATCACGGTACCTGACCGTCTGTGACCTGACATCTGCAGTGTCACTATCATCTGTGATACAAAGTAGCGCACCCGTTCTCATGAACGTTAATAAACTTTACAAATTGTCCTTGTATTTACTTTGTTGCACTTCACTTAACATTTTCCTACACTTTTTAATAATTTCTTAATTATTCTATTTTATAATAAATACTTCAATTGGGGGATACATATCTCGCGGTAGTGCTAAATATATTGCTAATTGTAAGCCTTATCTTCCCTTCTTCTTTTAGATTTGTACAGCTTAGAGACACAAATCGTCTTCTGAATCTTTAGAAGATTTGGACAAAGGAGAGTGCAGGTTTGGTCCTTGTTTTGTATATTCTTCATAGAGGTTTTGAAGAAGTTCAGTGATTCCTCTAAGTGCTTTCCTCAACTAGTGTGGTCAAAGAGCTCTATTTTGTGTCTAGGGTCGAGCACTAGTATAGCACAATATAGCCAATTGGTAAGACGATAATGTTTTAATATTTTGTTTCTTGAACTATGGTATGCTATCAACAACTGCTCATCGACTGTAGATCTATTTGATTTTTGATCTAATTGTCTTATCTTTTTTTCTATTTTATCCAATAAAATATTAATATTAACTACCAAGGAGGGTAAGGTAACGTATCTGTCTCCTCCTAACTTAACAGTTACTCTTTTAAATATTTTTAAAAAATTACACTTGTTCCCTAAGATTAACCACTCACTTTCTTAGTTATCAATTTTTTAGAGTAGTATCATTTGCGCACAAGCATATTAGTCCTCGCTTTAATTAAAAAGCTATATCTAACATATTATAAGTGGAATTCCACCATGTAAGAGTATCTAGAATCGGTGAAAACTATGTATACACACAGACAGCCTGACAAGCGCTTTTAAATCGCTGTCTCGATAGCTCGGATTTTCTAATTTTCTTAAAGACGACAAAGATATGGTAAAGCAACGAATAGATATTTAAAGTAATAACCAGTAGGAAATAGTTCAGCTTACAAAAGTCCTTCAGGAACGCTTCCTTGCATTTGAAGTGTGGGATTCACGAGGTCCTGCACTAGCGAAGCACTTCACCCTTTACTGGGAGGGTGTTGATGGAACTTATCACACGTTACCCTAATCACACCTACCTATTTCACTGGTGTTAGCAACAGACATTATCACGCGACGGAACTATGTAGCATTGATAAATTTCTTGTTACTTCTATTTCCTGAGGCAATAATTTCGAAATATGTTGTAGCACTAGTTTAATTTCAACTGGGACCAAATGTTTATTATCTTCATAAACATCCCAAAAAGCAGTGAGAAACTTCAACCGATACCTTTGTAAGCCGGTAATCTGTTATATTTCGCAAACACGAAACTTGCACAAGCAAAGATCTGTTGTAGATTCTTTGGGGTTAGAAAATTCAGAAACTACAGTATCCACAGTATTTGGATAATCCAAAGTATGAACTACTCACATAAGAAAAGGACAACGCTACAAAAACACAATTAGTAAAAGCCACAAGGAAACAGTATTTTTCACGTCATTAACATACAGGAACGAAGAACAAACTCCAACTCCTCATCTGTTTATATTTACTAGTTGTTCTTTACAACCGCTTATCGTCTATTATCTAAACTTGTATATCCACATAAGGAACATCCAATAAATGAATGCAGCCATCATATCTACTAATTAATTACGAGCTGTTTATCTTTTCCGATAAGTTGGAAAGTAATTTACGAATAATCCATTTAACATTCGTTGCAATTTATTTATTAATGAAAATCAATCTTCAAATTATCTACTTTTAAAGTAATACCCACGAGTTAAATTGCATACAAATCTGAATTATTCTGAAGTATTTCCTTTATACAAACAGCGATCCCAAAGAAACGATGTATTTTTAAGTACGTTAACAGAAAGGAAGCGTAAAATGTTAAACTACAAAAATGCCCGTTACATCATGTATAAATTTGACTTACCCAGAAAAATCACTAACAAGAATAAAACCAATCTAAAAGCTTTGGAAAATTTCGTAACCAAAAAAGGATACCTAAAATCAATTTTCGATTTTATTGAAAATAAACCTTTTAATGCATTATCCCTTCCATCAATATTCGCAATTAAATTAAATACGTTTTCTCATAATCTTAGAGTAAAAAGAGGACACTAATAAATGGTGTAGAAAAATTATTAGAATGGTTATTCGGTACAGACTCCGATGACGAACAATATATGTATTCTTATTTTAATTTGCTACTAAGCGACACCAAAAAGCTACACAACGAATTAAAACTCACAAAAAACGTTATAATGAGAATTGACTAAGACCAACGAGCATAATTTCAAAACCTTACTTGAGAATCAATTAAATAATTTAACCTTAGGATTGACTAAAATCATTATTTTAGAAAAAGCATTATTTCTTTAGAGTATTATAGACAGTTACGCAACTCAATTATACTCAATACTTGATTAATAATTTATAGTTAGCAATATCATTTCCACATCTCAATGCTCTGCACAGTTCGATAATTGAACCAAGCAAACTAACTATAAATATATCAAAATTAAACAAGATGTACGAGAATGAGCAAATACTGTACCTACAAAATTTTATTAGTTACTACTTCTTATGTTTTACGCAAGTAACAATCCGTGATAGTTTGATATTGTTTAAAATTCATACTTGAGACATATCCCCACAACACAATTTAAATACCTACAACTATCCAATATCTGTTTTCAATCTAATCATAAATTCTAAGCAACTTTATTTGTTAACCAATGATAAAGATTACTGTACCATTACTGAAAGATGTCCAGAAACAGAAACGTAATACTATTGTCAGCAGTATAACCTGCACAAATGAGAACCGGAGAAAACAACCAAACTATTTAGATTCAATTCTTTGAGTCTACGATAATACATGTAAACTCTAGAAACATTCTAGTAGTTCATGCAAAATCTATTATTATACAATCACAATATAACGACGAACGACTTTTTGAAGTCAAAACACTTAGTGTTGTCTCAATAGAAAATGTTTCATGAAAATAAATGGAAAAATTTTCTTCCCCGAAGACACTAGACATGAAGAATTCATCTACTAATTACCTAAACTTTATTCGACGTTTGAAGAAACTCTAACAAGTCACCATCCTCTTCAATTGCAATAAGTTGATAGTGAGGAAGAACATCTAAAAATAATGGCGAAAAATCTTGAAGATCCTATAAAAACTTCGCTTCCTTAGATCAACACATCATTTTTACTAATCTTAAATTCTAGCGTTATTTCTAATCTAATTTATATTAAATTTATTAAACCTCGACTTAGGAAAAATATAGCTTAAAGTCTGAAAATAGAAGTATTTCTATTTTCTAACTTAGGTACGGAGGAGTGATATTATTCACATCCGGGTTGTATACATAAAAATTATATTTCCAATGTTATAATCTCATTATTACTAATTTTGTTAATCACAAGTAAATAGGAAAAAAGTCAGAACATAACAAGCATTTTGACTTTTATCCGGATAAATTTGTATAAAGCAGATATTAAACCAGATATTAAACAATAACAATTGACTAGTCTTTAACTCCTCATAGCTGAATTACCGAACTTTAATTGTAGTAACACTAATACTAATTGCCATATTTATCCACCTTTGATTAAATAAAATATTTTTTTAGAATTTTTGTATTCGAAAACAAAATTTGTATTAGATTTGCGAAATTATCTCGGCATATTTTTATTTTTATGTTTTGATATTAAAGCTGCCGAGCCCTTTTTATTTTCTATCAGGAACTGTAGAACTATAAAAGGTGCTACTAGAACTGTCATTGATTCTTTTTAGATTTAAAGAAGACCGTTGCAACTTCACAGACACAAAAACCTGAGAGGATCGTAGTTCCTTATGGGGTGGGGCAGTTAACTCTCAAACATACACAACTGGTGTGAAGGTATTTTTAAATATATATATATATATATATATATATATATATATTGCTGTGATAAGGGGTTGTTTAAGGGTGTACTTTATAGTAAAAGTCATTTAGAAATGAGAAATTACCATAGGCAGCAGAAAACTGCACTTATTTAGTGAAGAATTGAGAAATGGACATAGTTTGTAAATAGTAAGCAGTCAACACTGTATATAAAGTATAAATAGTTTTAGGCGACGCAAATAAACATAGGAAGACGCACAGTTGGCGTAGGAGTGAGAAATACATGCATTACGTAGATGGTAAATATTTAAAACCCTGTAGATAAAGTTTTAGTTAATTTAGGTAAAGCAAGTAATGATATTTTTCAGTGGAAGCACGCGTATATTTGTAAATAAGTAAACGATAAAGTGTAATTAGACACGCATTCAAAAGAGTTTCAAACAATTAGATTAATACGGAGATAGAAATAGAGCTTCAGGTAGCTAATATAAATGCGTACAAATATCTAACCATTTTTGATAAGAAAGAAGATTAAAAAAATTGCGTGAATAGCATGTAAATATGAAAATTAAAAGCCGAATTGCATCAGTTGTTTATGGAAAAGCAATTAGATCTATCAAAACACAATATGTTGATAACGAAGACAGCTGCAAGCAGGATACAATTATTGGTAATCGTGTAGAATTACATCAGAAACTACTTTGAATGTAATTATTTGATTGGTCACAAATAAGCGACGAGTTCTAGACCATACCCACTGACGGAGTGGGAACGGAATAATATATTAGCAAGCACCGTGATAACGAAGTTAGTTTTGAACTCAACAAAGGCCGAAGTGCGCCGTTATGAAATAAAGTAATACGTAAATTTTAAAAGTGAAAGATAAAATAAGTGCCAAGATGAAAACTATAATTGCCGATTAAACGTAAGTACATTTTTGGTGAATTTATTTTGAACTAAAACATAAAAATAATAGGGCTTCTATGTCCGGGGGAAACAAACGACAATTCTATGTCCGGGGGAACAAACTACAATTTTTAAAGCTGGGGAGAAAAATTCAAATTTGAAGTACGGGGGTGAAACAAACTACAATTTCTAAGTCTGGAGGAAGAATAATACAATTATAAGTTTGAAGAAATTGATTGTTAAGAAGTAATAAGTCCGAAATGGAACGACAATAAATTGGGGTGTATAAATTAATAATGGTAGTTCATAGGGTAATGGCAATAACTTAAATGTAATCCTAAATTGGGGGAAGATAATTTTTATGCAAATGGAAGCGTCGATGTGAAGAAGATAGACCAGGTCAGATTTTTAGTTATAAGACATTTTATTTTTCTATATATTTTTTTATTTTGAATATTGAATTTCCTTAATATAATATGCTTGTGAAAAAGTCAACAAAAGAAGTTGCATAAGTATAAAATGAGTAATATGATAACAGGTTTAGAACGTTCTACGCTTCGTTGATAAGGATAATAGGTTTTTTTTGGTGACTTTGGGTTTTGAGTAAATAGGATGTGATGTTTAATAAATGAAATTTACAACATTAACTAATTGAAAAGTGTATTTCAAATAATTTACACAAGCTGTACATAATATATTGGTTTCATTATATAAGATCGAAATTAACTGAATTTTATAATTCCAAATAAATGCTAGCCGAGGTCATAAGATTTAAATAGTTCAAGGAGGAGCTACGAGTTGAATAGAAAATTGATAACAAAGAAGGCGGCAACGTATCGAATTTTGCTATTGGCAGACAAGGTTGCTTCAAGATAAAATTCAGTTAAGTTTCTGGAGGGAATTGATAGCAATATTAATAAGACAGCCCAACGTCGGAGGAGATAACTACAATCTTGTTTATTCATAGTAAATATTAAAATGGTCGTCCAAATGATGGAACGCAAATAATTTAGAGTACATAGCAAAATTAATAAGGCGCACAACATAGGGGTTTGATAATTTAGAGAGAGCATAGCAATATATATATATATATATATATATATATATATATATATTTAAAAATACCTTCACCTGCCTTGTTTCTGTGGGCACATTTCTGGTTTAACATTTGGAAAATAATGTCTTACCCGTCTTCTTTGAAGGGTATGTAATATATTGTAAATCTTTAGCGTTTCTTAAAAAATATTTTTATAGGAAGGATGATCAAGAAGGTAAACTTTCACAAATGCCTACAGGCAGTTAAATCGGACTATCAAAAGATTGTTTTTCTCCTACAAGTTCTAAAAAGTTGTTCAGAGTTAGTCATTGACCTGCTGTTCTGCACCAAACGTTTTCGTGATTGATCTGCGAAGTAATTGTATACACGTTAAACGAGCATTCGTAATAGGGTATCCAATTTGGTACTCAAGATATTAAGTATAATAAAATCCCTTTATCAAATTATTTCTAAATTACAATCGTATTTAGGCTACTAAGTGGTCAAAATTTGTAACAAAAGCTTTAAAAATTAAAAGTGTTGGGAATACAGACAAGATATATTAGAAAATAAAGAAATATTTTAGTAAAAGTGAAGCATGCTTTAATAATTTATTAAACGCTTGTGGAAAACAAATCTATTGCAGAAAAGATAAGATGAATAGGTAGAGGAGCATAAGTAAAATGCGTTTTATCTATGGAATCTAATATAGCTTGACAGACTAGACCAAAAGAATAAATTGAGATGAATGAAAGAAGAGGCCCGATTTAAATATTTGAGTTGAAAAGAATAATAAAAGTTTTAGATATTGGATAAGTGATAGAAAAAGGTATGGAAGTTATGACAATTTTTGGTATTTGTTAGGTTCCGTCCCTGTAATTAAAATTTAACGCATAGTTTAATTTAAAAAGTTGCTGAGCGATTTCGTTTTGCAAGTACATCACTCGTGGCTAACAACAGAAAATGAACAGCCAATGCCTTCCGTTTTTAAAAGAAAACGCACAGAAACAAGAACAAACCACCGCAAGCTTTGCAGAAAAACTGCAAAAAAACACGGCAAGTAAATTTTACAGAGAAATTACAAGAACACGCAGAGAAAGAGGACCAAAACTTTACGAGTCTGGCCGAGAAACTAGAAAAAATACATAAGTTTCACAGATTAATTGCAGAAAACAGCCACAAACCTTGCGGAAAAATTAAATCGGAACGTAAAAGCGGTTGAACAAAAATTAATAGAGAATAATATCCAATTGAGGATGGAATTTATACAGGAAACTACAAAAACCGAAAGCTGGAAACCAAATTTTTAAGCGGTTTACAGAAAGTGGAAGCGTTGCATGGACACAACTCGCATGAAGTAGAAGCAAATCTGTTAAAGTAGGGATTCTGATGAAAGAACGAATTAATTCACTAATAGTACAAGTATCGGCTTCGGTGACACAACAGCACCTTCAGAATTTAAGAATTCCCCACAAAACTATCGGTCTCCATCACGGTTCAAAGTAAAACCACCTACCTTTGATGCAGCGTCGCCTTAGTCGACATATTTCAAAACAATTTGAAGCTGCGACAATAGCTAGCGATTGACATTGACTGAAGGCAACGGCGTTGATAGCCACACCACGTGATGAAGCTTTGAGTAAGCTACAAATTATACCGGACCATGATCAATGAAACTTCAAACGTTGAGGCTAGAAATGTGGTACGACAACTCTCGCCTTCAACAAAGTGTGCCACGGTCAAGTAAAGAAACGTTACCAGACGGCCAACAAAAATTTAAAAGGGTTTGAGATACATATTGTTTGTATAGTGAGACGAACCTGTTTAACAGCATCGCATAGTTTCTTGGAACAGCTGGCAATTCAGACCTTTGTCGATAGATTACGGGGTGGAGAAGTCTAGCAAGCGTTACGGCTGGTCCGGACTAAGGCATTGCATAATGCGCTAGCTCCTGTTTGGAGTTTGTAACAGAAAAGCAAGCATCTCATCGTAGTCGTGGCAAAGTTCGATGGTCTGTGAAAGAACAGAGACAAGAGAGCAAGGGGGAAATAATTCGACGGGTTCTCATGACCAGCGACCAAAAGGAAAAGGACCAAAAAGCTGGAATTGTTGAGAATACGGGCGTATCCAGCGTTAGTGCAAGAAACCGAAAAATAAAAGAAAAGAAGCCGGAAAACTAGAAGGGGGTCCACGATGGGGCAAAGTCAATCTGCACGGATTCTGTCCCGGAACAAATTTACATCGCGCGAACTAGAAGCAAGAAGAATAATTACGCGTATGTACAGTATAATGGTGAGACTATTTAGTTTTATTTGATACCGGTGGCGCTAGGTTAACTTTGAACCATGCTGTAATGCGCAACCATAATTAAGTTATGTTTGTGATGGTACGTTTTCGGACAGTGACCGGCGTAGACATTCGTACGCAAAGAATTTCAAATGATCGGGATTCGTAGTAAAATATTAGAACACTAAGTTATAATACTGGACATCACCGAAAAAGTACGCATATTCGTTTTTTACTAGAGTGACGCCATGTCTGTCTAGCGATAGGAAAAGATGATTTACAGGTATCTTAATACAATCGTAATATAATCATATCTCTTTAGCAATAATAATAGATGATTGATAGGTACCGCAGTACAATGGAGTTGTTTTCGAAAGGTTTGATAATTCACATTCTAGATTTCTCTGTATTTTTCTTGAATATAGGATTATTTTATATAGTTGCAAACTCTGTTGCGATAGATAAGCTTAGTTTGAATTCCGTCCTAATAAACATTCGATGTACATAAACTAATGTAAGTATAAATTCGCTAACGTTATATAAATATGTTACATAAATAAATTACCAGTAAGATTAGTGCTATAGTAGTGTTTAATTCATCGTATTTAGAAGATTAAATTAGTGCTTACAAATAATGATTAAGCTAGGGTTAGTGTAACCATAACTATGTAATGCTTGTAATTGTGAAGAATAATGATTAGACTTGTATTTATTGAAAATTAAAGACCAACGGACAATTAGAAAATTTGTTAGTGTCTAACTGTAAATCGTTGCCAAATGGGCGATAATCTTAAGACTGTACACAAATGTAAAAGAAGTTCTATGGAGTACGTATTTTTTAATAAAGCGCGAATTTCACATTTTTTTGTTGACAGCCGTGTTCTAGTGATTTCCCCAATTTGTTTATCACTTGATGTTTTTGAATACCTAGTTTGTTGTCATGTAGTGGTTCAAAAACCAAAAACGCATTGTTATGTAGAAACTTTTTATTAAAATTTTGCAAGTGCCGCAGAAAATGTAAGACGCGGCTGCGCGCGATTCTCGAGAGAATTAAAACACCCGTCTTCTGCATTGAGCAGTGGTCGATAAGCAAGTTTCGAAGCAACTGGTTCTGTTGCAAATACGAAATCATCTGAGTAAAATAGCACTTAATGGAACAAGCAACAACTCGCTGCCGTGGAACAAAGTGTTACGCTAAGGCCATAAAAAATCAATTCGTCGACTTTACCAACAGTTACAATTTTTGCCAACATTTGATTTTTTTAATGTTCCACCCGAAGGCACTACATTGGCTAGGAAGAATTTTTTTTACCTGAAAATTTTGAATTTTCCCTAACGCTTGCTGTTCCAAGCAAAGTAGAGATCTTTTGCATGCGTGACAAAACACACCACACACACACACGCGCACGCACGCACGCACGCACGCACTCACACACACGCATGCGCACACACACACACACACACACAACACACACACACACCGCGCGCGCACGCACACACACACACACACAAACACACATACATCACTACACAGGATCTACATTTTACTTCTCATCCGAACGAGGGCGTAGTTTTGTGACAAATGCTCGCTTATCATTTTTCGAGCAATTGGTGTCGAAAATCAAACCCGGGACTTTGGAATCAGCAGTCATACGCTAACCTGTTTGATCCATGGCGTCGCCAATTGTAAGTTTCGCGAAGTTCGTTACAAAGAATTTTGTCTACGTATACAAAATTCAACTGATGCAGCAACTTAAGACAGCGGAGCATTCAAACAGAAAACGATTTTGTGAATGAGTTGGGAAAAGGCTCGTGGCGGATGAAAATTTCCCAAAAAAATCAATATCAGTGATGATGTTCACTTCCGCCTTAGCGGTTATGTTAACAAGCAGAACTTGAAGATTAGGAAGATTTTATATATGGGAGTAGTTCACGAGCACAAAATGCATTCGCCGGCGTAAATGGAGAACGTTATAGTGACATAGTGACCAGTTTGTTATAGTCTTTCTTTAAGGATATGGAAATTGAACATTTATGGTTTCAGCAGGGTGGTGCTACATAAACACTGACGAACCTGTTTCAATTTTCCAAGAAAAATTCCCCGTGACAAGTGATCTGTATGCGTGATAACCAAGAATGTGTTATCACGACCTTTTGACCCTGTAACCCGAAAACAGACTGACCCGGTACCCGGTGACTCAGAACCCGAATTGATCCGAAAACCCTAACTGATCCGGTGACCCGAACTGACACGATGACCCTAAGTGACCAATTGACCCGAAGCGACCCGGTGACCCGAAGTGATCCGAAATGACCCGGTGACTCAAAGTGCCGGTGGTAGAAAACGATCTGTAGATGTGTTTTATTTTGTAATGTTTGAATAAATTTGAGGTGTTCTTGTTGATTAGGTACTAATTTTCTAACTGTTAAAAAAATCCAAAAACAGTAATTCAACTGAAGATTATTACGTATATGAATGAGTTAAAGAAAAAAATTTAGCATTGATTGCTATAAGTGATGATTAAATAAATGTTGCCGCCCTGTGTGCTAAACGGTGAACCGTTTAGCTATTATGCCACTTGTACTTATTTGTTTACGCAACCCTGTTATCTTACTGACTGGTATTTAAGCATTATAGCAACCGGGTACCTATGCGCACGTTAATATCAGAAGCATATACTGCTAACACCTGGTCAAAACCAAGTCACCGGGTCAATACCGGGACACCTGGTCAATACCGAGTTACCTGGTCAATACCGGATCACCGGATCAATACCGGATTACTGGGTCACCGGATCAATACCGGGTCAAGGGGTCAATACCGGGTCACATGCCTGACCCGGTGACCAGACAAAAAATATGATCCGAAATGACCCGGTGACTCGGTGACCCGGTCCAACACTGCCACAAATAGGTGTGAGTAGAACAACGATGCAAAAGGGTTTAGGACAATTGAAGATGTGCTCCTATTACATTTCGGTGCAGCATGAACTGAAAATCCTGGATTTACCAAAGCGTCTTACATTCTCATGCTGGTTGCCACGTTTAACTGCCAATGTGCTGCAAAAATTTTTCTTTAGCAATGAAGCATGGTTTTATCGTAGTGGATACGTAAATTCTAAGAATTATCGCGTTTGGTCTGCTACGAATCCTCATTCGTACTGAACAACCGAGCTACATTCTGAATAAGTATGTGCGCCATTTCTTGGCGTCGGATCGTTGGATCGATTTTCTTTACGACTAGCGTCAATTCAGAAGTGTACCAGGACATCATTACACAGTGTCTGTCTTTGCTGGAAATCGATGAATAATACATATTTCAACAGGATGGAGCTACGCGTCTCATATTGCGAACGCATCCATGGCACATCGTTTATGCTAAAGAAAATTGCCCCATTATGCACGCCATACGCTATAAGTGAAAGAAAAAGACAGCGGGAATTAGAGGAAATGGATGCAAAAAGGCGAAAGTTAGGCTACATAGAAAACTGCGACAATACGCGAACAATACAAAGATGTGTTAGACAAAGAACATCTTATTAGAAAAAATGAGGAAGAATTAAAAGATTATTTTATGTGCCGATGGATTGACTTCGCTACATCTGGTTTCTACAAGCTGTATGCATTTAGTTATGTAGGCGTACTTGCGTAAAAAGATGGTACTAAATCCGTATACTTTTGAAAGGTTATTCTAAAAACGTATTTATCAAAATGGCAAATAACATAGACGAACTAAGGAATGCGGGTTTCGTAACCTTAACGTACACCACATGCAAAGGGTTCCGCTAAACATTATAAATTTGCATAGCAAAGAACCTTTCGGATGATTTAAAACCGAGGGTCTTACAACCTATAATGACCATATATTCCCAAAAGTGGTGGACATGCAACTACGCAACAGTGAGTAGGAGAATAAGGATTCCCTCCCATACCGACGAGAAGAAGTCGATCAGGCTAACAATATACGTATGCTGGATATAGTGGGAGAGCTGCGATTAAAAGATTGTCACAAGCTGCAAGAATTACACGAAGAAGTGGATCTGGTTGTCGGTGGAATCAAAGATTTTATATATAGAGACAAACTTCGGTACATTTTACAATTCGAAAACCTAGACGGTCTCTATGTAACAAAGTATTGGCTAGAAAAGAAGATAGAGGACTTGGGTGTCGATTTAAATTTTAAGCTGCGAATAAAACTAGATAAAATTAAAACCACTCCCAACAAACATAAAGAAAGGACTATTTTCTGTGTATAACTTTGTATTAAAATTAAGTTTAAATGGCTCCATGCTTGGCATTAAGTATTTTTAAATTTTGTTATGTATAATACCAGAATAAAAATTTTAGAATAGTATTACATTGCTCTTTATTTATAAAAGGCTATGACGAAATAGCAGTCATACAGAGAGGGGTGCTCATGGACAGGGGTGCTCATGGGTAGGGATGCGCATGAGGTAGGGATGTGTGTGGGCGTACACGAGGGAAGCGGAAGTTAACAGCCACCAAGTATCTAATTCTTATCTGGGTGGTATCGAGTACTTGCCGGTGTATGTATCCGGAGTAAAAAACACGATTTGACCACGCAGCTTATTAATAAAATTAGTTTATCGAGCGAAGATGACAAGTGCTACGTCATCCTCGGAAGCATATCAACCTACGCATGGGGGCATAAAGATATAGGTCTAAGACAGTTGTTTATATTTGTATAGATTTTGTAAATCTATTGTATGTATATATAAGTTTTAAGATTCTATAATTTTTAAGTTCTTCTCCCACTTTTTCTTCTACCAAATCCTTCCTGCTTCTATCCTGGCGGACAGAGTATACGTGTTATCTCCGCATGGTGTTCACTGGACACGGCGGTTTTAGATTTTTCGAGAAATGGTTGATTAAAGCATATGTCTTGGATAGCGAAAAAAAGGTTTTAAAAATAGAGTTAAATATAAATGGGCAAAAATTAGAGGTTTGAATCTTTAAAAACCGTAACTTTGTAAGAGGTGGTCCTATTTAAAATCTATTTATAGATTTGGGTTCCCTAGAAAAATCTAATATTAGTTGACACCAAACAAAATAAATTTATCTTAAAAGAGTGACTACCCCGCGGATAATAAATACAGTATACCGCTTGTCAACAAAAAAGTTGTAGGGAAATTCAAAGACGAATTTAATTGGTTATCTAGTATTAGAATTTCTTGGTAGTAGGGTTAAGTCCTACTGTATTGTAAGCGAGAAAGACAGGATTAAAAGGATTAAAGGGTTCTCACGAAGTGTAGTTGAGAATATTAATGTAATTAGTTTTACATAATAATTCTGGTGCCGTTATGCATAGCATAGTGTGTATTCGAAGTAATAAACACCAACTTTATACCCAATTAATTAATAAAATTAGTTTGTTGGGAGAGGATGACACAAGGTACGCCATCACTAAGAATACAGCAACCTACGCATAAGGGGCATAAAGATATAAGTTAAGTTTTTTTTTTAAAGTTTTTGTTTATAGTAGCATGTAAGTTAGTTATAAGACATACCCATCATCCCCATCCTTAATAATCCCTTCGCTCCCGGCGACATGTGTTTACCTCCACGCAGTGTCGCTGGACGGTAAAACATATTCTTAAATTAACGGCAATATGTCTTATTGATCGAAAACAGGTTTCCTCTCTTTTTAAACACAATAACGTCTTTTTTGTTACGGGTTACTTTCAGCTGCTTGGATTCGGCTACACGAAGAAAATAAAATAATGTTATATTTTGCAATGTAAAAATTGTATTCTATTAGTTTATTAAACTGTAAATCGGATAAAATAAATTATTAAACTTTTGTGTGCTTAATTTCTTTGTGATAATACCTCTAAGTGTTTGGTTAAAGGACTCTAGATGTTAAAAAGGAGAGATAATTAGAAATCGACCTTAGTAAAAAATCTTAAATGAGAGTAGCTCTCTGGGGGATGTTACAATCTGAAAAATTCCTAGAGATTAGGATAGCTGAGAAAAATCTAATATTAATTGATACCAAACAAAATAGATTTATTTCGAAAGATGAAATGGCTAGTCGAAGAAAACTATTTGGTTCAGATGTGTGTGGAAATGTGGATGCTGCTGGAATTGTGGGCCCAGGGTTTCTGATTTCCCTCTACTTACGATGTAGTATCCAAAAAGTGGAGCTGCCGTTTTGGAAACCCTTCCAATTAATTCTTGGTACACAACCGTTCGGATAGTGTGCATATTTGTGCATCCATAATGCAAAAACGATTGCATTTAAAGAAATTAAAAATTGCTTTTGTAAAGGTGACGAGTGTTGTTCTACAGTCTCTCAAATTAATTTTTGTGTATGTTATTATAGTCAAGTACACAAACGTGTAAATATTGTACATATGTGTGCATCTACGACTGACGTAGAAAAAGGTTTACATTTCGCTTAGAGTGGATGGGGGTGGATTTTCTTACATGAACTACAGTTCGTTTACCCATAGTTTTAATTCAAGAAAGAATTGGTAAATATAACTTAGTTTTATCGGATATTAAAGATTTTGATTTATTCGGATTTCGTACTTGTGGCTTCTGATGGCTCGAATTTCGGCTATTCGAGCCGTACCGATTGTGTGTAGCGTGGCTAATTTGAGTGGCATAAAGTGGGCTTGTCATCGCGTTTGGTCTGCTACGAATCCTCATTCGTACTGAACAACCGAGCTACATTCTGAATAAGTATGTGCGCCATTTCTTGGCGTCGGATCGTTGGATCGATTTTCTTTACGACTAGCGTCAATTCAGAAGTGTACCAGGACATCATTACACAGTGTCTGTCTTTGCTGGAAATCGATGAATAATACATATTTCAACAGGATGGAGCTACGCGTCTCATATTGCGAACGCATCCATGGCACATCGTTTATGCTAAAGAAAATTGCCCCATTATGCACGCCATACGCTATAAGTGAAAGAAAAAGACAGCGGGAATTAGAGGAAATGGATGCAAAAAGGCGAAAGTTAGGCTACATAGAAAACTGCGACAATACGCGAACAATACAAAGATGTGTTAGACAAAGAACATCTTATTAGAAAAAATGAGGAAGAATTAAAAGATTATTTTATGTGCCGATGGATTGACTTCGCTACATCTGGTTTCTACAAGCTGTATGCATTTAGTTATGTAGGCGTACTTGCGTAAAAAGATGGTACTAAATCCGTATACTTTTTGAAAGGTTATTCTAAAACGTATTTATCAAAATGGCAAATAACATAGACGAACTAAGGAATGCGGGTTTCGTAACCTTAACGTACACCACATGCAAAGGGTTCCGCTAAACATTATAAATTTGCATAGCAAAGAACCTTTCGGATGATTTAAAACCGAGGGTCTTACAACCTATAATGACCATATATTCCCAAAAGTGGTGGACATGCAACTACGCAACAGTGAGTAGGAGAATAAGGATTCCCTCCCATACCGACGAGAAGAAGTCGATCAGGCTAACAATATACGTATGCTGGATATAGTGGGAGAGCTGCGATTAAAAGATTGTCACAAGCTGCAAGAATTACACGAAGAAGTGGATCTGGTTGTCGGTGGAATCAAAGATTTTATATATAGAGACAAACTTCGGTACATTTTACAATTCGAAAACCTAGACGGTCTCTATGTAACAAAGTATTGGCTAGAAAAGAAGATAGAGGACTTGGGTGTCGATTTAAATTTTAAGCTGCGAATAAAACTAGATAAAATTAAAACCACTCCCAACAAACATAAAGAAAGGACTATTTTCTGTGTATAACTTTGTATTAAAATTAAGTTTAAATGGCTCCATGCTTGGCATTAAGTATTTTTAAATTTTGTTATGTATAATACCAGAATAAAAATTTTAGAATAGTATTACATTGCTCTTTATTTATAAAAGGCTATGACGAAATAGCAGTCATACAGAGAGGGGTGCTCATGGACAGGGGTGCTCATGGGTAGGGATGCGCATGAGGTAGGGATGTGTGTGGGCGTACACGAGGGAAGCGGAAGTTAACAGCCACCAAGTATCTAATTCTTATCTGGGTGGTATCGAGTACTTGCCGGTGTATGTATCCGGAGTAAAAACACGATTTGACCACGCAGCTTATTAATAAAATTAGTTTATCGAGCGAAGATGACAAGTGCTACGTCATCCTCGGAAGCATATCAACCTACGCATGGGGCATAAAGATATAGGTCTAAGACAGTTGTTTATATTTGTATAGATTTTGTAAATCTATTGTATGTATATATAAGTTTTAAGATTCTATAATTTTTAAGTTCTTCTCCCACTTTTCTTCTACCAAATCCTTCCTGCTTCTATCCTGGCGGACAGAGTATACGTGTTATCTCCGCATGGTGTTCACTGGACACGGCGGTTTTAGATTTTCGAGAAATGGTTGATTAAAGCATATGTCTTGGATAGCGAAAAAGGTTTTAAAAATAGAGTTAAATATAAATGGGCAAAAATTAGAGGTTTGAATCTTTAAAAACCGTAACTTTGTAAGAGGTGGTCCTATTTAAAATCTATTTATAGATTTGGGTTCCCTAGAAAAATCTAATATTAGTTGACACCAAACAAAATAAATTTATCTTAAAGAGTGACTACCCGCGGATAATAAATACAGTATACCGCTTGTCAACAAAAGTTGTAGGAAATTCAAAGACGAATTTAATTGGTTATCTAGTATTAGAATTTCTTGGTAGTAGGGTTAAGTCCTACTGTATTGTAAGCGAGAAAGACAGGATTAAAAGGATTAAAGGGTTCTCACGAAGTGTAGTTGAGAATATTAATGTAATTAGTTTTACATAATAATTCTGGTGCCGTTATGCATAGCATAGTGTGTATTCGAAGTAATAAACACCAACTTTATACCCAATTAATTAATAAAATTAGTTTGTTGGGAGAGGATGACACAAGGTACGCCATCACTAAGAATACAGCAACCTACGCATAAGGGGCATAAAGATATAAGTTAAGTTTTTTAAAGTTTTGTTTATAGTAGCATGTAAGTTAGTTATAAGACATACCCATCATCCCCATCCTTAATAATCCCTTCGCTCCCGGCGACATGTGTTTACCTCCACGCAGTGTCGCTGGACGGTAAAACATATTCTTAAATTAACGGCAATATGTCTTATTGATCGAAAACAGGTTTCTCTCTTTTTAAACACAATAACGTCTTTTTGTTACGGGTTACTTTCAGCTGCTTGGATTCGGCTACACGAAGAAAATAAAATAATGTTATATTTTGCAATGTAAAATTGTATTCTATTAGTTTATTAAACTGTAAATCGGATAAAATAAATTATTAAACTTTTGTGTGCTTAATTTCTTTGTGATAATACCTCTAAGTGTTTGGTTAAAGGACTCTAGATGTTAAAAAGGAGAGATAATTAGAAATCGACCTTAGTAAAAATCTTAAATGAGAGTAGCTCTCTGGGGATGTTACAATCTGAAAAATTCCTAGAGATTAGGATAGCTGAGAAAAATCTAATATTAATTGATACCAAACAAAATAGATTTATTTCGAAAGATGAAATGGCTAGTCGAAGAAAACTATTTGGTTCAGATGTGTGGAAATGTGGATGCTGCTGGAATTGTGGGCCCAGGGTTTCTGATTTCCTCTACTTACGATGTAGTATCCAAAAGTGGAGCTGCCGTTTTGGAAACCCTTCCAATTAATTCTTGGTACACAACCGTTCGGATAGTGTGCATATTTGTGCATCCATAATGCAAAAACGATTGCATTTAAAGAAATTAAAAATTGCTTTTGTAAAGGTGACGAGTGTTGTTCTACAGTCTCTCAAATTAATTTTGTGTATGTTATTATAGTCAAGTACACAAACGTGTAAATATTGTACATATGTGTGCATCTACGACTGACGTAGAAAAAGGTTTACATTTCGCTTAGAGTGGATGGGGTGGATTTTCTTACATGAACTACAGTTCGTTTACCCATAGTTTTAATTCAAGAAAGAATTGGTAAATATAACTTAGTTTTATCGGATATTAAAGATTTTGATTTATTCGGATACTTTAGGTAATTGAGGCTAAAACATTACAAAAGGTCAAGCAGTTCCAATTTTTGTAAATGTTATATAAGTAGGTTTTACGGTTATAGTACACAATGCAAGTTTTTGACCTTCTAACCCTTATATGTTTGTCGTGGAGCTCCGAAACCTAAGGCGTTCTGAAAATTGGAACATTTTTCAGTTTATCGATCATAGTGTTATACGAATGCGTTTTATAAAAAATAAAAGAATTCTAAGTTGCAGAGGATTCGTTTTGTTATAAATTTTGTGTGTAAAGCTTTTGTAAAATATTTTGTAACAAATTACACAGCATCAACGTTCCAAATTTTAGTAAATATACTATTTTTCTAAAATTATTATCGATTTTTCGATCATATCTCTATAACAGCGTATCTAAGATGAAAATTCATTGCACAAAAGTTCTAAAACATAAATTGAATTTACCGTTCCGAATGGACCTGCACCTTAAAGAAGTTCTAGATTACTAGGAATGGTGGAATGACTTGCGTATTCCAATGATCTAAAGAGCCGAACTACAGGTTTAACCAAATTAGTAGGGTCTTTAGTGAGGAACCAGATTAATACAAATCCTAAAAAAGGGCAGCAACTCTTTCGGTACTTAAATTGGCAGAGACCATAGGGGTCGATATGGCATTCTTAGACACACTACTGCGAATGTGGAAGACAACGGGAAACTACCACATTACCTCCCAAGTACATAGCGTACATAAATTGTTATTTAAGATGATGGCATCCTCTGAGATATAAAATTCCGTAGTTAAAATAGTGCTCCATTTAAATCTCCGGAAGGGGACTACTTCCGAGGGTGTGATCGGAAAGCTTAAAAGAAGAGACAGGAAGATTTTGCTAGTCCGAGCGTCGAACATAAGGAGTACGATTAAGCAAGTAGATAAGCTAGAAAACTTGAAAACTGAATTGGATTAGTTAGCTTTAGAAAAATTCATACAGGATCAGAGAAAAAAATTCAGGCGTGGCAATAGTTATGCGAAAAGGATAGGACAGAAAAATACCTGCAAAAGAACGAAAGAGTGCTCATGGCTAGATGAGAATTTAAACTGGCAAATACAGTAATAATACAAATATACATGCTCATCTATAGTTACAATGAGGTGTAACAATTATAATTTTCGGCTATTTAAATATACGCTTTTGTTCAATACAACTAGTCAACTAAGATACGTAAAGTGTAATGGAAACTTTAATTATGAATTCATACATAGTACGCCATCTACATTAGATGCAAAAGGTAGACTTAGAAGGAACTACGTAGTTAGTTTGTATCTTGGATTCAATATCCTCTTGCGAAATAGTTAACAATGTGGAATAGGCATTTGATATATGATGTAATCCGAATACCAATGTTATCGAGGGCCTGCAGGTTTTTAATTAAACATGCCGCCCCAACAGATAGTCAAATGGAGTTAACGTATACCATGGGTTTAGTATGAGTTGTAGCATCGACCTAAGATGGTTGTAATTATATTTCTACGGTAAGAAAATAATTCGCAAACTTACCTCTAAATTCTACTTTCCCGTTTGATTTCAGCTCAAGTTTTTTAAGTTTAGAGTTTTAAAGTTTAAAATATCAAGTATTAAATATGACGATAATATTAACTCTGAGTTTTAAAATATTAATTTCAAGCTTCACGTAATAAAACAATGGAAATTACATATTATATAAAACAATCGTTAACCATATGGCAAGTACGAGACTGAAATTCAGCTTCAATTGTTGCTAGACAAAAGTGTGAAAATCCCCACGAATGTTTGGTTAGTATAGAGGACACCTATTTCAGCTGCGCACAACCACAATTGTAAGTACATAGATTTTAAAGAAAATTCAGCCGCCAAGCAGATATCCAGCGGTGAGTAATCTTCCATTTTTATACCTATATTCTTGTCAAGGAACATTCCTATAAAATGCACAAATAATTTTCGAAGAAGCTATATATATGTTTATTTAAAATTAATTCTCGAAATTTTGTGAAGGTTCGAAGATTAGTTAATTTGATCCACGTAATATTTAGTTTAAAATTTAGTACTTGGATAATGCATAAATGACCTTAATATTTTCAAGGTATGTTTGTAAGAATATTTTTGAAGTTACATAGTTATGTTAAAATGTTTGCATCACTAAACATGTGATACGATAAGAATTGTTTGCCGAATTATTGTGTATAACACATTTTGATAGTACACTTGAAGTATAGCTTAATGTTGATAATAAGTATTTTTCTTTGACCTTTGATTCTATTAAAGATATCTATTAAAAATATAGTGTTATAACCTGCAAATTTCTTTTAAACATTTAATTTGTTTCTTGTAAACTGAACAGGATCCTATTCAAGTATCATGAAGTAACTGTAACATAAAAACTGAAAACACTATATTTCTTATAGAAAATTAAAGTAAACTATGCAATTAAAAAGATATCCCACGAATGCTCGGAGATTAATGTTAAATCCTAATAAAGGAACTGTTTCGAAAGTCTCCGTATAAATAGTTTTATATAAACAATGTATATTATATATATATATATATATATATATATATATATACATTATTTCTTTTTAATTATTAAAGAAAATTGTTCTAAAAATTCTTCAGAATAAGCTAACGTAAATACCCTCACTGTAAGTAGTTATTTTATTCACTTTAGTAGTTTGTTAATAGTTTGTACGTTTTAGTTATTGCCTGTGATCAAGCATAAAATATATGCGAAAATTTAGGCCATAAAGAGTTTTCTTTATTACCAGCCGACCTAAAACCTGCTAATTTCAACACAATTATATATTTATATATATTTTTGAAATGAATAGAAAAATAATAAGTTGTCATAGAATTTTCTTTCATTGAAGTCAGCAGTAATTGTCCTACAGAAGTAAACAGTTTACAAATATGCAATTTTGGTATTGAAGAACGATATTATTGGTGTTAAAGTTAACAAGTTACCTTCCAAGTATATATTTTGACATAGTGGTTGTTATTTAATGAGGCATCCTCTTGGTGATAAAGAATTCCGTAGGCTCTAACAATAGTGCCCTAGTTTGAACATGTTTAGGAAGTGGTCTAAATTTTCGAGAGTGTGATCGAGAAAGTCGTTCCATTCAGATTGCAGAGACCAGAAGTAAGTATTTTGTTTATGTCCGCTCGTCTTAAATTTTTCTTTCGAAGGATTTGTATCTGATCTAGCAAGTAGATAAGTTTCTTATCAAACACTCATTAAAGACTAGGATTGCGTCAATAAAATTTCTTTTGTTTTATGGTATACCACCCACGACTCTCATAGCTCTGCCTAAGTTGAAAACTTCAGGCGTGGCTGGATAGATCTGCTTTAGAGGACCCTTTCTCAGGACAGCCATTTAACATCCTTTATCCTGGCAAAACCGAATGAACGAGTGAATCCATGGCTAATATGTCGAGATCTAAACTGCGCAAATATGGTAGATCAATACATACTATTTACCTTTTGATGCCCATTTAGTAGTCCTACAATGAGGAAGAAGTAGAAGCGATATACAACTATATCAAAGACATACTAAGATACGTAAAAGGTCATGGAGAATTTAATAATTACTGGGGATTTTAATGCAGTGGTAGATTAGGGAAGGGAAGGAGCGGTAGTAGGTTTATTTGGATTAGACACGAGAAAAGACAGGGGAAATAGGCTGGAATAATTTTTCGACAAACACAATTTAACCATCACAAACACATTATTTCAACATCGTGCTAGAAGACGATGCACGTGGAAGATGCCTAGGAGATATAGAGAAGAATATCATATAGACTACATTCTTGTTAGACAACGGTTTAGGAACCAAGTAAAAAACTGTAGAAGTTATCCAGAAACAGTTATAGACACAGACGACAACATCGTAATTATGAAAGCCGCGTTTAAATTTAAAAATTTGAAAAAAAGGAGCAGAAAAAACAGCACCTTGAGAAACTAAAAGAAAAGATATTCACGAAAAAATTTGAAAGAAAGTCAAATAAAGTGTTTAAAGACATGGGGAGAATTTCTGATGCTAAGGAACTAGAAACAGAATCGAATAACATTAAATCCGGCTTAGACATGGTAGCCAGAGATATTCTAGGTATACACAAAAAGAAAATAAGAAACCATAAATAACAAAGAATATCCTGAATTAAATAGAGGAAAGACTAAAATACAAAAGCAGACCAGACGAAGCAGGAAAACAGATATAAAGCCATAAAATGGGAAATTATTCGCAAATGCAGGAAAGCTATAATACACTGGATTGATGAAAAGTGCAAAGAGGTACAAATTAAGATGGAAATAGGAACTAGAATGAACTTTAGGTTTATAATAACGTTATTCCAACTTTAACGCATAGAAGGAGGCATCATTATAGAAAATGTAGAGAAAGAGTAATGCAAAAATAACGAATTTATTTTCAGGACAGGTACTAGCACTTTGGAACAGGAATCAGACAATTGAAAAGGATGACTTGGGATATGCTATACTTAGAGAAGCGTTTGTAGCATTAAAGGGTCTGAAAAATGGTAACGCACCGGGATACTTGAGGTACAAGAGGAGGTTCAAGCAGAAATAGAAAAGCCGCTGGTATAAGCAGTAAGAGCGTCTATTCCACTTGTAAGCTATATGTACAGAAAGGCGTATACTCAAAGCTTCAAACGTCAGTCAATTACCACAGTCGGTGGCTAGATGTTAAAATTTTCGAACAAGTAACATTGACAACGGTCCAGAAATATTAACCTAGAATTGTACAACAGAGTAGACATCGGACTGAAGAAATACTAGAAACGATTAAATTGGAATTTGTCTGAACATGATTATTAATAAGGCAAGGAAGAATAATAGTAACTGGTAACGAATATATAGGGTTTGTAGATCTGGAAAAAGCATCCGACAATGTAAAATACAAACATATGTTCGAAATACTCAAAAAAATGGGAATGAGTTTTAGAGAAAGACGGATTAGTACATAACTTATACAGAGGCATACAGCGGTAATAGAACTAGAGCAGGAACTTAGGGAAGTAAATATTAGAAAAGGATGGTGACGAGGATGTGCCTCCATCCCCTTTAATTTGTAACTTGTATTTCAAAGAAGCAATGAATACTGTCAAATGCAAGGAAGACATTTGGAATTATTATGCAAGGACAAGAAATTGACATGCTTACATTTCAAGATGATATAGCGGTATTAGCACCTAGCAGACAAAATTAAAAACCAAGATGTTCCAGAAAAGTAGTAGAAAGAAAGAAATATGTAGAAAACAGTAAAAAATAGGAGAGGTAAGTCACGTACTAAGGCATGCGGAATACATTAGAAGTAAACATAGGAAAAAAAAGGTAGATATAGACCTTAGAGAGAGTATTTCACACGGATAGTTAAACAGGTAGGTTATGGGAATTTTAGGGAAATGTGTAGGCTAGCTCTGAATAGTAATCAATGGAAGTACACGTCTAACCAGCTTCCAAGACGGAAAACCTAATGACAAAAAAATAATTGTACTGGAATCTGATGATTTATTATAAGCAACTACAGGTGTTAGTTTTGCAATATTCTCAACTAATGTTGATCGTGCGAAAAGGATTTATGGGAAAACTATTAATTCGGCACATGTTTAAGTGTCGGGGAATCTTTCTAGCCGTAGGTTGCTTAACGTCCTTCACATACCACCGAATATCGGTGAGATAGGATTTATATTTAGAAAACATTGGAAGGGGAACTAAGCTGTATGCAACAAGAAAGAACAGCAAGGATTAAATTGTTAAAAACGTATATGTGGAGCACAACTCTGTACGGTTATGAAGTAGAGACAGTAAGAGAAGCAGACGGGAAAATGGTAGAAGACTTTTGGAATGTGGTGCTTCAAACGTATGGTAGTGATATCATGGACAGACAAAGTTAATAACAAAGAGGTTCTAGCAATAGTATGGAAAGAGGCATATCTGTGGAAAACAAAACAAAATACGAGAAATAAAAGGACATACACTTTCTAAGGCATTTAGGGCTTAGTGCGGAATATATTACAAGCAGAAACAGTAAGAAGGAAAGGCAGAGGTAGACCTAGATCAGGCTATTGCACGCAATTAGTGAAAATTGTAGGTTGTGGGAATTTCAGGAAATGCGTAGGTTAGGTCAGAATAGGAAGCAATGGAGGTAAGCGTCTAACCAGTTCCCTGACTGAAGACCTAATGATAATGATGATGAATTAAATTTGCTATAATATCAAGGATGTAATTGAATGACATCAAAATATTTTAGGAGGGTATGTTACAGGCGGAAAAGCTACTAAGTGTATCTTTTCCAATCAAATTATAAAATGGGGGCGGCCTGTAAAACAAAAATTAAAGGGGGGTCACCGGCACTAGCTAGCGGAAGGTCGTGGATCATATAGAGGGTTGAAATTTTGAAAAAAGGGTTAAATTAATTTATAATATACTACAAAAATGTGGCACTTACCTTTCATAAAATATTGTGGCTTAATGACAATTGCCAAGGGCGCCAGACAAGTCGAGAATGTCCAAATGTTCGTACAAAACCTTGAGAGACTTGTCATCCCAAGGAGGACAATTGTTTCTTTTAGTCAATTCCTCACTTTTTTACTACTTATATAAAAAAAAATAAGAAAAACTATTGACTTAATCAACGGCAAACAAAACTATTTAATTCACAGAGCAATAAACGTGAACCTCTTACATGCATTGATTTTAGTTTATAAATTTAAGTGAATAGGTGACTATGGAATTTATGAAAATGTTGAGTACATAAGTAGTTATCAAACACTTGTATATGAAAGAAACTTATATTATAAATCGTACACTAATTTAATCCTACGGTTTATGGCCAAAACGTCCTAACAAATAAACTAACTAAAAATTGGTCATGCTACTTAACTATAAAGACTTACTAATAATTGTCCATTGCTTGAGGGTTTGTTTTCCAACGTAGAGCAGTTATTAAATTTGGGAAGAGAATCTCGCTTGTTGCTTCTGTTTGTAGTGTTTAAGAAAATTGACTGGTACACGAACTCGGCAGAATTTTTGACAATATCACTTACTTGCTGCGTCACACGCCTACAAGCTTTTTAATATTTATCTTGCATCACTATAAATCCGCGAACATATGGGCATAACCCTCGCGAAACTGGAAGAGTAACACTTCTTTCCAATTTTTTACTAATGTGATACGAAGTGGAATATTATATGTCATGCCAGAGAACGCTACCCGCAAACTACGTTTCTCTCTACTTCTTGACCATGGACGGCCCCATTGGAAGAGCTCTCTGTCTTTTGGCTAAGCCTTGAGTTATATAGATTAAATTCCTACCCTAATAAATACGTACGTCATTTTCTATTATCCAATGACTGAACTGAACCTCCCACAAAACAAGATTTCAGAAACCAAATCCAACCCCTTTTTAGATGAGAATCACGGAAGCAATTATTCTCCCACGGGTTTAAATTATCTTTTACTTTCTACGAATTACTTAAATATGGCAATGTGGAATCTACCTATGGCGGCCGTAGTCTGGCATTAACAAAGACCGGCTAACCTACTTGAGCCGATATGGATTTTAAATATAATGGATGTCTCCAGACTACTTAAGATTACTGGTAATATTTGAACAAATCAAATTGGAAATAGTGTCCGCTATTATAATGTTTTGTTTCCTATAATCCGCTGTAAATCAACGAAAGTATTAAGAAGGTTAAGCTTTTCAAACTGAAATTGGTTTTCCTTTATTTACGCTAAAAGGTACTATATATTTTAAAAGGTTTATTGTATTTGACTTACGATGGGGTTTAGAGCTTTAAATAATAACCTGCCGCTGGAATTTACTAGCCCGAAGCTATCGGTAAATGTGGTCTTTTAATATAAACGATCCTAAATAAAATGAGGTGATTTATTGGTGTAAATTTTTGTTTATACTTTATTCAAGTTACTGAATTTTTAATTAATTAATTTGTTTAATCGTTAACATTACAAAATAATGTTACAGGTACTCTTCAGTCAATTATATGAGTTTTTGTTCCCATAAGCATGTGATCAAAAGTTCTTAATAACTAAAATACAAGCCTAGAAAGGATACATGAAAATTTTTTTCTGTGACGGGAAAAAAATTTGACATTTAATGTTTCTTGACAGGTAACAAAATGTCACTTTTTTCCCCGGGAAAAAATTAGTACTTTTTCCTGGGTATGTGCAAATAAGTAAGAGCACGAAGATATTTAATTTAAAGCCGGGTCCACGCTTGTACCATTCGGGCGTAACATAGCATCGTATCAAAACTTCGTCGCGTTCAAAACAACCGATATAAACAACTTAAGTAAGCAATTTTTGAAACCACTGGCAGAATTAAATTCACAGATATTTGATTACTTTAAAGGTTTTCTTAGCAACGCAAGTCTAACTATCCCTATAAGTACAACAGCCTACTTGTTTGAAACTTCAAATTTGACATCGATTGATTTTTTGACTTTAATATATTGTAATATTTTTGTTTAATATTAAATCATCGTGTTGTCTTCACAGAAAAAAATTTGTGTATTATACACGGTAAAAATGTAAGATTTTAACTCTCGGTGTTTTGTCTCCCTCCTCTTCGCGTCGGAGACAAACACACCTCGAGCTAAAATCTAGTACTTTTTTCCCTTGTATAATAAATAACTATTTTATCCTATCTCCAAAACTTATTTACATTTTATTCTAATTTGATACGTTTAATAAACTTAAAAGCTAACTTATTTATATCATACCTTCTGGCTTTCCTTTTAGAACAAACGTCCGCCATTATTCTGAACACGCACTACCATCTCCTAGTCATTAATCCCGCACTCCTTTGAAAATTCCAAAAGTATTGTGAGTTTTGCTAAAAACATTCATTAACCGTTGACGTAATTTATTAATGTAGTTAATTAGTTCATTATTGTACACAAAACCTTTTATATGACCATATCAGTAAAAATCTGTGGGTTTACATTCTAGGGATCTAGGTGGCCAAAGTACAGGCCCTCTTCTCCCTATCTATTGGTTTTGATAGGTATGATTTAAGAAGTCGGGAGCAATTTTGCAGTTGTGAGGTGGAGCGTCATCGTGCATGAAAACTAAATTCTGTCGGATTGTCAAAGGTACATCTTCTAAAACATCAGGAGAACAATTCTTCGCCTAGTATTCCGACATACTTTACTGAAATGGTGTACTGATTTTGTTATTGTAACGCCGATCGGTTTGCCTCTGACCAGAATGTGGAATGTAAGCAAGGTGTTTGTACACTGAAGATGATTAATAGGTCCCGGTGGTACCTCGTCTTTCAAATGGTTTTGATTGACAGGTACAAGAGTTTTGCATGTAAGAGCTGATCTAGATTACAATAAATACATTCGAGATGTTATTTGCATAATTTCTGGCATGTTTGAGAATAGTCTAGAGGTCTTAAGCATGTACATAAATTGCTGTCGTGGATATTGGAGCTCAGTTCTAATTGAAGCTTTGATTACAATATGTTCTAGTTTAAAGCTGTGAAAAATGTGATATAAGTTATTGTTGATATAAATTATTGTAGTGATAATATAAACTAATAATTAGTGCTTGAATAATTAATTATTGTGCTTTGATAATAAGCAATTAAGAAAATAACATTATAGTTTAGGAAGCTAGTTATTGTACTGTTAGCGATTAGTTGAAATTAAAGCGTTGGGAAAACTTTCGGCAAATTTTATAGTTACCACGAGTTGTTGAAAACGTTTGTATAATCAGTTTAAAAACAAAGAACTGTTGCTACTGGAAATAGAGGTTTTGTTAAACTGGTGTCAAGTAGTGGGTGTAAAGGTTTTTGAACAATTTTATTTAAATGCCTGTCATTCGCAGCCAAAAACGAAAATGGACAACAAAAATTCTCTTGTTCTTGAAGGAGGCCAAATTAAGCGTTGTCAAAAATCTAGCTGAAAATCCGTAAAATTACGTAAATGCTTTACATACGAACTGAGCCAAACCACCGCCAATTTACAGAAAATGCTGAGAAACAGGAGCCAATCGCTACGAGTTTGGTAACATAATTAAAAAGAAATTCCATAAGTTGAATGAACATACGGAAGAACGTTACCGGATCGCAGTAAAATTAGAAGAAAGTGACAGTAGTTTTGTAAAGCTATTACAGAACCGCTGTAAACCTTGTAGAAAAACCGCACGAGACAGTCATAAATCAACAAGAAAATTACAGTCAAGTGAAAAAAGAGTTACATAGGAAGCTACAGAAACTGTAACAGCGGTTGTACAATTAAAAGGGGAGTTTTTAAAAGAAACTCTAAAATTCGCAGAAAACTTGGACGCTAACTTCTTTGGCGGTTTACAGAAATTGCTAACCAAGTTTTTAGATAATTGGCATGTACTGGAAGCGATATCTTCCGAAACAATATTACAAAATTTGCGTAAAATACAATGCGAAGTACTGAAAATGAAGAAATGGATTAATTCCGTGTGCAAGCACCAGAGTCCTTAGTATCGATGATACAACAACACGTCCTAGAATTTAAGAATGTCAAGGAATGTGAACTGATATCAAGGTTCAAAGTAAAACCACCCACATTTGATAGAAAGTCAGCTTGGCAGATTTATCTTCAACCGTTCGAGGATGCCGCGAGAGCTAACGGCTGAAACAATGATGGAAAGACAACCACATGGATTGTCTCGTGACCAGGTGAGGCCTTGAATATTCTACAGACCATACCAGGCCATAACCAACGAAGTTACGAAGCCTTAATATCTAAGCTGGAAATGAGTTACGGCGATTCTTATCCGCAACATGTGTACCATGCTCATGTGATAAACCGTTACTAAACGGTTAGCAAGAAATTGCAAGAGTTTAAAGCAGATACTGTTCGCTTGTTGAAACCAACCTACCCAGCAGCTCCGGATAGCTTTCTAAAACAGCCGGCAGTACAGAAATTTTTTGACGGGATACGCGTCGGGGAGATCCAGCAACCACTACGGTTGGTACGACCAAAGATCATAGATGACGTGCTAGCTCATATTTTGGAAGTTAAAGCGGCAAAGCAAGCTTCGCGTCATGTTAGTGGCAAGATAAGATGCTGCATAGACTAGGGCCAAGAAAGCTTAAAGGAGGTGATTCGATGGTTACTTCGGAAACACTGACCAAGGAAGAAGAGACGAGGGAGAAGAAAAGAAAATTTTATGTAGACTACAGACGGTTGAATGACGTAACGAAACAGGATAGCTACCCACTTCCAGGAATTAATGACACCGTAGATACACTTTCAGAGTCGCGATGGTTCTCAACCTTGAATTGGAACTCAAAGATTGGGAAAAAACTGATTTCACTCTTTGACTGGTATATGGCAATTTACAGTAATAATATTCGGACTCTAAAACGTTCCCGCTACGTTCGAGCGTTTAATAAATAACGTCTTGCATGAAAAATCGTGGAAAACGTGTCTTATATATTTGGATGACGTGATCGAAATTGGGAAGTCGTTTGGGAAATATAGAAAAATTGTTTCAGACTCAGGGAAGACAATCTGAAGCGGATTCCAAAGAAGTTTCAGCTACTAGGCAAAGAGGTGAAATACCTAGGGCACACACAACGGAGTCTGGCTAGACCTGGAAAGGGTTAAGACGTTACAAGGGTGCCCTACGCCAAAAGACAAACATTGTAGACTTATAAAACGTTCGTTTCCGGGTTTGCTAATATTGTCAAGCCCTTGTTCAAGCTGGCCAAAGATGAGCGTGATTGCGTTTGAGATCAGGATTGCCAGAACGTGTTCCAATAGCTAATTCATTAATTAACAACAGCTGCGATTTTAAGTTATCCTCGGTCGGAAGGCAAATTTAATTTGGCTACACATAGGACTACGCTGATTTTATATGGGTGTGTAGTATCTCAGATGCAAGACGAACAAGAAACAGCCATTGATTACTTAAGAAGGTGTTCTCGAAATCGGAACGGAATTATTGCATTACAAGACGACAACTGCTGGTTTTGGTGAAAAATCTTAAAACACTTTTATAAATATTTCTACGGTAGAAAATTTTGCCTAAGAACTCACCACAACGCTCTGACATGGCTACTAGAGTTTAAGTCGCCAAGCCGTAGGAGTATGACTCCGACATGAAACACTATACTGGTACAAGTCATCTTAATGTGGATACGCTTTCGAGACGGCCTTGCCTTGAAGGTTGTAGCCATTGCTCACGGTTAAAAACAAAGTGATTTACTTGGTAGGACTATCGTGATTAATGACGATTGGCAGTCTCCGTAGATGCGAACAGAACAGGAGGACGACAAGGACTTAGATATAATTCTGGGTTGGAAAACCGGAGGTAAAGGCTCATTTGGCAGGACATTAGCCCGTTGAGTAGCATTTTGAAGTCGTACTGGCCAGAATAGAATTCACTGACAGTAGAAAATGGGATCTTCGTGCGGGTCTTAGAGAATGGAGATGGATCCGTGAGTACGCATCAGGTGGCGGTTTCTAAAAGTCGAGTGTCGGACGTATTAAGACATCTGCATAATGGTACTTCGGTACGACACTAAGGCATTAAGAAGACTCTAGAGAAACTCCGAACGCGATTTTACTGGGAAGGCTGCGTGGTCCAGGTAAAATAGTGGTGCCCTAACTATCAGCTATGCGTACCGTTGGAAAGCTGTAAGACTCCAATGAGGCCACACAATGTGGGAAGCTCCTTTGAGAAAGCGGCAATCGATATTGCCAGTCCATACCCGGAGCCCGATTCCGGCAATAAGTACAATTTGGTAGCTATGGACTATTTCATTAAAGCGCATGCTATACCAAACTAAACCAAACGTCGCCAACCTGCTGGCAAAGGAACTGTTTTGCCGTTTTGGGGGTCGTATAGAGTTACACGCCAATCTGAGCAGAAATTTTGAAACAGTGTTATTCCAAAAAGTTTGCCGGCTGTTGGGAATGAGAAAAAGCCGAACAAAGCCATTGAACCCACAATTGGATGGTATGGGAGAACGCATAAGTTGTACCTTGGGTAAGTACGCTTCCAAGGTGGTTTCCCATCATCAGAGAGACTGGAACCGATATTTGCAACTTTTTTATTTGCCTACGGTCTTCGGTTCATGAGACCACTAGACGGTCACCTGCATGTGCTATTCTAAATCGCGAGATTCGTTTACTGCGTGCTATTGCGCTTGAGTGTAAAGCCAAAGATGATATTGCAGCAATATCTATATCGAGAAGTTCAATCGCAAGAAGTACGACATCCATGGTGACGTTAGGAAAAATATCCAGATCGCAAACTATCGTATGAAGAACAGATATGACATCAAGCAGCAATAGTCTGATTTTTAATAGGTCGCCCCCTTGTAGCTATACAACCCCAGACGGAGGCGTGGACTGTCTCCAAAGTTACAAAAACATTGGAAAGGCCGGTACGAAGCTGTAAAAAGAATCAACGACGTAGTATCTTGGATGCGTGGGCTTACAAAAGGAAGAAGAATGGTGGTGCACATTAAATGGATAACACCTTAAGATAGTGATGACGCTGGTAATGCCGAAGATCGGCAAGCAGTGAGACGAACAAACATTTACGCTTTTGTGGATGAACGAAGGTCTAGACCGAGCTATGACTGCTTCACGCCTTTGTACAACGGCACAGGCAAAGCTATATTTGGGGTTACGGAAGAGATTCAAGGCGATCAACTCTATGTACCATCGGAATACTCCCGGAATACATGTGCCGAGGGCTTGCGCGGGTGTTTAACAATAAATTTGGTTGTGCGGATCAACTTCGCCTACAATGATCATAGGTTGGGAAGACCATACAGCTAAAGGACCGACATCGCGGCATATACCATTTGATAACTAAGCAAGAGCGTTCTGGTAAATCGGTTTACCATGATCTGTGAAAAGCGTAAGTGATCAGATAATAGAATTTCAAAATAAGAAGGTTGTGGGGTCGATGGGTTGGACTGGAGGGTGTTACGAAAAACGAAAAACCGGGATTCAGATTTTAGTGAGTGGTTACAATACAAACGGTACGACGTCTGCTATGAAAAGTGTTGACTGTATCATCACGGAGACTGCAGAAATGGTTTCGACTGTACTTACGGCTACAGGGACTTCCAATGTCCGGACCACAAAGTGTTCTGGAACATAACAGCTTTAAGAGAGTCAGTGTAGTGCTGATCGGTCTGCCGCTGACTCGGATAACTACATTAAAATGTAAGTGAGGCTTTTGTACACAAAGGAAAATTTAAAGATCCCCGCGGCATTTTAATTTTCATTGACAGGTACAAGAGTTGTGCATCTAAGCAATCGTTAATTTTTCGTACTTGGTTGCCTCTTTGCTAATCTGAAAATAAAAATTTATTATTATTTTCTAATAAAATGCCATTGTGCGATATGTTAATCTCGGAATTCAGTAGCGGCAATTATGAAAACTGGTGTTGAAATATAGCAAATTACTTAGCTTCTTTATACTGGTAACGTTTGGGAAGAAAACCACTTCCATTTTTTATAGTTTAGTGTTGAGGAGTAATCTTAAATTTCGAACATTAGTAGTTTGTGTACCAAATTTGAAAAGAAATAATTAATCATCATCAAATAACCTACTTAAAAAATAGATTTTAAAAAAATACAACAATAAAGCTCTAGCCCATTTGTTTGTGAGTTTTTGAAAAACTACTACAAAAACTTGAAACATTAATTTTTCTTGTAGAATCATTTTCGAAATTTTAGAACACACTAGTTCCGGTCTCTCAGTACAGTAATAAAAGGGCAACAACAGTCAGTGTTTGCGTAATCAGCAATTCTTTGTATCTGCCACTGGTAGCAAGTTAAATCTTCAGATGCTACCAGCAACATGGGTTGGTAGCAAATTTATGACTATAAGTTTCATTTATACTTTTCCTTTTGAAATGTATTGATAAAAAGGTCTGATCACTAAACTAAAAAACGTCTAGTATTTCAGAACACCAAAGGTTTGTCATACGCACCGGCGAACCCACTAAGATCAGTAGGGTTTGCCCTTTTTGATCTTGAATTTCATGGACTATTGTCTATCTTTGCAATTGTTTTAACTTTCTAGTTAGCGCTTGAAGTGAGCGGATGCGTTTTACAGAGCTCCCGCATTAGCTGCAAACAAGTAAGTTTTTATGTAGGGTTTATTATTATATTTTTATATTAAAAGCTTTATTATTTATTGTATTTGATTTTATTATTATGTGGCACTAGTTTTAAACACAGGGCAGTGAAATAAAATCAAAAATAATAATTTACTTCGTCCAATAATAAATAAATCGTGCTTTTTCGAATTTTAAACTAAAATTCGCGTTTAAAATAAACTAAGGTAAACTCCGGGATAATAAATAAAAAAAAACTAATAAAGTAACACCTCAAAATAATTTGGAAAATAATTTAAAAAAGGCGTTTTAAATAAATTTACGGGAAAAACCGCGTAAATCCTGTAAAAATCGTGTAAAATCATCAAGTAAATTCAGAAAAAATTTTGTAGCGTGCGTGTAATAAACTAACAAATTAAAAACCAAAATCTAGGGCCTTTTTGAATAAAACAAATAGCTTAAAAAGCGTAAATTTTGAAATAATTTAAAGCTAAATATTCCATATTTTAAGTAGACGCGTACTTAAAGGTTGCTTAAAGTCCAGTTTTTAGTGTAATTAGTGGTGTAGCCCTTGAAGCTCGTACCAGGCATCGAGTAAACACCGGATAAGTACTTCCGGCAACCACATTCCAATAGCGCGTGTTTTTATTTGTGATTTCTGTATTTAATTTAAAGTCCGGCATTTTATAAATTTGATTTTAGAAGTAATTAGTTTATATAAATTTGAAATTTGACTTGCCGGTTTAAATAGATAAATAGTGTTGTTTGCGGTATATTTATATTAGGTTGCGATTTTGTTCTGTCTTCGTTGTTATTTTGACCTTTAGTGTTTATTTTATCTTTGATAAATTTGAAATTTTATTTGGCGGTTTGAGATTTAAATAAATAAATAGATTTAAATAAATAAATACAGAGAAGTTTACGATTCATTTCAAATCTAGGCATTTTATTACAGTAGCGTAGTTTTGCACTCGCTGTTGTTTTGTCTTTTAGTTGTTCATCTTAACTTTGAGTTTATTTAGCGTCTAAACGGTCAAGGCATTTTTTATCTGGATTTTTGTTTGTTTCTGTTGTTCTGATTTTTAAGCATGGTTGTTCACCGTGATGAGAAGGCGTCACCGAAGAAGAAGAGGCTATAAGAAGACTATGGAGAAAGTTCGAACCCGATTTTCCTGCTAGGCTGTGCATGGACGAGGGAAAATAGTGATGCCCTAACTATCAGCTGTGCGTATCGTTGGAAAACCGTAAAACTCCAATGAGGCCACTCAATGTGGAAAGCTGCTTTGAGAAAGTGCCGATCGATATTGCCAGTCCATACCCGGAGGCCAACTCAGGGAATAAGTACATCTTGGTAGCTATGGACTATTTCACGAAGTGGACTAAAACGTATGCTCTACCAAAGTATACCAAACGTTGCCAACCTGCTGGCAAAGGAACTGTTTTGCCGTTTTGGTGTTCGTATAGAGTTGAGAGCCGATCTGAGCAGCAATTTTGAAACAGTGTTATTCCAAGAAGTTTGCTGGCTGCTGAGAATGAGAAAGACCCGAACAAAGCAATTGAACCTGCAACTGGATGGTATGGTAGAACGCACAAGCTGCACCCTGGGTAAGTACGCTTCCAAGGTGGTTTCTCGACATCAGAGAGACTGGGACCAATATTTGAAACTATTTTTATTTGCCTACGGTCTTCGGTTTATGAGACGACTAGACAATTACCTACATGTGCTATTCTAAAACACGAGATACGTCTACTGCAAAATGCCGATATCAATGGTGACGTTAGGAAAAATATCCAAATTGCAAGCTATCAAATGAAGAACAGATATGACATCAAGGCGCAATATTCTGATTTTTAAGAGGTCATCAATGACGTAGTACGTTGGATTCGTAAACTTACAAAAGAGTTAACAATAGTAGTGCACATTAATCGGATAGCACCTTACGATAGTGGTGACGTCGGCAATGCCGAAGATCGGCAAGCAGTGAGACGAACAAACATTTACGCTTTTGTGGATGAACGAAGGTCTAGGCCTAGCTATGACTGGTTCACGTCTCTGTACAACGGCACAGGCAAAGTTATATTTGTGGTTACGGAAGAGATTCAAGGCGATCTACTCTATGTACCATCGGAATACTCCCGGAATACATGTGCCGAGGGCTTGACATGTCGCGAGGACTTGCGCGGTTGTTTAACAATAACTTTGGTTGTGTGGATCAACTTCGCCTACAATAACCATAGGTTGTGAAGACCATACAGCTAAAGGACCGACATCGGGGCATGTACTACTTGATGACTAAGCAAGAGCGCTCTGGTAAATCTGTTTACCATGATCTGTGAAAAGCGTAAGTGATCAGATAATAGAATTTCAAAACAAGAAGTTGGCCATACCCCCAAAATGAGTTGTAGGCTCGGTGGGTTGGACTGGAGGGTGTTACGAAATGTGCTAGAGGTACTGTTTCGGAAAACCGGGATGTAGATTTTAGTGTGTGGTTACAATACGAACGGCACGGCGTCTGCTATGAAAAGTGTTGAGGTTAACTATATTAAAGTACACGAGCTGAACATAGAACAAACCAAAGAATCGCAAGAATTTCCAACTCATTTTTTGTGCTACCCAAAAATCTGTACGCTCAAGCAGAATTTGGACCTTCTTTTACATTCGAAAATTGATGCACACAATTTGATTGGTTAAAGACATCATTAACGTTTTTTAACAAAGGCAGCATAGGAAAAGGAACTGTATAAATACAATTACAAGTTTTCCGAAAGACATTCCTTAGTACTCCCCATAGCCTAAAGAATCAACTGGAAGAGCTCACCATCGCCTGCTAACACTTCAGCGAGCAGCGCTTTCTATAGCCTGCTAATTCTTCAGTGAGGAGTGCTCCCCATAGCCTGCTTTTTCTCCGACAGTGACGCTGCCCGCCGCCGTACCTGGGCAAGCAACTATAATTCATCAATAAACCGTTAATAAACTACGTTCGAGAATTTATTTATTGTGATGACACTGATAGCGTCTATCAATTCTACTTCCGTGCAACATCCCCGTAGAGTTCAAAGGTGACGCACTCGACGAGGCTTAAGGCTCCACTACCACGACGTCTTCTGAAGGGTTCCAAAAATCACCAAAAATTTCGAACTACTCCAAGCTGTACACACGTCCATACCATAACTCTTTATACTCTCACGTTGCCTCACAAGTAAAACATGAAGCCTTCCGAAGAGTTCCGAAGATCGCCGAAGGCGTCTGAACCTCTTAGAACTGTAAATATTTTTTTAACTATCCTCATTCAAGTTCTTATTTGGCCTTATAAGTAGATTCCGAAACCTTCCAAAGAATTCCGATGATTTCTGAACCCCTTTATGCTTGTATATATGTTAAATTTATAGTTCATATATTTATATTATAATTCTTTATACTTTCAGGTTATCTTACCAGTAAATCACGAAACCCTCCGAAGAGTTCGCAGACCGCCGAAGACGTCTGAACCTCTTCAAATTGTAAATATTTTCTAACTATCGTTATTCATATTCTTACTCGACCTCACAAACCAATTCCGAAGCCTTCCGAAGACTACCGAAGACTTTTACACCTCTTTAAATTGTGTTTATATATGTATATATATATATATATATATATATATATAGATTCTTTTTTAGCGAACGTAAATATATGGACAAGTTGATATTTTAATTTTTTTGGGATACTTTTCGTTCGAATGTTTTATTAAATATTCATTTGCTTGTTTCTGACGTTTCGATTTTATTTAAAATCTTTTTCAAAGAGCTAAAAGTATAAAGATAATAACAGTATTAAAATTATAGTTTTTTGGCATACACAGCTTGAATAGAAAAATTTGACATTGACAATGACATAAAAATAAATGTGTAAATAAGGTAACTTGTAGAAACTGCAAATTATGGATGTAATGTTTTGATCATGTGGGGTGTATAGTATGGTGTGGTGTGCTGATTTAAATATATTTTGAAAATGTAGAGGTAAATTAGTAAATTAGTTTCATGGATGGTTGTCTATTTTGGTGATGTTATGTAGTTGTGAGTACACTGTACTGAGGTTATTGATGTCTTGTTTGTTGTTGATGCAATTATTGTCTTGTATTATGTAGTAAGATTCTAAAAATCATCGTCTTTTGTGGTTATTGTCTTCTGTTAATATGGTGATTTTATTGAAATTGGCTGTATGTTTGGTAGAATGTAGATGAGAAGCAAGAGCACAATAAGTCTTTCCAATTTTTGCATCGTTGCGATGTTGGGTAAGTCTATTTTTTAACCATTGTGAAGTCTGTCCTATGTACGTTTTTTTGCAATTGCATGTGATTTTGTAAATTATGTTGCTGCGTAGAAGTGGATTAGTGGGGTCTTTTAGTTTTGTGAATAAATTTCGAATCGATTTTTCATATGTGTAAGCTATACAGATGTTAGGTCTATTGGAATGTTAGTAAATAGGGATGTTACATCTAAAGATATTAAAATATGATTGTTAGGTAATTGAAAGTTTCTATAGGTGTCAACAAATTGAAATGTATCTTTTATGTTGTGGTCTTTTAAAGGGAATGATTTTTGTAGAATATCGGATATAAATTTAGCTATTTTGTAAGTAGGAGTATTGATGATAATTGATAATTGATAATTGCATCAACAACAAACAAGACATCAATAACCTCAGTATAGTGTACTCACAACTATATAACATCACCAAAATAGACAACCATCCATGAAACTAATTTACTAATTTACCTCTACATTTTCAAAATATATTTAAATCAGCACACCACACCATACTATACACCCCACATGATCAAAACATTACATCCATAATTTGCAGTTTCTACAAGTTACCTTATTTACACATTTATTTTTATGTCATTGTCAATGTCAAATTTTTCTATTCAAGCTGTGTATGCCAAAAAACTATAATTTTAATACTGTTATTATCTTTATACTTTTAGCTCTTTGAAAAAGATTTTAAATAAAATCGAAACGTCAGGAACCAGCAAATGAATATTTAATAAAAACATCCGAACGAAAAATATCCCAAAAAATTAAAATATCAACTTGTCTATATATATATATATATATATATATATATATATAATTATGTTGTTTTACCCTGAGAAACTCGTGAATAACCGTTGGTAAGACATAATGTGATGTTACTTCTGGAACGTCTCTGGAATCACGCCCCACTGTTGGGCTCACATAATACAGTGAAGTTTACCTGTTGAACTCGTGCCCCACAAATTAGGTTGACATAATATTGTGTAGTTAAATTTGAATCTTGCCTCGGTTGCTCCCAATAATTCCTACTAGCTAATTTTCTAAATTAATATCCAAAACTTTCTCTCAATATCCTCATGCAGAAACCTAAATAGAAATTCACATCAATCACACACTCCAAAATAACTCAATTGCCAAATATATTTAAATTAGATCCATAGTACATTTTAAAACACCATTCCTTTAGGTACATCCATAAAGGTCAATAGATTTTATAACTTTAATCATGCAAATTGATAACCTTTTAAACATATATTTTTATCAAAGTAAGAGGGCGTTCCTCATACCTTACGTTAACCTTTTTGTCTTAGCATGAGCTCATAATAAAACTCTAAAATAATGCATATAAATCTCCTGCACCACCAAATATCAATAAGCCCTCTATGCCTCTTTACGACATTTGGTTATCTGTAAATTCATTAATTATTTTCAAAAATCAATTTCCTTTTAAAGTCCCATAAATGTCTGTTTATAAAATATCAAATAATAATAAAAACACATCAAACTCAAATCCAAATAATTACAAACACCATAAAAATATTCACCATTCAATGTTCTATTCTATCGCCAACCTGGTTTTTATCTTCTAAATATGCTCCACCACTTAGTTCCTTGGAGATGCTGCCGTCTAGTAGATACCAAGTTCATCCGCTAACTCCCTGGTCCAAGTACCATATCTGTCATGCACGCCGCTGTTTACAATTTCCAACCCAAAAATTCTAATCTCCAAAGTTAAAGTTTATTATTCAAACATCGCGTTTTTTCATCATCCAAAAAATTTCAAATTATAATAGTTCCGTTAATTCCAATATCAACTTAATAAGCCTTGTACTTACATACCACTTTAACGTTTTAACACAAAGATGCTTTATTAGCTTGTACATAAATTTTTATTAAATGGCACTAGTTCACTTGAAAGTAACTTTTATTACCAATGATGGATGAAATCAAAGCGAAAGCGAAAGAGAGCGAGACCCCTCTCTGCCAGTAATTATATAAGTAAAATTTGCCCCGCTTGTTTTAAATTGGCACGTACGCTTGTACACCCGTTACTATAATTCTTTTCTAACCGCTCGTTGTTTCAGCGAAAAACCCCTAACGAACCTCGGATTCTTGTGAATTTTTATAATGAACATAACAATACTCGGCAAATCGCTTTAAACTGTCAATTCGCCGTTCTAATTTAGCCTATACATTTTCGTTTGTCTACGCCTCCAATTTGAACAAACATCTCTCATCTTGCTTGTATCTATAGCTTTATCTCACACATATGCTTCCACCAGCTGGATGTCTGCCCTCTTGCACAATCCACACCAATCACCTTGTTTGGCTCCATTCTTCCACTTTTTAACAGACTCGTGTTTGTTTCTAAATATCCTTGAGATTTTATTTAGGTCTCCCAACTATACTGTCTCCTGAATTAAGTATACGCATTCCTTTTGCACTCAATACATTTTTATTCTGTCTTGGTCTTTTTCTTGGCTTTTACTATACTACCTTCAAGATTGAAATTAATATTTTAACCACCAAAGCGCGTTTACATTAATCCCAACGGATGTTCTTTTCCAATAACCCATTAAAGTTTATTTGTTGCCAAGCTTACCGAAAAATATTATCTGCCCTCGTTGTTTTTGTTTTAAACGTGTTAGATTTTACGTTTGAAAATAGAAATGTGATTATGACACCTGCTCCACGCTTTTAGCTTTTTATTTAACACTTTACTATAAATTTAAATACGCTAGAATGGTTTTATCTAAGTATTATTTATTATGCCCTGTATTTATACAAATATTATATTACATTATCCTTGGATAAATTAAATTGACCCAACATTATTATACAATACTCAAGTTAACAAAATAATTGTTAAAAATATTTCAACTCCCGAACTGAATAAATTTATTTTATTTTATTCAAAAGCTCTCAACCTATGAGTTCACTTCTGTTCTTACATATCCTAATGACCCCTTAATTACACGATAATATATATTGATATGATAACGCCGTACTTCGTGCTATGACGTTTTTACTTAACTCCAACTTTCTGTGTTCTCACTTCAAATTAAATCTTACTAATTTTATTATTATGCCACGGCTAGCCCTCTTTAATCTACACAGAGTGCACAACGTTGCGATGATCAATTTTTCTCTTCTTCACCCCTTTCTGATTACCTATCTGTTTGAATTTTTAAACGAAGTCAATTAATTCCATATAATGAAAAGAAATATTATTTACAAGTTTTGAATTGATAAATATTTAAATACACCCTTCAATTAATCAATATGATATGTATCATTTATCCCAAAATTTATATATTTTGAATTCAATCTAAAGTCAACAAAAACTACCCTTTTTTACCAAAAAAACCTGGAACGTTCTAGACCCCTTTATAATATATTACGTAAGTTTAACGTATGCAATGTTTGTTGTTGACTTCCTCACAAGTTTATATAAATTGAATAAATTCAGTATTGAAATTTAAATAGAAAAATAACTTAAAAATATATAGATCTGACCTGCTACAGCTTGTTCGGGTTGTGAATCAACACCCCTTTGTTGTCCTCCTTCGTTAAACCAGTGTTTGAGTACAGTCACCCCTTGTTTTCCAAAAATTACTTCGTGCTTCTTTATTTTATTTGCATTGAATCTCGCAACTCAAAATTGTACCAGAATTGTACCAAAATATAATCGTCGACGCTGATTTGAAATATTATATTGACCCAGATTTGAATTATTCAGAAATACTCTACACATTCGAAATGTTATATCACAGATTTGAATTATTGTCAACGCAGACTTGAATTACACCACAAATTTGAATTATTGTCATCAACACTCGAAGCCTTATTATTTTTAATATTTAGTTTAAATCAATTACCCCAAATTCTACTCACGTTAAACGGCAAAGAAAGTCTTCTTAATTATTGCACTTATTGTCACTATAACATACACTTATATTTTACTATGTTTGAATTACGCGTGACTTTCTGATTGGCAGTGACTCAGCTTCGCCCTGCCTGATTTATGAACTGATCTGTCTTATCATTGCTGTGTATTATATAGGCTGCTTTCACTTACATGTGGGCTGGGTTTTCAACAAGTTTTGCAGATAGCTCAACTAGCCAGGTCTTTAATATTCCCTGCATTTCGAAATTGTTTCTGATGTAATTTCTTAGGTTTTCCATGTAGTGGTGTTTATTTGATACCTTATTATGCGTTATCTTGACCATACGTTGTTTTGTTTAGATATCGCCTTTTGGATAATTGAACAAAATAAATGATGTAACTTCAATGCTGTTTTCGTTTATCTATTTTTCTGCGTGTTTGAAACTGCGTTTTCTTATTAAAAATTGTTTATTATTTCAGCGTAATTGTAAAAAGCTTTGTTAGGTTTTATCTCTTATCTTCCTATTTGTTTTATAACTAATTAGACACTTCTCAATGCGTGTTTAATTACATGTACTATCATTTCTCTTGAATACGCGTACTTTTGGTGAAAGATATTCTTACTTGCATTACTTAAAATTAATAACGGTTTATATACAGAGTGCTAAATACTTGCTATTTACATAATGTATGAATTATTTATTTTTCTGCTGCATACGCGTTCTATTGTTGTAATATATGCTTCCTTGCATCGCTTAAAGCTAATTACGGTCTATATACAGGGTGTTAAATGCTTGCTATTTATATAATGTATGAATTACTTAATTTTCTGCTAAATAAATGCAGTTTTCTTATTCCTATTGCAATTTATGGTTACCATACGACCCTTGCTACTCTATACACCTCTAAACAACCCATTATCATAGCAATATATGAAGAATATTAATTATACTAGCAAGGTCATTATTCAAACACATTAATATCAACAAATAATGGGATTCTATCAAACCATCGCAAATAAATATGGAGTTGAATATACTTACCTTCTCAAACGCTGGGCTACAATAAACACCAAATTGGCATCCTTTAACAATCGCAAGATATTTTTACTTCAGTGCGGAAAAATGGATATAACACCTAATCATATTTCTAATGCTTCAAAAAATCTGTATAATTTGTTCAAGTATGACAACAATGAAAATAATCCTAAAACAAGAATCTTTATGAACAGGTTATTAAAAAAAGTTTTAAATTTAGAAATTGAACACACTCACCAAACTATTAAACGTTTACATAAAGAATTACACAACATAAAACACACAGTTGCTGATATTATTCCCAACTATATGTTTAATGAATATAATCATAGACAAGAAGTTGTATACAATCAGAAATTTTATAAAATTAAACTTGTCAACCTCAAAAAATTTGACAAGCTCTCAAATATTAATAAAACTAATTTCTGTCAAACTAATAATTGGTTTAAAAATATTAGCAACATACACATACCACATAATGTTCAAACAATTCTCGCATTAGGTCCAAAATTTAGCATACAACCTTTAATTAGTAACACCATAATTTCAAAATTACTTGTAGAAAGTATACTTCTTGACATTAAAGAAGAAAATAGAGATTTAAAAAGAGCGTATGTCACTAATATTATAACCAACTATATTCATCAAAACGCAAATAAGAAATCAAAATTTTGGCATGACTATAAACAGTGCAAAATCTTCTTAAAAGAACATGAAGATTTATTAATAACAAGAGCTGACAAAGGTAATGTAACAGTTGCTATATCTAAAACAAATTATATAAAAGCAATGACAGATTTACTAAAAGATAATAAAATTTACAATGAAATTAAAACTAATCCTACAGCTAAATTTCAAAAGAAAACCTTAGAATTAATAAAAAAATTAAAACAACACAAAATGATAAATGATTTAGAAGCAAAATCCTTTAACAACTACAGTAGTATAATTCCAAAACTTTACGGACTCCCCAAAATTCATAAAATTAATAATCCATACCGTCCTATTGTTGCTACAAATAATTCTGCCACGGAACAACTATCAAAATTCATTTCTGAAATATTAACAAAATCCGTTTCTACTAAAAATTATAATGTAAAAGACTCTTTTGAATTTGCTGAACAAATTAATAATTTTCAATTACCAAAAGACTACATACTTATAAGTTTGGACGTTCAATCCCTATATACAAACATATCTAAAGAACTAGTTATAAGCAACATTAGCAAGATATGGAACAAAATTGAACCAAATTGTAAATTTTCTAAGATAATATTTTTAGAAATAATTGAATTTTATTTGATAGTTGTTATTTTTCTTTAATAATAAATTTTACACTCAGATTTTTGGATGCCCCATGGGATCAAATCTAAGTCCCATCTTAGCACAGATAGTGATGGACGAATTATTAGACATAGTTATTCTACAACTACCATTTTACCTACCGTTTATAAAAAAATTTGTAGACGATTTAGTGACAGCTATTCCAAATAACAAAATCAATGAAACTTTAGAAATTTTCAATAATTATAACAGCCATATCAAATTTACCATAGAAACTGAATCTAATAGATCGATACCATTTTTAGATACATTATTAATTAGAAACGCTCAAAATAAAATTATTTTAGATTGGTACCAAAAACCTACACACTCAAATAGGTATTTAAATTATTTTTCCTACCACCCTTTTAAAACAAAAATAAATTTTATTCTTGCATTGAAGAATAGAATTAAAAAGATATCACATCCTACTTTTTATAATCAAAATATCCAAAAGCTAAAACATATATTAATAACTAACAATTATCCACCTTCATTAATAACGAAATTATTATATAATTCCCAAATAAATATAAATACAAACCATAACACTAATAATAATAATAACAATATCAATCCTGAAAGTAACCACATATACAAAACACTACCACACATCGAACACTTAACTCAAAAATTAATTCAAGTCTTTAAAAATAATAATTTTAAATTTGCTAAAAGAAATATACTAACAATAAATACACTTTTCTCAAAATTAAAAGATAAAACTCCAAAACTCCAACAAAGAAACATTGTATACAAAATTAAATGTTTAGATTGCAATAATTTATACATCGGCCAAACCTCACAATGCCTAAGCCAACGTATAACACAACATAAAAGCGACATTAAAGTCAAACCAAATCCCTATGCTTTATTACCACATTTAATTACTTCTAATCACAAAATGGATTTTGAAAATCCTCAAATTTTAGAATTTGAAAAAGATAAACAGAAAAGATTGTTCTTAGAAATGTGTCATATCTTTCAAAATCAAAATGCAATAAATAAAAGAACTGATATTAATGGCTTAAGTTCGATTTATACCTATCTCCTTAATTTTAGAGCAATAGTTGATAAATAGTTAATGCAAGAATTGTTAGTACATAAACACATAACTCAAGTAACACTAAAATGTATATGTTGATTCATTCTCTCTCTTCGTTCTCTCTCTCTCTCTCTCTCTAACACACACACTCACACACATACACACACACTCATGCACGCTCTCACATATACACACATGCACACACATACACACACGAACGCATACAAATGCACTCACACACACGCATACACACAACACAAGCAAACCCTCCTACAAACAGAAATTTGCATGCACACATACAAAATCATACAATCCATCAATTTAGAAACAAAATTTTTTTGACATTTAAATACTTTTACAAATTATACAATTTTACAACTTCAAAAAGCAATAAAATCCAAAACTTTTGTGTACAAAATCCATTCATTTAGAAGCCAATTTTATTTTCTCAATTTGTAAGTTATATTTATTTTATGTAAACTTTAGCCTAGTTAACATTATTTTAGAAAAGCCTGTGATCAAGGATAAAATATAGATCCGAAAATTTAGGCATTTAAAAGAGTTTCCTTTTAATTCCTACCAGCTGACCTTAAACCCATCATTGAAGAATATTAATATATATATATATATATATATATATATATATATATATATATATATATATTCAATAATTGTTTAAGTTTTACTTGGATCCACGAGCAACAATGTAATCTTCCGAAGAGTTCCGAAGATGACCGAAGATTTGCGAACTGCTTCAAACTGTACAAATCATTCATTTTTGACTATTTAACTTTCATTTGTATATATTTATTAACTTTATAATTATTTTGCTTACACATATTAAACAAATATTCAAGCCAAACCACGCCGTCCACTCGATAATATTGACTGCTACTTGTATCATCGCGGAGACTGCAGAAATGGTTTCGACTGTACTTACGGCTACAGGGACTTCCAATGTCTGGATCACAAAGTGTTCTGGAACATAACAGTTTTAAGGGAGGCAGTGTAGTGCCGATAGGTCTTCCGCTGACTAGGATATTAACATTGGAATGTAAGTGAGGCGTTTATACATAAAAGATAATTTAAAGATCTCCGCGGCATTTATTTTTCAGATCCTTTTGACTGACAAGTACAAGCGTTGTGCATCTAAGAAATTTTTTGTTTTTTTGTACTTGGTTGCCTTTTTGCTAATCTGAAAGCAAAAATTTATTATTATTTTGTAATAAAAATACCATTGTGAGATATGTTAACCTCTGAATTCAGTCAGTGACAAGTATAAAAACTGGTTTTGAAATATAGCAAATAACTTAGCTTCTTTATACTGGTAATGCTTTGGAAGAAAACCACTTCCATTTCCAATAGTATGGTGTTGGGGATGAATCTTTAATTTTGAACATTAGTGGTTTTTGTACCAAATTTGAAAAGAATTGTTAACCATCAAATAACATACTTAAAAATAGATTTTAAAAAATCCAACATTAAAGCTCTAGTTCAATTATTTGTATGTTTTTGAAAAGCTATTATAAAGACTAGGAACATTAATTTTTCTTGTAGAATCATTCCTGAAAAATTGGCACACTAGTTCCGGTCTCCAGTACAGTAATACAGTATTGCCCGAAATAAACAGTACTGAAACTAAGTTGGCGGTGTTTTTATGCGTGCGCTGTCACACTCAAGTTAGCTAGTATAGACCTGTCAAGTAAACCTCAAACAAGTAATTAGTAGGGCCTAATTGTTAAAAATGGTGTTAAGTACAGAGGAGAAAGTGTTTCTGGTAGAGCATTATTTTCGTTCATACGGAATCGGCCGACGTAATGGTGCAAGTTTGCTATACGTGTCTGATCAACTCACACAAAGGTTTAATAAACGTTCTCCAAGTAATGCTGTAATTTTGAAGGTTATTGAAAAGTTTAGAAATACAGGTAGTGTATTGTGCCAACGAAAAGTAAATTCGGGCAAATTCCAAGCAAATTCATATCACGATTTACTGACTTCCCTTATCCTTCACATTCTCCAGACCTCACACCTCCAGACGCATACATTTGGGGCATGGCTAAAAATGCCGTTTTCAAACGGGCACCACAAACCATCGATGAATTAAAGGATGCCGTTAGAGTCTTCTTCGCAGCCCTGAGACAACCCTTATTCAATAACATGACCAGAAACTTAGAACATCGTTATGAAGTCTGTCTCGAACGAGGAGGTGCACATTTAGAACATATAATAAAGTGTCAATAATATGTATTTTTTAAATATACAAAACAATTACAATTTCAGTACTGTTTATTTCGGGCAATACTGTAAAAGGTCAACAACAGTCAGTGTTTGCGTAATCAGCAATTCTTTGTATCTGCCACTGGCAGCAAGTTAAATCTTCAGAAGCTGCCAGCAACATAGGTTTGTAGCATAATTAATACTCTACTACTTTCAAACTTACTGTTTGCTTTAAAATGCATTGGTAAAAAGATTTGATCAGTAATCTGAGAAACGTCTAGCATTTCAGAATACTGAAAGTTTCTCATACGCACCGGCGAACCCGCTACCATTAGGAGGGTTTGCCCTATTTTCATCTTTAATTTCATGGACTATTTGTCTGTCGGTGCCATTTCAGAACCGTCCAACCTCTCGTTTGTGCAAACTAGGTGTTAACAAACGTTTAAACTAATATAAAATTTAAGATCCGAATTTAATATTGTGAAATACCGCACGCCCCTATGACATGCATGTATCAAATATTTTTTCATTTTTAATTAAAGCCTTTCTAATTCAAATACAGAGCTTCTGTGGTCTAAACAAAAATAGCACACCATGAAATGATACAGATTCTCGCGCAATAAACAATGTAAATATGAAACGTATAATGAAGACTGAAAGTAGGCCACCAACCTTACAGCTTTGATGAATCTGTGTGATCACATTGCTGTTTGCTCACAAAATTTAACTAACTAAAATAGTTTTTCAATAACTAATTCATCTGTGCTCTGCTAGTGCTGCTAATAAATTAAATTGGTAAATTATTTATATAATTAAAGTGCAGTTAATTTGAAAGCAATATGCAATGGAATATTAAAGTCATTACATTTTGTACATGAAATTGAAGTAGTCGCACCATAAAATTTTTAACTAATTGATAATTCAAAAATTTGCTAAAGTTATACAGCGTGTATAAGATAAGAATGAACAGAACGGGGATATTGGAAACCGTAAATGTTACAAGGACGGTTAAATTACAAAAAAGTTGTGCAATTTGGGAGTCAATAAAATGCTGTACAGAAAATCCCAAAATTCGGCTTATTTCCGGAGATACTCGAAAATATCCGAAGTATCGCAATTTTGTTTTTATTTTTCTTCTGCAGTTATTTGAAAAGGTATAAAAAACAAAAGGCACTTTGTCCTTGCCACTATTTTAGATGTATAAGACAGCAGCTACAAATTTTCTATAGAACGTTTGGTTTCCAGGAAATCATCAACTTTACTTTTTATATGGCCTGTAAAGAAAAACGCTCTGTTTAATAGAATTTTCTACTACATATTCAGTAATGTATGGCATGGCCTAAAAAAGCTTCTTAATAAATTTTTAAGGTTTTGTTGTTATTTTCGTTATTTAATTATTTTAATGTAACCATTCATGTTTTGAAGCAAATTGGAACAGTCCTACAATAAATGTTCAACAGACTACCTCCATTTTCTAGACAGCAGTATGTTTGTCTCACTGTACAATCTAACACTACCAAGTTCTACAATGCGTTCTTGAAAATCAAGAAACATCAACAAGAATAATAGAAGATCAGACTGGGATAACAAAACTTACAGTCTAATTCGTTTTAAAAAGGAATATCAATTTACGCCTTATAAATTTCGAATTTGTCAAGGATTTAGACAAAGTGAGGACGAACGACGTAGAAATTTCTGCGAGTGGTATAGCAGGATGTGTGAGGACAATGTAAATTTTCCACTTAAAGCTATTTGGTCCGACGAAAGTAGGGTAGCCATCATCATCATTAAGTGTTCAGTCCTGGAACTGGTTAGACGCGTACCTCCATTGTTTCCTATTCCGTGTTAACCTACACATTTTCCTTAAATGCCCATAGTCTGCATATTTCACTATCTGCGTGCAATAATCTGATTTAGGTCCACATCTACCTCTTTTTTTCCTATATATGCTTGTAAGATAACCCGTACTATTCCTCAAAAATGCCTTGGAACATATCCTGGCTTCCGTCTCCTATATTTTCGTGTTTTTCACATTTATCTTTATTACCCTACTATTTCAATAACCTCTTGGTTATTAACTTCATCTGTTCATGCCTATTATCGTCATACATCTGAACCATAACATTACAAAAGTCTTCTGCTTTTCCTGTCTACTTCTCCTACTGTCCATATTTAATAGGCGTACAGCGATGTGCTCCACACATATGCTTCCAACATGTTTGTCTTCATTTCTTTGTTTGTTGTCTTCGAACATAGCCGCTGCTTTTTCTTGTTAGAGCCCCCTTCTATTGTTTTGTGAATATATACCATATTTCACCGATTTTCAGTGACATGTGAAAGGGGTTAAGCAGCCTGTGACTACCAATATCCCCAACATTTGAACATTTGCCGAATTAATAATTTCCTAATAAATCTATTCGCACAATTAGGATTAGTTGAAAATATTGCAAAACCAACACCTGTATTTTTTTCTAGTACTCATCAGATTTAAGTGCAATTAGGTTTTTGACATTAGGTTTTCCGTCTTGGAACAGGTTACACACGTATCTCCACTGACTTTGTATTTTGAGCTAACCTATATAGTTTCTTCACATTCCTACAGCCTAGAAACCGCTCGGTTCTCCTTCTTTTGTTTTCTAAATATATGCCCTGGTTTACCGATATATTTGCCAAATTAATAGTTCTCCAGTAAATTCTTTCACACAATTAACATTAGTTAAGGATATTGCAAAACCAACACTTGTAGTTGCTTATAATCATCATTAGGTTTAAGTACAATTATCCTCTTTTTTCGTCTTAAGGTTTTCAGTTTTGGAACTGGTTGGACGCGTACCTCCATTGATTTCTATTCTGAGCAAACCGACACATTTCCATGAAACTCCCACAGTCACCAGATTTATACTATCTGTGTGTAATAGTCTAACTTAAGTCTACCTCTACCTGTGTTTTTTCCTATCTCTGATTCTAATATATTCCGCGCTATTCCCTCATGCTTTAGTATGTGACCTATCATCCAATCTCTCTTATTTTTACCGTTTTCCACATATTTCTTTCTTCCCCTACCATTTTTAGAACCTCTATGTTCTTAACTTTGTCTGTCCATGATATCCTCATCATACGCCTGAAGCACCACATTTCAAAGATTTCTACCTTTTTCTTGTCCGCTTCTCCTACTGTCCAAGTTTTACAGCCGTACAGTGCTGTGCTCCACACATATGCTTTCAACAATCTTTTCCTTGTTTCTATGTTTGTTGTCTTTGAACACAGTAATTGTTTTTCTTGCAAACGTAGTACGATCTTAGTGTTATATCTTTTGCGCTTTTTCCATCTTGCGTTATTTGGCTTTCTAGGTAGCAGAAATCTTTAACCTCTTGTAACTTCTCGTTTTCTATTTGTATTCTAGTTTTTGTTTTATTTTCCCTTCATTTGAATACTAGTACTTTAGTTTTATTTTGTTAATTTTCACACCGTATCTCTCTGTTAAAACTGTTCCCATTTCAATAAGAACTGCCTCTATCTCTTCCATGCTAGATGCTAATACTGCTATATCATTTGCAATTCTAAGCATATCAATCTGTTGCCTCTGCAGAATACTTCCAAATGTCTTCCTGCATTTGACAGTATTCATTGCCTCTTCGATGTATAAGTTAAAAATTAACGGGATAGGGCACATGCCTGTCTCAGTACTTTCCTGATATCTATTTCTCTACGCGCCTGCTCTAATTGTATTACACCTGTTTACTCTTTGTATCAGCTATGTACTATCCGTCTAGCCCTAAAACTCATTGCAATATTTTTGTTATTTCGAAAATTGTTTTCCATTTTACACTGTCGAGTGCTTTTTCCAGAACTACAAACCCTATATACACGTTTTCTCCTTTATCATCCTCAGAGCCAAAATAGCCTCCGTGTTTCCCTGTTTCGCCTAAACCTAAATTGATCTCTTCTACACTTCTTATGTCTGTTTTCCATTCGTCTTTGTACAATTATAACGTTTTGCCTTACTAAGGTGTTATTTTTTTTACTCCTATATTGCCAGCTGAAAGGCACAATGATAGATGACGAGGATTTCCTGAAGATGTAAAGAGCCCAAGGTTAGTTTCGGTGGAAGATGGCTCATAGATGAGGAAACCTCCAAGGGCTAAGCGGCTAGTCGAGCGATTTTCTCTTGGTAGAACATGAGCTTTGGGTCGGGGTTGGATTGCGACCAAAATATAGTGAATATGGCGCCACCGAATATTTGTATACTATGAAGACCCAACTTGAGTTTTTTGTATAAGGCGAATGCGGAAACCTATACTCAAATACCGCTATACAAAAAATATCACAAGAACCCAATCCTTATGGCTCGATATTGATCGTTAAAGATGCACTGCTACACCTGTAAACAAATTAAAACAAGGCTAGCACCGTTTGTGCATTCATTTCAAAAAATTCATAATTAATAAGAATCAACCCTCATTCATTCCAACTAATAATCATAGTCTTGAACAAAATGAATATCTATCTTTTTAAGTTGCAGTTTAAAATTATTTACAAAACATCATCTTTAAAAAATTTGACTAAATTATGTTAATGAAAAATATGTACATTTGTACTTGGTAATAATCTCAACATCAGTATCTCACAAAAATAGAGCAATGCAGCTTTCTACATTATAAGAGTCTAGCAAGAATTTATTCTTGTAAATGTTTTAATTTGAGTTTTAGGATTGATTAAATTTATATTACAAACTTCGTTTGGCCTTGGTAGTACTACATAGACTTCACAATAAATGGTAAAATTTTCCAATTATTAATTAATGAAAAGCAAAATGAAATAATTTAGTTCTCTAAATTAACATAATTTGGTATTCAAATAATCGCTTTAATTTTTGTTAATTCTGAAGGTTAACCTTTTCTATCTTTATATCGCCATCTACCATTTTTTGTTAGTACTCATACAAAGATTAAAAGTGAAGTTTTATAGATTCTGTTTACCAATGTTTAAAAATAACTTGTTTGTCATTCACATAATGAACTAGGAAATTTCCACGTGAATAAACAAAACTTATTTGTTTGTCATGCCAAAAGTTACAGCTGACGTATTAAAAACTTTAATTACATACCAGATGTTAATCCATCAGAATAATACTTGTAATGTATTTGGGCCATACCCGGAATAATAATTGATGAATCGGACTTTTCTTATTTCAGCAATAACAAGTTAGAAATCTCCAACACCACACAATCTAATTAACTTAATACTGAATTTCTAACAAACTACATTACTAAGTATGTCATCACAAATTACTTCGACCTAGAAGCACATAAAATGGCGAAAAGTTGAAAGAACCCAAATTAAAAATTACATTAAAAACGAATAACAAACTGAAAAAGAAAACATACAGCATATAAATAAATTCTATAACAGTTCCACTTACAAGTTCAAATATAACTCAACCCCCAAATTCTATATCGTCAGAAAACTCGCTTATCGTTATAAAAAACGCTGTAACTCGTACTTAAGTGGTTAAGCAGGCTTTATTAGGCAACATAAGAGAAGAAAACCGCACAACTGACCCGGGAGCGTAGAGTAAACATACGACATCATGTATATCGTCCGGCAACACCCTAACATTTTTTGCCGAAAATGAGTTATGCACGTCATCTGTTGGAAATAGTTACTATCTATATTAGGATGTTATACACTTTTTCTCAAAAGATATATAGTGTGTCTACTCTACCATATAGGCGGCAGAGCCTCGATAGATTATGAGGGGTTTCTGTTTAAAGTCTAAGCCCAGGGTAAAGAGGATGGTAAATGGCTTGGAGTAAAAAAAGGACCCTCTCAAGAGATTTTCCAGCCAGCTAAGCTTGTTCAACTTAGGGCAGAGCTATGAGCTAGGGTCGTAGGATGGTATACGATAATAAAATAAGTTTTAATGGACGCCACCGTATCTTAATAAATGTTATAATAAGAATCAATCCGAAGACCAGATACGGAAATCTTCGAAAAGATAAAAAGTACCTTGACGAGCAACACATAAAAAAAAAAATACTTACTTATGACTGCAAACTGGAATGGGAACGACGATCTCTTACTATCTGAAAATTTAATCACTTCTAAACATTTTTAGACTAGGGCTACGTTAGAGCCTAGTCACTTTATTACAAAAAAATAAAGTATAGAAAGATCAACTAGTAAAAATTATACTTAAAAAAAATTTTAAACCAACACCAATAATGTATCTTTCTTCACTACAAAAAATTATAAATGTGGTTGTTTGCTTCTATAGACAAATTTCTGATAACTACACTGAAAGAAAGCTTTAAGACAACTTATTATTCTTTCTATTAATTTGCAAAAAAAATATATATACATCTCTTGTACAAAGTTATATGTACTGATACTTTCGAAACAATTACTTTTATTAAGATCTAGTATTAATCTCCGATTATTCACAGGAAATTTATAATTGAAAAATTTATTTTAATTCTCTTTAAGAAATATAGTGTTTTTATTATTATTTTACAATTTATATATGATACTTGAATAGGATCCTGTTCGAGTTTACAAGTAATAAATTAAATGCTTTTTGTAGATTACAGAACTACATTTTTAATTGATTTATTTGATGGAATCAAGGGTCCAAAAACACTTATTGTTTGAATTAAGCTGTACTTCAAGTGTACTGCCAAAAAATTATACTCTATAATGTGACGTTTAGTTACGAATACATTTCAGTTTAATCTCGTAACTTCAAAAATTATCTTATAGAAATTCCTTTATGATTATAAGAGCATTTATGAAATATCCAACTATTAAATTCTGAACAAAATATTACGTGTATCAATTTAAATGACCATAAAAATTTTACAAAAATTTCGTGTATCAAATTTAAATAAACATATATAAAATTTTCAAAAATTATTGGTACATTGTAAGTAATGGTTCCATGAAATGAAAATTGATCTAAAATTGAGGATGACTCACCACACACAATCTGCTAGGCAACCAAATTCGTTAAACATCTTGTGTACTTACAATAACAGGTGCGCGGCTGATACATGTTCCCGAGCTTGACCTCTATACGAACCAAAATATGTGGAAAATTCCACCCTCTTGCATAGCAACATTTAAGACTGTACTTTTAATAGAACCAACATCCAAAATTGCTTCTGTGTTCCACAATAATTATATACGAAAGATCCATCGCTCTACAACTCGACAAATCACATGCTTACATAAAATTTTCGTTCTATAACAATTATATACGAAAGATTTATTGCTCTACAATTTTATACATTACGTGTTTGCGTTTCTATACTGTATGACATAAAACTTGATTTTAATATTTTACTTTGTACCATATAAATTTTCCTGTAAATTTATTTATTGACTTTGCCGTGGTGCATCTATTATTTTAGTCATTAATTAATAGCATTTGTATAATTAATTCATTCGTTATTGCATATTTAATAACTGATAAACTTCAAGGCACACTTCAATTTTAATTACAATTACAATCTACTACATACCACATCGTCCTTACTGATAACATATATATATATATATATATATATATATATATATATAAATATTTTAGGTAGTTAATTACACAAGGTAAGTTGATAAATACTATCGTATTATAGTGAATAAGATGAAATAATAACTTAGACTTTTATGCAAAGCCCAAATGATCATTTCAAATCGAGCTAGTAATTGAAAATTTAAGCGTAGCTTCCTGTCTATAACTGACATAAGTCAAAAACTTGACAATGTCAGATATGATTGACAAAATTACCGAACGTAATTGAAAGTTAGGTTGATGTATCGTCGTGTACACGATTTAAATTTGTAAATTTCCCAATTGTTGTCATCGGTCTCGGTGGCGTAATTGGTAAACGCATGGTTCCGGCAAAACCAGGATACAAGTTCAAGTCCTGTCCAAGACCTTATATTTTTCATCTTTCAATTACTAGCTCGATTTGAAATGATCATTTTGGCTTTGCATAAAGGTCTAAGTTATTATTTCATCTTATTCACTATATATATATATATATATATATATATATATATATATTGCTGTGATCCATGTATTAGAATCGAGCCTCACGACTTGGGCGTCCAGGAATGCTGTGATCCTAGCCTTTATTAGAATCGAGCCTCACGAATTGGGCGCCAAGAATGCTGTGAAACCACCAAAATCCGGGTACTCCGCTTTTTCGAATCGAACCTCACGAATTGGGCATCAAGAATGCTGTGAAACCTACAAAAAGCTATTAACTTAACTGGTCCGTTGACTTTCTTCTGTTCATCGCCTCGGCTGCTCCCCTAGATAAACCTTCATCCTCATTCATAAAAAAAACAAACACATTCCTACCACAAACATCAACGTTAACTCTATTTACATCAATATTCACAATACATTAAAATTTCAAAATTAAAAATTCAGCATAAATTTCAGTATCAGAAAATTTCAAGATTTAAATTTGTTATCATTTTAATGTGCATCCAAAATTAAAGTCCTTGTAGGATGCCTCCTAATTAATATAACAATATATGCAGACCTGAGTCTGAGTACAAAGGGAGCATCTACCACCCCTTTACGTTAATTAACCAGGTTCGTCTAATTGAGCTCAAAGACATACCCAAATTTTCATCAAGAACATAAATACTAAATACTCCTTTCGACTTAAACAAGAAAATTTCACCTTAAAATTAAAAATTTGTTGTTAGTACAACTTCATTACTGTCCATATTAAGTAAATAAATTATAAAGTTATTCGACATACACGAAAACATCAAAGTTCAAACAAAATAGTATAATTTACCTGAAGGTTACTGCACACGTAGCTTCAATGTACCTCGTCCCTTTTGTTAATCACACCATTCCAACTGGGTTATATTTACGGCGTCTGATTCTCAACGCTTTTAAAATTTCTCCATCACCATTCATCTAAAGTTGTTTCAGGGCTTTTCTTGAACTCATCTGTGTATATCTGACCCTTGTTTTGTGGATCCAGACACGTTTATGAACCATTTAATTATTAACACCCCCGAAAAATAGCAAAGAAATTCATGCTTCTTTCACCAATATACGCAAAAACTGCCTACTTTTGTGTATTCATTTGTCGTTGCAAATTTTCACTAATTAGTACAGTGATACTAACTTTATTACCTTGTATCTTCTTGTCTAAGTGCACTAAAGTACACTCATTGTAGCACGTAAAGAACAAACTGTTTTAAATCACCAAAATATACGAGCAAACTGTTTAAATTATTCTATCAAACTCGGAAAACTAAAAAGCACTGTTTAACGCATTGAATCAAGTCGAAAATCTAAGAGAGCTTGTTCATATTAACCTGGGTATATATAGCGGTTAGCCCGTCTGTCGGTCTTGTCCCCAAAACGGACAATTCTTCAGAATTTCGCATGCTAGGTTCCCATTCCGCAGCCCGGCATGCGATTTTTACGAAATTTGCACTCGCCCCAGTTAAATCTCAGAAATTTCGACACGGCTCGCAACGTCTGGAAATAGCTAATTAAATTTTATACAGAAATGTTATTTTTACCTCTCAATTTTGCCTTTTATTTTCAACCAATCGCAACCCCGTGACGTTGCTCCACTCACGCCTTTTACTATATGTGTCTCGGTCTTGCGCATATTATCTGTCTCTATCTACCCTGTTCTTATTGGTACAAATTGATATTCTTTATTATCGATTATTTCAGTCCATGTGGACTGTGAAATAACCCACCTTTAGCATTTCTCGTAACTATTAAGCTACGGTTTCTCCAAGATTCTCTGTAACCATTAATTATCTGCAAAGTTTACGCAGAATGAGCTTTTTTAAAAATACACAGGTGTTCAAACATAATACTTCTAAATAACACTTCTACGATTTGCATTTTATTGGGTTTTTACAAGTTTTGATGCGTATTATATGTTCCTACTGGTTCAATTAACTTCAATTAAAATTAATACCCTTAAATTTTTAGTGACTCCTAATCAAATATTAATTATTATCTGTACATTTTGTTTAATATTGGTTACTTAAAATTGAGTTAATTAATATAAATTTTGCACGTAATTTCTATTTGTTTCATTACTGGGAATAATTATATTACACGTGGAGCATTTTTAATACTGCTTCTTTTTATATAAAGCGTCTTGTAAATAATTTAAATCTCTTATTTTTAATGAAACGAATGAATTTTTATTCTCCACGGTTTTTTTTTTAATAAAGCGTATTGTCTAATAAAATTCCTTATACGCGGTGATGAAAATTATTTGATGTAATTAATTAATTTTCTACCCTGGTCTAAATATGAGTATATATATATATATATATATATATATATATATATATATATATATAGTGTAGTGTCAGAGGGAGCTACCAAGGGTTCTAAGGGTTGTTTAGTAGAAGGTAGTGTATGCCAAGTAAAATGATCCATATATCTGATCACATAATTTAAAAATGTATGTTTGCCGTACTTTACATATGCTAAAGTATTCAAAATGGTTGTTGAAATGTAAGTGCCAAGAGGTAAATTAAAATGACTTGATGACGTGATAAAATATACAGTGCTCAAGGGTTTATACTGAGTGAGAATTTAATAGGCCATTGAAAGTACATTTGCCATCCGAAAACCGGATGCGTCTATGGATGTCCACTATCAACCGCGCCGATCCAGGGTCATGTGTGATTTATTTTGGCTTTTGTTTAATTAGAATCAACTTTTGGACGAATATGTAATCTCCAAATTATAAGTGATAACAATGTCAAATGTAATTGAAGGATTGTAAAATATTTAGAACCAATACTAGAATATTATGTGTAAACTATGAAAGTGTAAAAGGAAATAATTTATGGTATGTGCGACACAAACTTAGTGTTTTAATATTATTGGACGATTTTAGTTTATGTAATTTGTAATGTAGTAGGCAAGTAATGTTATAATTATCACCTTGGAAAGTAAACAAGGGGAGTTTATTTTGAATATTTTTGGTATAAAGACGTATTTTAAAGAACTGCGCTAATTTGTGTAAAGATTTTGAAGATTAATAAACGTGTTTGATTTTGAAATAGTTTGATTATTAAAGAAGGGTAAAGAGCAGCAGCGGTACATAAATAAGTAATAGCGACGAAAAGGAAGAGTAAAGATTGATATTAGTGCGACGGCGAAGCGACGAATAGTAAGATAGATTTGGAACAATATTGATAAAGGCAGAAGGCATCGGATTGGAATTGTAAGAAGGAAGAATATTTGGGATCGATTTGGATATAGATTTATAGGTAGCAGGGCATTGAGTGGTTATAAACAGGGACGAAGATTGGTTTTGATATGGATGTATATGTGCGGGCATTGAGTGATTTTGAATAGGACGACGATAGATTTGGATTGAGTACGGATTAAAGGCGGACGGATTAATTTGGAACAAGAGGAGCGAAATTAGGAGAACACGTAAGAGCACTAATTGGAAGTGGAAGAGTCAACGCAGAAACTACGACGGAAGAATTAGCGCATGGGAAGTAAAATAAACGGGTATTCTAAATTCTAAAATTCGGGTCATTTATTTCAGATATTGGGTGCAACTAAAATTTAAAGAAAGATACCTGGAGGCGAGGCGGAATTTCAACAAGATAGTACAACCGTGTAAAGGCGCATACGGCGACGAGGATTTTGAGCCAGCAGTAAGAGAGGCCGGAAACAAAGTATAATCCACGTGAGTGCTGTGAAATATCTTATAACGTCAAAAGTCATAAATTTGTGGTATTAAATTAATTTGGCACAAGGCAACGTTGATCATAATAAAAATTTGGCATATACAAAACTAGATTCAAAAATTAGTACTAAAACAAAAGAGAGTGCAGTTTGGTTGGGCATTGCACATCTACTTACCACTGAACCCACGGTAAGTAGGTGTACACCCTGAGAATAAAGAGTTTTAAATAGTCGAGGCATCTTAATAACAATTTTGATTAAATAACCAACGAAACGTTGCAAAAGTACGGGGCGTGCAATAGGTGTTTGCACATTAAAAAAAAAGCACTTGAAATTTATAAGAAGGGGCGCGCAACGAAATTAAAATAAAATAAAGTAAATAAAAGGGGTGGTATACAAATATATATATATATATATATATATATATATATATATATTATATATTGCTATGAACTACTGGAATTATCGAACCCCTACGTTGGGCTGTTTATTAATTATTGCTATGCTCCCTAAATTAATCGCGCTCCATCATTTGGGCGACCATACTAATATTGCTATGTATAAACAAGAATGGTAATTATCGTTCTCCGACGTTGGACTGTCTTATTAATATTGCTATAAATTTCCTCCAGAAGCTTAACTGGATTTTATCTTGAACCAACCTTGTCTACCAATAACAAAATTTGATACGTTACCGCCTTACCCGTTATCAATTTCGTATTCAATTTATAGCTCCTACTTGAACTGTTTAAATTATCAAATCACTCCCATTAGCTTTATCTTATGACCTCGACTAGCATTTATTTGGAATTATAAAATTCAGTTAATTCGATTCTATATAATGAAACAAATATTATGTACAGTTTTTGTAAGTTACTTAAAATACACTTTTCAATTAATTAATGTTGTAAATCTCATTTGTCAAAAATCATATACTTTTTACTCAAAAACCCAAAGTCACCAAAAAACCTATTATCTTTATAAACGAAGTGTAGAACGTTCTAAACCTCTTATCGTATCACGCACTTTATACGTATTCAAATCCTTTGTTTTGGTGAACTTCGTCACATTAATTTATATTAAACAAATTCAATATTCAAATAAAAAATATAGAAAAATAATGTCTTACAACTAAAAATCTAACCTGGTCTATTTTCTTCTTGCAATTGACGCATCCACTAATATTTCCCATGCATTAAGCCACCCATTTGAATAAAAATTATCTTCCCTAATTCAGGATTATTATATGCCCATTCAAAATGTTGTCTATCCACACGCTTGAACTATTGCATTTAAATCATTGCCATCACCCTCTGGACTACCATTATTAACTTATACTTATGCACCCCAATTTATTGTCATTTCATTCAGACTTATTACTTATCAATTTCCCCAAACTTAGAATTGGATTATCATCATTTATTTTCCCCTGCTTCAGAATAGAATTCTTATTGTCATTGTCCCCTGACTCGAAATTACATTTATTCTCCACGGACTCGGAAGCCCTATTATTATTGTTTTAGTTTAAAATAAAATTCCCCAAAATCTACTTACGTTTAATCGGCAATCATAATTTTCATCTTGGCACTTATACAATTTTTCAGTTTGAATTATTATTACGTATCACTTTATTTCATAGTGGCGCACTGCGGCCTTTCTTGAGTTCAAAACTGACTTCGTTATCACTGTACCTGTTAATATATCTTTTCTAACCTACTCCGTCAGTGAGTATGGTCTACAAACTCGTCGCTCATTTTAACCTATCGAATATCTGCATTTAAAGTAGTTTCTGATGTAATTTTCTATGCTTTCCAATAATTGTGACCTGGTCGCAGCTGTCTTCGTTATCAAACATGCGGTGTTTTGACGAATCTAATTGCTTTTCCATAAACAACTGATGCAATTCGATTTTTAATTTTCATATCTGCATGTTATTTACGCAATTTTTAATCTTCTTTCTTATCAAAAATGGTTAACTATTTTTACGCATTTATATGCTTTCTGAAGCTTTATTTCCTATCTCAGTATCAACTTAATTGTTTGGAAGTCTTTTCAATGTGTGTTTAATTACACTTTATTATGTTTACATATAAAATACGCGTGCTTCCACTAAAAATATCATTATTTGCTTTACCTAAATTAACTAAAACTTTATCTACAGGGCATTAAATATTTACTATTTACTTAATGCATGTGTTCCTGGTTTCTACGCTAACTATGCGTCTTCCTATGTCTATTTGCGTCGCCTAAAACTATTTATACTTTATATACAGGGTATTGACTGCCTACTATTTACAAACTATCTCCATTTCTCTATTCTTTACTAAATAAGTGCAGTTTTCTGCTGCCTATGGTAATTTCTCATTTCTAAACAACCTTTACTATAAAGTACACCCTTAAACAACCCCTTATCACAGCAATATATATATATATATATATATATATATATATATATACAAACTTGTTAGCGTGCTCCTACGTCTTGTAGTATCTAAGATTTTCAAGTTGTTCCGACGATTAGCGATCGATTGTCACTATTCGTTTCTTCGTTGATTTGAAAGGTCGCTTGATGTTTAATTAAAACACTCAAGATGTTCACGGAAATCAAGTTTTCCTGGCAAAGGCGCCGTAATAGATTGTCCGTGAAAATTTACGTAAAAGTGTAGTGTACAACTCATTTTGGCGAACGTGCAACTCTAGAAATGTAGATAATTCCGTAATGATTTTGATGTAATTCTACGTAATTTCGATGCACGCTTAGATCATCGGAAGATATTTTATTTAGTTTGGTTGGATTAAATTTTATGGAACTCGTTTCAAATATAAATGAGTAAGCAATTTTGTTCGACACATGGCCGACTTCGCTATGCAGCTGCGTGTTCAGCTGATGTACATGTCGTTTGAAGGTTATAGGTCATTGCTGCTATCGGTTAGAATGTATTAGTTCTAAGATAGAACTGCCGTAGCAAAGTTCATTACGTAAATTCTTGCATGTAATGAATTTCTTTTAGAAGTTTGTAACTACTTCAGGTTGCAGTATGCAATTCATGATGACGCGTACGAATAATTTAGTTAATTAATTTACCAAAAGCTCTTTCTGTTAAAGTGTAAAGTACAAAGCGTACAGCAATTTTTTTGTAATTAATAATGTGTTCAACCTAAGAAATTATACCTCACTGGTTGTAGACATGTAGACATACCAGCGTTATAGTTATCTTGTTTACCATAAATTGAAATACCAACATGTTAATTTATAGGACCTAAGTCCTGTATGATGAAATTTGAACTTAAGAGTATTTAATCAACTAGTAATATTTGCCGAAAGTTAAGTAAACTGTCTAAACAATGTAAGGTCGCAGTAGCGCTACGTTGACTATTTAATATGAAACATAATGTCTACAATTAAACATCTGATTCAAAATTTACATTTATAAGAATTTAAATTTTATTAAGTACATTTATGATTTAAATTGTTTTCTACTTGTCTTAAAGAGAATATAGAGTTATTTTTTTGACTTCAGTTCATTTCTCAGTAATCATTAAATTTTTCCATATTTTGTTAAGTATTTATAAGGTTAAACTTACCCGAAAGCGTACCACGATTTAGTGGAAACAAATTGAACTTAAATCAAAGATTACATATTCATACTGGTCCGAAAAATATATAGGGTGTCATATGTTGGTAGTAATTATGTTTCAGAGTCGCCTTTCTCGTCGTTAGTCCATTGAAGAAGACGATCAGATGTAAGTATCATATTTGTGACAATCAAACTTTGTATTTAAAGTGGTTAGCGATAACTTGGGTTTCCAAATTTTTCTTTAAGCAAATTCCTTTAGTCAGTTGCTTTATAAAAAATTTAGGTGGCGTCCATTATCTTGTTCTCGTTCAACTTAAATATACCTACTGACCCAATCTCATGCGACCGTGGGCCAAAAACTCAGTTAACTAAAAGTTTTAAGAGTTTTCTTTTACTAAAAGCCAATTTCCATCTTAACCTTACCCTGGGCTTGCTACAGTTACATAAGAATTCTCGATAGGTAATATAAAATCTACCACGATTCTTATTGTGGATTAGATTTAAAGGAAAAATACATAACAACTTTACTTCGATATATTTTCTTGATTATACTAGGTCAATACAACAACTAAAATGAGGCCATGGTATCCATTGACACCATTTCACTTCTCTCTGGGACGGCATGTTTTATCAAAACCTGCTGGCCCACGTTTTAACACTTGCTTCGCTGATTACATCCCGATGTAAAATAATGAAGCTTGGCCACGAAGCTATGTTACTATCCAAGCACGCGCAGAATGGGAATATTGTATCAAGATACATACAAATAGAAGAGTTCTTAAAGTTTACTTTGAATATTTAAATATAGGTGAAGCTCTATGTATGAATTAGTAATATATTGTTTCTATCGGAATTTAATATTTACTGTTTAATAATGGATATTTGTTAAATAGATATATTTATGAAGCAAGTAATTGTATTCGTTACAAGGATGAAATCCTTCCAAGTGATATGTCTATTATAAACGCTATTTTTCTTAAGTGGTAATAACTTCCAACTCGAATGCAAGAAATATTGGCAGTAATTTCTTCTATCTAGTAAGCAGCGATCCCTTTAACGCAAAGAAAGTTAGCAGCAATTGCTTCTAACTAACGTTCTTAGCTTAGTACATACATAGTCTTGTCTGAGTATGCACGTTTGCATTTCTGAATGTACATTTATTTGGTTGTTTTTTCTGTAGATTAACAATTTTTTGAGTGGTACGTATTTTAGTCATAGTTAATCAAATCTTTGAATAAATTAATCTTTTGTATTCACATCAAATACAATTCACAGTGTTTTTTATTTATTTATTTGAGATAAGAGAAATTGCTAAATTAGTTTTATGTCCATTTCTACAATACTTTAAGGGCGTTAAATCGAAGTTAGGAGATATTTTTTGTACGATTCCGATAGTTATTTTTTTTTTGTAAAATAGTAGATTTCATTGATTAAATGGCATTATTTTACACCAACATTTTTCTATTTAAACACGTATTAATTTTTTTGGGAAGATGATCTTACAGTTCTTACAGTAAATAGGATAAACGTTTTACGTATTTTGATTTGATAATTATTATTTTCTTGTTAATATTAATTTATTGTTATAGAAGAATGAAAACACAGTAGAACGGCACGAATGATGCAATTATATGTGTCTTTAGAACACAGTTTCAACGATACCCAGTATGGAAAACGATTGTGCACACGTTAGTAATATACATAAAGAACTAGCCGACTTAAATTCAATTCGAAATACAGAAATAAATGCTCCAGGTTCTGAATATTCTCTAACAACTCTAGTATCATGTCAGCTTAATTTATCTGAAAAAGAAGATTTCAGTGATTTTTCTCCTGATGAATGATGAAGACAATACCTATCAACCATTTTCTGAATCTGATTTTGATATAGTGTAAATCAATGGAGAAATAGGTGCAAGTAATGAGCTTGAGCTCATAAAAGAAAATGCAGATGCGGTTTCCAAAAGCGCATACCATGGTAATATAAAAGAGGGTAGAAAAAGAAGACGTAACGGTAAACCAGATACGTGGAAAAAAAATGTAAACAAGAAATTAAGAATGAAAGCGCAACCTTACTTTGGATTGATACTTTCAAAAGACTGTAAAATACTGCAAAATGTGCCAAAGGCAGAGAGAAAATTGAGCCGCAGTTGTAATTCCAGTTACTGTAGAAAAAACTAAATTGAGGTTTTGTAATTCAGTTATGGAAATCCAACGCCAAGCTTTATTTCAAAGATTTTGGAGTAACATCACTCGGGACAAGACAAAAATTTTTGTAGGCAATAATGTTGTGTTTAAAGACAGAAAGTGAATTACAATCACTTCTAATAAATCAAGAAGAGGAGGAAGTTTTATTTATTATTTGCCAATTACGGAAAATTCAGAAAAGAAACAAGTTTCATGTATATCAAATTTACAAAGATCGTTGCTCAGAGTTACATGAAGTAGCATTTTTCAGGAAAAGTTTGAAGCGGTATTTCATAATAAAAATTTAACGATTCATCAGTTGTAGAAAGATATATGCGACATTTGTGTAGGACACGAACATGGAAATGTGGACGATGAAACACATATGACGAAAAAAATCGAGCAAGACAGGAAAAAGAAGTTGACAAAATACTTGCAAATGAGAGAAAAAGTATTGTCCTGGCGGCTGATTTACAAGCTGTAAAGGTTTTCCCATTTACAACAGCAAGTGCTCTTATTACAAAACTAAGCTTTGCTTGCATAACCATGCTGTATATAATCTCGGTTCCCATCATGTTACTTGTTATTGGTTTTCTGAAACTGAAAGTGATCTTACTACTTTCACTTATGCATCATTTATCATTGATTATCTAAGTACAAATTGTCTTGATGAGAATTTGCCCGTTATTATCTACACTGATGGACGCACAAGTCAAAACCGTAACAATATTTTATCCAATGCATTATTAAACTTTGCAATTACATATGGCGTCACTACCACTCAAAAGTTTCTAGAAGTGGGACACACACAAATGGAACGTGACTCAGTTCATAGCAGATTTGAGAGAAAACTAAAATTTCGACTGATTCACCTTTCAAGTGACTATGTAACTAAAGAAGCACGACAAAAACCTTTTCTTTATGAAGTTCACATGGTCCAGTTCGACTTCTTAAAAAATTATGCAGATCCGGAGACACTTAGATGTAAATTCATAAGACCAGAACGTAAACCTGGAGACCCTAAAGTGACCGATCTGCGTGCTATCCTGTACAATCCTAAACGATACATAAAAGTGAAGCTAGCCTTTGACGATGATTGGATGGATCTACTACAACGGTTAGAAAGGAAGGAAACAGTTGTGTACACAAATCTACACAATGAAAGATTGTCTATTTCAAGAAATAAATTTGACAACTTGCAAGACTTTAAAAGTGTTATCCCACTCGAATGCCACCATTATTACGACAATTTGCCTTATTTATAAAATGTTAGTTCGTTTCTCTATTTTTGTGGAATAATTTTGTTTTATAGACATTTATTTGTACAGCTTACAAATAAAACTTGCCAAATTTTGGGGCCTTTTTAAATTTTTATATTACTACTATATTTATTTTAAGAAAACATTGAAAACATTTTATTTCTTACAAGTTTGGGTATTTAATTGTTTTTCATAATAGTAACTCCTACTAACTAGCTTGTGCAAAATATTTATGATAATTCTGTTGCATCAATATCTCCTATCTAACTTAAGAATCTAAAACATTTTTATAAAAATAAAATGAAAATGCGGTAACGAAAATGTGTTACATTGTGACTAGTTTTCAAGTTTTGAAGGAAATATATAATTTCAGTTACATTTTATCTACTTTTAAAGGCCTCCTGTAAAATTTATCTAAATTCAGATAGGAGTTATTGTCAGTTCAGGAACGATATACACCCACTAAGCAAACCGTAAAATATTCTGAAAAATTTTTAATTTTGGATAGAAAAACCAAATAAGTTAACTATCATACTAACCAAACCAGAATTAGAGAGCATGATACAATTCTAAAAGTGAACCTCTACAGAACAATAGTTTCCCATAATAATCTATAGGAACACTGTGGCACGATTTGAATAAAAATTTCGACCGCATAGTGGTCGAAATACGTATCTAGTATTTTAAATATTTCTTGTAGTTAAAGGTTTTTATTCTTTATTTTAATAGTTGCCCACCTTTGTTTTTAGGCGAATTGGAGTTAGTAAAGCTCGGTGGAGCTTCAAGGAGATCGGGCAACGGCATGGAGGAACAAAGAAATAAAAATAGAAAGAGAGACATCTCAGGAGCAAGACACCTGGGACCTGCGACCCGCAAACTACATACTTGCTAGCCCAGAAATTTGATGTGGTGGAACTGGAGAGAAGAAGGAAAAGAACTAATAAGTGAGTCACTTATTTCGACCACCTACTGTGCTGGCTCAGCATGGAGAAAATGCTATACCTGGATATATTGATACTCCGAACAATACTACGAGCAAAATGTGTCTGCACAAAAAGGCGAAAGAAATTTCGGTATAAACGATCGTCAAACAGCAACAACCCTGAGATTAATTTTAAGGAAGTTGGTTATAAGAAAACCAGGATTGACATTGTACTCACTGCATATACCGCTCAGCACTACACATTAGTAAATGCAGGTTACACCGATGACTAATAATACATGAACACTTTAACGTTCCTTGAACATAAGTGTGATACCGACACTAGTGTGGGATTCCGACGGCAAACTTCGTTGAGGCTATGAGCAGTGGGCTGATTCGGGGTCATCGTTTCTTTACTTAGATTTAAGCGAATCGAGGGCGGATAGGTGACGGGCGGCGCCCTGAGGAAACTGACCAGAGACGTGGGGTACTATGGCATGTTGAACCAATGAAGACGTCGGGGCAGCACATCCGTCAGTCCCGTTGTACGATGCGACCTTATGATGAAACAGCATATACACGAGTCATAACGATCATGAGTGGTACCAGAACTATTTTGCAATGTGAAAGCCAAACCAAATGATACCAGAATAGTCCTAATAGACACAAACAAACATAAAATACTGTCACCGGTAATGCATCAATGTCCCGTGTTTTTGAACTTGCTCCTGGCATTACTATCCTCGCTGGTCTCGATCGAAATCATTCAAGTGAATATGGTAGTAAAGGTGCTAAGGTGCTGGCAAAAGAAAGTTTAATGTGTTCAGGGTTTCGTTGGATTTGAACCATCAACTTCTACATTGTCATCTTTTCACATAATATAGCGAGGAACTCATGGTCACAATTGTCATAGGAGGCAAAACCTGCAAACTGCAGACCAGCAAAAAGGTTTATCAAAACTCAGACAAAAACTGCCGATGCCAAAACTGCGCTTACTAGTAAGCAACTCATATTAAAAAAGCACCTGCACAGATTGGACGGCTTGGAACCTAACCTGTCGTGGTTGTCAATGTGAGGACGAGCTGTCCTTACATATCTTTTTCACTTGCTTAGCTTCCTTAAACTCTGGGGATACGTGCTTGAGTATTTCTGTCATAACACAACTAAAATAAGGTCGCGACTTGGTTAGAGATTCTCATCATCCGCAGGATTGGATGACTGAATGTTTGAAGACTAACATAGTACAAAGTAAGGCTATACATAATGCGTGGCCTTATCGACACCCTTATTAAAAAGTCAAACAAATTTATGCCTCAAAATTATACGCACTTTATGGTAAGTGCTGCTCTTGAGAATAGAACTGACAATCGTTGAAAATAATGCCAAACACGTCTCTATTTCTATAAGTTGGCTCATACTGCTATAATAATAAATTTTTGACCTATTGGATCAGGTGATTAAATACATGGGTATTAGTCTAGTGTAAGGGAGACGGCACAGTGGGCCAAAGTGCGTGTATCCATGACCAAAGTGCGTGTCGCCATGGCCACTTTCCGTAAAAGATATTTATGCGTTTCATGAAAAGTACATCTCTTGAAAGTAGAACTGCGAATCTTTAAAAGTATGCTTCAAGCATGTTCTTATTTCTGTCAGTTGTCCCACTTACTTCTACAATAACAAGATTTTGATCTGCAACATCGGGCAACTAAGTGCTTAAAGACTAGTCTAGTATTAGGAAAGGCAGCACAGTGGGCTCCAGTGTTGCGGTCATGGCCATTCTCCGCAAACAAATTTTATGCATCTCAGGGTGTGTCGCTTTTGGGAATGGAACTGGAAATCACGTCTCCATTTCTGTCAGTTATCTCATTCTCTGTTATAATATCAAATTTTTGATCTGTGGGATCGGGTGGATGAGTTAGTATAAGATTAAGGGCACAGTGGGATCAAGTGCGCGTGACCATGGCCACTCTCTGTAAACGAACTTTATACATCTCATGGTAAGTGTCGCTTTTGAGAATAGAACGTAATCTCTAAAAATGTCCTCGTTTCTGCGTGTTATCTCAAACTTTAGTATCAATTTTTGATCTATAGGATATAGTCGATAAGTGTTTGAGGACTAGCCTAGTGTAAGATGAAGCTGCACAGTGGGCTCAAGTGCGCTTGGCCATGGCCACTCCGTAAACGAATTTTATGCATCTTATGGTACACCTTTTGAGAATAGAAGTAAGAATCATTGAAAGTAATCTTCAAACACAACCGCGTTTCTGTGTTATCTCAAACACTGTTATAATAACAAATTATTGATCTGTAAAATCGGGTGGATAAGTGTTTGAGGACTAGCCTAGTGTAAGGTGAGGCCGCACAGTAGGTTTAAGTGGGCGTGGCCATAGTCACCCTCCGTAAACTAACTTTACGTATCTCATGGTCACGGCCACTCTTGATTAGGTGAAAACTACGTTAACAGATCTAGGAATGCGACCAACAAGAGGAACCCAGAAGTTACCTGTTCACATTAACCACTACTATTACCATCCACTCGCCATGTCAACCATGCGAGGCAAGAAGAATTTTCTGACACAACATATAGCAACGAGACGGCCGGAATCATTAGGATTATATGTCGAATAAGGAACTTGGATATGAGAGGTTCAAACCCTATAGATTGAGGACACAAGCGTATTAGTCCTCTGACGATGAATCCGAGCACTTCAAAATCGGGTGTGGCAAACGAAGCACAAAACCTCCAACGGAATGAACGTCACCAATAATGAGTTAATGGAGAACTAAAAAACTCACAAGGAATGAACGCTCCTTACTTTCTAATACAATTTAAATATTTTAACAAGATATACAAATTGTAGAAGTTTGTAAACGGATTTGAACGTTTCTTGTTTCCTCTTTCGTTAGTCCTAGATTAGTAATCAGACGCTTAGTACTGTTATGATGTTGAATTTAGTAAAGTTATTTCAATAGATCTTTGTAAGAATTATCCGTATTGTTTTAAATACTAAATAAAGAAATGGTATTTTTTGTAATTGTCCAAATCGTATTAAACGTTTACAATTTATTTGAAAATAAGAAAATGAAACTCCTGCAAATAATCAAGAACCGTTTGTAATACGACACCATTTTATTGGAAACTTTGTAATGAGCAGAAATCGAATAACGAAGGAAAGGCTAATACAATACGAGTTTGCTTAAAGAGTAACGGTTATTTGTTTCATCGTTTTATGTCTGGCTAAAACATCGATGAGACACACGTTCTGAGACTGCACAGAATCGAATTATATTACCGTAGTGTATATTACAAGTTTCGATCCATTTAGGTCAAAGCTGACAGTATAATATTTGTTGTCCAGACAGATACGATCTGTATAAACACCAGGTATTTCTCTCTGATGCTGATGATGATCCCTTGCTGCTGCTGAAATGCATTCAGCCAGACATTGGATTCAAAAGCAATACCGAAATCGAAATGCTTATCTCATAGGAAAAGTTTTCAGACTCGCAGTTTCCCGAAATGCATTATACAAACATTTTGGTTTCTCGTATAAAACTTGAGCTATTACTCATATATGCAAAGGTAAATGATCAAAGTGGCTGTTTTCGCTTTGGAAATGGGATCGCTCGTATAAGATTGGGTACTACGAGTATTATTGACTTTGTGCTTAGTTTCTTAACCATCCTTAGGGAATTCAATATAAAGTAGAAAGTTTCTGAAGATTAATAGTACGAGGAAAGTTTACATGATTTCTTCCTTCGTAGTATATTCTCATAATGAAATATATAGGCAATTGATAATCTGTATTTCGTTTATATCTTGTATCTGCTGTAATTATACCCGACCTTGGATATTCAAATTAATAAAATTGTCTTTGATGGAACAAAAATTTTTTCATGTAGATACCTCAAGAATTACAGTCATCATTTCTCATAAAAATATATTGAGTTTTTTGATTAGTGTGTTGGTATGTGGAGGGGACGTACGTGCACGTGTGCTGTAACACTTCGCCCTTTTTTTTAGTCTTAAGTAATATTCAAAGAAACAAGAAACGAGTTACCTTATACATATAAAATAAAATGCAAACTCTGTATCAATTCTTAGGGTTCGAGATTTCAATACAAGGGTCCACTCACCTACTCTACAAAGTTGTTAACTATTTCTGATCCAACAGCAATCACTATACTGCACTCATAAACGCCTTGGCTCCTCTACAGCGGAGAGTACATGGACATTCCTCAGGGTGGTTAGGCACAGAACTTTGAAATCGACACTGGCGAGTTAACTTACCCGAGAGTTTACAAAATCCTTGTACCCTAAATGTATTTCAATCCACACCTTCTAATTGTAACATATATATGTAACTCAACATTCGTATCAAGTAATGAATTTAATAACTTTTAAGTATTTACTAATCTAGGGATATGGTGATATACCTGTACATTACCTATATCGACAAACAGCTCACTTTCTTGGTTTTTTCTTTTTACACAATAAATTAAACGACATACATGAATGCAACAAGAAAATATCTATTATTTAACTAAAAGTTTCCTTAACCCGGGTTGTTATACACTGTACTAATCATTGTAAACTCTATAATTAAAACAAATTGACCCCGAATTAAACATAACCAAAAACTCTGATATTCTACACAAAAGTCATAATATTAAGTGGTAACGTTAAGAATAATAACCAAAGATTCCAATATTAACCTAATAACTTTGTAACATACTGTTTTAATACGCTCTAACAGTTCTATTATTTCTAAAAATAGTTATTTTCTAGTTTAATTTTAGCATTCTAATTATTAGAATGAAGGTCTTGTAGCATAAATATGTCTGCAATTGTAAGCAGCTGCAAGATCACCCAAGAGCGTCCTAGCGAAGTTCCAGGAAGACATAATCCAAGAGTTAATTAATTTTTCTAAAGGCACTTTATTTCAAAGGCACTAAACATGTCAGATTAGTTGCTATCTATGATTAGATGTCAATCATGTTCTAAGACCCTATTTATGTCTGGGTGGTCGGAAGGAATTTTTCAATTAGCGGAGGACTCAACTAAAAATTAGTTCCGAGATCTACTTGTGTGGCTATCCTAGTGCAATTGGCAGTTTAATTAATTTTAAAGATTTACGACCGGCGTATCCTAAGCCGAGTATGAGAGCCAAGAAAGAGGTTATTTTTCAATTAACTTAAATGTATATAAGGATGCCAGCCGGTGGGAATCGGGGTTGTTTATTTCCAGACGCGTTAGAGGTTAAAGCTGGTTGTTTATTTCCAGATTGAGTGAAGTGTTTTATTTCTCTGAAGTCAAGTGCGTGCCGTTATGTTCTAAGTTAATTATTTCCCTGAGTAAGTAAATAGTATATGTGGTATTACCATGAACTTAAGGCTGTGTTATGCAGCATAAGTCAGTTATTTGTTTAAATACAGTATTTGTCGACTTCCATAAAATGCAACTCCGGGTTAAAGCTCAGTTCAAGTAAATTGATCCGTTAGATTATTGTTTTGGGAGACCGCATCGTTTTAGAAGGGTCTACTATTATATTGGGTTTCGACAGTGTCAGAGGCCGTTAATCACTAAGTCACGAGACTACCTGAGTATGCAAGCTCAGGTCAGGAGTCACGTTACTGTAGTATTTGACCCTTGAGAAGGTCGTATTTTTCCTGGTGTTGATGACTCCAACCTCAGGTGGCGAAAAGTCTGGGCCCGGGACCACTTCTCGATGACCCAGTGCTACAGGTGCTACGAGTACGGCCATAGATCGATGGAGTGCAGAGAGAAGGTACAGTGGTGCGGTAACTGTGCCGAAGTCGAACACGAGTTCAAGAATTGCCGGAGGGCAATCCCCTGCTGTGTGGTTTGCGCTAGGGCAAACGACAGAACTGGCGGTGGTGCGAAGGTCGATACACGCCACGACGCCAAGTCGAGTAGATGCCCCACGATGCTGAGATTGAAGAACGCAATCACACGGAACATCGATTATGGACCGTGAAGAAAAAGAAAGATTTGAAAGAAGCAAGAAGATAAAATTCGCGTAATTAAATCTCGGGAAAGGAAAAGGGGCTACAAATAACTTCGTAAAGTTATTCAGCGAAAATAATATCGACATCGGGCTTATACAGGAACCGCACCTGTATAGCCACAAAATAACAGGTTTTGGGAAGGGGGTTACCGTTTTAAACGCAAACAGCGAAAGACCGCGTAGCGGGATAATAATAAGTAACGGGACGTGCGCCGGAATAATCCTAAACAATCTGTCGAATGAGTTCATAACCACCGCAGAAATAAAAACGGGATTGCATACGTTTTACGTGATAAGCACTTACCTTCCGCCGATCGATTCCCGGCGGGAGAATCCTCAAACAGAGGATTTAATAAATCAAATTGAAGGAATTCTTCGTAAAATCGGTAGAAATAGAAATTTAATTATCGCGGGAGACTTTAATGCTAAGTCGCCATTGTGGGGCAGCCCTATCGAAGACGATAGAGGCTCGCAGGTTGCTGATCTTTTTACGGGATGGGACCTTAGTGTGATAAACACTAATGGTTCACCTGCGTTTGAGACGCATAGAGGCACTACATTTGATTTTCCAATGCTCCACCCGAAGGTACTACATTGGCCAGGAGGCGAGTTTTTTGTTGCCTGGAAATTTAGAATTTTGCCGAACCCTTGCCGTTCCAGCCAAGGTAGGGATCTTTAACGTGCGTGACAACACTCACACACGGGACCTCCATTTAACCTCTCATCCGAACGAGGGCGTAATTTTTGTGAAAAATGCTCACCTGTCATTTTCAAGCAGTCGACCGTGTCGGGATTTGAACCCAGGACCTTGGGATCCGTAGTCTTACGCTTACTACATTGATCCACGGCGACGCCGACGCATAGAGGCAGCAGTTTTATAGATATTATTGCTGTCTCGCACGAAATATTAGAAACGATTTGTAATTGGAAACTAAGGTCGGACGAGGAAACGCTCTCTGACCATAAATTAATAACATGGGACGTTGAGACCAAAACAAGCGCAAACGAGCAGCTAACTATATTTCCGCGGTTCTGTAATAAAAAAGCAAATTGGGAGCGGTTTAAAGAAAAATTTGGCGAAAGTATCCCTGCGCTCGAAAATGAGCTATTTAACTGCCGAGAGGCAGACGAAGTAGAAACACTCGCGAAAAAATTGAACGACGCGGTCGTAGACGCGTCGTCGTATTCCATGCCCCAAAAGAAAACATTTAAAGACAGCGTACCCTGGTGGACCCGGGCACTAACCACGGAAGGTTTTAAAACCACAGCGAAATATTTACTAGAGAAATTTTTCCCATCGGATAATCCCGAGGGGGATGAAGGGTCGCACGATTTAGTACGTCGGGAAGCTGCAGAGGCGCAAGGAACAGGTGCCGATAAGGCAATCCTAGTTCACGAGGTAGTCAGGGCTCTTAGGAGGATGAACCCTAAGAAGGCACCGGGGCATGATGGAATCACCTCAGACGCAGCTCTGCAGGCGTGCCTGTTAGCCCCGTGTATCTTTGTTGGGCTGTTTAATCTTTGTTTAGAAAGGGGCGTTTTTCCGCGTTGCTGGAAAATCCAGAATGTGAAATTTATAATCAAACCTAAAAAGACGGATACGTCAGATCCGGGCAGCTATCGCCCAATTAGTTTGCTACCGGTGCTGGGGAAAGTTTTAGATCGCGTTATGACTACGCGTGTTGAGCACCTAGTGCGAGACAGCGGCGGTTTTAATAACCGACAGTTTGGTTTCGTGGAGGGCAAGTCGACTATCGACGCGTTAGAGTTCGTTGTCGGGAAAATTAAGCAGGCAAGAGATGCCAAAGAGTACTGTGTCGTTGTAGCTTTGGACATTTCAGGAGCATTTGATTCTGCCTGGTGGCCATTAATCGTTTGCGAGTTAGATCGTAGGGGTTGTCCGCGAAACTTGATGTCTTTGGTCAAGAGCTATTTCTCGAGGCGATTGGCACAGGTCGAAATTCCGGGTGAAGTTCTGTCGCGTGAGGTGGAAAGGGATGCCCGCAAGGGTCATGTTCTGGTCCCACATTTTGGAAGTTGTTGTATGAGAGCATCTTTAGGGTCAAGTTGCCCGCAGGATGCTCAATCGTTGGGTTTGCAGATGACACGCTTTTAATTGTAAGATCGAGATTGCTAATGGATATGCGCACAAAACCAAACGAGGCGCTTAATAAATTACACGAATGGTCGCAGGCGGTAAAATTAAAATTTAACACGGCGAAGTCAGAGGCGCTTTATTTCGGCACGAAACCAGGACAGAGACCTCCTAGGTTAGAGCTAGGAGGAAAAATCCGTTTAAAGATTGTATTACCTACCTCGGCGTCAAGATCGACAATAAATTAAATTGGAAAGCGCACGTACAATACGTAAAAAGTAAGGGCGGCGAAATATCAAATAAAATGATGGCGGCGGCTAAAATAAAGTGGGGTTTCAGGGCGAATCGCTGAGGACGGTTTATACCGGAGCAATTGAGCCGGCAATACTGTACGCAGCTTCTGTATGGGCAGAAGGTTGTAAAGTCCGGGAGATGCGTCAATTAACGAGCGTACAACGCATAACCGCGGTAAAAGCGGCGAGGGCGTACAGGACCACCTCCACGGAGGCTGTCCTGGTGATCAGTAGGACTCTCCTATCGAATATGTCGTTAGGGAGATTAGAGATAGGCGATTAATAAATATAGGAAAAGGGCGCGAAATTATCGAAGATCTTAATCTTGGTAATAGGAAATTGCAAGAAAGATCGTTGTATCTGAGTTGGGGCACCCGGCTGATATTAGAGGAATCGAGTTTGTCGAAGGTGATGAGGACGCGATGGGTATCAGAATTTATACGGACGGTTCACGTATGGACGATGGGCAAGCAGGCGCGGCGTTTGTCGTGTATAAGCAGGAAAGGGAGGTGTTTCGGTTTCAAACCAAACTCGCGAACTGGTGCACTATCTTCCAGTGCGAATTGGTAGCCATACGAGAGGCTATCGATTATGTAATAAACCATACGGGCAGAGACGAGTATTATATAATTAGTGACAGTAAATCGGCGCTGACGGCTTTAACAAACATGAACACCTCGACAGACCTCCAAGCGGACGTCTGGAGGATAGCGCGTACGGCGCTAGTTTCGACGTTTAAAGTTCTGTTGGGTCAGGTCGCACAATGGTAACGTAGGAAACGATAGGGCTGATGAATTAGCTAAAGAAGCCGCGACGGGAGACTTGCGAATATCACATTCGTCAATACCGAAGTCTTTGATTAAAAGAAAGCTGCGCGAAAAATCAATTCGACAATGGGAAGAGAGGTGGAACAACGCTGTCACGGGCAGGTTGACCCACAAATTCATACCGAGCATAGAAGCTAGAGGTAGGATCGAGGTCAAGCTCGATCACAAAATGGTGCAGTTGATAACAGGGCACGGCGCCCTGAAGGCGTATTTACAAAGGTTCGGGCTAACCAACAGCGACCGCTGCGAATGCGGAGAGGGCGCGGAAAGCACAGAGCACGTGCTCTTCGACTGCCCGCTTGAGGCGAGAAATCGTGGGTTGGCTGATAGCAAACTAGCTATCTTAGATCTGGCATGGCCAAAGAGCCTAGAGGAAGTCGGGGAAGTGGTTAACCAGAAGGCGTTCTGGACAGCCTTAAAAGAATTCGCGGGAAGGGTCGCGAGATTAGACAATGATAACCGCGTGTAAAATTCGGTGGGTTTGGTGGGAGGATTGGAAAATTTTAGATTGACTTGGCGTGAGTAAGGATACGAGCATAGATATAACCAAAACCTGATATTAAAAATAAAAAAAAAAAGAAAATAATAATAATAATAAAATAACATGATATTTATACCCAAATGTCCAATATGCACGAGAAACCCCACACCATTAATACAATCACTGCCTATCTTCATAATTATGTGCGGAAAATCGAAATCGGAATAAATAATAACAAATAAACAATAACAAATAAATCAGAAACCCTCATTAAATTAAATCAATAAAATAAACAAAGATAATAAAATAGAGTGAAACCGGCATCCCCCAAGACTTGAAAGTGAAGTGATAGTGATTGTGATCCCCAAGAACATTTAGTGCATACCCACCAGGACTTTAGCAGTGCACCCCATCCCCCTAGAAGTAAGTTACAGTTAGATGTAGGCAGACGACCAGATCTTCGGATGCTGGAGAATTTTATTATCGAGGTAAGATTTAAATTGTGGCGGCTGTACTCGCACAAGCATTGATTTACATTAATTAGTAGTTTTCGAAATAATTTAACAGGCACGTTTAGTGTGTAAAGGCGCTAGCCGACATGCTTGTGCGAGTGCACCTGATAAATAGGGTGATGCTTTTGCTATTTTGTGCACTGCTATATGCTTAACGCTTATTAAACATTTATTTATATATTTACATAATCATATTTATTTATATTTTATATTTACACTATATTTATTTTTTTTATTAGCATGTATTGTAGTATTATGTGGATTGCTTGTTTTGTTTGACGTTCTGTCGCCATTTTGGTTGCAGTATATAATTGGGAAGGAAGAGTAGAGTTGTGAAGATTGTAATCATAATATAAATCAGTTATGGAATGATAGGGAAAGTTAGGGATGGATTTAAATTAGTTAGCTAGATTTGGATAGTTTTAAGACGACCCTTCAGGTTGCACTGGTAAGCAGAACCGGCGTCTGCTATCCGGTATTACGGATCCCTCCCCCTCTCATTTTTGCTTGTGTCTTGTTGATCGGGTACACTCGAAAGTCAGCGCTAGGGATACCATTATTTACAACCCTGTTTTTAGTTTTTGTTTTGTTTTTGTTTCAGTTTTGTCAGATTTTTAGGTTTGTTAGATTGTTAGAGTTTGTTAGGTTTGTTAGATTTTTAGGTTTGTTAGATTCTTGTTTAGTTTTTATTTAGGGTGGATCAACTATGAAGTTAGTATAAATTAGAAGCACGTTATTTTTCGCGTTTAAACCCAATGTAGTACCTCCGGGTGGAGCATTGGGGACGTGGCCGCAAGTATAGCGGCCCTTATTCAAATTATAATGTTGATGACCCCGTGGTTAAAGGAGGGTCGTCGCCATAAGCAAGTTAAGTAGACTACGATAGAATTAATTAATTATTGTATTGGGGTGGTTTCACCCAGAACTGTTATTAATATTCATAAAATAAGGATCTTAGTTTAGTTTAGTTAAGTTGTGTTTGTGCTAGCCGGAAACTTTAAAAGATTAGCCCCTGTGAAGTGATTATTTTCTGTCCTGCAATCTTGGTTCATCGCCCACGAACAAAGTGCGACGAGAGCTATTACCGCGATTGGTCCATGGGCCGTTTAATTCACATGGTGGCGCCCTATTGTAAATAATGTTATTTACTGTATATTTTTGTTATGCATATGCAATTAGTTGAAGTTTTAGTTAGTAGCCCATTTAATAAAACAATCGGAATTTTGTCTCAGTGTGTTTGTTTAATGAACCCCCCCTCTCACCGACTGCTGCAGCTTGCGAGGCAACGTCCCGAAACGTGAGAGTACGATAGTGCTAGAGGTCCTGCCATTTATTGTTTATTGTTAATTGGATACCCTCACGCGGTAGGTAAATATTAGAATTACAACTTAATAAAATATTCATATAAAAACATATGTATAAAAGTTCATACCTGCATCTTCACGTGTATATATGAATATGCATATACACGTCTGTTCTCTCGAATCATTTATTCAAAGATTCACCCAATACCTGTTTTGGGTATACAATACCAACTGTTGCTCCAGTGCCTACGGTACTTCCTAGGTAACTTATCATCACCAGGGTTGAAAGTGTTGAACACGGGTGTTGATAAACTTTGTGCTCAAACACCTTTATATACCCCTACTTCTTCACCAAATTGGATTGAGACCGATCTTCCAAAAACCTGAGTCTGTTCATTTAAACTAGCACTTCCACAAGATAGCAAATCATCATATGGTGTGGGGTATCATGTATTGGATGTAGGCAGGGATTATTTTTGAAAACACCAACCATACGGAGGTGGCAAATTTTCGTGGTCCTCAAATAATGAACAGTATGGCGGTGCTTCTTCTTCGTGACTTCTATTTTTATTTAGCCTGTCACCATCGCCAAACAACGAATTGTATGTTGGTGGTAAATCATCAACTTCTTCGCAGTTAGTAAAACTTCGCTTACTACCATTAAACGACTTAAGACTTAACCGTTTAGTTTCCTGATTAAATTTAAATTCACCGCAATTAAATTCTCCTTTAAGAGCCTAAATATATTGTCGGTTAAGATCATTCGGGGTTAAAATATTTTATCTTATTACCTTATCTTGTAGAATGGAGCTAATATTTGCGTGTCTCCGAATACTAATATTTAGTATTATGTCCACCACCAAATACTTGAATTTAAACTTGAACATAATCAATGCTGCTAGTCGGCCATGCAACAACTCACTTAACAACCCCCAGTCTAGTTATATTAGTATTCGTATATCTTCGTATATTTTCCCATAATTTTCCACATACCGTATTTATATACTTTCGGTCACGTGACTGGTCTAGCCAATTAAAAACCCTACAAATTTCACAATCTTAAATCATCCCCACATGTGCTTTCAGGTTAATTGCTTAAATCAGCTTCTATTATTACCATTGCCGATGGGAAACCACCCTATATTTAAATTTAAGTTATTCTTCAATATTCTAAATTACTTTCTGTTCATATTTTTTATAGATATTGCGAAAAATTAAATATTATTTCATGCTTCCGGTTTCGAATTTTCTAGAACAGAACTAGTATTTCCTTTGGCGCGTTAATTTCAAAATTCCCAAATTCCAAGGGATGATATATATCAGTTGACAGGTTATGGTCCTTTAAGTTGTTAACTGTCACCCAAAACCAAACTAGGATTGGGTAACTATATTAATTCTGGCCAGTGATAAGTTACATATTTAATTTGATCAGTGTTTGAATGTTTTAATATGTATGCGTTTTCATGAACTTTATAGAGCCCTTCGTATAATAAAAAAAAATTCTTGATTTCTCCTTGGAAAGCTGATGATTTAGAATGCGTCCGGACTAACACCAAATCTCCCGATTCATATACAATAATTTTTTCCTTTTTATCATACTTAAATTTTCGATTATCCGCTTGTATTTAATTGTATTTAATTGTATTTAAGTCTATACTGGATTTTAAAATATCTTTAAGTAATATATTTAGATTATCTATGAGTTCGTTGGTTTGCATGTTAAACTTTAAAATTGGTATTTTAGCACGGTTTAAAGGATTTGAAAATTCATAAAATTTTATGTTGCTCATCAAAGTTTCGTAAATGTTATTTTTGGACAGTTTGGAATAGCGTCGTCGATGTTGTCTTGTGGAGAGTTTAGAATGTTCGGTTGACATCATTACAGTGGACTGACATACCAACCTCTTCTCGAATTTGAATCATCTCTGTTTCGCTTAGATCTTTATATCTAATAATCACATTTTTCCTGTCTACAATGTTCTTTTCAGTAAGTTTTAAGTCTGAATATTTAGCTTTAAACTTGGCGTGTAATTTATGTCTCCACCCTGGAAGTGTTATATCATTGCAATTATTAATGGAATAAAAAGAGTATATAAGTATATAACATCTATGTTTATTCGTTTACTCCGCTTTATCCTTTTCCGATTGAAATTAGCAGCTGAATTTTTATGCGAGCTAGTATCGACTAGTATCAACTTCATTTTTACTAGGATTTGTTGTTTCCAGATTTTGTATTTTACATTTATCAGTAGCGGGTGCTCGTCTTTGAGAATCTTTTTTTAAGTAAGGACTTGTACATCAATTTTTAAGTTATTTTCTTATTTGTGGTTTAACATTAAATAACGAAATCAGACAAATTCCTGCACAAACTAATTTATTCCAGAACAATACCATTTAGAATTCGACGAAGTTTTGTAAACAACAGACACAAAATTATGTTTCTGAGAAATATTTTGGTAGGTTGGTTGCAGATAATTATCATGTCTCTGGTTGATTGATATATAGAATAATACCTCCCTTAAGTAAGGAGATTACTGTGCTGTACCTGCAGTTACTTTTAAACCGCACAAGAGTTAAATTGTATGTACTTTTACGAAATAAATTCTTGAGCTTAGTTTACTAGTGTTAGTATTTTAATACTATTCGCAAAGATGGAACAATTCTGTTGAGCTTATGGTTGTACAGAACGGGCATCCAAAGTATCTTCAGTTTCTTTCCATCAGTAAGTATAATAATACATTACTATTGTCATGTCTATGATACACGGCGTTGCCTGTAAATTTAAGGTTCCCTATTGATACGGAACTGAGAAAACTATGGATATTAGCAACGAAAAGGCAAAAGTTTATACCTTCGAGACAAACCGTCATATGTAGCAAGCATTTTCTCCAAAGCGATTTCTTAATATTTGTTGGGAAAAGAAGATTGCACAAAAATGCCATTCCCAGCATTTTTGATTTTCCCAAGCATTTGGACAAAAACAAAGTGCCACAAACTACTAATTGAAGTGCTCTCTCAAAAATGGAATTTATACACAACATGACACCGTAAGTGATAGGTATTGTTTTTTAATGGTAATGTTAAAATATGTATGTATATATTTTTGCAGAGGTACATTTGAAGATATAGGATTGCCAACAGCTTTCCAAGTAACTTCTAAAAGGTTAGTAGCATCTCAGAGATCATTAGATTGATTGTGATAAAAATCAATGATAAATATTATACAATGCAAATCTGACATGAAGACATTTGTGTTAAGAATTGCGCTTTTCCTACCAGGAAAAAGCTTCTTCGACTACTACGTTGTTGGTAGTTGGTATATGTTAATTACTATTTTGCTGCCGTGCCTACGCAGTTCTACACGCAGCTTCCAAGACCTTGAATATAACAAGCCATGTTTTATATTCTTTATTATCCTTTTTAACTAAAATTACTAATTTCTATTTTTTTTGACATTGACAAAAACCCGAATTTTATTTCAACAACTACTCTATTCGTTTTCCAAGCCCACTACAAAAAAAGACTAACTTTTCTCGTGTCGTGTCCACATGCTGAATATTTTACATAAGTTTAACATTCTCCCACCTTAAAATAGTGAGACCTATTTTAACACAACACGATTCATAATAAAACATAATTAATTACTAATACCGATTAGGCATTCTAATAATTCGACCGCTACGAGTTTTAACGACACTATTAGCCAATGATGCTTCTTTCCCTGGCTCTTCACATCTTTCGTTTCGATCGTCATATCCGGTATTCATTTCTATTTCCGACATATTCACTTCTGTTTCTAGTGGGTAAAGACGCTGTATCGGACGTATAAACCACCCAGCAGATGTCTTTAACTTTACAACACGCACTACACCATCTCGCGTAGGATAAACCTCGACAACTTTTGCCAGCGGCCATAATAATCTCTTGGATTCGTCGTTTCCTACCAGTCCAAGTCTCCGATACGAACTGATCTATGCCCAACTTCCTACGCTTTTTGCTTGAGACTCAAATACTCATTTCTAAATCTTTGTCGAAACTCACGCAATAAATTTGCTTGTTTCCTAAGCCGTTTCCTAAAGCCAACCGAATCAATTGCAAACACATCTGGAACAGTATCTGCTTGAACACCTTTTAAAAGTAAACTAGGAGACAAACAAAGTAAGTCATTAGGGTCTTCGCTAATATACTTGAGGGGGCGAGAATTAACTACAGATTCCACTTTTCTTAATTTTCTTTGAGAATTAAACCACTCGTAGTTTTTAAAGAAAATTAAGAAGAATGCTAAACAAACCACAACAAACATACAGGGAGTATTTACCGATTCCACCTCGCATAGCGTAGTAACCATCTCTTCATAGTTCAATACTCTTCTATCAAGAATCCTCAACAATAATCCTTTCACAATTCGGATCAATCTTTTCCACAATCCTCCTCACCAGGGTGAACAAGAGGGGGTTAGCCTCCATTCTATCTTGTCTGCCGACCATTGACGTTTTACTTTATCCCAATCAACGTCCTTTAACATATTTGCTACTCCTACAAAATTAGTACCTTGATCTGTATACACAATGCACGGCCGAATTCGCCGTGACACAAATCTTCGAAATGCTAAAAGAAAATTCTCCATACTACGTGACGTCACCGCCTTTAAATGAACGGGTCTGTAGACACCACATGTATACAAAACTATCCACAATTTGACACCACCTCTTAAAAACAATGGACCCGCCAAATCAATTCCAACAACTTGAAATGGCGCTGTATCTTCAACTCTTGCTGCTGGAGGGCTTACATCTACTTGATCTATTATCTTGGCTGTAAACCTGCGACAACGTAAACATGCTGATAGCAGCTTCTTGATTACTCGTCGACTTCGTAGAATCCAAAATCGCTTTTTTAGAATTCTCATAACAGTTTGAACGACCGCATGACAATTATTTACATGCACTTCATTAATCAATAGGCGAACTACCAAATGGTCACCCACCAACAGTATTGCGTAGCGGAAATCTTGCAAATCATCTCTTTCGGTCACCTTCGTTACAACCCGCACTAATCTGTCTTCGTCCTGTTCGGTTTTGCATTTATGACGCAAATGACTTTCCCAATTGCAGTCTTTCTGCACGCATAATAAAATTTTCTTCTCAACGTTCATCAATTCCTCTCTCGAGTATTCTTCGTTATAGCTAGGTGCATAATTTTTCCAGATATATACGTGCAACAACACGACTAAGTCGTGTGTATGTAGTATAAATTAACAACGAATGGAACAGCGGAATCTCACTTTGAACAACGTACGCTGATAAAATAACCTTACTCTTTTCCACATTTACAATCTCTTCATTTGGTACAGGTTTTTCACCTGGCCAAGTTTCTGCTTCCAGTTTCAACCAGCTTGGCCCCTCCCACCATTGCAAATCTAATAATTCTTTCCCAAAATACCCTCGTGATGGCAGGTCAGCTGAGTTCTGATTGCCAGGTACATGCCTCCAGTCATCTGCATTACAAAGGTGCCTGATTTCCTTTATACGATTAGCAACAAAAACACTCCAATTCTCACAGCGCGAAATTTACGCAATAGCAGTTGATGAATCTGACCAGAAGTACTGTTTACAATGAATATTTGGAGCTTCACATACAGCTTTACTCAATCTACATCCAATTACACACGCTAACAGTTCCAATCTAGGAATAGTGACCTTTTTTGCTAGAGCCACTCTTGTCTTAGCTTGAAGGAGTTGCGCAGATACTTTACCGCCCTTTTTGCACCTTAAATATATAACTGCAGCATAAGCTGACTTACTAGCATCTACAAAACAGTGTAAATTCTATTCGCTTTCTGTACGTGTGAACAATCCTAAGGGTCTTGGAATACCAATATCTTTTATCATTTTTAACGATAACAACCATAACTTAAACTTTTCTGCATACGAATCAGACAAAACTTGATCCCAATTTAGCTTTAGTGCGCTAACCTCTTGAAACATAACTTTTGGTAGCAAAGTAAACGGCAACAAAACTCCAAGCGGATCAAACATCTTTTGTAAACCGGATAATACCGTTCTTTTTGTAACAACATCTACCTTTTCCTCGCTACGAACTTTAACGTACAACTGGTCGGATTGTTTGTCCCACGTCAGACCAAGAACTGAAGTAAAATTCGGACTATAAGCCATCAATCTTAAATCGTACATATTGCTTTCTGATAATCCCATTTCAGAAATCGACGATTCCCAACAACGCAATTCCATAGAAGCATCTTTTAAGATTAGTATTAAAGTAGCTTTAAACTGATACATCGCTTCTAGGCTTTCAGCTGCTGTCACTACGTTGTCTACGTATAATGCAGTCTTTAATTTTTCAGCAACGTCCGCTTCTTCAGGCGGCACGTTTGATAAGTGGTAATCAACCACTGCATTTAACAGAAATGGTGAACAATTTATTCCAAATACAACCCTCCTATGCCGAAAAACTTTCAATTCATTTTGGGTTTCATCGGTCCACCACAAAAATCGCTGATAATCTCGGTGCGTTTTACATACACTAACTTGACAGAATGCCTTCCGTATGTCTGCTACTACACCAATTTTTCCGTTTTGGAATCTAAGGTGCACAGATGGCAGTAAAGCTAGTAAGTTTACGTCTTTTTTTAAACAGTCATTTAATGAAATGCCACCTTTGACTTTACACGAAGCATCAAACACCGGCCTAATCTTAGTAGTAACACTATCCAATTTTACTACTGCATGACGAGGTTAATAGTGACATGAGCTCCCTTTTTCCTTTTCAAAAACTGCTTCAACAATTCCTTCTGCTAATCATACTTTAAAAATCTTATCATACTCGTTTCACATTATGCTCTTCGTAGCCTAAACACTGTCCTCTTAATATTTTGAGGTAATGTTTTCTCCTATGCCGAACAGTTTGGCTGCCATAGGGGTACTTTCAAAAATTCCGCCTGTCCATTCTCATTCTTGCAACCTAGGAATACGACATGAAAAGTATAAAAAAAACAAAACACAAGAAAGTTGTCGCTGAGCAGACTGCTGCAGCTAGTGTTTAATTATTCGCCAAATGTGTTAGACCATGCTAACCAGATACATACAGCTATCTACCAATAACTCTTAGTTATAAAAGTGTATTTATAATAAAATTACAAGAAATGGACATCTGCTGAGAGTATTAGTGACAATTCAATTCGACTAATAACCTAATAATTATTTTTAGAGAAACAATAAAGTTTGCTTTAGCTAGGTTTACCATACGTCCGGTATTTCCCCGGACAGTCCGGGTTTTGACTGTGCGTCCGGGGAAATGTCCGGGGTTGATGTTTGACCGGGTTTCTTACCAGTGAGGAGAACAAAACCGTCGGATGAGTATCGAAACTGTACGAACGAATGGGAATTTTGTTGTGGGCGGTTGGCAACGCGTAGTTAGTGGCGTGGCTGTCACTTCGACGTTGTACTTTAAGTATATCACTATTAAATAATATCTTGTGCGTAGTTCGTGTTCGCTGTATTACCTAAATAAACTAGATAGTAAGAGTTAGTGTACTTTACGATGGTTGCTAAAAGCAAGTGTGTTTTTAATGATAAACTAAAAGCAGAGTGCAAATTTTTAAAAGGTGTTCAATCACGTAACAAACGCGAGTTATATATCCCCCAATTACATATACATATATATTGATATATTGAATCTAATAGGAATTATTAGAAATTATTAAGTAAAAGTATAAGTTCAATGCAACATTGTAACACAAGGATAACCCAGAGAGGTTATCGACAGTTCATGTGAACGGACATGCAACTTTGCATCCGTGAGGGCAGTGATACTGCAGGTGGCAGGTCACAGGCGGTAAACAGACCGCAATTACTTAGAATTAAGTTGTTACATTGTAATAAAGTGTACAATTAAAGAGAAACGCAGACATGAGATCTGCAAGTTCTCACAGCCATGTGAGGGGCAGGTTATTATAAAAGGCCCGGGAGCTCAATGCCCGGCAGTCAGTCTTCAAACTCCATACTTCGTTGTTTGAGCTACTCATCAGTACAATTAATTATTTTTATTAAAGTTATTATGAACCAGCTATTCCAAATTTCAATGTAATTTCTGTTTAACTTAGTAAAATAAAAAGTGTTAAAGTATCAATGGGTTTTTAAAAAACCAGCTCCAAAGGCCCGAACTTTAACTGGCGCAGTCGTAACGGATGTCAAAAGGGCACTGAGAATCAAAAAATCGGAAGATTGGTGACCAAGAATTTTAATTCGAAATTTTGGCAGAACCCAAACCAAGTTGGAGGCAGAACAAGAATCGTCTAAATCCAACAAACAAACCAAGGTGGACAAGATACAGAATCGATCGAACCCACCAAAGAAACAGATGAAATTAATGTAAGTTCATTTCCATAACTTTTTTTAACCAAAAATTATAATTGATATATGCTAGTATTATTTTATTTATCATTGTTTTATGTATTTTATATTATGAATATTTTTGAAAATAGTTCAAAGTGAATTATTTTCAAAACGAGAAAGTATTAACCTATGAGACGAATGTTAAAGAGATATTTTTTTTTCTTTAAAAAGCAAATGAGACTTGAATTTTAAAAAGAGATTTTCTTTTAAAAAGTAAATGAGAATTAATATTAAGAGATTCTTACCATAATAAATAGAACGAACTCAAAAATAATCCAAAAATAAACAGGCGCACATTCACTAACACCAAAATAAGAAACATCAATTACCGCGATTCAAACCCACGTTTCAATCCGATAAAATAAAAACACAGAACGCAATTCAATTTCAAAGCTAATTCGAACAAGCAGTACAGAACGTTTAATTAAACCATTGACCTCTATAATACTGAATAAATCAAAGCAGGACTCTGCATTAACTAAAAACCACGGTAACCTAAAACCACTGTAAGCTAAAACGCCATCCAAAGAAAGCAAGAAGCACCTTTATTACACATTTTAAACCTCAGAGAAAATCGCTTTCAGTATAACTTCAACAACTTCAATATCATTATTACCTTGAAGAAATAACTTTCAACTTTCAGTATAATTTCAATTTGCATCATACACGGGATAATAAAAGCGACGCAGTTTCTACATTAATACCTACAATCCATAAAAGCAGCATTATAAGTAATTAAATACATCACGGAATTATAGAAGCGCATGAAAATTACACCACAACACTCTATAAATAAATTGCAGTACAAACACGGTATAAAAGATCTAAACGTTTTTCAATTAATTAACCAGCATTATAAAGTGCAGTAAACGTTCATCATAAGAAGCTTTAATAAAAACCTACATAACGAAGAGTTCAATTACAAGTTGAGAACACCGAGATATCTAAAAATAAATAGACGTAACACTTTACGCAAGCACGGAAAGTAAATTATCTAATTCCTATAAACTAACACCTGTAAGTGCAATTAACTCAACATACGTGACAAAGTAACAAAGATTACATTCTTTAGTATTCGATTTCAACAATAAAGTGCAGACATAATTAACCTCAGGTCATAACTACGCAACTCAGTAAAACCCACGGAAGAGTATTAATTACGAGTGAACTAAAACAACGCTAAGCGAGAATAAACCCATCCATTTCAGATTCCTTAAGAAAGATAAATCAAAAGCTGCATAAAAACAAGCAAATCCAGACTACGGTAATTAAAATTCAACATTATTGAATACAGATCTCACAAGTACGAAATTAATCTCAAATTTTTACAAATTTTTATTTCCACAATCTAAACTGAAAATTAACAAATCCTAACTAGAAATAACGCCGAAAAAATAACAAGATAAACTTCAACCTTTACCAAATTTTATCCACCCAATCCGAACTGAAAATTAATAAGTCCAAACTAAAAATAACGCCGAAAATAGCAAAATAAATCTCAATCCTTACAAAAATTTGAATTCACCTAACCTAAAAGGAAAATTAATAAAACTAAAGCAAAATTAACGTTTCAAATAGGAAAATCATCCCCAATTTTACAGAATTCCAAATTACCCAATCTAAATAAAAATTAACAAACCAAAACCAAAATTAACATTTCAAATAGCTAAATCAACATCAATTTTACAAAACTCAAAGTTATTCAATCTAAAAAGGAAAATTTAAAAAACCAAAGCAAAAATAACGTCACAAATAGCAAACCAACCCCAATTTTTACAAAATTTGAAATTTTACAACCCAAACGGAAAATTAATAAATCCGAAGCAAAAGTAACATTACAAATAGCGAAATAAAGCTTAATTCAAAAAAAAATAATTTTTTTTGAAATTTCTAAAAATCGAAAACAACCCTTAACCAACATGAGTAACACAGACTTACGTCTCTATTTAGAGACAATATAGACGTTCGATGGCACACAGGTCCATCTCTCAAATTTAATTGGAGCATGTGAAATGTTCATAAAAACCTTTTACAAACCCGGAGATGACGCAAGAAATTCATTGCTTATACGCTTAGTAATAAGTAAACTAGCCGGAAGGGCACTAACCTTAATCGCCAGTAGGGACGACTTACAGGAATGGGACCAGTTTAAACAACTACTAATTGCATATTTTGGGGACCAACGTAATATAAAATGCCTGGTACGAAACCTATTAAACCTTAGAATGGAACACAATCAATCCCCCTACCAATTCGGAATGAAATGCCAAGATGTGAGAAGTTTAATTTTAACCAAACTAAAAATCGAAGAACCCGATCAAAACGTTAGACATTTAAAAACAAAAATGTATGACGAAATGGCACTAGACACATACATAAACGCTTTACCAGAACGACTATCAGATAAAATCAGATTCCAACGACCCCAAAATCTAGAAGAAGCTATGAGCCTAGTAATAGAAGAAGAAAATGTAATGTATTACCGCAACAGACTATACAATCCCAACGCGAATAAAAGTTATTCACCAATAAAAACTATACAAGCTACAAGACAAACAATCCCTCAACAAAAATTCACACCCTTTAACGCACAAACAAATCAACCGCGAAGTAATAACCCAAGTTTTAACAATACAAATTTTAATAATCAATTTAAACATTTTTCAAAACCACTATTTAACCCAACTTTTACGAAACCAGCATTCCAACCAAGATTTAATCAAAACTTAAACCAACAAAGACAAGTATTCAACGCAAACCCCAATAGAAATACACCAATGACTAATAATAATAACAACCCTAATAATTATTACAAACCAACACCAATGGATACCTCATCTGGTAACACCAGACAAAACACAAAAATAACACATATCCGACCAAACCCTCATCAGAAACGTAATTTTACATCGGAAGAATTATTTCATCAAGAAATAGAAAAATTTGACACTGACCAGAATAATGACATTGAGACACCTACGAACAATGAAACAAACCATGCAGAAACTTACGAACGTGACGAACAATACGAAACTTACGAGGAGTATGATGAAGAAAACTCGAACTCAAATTTTCAAATGGACCCATTCATAGACAACCAAACTTAATAAACTTAAATAACATAAATCATTTAGTATTACCATACATAGAAATACCCCACGCCAAATTCAAACTATTAATTGACACCGGATCCTCTAAAACATTAATTAGCCCCAGAACCGTACAAAACATTATTTAGATTATGTAGAAAGAGAACCATTTAAAATTAAAACAGCCCATCAAACAACACTACACCAATTCGTAGCCAATATACCCTTACCGAGAACATTTAATGTTAAAATGAAACATAAATTTTGTGTATTCGAATTTAACGATAAATATGACGGATTAATCGGAATGGACCTTCTAAGAAAATTAGGAGCCAACATTGACATTAAAAATCGCTTATTAAGGACAAAATACGGAAAAATCCCAATTAAATTTCAAAACACACAAGTTGAACAAAAATACACTATAGAACCCCGAACGGAAAGAAAAATAAAAATCCCAGTAAAATCTAACAAAAATTTAGGAATAATAAATCATATGACATTTCAGCAAGGAGTAGAAACCCCAACTGCCTTAGTGCAAATAAAAGATAACTTTGCAACCACAACAATATTAAATTCAAACGACTACCCCGTAGAATTATCATTGACAGACCCAATTAACGTAGAAGAACTAAATTTTAACGAAATGGAAATAGACGAAAATTTAGAAAATAATTACAACCCAATAGAACATGACGAAATGTTAAGAGAAAATTTAACTAACATCCGCTTTAATACCGATATCAATCAAGAAGAAGAAAGAGCAATTAAGAACTTATGTTTCGAATACCGCGACATATTCCATTGCGAAGGAATACCATTAACATTCACCAACACAGTAAAACATAATATCGAGTTAACAGACAATAAACCAATCTTTACAAAAGCATATAGACTACCTCATGCAAGCCAAGAAGAAACTGACAGACAAGTAGCAGACTTATTAGACCAAGACATAATCCAGCACTCCAATTCACCATGGAGCAGCCCCGTGTTAATAGTACCTAAGAAATTAGACGCAACCGGAAAGAGAAAGTACAGAATGGTAATAGAATATAGAAAGTTAAATGAAAAAACGGTAGATGACAAATACCCACTACCAAATATAACCGAAATTTTAGACAAATTAGGCAAATGCCAATATTTTACAACATTAGACCTAACATCAGGATACCATCAGGTAGAGATGGAAGAAAAAGACATATCAAAAACAGCCTTCAGCACACCTAGAGGACATTACGAATACAAACGAATGCCATTTGGACTAAAGAACGCACCCGCTACTTTCCAGAGAGTCATGGACAATATATACGAGGAATACACAATGAAAATGCCTTGTATACCTTGACGACATCATAGTTTATTCCACATCATTGGTAGAACACATAGAAAGATTGACAGAAGTATTCGAAATACTTAGACAAGCACATTTCAAAGTACAATTAGACAAAAGTGAATTTTTACAAAAAGAAGTATCATTTTTAGGACATGTAATAACACCCCAAGGAGTAATGCCAAATCCAGACAAAACAAATGCAGTTCTAAATTACCCATTACCAAAACAAACAAAGAAATCAAAGGATTTCTAGGACTTAGTGGTTACTACCGCAAATTCATTAAAGGTTACGCTCAGATAACCAAACCCCTGACAAACTGTTTAAAAAAGGGAAACAAAATTGAACACACCCCAGAATTTGTTAAAGCCGTAGACAAAATTAAAAACATATTAACGAATCACCCTGTATTAGAATACCCAGACTTTACAAAACCATTTATACTGACGACAGACGCATCGAATGTAGCATTAGGCGCAGTATTGAGCCAAGGAAAAGTAGGTAGCGATAAACCCATCAGCTACGCATCCAGAACCCTAAACGAAACCGAACAAAAATATAGTACCATAGAAAAAGAGTTATTAGCCATAATTTGGGCAACAAAATATTTTAGACCTTATTTATATGGAAGAAAATTTTACATATACACCGATCATAGACCACTAGTATGGCTATGCAAACTGAAAGAACCAAATTCAAAATTACAAAGATGGAGAATCAGACTCGAAGAGTATGATTACGAAATTATATATAAAAAGGGAATTTATAACAACAACGCAGACGCTTTAAGTCGAATCCAACTCAATGCATTAGAAACGGAATCCATTATAGGAAACGTAGACGATACAGAAATAAGGGAAGATCCAGACGAGAGCGACACAATACATTCGACACAAAACGAAGAACCAAAAAACGCGATTAAAATTTTAAACGAAGCAATCGATATGAAACCCAACCAATTTATAATAACCGAAGTTTTAAATAACCCCAATCCAGTAAAATATACAAAAGTAGATAACAAAAAAATATACCAAATTCAAATAACTAAAGATGATAATGAGGAACAAATAATTAAAATTCTAAAAGAATACACCCCCGAGAAAAAACGATTTTATTTTTATTTCAACACCGAACATTTATATCAAAGATTTTCAGAATTATACATTAAACTATTCAACAACTCTGGACCTGAACTCATCAGATGTACTAGAAAACTAATAACACTAGACGACCCTGACGAAATAAACGATGTAATTAGAAATCAACACGAAGGAAAAACCAACCATCGTGGAATTAACGAAACTATAAAGCAACTTGTAAGACGTTATTATTTTAAAGACATGAAGGACTTGACCACAGATTTCATTAACCAATGCGAACTATGTGACAAAGCGAAATACGATAGGAAACCCCCAAAGATACCCTTAATGTTAACCAAAACACCCGACAAACCATTTCAAAAACTACATGCCGATACTCTAGTAGTAGAAGCGTAAAACTATCTAAAAATTATAGACGCATTCACAAAAATAGGCCAAGCCATACCAACCACATCCAAAAATAGCATTGACGTGACCCAAGAATTTTTGCAATATTTCACATTTTACGGAACACCCGAATCAATAACCTTAGACAATGGTAGCGAATTTAAAAATGAGACAATACAAAACACGTTAGAACTTCACAAAATAAAAATTCATTTCATAACGGAAAACCACCCTGAATCAAACGGACTAATTGAACGATTACATTTAACCTTGTTAGAACAAATTCGACTATTAAGAGTAAATTATAAAAAGGAACATATAACCAATTTAATGTCATACGCACTAATCGCCTACAATAATACAATTCACTCATCAACAAACTTTACACCCTTAGAATTAACCTTAGGACATTCAGATTCACGAAATCCCTATGACATACACTACAGTATAGAAGTATATCAACAATATGCGAAAGATCACAAACAAAAACTAAAAATAACTTACGACAAGGTAAAAGATAAATTAGAGAACGATAAAGAACGTATCACCACAACCCAAAACAAAAATACCGACTCAAATAAATTTTCAATAGGACAAACCGTATATGAGAAAAACTTTCAAAGCAAGCGACATAAAACAGCACCCAGAAATTTAGGACCATTTAAATTCAAGAAAATATCAGATAAAAACATAGCAGTAGTAGACAACGGTAAAATAACGAAATACATTCATTTAAAAAACCTAAGACACCCTGTAATTTCAGATGGACAATCATCACCCTTACCGTCAACCTCCACCCAGGTAGAACGGACAACCAAGTAATAATAGAAGACATAAAAAACAACCCCGGTATACTACCAATTAAATTAGGCAGTATGCAAAACACGATCGACTATTGGACATTTGCACAAAAATTCGACCTAACAGAATTAAAACAAGAATTTCAAACAATCACAGAAAACTATGACCGATTAAAACAATCAATGGACACAACAAAATTCGGAAAAGAATACGCAATAGAAATGATGAATTACAACAGTATAATAGAAAGCATTTTAAGAAACATAGAAGATAAACTCAATAGACTAATACCCAACGAACAAACTACGAGACGAAAAAGAGGACTAATCAACGGATTAGGTAACATAATAAAAGCTATCACAGGCAATTTAGATAACCAAGACGCAGAACGTTATGACAACGCAATACAACAATTAATTGAGAATCAAAACAACATAAAAACCATAATCAGCAACCAATTATCATTAACCCAATCAACGATTATAAAGTTTAACGAAACAGTGAGAAAGTTAGTAATAAATCAGGACAGTATAGCCAACCGAATGCAAACCCTTGAAACCACCATGCAAACTACCTCGTTAGGCATGCGAGATTTAATTAGATTTAATACAATATTTACTCAAATAATATCCACCCTTACTTTAATGCAAAAAATTTTAGCAACGTTAGAAAACGCAGTAACATTTGCAAAATTAAATACCTTACACTCTAGCATTATTGAACCAACCGATTTATTAAACGAATTAATAAGAATTAAATCACTTATAATTAACAGTAAATTACCTTTTGATGTAACAGAATCGAACATTCTAATATTTGAAAAGATAGCTATAGTAAAGGCTACATTAAGAATAACGAAATAATATTTTTGATAGAAATCCCGATAGTAGAAAGTAACAATTATCAATATTATCATTTATTTGCTTTTCCAACAAAGGTTACTAGCACATACCAAGTAATCATACCCAAAACCAAATTCCTATCCCTAAATGAACTGAGATATGGTTATACAAACGAAAATGTACTGAAGTAACACCAAACCAATATTTATGTCAATCGATGACGACAACAACCATTCAAGAAGACAGCCCTTGTGAAGTACAACTATTAAAATTCTCAAATCATTACGAAAACTGTGAAACCAAACAAGTGCAAATAACTAATATGAAAATTCAAAAAGTTACAGATAACAAATGGATAGCAATTTTCCCAACAGAAGTAATAGCAACCATCCACTGCAACCAAAGATGAAAATAATCAAGCATTAATCGGAAGCAAACTAATTACCCTCAAAGAAGATTGTTATGTGAAATTGAAAGATGAAGTAATCAGAGTTTATCAAGATCCCATAGCAACACAGAAACTCGCAAACTTACCGGAACTACAATTCAAGATACAACAAGAAGACGAAGAATTAATTAAGAAACCTATGAAGCTAGAGCATCTAGACTTAGACGACCTCAACCACGCCGTGAAATTAGTGGAAAGTTATAAAGAACAATTAAGTGAACTCAAAACGCCAAAGTTACATTATAATAATATAAGTGTTTGGACAATTGTATTGATCATTTTAATAATTTTTGTAATCATGTATGTATTATACAAAATGTACCTTAGATATAAGAATGAAGGAAACAGTTCTAGATTTAAGGAAACAAAGAAAAATAAAGAAACGACAAGTATACCTTTAGAAATAATGAATTTTAAATGAATTTAAATAATGAATTTTATGTATTTAAAAATTAAGAAAAACCTTAATTTTTCATTTACGGTGGGAGGAGTTATGTATCCCCCAATTACATATACATATATATTGATATATTGAATCTTATAGGAATTATTAGAAATTATTAAGTAAAAGTATAAGTTCAATGCAACATTGTAACACAAGGATAACCCAGAGAGGTTATCGACAGTTCATGTGAACGGACATGCAACTTTGCATCCGTGAGGGCAGTGATACTGCAGGTGGCAGGTCACAGGCGGTCAACAGACCGCAATTACTTAGAATTAAGTTGTTACATTGTAATAAAGTGTACAATTAAAGAGAAACGCAGACATGAGATCTGCAAGTTCTCACAGCCATGTGAGGGGCAGGTTATTATAAAAGGCCCGGGAGCTCAATGCCCGGCAGTCAGTCTTCAAACTCCATACTTCGTTGTTTGAGCTACTCATCAGTACAATTAATTATTTTTATTAAAGTTATTATGAACCAGCTATTCCAAATTTCAATGTAATTTCTGTTTAACTTAGTAAAATAAAAAGTGTTAAAGTATCAATGTGTTTTTAAAAAACCAGCTCCAAAGGCCCGAACTTTAACTCGCGTACGGTGTTTAAACGTGCAATTCCGAGTTTTTTGTGGAACACAGAGGCCGCTTGGACATTGAGGTCTACGTAAAAACAGACAAGCACAAAAAGCTGTAAGTTCAGCATCATCTTTAAAAACTAAATCATTTTTTAAAGAAAACCCAGCCTCGTCAGATTCTGATTTACAATGTGTTGCTAAAGAAGCGACTTTCACTTACCATATTGCTCGGCACAAACTTAGTTTTAAAAGTAGTGATTATACCTCAAAGCTGGTAAAAAAACTGTTTGAACTAAAACTTTCGGCAGCCGGAACCAAAACAGAAGCGATGATTGTTAATATAACATTCACCTTATATTTTTAATTTTGTTTTGGAGGACCTAAAAAAATTAATTTCATTACTATCACAATTGATAGCTCAAACAGGAAGGATATAAAGCTTACTCCTGTTGTTGTGAGGTATTTTACTGAAAGCGGAAAAGTTAATGTAAAACTCTTGTATTTTTACGAAGTGCCTGGGGAAACATCATATATATTGGTCGGGCACATCTAAAAATGTATTAAAAACCTTGATATTAAAAACAAAATTCTCTGCGTTTCTGCTGATAATACTAACACTAATTTTAAAGGCGTAATCGACAAAGTGAAGGCAATGTTTTCAGAAAGTTGCAGAAAGTAGTAGGTAGACCCATTTTTGGAATTGGATGTTGTGCACACATTGTACACAATGCCGTGCAGACAGCATGTGACATTTTACCTTTGGGTGTAGAGGCTACTGTGGTCAAGTTGTACAAATTGTTTTTCCAATACACTGTTAAAGTAACTAAGTTGAAAGAATTTTGCGAGTTCGCAAACGTAGAGTTATAAGACTTCTATCTCATGGCAGTAGTAGGTTTTTAAGTTTGATGTCAGCTTTGGAGAGAATACTAACTTAGTTTCATTCTTTGAAGTTATATTTCCAGTCCTAAAATGCTGACGGACGTATTTAATGAGCCTGGTAACGAACTACGCTTTGTGTTCGTCCATGGAACTCTATAAATGTTTCAAAAATCTATTTTAAAAATTGAGGCAGACGAAATAAATGCTATTGAAGTCTCTCAAGCTTATTCTGATTTCATTAAAATGCTAGACGAGAGGAAGAATCTAGCGTCTATACCGTTTGCAACACGGCATCTACTTAACAAACTGAAAATGTTTCCAAATTTCATGAAAGTATTATTAATTACCTAAAAATGTGGCAGACCTTTTTTGACAAGGTAAGCATATTTTCATGGACAAATTTGAAATGCCATGTAACCAGGTCAGAATTTGAAGAAAATGGGACTTCTGTCAATGCTGTAGTTCCTGAGAGTGTACATATGGATGAGCTCTTTGATGAGAGGGTATTACTGTCCCAAGTACTTGATAAACTCATTCCTAAGTAGAACGATTGGTTGAACCAGAAAAACCAACTGTAGAAAAGTGGGACTCTGTATTCAATGTACTGAGGAAAAGCAATGTTTCATTCAAGAACGTGGCCAAAGTAGTGGAATTCGCAATGTGCCTACCAGGAACATCGGCTCCTGCAGAACGAGTCGTTTCAATAATGGGAAATATTTTGTCGGCAGAACGAGGACGACTGTCTATTTCAGTTGTCAGGGCACTTTTAAATGTTAAAGTGAATTCAAAGCTTTCATGTTTCGATTTCTATGACAAGATAAGAAATGATAAGTTGTTTCTTGCTCAGGTTAAATCTTCTGAGAAATATCAATCTACATGTAATGATAAATTATGTACACATTTATATGACATTGTTGCAGTAATATAATTTTGTTTTCATTGTCTCTATATATTCCTCAGTTTTTTTTAGTTCTTTATCTCCCCCATCCATCCGTTTAAATACAGTGTCCGGGGTTGACTCTGAAAATTTCTGGTAACCCTAGCTTTAACAATCCTTGTCATGGAAATGTATTATTAAATTAAATAAAAAAGTTTAGCAGCCAGTTAGCCTTTCGATGAAATATTATCAATACCAACTAATAGTACACTCTAACCTCATTTTGTTTCAGAAACAAAAGCAAAATAAAGCTGAAGTCAAACACATTATGCAAATTGAATATCTCTGGCACGCGATTCTGAATGATTTACGCAAAAAACCTAAAAGTAGCTCCCGCTTTCGTTTGACATTGATCAAGTTGTATAAAATGCAAAAGGCACAGACTCCAATGTGGATTGTAAATGAGGTAACGTAAATCGATCTCGACAAAAAGGCTTTGTTGATGGATAAATTGTTCAGGTCTAGCGTTATATTGAAATAAAGGGATTGAACACCATCGGCGAGATCAGTACGAAGCAGCTTTAGATATTGCTGTACTTATGTCTCGGCGAATGTACTGGCGCTGACCTACACTAACCCCGTCTTTAATGTGCAGCCAAGTGGTTAATGCTAAGAAGTAGCATTTAAGCAGGAAATTAAATCAGTGATTATCGGTTTAAACTTCCTTAAGCTGCTACGACGATTTTAGTGCAATAAGTTTCCTTCGATACTATGATTTTAATATAAGTGCTTGGGATGCATATTAGATTTTCAACTACGCTCTTGAGAAACATTAAGAAAATTTTAGCTCATCTATTAAATTTCTGGATTTCAAGCATGTTGTAATAGTAACTAAGATTTAACTTTGTGCAAAACGTAATCCCTAACTATTTCATAGTGTAACCGTTTGGTATGAAAACCCAAAACACGCAAATTTTTAATTATTATTTTGATATATAATCGGGACCAGTAAAGAACACCATCACGTGATTATTTCGTCGTCATTAAAACGAAATGGCGTATCTCAAATTTCTTTATTTTACAATCGAGCGATTTAAGGAAAAATAGAAGAATTAATTTACCTATAATTCACAATATCGAATTAATTGCTTTCTGAAATTTACATTTTATAGCGCACGTTATATGGTTGACAACTGGAACTATGAAATTAAGAATTAATTTAGCAATAACAATTATTTTTTGCGTTTTTCTGAGATACGTCTTTTCGTCTTTATAATAATAATTCTAAAGTCCTAATACCAACTAGAAACGCCTGTATGAATGTTTTGCTGGCTAATATTAAATACTAATTTAAATCATAAATAATATTTTCAGCAATTTAACCATTTTATTTGAAGTACATAACCAAAGAGGAGAACTTAAACGAGTACGAGTATCAACTAAACCTAACAAGCAAGAAAACAAAACTCAATTATTTAAAACATATCAATTTTGTTTACATTTAAGAATTATAAACTAAAAAATGCAATGTGACCCTTCTACTGTTTTGCATAAAGTAGATAAGTATAAAACTGAACATGTTCAGGTAATTTCTCACAAACAGAAAATACTCCTAAGTGATTACAATTTTTTAGTGGTAATAGTCGTAGTTCTTTGTTTAATTTTGACAGTCCTAATTATAAAATCGGCGTTTTTTGTCGTTTTAAAGTCATTGACCGATATTCCATTTCTAAATGGCTAGTTTTAAAAAAATCTTACTTAAACATTCTCGTTTCAGTGAAAATTCGACAATATCGGTCCATTTAAAATCGTTGCCCTTGTCATCCGATCGAAGTGTACGCAGTCTACATTCCTCGCTAAAATTTTAAAATCCAAAAAGTCGTCTGAGTTCAAATTATAAACTTCATAAGGTTTTTTTGGTCTAGCTAAACGCAATACAGGTGTTAACTGACGTAGCACAAACAATTCTCCTAGGTTTTTCAAAGCATACGAATCACCCTCGTGTGGCCGTGTTCACAGCAAAAAAGCGCACTCTGATTTCTTTCAAGTTTCTAGTCTGTGAAATGGCATACAAAGAGATGATGCTATGATAAAATTTTTGTTTTGCTCTAGGCACCCGCCATCAAATAACTGGACTGAAACGGTTTCTTTTTCATCATACCTTTGGAGCACCTTCAGCAACGCCGTTGATATTTCAGATAACCCTCTTCCGCTTGTGCACTCGTTCCATGTGAAGCAGAACCAACTACGAGTAGCAACATGATAAAATGTTATATTGAATACAACAAATCTGCTTTGATAAAAGATAGCATTATCATCACAAATGGACAAGTAGATTGTTGCAGATCGAACGAACAACACAGTACCTTAGAATCATTTGAGCACCAATTTTGCATTGGCTCTTGATTTTGCGAACTTTATTTTCGTCCTTCACGTGATTTTCGTATTTTTCTTTCAGTAGTAGTTGTACATAAGTTGAAGTAGCTTCACGGTAGGATTTTTCACAAACCACACATGTACTTTTTGGCCGATAAAACCACTAATTCAAAGTATTAAGAACCATGTGATACATCGAAAACCAATGTTTACCAGTGTTCGTCTCTACATGTTGTACATTCTGAAGAAAAGTATCCTCACGTGCTGCTTTTACGATAATAAGTGCGATTCAATCCCGGAGAACCTGTTAATATGGCTTTCAATCGCCTACCTTACAGCCGCAAATTAAATTTTTTTGTAGAGTAGTTTGCATTGTCTTTTCACTTATACTTAAAATATTTAAAATAATTTTTTGCATGCCTAAACTTTAGTTTCATGTAAGGGAAGATAAAGATCATTTGTGTTTTAGCGTTGAAAATTTGGTTTGTCAACCCCACTAGACTTTTTTGGTTTTTATTCAACAAAGCGTGGAATGAACTGTCGCAGCTGTACGTTACAAGTTTTTAAAAATCATTCAGGATAGCCTGCCTCCGCTCTTTATTGAATCGTGCACATTGCTGTCCACCTTTTTTACATTACTCTAAATTACGAGGGCCATTTTTTTTCAACCTCCGATCGCTCCGTGCAGACGCTACGCGGGTAGCAGAAAGCAGGCATGCGCTGTAGGCGACTGCGCAGCTCTTGCACTACACACTCCGCCATTGTTGACATTCAGGCGTCAGTCGGCGTTGTGCTACAGCCACGTAAACATGTCCTCTATTATTATTGCTCCCGCCAAGTGTGAAGTGCGAAGTGTGATTCGTTTTCTACAGGCTGAATGCCATAGTGCTGCAGACATCCATCGAAGAATGAGTTGTGTGTATGGGGAAAACTTCATGAGTGATGGAGTTGTGCGTGAATGGTGTCGAAAGTTTAAAGATGGCCGTAATGATGTGCATGATAAAGGGGGTCAAGGGCGCAAATCTGTCGTTTCAGATGACCTGGTTCAACGTGTTGACAGAATGGTTAAAGAAAACCGCAGATTCACCATTACTGCTTTGTCTACGGAATTTCCAGAAGTTTCAAGGTCTGTTTTGTACTCTATTGTTACTGAACGGTTAGGCTACAAAAAAACTTTGTGCACGATGGGTCCCAAAAATGCTGACGAACGGCCACAAAACTCGACGAATGGCGTCAGCGTTGGACTTCCTTGAGCATTATCATGATGAAGGAGACAACTTTTTGAAATTAATAGTGACTGGGGATGAAACCTGGATTTAATACGACACACCGGAAACTCAACGGCAATCACAACAATGGATGCATTCAACTTCACCAAACAAACCAAAGAAATTCAAACAAACCTTCAACAACAGAAAAACCATGGCTACTGTGATTTGGGACCAACAAGGTGTGTTGCTTGTGGAGTTTATGAAGCCCGGAACCACTATCACTGCAGCTGTTTATTGTGAAACTTGACGACGGTTGCGTAGAGCCATTCAGAACAAACGAAGAGGAAATCTGACCGCTGGAGTTGTTCTGATCCACGACAATGCCCGTTCACACACTGTTGGAACAACTCAACGGCTTCTCGAACAATTTGGATGGGACATTTTCGATCATCCGTCATACAGTCCTGACTTAGCACCAAACGATTTTTTTTTCTGACCTGAAGACGTGGCTTGGTGGGAAGCGCTTTTAAATCAATGAGGACCTTCAAACCAACGTCAAGGACTAATTGAATTCATTGGCGGCAACTTTCTTTGAACAGGGTATTGAAAAGCTTGTCCACAGATATGACAAATGTCTTAATCTCTTCGGTGATTATGTCGAAAAGTAACCGTAAGTGTATCAATCTTTTGGTAATAAAATTATTGTTTTATATGAACTTATCTTTTATTTATAGCCTATCGGAGGTTGAAAAAAAATGGCCCTCGTAAAAGTAATTGGTCATAACTGTCTTTTTGAAATAACTTTTTTAGAGTAAACCGAAGTGTGTTCCGAACCGCTGCCTCTTAACATTTTTGCAACTTTTTCCATATTACCCTTTTTAATTTTCCTGTTAACAAATTTTTTTGGTGTTCCCTCTACTACAAAATCTTCGGGCTTCTATATATATATTTTCCTTTTATCGTTTTGTTGTTTTCGCCTCTGTTGTGATTTTGACGTGCAAGCAATAACGTTATCATCACTTGACATTGCAAAGTGCATATCGCAAGAAGGTTACTCTTTTTCAAAGCGGATCCAACATAAAAGGGCCAAACAAGAACTAAACACTTTTTGCTTGCACTGCCTAACGTCGCATGCCTGTATGTATGATGGATCTTTTACGTCACCAATGTCAATAGACTAGATATCTAAATCCCGCTCAGTTACAATTTCAGATTCTTTTCATATACAAGTAGAGGGAGGAACACACCACCACTACTTCCACCACACTTGCAAAAAAACTCGCACATTTGGTAACAAAATCTGCACAATAGTTTTCTTCAACTAAGCATTTTTAGCTCCAGGCATGAATCTTGCTCTCAACACCCTAATCTGGACCGTAACCACACACCACCACTATCTCCACCGCCACACATGCAAAAAAATTATCGCACATCTAGTAACAGTATTAAATAATATTGTCATCTTAAATTTGCACAATAGTTTTCTTCAACTAATCATTTTTTAGCTTCCGACATGGATCGTGCTCCCGACACTCTGATCTGAACCGTCGGGTCCCAGCATCCTTCCGCAGAATCTAGGCATCCTTCCACAGATCCACCGGATCTGCTAATTCTTCCGCTAATTTATGGCGATATTTACATAAATCTACTAGATCAATCCATTAAGCCTAATGCTATCGTTTGCAAATTAAATCCTCATTTGTTTCAATTTCAAATATTTGTATAAATATTCTACTAACATTGATTAAGTACTGTATTTGCACAGATTAATCAATTAAACTAATCTATACGTAAACCGCTCGATAATCTCAATTAATTTATGAAAGTGTTTAAGTAGAACATAGCGATGTATTATTAACTGTCCCACAATCTCAAATATTTACTTAAATCTTCTAGTAACATTGATTAAGTACTGTATTTGCACAGATTAAATCCATTAACGTAATCTACACATATACATCTAATGCAATCATTTGTGAATTAATTTCTTATTTGTCTCTATCTCGCAGTATACCTTCGACTGTGTTAGTAAAAATTCGCAGGTTATATAGTCACTGTTCTTTGTCAGAAAACTTGTTACCTATTTTTTGTTGTAGGGCGCCAGTGATACGAATTTTGTAGTTTTTTTATGATGGGCGCTAGTGAAACTTAATTTTCTACATGGGCGCCAGTGAACAAAAAAACTTCCGACATAGCTGAGGGTCTATTCCTAGGTAGAGCAATAAGAAGTGGGGGGGGGAGTCGAATTTTGTTTGCAAACCAAAGCTAAACTAAGTTAAATAGGCACCACCAAGCCCTCAGATAATCACAATAAGAGCAAAGCACAATTCTAAGGGCGGACGTGGAAACCCAAAGATAAAACGATCGCCTTTGTTAACAAAAACCTGTCTTATAAAAATAAGACACAGCTCCTGTAAGAAATTACAAAGATTAAATAAATAAAAATGTAGAACACCATTTGTGTCCTATAAAAGTATTAAATATAAAAAATGTATATCCATTATGATATTAGCACAAAATTATTACCCAAAAATTCTACCTTTATGTTATTAGATTTGATCGCATTTGACCAAAATAAAAGTCTCAAAGTTTAGCTAGTTGTCTACTGAAGTAAAAAACTTTCTTTTAAAAAAAATCATAACTTTATAACATATAAAAAATTCTCAAAAATAACATTTATAACAAAGTCAAAATATTGTCTTTTTAAAGCAAAAGACTGCTCTCTAAACATAAGCTTGTTTTAAATATTTGATCAAAATAATTTGTAACCAAAATGCATTGAACTAACGTTTCTATCCTGGGCAGATCTTATCAAGTAGATTACAGTTTCATAATTATTACGCAGCGTGTATTTAAATTTTTATACTTAGTTTTTATAATTTATCTGTAAATAATAGCTAACTTCAAGATTGAAGAATGTTTAATTTGAATTTTAAGAAAGCTGCACGAAACATCTGCTTTCTCGGCAATTATCTATAAAATTTGTCTGAAGTTCGAATGGAACAAAGCTTACAATTATATAAACCTAACCTGACAAAATTTCTTTCTACGGTTTGTAAAACCAGTTCAACAATAATCGAATAGGAAACAGGTCATATGTTCATAAACATGATAGCAACTTTCGTGATTTTTATATGACTGTCTGTTTGTCAAAATCTAACGACATTCTAACCACATACAAAAATTTCTTAAATGTAACAACGAACCAAAACTGCATCTGATTCTCCTAGACAAATCCAAACAGAAATTCCATCAGTTCTAAACACTACTATAAACCATATCAAACTTGGGACGACAGCAATCATGAACACATGTCTGCAATCTCATGTCCTTGAACAAAATCATACAACTTACAAAACCAAAATCTTCACTTATCCTTTTCTATCGTTTTTTGTAAGCGTTTTTCGTATGCGTTTTTCGTAGGCGCGCAAAATAAATAAAACAAAATTAAATTAAGTTTGTACAATGTATAAATTACTAGTCTGGAATACATCTTGATGAATTGATTGCTAGGGAGCGACTCACGAACCAAACTAGAAACGAATCATCGCGACGGTATTAAAGACTCGCGGTTAAAGGTGGGAAATACGTAAGATGGAGGATTGCTAGAGATGCTCACCAAAATAACTTTATGTGACACAGATATTTTACTACAAGAAGATTATTAAAACGAAGCGTTCCATTATGTACTATATGGAACATTAATAAAGAATAAGGCACGCTTAGCGCATTATCCTCGTAATTCAACGAGAATAAATACTGATCAAATTAAACATGTTACAAACTTGCATGGAAATGATTAGGAACTTTCATTAAACTCGAGGTTAACCTCGTATTCTAATTAGACTCTAACTATGAAAACTGATTAAACATCAACACACGGTGGGCGGTAGTCATTAACTGAATCGGATGTACTAGCAACTTTACCCCCTAACATCACTTTAACATATCGACCATTTTTGCTGATGTCACCAGTACCATGTAGAGGATGTCTCAACTGTCATTGTAGTACATGAGTTATGTTTGTAACAACTACCACTTTGACGTATCCGCTCTGTATACGCATGTTACATTGTTGCCAACTGAATCAGGTGTACTAGTAACATTAACCCTAACCTTACTTTTACACATCTACCATTTTTGCTTACATCACCAGTACCATCTTTTAAACCAATTTCTATCGACCCACCCGGTATACTACAGTACACCAATTTTTAACTCATTCTGTAGCCTTTGAAAAGGATAGAACACACTGGTTTCAGCGCAAATCTTATTTAATTTATAACCGTTTAAGTGGCACTGCAGGATGTATTGTAATTTTTCGTGGCTTACGCCTTGGGCAATTGTGCAACTTTCTAAATAGATGTTTATTTTTTCATACAAAACTCATGCAGAAGATGTAGCTTTATCCATATCAACACAACTGAATTTTGAAGACTTCCGCATTAGCTCTGAACTCTACAGCGGTTTAAAGAGATTATCAGGGGGTCGTTAAATAAATACGGATGAATAGAGCGCCACTGTACTAAGGTAGGGTGTAAAAGCAAGAAATATCGTTAAGAAACATACAGGAACCTCAACGAGTATATTCTGTTATTGGAATACAAGATTTTGTATTTTTAGATGGTAGTACGTTTATCCTGAAATAAAATAAAATAATATTGGAGACACTATAATTTAATTAAGGGTCGCTATGCTTGCGGCCACGTCCCCAATGCTCCACCCGGAGGTACTACATTGAGTTTAAACGCGAAAAATAAACGTGCTTCTTATTAATTCTAACTTCATAATTAATCCACCCTAAATAAAAATCTAACTAAAAATCTAACAAACTAAAATAAAAACTAAAAACAGGGTTTAAATAATGGTATCCTTAGCGTTGACTTTGGAGCGTACCCGATCAACAAGCAAAAATGAGAAGGGGAGGGATCCGTAAAACCGGATAGCAGACGCCGGCTCTGCTTACCAGTGCGACCTGAAGGGCCGACTTAAAACTATCCAAATCTAGCTAGGTAATTTAAAATGGATTCAAATTTTCTAAGTAGTTGCCAAAAGTATTAATAGTGAATCCAGCTATTTGCCTGCTCTATAAATTTACAAATTCGTCCTCCCTGATCTAAGTGTTTTATCTTAAATTTGTCCTTAACGTTCCCTATCATTCCCTAACAGACATAATATACATACAATCTTTTTTTCTATATATACTGCGGCAAAAATTGGCGACAGAACGTCAAACAAATCAAGCCACAAAACAATACAATGCAGGCAAAAATATAAGTGTAAAAACAAATATAAATATAATATAAGAATATTGGAGACAGCAGTTTGCGCCTCAAAATAAAAAATCAATAAACCAGACAGGTTTTGTACATCTATGATTTTTTTCTTTTGTGTAATAGTGAATGGACATTCTACTTATTAAATTTATGCACTTCTGGTTTATATATAATTTATAGAATCCAGTATGTACAGAATGTACAGTATGGACAGAATAAACACTATTTCTTAAGTGCTTCTTTGAGTGTAATCAACCTTTTCTAAGTCTATAAAAAATCAAGGCTGTGGAGTATCAACACATATATATTAACTAAAAAATTTTTCTAATTTATTCTGACAGGCAATTATTATAAGCTTTCTAAATGTTCAATTATTTTTTATATTTATATTGTTAATCTTGGACAATTTAAATAAAAAAACCTCTAAAGCAAATAGGCACTATAAATATCATTAACACAATTATGAGCTTTTTTTGTCATTATTTCAGTACTGACTAAATGACTCACATACGTACAAAATTAGTTTTGTAATAAGATCTTTTAAATTAGTAAACTTAAACTTCATTAAATAGTTATCATGTGTAAGCAAGTACACAACTGTATTATTCATAATGCAAATTCATGACAATTTTGTTAGATAAACAATTTTATAAAGCATAATTTTGATATAAAACAACGTTTAAAAAATTAAATTCATAATTAAATATTATCACAAAGATGTTAGTTTCCATGAGTTTAAACTACCAAGGTTACGATTTAACATGACACGAACGTCGAACAGATGATTGTGTCAAAAAGGAAGATCACTTATCGATCTTGAATTCAGGGCATGGCTGCTTACAGACCAGTTAACAAACAAGCTCGACCAACATGTGGAACTGCAACATTGAACAATCACATGAAGAAGCAGTTGTATACATTGTTATAACAATGCCTCGTAAACTAGAAACATATTGTAAGTTTCCAATGCGTAATCGTTTTTCACGCAAATAAAGTAACTTCTTCTTACAACCATTAATCAGTTCTCAAGTGTTGCTTCCGAACTAAAACAAAATTTCCATGTTGAAACATGAGGAACGGATATATATCTTATACACAGTAAAATTAACAGTTTCGCACGACCATTACAGTTTCAGTTCTTAAGTGTTATTTCTTTAGTTCTTTAATGTTGCGCTAAGGAAAACCAAACAAAAATTAGTTTGAATTATTTAGAAATAGAAATTACAAACCATGATGAGTTTCTAAGCTTACAGATCGATGGATTGTTTGAAACTAAATTGCAATTCGCAAGTCAGCCTTGGATATCAATTTATCCATGTTGACGTTAGAATGATAAGGGTCCGACTGGTTCGGCTTGACGACAACAACGACATTAACAATCAGGTGCGCAAAAGCACGTTGTTTGATATTACTTTGAAAATCTTTATGGAAATTCTGGATAGCTTGTTCGAGTTTTAGCATGGTTTTAAAATACAAACTGGACATTTATAACTATGCGCTATATTTACTAGATAATTAGAATAAAGGATGACAATAATTGGGATGTTTCAAAATTATGATACTTTGTTTTAACTTTGTATTAATTGTAGAAGTACGATTTATATTGAATTATAAAAGTAAATTTAAAATTTTTATAACATAACACATAATTTTTATGCGTTATTTTAGATGAGGGAAAACGAACTGTTACAGTATTATTAACAGTCCATTGGAAAAAGAACAATATGCGTTAATACAGTTTATTTGTTATACTATACATTAATAGCATAATTTTGCACACAGTTAAGATTCATAGATCAGCAAAAAATTCAACAATGAGAAAATGTTAATTTTGGTCTAATTCGAAGTCTATGGTCACTCTTGCACCGGCTTTACTCCGGTTAATCATATAAACATTTTTCTTACCACTGAAGGCTTTTATTCCATCGACTTTTAGGTGTTCGAAAATGCGCGCTGGTATAGAAACACAAAAATCATCACTTTCAACAATAGCACGACCCCCATACTTTGTTGATACTGACTCGATTCCTAAGATACGATATTTTCTGTAGGTGGGAAGTTCGGATGTGCTTATTGTAGTTTTACGCTTCATATTCATGTCTAATTTTGTAAAATCCATATTTTTATATGATCTGAAAAAATAATAAAATAAAATAAATAAGGTGTTAACAATTTTAAAGTAGAAATTTAGATATTACAATTAAATCACTTATGAGTTAAGACCAAAATATACTTTTAAGATGTTGTAGAAGATATAATTAATTCAGTGTCTTGATGGATGCGAGAACGATAATTTTAAACTAAAAAGTCTTACCTATTGTGTATCGAATTCTGCAGATGTTGAAACTGATATTTGATCTAGAAACTCTGACTATTCATATGAATCTTAATTACATAAACAGATCCTTTTCAATCAACATAAATCCTGTTCTAAAACCTGACCCTCAACTTTGATACCTTTCACAGAACGCTCTGGTTTCATATTGTTTATGGAAAATTTTCAAAAGTATTTTATTAACCTTAAAGTATTTAGTAAAACTACGTTACATGAAATCGCTATAATTAAATAACTTTAACTAGAAGTATTGGCAAGCTAAATGTTTCTAAAATATATCTAGTATTGTTGTAGGGGATAAAACGATAGGGTACTTGGACGATAGCCATACATTCAACCATCCTGTATAAAAAAATTTATAGACGCACTCTTTATATTGCAATGTAGTTTTGGAGAAGGATTAATTACGAAGCTTTCGGTATTCTTTGTATTTAGATGTGCTACAGACGTAAACAAATTTCAAAACTCTAGAAATCTTAACCAAAATGCATTTCGTATTTATTTTTAACACGGCATAATTCACTACGAAATTTTATGCAAGAACAAATTTTAATTATGGCAATCTTTTTTTAAATTGTTGTAGGCTAAGAAACTTTAGACAGCTTTTCATATCATAAATCAGTAATTTTTAGCTGCGCTTGAAACAAAAATAGGAAAAACAATAAACTCATCTTTTAGCAATCATTTCCACATCATTAAAATATAACATAATTAATACCTGGAAATTTGGTTACTAGAAAAACAAACTCCCTTCAGCCAATTATTTAGATGTATGCATTACTCGCTAGAAATGGTGTTTGGAAAATTTTCACATCAGCAATAATACTTTACGTAGAACTAAAATGCATTTGAATTAGAATGTTAAATGCAAGGCTTATGTATAATACAATAGGATGTTATGCAGACCTGAAATCTCACATTTCTACAAGAATTAATAACGATTTCTTTTACCATTTTCAAATTTTTGTGCTGAAAAGCTATACGGTGAAAACCTAGTGATGGATATACTTATGTATGCTCTGGAATTTGACATTGATAAACTATATAAAATACTGAGCGAGGTTGGAGGTTATATCTAATCCACTACAATGCTCGATTTCACAGGAATCCTATTAATGTATGTATTTTAATAAATTTATATATTTCCTTTTTTAGATGTAGCGACTCCTTCAAAAATCAAGTCTGGTATAAGCCCCAATATCAGTACCGATAGAGGAGAGGGTTCCGAGATCATACGCCGGTGGTAAGTTTTTATAATTCATACGCGTAAATAAAATTATGATTTCATTATTGTAGATGTGGATCTACATTTGAACCCCATGCGCCTAATAGAAGACCGTGCATCAGATCAAGATATTGGGAATCTTTACAAAATTCTTTTAAAGAAATAAATTTGAACGGAAAGTAGAAGTTTTAATCTGAGACTTTATTTCTATATAATTTATACAAATTTTAGCAATACGTTCATTAAACTATATCTGTTAATCAGTTTTGTGATAAGGTCTTAAACAAAGTTTTTATGAGTTGATTTTACAAATACTGTTATTTTAAAACGAAACCATTTCTATAAATGTCTTTTTCAAACATACATTTTTGACTGAGCCGCAAAATTTTCCGCGCTGGCCTAAACAATTCTTCTACTTTTGCTGATTTACTCATGTCTGGGGGAGTACTGAAAATCAAACTAAGCGGTCCATCATTTTGTAATTGTATCTTTGGTGTGAGTTCAAGTTTTGGATTGTAATACTTGTTCCTAACATCTTTTGGTGATGCATTACACATCGATGAAAATGCGAGGCTAAGTTCTTGATCGTTTGCTGCAGATGTGGTATGCAAATTCATAAACAACTGTACAAATGCTTCTACATCGGATACAAGTATATCAAAATTTTCATCTATGTACTGTTTGGTTCCGGATCAGATTTTTCAATAGGAGAACTAAGCTGGATAATTCTTTGCTTCCTTGCATTGTAAATTACGGTCTTACGACGAGCATCTTCTATACTTCTTAAACAGTTGGACAATGTATAGTTTACGAGTTTAACTGCAAACTTTTTGGTGGCTCCATCATTGTCTTCCTTAGGTTCAAGTACATTCACCAATCTCTTACCGCGCAAACCAATTTTTTCCTATTCTGGTTTGAACAGGATGGTACTTCTTTGATTGACGATGTCGTAATCATCTTAAGGATCCGAAACGTTGACGGTCCGTTTTTGTTGTAAATCGTAACACTCACCATCTGGTGTAAGCGCAAAATCACACCCTGGTGCACCTTGTCGTGCATTTTTGTACTCCGGACAACCGAACCGGTCTATAGGCATTTTGAAACTGAGAAAATTTTAGTAGGATAATTTTATTATACTTTCTTCCCTTAACTCTTCGATTATGGACATTATCTCGTTTCTTTTTTCAGCGTTCGTATTACCTGCCTGGTAGGTTGCATTCAGTAATTTTAGTCAAACAATTAATTCGTGAACGTTGTTCCAATAAACGTACTGAATACGATTAGTATTCAACTTTTTGTAAAAACGACTAGGAAATCCGGTACCTTTCTTCTTTATCGTTGACAATGTCCCTTTTTTGTCTCCGATATTCGGTGATATGCGGCAACACATATTTTTGGAATTTTATGTTTGTAGTCGGAAACCCCGCTAGATCATTTACTTTGAATGGATCGAATCGTTTCGTGAAAATCGAAGCTGCTTTAATCATTTCCAGGTAATTTGGTAAATCCTCGTGTAAATTGAAATCACCCTTTTCGTGATCAAGGTTCATATAGGTTAGCAGATTGTACAGTCCAAACGTGCCACAATACTTTACATTATTTAATGTAAGGTCACCATTTTCTCGATTTATATCCAACTCTTTGTTTCCGAATACCCACTTATTATCTTCAGGATCATACTTCACACCATAAACTGATTTGCTATATTTTAGTCTTCATCTCTAATCAACACGTCCGCATAGTAGGGATAAAACGGCTCTGTGGAAATGGACTGCTTATTTTTTTTTATAGGTGCTTCCTTGTTTTTAACTTTAACTTTACTTGTAGGTAGTTTTTCTGGTATGTCTTGCAAATGGGACGCGGTTACTTGCAACGGTTCAATCAATTGTTTGTGGGCCTCTTTGAATTCTTGCTGCGAGGTAGTGTAACCATTTTTGAACTCCACAAATTTGTTTCGCACAGCATCTTGAATAAGCTGAAGTTTACGTTTATTTGCAACCAAGTCTTTAACGTCCGCCATAATCAATCTCTGAATCACAACTAACCATTTTTTACATCTTCAATACGTATATATTGGTCAAAGTTTTTCCCATAGCGTCCTTTATCAATATCAAAATCTTTCACAATAGTTATAAAAGTATGCTTCGAATCATCTTCAATCCAACACCGTATACACATTTCTTTAAATGTTGAATATGGCATGCCACCACTTATGTGATCCGAAAAAATATGTCTAAGATTGGTCTCATCCTGTTTCCACAATGCGATGACGTTTGCGTTGTCTCCTAACCTGTGTTTTAAAACGTTCGCATAAGTTTGGCATAGACAGAAGGAGTCTATTGCTTTATGTCTCCCAAACGAGAAAAACTGGGTGATCTTGCTTTGATCGTTTACAGGAATACCGTCAAAAACCATAATCGAATCATTTTTAGCACCTTTTGGACCAATCACGTCATCATAATTCCCATACTCGTGGTAATCAATTTCTTCTTCTTTAAGAGATTCAAAAATATTTCTTAACAGTTCATATTTAGACTGACAAAGACCTTTAGAAAACACGTAGACATTTTCAAATCTAAGACCCATAACTCGATGGTCCAGCGAATATTGCAAGTAGATTAGATGGTAATAAAAGCCCATGTTTACCAACTTGGGTAGGACTCGTAGGGATGAATTTATCAAAATTTTGTATTGGAATTTTGACTTTTTGATTCAGAGTATCTTTTACATCAACAGGAACGTTATTTTTTCTTGGATAATGTTGTTCGAGGTGTCTCCGTAGGGGTCTTCCAAGTATTTTGTACAGTTTGCTTGCATGGCATATATTTATCACGCCTTGCTGGATTTCACTTATCACTTTCGATAAAGTTTGCTTGGTGTACATCTATTAAGCAATCGGTTGAAACTAACCTAAATTGACAATTCTACACCCTTATATGCTCTTGAGGCCGCACCTGTCCGTCTCAGGCTGCCTAGAAACAGGCCGCACCAGGTCACCCAAAAACAGGCCGCACCTGGCCGTCTAAATGGTGTCCACAGGCCACATCTGGCCGTCTCAGGACACCGAGAAACAAGCCGCACCAGGCCACCCAGAAATAGGCCGCAGGCCACCCTAAGGTAGATGCAAGACCGCACCAACCTTGCAGGTGGTCAAATACCTCGGGTCATCCAAAACTTATTATTTTTTAAAACAAAAAGTGCAACAAACTAATTACGGCCATTTTATAAATCACACAAATACTCAATATAACTCAAGAAGAGTAAAAATATACCTATGCACAAAATCTGTTGTCAATATCACTCTGAACAAACCACTCATTATTTCTGAAATCAACTACCAATTTAAATAATTTCGCAAAATCACTACCGAATATAAACGCATGTGATAGTGAGGGTACAACTGGTGCACTAAAAATACAATTACTACCAATTCAAATCCGTAGATCAACTGAATCTAAAACAGACTTCGCAGCTCCATTTGCTGTAGTTATGCCCGTCTCCTCGCAACTATAAATTTTTAATCTCAACTTCCCGATTAGTGGTATTGCCAACGATTCGACCACTAAAGTAGTACATCCTAAATTCCAAAGACCTGTAATATCTCTGTAAAATAACCTTACAATGATAAACGAACGATTGTCCTAAACTTTTTTCACATATAAAGAGACAGTCTCAGGTTTAAGGGTAGCTCGAGAGAAATTTTTTATTACATCAAGCCATTTCGACTATTTATTTTTACTAAAGAAATCTTTTTGCTTCCACTTCTTAGCAGTAGCCTAATTTAGCGGAGCAGAATGTCGACTATCTAGCACCTGCCATTTTCCTCGTTTTTTGAACAAGTTTGACACGACACTGACTTAACACCTCGACAATTTTTTATTGGTATTCTACAAAATCGATGTCCGACACGCGAAAGTTCCAAGCTAGCATATCTGGGCCAGACAAATTTACTAGCGGTGACAGAAATATTTTTATTCAGTGCTGGCATCTGTAAAGGAGATGGAGAGATTATTTGTATAAACGCGAGCCCTAACTGTACAAACCTCCTTAGTCGAAATAGGACATATATCATGGGACCGTTGTTTAAATTTATTAAGTTTACTAGAGGGCGCAGAAACAAGTTTTTATTTCATCAAAGAAGCTTCCGCCAACTCTACTTCAATAAAGCCACACCCGAAATTTCCGATAGAGCAAGTGCTGAGATAAAATCTGGAATCAAAATTTTCTTATCATCATAACCTTCGTTATTTCAGATGACTGGTTAGTCGAATGAATAAGAGCTGCTTATGCGCAACGAACAAAACTATGCTTTATTTTTTCTTTGACGAAGGCTTTTAATTGTGTCCCAAGGGTCATCATCCGACTAACTAGGTAACAAATCTCACTTTAAACGTTGCACCAAAGAACTCCAATCCCTCACGGAATTCCTTATACTACAAAATCAAATAAGGCCGTCACCAACGAATAGTTCGACTACACTACAAAAAATATCAGCCTTGCGGGATTGCGCCAACTCGATAACTCTAACAAGTAGCGACTGCAACTGCTTAGGATCTCCAGAAAGTTTCACAGACCACGAACCAATAGGCATAGGAGGTGTTACGCATGTCATAATGTGAATGGGCATCTCCGGCAGGTTGTTTGTTTTTTTTAATAAACTTTATTTCGTATTAGTCTGTTACCTAAAAAAATATAACAGACCTGACCCGTTCCCTGACTAATCCGTTGTTGAAAGTTAAAATAAAAATTTATTGTTGTTTAGGTGTTCGAAATCACCCTGGTTTGTGTGTGTGTGTGTGTGTGTGTGTATGTGTGTGTGTATGTGTGTGTGTGAGTGTGTGTGTGTGTGTGTTAGTACGGAATTGTGTGTGATTGTTTGTATGTAGGGGTGTCATGGGACTGCTCCCCCTCTAGTTTCCGACCGTCGGTAGCCGGAAATCAGAAACCGAGAAGTCGCCATTCCTGAACGTGTCCTCGCCATCGGCAGCCGAATACCAGGGGATCCACGTAAAGTCCCAGGTATGGTGGCGTCGTCAGTGATAATGCTAGGGTGTTTTCCCAAAAGGTTAGATTAAAATTAGTTGCAATGTGGGTTAGTCAGGTCTCGAGTTACTAATGCATCTGTTTGTCCTCTTGGTATTTGTTATTTAGCTTAGGTACTAAATTTAAGCGTTAGTTTTAAAAAGTCCTAATCTATTAGCTTACAACTAAATAAAACACTAAACTTATTCTACGTAGAAGTTTATCAATCCGGCTGATACTTGTTGTTTATGCACATGAACGTAGTGTCACTGAACATATTCACTTAAATTAAATTGAATTATTTTTTATTATATGATTTAGCTCCTGGTGGCTCAGCGGCCCAACCCCTGGAAAGTCGTCAGTGGGCGGGTCTTTGGTAGTTCCAAGAGCGTCTTTGTTTTGTTATTGTAGTCTGTGTCGTTGTAATATTTGTTAGGTTACGTGTTGTTATTTGGTCGCTCGAGCGATTTGTGTGTGAGTGTGTTTTGTGTGTATTAGTTTTGTTTTGTTTTGGTGTTTGCTGTTTATTTGTTTCATTGTGTCTTTGTCTTTCATGCTTTTCGTGTAGTGTTTTTGCCATGTATTGTGTGAGTCGTTTTAGATGCGGGAGGAGGTCTTCGTCCCACAGCGTGTTTGATATAGTTTGTCTTTAGTTAAGTGCGTCTTGTATTAGTTTTCTTGTGTGGTGTGTCTTATCCTGTGGTCACAGAGGTCCATGAAATTCAGTAGTAGATGCACTGGAGTCTCCGTCACTCAGCATGTGCACGTGTTTGTATCAGTTATTTGAAATCTGTGCTTGTATGTTGGATATGGTCCATGACCAGTCATGAAATGTATATCCCCGGCTGAGTTGAAAGTTCTGTGTCTTCAGTTGGGGTGCTGTGTCTGTGAGTGGTATGTAATTAGTATGTGAGTACGTCGCCCGTTCATGCTAGTGTCCCATCTGTGTTGCCATTAGACAATAATGGCTTTCTGTATGTTACGTCGTGTGCGTGATGGCGTTTCCGTAAATGCCTTCACCTTGGCGTACTGCTCCTTCCTTAGGAAGTATGTAGCAGCTCGTTGTTCTACTATTATATGTAGTGGCATTATTCCCAGTGCTACGGCCGGTGCCTTTTGCGAGGTGGTGCGGTAGACCCCTGTCCACCACAGCACGAGTCCCTTTGCGCCAAGTTCAAGCGTTGTGAGGGCTTTGCTAGATTTACCCTGGGATGCTACGCGCTTGCCCCATGAGTTATTACGGATGCAATCATGCTGTTCATGTAGGGTTTGACACAGTTGAACGAGATTTTGTACTCCTGTTGGGCTAGACTGGCGATACCTTGTATTAAGCATTTTGTCTTTGCGTACGTTTTTTGTAAGTGATTTTCAAAGTTTTGTTTCCCATCCAGGGTAACCCCAAGGTACTTAGTTTGGAGCGATCTTTTAACCCTCTCGTGTCGTAAGATGATTTGGAAGTTCCTCGAGAAATTCCCCTTCATCATCATGTATGTGGTCTTGGACGAAGGGATGAGCATTTTGTTGGTTCTACACCAGTTGTTTATTCGCTCTACTGTGGTTATAGGTTTTTGCTCGATTGCGACCTTTGTATTCCCCTCCACCATGACGAGTATGTCTTCCGCATAGTGAATGACAGTTATAAGTTCTCTCATGTCCTGAAGGTCGTCCAACAGCCCATCCAGCAAAATGTCCCAGAATAGGGGTCCGCAGACTTATCCCTGCGGACAACCTTCGGTAAAGATTTTAGATATCGACCGTGGTCCTTGTAGTGTAACGTTTCTGTCCTGGCAGTAATTTTGAAACAGTTGATTCATTCTAGTCTGTGAAACAGGGTCGGTCACCAATGGTTGTTAAATGCCCCTTCGATGTCTATCATTCGCTAGGACGTATCTACTGTCTGACCTTTTTTAAGGTTCAAAAAAGTGATTGATAGCGTCTTCAGTCGACTTTCCTTCTCTAAAACCGTATTGGCAGTTGTTCATACTGTGCACATTTTTATGGTTCACCATCCTGTTGGCTAGTGATCTTTCATATATTTTCCCTAGGACGTTCAGGAGGCACATCGGCCGATATGATCCTGGGGAGGGCATATTTCTGTCATGCCTCTTCGGGATAATTACCAGGTTTGCCCTTTTCCAAATAGTAGGAAATTTTGTTTGTATGAAACATTCATTGTATAATGCAGTTAACACATCGGATATTTGATCTGCCAACGTCTTTATGACTTCCGCCTCGATGTTGTCAGGGCCGGGTGCATTTTTGTTTCTGCATTTTGCAATTGCCGGAAACACCTCACCCTCCGTGAAAGGGGAAAGTTCTCCTCCTGTCGATTCCAAAGTCTGTTGCCATTGCCGTTTTGGCAAATAATGCTGTTACGTAAATCCGCTTGACTATCTGAGTTTTGCTAGGGATTGTCATTAGGTTTCAGCTCTTTTATTAGTGCCTTTGCGCTATCGTTAGATGTGTTTCCGTCATCTATCTGTAGGGTGGAGTAGTTAGTTGGTGGTCTGATCTTATCTCTAACTATTTGATATGGAACTCCCCTTGCGTCACGCCTGAGATGCTTTTCTACAAATTTGTCCCAGGATTCTCGCATGAATGTTTGTAGCTTCGTTTCGTATACAGTTTTTGTTTCTCGATACGTGGCCAGGTGGTGTCTCCTTTCGATTTCCGTAAGGGATTGCTGATATGGGGATGGCCTAAACTCTCGACACTGGGTTGCTTGTGGTATCGACTGATTCATAGCTTGGTGTTTGACGTAAGCTAGTTGCTTAGCGTATTCGTGGACATTTCCTCCTTGTATTATGGGTATCGAATGGAAATTATGTTTGAGGTTTTTCCAGTTGGCTTTTTGATGTTGTTCCTGTCACTTCGATGCACACGCAGTCTTCATTCTGTATGTCGTGTGTATGTGCTATGGTGATATTCCTGTTAAGAACTGTGACCGCTGTCATTGGTCTTTTCCCTTTGCTGATCACCCTGGCTGTTATAAGCATGCCTGTAATCTTTTCTGGGTCACGCATGGTTCTTGTAAGAGCAGCAGATCAAGGTTTAGTTCTCTGTAAGCTTGCGAACTTTCTCCATTACCGTTGTGCTCTCATCACGTTCAACTGGCCAATTTTTAGAATGTGTATGTTGTTAATGTTTGTCTGGTTCAAAAGTTGTGAAGTTGCTGTACCTGTTTGCGTGTCCCTATGCTGATGTTATTGTTCGTTGTGAGTGGTTTGTGTAGTATTTTTGTAATTGGTAATTTCGGTTGTTAGAAATTGATGGTTCTGTTTTCTGTATCGTTGGGCCCTTTATCTATTTTGTAGCTTTTGTGATAGTGATTTGTTTGTGATTTTGAGCGTTTGTTGGTGTTTAATGTCCATAAATTGTCTTTTGTACAAGTCTCTCTCACATCATTTTATAAGTTGGTCAGTTTTTGTGATCTTTAGTACATGTTTTGCGTCTCTTGCCGCATGGGATTGATTGATTGATTAAATTGGGAAGGGTGACTTAAAGCCACGCGCACTTAGGCCTCCTGGTGGGCCCATTGTGCTGCCTTCCTTGCCCTAGGTTGGTCCTTCATAGCTCAACCACCCGACCTTGCAGGTGAATTTGAGGATGTCGGACCAGGGGGTATCTCGAATTCCGGCCTTCTCGGGCCAGAAGTTTCCCAGCATGGATCCTCGAAGTCGGGCGAGTACCGGACAGGTGCACAGAATGTGTTCCGCCGTCTCATCCTCCTGTTGACAGCCGCGATGATGGGGTTGTCTGACAGACACATCCTGTGCAGGTGCTTCCTTAAAGTGCAAGAATACCTATTAGTAGCCGTAGTTTCTGTCTCGGCAAGCGTATGACAAATTTTTCTATTTTGGTCATGGGAGACCTTATGAACATTTTTGCCTTTCGGCAGCTTAATGTACAAGCTCACCTATCCTTGTGACGGCGGTGGGTTATTTGTGTTATCATGAAGAACACCACCGATAGTGCAATAGCAACCGATGGCTCAGGGCCGACAAAACCCCGAGCCGCTCCTTGCCTCGCCAAAGAATCGGCCTGTTCGTTACCATGAACTCCTGAATGCCTTTTGATCCAAACCAGCTCAAGGTCGTTTGTATTAGAAGCGAGCTCGAGAACACGATGGCATTGGTATACCACACCCAGAGAGAAACTTATGCTTGTTTAAGCTCAGAAGAGCTGCTCTACTATCGCTCAAGATGCGTATAGCTTTGTTTTGGATTCCAAGTTCCAGTATGGCGTTAGCGCCATGCATGATGGCTATGACCTCCGCTTGGAAGACAGTTACCAGCCTGCCCAGCGCAACACTTTCATGAAGGTCTAGGTCATCGGAGAAAATGCCTGCCCCGGTACCTTCATTTGTTTTGGAACCATCTGTGTAGATGGAGATCTCCGTTAAGGAGGCGTCCTCAGTGTGTAGGCAAACCCCAAAGCGCTTCCTGGAAATCATTATGGGTGCGATCGAATCAACCACTCCTCCCAAGATAGGGGTGTTCTGCACCGCCTCTCTTAGTATGTTGTGGTGTCTAACACCGCCTTCCTTATCGATCCATAGACCTTTGAACCGCAGCCTCATTGCCGCTCTCAAAGCCATCTCCTCCACATGTAGCTCCAGCGGAGTGAGGACTAGGATGGCTTCTAAGGCTGCAATAGGTGTAGAAGGCATTGAACCTGTAATGTTTAGACAGGCCACTTTTTGGCTATGAGTAAGATCCTTGACTGTATGGGCCAGTCTGGTCCTGGGCCACCAGACTACAGCGCCATAGCAGAGCATCGGATGGGATGCAAACCACCCCTACATTTGATTTTTCCAATGCTCCACCCGAAGGTACTACATTGGCCAGGAAGCGAGTTCTTTTTACCTAGAAATTTTGAATTTTGCCAAACACTTGCAGTTCCAAGCTAGGTAGGGATCTATAACGTGCGTGACAATACTCACACATGGGACCTCCATTTTACGTCTCATCCGAACGAGTGCGTATTTTTGTGAAAAATGCTCGCCTAACATTTTTCAAGCGGACCGTGTCGGGATTCAAACCAGGGACCTTGGGCGTAGTAGTCACATGCATAGCAACTACACCACGGAGCCGCCGCGGGATGCAAACCGCTGGCTGGGTAGATTTAGGGTAGTTGGCTGTTTTGTGTTTCGCGTCTACCTTCACGCAGTGGCTGCAGGTGGCATGCTGTTTCGGACAGTGCTTAGTTAAGCGCCCAAGATCCTGACAACTTAGGCACTTTGGCACAACTATGTAGTCCCTTACGGTGAGATTTCTGAATTTCACATATAGTTTCGATGTTGATATCAGAAGGTTTCTGATTTCCTATTAGCGGATGTCACATGGTGCGTCATCGTTTTTCCCTTAGGTTCCGTTTTGAATGCTAATTTGAAGTTTTCTTCAAACTCTTGTTTACTTAGATTTCTCTCTAAATTTTGTTTGTATATCATGTCAGTGATTTCATTGTCCTTAAGGTACGTTAGATCATCATAAATAATGACCAACAGTTGCCTCTCCCGGGTTTTTTGCAATTTAGTATCTGTCCCAATTTCCGGTTGTTTATAATATTTTCAGATTCTGTTTCGCTGTCTGTTTCTACAGGCGTCGCCGTGGATCAATGTAGTAAGCGTAAGACTACAGATCCCAAGGTCCTGGGTTCAAATCCCGACACGGCCGACTGCTTGAAAAATGACAGGTGAGCATTTTTCACAAAAATTACGCCCTTGTTCGGATGAGAGGTTAAATGGAGGTCCCGTGTGTGAGTGTTGTCACGCACGTTAAAGATCCCTACCTTGCCTGGAACGGCAAGGGTTCGGCAAAATTCTAAATTTCCAGGCAACAAAAAACTCGCCTCCTGGCCAATGTAGTACCTTCTGGTGGAGCATTGGAAATATAAATGCACTGTCTGTTTCTACAATTAGAGCTGTAGTTGCAGCGCGGATGCTTTTAATTTTGATTTTGTTTTGGGCAGGGTTAATGGTTTTTGGTAAAAATGGCCCTTATTTTGTTGAAGGATTTCCTTTTTTGCTGTAGTAAAGATGGTTGAGGTTTGGATTTTGGTTATGAGATTCTGCTTTGGGTTTGGTGCGTGCGTGGACTTTACGGTACTAGCATAGGAGATGCCCGTGTTTGTGTGTGCTTGTTGTGGGTGTCTTTCGTGCTCGATCTTCTTAGTTTCCTACAGGTGGTACTAAATAGCTCTATCAAGACTAGTGGCCTCTGAAATTTTGTTTACTTTATCGTACAGGTCGGCTTCCAAGGTAAGTAGACTAGCCAAGGTCTCATTCCTAAACTGAACAGCTTCCTCTGTACTCGTATTTAGTGGATGGGTCTTCATACACTTAACACGACCAGAAAGATGAATCAGCTTCGAACATACTCTTCTAAAAGTAGAATCAGATTCTACGAACCAACTCAATCGAAGCATTTATGTCTTTATTTAAGAAAATCTACTGCATAACTAGAGGGATCGATTAGGAAAGGCTTCTCGACTTCCCTAGCCAATACCTTCCCAAAACTACCGGTCTCTCGTTTATTACACCTCAAATCTTGAGTTCATATATCAGCTCTTCCTTCTGTAAACAAACGATTTGAAATTTCTCAGACAAGGTCACTACGATAAGAAATCAAAACAACTCAAGTATTAACTATTTAACCAAACGTAGACAATTTCAAAACAGAAAACTTCAAGAATACTTATTCTTTCTTTAACAGGTCCCAGCCAAATATAAGATAAGAATAACAAAATCTCTCCGAAGGAATTTCAGAAAAAATGCTTTAGACCCTTATTGTGAAAAAATGGCACGTCACATGCCTAGAAAATTTCAGAGAAAGGTTTTTTTTATTTTTGGGAGCGAATGGTCGGTGCTAGTTTGAAACAGAAGGAAATAACATTTCCATAAAAACTGCTTATAAGGAGCACAAAAATTTCTAAAACATGAAAAATCCGAAATTCGTACTTTTGAAGGGTCTAGAAACATTTGAACTAGTAGTAGAAAGGAGTCGGAGACGTGGTGTGCCATTATTGGGTCTTCAGTCCTAGAACTGGTTAGACGCGTACCATCATTGTTTCCTATTCTGAACTAACTGACACATTTCCCTGAAATTCTCGCGGCCTTTGTCTATTAATTAATATGAACTATGAATACTTATACCAGTTACGTAAGTTTGTTCGTACAGATGGTTCAATAACTCAGAATAATTTATTAGTTGTTATAAATAAGCGTCCAGTGTTAGTTGATGAGTAATCTTAAATGCACTTTCATTTTGTTTCTCGTAGTTTGTGAAAAGAATACATTAGAGGAATTTCTGACGGAAGTTATACAAATGGTATATTTCAATATATCCCTAATTAAAATTAAAATTAACGTACTAATCCCATAAACCCTTATGATGTATACCAGCCATCCAGATCACTTAATCTTGTATGTCTTAGCTTTTTTAAAATGTTTATTTGTAAAGGCTCACTGCGTCTCTTTCAACGTGCATTTTTAATAAGCTTTAATAGTTAAAAGCTTTAAATTAATATAGGACCTATAATACGCTTTTAAAACTATCTGTTTTAAATGAAAGATTAGGAACTCGATACAAACGGTAAAGGAGTGGACATGCTTCATGTTTTGCTTTTCAGGGATTATCTTCGACGTCCTCCAGTCTGTAGCGTGTGGTTTTATAAAGCTTGAAGTGGTCTGGCGCGACTGGCAGCTTGACCAAGAGAGATGCGGGGATTATGAAGAGCAAAAAGTAAAGCAAAGTAAACCAACGACAGAGTCTTTTATTTTTCTCATTACGCTGGTATTTGAGGTAAACCTGTACATTCTTATTTTCATGCTTTTACTGCGAGCGGGATTTACTTCTTTGCTTTTAAGAATTTTTATGATGAATTGGTGTATAACAATCTCTACGTTGTAAGTGTTGCAAGTGTTAAACGGTTTTATGAAACTAGTTTTTGCGATTGGTGATAAATATCTTGATTTAAGTTATGAAATGACCGTCGCGTGGCATTTAGGGATGGTCCAAATTTCAGACGTATATGCTAGGTTTATCATAGTATCATATAGGATTGATTAAAATTGAAAATTTATTAAATATTGTCGTAAGCGGTTTTTCAGGAATTTTTTAAAATACATTAAAATTACATAAACGCTTTGTTAATATATTGCAATGTATCATTTTATCTTAAACGTTTAAAAATTATTCGTTCTTATAAAAAAAAACACTCGCTGAATGTGGCGTTTAGTAAAACAACTCGTTTTTTTCAGAAAGAATGTGGTGTGTTGTGTACTCGAAATTTAACACAAAGTCAAAATGTATGCCTTATTTTAAATACATTTTAGCCTTATACATTTAAAACTTAAAGTACAGTAGACATCGTATAGGCCAGAATCTGAAACATTTTTATGCAAGAAGTGACAAAACCAAAACTTAAGTAAATTTTGATAGCTCAAGAAAGAAACAATTTATTTGTCTCTATACCAGAACTGAAAGCTTAAAATTAACAAAAATTTTCAATTTTTTAAAAGTAAGGATATAGTGGCCTCTGAAGCTTTGTTCATGATACAGTAGCCATTAAAGTATGATACTGGAGCCACAATTGATTAAGATTTGGAAAAAATAAGAATAATTAGAAATATTTTGAAAATAACTTATATTACAAAATCTTAAATTTTGAAAGGCAACTTAAACTTAATCGTTACAATCTTACGTGAATAGAATGTAATTGAGAGAATCAGCGCAATTTTGCGCATTATCCCGTATTTCGGTTCGTGGAGGGTGTTTGGGCGATCTGTTAATTGGACCTGCACCCTAATTTCCCGGGCAACCTAACCCTGTTAGAGTTTTTAAAATCTGGCTATTCCTTACAAAGATACACCCTGGTAAAGCCTCGTACCCTAAGTTTTTGCTCATTGCGTTCATATCTAACTTAGGTAAGAGTTTTCTTCGACTATCCATATGCACCTTATCTAGAATTTTCTGAACAATCTAACCCTGTTTGAATTGTTTAAATAGGACCACCCTTACAAAGTTATACCCCCGATTTTAGGAAGTTACCCGAAATCGTCTTAAGGTATGACACATAAGTTTGGTCTAGATTTTTCTGGGAAACCAAAATCTTTAGGAATTTTTAAATCGAAGCAACCTTTGGGAAAATTGTACTCTTATACCTAGTACCAAACTTATTAAAATTTGTATAAAAGTATTACGTGGGTTCTAATTCTATTAATTTTTCAAAATAAGATCAACTCTTATAAGCGCTAAGGACACCCAATTACTTACATATTTTTCTCAATACCTTAAAAATCAATTTAAATCTGTAACATTCGAGCCTTCTATTAAACATGTCTGCTCTACCATACAGGCGGCAGAGCCTCGATAGATTACGAGGGGTTCCTGTTCGATGGTCAAGCCCAGGGTAAAAAGGGTGTTGAATGGCTTTGAGAAAAAAGGATCCCTCTAAAGAGTTCTTCCAGCCAGCTAAGTTTCTTCAACTTAGGGCAGAGCTATGAGCTAGGGTCGTAGGATGGTATACGAAAAAAACAAAAGGAATTTTATTGGACGCCACCGTATCTTAATGAGTGTTTTATAAAAAATTATTCGAAGATCACATACGGAAATCTTCGAAAGAGAAAAAAAATTTACGACAAGCAACATATACAAAAATACTTACTGTGGTCTCTGTAACCTGGAATAGGAACGACGATCTCGTGCTATCTGAAAATTTAATCACACCTAAACATTTTCCAATTAGGGCTTCATGAGAGCCTAGTCACTTTATCACAAAAATTATTATATGTAAATCACTAATCAAAATTATACCTTCAAGAAAAACTTTTAACTTTTACACTAATAATACCTTCCTTCAGTACTAAAGCTTCTGAATTATAAACAGTTTGCTTCTGTAGGACAAGCACTGTTGACTTCAAAGAAAGAAAATTTTGAGACAACTTAAAATTTTTTCTATTAATTTTGTTTTTAAAAAAATATTTATATATACATTGTTTATACAACTTATTTATACGGAGACTTTCGAAACAGTTCCGTTTTCACTAGTTAATAATAATATCTAAACAATCTTAAAATATTGTTTTATACAATGCATAAATTATTTTAGTTTTCTGTAAGAAATATGTTACTTTTACTTTATGTCACAATGACTTCATGTTACTAGAATAGGATCCTTTCCAGTTCACAAAAAAAATTTACATATTCAAAAGTAATTTCTCAGGTTATGGTTACACATTCTTAATTACAATTTTTAATAAAATCAAAGGTCAAAGAAAAGTACTTATTGTCGACATTGAATTATACATCAGGTGTATTATCACCATGTGTTATACATTATAATTCGGAAAACAATTCTTATCATATCACATGTTCGATAAAGCAAACCCTTTAATACAACTTTGTAACTTCAAACATAATATTATACAAAGATCCTAAAAATGTTAAGGTCAATTATGCCTTATTCAAATACTAAATTTTTAAATTAAATTTTTAAATGAAACAAATTACTTTAACTATGAACTTTAGCAAAATTTTTGAGCATTTTAATTGAAAGCTTCTGGAAAAAATATAAGAATAAAAATGGAGGATGACTCACCGCTAACCATCTGCTATACCTGCGTCCTTACTCTTATAGTTGAGCGTAGCTGATACAGGGGTCCGGATTTAACCTTCATATTAACCAATAACATGTGCGGGTTTCTACATTCCTGCCTAGTAACAATTGAAACTGCTTCTCACTTTAGTGTATGCTTTATGATTAACGATTGGATTCTATACAATACTTAAATTTCTATAACTTCTTTACTTGTAACTTGACTTTAATATTTTAAAATTCGGAATTATAATTATCTCCATATTCAATGATAGGTAGTTTAATCCTTAAAACGCTAAACTAAAAAATGAATAAAAACTTGAAGAGCTTGAAGAACTCCAAGAACTTCAAGAACTTGCGCGTAAAAATATATACACAACCATTTTAGGTCCATGCTATTACCAAAACTAAACTATGGAACATGTTGGCTCCACTTAAATAATTGCTCGGGCGGCATGTTTGATTAAAAACTTGCAAGCCCAGAAAAATACGTGTCTACGGACTACATCTGATATTAAAAATGGCTTATTCCACGAGGCAACCTTAATTATACTAGTATGTGCGGGGAAGGAGGATATTGAAACAAGATACAAACAACTAGAAGTTCACTTGAAGTGTACTTTTGCTATTCTAATGTAGAGGGCGTACTATGTATGAATTTTATAATAAAAGGTTTCAATAGAAATTTAACATTTATTGATTAGGTGTATCGAACAAAACTTGTGTATTTGAATGACAGAAAATCAAAATTGTTACAAATCTTTGGAGGGAAACTTGATAAAATGCATCGACTAGCTTTAGCAAATTTATTAACTGTAATAATTACAACTGGTACGCGTTGTTAGTCAACCAACATTTTACAGATTACAAAGACAACTAAATATTGACAGTCCAGCAAACACCACGGATGGGGGGGTAACTCGTACACTCTGTTCGCCAGGATAGAAAGGGAAAGGATTTATGAAGGAAGAAGGGTTGGGGAAAGCACTTAAAAAATCTTAAAACTATTATTTACAAAAATTAAAAAAAATATACAAATATAGCAACTATCTTATATCTTTATGCCCTCATGCGTAGGTTGATATGCTTCCGGGGATGACGTATCGCTTGTCATCTTCGCCCGATATACTAATTTAATTAATCAGCTGTGTGTACAAATCGTATTTTTTACACCGGATTGATACCATTGTATGCATGAGAGTATCTGTATAATTAATAAGTGCATCCTTAAAACTATGACTTAGGTTAGATAGCAGGAAAAATTGATAGGTTAGGTCAACGCCGCAGCGCTGACCTAACCTATCAATTTTTCCTGGTTGTTATAGGTTGAAAAACACTCGGTTTTAAATGATCCGAAAGGTTTTTTACTAGGCAAATATACAATGTTTAGCGGAACCCCTTTGGGTGTGGTGTACGCTAAGAATACGAAACCCGCATTCCTTAGTTCGTCTATGTTATCTACTATTTTGATAAATACGTTTTTAGAATAACCTTTTAAAAGTATACCATCCTTTTCCGCAAGGACGCCTACATAACTAAAATAGCCTTTCTTACTAACCGCAAATGCATACAGCTTGTAGAACCCGGATGTATCTAAGTCAGTCCATCGGCACATAAAATAATTTTTTAGTTCTTCCTCATTATCTCTAATAAGATGTTCTTTGTCTAACACATCTTTGTATTGTTTGCGTATTGTTGCAGTGTTTTCCATGTAGTCCAACTTTCGCTTCTTTGCATTTATTTCTTCTAATTCCAGCTGTCTTTTTCTTCTACTTACAGTGTATGGCGTGCATAATGAGGCAATTTCCATTAGCGTAAACGGATAGAGTTTACTGTCAATATTTACGCGTTGTCGTAGAACCTCTGAGCGAATGTTAGGCGTATTTATCAACCCCAATTCCGAAATGATTATTTCTTTAGGAATTGTAGAATATGGTGTTGCAGATTGTATAAAATATGTGCTACCTGCTTTAATATAGCACTTTTTTTTAATTTTATCTTAGCTGTCTTCCTCCTCTGTTATCTCCAAATAATTTACAAGTAAATAGTTAAAACTAAAAGCCGAAATCACATACTTCATCAATATTTCTCTTTCCTCTGTTTTTTCGGACAACTTAATTTGCAAGTCAGTCAATTTCTTTGTATTGCTTTCCCTCAATACACGTACTGTAGTAGGTTTATTATACACTAAACAGCAGCTATTTTGTAGCTTGTTCGATAGCTTACTCCACATTTTGGCAAGTGATACCCGGTACATTGGCGCCTTTAGGAGGTATAACTTACTATCTTCTCGTAAGGTTAAACAGTCTTTTAAGGGATTATACACCCATTCCGCACCGACATAGTTTCCAATTGTACAGTTGTATAATGTCGCTTCCAATCGCGTAATAACATGTTCTTTGGCTAAAGTAGACGCGAATGTTTCACTTAAACGTGCATCTAGACAACGTAAAAAATCTAGTATATGATAGCCAAGTTGTTTATTAACACCAGGGCTTGTTATCTGAGACACAAACTTGTTGTATATCTTAATTCTTGCATTGGTTGTTAGCCATGCTAGACAATCGATGCGCACAGTTTTTATCGTTGTCAACTATAATATTACACTTTTCTTCGTATTCGCCCTTGTAGTAAAAGCTATGGTTTGTAGTCAAATAATTACCGTCTCCATCTTGCTAAATATGCCAGCAAAATCTTGGGTTACATCCATGTCAATAACATAGTAATAATCTTTTTTGAGTCCGTTTAATATATCTGGTAGTTCTTCCAATAAAGTCTCCAACTTAACATCTGCTAGTTCCACTTTGTACGGAACACATACAGGATTTTGTAATTTTTTATTAATGCTTTCGAGCCTTTTTTCCGATAATTTCTTTTACTCCCTGGCCCATCTTGTTAGTGTTTTCCAGAAAAAACGGAAGCTTAGCTTTAACACCATGCCTAGCGAAAACAAATCGGTCGAACTTTCCTCGTAGATAGCTGTCAAATGCACCACAAATTTCTTTTTATAGGATAAACATCCTTTTGTTTGCAGATGTTTGCCTGGCATCAGAAAGGTCGCAAATTTTAACCAACATTATATTGTCACAAAATGATTCTGTAATTGGTATGTGTAGTCCACTAGTCAGTAGCTGTTTGCCTCCGACATACCAAACATTACCAATATATGTCAGCAGATTATTGTTGCACATATTTTCAACCAGCAGCCACAATCCAAATCGCTCATTTGTTGGCTTCACTTTATTCCCAAGAAGTTGAGGAACGTTAATCACTTTGGAGACGCTCATGTTTACCGTTCTAGCTACTGCCGAATACTAAATTAATATGAAAAATTGCCCCTTATGTACCCTACAGAGTGTTGGCATATATTGCCGAAGATACCTAAATATACCCGACGAAATGTATAACCGCCATGAGGCAGCCTTGTTCTCCCGCCATTGCGACCATGTTAACCCGCCATGACGGCCATTTTACCCCGTCCACCATGGCGGTCTTACGTTAGTTGGTGTTTTCTGGAGGAAAAAATGATAGATTAGGTCGGCGGCTAAGGTGGAGGGTTTAGGTTAGTTTAAGTTGTTTGGAGTTAGGTTAGTCGGCGTTGTTACAAGTTAGGTTAGGTTAGTTGGACTTGTCAGGAGTTAGGTTAGCTAGTGTTTTCTGGAGTTAGTTTAGGTTAGTTGGACTTAGTCTAGATAGCAGGAAAACTTGATAGGTTAGGTCAGGCGCCGCGGCGCTGACCTAACCTATAAAGTACCGGTACTTAACTAGAGTGGTTGTGTTAAAGGCCAGGTTGTGTTATTTCGATGCAGTTACCTAAATATTGTCCCTACATTTTTATCTTGCCCTTTTAGAGAATTACTAGAATTAAAATGTCCATATAGCAAAAATCTGTTGAGAACCCAAACCGTGACCTCCTGAGAATTGGACTCCGTTCTCGGAAGCCAATGAAAATGGACTAACGAAAGTATTTTTGCCATATAATTTTCGCAGTTATAAATTGGCACGAATTAACTATAAAATTTATTCCGTAAGAGTTATCGGGTTATTTAGGGTGTAGCAGTAGACGCTTTAACTAATGGACACATTTTCTATGATATAAAACGATTTATTAAATAAAAATTGTCAAAAGTTGGTTCTTTCTTTTTCTGTATTAATAAAAAGTTATTACCGTTTGCATCATGCCCAGTTATACCAATGTAAATTGCATGTAGCGCATTCTTTATGTAAGTGTTGTTACTTATCTAAACTAAAAAAAGATTAATTCTTTTATCGGACGAGAAAACATCTGTCAATTTTGATTATAAATAATACCGTTCCTTGTTGTAAATCTTCTATAGATTTTGATGCTTTATATTATGTTCGCGAGTTCTAGTGATTTACTCTAAAAGCTGCTGGACAAGCAGTAACATGACGTCTCTTCCAACTTGTAAGCTATATGTATGAGACAGGTGAAATACCCAAAGATTTCAAACGTAACATCATAGTCACTACACCAAAAAAGAGAGGCGCGGATAGATGGCAAAATTTTCAAACAATAAATTTGACAGTACACGTGTCAAAAATATTAATTAGAATTGTACAAAGACGGGTGGAATAACGGGCTGAAGAAATGCTAGGAGATCAATTTGGGTTTTGGCGAAACAGAGAAACACGGGAAGTTATTGTAGCTCTGGGGGTAATAATGGAGAAGGCAATAGAAGAAGGAGAAAGCGTGTATATAGGGTTTGTAGATCTGGAAAAAGCATTCGACAAGGTGAAAAATAGAAAAAAATACTCAAAAGATTGGAATGAGTTTTAGGGATAGACAAATAGTATATAGATTATACAAAGAGCAAACAGCTCTAACAGCAGGAACTTAGAAAAGTAGATATCATGAAAGGAGTGAGACAAGGATGTGCCCTATCCCTATTTATTTTTAACTTGTACATCGAAGAGGAAATGAATACTGCCAAATGCAGGAAAGTGGAATTACTATGCAGGGATAAAAGATTGATATTCTTAGATTTGCAGATAATACAGCGATATTAGCATTTAGCAGTTAAGAGTTAAAAGCAGCTCTTAACGAAACGATAACAATTCTAGCCACGGTTTGAAAATTAACAAAACTAAAACTAAGGTACTAGTATGTAAAAGAAGGGAAAATAAATCAAAAACCATAGTACAAATAGGAAACGAGAACTTACAAGAGATTAAGTAGTTGTACTACCTAGGAAGCCAAATAACATAAGATGGAAAAAGCGCATAAGATATAAAACAAAGATTAGCACAAGGTCTTGCTACATTTAACAAGAAAAAGCAATTAATGTGTTCGTAGACAACAAACACAGAAACAAAGAAAAGATTACTGAAAGCATGTGTATAGAGCACAGTACTGTACGGCTGTGAAGCTTGGACAGTACGAGAAGCGGGCAGGAATGTGGTACTACAGACGTATCATAAAAATATCATGGACAGACAAAGTTAATAACAAAGAGGTTTTACAAATGGTAACGGAAGAAGAAATATGCGGAAAAAAAAATAGGAGAGATAGGATGATAGGCCACATCCTAAAACATGAAGAAATATTGTGAAATATATTAGAAGCAGAGATAGGAAAAAAGAGAGGTAGAGTTAGATCTAGGTTAGACTATTACACACAGATAATATGTAGCCTGGCGGAATTTCAGGGAAATGTGTAGGTTAGTTTAGAATAAAAATCAATGGAGGTACGCGTCCAGCCAGTTCCAAAACTGAAAACCGTATGACGAAAAAATAATTGTATTTAAACCTGATGATTATTAGAAGCAATACAAGTGTTGGTTTTGCAATATTCTGAAATAGTTTGGATTGTGCAAAAGGATTTATTGGAAAACTATTAATTCTGCGAATGTTCAAATGTTGGGAGATTTTAGTACCACAGGTTGCTAAACTCCCTTCACATACCACTGAATATCATTGAAGTAGGATATTTATTTACAAAGCAATAGAAGGGGAACCAAACTGTATCTAGATAGTGGAAATTTCAGGGAACTGTATTGGCTAGCTCAGAATAGACATCGGTGGAGATAGGCGTCCAACCAGTTCCAAGACAGAAAGCCTAATGACGAAAAATAATTGCACTTAAAGCTGACGATTATTATAAACAACTACAAGTGTTAGTTTTGCAATATTTTCTACTAATGTTGATTGTGCTGAAGGATTTATTAGTTTGCTAATTGTCTGTTGTGGGCGATCTTGGTAGTCACAGATTTCTTAATTTTTTTTTATTTACTAGCAGTGTTGTTTGGTCTATCATCTAATAATTAAGAGAGACCGTGCTTTTAGCGTTAGTGTAGTGTGTGTGGTTACGTTAGTGCTTTGGCCGTGTCTAGGATTTTTATTCCAGTCTTGCAGCGTGGAGACCTTGTGTGCACCGTTGAGTTGTTACAGTTGTTCTGGATATGGTTCACCCTTACTCCGTTGCTATGGTCGCAAGTATATGTGTTCCCCAGGACGTCTGCTGTCCCTCAACGGTTATTGCTCACCCCTTCTCCAGTCTGTCTGTGACCTACACTTCGTTACCGTCCCTGCCACGAGGAGGCAGCACTTACTTATTTAGGTGTTGGTATGTAATATGATTGTTGTATGTGCTGAGGGTAGTGTGTTGTGTTTGCGTTTGTATGTGGGTATGTGTGTGTATGTGGATCTGTGTATTTGTGTATGTACCATTGGCGTTGCTGTTTTGTTGCTTGTTTCTATTGGTCTTTGCCTTCGCTCCCGACCATCGGCAGCCGGAAATTGGGATCGTTGGCTTCGACTTGGTCGGTTTTGCGTGCTCCGTGACCATCGGCAGCCGGAAATCCCGGATGCACGCAGGCTTTGCAACTCTGGTACTTTGTTTTGTGTGCGTGTATGTGTGTATTTGTGTGTATGTGTTTGCGTGTGTGATGGTGCCATTGGAGTTAAAATTAGCGTAGCGCTTGTGTTCATATGTGTCCTTGCCTTTGTTCCCGACCATCGGCAGCCGGAAATCTGGATCATTGGCTACGACTTGGCCTATTTGAGTGCTCCGTGACCATCGGCAGCCGGAAATCACGGATGCATCGCAGGCTTTGCGACTCTGGCACTTTGTGTGGTTTGTGTCTTTTTTGAGTTATGTGTGCAGGTTATGTGCATTAGTGTTTTATGCGTGAGTGTTCGTGATGTTTTGCAATCCCAGTACGCTGGCAGTGTATGAGTTGTTTGATGTTTGGTGTTTAGTGTTAATGCTATTTGTTATTCCAAAAGGTTAGTTTGTGCTATTTTACCTATTTTACTACAATTTTATATGTACATTACATTTTGTGATTTCCTACGCGCTATTTTTTTGAGTTTTGGTCTATACCTTATTCTAATGTTGTTTGTTTTTATACGATCTACACTAATTTTAAAAGTTATTGTTTGATAATTTTAGCCTCATATGTAACAACCCGATTTTCAATCGCCTTGTTGAGCATAAAATTGTATATTTCACGAACCGTGGTTGAATTATTATATATACGGGTTACAAAGCCTGCATAGACCGTGGTGGAATAATCTCATACAAGCGAATGCTTCTATATTTTAAAAAGCTTTTGTTTCACATCTACGGTACTTGGGATCGCATAATATTTACAATACAATGTATTGAGAGGGTTAGTTTCTGGTATTTAAACATATGGTGCGGCCGCAGGGCCGGACGGAATTCATTGGGGGTTTGCAGGAATGTGGGCAGATGTAAAGAAACGGCAAGGATTCCGGGCTTTTTTTGATGTGTGTCTTTGGGTGAAGACGTGTTTGAGTGTTGCTTAGAACACGTAAGTACTTATTTTGTTTGAAAGGACATTTATTTTAATAATGCAAGTAACCCTTTGCTATAAATTTCATTTTGATACTACATCGATTTATGTAGACCATTATTGAATTGTAAGGAAAGACTGAGTTTATTTTGTGGTGGCTGTTTCACCATTCGATTACAGCACATGTTAACAGCCCATGTTACATTTATAGGAATTGAACAAAGCAACCCCGTTAATTAATTTTACATAGACGCTAACGACGGGGTGCGGGAGCTGTTGTTGCGATCAATAGGCCGGTTTGCTTTTGTAGTGAGTTATATTGACAGTAAATTACGTCGCGTGTTCCGGAAATAATCAGTGAAGAGAGCATGCGGTATTAACCCCTGGAATATTTGATTTAATTTGTACATACGGATACCGTGTTGAAAGGACGGTATTGCATAGTTGTGTTTCAAAGTGCTTTTGTTAAATTAATTAAAAAGTATTAAGTTAATCATAGTTAGGCTAAGGTTAGGTATATGTGACGACGTGCACGTCCCAAGATAACAATTAGGTTAGATAGAGTTACGTTATTTTATGTCGGAATAGTGGGCCCTGTAGGCCTTATTGCATTTCGAGTTCCAGACTGTTTATTTATTTGTTTATACATGCTTTTCCTGACAGTCGATGGTATAATAAAATGTTATTGCTTTTTCTAAACTACGAGTTTATTTCATGATTACTTTTATTAGGTATCAGTGCCTTTCCGCTGATTGGCGCCCATGTTTATTATAAATTGTTAATATATGTATTGATGATTTTTATCCATATCGCATATTTGGTAAGTACAAGCAAGGGTTTAGTTAAGAGTTTGAACCACGACCTACGCCGCTGAGTTTAGTCTGCCTGGCCTTAATTAACCGTCTTGACTGGTCTTTACAGACCCTTGACGGACGGTTCATTATGCAATTATTTCACATATTGGTTATTTGATACCTAATATTACTCTTATTCTAATGTTAGTAAAAAGCCTTAATCTACTAGTTTGTTTTCCACCACCAGGTTAGTAATTTCTTATGACTAATTATACCTAATCGATATGCCCTCAATGGTGCATATCTTATGTCTTTGGCTCACATTGTTGCAATGCACTAGGCATTTTGAGTCCGTTGAGTGTGCGGTTCCTAAGGAGTATTTACTCTTGGTATCCGTAGCACTTGTCACATCCGGTTATATGTCACTTTCGGTAAATTAACCACTTCCGGGAATGTTTGTATTAGTTTGGTTAGTCCTCTTCGAGGTGTCTTTTGTGCAGTATTGTCGTTGTTATTTGTGCAGCTCTGTTTATGTGTGGGAAGCTGTCTTCGTTCCAAATCATGTCTTTGGTGTTCATATGTTGTAGTACTCGTATATCAGTTTGTAGTTCTTGCTGTAATTCTGTGCAGTTTATTACTACGTGTTCAGGCGTTCCTACCTGTCCGCATGTGCATTGCTTATTGTCCGTTAATTTAATTTTGTATTTGTATGTTGGATACAGTCCGTGTCCTGTTATAAAGTGTATTAGTCCTTGCGTCGGTATGATGTGTTTTGTGTTCAGTCTTTCTCTTATGTTCGGTATTAGTGTGTATGTTCGTCTTCCTGTGCTGCTGTTTGTCCATCGTGTCTGCCATTCGTCAAGTATTTTGTCCTTTATTGGTTTCTTTGTCCTTATGTTATTCGTTTTGAGTAGTTGTGCAATTCTGTCCGGTTCATTTTTGTGTAACCAATATGTTGCTGGCCTTTGCTTGTCTTTTAAGTCTAGTGGTAGTGTCCCGAGTGTTACGTAAAGTACGTCGTGTGCGACTGTTCTGTATGCTCCTGTCAATCGTATGAGTGCTGTTCGTTGTGCGCTGTTTATTTTCAATGTGGGTTTTAAATAATTTGTCCTATCCGCCCAGACACTTGCAGTATGACAAATCATGGCCGCAAGTACGCTGTTGAGATCGAGGTTAAGCTCGATCACAAAATGGTGCAGTTGATAACAGGGCACGGCGCCCTGAAGGCGTATTTACAAAGGTTCGGTCTAACCAATAGCGACCGCTGCGAATGCGGTGAGGGCGCGGAAAGCGCAGAGCACGTGCTCTTCGACTGCCCGCTTGAGGCGGGAAATCGAGGGTTGGCTGATAGCAAACTAGCTATCCTAGGTCTGGCATGGCCAAAGAGCCTAGAGGAAGTCGGGGAAGTGGTTAACCAGAAGGCGTTCTGGACAGCCTTAAAAGAATTCGCGGGAAGGGTCGCGAGATTAGACAATCAATGACGACCGCGTGTAAAAATTCGGTGGGGTTGGTGGGAGGATTGAAAAATTTTAGATTGACTTGGCGTGAGTAAGGATACGAGCATAACCAAAACCTGATATTAAAAAAAAAAAAAAAAAAAAAGATAATTATACCAAAATGTCCAATATGCACGAGAAACCACCACTCCATTAATACAATCACTGCCTATCTTCATAATTATGTGCGGAAAATCGGGAATAAATAATACCAAATAAACAATAACAAATAAATCATAAACCCTCATTAAATTAAATTAATAAAGTAAACAAGGATAATAAAACAGAGTGCAACCGCGCATCCCCCCAGGACTTGAAAGTGAAGTGATAGTGATAGTGATTGTGATTCCCTCAAAAACATTTAGTGCATACCCACCAGGACTTTAGCAGTGCACCCCGTCCCACCTTTAGAAGTAAGTTACAGACGACCAGATCTTCGGATGCTGGAGAATTTTATTATCGAGGTAAGACTTAAAATGTGGCGGCTGTACTCGCACAAGCATTGATTTACATTAATTAGTAGTTTTTGAAATAATTTAAGAAGCACGTTTGGTGTGTAAAGGCGCTAGCCGACATAATGCTTGTGCGAGTGCACCTGATAAATAGGGTGATGCTTTCGCTATTTTGTGCACTGCTATATGCTTAACGCTTATTAAACATTTATTTATATATTTACATAATTATATTTATTTATATTTTATATTTACACTTTATATTTATTTATATATAGCATGTATTATGTGGCTTATTTGTTTTGTTTGACGTTCTGTCGCCATTTTGGTTGCAGTATATATTTGGGAAGGACGAGCAGAATTGCGAAGATTGTAATCATAATGTAAATCAGTTAGGGAACGATAGGAAAGCTAGGGATGGATTTAAATTGGTTAGCTAGATTTGGATAGTTTTAAGACGACCCTTCAGGTCGCACTGGTAAGCAGAACCGGCGTCTGCTATCCGGTATTACGGATCCCTCCCCCTCTCATTTTTGCTTGTTGATCGGGTACGCTCGAAAGTTAGCGCTAGGGATACCATTATTTACAACCCTGTTTTAGTTTTGTTTTGTTTTGTTCCAGTTTTGTCAGATTTTAGGTTTATTAGATTGTTAGAGTTTGTTAGGTTTGTTAGATTTTAGGTTTGTTAGATTTTATTTAGTTTTTATTTAGGGTGAATCAACTATGAAGTAAGAATTAATTAGAAGCACGATCATTTTTCGCGTTTAAACCCATTGAGTACCTCCGGGTGGAGCAATGGGGACGTTGCCCGCAAGTATAGCGGCCCTAATTCAAATTATAATGTTGAGATAAAGTCTTACGCATTGGAGTGGTATTTTATATTGTCTTTGTGCTAAGCTCGCTATTGTATGAATTGTGACAGTGGCGTTTGTGCATACGGTGTTTATGTGCTGTTCGTAATTTTGTTTTTCGTCGAGTATTACCCCTAGGTATTTTGTGGATTTTTCTCGTTTGATTTTGGAGTCGTGTAGTTTTATGTTTGGGTCTCGTGCGAGGGTCCCTTTCATGATTATGTAGGGCAATAATCATTTTGTTTTCTGTGCACCATTTCTGTACGGTATGTAATGCTCTGTTTGTGTTTGTTTCGAGTTCATTCCTGGAGTCACCTTCCACCGCTAGTAAGATGTCGTCTGCGTACGCCACTACGGACGACACCTCTCCAACAGTATCCAGTTTCTCCAGTAGATTTTCAATTACAATGTCCCAGAAGATAGGGCCGCAGACAGAGCCCTGTGGGCATCCCTTGCTAGTATGTGCCGTTATTCTGTGTGTGCCATGTAATGTGACGTATCTGTCTCTACAGTAGCTTCTTAGTGTATGGTATATTTGTTGTGGGTAGTTTTTGTGTATAAGTATACTAAATAATGTGGGCCACCAGAGGTTGTTAAAGGCCCCTTCTATGTCGATCATGATTAGTGTTACGTACTTGTGTTGTGAGTTTCTGACAGTATTTAGTGCGTGGTTGATGGCGTCTTCTGTTGAGCGTCCTTTTCGGAAGCCGTATTGTCCTGGATGTAGGCCTATTGTTTGTCTGTGTGTTTGAATTTTGTTGTGTAGGAGTCCTTCGAATGTGTCTGTAAGATCCCGGTTGTTTGGGATCTTTGTCCTTTCCTTTCGGAATGATGATTAATTCTGCCTGTTTCCATATGTTAGGGTAGATGATTTGTCGTAAACATTCTTTGTATAGTTTTGTCAGCGTTGGTATTAGTTTGTCCTTCAGCGCTTTTAGTACTTCAATTTGAATCCCGTCCGGTCCTGGTGCTTTATTGTTTCGTCCTGTACAGATAGCCATGAGGATTTCCTCCTCCGCGAAGGGTGATATATCCTCATTTCTGTTCCAGGGTCTGTTTCCAATGTTGTTTTGTGTTATTGCCGTCTGTCGTTTTCCTCGTGTTGTTGTGTTTCATGGTCTCTGTTATCTTGTGGCAGTAAGGTTTCTATAAGGAGTGTCGCGCTTTCGTGCCAGTTTGTGGTTTCGTTTCCATCAGGTTTGATTAATGTCGAGTATGTTGTTGGAGGTTTAATCTTATCTTTGACAATTTTGTAAGAAATTCCCCAGGCGTCAACTTGCAGGTGTCTTTCTACAAAAGTATCCCATGTCGTTCTTCGTGTTTCGATGAGTTTCGTTTGGTATATGTTTTTCAATGTTCTGTATATGTTTAGGTTATATTCTCGTTCTTGTGGTGTCAATGAGTTTTGGTATATTTTCCTGGCTTTCCTGGTTCGTGTTTTGAGTGTCTGAAGTTCGTTTGTCCATTGTACTGTTTTCAGTTTTTGTCGCGTGGGTTGTTGTGGTATTGATTTTTTCATGCTTTTTAGTATTGTGTTTCGTAGTATTTTGGCGTATTCGTGTACATTCTCGTCTGGTTGTATTGGTGGAGGTGGAGTGCATTCGTTTCGTAGCATGTCCCAGTCTGCCTTTTTTGTGTTGTATTTTCGTTTGTGTGTGTTGTTATTGTCTTCGATGTGTGTTTGATGTGTTTGTATATTGAATGTGATTAGATTGTGGTCACTAATTGTAACGTCATCGTGTACTTGCCATCCCTGAATTTTACGGTGTGCTTAACCTCCTTTACATACCATTGAATAGGGTGTATATTTAGTAAACAATAGAAAACGAACCCAACTGCACTCAATAAGAAAGAACATCAGCTATGTTCGAAGACAACAAATATAGAAACAAGGAAAAAATTGTTGGAACCATGTATGTGAAGCGCAGCACTGTACGCCAATGAAATATGAACAGTAGAAGAAGAAGCTTTTTGGTAAAAGGAATGTAACGATTTATCAATTGTGGTTTCAGACTTTTACTGATATTAATTGTTTCATATGATCTGTTAATAACCACGTTTATACTGGATTAACATCATTTAGAAGTTTATATCACAGGCTCGAATGCGAAAACAAAATTACAAGAAAAAATTATATACAAATCACAAATCGCATTATGGATTCATGGGCACCCTTAAAAATTTAACGTCAACATGTAAAACACAAAGAAAGAAGGCATAATTACAAAACCGATTCCTACAACCAACGATTGAAAACGATAATACACACAGACTGAGATACTTACAGAACCATAATCACACTAAAAAACTATCAACCAATAATTGCCCACAGAACCAACAGCAACATAAAAAGGTTTAAGAAGGAGCATCGAAGGATACAAATTTTAAACACACATCGGCAGTTATAACTTAACATGAGGCAGAAGTACATGCAATCATAGGTAAGATAAATTGAAGGTAAATTTAGCAACAGAAACAAAAACATTCATTCATTTGAACTAATAAAATAAAAATGTGATCAGAAACCAATAGAATAAGAAATTATTCGTAAACATTGTAATGATTTCTATTTTTATTTATATTTTTTATACCTGTGAAGTTAAAGGTGTAACTGAAACCTCTTTATCTATTTTTTGTTTTGGTAGGTCAAAGGTGTATTACGTGCAACAAAAGGTGACAGATGGAAATGGCTATATAATAAGGTAATGCACAACCGTGGCGTAGCTCGCACAAGATCCTTGCAGTGTGCAGTAGGCACGAGAGTGGTCGTAGGTGAGTTGTTTGCTTGGTTTACTAACAAGTAAGCGGGGGAGGGAGAAGACGCCATTGCCTCTAATACTCCTACAAAAAGATGGAATAATGTACAAGGGAAGAGGTAGAGAGATTTATGCTTGACAACCAAACAAACCCTGAGGACACTCAATAGCGGTTCCTACTAAAAGCGACTGCACCTGAAAAGGAAAACTATAATTAGTAGATACTAGAATCATTATTTGTGATCAATGGTAGGCAATAAAGATAATAGAAGAATTAAAACTAATGTTTGTTGTGGTTCGTTAAGCATTCTTCTTAATCTTTTTTGGGAATTTTAAAAACTACGAGTGGTTTAATTCCCAAAAAAGATTAAGAAGAATTAAAACTTAATAACTTTTAATACCAGAAATAATAATATTACCCAATAAAGTATTTCTATTTTCTAAATAAAATATGATTTCATTTTCAATTACAGGTCTCAATAAAATAGATACCCGAATAATTAAAAAATGTTCAAAGTAGATTTGAAATAACGGCTGAGTATATTAATTTAATTTAATTATTAACTTAAAGGGGGCACATATCATTCGTAAGAGCCCTATCAGTTTTCAAATCTGAATACTCTATAGATGGTTAAGAACATTAACAAATTATTTATATTTACTTTTTCTTTGCTATAAACCTGGTAACAAAGGTAATCGTTTCAATCATATGCATGTTAAAATAATCTGAATTATTTTTACACGATTAAATGTTTGTTGGAACAAACAGTTTAGTTATTCAAAAACATTTTTTTTCACGAGAACAGCTGATTCTACATTGTATATTTTCTTCAAAAACTTTCCAATAATTAACAATATAATTTAGAAAGAACTAATAATCAATTCTGTATGTTCTAGATATTAAAAATTAAATTTTGCACCTAAATTTTATTCACTGCTTTTATGTGATGAGGTATTAAATCTGAGCCAACATATTTATAACAATTCAGATCATATATCATGCACCATGCCACTTTATTGGTCCTAGTGTCATGCTACAGCTTCGTAGTCTCTAAAGATTTGCTCTCTGTAATTGCTTACTTACAAGAACATAGTTTAATTCTTGCAAGGTAATGCGTAGTTATGTATCTTAAGTTCTTTGCTCTTTGTTAAGCTGCCTATTTTTCTAAATGTTTACTCAGATACAAGTTTAAATAACTAGTTTAATTTGGTCTAATAAATTGCTTAAGAGTCTAACAATTTTATTGCACAGAGTTCAGTTCCTCTTTGTATTTAAAAGTTTGAGAAACATCAAATGTTTAAATAAATTCTAATTAGCTGGAATAATATCTTTATAAATAACACAAATGGATTTGAATACCACATATAAAAGCAAATTCAAGTTTCCCCAATAAAACAGGTTAAGTTATAAAAAAAATATCTGTTTTCTATTTGGTCTGACACGATGGCAAACAATATCTTTCTTTTTCTCAATTTACTTTCGTGTTGAATAGGCATTTCGAACCTTATAAAATGTTAGGTGAACGCTCTTCATAAATTGTTCATTGTATTTATAACCGATGGACCTACCGACAGGTTACTTAACTTCTACATATCTAGAAGAGATAGTTTCTTCATCAGGAAACTCAACTTAATGTTAACATACCGAACCTATGTTATTGAAGAAAATTTAGGAAATTCAACTTCAGTTCCTGTTTTTATTTCAAATATCCATCACACAGCAGTTCCTGACGTAGTACCTAAAAATGCTTTAACTTTAAGAGGTTTCGTATTCGACACTGTTTCAACACAGAAAACAAAGTCCACTCGCACACCAGAAATAAGCTTACATCTTTGCAAGTTCTACGTGGAACATCTCATAATGTCAGGGTAATGACAATAAACTGTTTACCAGCAGCAGGTATGAGATTTTATAAATTTCTAATGTCTGTGTGCATATAATGACCCTAGTCGATTTACTACTGTCAAAGATTACATTTTACATTACAAGAAAAATCCATGCTTCAACAATTAATACCTTAGCTTTAAATTAAATTAAATACTGCTTGTTTCTAAAGATAGATTTATTTGATAATTGTCTGTTTATTAGAAATTTAGTTATTAATGAAAATGCCCAAGGTTTCATGAAACTTACAGTCTGAATAATTAAATTGTCATATTATTGAATGCATTTAAATTACATGTTTATGTCTGATATAAGTTTTATAGTTTACAACCAGTGACAAGATATAACTCAGAATATTTAAATTGTTTCTTACTACTAAAACTGATATTATATTTTAATTAAATTAAACTATAGGAATTCTACTCAATTGTCTCAAGTGTTTATTTTCAACTTTCACCCCATGAGATTTTAAGTTTTATGCAGCCTCTGCGACCTTTAACGGTTAATGCTAGCTGTGCTAGGGTAAGCCTCCTTATCCTGTTGTGTACATACGCTTTTATTACACCTATAAAAGGGTAGGGTGCACGTGGCGTCTAATAACTTTTTTTTTTTTAATTATATATATATATAAAACGTAGCGCCCACCTTATTTTTTGTTTTTCTTTATCATATTTACCGCTGGGTCACCACTCACGTGGCGCCCAACGTATTTTTTTGTCTTACTTTATTATATTTATCACTGGGTCACCACTCACGTAATGCATACCACACGTTTTACAATATAACGTTTAATTTTCTATTTTTTGTTTCAAGCATAAATAATAATTTGCATTTTTTTAAAGTACACAATTTTTTTTTGGATATGGAAGATTTATTCAATCCCCATTATTTATTAAAAGATAAGTTAGAGTACGAATTAAATATTTGTTCAGTAAAATCTGCTAAACCTACAGCAGATAAGCGAAAAATTTTACATCGATTATTATCAAAAGAAATTACAAAACCAGGTTCAATGATAGACCTTACCTTGTATCATAAAACCTTTCAAGAAGTAAGTAATGATATTACCTGCACTCTAGAATCAATAGCATCAATAATAAATGAATTTGAAGGTGATAATAATGATTCGGTGTTCAAACGAATTAAATCGAAATTAATCCATGTATGCGGTAGGTTAGTTATCCCTGAAGTCGATACTGAAGCAGCAACAGTTTTTAAAAACGAAAATTATGCAACTGCAATTCAATTAGAAGCAGATCTCTACGAAAAAGCAAATAACACTACATCTCCCTCTACAATAAATGACAGTTTATTAAATACAAACCCAACAATAAATATACACCCCCTACTGTAACTTACGTGTCTTATAATAATCTAACTTCAGATTGGCCTATTAAATTTGAAGGAAATTCTAAAACGGTCCATGAATTTTTGAAACGGGTTTCTGAACCTGCACAGTTAGGAAAAGTCACTAAAGAAGAATTATTTTTATCAGCTTCCGAGCTATTTACTAAAAATGAAATTAAATCATTTTAGGAAAATACCACTAGAATCTACACGCATAAAAATAATTAAACAAAACTTACTACCAGACTTTATTACACCACTTGCTCTTTCTGATATAAACACAATCCCAGAATTAATTACTATCGCAAGAAAAGTAGAAGAATCAATAACTGTAAAAAATAAATTACTTTTACTAAATTGTGATCCAAAATTGAGCACCTCCACATATACACTGTAACATGTCAATTCACTGTTCCTTTGCCATGTCAATTAGTGGTCCATTTACCTTCAATATAAAAGTATTATTTGTCTTAATTTTATACTAATATCGTTTACAATCACAAGTTATTTTTGATTTGTCTAACATATCCCTTTAGTATTATTAAATAATACACTATATACATCTATCTTTAGTCTTAATTTAATATTCTTTTTTTTATAAATAATATAAATAATTAAGATCAGATGTAATTTTCCTATTGGTTAACCTTTGATTAATGTCCATAAAATACACAACTGGTGTATATATGAATCTGTTATTCAGAATAGTTTTCTTGCTTTGTCTCTCCCTCAAAATGTGTGGTTATCTCTAAACCAGAATAAAATTCCGTTAGTCTTCATATCTAACGGTCTTTTTGAGCACATACCGTCTTCTGGTTAAGATGTCCTTTCTAAGGCCATAATGTCGTACGTGGTATGTAAAAGGTGTCTTTTCTTTTAATCTTCTTAGCATACATAAATATCGTTTTAGAATACGAGCAAAATGCTTATAAAGAAAGCCTACTTGAATAATCCGTTCAAAATATTAATGAATGGTAAGCTGATTATAGATAAGTTTTTGAGACTGTTCCTCGTGGCGTATTACAATATTTGGTTTTTGTTTATTTTTTAGGGTCCACCCGTAGCATATTCTCCAGTAGCATATTTTCTTTGGCGAAGTATCTAATTACCTGTGCTAAGCTATCTAAGTCTACACATTAATTTTACTACCTACAAATATTATCTTTTGTCGTTCAAGATTGTTATGTTGACGTTTTATGTATCTTCTAAAATAAATTAAATGTCCGTTGATGAAACATATGGCTATGGAACAAACAAGGATTGGCTCTTACAAACTCGAAGTTTGAGGTTAACAACCAAAATAATTAATGATGGTGCTCGTCTCAACAAACCGTAAAAAGATCCTATAGTTCTGAACAAGCCGTAAGCTCAACATTTAAGTATATGTTTCTTTTCATATGTCTGGAATACAGGTAGGAGTTTATCTTATTTATTTTTGCGACGGAACAACGTGTATGCGTTACATTTTAAACCTCAATTGTCTGAAGAACAATGCATGTAAAATATAGTCATAACTTTATTTGTCGACTACCTTAACTAATTTAATATTGTCTTTGCTTTCCTATATAACCTATCGAGTAGTAAACAGAAAAGCTTTCATGAAACCTTTTTATGTGCGTATTGACGTTATGTTCAATTTAAATGTTTAATTAAAATTCTCTTAACTAATGTTAAATACAAGAAAGCGTATTTATGATTTCGTTTTACTTAGAACATTTAACTAGAAATCGCGTCTAAGTACAATAATAAATTTAGATTTTCTAATATTTTATCTGGTAGAGTTTGAAACAAATTTTAAAATTATGAGAATGTAGATAAATGAAGTACATTTAGTGATTTTATTGTATGATACTTTGGTTTTAAGAAAATAACGGTTTATATTTAATTTTTTATTAAAGTTATTAACTAAACGTCAATATATAAGTTGTATTAAAGTATTTTCTTTTGTCACCTTCTAAATCGCATCCCTTTAACTTGTCTGAGTAAAATTTAGCTTTGTTCTCTAAACCCCTGAGATATAGTCTTTTGAAATCTACCGCAGCCACAAACGGTTGACGCTAGTCCCGCAAGAGTTTTATTTAGACTCTGTTGCACACCCATTCCTATCTGTAAAAAGGAAGGGTGCACATGGCGCCCAACGCCTCCACACCCTTACATACTTGGCGCCCAACGTCCCTACTTGGCGCCCAACGTCTTTGTTTTTTTCACAATTTTTACCTTAATAGCCAACACCACTTGGCGCCCAACACCATTATTTTTTTTCTGCATTTTTATCTTTTTTTCAATTACAAATAAAGTCTCTCATGTTACTTTTTTTATTATTTGCCTTAACAACCACAATAGTTTTCAACTCACTACAATAATAGAATATATTATCTTATAGAACATTTTCTACAATATAAAGTCACAATATACCTTTACCAATTTATGAAATTTTTTCGTTTAAATAAAATTTATAATATATACATAAAATAAAATACTACTCATTACTTAAACATACATTCAAAATTTTCTTACCTTTTGTTTCAATATGAAACTGGCGCCCAACAAAATAAATAAAATAACAACAAAACATAAGTTATAAGTTCCTCAAAATGAATTTCATTAACACAATTTTTATTTTCTCAAAAATATTTTTCTTAAACTTTTAAAATGGAAGATAATTTTACTGCAGGACATTTATTATCTGATGAGCTTGAATATGAACTTTACATAAGATCAGTAGTTTCAAAAAAACCTATGGAAGAAAAAAAGCCTTTTAGCTCGTCTATTACGCAAAGAAGTTTCTAAACCACCTCCTCGTAAGATCTTTTAAATTATAATATAACTTTTGAACAAGATAGCGAACTAACTAGTACAATAAAGTCGGTTACTATTTTGTTAAATGATTTCGAAAGAAACAGTAATCACTCTACCTTTAAAAGAATAAAGTCACGCCTGGCACATGTTTGTGGCAGAATAAAGCGTTTATCTATACCTGAAGTTAATAGTGAAGCAGCAACAACTTTTAAAAATGAAAGTTATGCAACAGCACTACTGTTAGAAGCTGATCTTTATGAAAAAGTAGAAAATTATGAATTACCTGCCGGCATAAATGAAGTGTCTTTAATAAATCCAACCCCCACTATAAATGTTCATCCTCGTACCATAACATATATATCTAATCCTACACCAATTTATTCCTGGTCAATTAAATTTAACGGAAAACAAAACACATTATATGAATTTCTAGAAAGAGTGACTGAATTAGCTGAAACAAAAAAAATTTCTAAAGAAGAGTTGTATTCGTCTGTCATGGGACTCTTTGACGGTGATGCAATTATCTGGTATAGGGAAATAAAACATTTCGTAACCGATTGGGATTCCTTAGTTGCTCGTCTAAAACAAGATATCCTACCTCCAAATACAGAAACTATGTCATGGGAAGAAATATGTAACAGAAGACAAAAACCAAACGAAACAGTAACTATTTATATAATGAAAATGCAAAATTTATTTAGTAGATTTCAAAAACCACCATTAGAATCAAGAAGAATTCAAATAATATCAGAAAACTTATTACCTGACTTTATTACACCCCTCTCTGTAATTTTACCTACAATAAATACAATTTCAGATCTAGTAATAGCTATAAAAAGATTAGAAGAGTCCTTTAGAGTAAAAAACCAAGCACTTTTGTTAAATAACTATAAACAATCAAGTACCTCAACATTTAATCAAAATAAAAATACCTCGCAAAATAAACTTCAGAAACAAAAAATTCCTACTTACACACAATCCTTAGGTAAAATAAATTATTTGCCGCAACAAAATAAAACAGATACATATCACTCCCATAGACAAGAGTCTCAAATGAATACACTAAAATATAATACACAATTTAATACCTTTAAACACTCTCAAAAACAATCTACCTTCTCTAACAATAAAAATGCCCCAATAAAAAATTTACCTTTACATAAAACAATGTATTATTCAAGTAATATACAGCCAGCACAAATTTCCTGTTAGAATTGCCAAGAGCAAGAACATACCTATCCTTCCTGTAAATACACAAGAAAAATTTTCTGTTATAAATGCGGTTACCCTAATGTAACAATTTCTTCGTGCCCCAACTGTTCAAAAAAACTAACATCGAAGTACTGGAAAAATAGCCGATCTAGTACTTATCATAAAAAGGCTAAAAGTAAATATTACCAAAACAATAGTAAGTCTGAAAATAATCAGATTGGTTAAATAAAGTAAAAAATTTTTATAAACAAAATACTTCCTACATAGAAACATTTAATTTTATTTCTAAACCTTTAGACAACAGCCCCTAAAAAGTTAAATTACTTGATATTGAAATCACTGCACTTTTCGATACTGGAAGTAACATTTCTGTCATAGGCTCAAGTGGTATTCCTATAATAAATAATTTAAATTTAGAAATCTTTCCTTTACGTGAACATAAATTATTTACTGCAGATGGCACACCTCAAAAAATATCTGGTACCGTAGAGTTGCTAATTTTTGTAGGAAAATTTTGTCGCTTTTTTTACCTGTTTAGTTGTTCCCTCACTCTCGCATTCATTTATTTTTGGCATTGATTTCGCGCAAAAATTTGAACTTACCTTAGACTTTAAAAATAATTCCTGGGATGTTTTTTCGTCAACAGGGGAAACAGTACCATTAACATATCTTAACTCTTATACAGAAACCTCTCAATTACATAATAATCTTTGCTCATTAGAAAATTTGTCTTCAACTGAATTTTCTCAAGCTAAAAAATTATCGATTCCTTTTCTAGTATTGCTAGTACAGATAAAAAATTAGGTCGTACTGATAAAATATCTATGCATTTCGATACGGGTGATCATAAACCAGTACGAAAACGTACCTATCCCTTATTGCCGTATATGTCTAAAATATTAAATGAAAAGTTAGACGAAATGTTAACTTTAAGTCATAAAAAAATGTCCCTGGTGTTCATCTATCTTACTTTTAAAAAACCTTCCGGAGAGTATAGAGTTTGTTTTGATAGCAGAGAGCAGAGCTGAGCAGAGCTATCCCATGCCTCTATCTATTAATTTTTTTGTTATCTAATTCGTATAACCAATTATACTTTTATTTTTCTCTACGTTTCTTCTTTCTATCTTTTTTCTTAAACATGTCATCAATGAGTGAATAGTCCTTACCGATTATGACCTTACCGATTATGACTTCAAAGATTTTTTTACCCCACCAATTATGTATTCCTTTCGGAAGTTTGATACGCGTTAGTTATCACACCACTCATTGTTGTTCATTTTCAATTTTCTTCATGATGAAATTTCTTTTTATGCCAACACATTTAACTTTTTTATTCTCCCTCTCTTTTCATTTATTTTTTACCATATTGCCTTACTACAAAAAACTATTTCCTAATCTCATATTTTTGTTCTCTTTGGTCTGGGGCAGTGTATCATGTCAATTCACTGTTCCCTTGCCATGTTACATTGTGGTTCAATTTCCTTCAATATAAAAGTATCATTCGTCTTAATTTTATATTAATACCGTTTACAACCACAAGTTAGTTTTGATTTGTCTAACACTTTCCTTTAGTATTATTAAATAATACACTAGATGTCGATCTTTAGTTTTGATTTAATATTCTTTCTTTTGTATAAATAATATAAATAATTAAGATCAGATGTAATTTTCCTATTGGTTAACCTTTGATTAATGTCCATATAATACATAACTGGTGTATATATGAATCTGTTATTCAGAATAGTTTTCTTGTTTTGTCCCTCCCTCAAAATGTGTGATTATCTCTAAACCAGAATAAAATTTTGTTAGTCTTCATATCTAACGGTCTTTTTGAGCACATGCCGTTTTCCAATAAAAATTTCCTTTATAAGGCCATGATGTCGTACCTGGTATGTAAAATGTGTATTTTCTTTTATTCTTCCTAACATACATAAATATCGTTTTAGAATACGTTCAAAATGCTTATGAAGAAAGCCTACTTAAATAACCCGTTCAAAATATTAATGAATGGTAAACAGATTATAGATAAGTTTTTGAGACTGTTCCTCGTGGCGTATTACAATATTTGGTTTTTGTTTATTTTTTAGGGTCCACCCGTAGCATATTTTCTTTGGCGAAGTATCTAATTACCTGTGCTAAGCTATATAAGTCTATACATTAATTTTACTACCTACAAATATTATCTTTTATCGTTCAAGATTGTTATGTTGACGTTTTATGTATCTTCTAAAATAAATTAAATGTCCGTTGATGAAACATATGGCTATGAAACAAACAAGGATTGGCTCTTACAAACTAGAAGTTTGAGGTTAACAACCAAAATAATTAATGATGGTGCTCGTCTCAACAAACCGTAAAAAGATCCTATAGTTCTGAACAAGCTGTAAGCTCAACATTTAAGTATACGTTTTTTTTCATATATCTGGAATACAGGTAGGAGTTTATTTTATTTATTTTTGCGACGGAACAATGTGTATGCGTTACATTTTAAACCTCAATTGTCTGAAGAACAGTGCATGCAAAATATAGTCATAACTTTATTTGTCGACTACCTTAACTAATTTAATATTGTCTTTGCTTTCCCATATAACCTATCGAGTTGTAAACAGAAAAGCTTTCATGAAACCTTTTTATGTGCGTATTGACGTTATGTTCAATTTAAATGTTTAATTAAAATTCTCTTAACTAATGTTAAATACAAGAAAGCGTATTTATGATTTCGTTTTACTTAGAACGTTTAACTAGAAATCGCGTCTAAGTACAATAATAAATTTAGATTTTTTAATACCTTATCTGGTAGATTTTAAGACAAATTTTAAAATTATGAGAGTGTAGATAAATGAACTACATTTAGTGATTTTATCGTATGAAACTTTGGTTTTAAGAAAATAACGGTATATATTTAATTAATAATTTAATAATACAGTCACCTCAGTTAAATTCAATTCAGTATCAAACAACTAACATAAATAATAATACACCTTCACATTCTTACTGCTGGAATTGTTTACAAAAAGGGCATACATACCCTACTTGTCAAATACAACAAAAATTTTTTTGCTATCGTTGCGGTTTTCTCAAAGTTAAAATTACTTCCTGCCTAAAATGTTCAAAAAGCGCATGGTAGAGTACAGGATCTCCCGTGACCGACCTAGTGCTCATTTTCCAAAGGCTACTATAAACAAATTATCTTCACAACACTTTTTACAATCAAAAACAGATTAGTCTAACTGGTTATCTACAATAAAATATTTTTAGAAATTCAACACCACTAAACCTAACTCATAAATTTATTTCCAAACCCTTAGACAAAAGACCTTATATTATTGTTAAATTACTCGATGTTGAAATTACTGCTCCTTTGGATTTAGGCAGTAACATTTGAGTCGTTGGTTCTCAAGGCATACCTATAATCACAACTTAGGCATAAAATTCTTTCTATTATCATTACATAAATTATATATTGCAGACGGTGCCCCACAAAAAATTTCTGGAACTGTAGATTTACCAATTTTCGTTGACAATATTTGCAGATTATTTATATGTATAGTAGTACCATCTCTTCCTCACTCATTTATTTTTGGAACCGACTTCGCAAAAAATTTGAACTTCTACAAATTTTCAAAATAACTCCTGGACTGCACATACTTATTTAAATGTTACACTTCCTATAATCAATAATAATTAACCACAAACCTCAATTAATAAACTTACACTTTGTAATATTGACGATTTGTCTCCGTCAAAAATTTCTAAAGTCAAAACTATCGTAGATTCTTTTAAAAATGTTGCTAGCCTTTCTAATATTCCAGGTCGCACAAATAATATATTTATGAACAATGACACATCTACTTTAAACGTTCTAGACATTGATTTAAATAATGTATAGCCATTTTACTCTTTTTTAGAAGAAAAAATCTTAAACACACCATGTAGTTATTTTAAGTGGAAAGGTACAAACAACTTAATTTATAAGTTACTACCTTCAAAAATATCTTTTCCTAAAAATATATCTTCCTGGAAACTTTAAGTACCTGTCAAACAACGCAGTCGAGTTATTGCGGATTGTCACAACCCCCCTACGTCTGGTCATTTTGGTTCTTATAAAAGATTAGCAAGAGTCCAAGAAACATATTTTTGGCCCAAAATGAAGTTCGATATTCTAAATTATTGCCGAAATTGTATTACTTGTGGATCTCAAAAAGCTTCATATCCAACACCACTAGATTTCATGGGAAAAGAGAAAAACTCAAAGTTTCATGAAACTTACAGTCCGAACAATTAAATTGTCATACTATTACATGCATTTAAATCACATGTTTATGTCTGATATAAATTTTATAGTTTACAACCAGTGAAGAAGATATAACTCAGAATATTTCAAATTCTTTCTTACTACAAAAACTGATATTATATTTTAATTAAATTTAACTACAGGAATTCTACTCAATTATTTCAGGTGTTTATTTTCAACTTGAGATTTCAAGTCTTATGCAGCCTCTGCGACCTTTAACGGTTGATGCTAGCTGTGCTAGGGTAAGCCTCCTTATTCTGTCGTGTACCTACGCCTTTAATCACACCTAAAAAGGGGTAGGGTTCAACCAAATATTAGCAGCCATACAAACCTGCTTACTTTATTAATAGAAATAAGTAATAAACGTTATAATTACTTTACCCTACTGCACTGATGGAAGATCAAACTTAAATCCTCAGTGATGAATAATGTTCACCACTAACATATCATGGGTTTCATTTAATTATTAGTCATATATTTGAAATTTCACATGTATTTCTAATGCCATTACAACTGGCAGCTGCTTCGAAATTAATTAATCATTTTATTTATCTCCCTAACTTAGTGTTGCAAATAAAGCGTATTATTAATAATAATTAGAGTCAAACTTCCTACCAACCATTAATAAACAGATTAATTTCGAAATCAATTAACACTCATTGTTTTGAATTCTTAAACTGCATGACCTCCGTAACAACTTTAACATCTTCTCGAGATTTAAAGAGTACCCATTAAAATTTGTTTAGGGAGAAAAACGTAAAAAGACAATCCTACTAGTCTATTTAAAACGAGACACAAATGTATATAATAAAGGGTTTAAGCGTTTGCATATCATAGAACTTACGATAAGCTCAAGTATAGCTTATGAGACTAATGCTAATAATAATCTAACATTAAAAAATATGAAACAGAACCGAAAATACTACAATTTAGAGAGTGCAGCAAATAAACTTGCTATAGTGTTTTGAAAACAGGAAATTGTAGCACTCTTTCGAATTGTTAAAACTAAAATCTATTTTTCAATTAACAGTTCTGTATTCGTAGAATTTCAAATACCACTTGACAGTTACTTATTTTGTGAAAAATATGTATTGAGCGAGTTTGTATCCAACATAGATATTATAGTTTAACTACAAATTGTTTTAAACCAACTAAGTCTCACGTTAGTTAATAGTTTTTGTGCTAGAAAAATTTCAAGAATCGGTACGTTGTTATTCGGAAACAACGTATCCATTATTTAATATATTATTTAATGTCGAAAAGCTACAGGTGTTTAAATTCTGTAGTCAAAAGACTTTACAAAAACTATTTCATCAGTAATATCGAAAATATTACCCTATCAATTTATTTCCTAGCTTAGTGTGTTGTAACTGCCCAAGTATTTTACTAATTTATTGTTTTGCTGACTATATTTCTGGCGCCATGTTGTTATGTTGAGGAGATCCATTTAAAAGTGTAGACAATATCATGCTCTCTGAAATCGTAAAATGTTGCCAATATCTAAAACCGAAATTATGTTAGAACTTTACTTATTATTTTTTTGTCCTCGAATTAAAGCAAGTATAATTCCACTGGTTTGTTCTGTTGTAACTATTTGAGTGCAATTTATTGAATTGCATTTGTTACCACTTAAATAAAAACTGTTTTTATTTCATGATACTTATGCCTGTTAGTAAATTCATCTCTTTCTCTTTTACGATCTTAGTTTCTTAAGTTACTGCGAAACACGGTAAAGATTCATCGTGTATGCAAACCAAATTTTTAAAGTCCAATTAATTCTCTGACCCTTGAACCCAAGGAACAATACTTTTACTTTTTTTGGCTATCATTAACCTGAGATAGTCCACATGTTAATTTAAACAACAGAAACATTCAGTCGTGAAGTTTAATAAAGCACAAATATGTTGCTCCACAAACAAGCTGAGATTACCCTTTACTTTTATTATAAAGATATTTACAAAAAGAATGCACTAATAACGTTCTATAGAAAAATTTTCAGGCTGAATATAAATTTCGCTTAAAAAACATCTTTAATATTGTGTTAATTTTCGGTAACTGCAATTACTGCAAAATATACTGCATATAAAATACTGTAATGCGAATACAGGTGTATTCTAACTAGTGGTAATTACCTCATTTGCATGCAACCTTTTCTTGTTATTCAAACGTAAAGCATGGAAGCTGTTGAATTATCTTTTTCTTTACTAGGAAAGTTCATCAAACAACTTTTAAGATGCGATGACATCCGACCGTGCATACAAATTAATGTCTCATGCGGTTGACCTGCATTATATGCTATGTTCCATTGCTCGTTAATGCAGAAAAAATGGCAACGTGTTACGAGGACATGTAATTGCATTTTAGTACCCTCGTCTAGACGGTCAAACTGTAGGAAGCCATGAAGAGATTAATGTACTTACTCCCTCCACAGTACTTGCACTTGGCGAGTTTACATGGAGCTTTGAATTATTCAAGTCGTCTTTCGTATGCATTCGTTAATAGCATCAACTGTTGTATGGTTAAGAGTGATCTTATAATTTGATTATTACAGACAATAAACAATAGAGCTTTGTGTTGTATTACAAGCTTTAAGTGTTATACGTACGTGTTCTTGAAAATCTTAGTTACATTAAATCTCTCAATTGATATCCATTAATAAATTGCGGAATTTTAAGTTGAATGAATATATTCCAAAATCATCTTATGGAAGACACTGTATTCGGTGCTATAAGTAGCTATCATAGCATATAGCGCATTTCTTAAAACAATTTGACATTTTGTACTCAAAATGGGTCAAAGTTTTCCTACAGTTAACTTCTTCGCCAATAAAAACAACAATAAGAAATAAATTGTCTGGATATTGGTTTTAGTTTCAAGCTCAGCCGGGTCAAATCAAATCTGAGTTTTGAAAATTTCTTCTATCGCATTGTTGTACAAAAGTTGAACCACTTCTGACATCAAACTGGAAAAATTTTATAGAATATAATTCGGGTAATGTTAGTTTCAAGCTCAGTTCTAAGTGCATTGAAAAGAAATACCACAATCTATCAATGTTTCTTTCATTAATTTCTGTTGTTCTTAAAAAATTGTCTTATATTCTCTCATTTTGAATTTCTAACAAGCAGAACACATAAACAATTTAAATTAGTCCGTGCCAATTTTTTGTTCTGATACGCACTCATAGAAATTTCTTCAAAATCCCTTGTTATCATTTTGTTCGTTCAAAATTCTGCTTAATGGGACCTACACTTTAAAAATGAATCCATAAAAAAAGAAACTATATAGTTCAGTCAAATTGTCATTGCTAGTTACATTAATTAGGGCAGTTTCAATGTTTTGGTATGTTGTATGGGTTGATACCCTGTTGAAAGATTCAAGTTTTCTAATTTTCCCCCTGCGAGGCGCCACTATCTTAAAAAACTGCCAAATATTTGGACTTGTACCGGTTTTTTCAAAATATCTCCAAATATATTCTTAGTACAAAAATATATGCATAGCTTTTTCAAAGTAGAGTAAATTATCTACAATTTGAGACTAAAAAGAAGTTTCTAGCTATAATACTTCCCGAAATAAAGCAATTTCAATTTTGAGAATTTTTCTCAAAAAAGTCAGTACAGATTTTCAGTTGATTTTTACTTCATAGATCAAGTACATAGTTATAGTTTGTTCAGTCAACAATTTAACAAAAAAGTATTTATTTTTTTATATCTGGGCATCTGCCATTTTGAAAGACGCTATCTTGTGTTAAAGACAAAATGTCGAAGTCCTAAACTTCCATCATGTGACATATCGTTAGATATTGTGAAAACCAGACCTCTCTATCTATTACCATTTTAAAATGGTCGCTATTTGAAGCTATTAACGTGAAAAATAAATTTGTGGCGGCCATTTGAAAATTCATAAATTGAATGTTTAAATGATACATATAATATACCTGAAAAATACGGATTTAATTTCTTGTTTTTTATGCACTTGCATATGGTAAGGCTGCACAAAAGACTACAACGTTTTAAATAGTGAAATATTTTAAGGAAAAGACTTAGTAAGTAACTTAATGTATTTCCAGTATTTATTAAAAACAAAAATGTTTAAGTTGTTCATTAACCATATCACTTGCTTCTTGAGCACTTTCCTCCTCAGCCTCGTGGTCCAAAATGACTGGCATTGCATTTTCATAAAACTGTCCAATGCAATGTCAGGCACTCTAAAAAAAAACAAAACACATTTACTAGCAACATAATAACGAATTTATTAATTTTGTATCTTTTTAGCACGTGCATTAAATGCATTGTAGAAGAGACTCTATTGTTGGATCCTTCTCTGTTTTCTTAGGGAGGAAACCGTAATGGAGTGCGCATCCAGCTCCACTTTAAAGGATCTTTTTCGTTTCTCAGTCATGCTTGCACCTGGTGGTAATATCGCATGAGATGTAGTTGAGCAGCATCTGTGGTTGGTGGCAATGTAGCAAGGTTAAATTTAATTTTGGCTGCAGCTTTAACAGATGTGTGGTACCGTAGTTCTTCAAGTTTTTAAATATCTACACCATCCCACACAAAGCAACAAGAACATTTTTCCCTACTTCTGCAACTTGATTTGTTGTTGTTAGGGATTAGGAAATGATGACACTTTATTCAAAAGTTCTGGATGTTTCAAAAATAAAGTGATAAAGTGATTAATGGGTGTAACACCACATTGGCACTTTTTGACAGGGTAAAACAAATTTATCATTTTATTTTTGAAACATCCAAAACTTTTGAGTAATATCTATTTGGTGTATTTCCTATTTCACACCTTTTGAAAAAAATTTACTGTATGTTGGTACCAAAGCAGCGAGGAGGACGACAAGATCAATGTCCTCATCAACCACACGCACAGTCATACTGAACAGAAACAGAAATGGCTGTATTTCACAATCATTAGGGTCATCACTTTCAGATTCCTGCTGTACGCAGATGTTGTTAGGCGGCTCCGTGGCGTAGTGGTATGTGTGTGACTACTACGCCCAAGGTCCCGGGTTCGAATCCCGACACGGTCCGCTTGAAAAATGTTGGGCGAGCATTTTCGCAAAAATACACCCTCGTTCGGATAAGAGGTAAAATGGAGGTCCCGTGTGTGAAGTGTTGTCACGCACGTTAAAGATCCCTACCTTTGCTTGGAACAGCAAGGATTCGGCAAAATTCAAAATTTTCCAGGTAAAAACAAACTCGCTTCCTGGCCAATGTGTACCTTCAGGTGGAGCATTGGAAAATCACATGTAATGTACGCAGATGTTAGGCGGCTCCGTGGCGTAGTGGTATGTGTGACTACTACGCCCTAGGGTCCCGGGTTCGAATCGACACGGTCCGCTTAAAAATGTTAGGCGAGCATTTTTCGCAAAAATACACCCTCGTTCGGATGAGAAGTAAATGTAGGTCCGTGTGTGAGTGTTGTCACGCACGTTAAAGATCCCTACCTTGCTGGAAACAGCAAGGATTCGGCAAAATTCAAAATTTTCCAGGTAAAAAAAACTCGCTTCCTGGCCAATGTAGTACCTTCGGGCGGAGCATTGGAAAATCACATGTAATGTACGCAGATGTTAAGGTCCCGAATTCGAATCCCGACACGGTCCGCTTAAAAAATGTTGGGCGAGTATTTTTCACAAAAATGCACCCTCGTTCAGATGAGAGGTAAAATGGAGGTCCCGTGTGTAAGTGTTGTCACGCACGTTAAATATCCCTACCTTTCTTGGAACAGCAAGAATTCGGCAAAATTCCAAATTTTCCAGGTGAAAAAAACTCGCTTCATGGTCAATGTAGTACCTTCGGGTGGAGCATTGGAAAATCACATGTAGTCTACAAAGATGTTGGCTTTAACAAACATGAACACCTCGACAGACCTCCAGGCGGACTTCTGGAGGGTAGCGCATACGGCGCTCGAATTTCAACGTTTAAAGTTCTGTTGAATTAAGTCGCACGATAGCAACATAGGCAATGATAGAGATGATGAATTAGCTAAAGAGGCCGCGACGGGCGACTTTCGGATATCAGATTTGTCGATATCATGGTCTCTGATTAAAAGAAAGATGCGCGAAAAGTCAATCCGACAATGGGAAGGGTGGTGGAACAACGCTGCAACGGGTAGGTTGACACACAAATTCATACCCAGCATTGTAGCTAGAGATAAGATCGAGGTGAAACTCGACCATAAAATGGTGCAACTTATTACAGGGCACGGCGCCCTGAAAGCTTATTTGCAAAGATTTGGTTTAACCGACAACGACCGCTGCGAATGCGGTAAGGGCGCAGAAAGCGCAGAGCATGTGTTCTTCGACTGTCCACTTGTAGTGACAAACCAAGGGTTAGCTTATGTGAAATTAGCTATCCTAGGTCTTGCATGGCCAAAGAGCCTAGAGGAAGTCGGGGAAGTGACTAACCAGAAGGCGTTCTGAACAGAATTTGCCGGAAGAGTCGCGAGATTGGACGGTGATAAGCGCGTGAAAATCGGAGGTGGTTAGCGTGGGATTTGACCTGGTACGACATATGAGCACTATTTTCAAGCCTAACAAAATGTAGTGCAAAACAAAAGCAAAAATCAATAACTAAAAATCTATTATGCACGACGAATTCCTCACACTACTGAAACAATCACTGTCTCTCACCTTAAAGGCGATCGGGAATGAATAATAACAAATTAAATCAGAAATCCTAATTACACTAAATCAGTAAAATAATAAATAAAATAATAAAATAGAGTAAAACCGCCCCCTCCCCAGGACTTTTAAAGTGATAGTGAGTGTGAACCCCGCCGAACGTTTAGTGCATACCCACCAGGACTTTAACAGTGCATATTCAACTCCCCTTAGAAGTAAGATACCAATAGACCGAAGAAGACGACCAGATCTTCGGATGCTGGAGAAATTTATATACGAGGTAGGAATAAAATTGTGGAGGCTGTACTCGCATAAGCATCAACTTGTATTAATAATAAGATTTTGAAATAATTTAACGAGCACGTTTTCTGCGTGTAATGGCGCTAGCCATCATGATGCCTATGCGAGTGCAACTGATAATTTGGGTAATCCTTTTCCTAATTTATGCACTGTTACATACTTTTGCTTATTTAGATATTTATTTATTTATATATTTATTTTTATGTTTATTTATATATTTATATTATATTTATATATATTTTATGTTTATTTATATATTATATATATTTATATTTATTTCATATTTTTGTATTGTTTTGTAGCTTGATATAATTCGTTTGACGTTCTGCCGCCTTATTTTTTGGGACTCAGTATTTATAGGAAGGAAGAATGCAGTTATAATATGTCAAGTTAAGGAACGATAGGGAACGCTAAGGACGAATATAGGATTTACTTAGAATTAAATACTTAGACCAGAGAGCACGAATTTGTAAATTTATAGAGTAGGCAAAATAGCTTGATTCACTATTAAGAATATTTGGCGCATGGTTACAAAATTTGAATCCGTTTTAAAATAGCTAGCTAGATTTGGAATAGTTTTCAGACGACCCTTCTGGTTGCACCGGTAAGCAGAGATGGCGACTGCTATCTAGTGTTATGGATCCCTCCTATTTTACCTTTACATGTGTCTTGATGATCGGACGCATTCTAAAATTAATGTTAGGGATACCATTATTCAAACACTATTTTACGTTTAGTTAGTTAATTTTCATTTAGCATCGGTAAATTTCGAGTCAGAATAAATTTGAAGCACGTATATATTTTCGAGTTTAAACCCAATGTAGTATCTTCGGGTGGAACATTGGGACGTGGCCGCAAGTATAGCGGCCCTTATTCAAATTATAATGTACGCAGATGTTGGCTTTTCGTAAGGTATTCTTAAGTAGAACAATAAATCGTTTCTTATTGCTTTCATTTGCAAGGAATTTTTCTTGTGTACTTTGTAATACAGTTTTTTCATAAAACATTACTTTGGAAGAAGAATGAGCTTCGAAATCGTTCACAATTTTTGGTGCTCTTGGTCAGCATCAGGGTAACCACCAAAAATGCAGCTACATCTTGGGCGTAATCATTGCGCTAGTATTGAACGTAACTGTCAGCAATATCTTCAAAAGAGGTCTGTCGTTGCCACACAACTTTTTGTACTAAATGGCCACCGTCAACCATGACATAGTGAGGTCCCACAGGCATTTCATTGTCTGTAATAGGTGTGAATGATGTGTATAAGAAATATTTTGTCCTATTACGCGTGTCCTCTTCTGCGAATAAAGACATAGGAAATGATGACAGTTCGAATTTGAAAAACTGTTTTAAATTATCATCTGACTGTTTTGCTATGCATAACTTGTGGAAAAGCATAAGGGAGTCCGCAACTATGTTGATGTTCCAAATCTTTATAGTTTTGCTAATAGAAGCATGCGTAACTACCTTGTCCTTTCGTTTGAGTTTGACATTTTCAAAGTTCTTGCCCATCATTTTAGAGATCAACACTTTCCCAATCTGTTCAGACAAATGGCATTTTACTTCATTACCTCCTATAATCCCTGAAGCCAGTGACATTATCGTATCAATTATAGGAAATTGATTATGTTCACAAAGCCACCGAGAGAGTTTTGTTGCATTTTTATTATCTCAGGCTGTCGGTAAGGACTCATTCAACATATTGTTCAGAGGATGCTAATGCGATATTGCCCAAAGTTAAAATTTGGGAACAAATGTTTTGCAGATGGGTTATCCCAAGGGTCCATCGACTGAGCATTCTATCAGTTATACCTACCTGACGTCAAGCCACCAGATGTTTCGTCATTCGTATCAAAGTTTGTTCTATTGTCTAATCAGTCCAAATACCAAACCAGAATTTTGTTGAACGCCTGATGGTAAAATATTCTGAACATGTAAACGCACGGTATTCAACTTTCTATTCCAACATTAACATACCTTGCAAGTACAAATGTGCATATTTTGCATAGAATAATTGCCCAGCTACGCTAAAAGGGGCAGCATTTTTTAGACAGTGAACAGATGGAGTACCCTGTTCCCCATCCTCTCTGCCTCTATGAATTGTTTAATCAGAGTAGCCATTGAAAAGCACTGAATCCACAGCGTACTCGTAGGTCTACAACTTTCACGGGTGTGCAGAATTTTCATAAATTTTGTTGAAACTACTTTGGATAATTCAGTTTCTTCAACATTTAAAACAAACGATGTATTCATATTGTTAAGCGTGTTTTCCATCATTACTGCATCATCTTCTGATAGGTCTCCTGACTTCCAAATCAATTTGGCCAAGACAAGATGAATCAAAACATGAGCACGTACAGCCCTTGAGTAAGCATGACCACTCATAATTTCCTCCACACTGTTTGTTGATCATTGTCAACATGTCTTTGGCCCCTTCCCGTAATTATGGTTCCAATGGTTTCTATGAAGGACTTAGGGAGGTGAAAGTTCCCAGAAGAATTTCCATTTTCTGCATCTCAGGGTTATCACAGTTTCTTATTATTTCTTGTGCTTTTAAATAGAGAGGCTGGTCGAATGTGACAAAACACGTTTTTTGACCAGTTTTTGTGCTCTTCTATCTTGCAATGAGAAGAGTAAAGACGCGCCAGCATAGGTACATGAAAATTACAATGCTGACAGCAGGTTAATAAGATGTTTATACCCAAAATGGCGGTATACATAAACACCAACTCCATTTAGGAAGGAAGAAATAAACGAACGGGGTCTCAGCTGAAATAACTGCACTTTTTTTCCAACCCTCCAAAGATCCCGTTTGTGCTCTAATACTATACATTCAAATAAATAAAGGAGGACAGAGGGATTACACAATCTTCATTCATTAGAAAGTTATATGGTGGCATATATTATTCAGTGTTGTACATATGTAAACGAATGTCTTCAAGAATAATATCAACATCAGCCTTAATTACTTGTAAGTTTTTTTCTTCAAGGTTTGATTTATACTGTTTCTACCAAACTTGTGTGAGAACTTTGTATCCAATTTTTTTTAAGCAAACAATGGTTTTCTTGCGACTGTTTTCGACAATTAATACATCTTCTCCGTAGTGAGCAAAGGACGAGTTTTGACAGTTGTTGTGCCAGCGATATAGTCATCTTTAATTTGATCAATCAGTTCATCCATGCTGAACTCACATTCCTTAGAATTCTCTTCAAGGTATGAGATTATTTGTTCCATTGCTTCATTTACATTGTTAGTTGGCCTACATCCTCTTTTACTGCCAGTTGATGGTTGTTTGAATAACTTTCTTTGGCAAAATAAGTGGTACTGTTGCATCTGTTTTTACCAAATTCTTAGTATTTTGTAAGCAATTTATTTATTTGTGCGCCCACTCATCCCCTCAATTTTCAGCTGTTTTCCAAACTATTTCTCTTAATCTCGACATTTTCGCTGTGATCACATTATTTAAAATGTCGGCTTTGTTTGGGCAGCCCAAATTCTGCTGCTACTTGTTTACCACACATGAAGCAGTGATTCTTTAAGTTTAAGACCGATCCTTTTGATCGAGTGGGTCGTACATCTTTTTGTTCCGCTTCAGAACGTCGATTAATTGAAGCTGCAATCATTTCTGAATGAGTTTTTTGGCAACCACTATGTCGGCTTTATTTGGGCAGCCCAAAAACTGATATTGCGTGTTCACCACACATAAGTAGTGATTCTTTAAGTTTAAGACCGATCCTTTTGATGGAGTGGGTCGTACATCTTCTTGTCCCAGAACGTCGATTAATTGAAGCTGCAATCATCTCTGCACTAGTATAGTTTTTTTTTTGGCAACCACTATGCACAGCGATTTTATTCAAGTTTTTTAACAATCGCGTATGGCATGGAAGCATATGTAGTACGCTCAATTTTGAGAGAGTTTTAACTCCCCTTTATTTACTGTCACTACTTCACCCGCATCAACTTTGCAATGCATATAAAACGCACACTTGCAGCAGTGACTATTGTAAACCACTGCTTTCACTAGAATGGCTACATCAAAAATTTTACAAGATTGTTTTCAACAAAAGTCGTACAAAAATGTCTACAATAAAAAACCAAAAAGTGAAAATGAAACGAATATCACACTATTAAAGCGTAAGCTCGTATCAACCAGCATTGGAATGCAACTGAATGGTGGATATTCATATAATCTGCAGGAGCAGCCACCCTACAACGGCGGTCACTCCTATCACCAGCTCATCTGCGGTTACCTGACTTTGCACCCCCCTTCCCCCCGCATGGTATTTACTATCAGGCATCGGCATTATGTATAATTTGTAAACTAACGGATGTTGTATGTTTTTAAATCTTAACTGCATTTAATCCTTTTTGTTTCAAAATTATTTAAAACATTGTAGCATTTTGTACATCAAAATTATATATATATATATATATATATATATATATATATATATATATATATATAATGAAGACAAGTTATTTGCAGTCCGCAATAAGAAATAGTAAAGTAAGATGTATCTGTAAACAAACACTTATGAAAATAATAAGAGCTATTGACAAATACAAATCGGGCTGGTAGTTATATAGCCATTAACAAAACATTAGCTTTATTACTTCACAGGGGAAGAAACATCCACTGACAAATGGTTTCGACTTGTTAAGCCTCATCAGAGTAAAATAGTTCCCAAGAACCCTGTGAAGTAATCGAAGCTATTATAATGATATAATTTCGAAACAATCACTGTAGTATGGCAAAAGTAAATAAAGCCGCCATCAGGTGATAAAACACCAACTCTACTAAAGTGTGGAAATACAGAATTGAACCGAAACTACATAATAAATTTTATAGATGACTATAACAGTACGTCTGGCCTTTGAGATTTGCGGAATGTTACAGCAAAATTTATTTGCAAACGTAACAAACCTTCTAGTGGCGACACCCGGGTTCATGCCCCAAAGGCAATTCACGAGAAGGTTTGCTACGTTTGCAAATAAATTTTGCTGTAACATTAGGTGAAAATAGGTTGAAATTGTTTCATAGGATGAAATTGCCTTATGCGGTCTGAGACGGCCAAGTGTGGCCTGTGGCCAGTATTTAGACGGCCATTTGCGACCTGTTTCTAGGTGGCCTGACACGACTACGTGCATCCAGATGTGGTCTCGAGTATATACAAGGTGTAGAATTATTAATTTAAGTTAGTTTGCGGTAAGCAGATTATCTTTAAAACATACAACAGTCTTTATTAAGTGTAAAAATTGATCGTGTGTTACTTGTTGCACAACGTTGAGCTACCAAAATGAATCGTTTCATCGAATTGGTTAAAAAAATTGCTGCTCTGCTTGGGTTAGCGCAACATAATAATGATGAACGGATTGAAGAAGAGATACGATTACGTAGGGTTGGAATAAATAGAATCCATAAAGCAATGGCAAAGACAAAATCTATTGGTAAAAGACAGCAGTTACTGGCATCATTGGCGAATATTATAACCCTGCGTACCCAATTGAAAGCATCACAAAAGAGAGGAGCAGGGTTTGAAAACAAAAGGGAAACCGTTAACCATCGAGTGCGTTGGGAGGATTCGATTTCTGCTTTCAAAGGACGTATTCATACCGGTGTAATTAGTAATAGGAAACATAAAGGTGTGAAGACCTTTTTAACAGACTGTAAGAGTGTTTTCAAAAGAAGAATGAATAATACACTAAAGAACAATGAAGCTGTTAAAGTTAATACCGTCTTTTGTGGTGAATTTGAGATTACGACTGGTTCCAAAATTATGCGAGAATATAAGTACTTCACGACGTTAAACGTCCCAATATTCAAGAACACCGATCTAAACAACTGGTTTGATATGAATGTCATGAAACCAATAACATCTGAATTAGAAGATTTTCAAGAACGCGACAGGGGCTGTACATTAATTAATATTTATAAATTAGGTATTAATATAAATAAGTTTAACCCCATGCGGGGATCACCATATATCGAGCTGCCATCTCAAATAAAATGTAAACAGGCATGTATTAATGTAAGAAATAATGACCAGGCATGTTTTGCATGGTGTATAGTATCTACTTTGTATCCTGTACAGCATAATACTAATCGTACCTTATCCTACTCTCATTATTTATCTGTGTTAAAACTAAAAGAATCCAGTTTCCGATGACTATAAACCAACTTGTAAATTTTGAATCTCAGAATGAAATATCCGTTAATGTTTATACCCTTAAGCTAAACAAACGTAAATTTTCAATGGTTCCTATATTCATATCAGATAATAGAAAAAACAAACATGTTAATCTCTTGATGATTCACGACCAGTACTATGATAAAGATTTGGAAACCTATAAAAACGATACCGTTGAACCTTGTTACTCTCATTGTTTGGATTAAGGACATGAGTAGATTAGTGACATCACAACTTAATTCTAATCATTCAAAGAAACATTTTTGTGATCGTTGCCCCCACTATTTTACTGCACAGTTAAAATGTGTTGAAGATTGTAAAATGAAACAATTGGGGGTACCTCGATTGCCTACAGAAAATGATAAAATCATACGTTTCAAAAATTTCAAAAACAAAGTTATGTTCCGTTTATTAAATACGCAGATTTAGAGCGTTTTTTGAAGCCTACCGGAGACGCTAAAAAGTTGCAATAACATATACCATCCAGTGTTGGGTACTACGTAAAGTGCCAATACGATGACTCGTTATCGTTTTATCGGTCATATCGTAGTAAAGACTGCATAATGTGGTTTTCGGATAAACTACAACAGTTTGCAGAAGATGTTGAGACCGTATGATATGACTCCGTTAACATTACAACAGGAAGCTGCTTTCATAACCGCAACACACTGCTATATTTGTGATACACCATTTACAGAAGATAACATTAAGGTTCGTGATCATAACCATTTTATACCAACTAACAACTACAGAGAGCCTGCACATTCGGATTGTAATATAAATCACCAAGACTCTCGAACAATTCCTATCGTTTTCCACAACTTAAGCGGTTATGACAGCCATTTTATCATCAAAGATATTGCTATTAATTTAGAAGGTCGTGTGGAGGTACTCCCTATATCTAAAGAAAAATATATTTCCTTTACTAAATTTATTCCAGAGAACTTGGTAAACTTCCGTTTTATCGACAGTTTCCGCTTCATGAGTTCCTCCCTAGACACACTTGCTTCATATTTAACTAATCATCCGCTGTTGAAAAGCCGATTCACACATTTAAATGATGAACAGTTTCACCTACTAACTCGGGAAGGTATTAATCCATATTATTGATAGCTTTGAAAAATTAGATATCACTTGCTTACCTAACCAACAGCAATTTTTTAACACATTGGAGGATAGAACAATCTCTAATAAACAGTATGAGCATGCACAGAGAGTATGGACAACATTTAATATTTAAAACTTGGGTCAATATTCAGATTTATACCTAGAAACTGACGTATTGTTGTTGGCTGAAGTTTTTGAACAATCCCGTTCAAGTTGTCATTCCACTTATGGGCTAGATCTTGCTCATTATTACACATTACTTGGATAAACTTGAGATGCCATGTTGAAGCATACGGGTCAGGAACTGGAATTGTTGACTGACATCGATAAACTTTTGTTTATCGAGAAAGGTGTACGAGGTGGTCTTAGCCAGGTATGTGCAGAACGATGTGTTACAGCTAACAATAAATATCCACCCACTTACGATTCATCCAAACCTGATGAATATCTAATGTATTTTGATGTAAATAACCAGTACGGATGGGTTATGAGTTAACCTCTTCCATATGGTGACTTTGAATGGACCGATACCAATATTGATGTAACCTCAATTCCTGAGGGTTATATCTTGGAGGCCGATTTGGAGTATCCTGAATCCATTCACGACCTACATATGGATATTCCCTTCTGTCCAGAGCACATTGACCCAATGACTGGAAAACCACCTATAGAGAGAACCCAAAACGTCAAATTAACGGCGACGTTGAATTCTTAGCAAAAATATGTGATCCATTACAGGAGTTTTAAACAGGCGTTGGCAAATGGGCTTAGATTAAAAGCTATTTACAGGGTACTTAAATTTAAACAAAGCTGTTGGCTAAAATCATATATTGGTTTAAATACAGATATCCGAAAGCAAGCTAGGAACGAGTTTGAAAAAAATTTGTTCAAATTGATGAACAACGCTGTTTTTAGTAAAACAATTGAGAACAAGCGAAATCATTGTAATGTTAAGCTCGTTCAAAATTGGGATGGTAGGTATGGTGCCGGGGCTCGTATATTCAATCCTCTGTTTAAGAATCTTACAGTTTTTGATGAAAATCTTGTTTTGGTAGAATTAAATAAATCAGAAATATACTTTAATAAACCGATATACATAGGCATGTGTGTCTTAGATTTATCCAAGCTCACGATCAATGATTTTCATTATGGCTACATAAGTACTACCTTTGGAAACGACTGCAGTGTTTTATATACGGATATTGATAGTCTTATTTATAAAATTATCAATCGCGATCCATATAGTGTTATAAAGCGGGACTGTCATAAATATTTTGATACTTCTGACTATTTACAAGATAACGTCTATAAAATTCCTTTAAACAATAAGAAAGTACTGGGAATGATGAAAGATGAGAACAATGGACGGATTATTACAAACTTTATCGGATTGAGATCCAAAATGTATGCTACAAAGATTTTTAAAACACCAGAAAAGGAGGAAGCAATACGTTTGGGCGTGGAAGATGATTCTACACCTGACATGTGATTTTCCAATGCTCCACTCGAAAGTTCTACATTGGCTAGGTAGCGAGTTTCTTTAACCTGAAAAATTTGGAATTTTGTCGAATCCTTGCTGTTCCAAGCAAGGTAGGGATCTTTAATGTGCGTGACAACACTCACACACGGGACCTCCATTTTACCTCTTATCCAAACGAGGGTGTATTTTTGTGAAAAATGCTCGCCTAACATTTTTTAAGCGGACCGTGTCAGACTCGAACCCGGGACTTTGGACGTAGTAGTCACACACATACCACTACGCCACGCAGCCGCCTGATGATTCCACACCGTGCATTTATATTTCCAATGCTCCACCAGAAGGTACTACATTGGCCAGGAGGTGAGTTTTTTGTTGCCTGGAAATTTACAATTTTGCGGAACCCTTGCGTTCCAGGCAAGGTAAGGATCTTTAACGTGCGTGACAACACTCACACACGGGACCTTCATTTTACCTCTCATCCGAGCGAGGGTGTATTTTTGTGAAAAATGCTTGCCTAACATTTTTCAAGCGGACCGTGTCGGACTCGAACCCGGGACCTTAGGCGTAGTAGTCAGACATATACCACTACGCCACGCAGCCGCCTGATGATTCCACACCGTGCATTTATATTTCCAATGCTCCACCAGAAGGTACAACATTGGCCGGAGGCGAGTTTTTTGTTGCCTGGAAATTTAGAATTTTACTGAACCCTTGCGTTCCAGGCAAGGTAGGGATCTTTAACGTGCGTGACAACACTCACACACGGGACCTCCATTTTACTTCCCATCCGAACGAGGGTGTATTTTTGTGAAAAATGCTCGCCTAACATTTTTCAAGCGGACCGTATCGGACTCGAACTCGGGACCTTGGGTATAGTAGTCACACACATACCACTACGCCACGCAGCCGCCTGATGATTCCACACCGTGCATTTATATTTCCAATGCTCCACCAGAAGGTACTTCATTGGCCAAGTTGCGAGTTTTTTGTTGCCTGGAAATTTAGAATTTTGTCGAACCCTTGCGTTTCTGGCAAGGTAGGGATCTTTAACGTGCGTGACAACACTCACACACGGGACCTCCATTGAACCTCTCATCCGAACGAGGGCGTAATTTTTGTGAAAAATGCTCACCTGTCACTTTTCAAGCAGTCGGCCGTTCGGGATTTGAACCCACGACACCTTGGGATCCGTAGTCTTACGCTTACTACATTAATCCACGGCGACGCCTGATGATTCCACACCGTTTCCTAACCATCTAAAATAAAAAATACAACTAACTAAAATAAACAAGAGAAAATACTAACCATATTCGTAATTGCTTTAAAGAAATCTAACCCTAGCTTCAGTAACGTAATGTTTATATATCCAATGTTGTAGCGCAACTTAAAATTACTACAGAGGAAATATTCTGACAACATAATTACAACACATCAGCACGACAAAATACACACAAACACGCACACGCACAAGTACACACACACACACACAACAGAGACTGTACGTGGCCTCCCTGGTTTCCGGCTGCCGATAGCCAGGACACGTACAGGAACGCGTATTTCTCGGTTTCTGATTTCCGGCCACCGGCGGTTGGAAACCGGGAGAGGGAAACAGTCCCAAGGACCTCACCACAGACATAAGCACACGCACACACAAACATGAAAACAATAAACACACACCATTATAGCACACTGACGCGACAAAACACACCAAAACACACAGAAACACGCACGTACACGTACCTGCACGCAGACGCATACGACACCGATATATACGCACACGTGCGCGCACACACACCAGGGACTGTACGTGGTTGCCCTGGTTTCCGGCTGCCGACGGCCAGGACACGTACAGGAATGCGAACTTCTCGGTATCTGATTTCCGGCTGCCGACGGTCGGAAGCTGGGAAGGAAAGCAGTCCCAAGGACATTACCACAGACAGAAACACACACACACACATACGCACACATACAATACACCAGGGACTGTACGTGGTCCCCTGGTTTCCGGCTGCCGACGGACCAGGACACGTACAGGAATGCGAACTTCTCGGTTTCTGATTTCCGGCTGCCGATGGTCGGAAGCTGGGAAGGAAAGCAGTCCCAAGGACATTACCAAAGACAGAAACACACACACACACACTCACGCACCCACACGCGCGCACAGACACAAACACACACACGAGTATTTCCAAACGCAAATAATATAAAACTAACTAATATAATTTAAGGTAGCAAATAATTCTGTTAGATTTCTTAGGAGTAACAGGTTTGCTGTAATTTTTAGGTAGCAGACTAATTGTAATGTTAGAATAAATAATAATAATAATAATAACCGTTGCCTATTGTTCTGTCAAATTTTGGTGTAACTAAAAAGATTAAAGGTATAAAGAAATTAGTTATTCAAAACCAAATTACATTTGAGGACTTTGTACATTGTGTGAATGAGTACAAAGAAAAATGTATAGCTCAAAATTTAATACATTTATCTAAACATCACGTTCATACCATTATTCAAAATAAAATAGCTTTAAGTCCACTCAATAATGAGCGGTATTTGATCCCCGGATCATATAAAACATTACCCCTAGGTCATTATTCTATAGATAGTATGGATGTTGATTAGCCGATACCTTATGATATAATACATTTATAGATTTAAATTATATGTTAATTTATATCGCAATATAGGTGCAAGTATGTATGGATAAACAGTAATGTTAAACTGCGTGGACAGCTTTAGAGCTTAGATTATAATTTAATAATATATAAACTTTCTATGGTAGTTTGTCGTATTATAATTTAGTAAATAAGCTCAAATTTACAATACAGTGTATTAATTTAGATATAGGTAAATATTGTAATCATTAGTTATATATTAATTTAAATATATGTTAATTTAGATATAAGTAAATGATATAGTTATAAATATATGTAAAACTAAATAAATATTGTATTAGACATAAGAGAATTGTATAGCATCAATTAGATATGCGTAATAAAACACTTTTATGATTCTTGTAATATGTTTCTTTGTTTTGAAAAGTATATGTAAGTAAGCTTTATAGTTTCTAACAAAATGGTTGTGGTTGTGGTGGTGGTGGTTGTGGGGATTTTCGTGGTAGTGGTTGTGGTGGTGGTTGTGGTGGTGGTGGTGGTGGACGTTGTGGTGGTGGTGGTGGTTGTTGTGATGGTGTGTGTGGTGGTGGTTGTTGTTGTGGTTGTTGTGATGGTGGGGTGGTTGTGGTGGTGGTAGTTGGGGTGGTGGTGGTGGTGGTTGTGGTGGTGGTGGTTGTGGTGGTAGTGCTTGTTTTGGTGACGGTTCAGATCAAGGTGCCGAGAGTGCGATCCATGCCCCCGTAAACTAAAAAATGATTAGTCGAAGAAAACTATTGCGCAAATTTAAGATGATGATGTTATTTAATACTGTTACCAGTGTGCAAATTTTTTTGTAAGTGCGTTGGCGGTTGTGGGGCGCAGGGTCTAACACCCTGATCGGGGTGTCGAGAACGAGATTAATGCCTGGAGCTAAAAAATGCTTAGTTGAAGAAAACTATTGTACAGATTTTTGTTACTAGATGTGGGAATATTTGTGGCGACCTCGGGGTGAATGACCTTTGGAACTCACAAATATGGTTTTTTTTGGACCTTAGAATTCCCCGATTTTTGGATCTCGTACGAACATAGCACACCTACTCCTACCATAACCTACCACTGCATTAAAATCTCTCGTAATTATTAAATTTTCATGTCCTATTACGTATCTTAGTATGCCTTCGATATCGCCTCTACTTCTACCTCAATGTAGTTAGAGGTGGGCATGTATACTTGTATTATTACTGTGTTTACGGGTGTAGATTCTAATCTAACCTGAGTACACTTTCGTTCTTTTGTTAGTAGTTTTCTACACGTTGTCCTATCTTTTTTTGCATAACTGTCCCCACGCTTGAATGTCCTTCCTCTGATCCTGTATGAATTACCCTAAAGTCTACGCTCTAAAAATCCCCCGCCTCTGGCCCTGAACTTAGCTGATCCCTACTATATCTAGTGCTAACCTATCCATTTCAATTTTTAAGTTCTCTAGCTTACTTATTCGCTTCATACTTCTGACATTCCACGCTCCGGCTCGCAGAATGTTCACGACTCTTTTTTTATACTTTCCGATTACATCACCCGAAGTAGTCCTCTCCGGGAGATCCGAAGGGGGATTATTTTAACTCCGGAATTTTTTACCCCAGAGGATGATATAATCTTTAGTAACAATTTAAGAACGCTGTGTACTTGGGAGGTAATGTGGTGGTTTCCCGTGTCTTAGAATGTCGTACCGACTCCCATGGTCTCTACCACTCTAAGTACCGAAAAAGCTGCTGCCCTCTTTTAGGGACTTGTCTTAGTCTGGTTCCTGACTATAGACCCTATTACTTTGGTTGGATCTGTAGTTTGGTTCTTTATATCACTCGAACTCGCAAGCCATTCCACCATTCTAGTAATCTAAAACGTCTTCAAGGTGCAGCTCCATTCGGAATGGTTTTGCTGTTTATAAAACGAATTTCCATAACTATACTACAATTTTGAATTTTATTTGAGCACCGCCGTTCAATAATTCATGGCTACGGCCCTGTAGCAAATCAACTTAATGATGGAAATAGTTGAGTACTGAGGGTAAATTTGTTGTAATCTGACTCAATTTCTTAATGTTTCTTGGTTATTCGTTAGATATGTCCAGCTTTTGGATGCGCCAAAATATTTGCTCACCAATATGCGGACAATGTTGTGATAGTAATTTCAAGTACTTGATTTTTGAGAAATACGTGCTAACTTCAGGTATTGTTGCCCAATTACAAAATGTTTCCAAAATTTCCTGTTAATAATGATAAGGGTTTTGTCAAGAACTAGATAGATTTACAACTTAAACTTACAGACATTAAATGTTAGGCGGCTCCATGGCGTAGTGGTACGTGTGTGACTACTACACCCAAGGTCCCGGGTTCGAATCCCGACACGGTCCGCTTGAAAAATGTTAGGCGAGCATTTTTCACAAAAATACACCCTCGTTCGGATGAGAGGTAAAATGGGGGTCCCGTGTGTGAGTGTTGTCACGCACGTTAAAGCTACCTTGCTCGCAACAGCAAGCGTTCGGCAAAATTCCAAATTTTCCAGGTAAAAAAAACTCGCTTCCTGGGCAATGTAGTACCTTCGGATGGAGCATTGGAAAATTACATGTAAGACATTAAATGTTACAAATTTTTTAGCCGTGAAACATTTATCTTCTCCTCAGCTCATTTGCGCTCAAACAGCATTCAACAACACTTTAGTAAAATTATGTCGAGGAATTTATAAAATACAAATGTGTTTTTCAACAAGCGAGCTGAAAGTTACTTTTTACTACTTTCACAAACATATTCATGCAAAAGATGCACTTAAGAATGGATTGCTAGATAGTTTTCGGACTGAATATACATTATACGTTTATAAGGCATCTTTTGGTTTATAGTAATAGCTACAACTTCAGCTACTGCAAAGTAAAGAACTTACAGGATATAAAACTATAGAGGTAGTCCAGGTGAATTCCAACTAGTTGTAATTACGTCGTTTGCATGTAGGTGTTTGTTCATATTCCAACATATAACGTGAAAGCTGTTGGATAATCCTTTCCTTTACTAACAAACTTCATCAAACAACTTTTAAAATGAGATGACATCCGAGTGTGCATGCAAATTAACATTTCATGCAGACGACCTGCATTGCATGTCCTGTTACACTGCTCGTTAATGCTAAAAAATGGCAAAGTGTACGTAGCCGTTTACATTTTATTTAGTACCCTCGTCTAGACGGTCCAACTGTAATATGCCTTAAGAGACTTACGTACTTAATCCCTTCGCTGCACGTAACTTTTTACACATTTAGTGTGAATGCGGTAACCGCAACAACTTACAAGCTTTAGGATGTGGCGAACGGCGTATGCTGCGTTTCCGCCATTTCTTAAATTTAAGGTTTCAATACTGGTTGCTAACGAGCATAAGGCGAACATTTGGGAATTGTTTGGATGTGAAAAGTGGCTGTAAATACCATGAAATTTAAGCGTGACCATCAAAGATTGCACGTGGTTGCTTGAACAAGACAAAAATTTTTCATATGTATTTATGATCAATTTATGGCCTTGCGGGATTATTACAATGAATCATCTGCAGAAGTTATAGAAACAAGACCAATTATACCTATTATTTTGCGAATCTTAATGGTATATTTTAAACTTTCAGAGGTTTTACAACATTGCCCTGTTCGTATCCTTGTATTTAAATGATTGAAAGAATTTTTTTAGTAAGTGATGTTTTCATTTAAAGGGAAGATTCGAATATAAATTGATGTGATAAAGAGGTCGCGAGAGGTCACTGAAACCCAAATTCTATAAGTATAACCCCCAAAGAGAAGGAAACGGAGAAAAGTTAAAATTTCCGAATATTTGATTGTTCCACGATCTTAAATATAAACGTGTTTCAATATCATTAAATACAAAACGATTCAGTAAACTTGCGTTATTACAAAATATAAAAGAAGCCGTGTGTATAAATAATTCTTTTATAATTAGTAAAAACGAATTTCAATCTTTAAGATATAAAGCCATTCATTTTATTATCGTAAAGAAAGTAATTGCAAGCTGTATTTAATTACGTAATAGATTTCTGTCTGTAGATTTTTATTAAAGATACTTTAAAAAGAGCGTTTTAAAATCTATACTTTATCAAAATACAAATCAATCATTAGAGAAGCAATTGCGACTAATTTTTCCGCGTATAAATGATTACTGAAAACAAATTTTAATTCTAAGAGATAAATACAATGCTATTCAATACATCTGCGAAAAATAGTATCAATTTTTTGCATTTACAAAACCTAAGGACAAGCCGCTCATTATCTAAATTGACTTCCGCGTGTCGATGTAACATTTAACTTCAAACAGTTTTAAACACAACATAATTCTAGAATTTTCGAGTACCTTATTAATAGACAAATACGTCATCAATTACTAAGAAACGCTGTATAAATTAATTATTGAAATTTGCCCTATTCAAGGAACTCTCGCTGCTATTGAAATGCAATAAAAAATTAGATAAGTCAGTTTAAGTGCTCTATGTATTTCATTAAAGAAGGAATGAGACGCGACCATTAACCTCGTGCATTAGAAAGGGATCGGCGCACGTTTTACAAGAAACATAAATCGCGACAATTGATATAATTTAAATAGTTAAAATGCAAAATTGGTGTAAACTCTTGCATCAACTATGATTCAATTTCTAGGCGGATCTGGAAAGAGATAATTTTTGTAAATAAACTAGATCTAAATAAGAACGGTAGTCGTTCTTTCCTAAACCAAACAATACGCAACATTAGACATTCTTTATATAAGATTTACATCAGATTTGCTTTAAATTAGTTTTACAAGTAACACAGAAGTTCTCAATTGCAATATATCGATGAAGCATCATTGTTTTGCGAAATACAATAAAGATTGAACGTTCTTTGCTACAAGAGCTACTGCTAAGCTAATTGTTTAAAAATAGAAAGTGAATGCACTTTGAAAACTAATAAACTGATGGTTATTAAAGATGTAAATAGAACACTTTTAATACTGCTAATTACGTTGAAGATGAGATTTTGATAAGCGCTATTTTACCACTGCAAGTATAAATTTTGGGTTTGTTTGATTGTAACTGATAAAAATATTTAAATGTTTGTAAGCTATATTAAGTTCTTAATAATATAATTTTTTTGTACGCTGATGATTACCAGCAAGTTTTGAGGTCGGAGTTTGAAGCATTTTGACCTTTACTAAGTTATCTGCGGGATATCATTGGTCAATTATACTCACGAACATGGTAATAAAAGATAAATTCTCCACAAGAGGTAAGACTTGAATTCTGTAAATTTTAACATAGATTAGGTAAAAATTCTTTTAGTAATAATTTAGGAAATATGTTCTGTTTGAACTTAAGCTGTAAACTGTTCTATAATCTTTTGTATGAAAGCTAAAATGTTTTTGTATGTATGGATGTTTCTGGAGATTCTTGTGATTCACTTCACTTTGAAAATTCCACAGTATAGTTTCCGTTGAGGTAGCCAGGCAAAAAGAGGAAGTTGAGATAATAATTTCATTTTTACTGGTTTCATCCTCATTAATACAGTTGTACCTAAGTCACGGGAATAAATGGAGCGAATCCTAACTCACAGAGGAGGTTAGAGCAAATATTAACGGCGTCCCAACCTAGGCTCGATTAAATCGTCTGAAAATTAGAGTTTTTGTCTTGTAGCATTCTTTTAGAGTTCCTTTTTTGTGATATATCTGATTGATTTCTAGTATGACTGATTAAATGAAAGAAGTTCGTGGGAGTTGAGGGAGTGGAAATTGGTTCTCAGGAAAGCGTTTATATGTAAGAAAAGAAAAATGAGAATCCATAAGTCAAGAAAGAACGGAGTAAACAAGAAATTCCGGGAAATATTATGGCTCTTATTAAGTCTAATTCAAAATAGCAGGAACAAAAGGAAATTATGCAATAAATTAGTGAAAATAACGAGATGGGTATAAAAGAAATGGGTGAGATATGCATCAAAGAAATGGGTGACAAATTGGATAAAAATACTTAGGAGTTACGAGCATATAGCAAAATTGGGGGAAAGTTTAAGATTGGAAAGTGAGAAAAATAAAAAGAAATTTAAAGAAATGAGTGAAAAACTAACATCGCGTTTAAAAGAAACCAATAAAACCATAGAGGAAATAAAATTTGAAATTAGAGGAAGGGTGGTACAAATTTTAGAGGATATGGATGATGTAGGATATTGTCCAAATAAATGCGAATCAGTACGCAAGTGAGAAAAAGCTAATGAGAAAATCAAAATTTTAGATAAAAAGTAAACAAAATAGAGAAAACTGCCAAGCTGGATTCAACATTTTGAAATGATTTAGAAAATGTTAAAACAGACTTGGGTAATAAATTCGAAGATTTAAAAGATTAGAGTTAAAAATATTCATGTTGAAGAACCTATGAGATGGAATCCAACTATTGTTCCGTTGAAACACCATTCGAAATTTTATAGGGATAATTAACATAACCCTAAAATATTTCTAAAAAACATAAAAACTTTAATTTAAGGGAGTAGAAACGAACCAACCAAGATAAATATCGTGAGGTCCATATTGAAAGCAAGTGTGACTTTGAGGTTAAATTTTTAAAATATTTTTGGGAGACAACCAGCAATTTAAAGCTAGAGACAATTTATTGATAGGCAAGTATAGCAGTGATGCAGGCATGACAAGCGAGTTGTATGCCATCAAGAAATGTAGCGTTGCCAAGCAACTTGATCCTACTTTAGAGGACAAGGAAATTATAAAATATGTAGCAAGACACTTCGAGATAGAAATAAGGCAATGCATAGCCTTACAAATATAGTAGATGTAGATGTATTTTTGGAATATCTTTAAATATATGATGATATGGGTCAATCAAGGAGTATGGAGACCAGACCAAGGAGCCAGTCCATGAATGCACTTAGATTTTAAAAGAATAATGAATAGGAAAGCTAACAAGGCAGGACATTTGAAATGGGGAATACCCACACAAATAAATGGAGGAAATGCCATAAGGAGGGACCGGGAAAAGAAAAGCAATGAATTCCGTGCCATTGAAAATAGTACCGTAACCCAAGGAAGGGAGAATATATCAAACTTACAAAGAAATTTATTAATAAACAAATACGTTATCAATTACTAAGATGTGTTGTATAAATTAATTATTGAATAAACGCCCTGTTCAGGGAACTCGGCGGCTATTAAAATGCAATAAAATACTAGATCAGCCAGTTTAATTGTTCTATGTATTTCAATAATAAAGAATGAGACGCGACCATTAATCTTGTGCATTAGAAAAGGATAGACAGCGCAATTTCAAATAAACGTAAATCACGACAATTAACAATAATTGGATCGCTAAAATGCCAAAGCGGTGTAAATTCTTGCATCAGCCGTGACGGATCCAAAATGATCCCGAGAATGATGTATAGAGGTAATTTTTGTATATAAATAAGAACGGTGGTCATTTTTTTTAAACTAAACAATATGTAACATTCGACCTTCGTCATGTAAGATTCAAAACAGAGTTGAATGCTTTAAATTAGTTATACGAGTAACATAGAAGTTCTAAACTGCAATATTTTGATGAAACATAATTATTTTGTAAACTACAATGAATATTAGACGTTCTACGATACAAGAGCTAGTGTTAAGTTAATTGATTAAAAATAGAAAGTGAATGCACTTTGAAAACTAATAAACTGATGGTTATATAAGAAGGAAATAGCACGCTTTTAATACCGTTAATTACGTTGAGGATGAGAATTTGATAAGCGCTATTTTAGCATTGCAAGTATAAATTTTAGCTTTGTTTGTTTGTAACTGATAAAAATATTTAAATAATTGTAAGCTATAATAAGTTTTTAATCATATAATTTTTTGTATGCCGATAATTATCAGCAAATTTCGAGATGGGAGTTCGAAGCATTTTGACCTTTACTAAGTTATCTGCGGAATATTATTGGAGGCGGCTCCGTGACGTAGTGGTACGTGCGTGCCAACTACGCCCAAGATCCCGGGTTCGAATCTCGACACGGTCCGCTTGAAAAATGTTGGGCAAGCGTTTTTCACAAAAATACACCCTCGTTCGGATGAGAGGTAAAATGGAGGTCCCGTGTGTGAGTGTTGTCACGCACGATAAAGATTCCTACCTTGCTTGAAACAGCAAGATTTCGCCAAAATTCCAAATTTTCCAGGTAAAAAACTCGCTTCTTGGCCAACGTAGTATCTTCGGGTAGAGCATTGGAAAATCACATGTAAGGAATGTCATTGGCCAATTATACTGACTACCAGAAATTTTAAAATATTTGAGTTCTGTAAATTTTAACAAAGATTAAGCAAGAATTACTTTAGCAAAAATTTAGGAATAAGTTTATGTATGAACTTATGCTGTAAACTGTTTTATAATCTTTTGTATAAAAGCAAAATTTTGTTTAAATATATAGATGTATCTTTAGATTTGTGTATTTCATAGCATTTTGTAAATTCCGTAAAATAATTTTCGTTAAACTAACCAGGCAAAGAAAAGAAAAGGAAGGTAAGATAGTAATTTCATATTTACTGGGGTATCCTCATTAATACAGTTCGGTGTACCTAAGTCACAGGAATAATTTGAGCAAATATCACCTTACAGACGAGGTTACAGCAATATACATATACTATATATATATATATATATATATATATATATATAATATATATATATATATATATATATATATCTGTGCCCTGTATCGATATAAAGATCCAATAAAAAATATGAACTTCTACCTTTCCTTGTTTGGCTAGCTCAGCGAAAAATATGTAGTGGATTTTATGAAAATGAAATAAAACACAGAAATCTCTAGAAACATCTGTGAACAATCTTCTATACATTAAAATTAATCTTTCTTTTATACACATTATCTTAATGAACTCTTACATACATAGATATAGATAACGTTTATAGATACAATTTACAGCTTAAGCTTAGAAAGAAAATTTATCATATGACTACTTACGTATTAAAATAATCTTTACGTAATTTTTGCTAATAATTACAAAACTCCAAAACATTTTATATGTGATTCAGGAGATTTACCCTAAGTCTTGTTGCATAATTTAAATACAGTTGTATTACCTCATTTGACTCGGCGTAATTGATAAACGACTTCGCGCAGAAGATTTTATAAATGTCAAAACGCTTCGGGATGTCCTCAAAATTGCTGGACATAAACTATTCAATGACAAATAATTTTTATAAAATTGTAAACTTATTCTAGCTTAATTTACTTAATAATACTCGAATATCCCTCTTAGGTTACTAAAAATTTATACTTGCGGTTTGTATTTTCAATTTCTTCTTTTGGCTACCTGTCTTTGCATATAATTATCATTTAAAATATGGTTTCCATTTCAGATTTTCATTTTCAGACGTAGAAGTATCAGTTAATTTGCAATGTACATTTATTAAATAGATTAAAATCAGCCTGTAACTTTGCACTAATGTCATTTATTTTTAAGCAATAAATTATATTCCATTACTTATATTCAAAGTTCTATGTTACATGTGGAACGCCAACAGAATGAATTACAAATTATTCGAAACTTACATGTTTTATGCTGCAGGAATAAATGACCTCGTTTTAATTCATTTCAGTCTTATATAACAAATAACCTTAATACGGCATAAGTCTCGATTTTTCTGATTATATTCTCGAATATGATTCTCGGCATGACATTAACAATCCATTGCGATTTTGCGTTTAATAAGCTGTCAGCTTATAGTTATTTAGGTGGTAGAAAGTCTTTCATTCTTTGCTATCCCTTTTTCACGACTTCTGTATTCTAATTAAAGCTACTAAATGCAGGAACTTATCTATTTTACAGCCTTCTGAAAGTAACGCGTCTTAAAATTGGGGCGTTTATTCATATACGATCATTAATTTGATATGGCGTATTTGATTTATGACTTTTTTAAGACTCTCAAAATCGTAGTTTGTTTAAGCAAATTAATGCGTTATTTTTCTGGATTAATGCTTTAGACACGGAAAATTGTAAAGTTGCTACTTTTTAACGAGAATGAAACTTTATGCAATTTGCTTTTCGGACAAGTACGGATTGAAATTTACTTTGTATTTTAAAACGTGTTCTACAATAAATAACAATTTGTTCTGGTATCTTCTAAAGAGTAGTTATTTACACAAGGCTGAATAAATTAATTTCCGGATAATTTGAAACCGTCGCAATTGTTTAAATCAAACCACCCTTACAAAGTTATACCCCTGATTTTAGGAAATTACCCGAAATCGTCTTAGGGTATGACACATAAGTTTGGTCTACATTTTTCTGGAAAACCCAAATTTTTAGGAATTTTCAAAATAAGGTCAACTCTTACAGGTGCTATAGACAACCAGTTATACATAGATTTCTCTCAATACCTTAAAAATCAATTTAGGTTTGGAAGTATTTTAAAATCCTCGTCGACGTAAATTTTATAAATTAACATGCATGGTATTGGAATTCATGACTTGAGTAGTTTCAAATCGATTACCTGAAGAGAGAAAATACATGCCCATTGTGTACAGAATAGTTATAATAAAACAATTAAATTTTAAATAACTTCTACGTTATATTTTTGGAAATCGCAGACTTGTCTATTGTCTAAATGAATCACCAAGCAAACGTACATGCATTGTTATTAAATTAAAAAATATGTATATCATTTGCAAACGAAATTATGACCTTACTAACATTGTTCACTAACCTAGGAATAATTATTCATACGAGGTCAGCTCAATCGATTTCTTTGAACGTAAAACTTCTTTTTCCTAATACAAGTAACTTTTTATGAAGTACTATTAACTGCATATTTGGTGACGCTAAAAGGAATGCAATTAGGTCAGATAAAGTCAATATGAAGCGATAGCTTATGGTTAGGAATTTGAAGTGGCAGAGTAAGATGCTCCGCCGAAGAGCATGATCAAGGAAGTATACCTCGAACACCAACCAAAGTGAAATCGACCCAGATGCTGAAATTCGTGTCAGTTTTGGCACATAAAGACAAATGTAAACAGCTCAAGAAGAAATCAAAGAACCTGGAAAATTACAATGGATTAACAGTGGGGAAGGGAGGTGAAAATCGACCTGTACGAATTCTGCCCCGGAGACCATCATTCCCATCGCACATATATGGACAGTTTAATGGCAACACTGAGAAGTTCTTGGTTGATACCGGAACCACTAACACAATGGCTAATCCGTATGTAATGCGAGACAGTGGTAAAGTGTCACCAGCGACGGTGCGCATTCGAACCGTGGCTTGTGAGAAAATTCAAACACGTTATGCTATATGTAAAAATCGAAATTGTGAGTAAGATATTTAACCAGCGGGTAGTAATAACGAACATCAACAAAGAAGTTATTTTGGGAATGGAAATCTTGAAGTTGTACGGATTTCATAAAGATATGAAATAGGATGTCTTGAGAGTAGGAAAAGAGGAAATGTCGTTTTGTGAATGAAGCAAACGACGTTTCTGTGCGAGTTTGTTTGACAGACGAGAATAGCCTACCCGGAAGCACAGAAGTTGTGGTGACGGGTCGCTTGGATGATGTCCTCCGGGAAGATTTTGTGCGCCTATTAAACTGATTTAGTGAAGAATCCCTCGGAAAAAGAGTGCCACTGGGCAAGGCTCTGATTAAAGTGAAGGTTGGTGTACTTGTTAGGATCTAAAACTTCAATGACTACGATATCGTGCTGAAAAAGAATACAACGGTTGGTTGGTGTTCGGCTGTTGCTCATGTGCCGGAGTATGATATTATTGAGACATAGCCACCCACCAATGAGTGTTCCGTGAAATGATTGTACCAGTTGTCGAAACCATGCCAGCGTCTTCAACAACAACAATTAGCTGGACTTAAAAACTTGATCCAACAGTACTCGGGTAGGTTCACCGTAAACGGCAGTCGATTAGAAATGACCGCACAAATCAACCATAAAACCGGTACAAATGGTGCACGATTAGTGGGACAGCAGTCTAGATGACTTCCATTGGACGAACGCGAGGAGGCCGGGACAATGATTGGAGATATGGAAGGACAAGGAATGAATGAGCACCTTGATAGCCCTTGGCCATCTCATGTTGTGTTTTTAATAGGGAAGGGTCAACTACAGTTTTGTGTGGACACAAACGATTAAATGATGTGAACCAAATTGATAGTTACCCACATCCAAGTATTGACGATACCCCATATACTCTTTCAGGGTCGCGATGATTTTCAACCTTGGATTTAAGAAGTGACTGCTGGTAAGTAGATATGGAAACCAAAGATCGAAAAAGACTGCTTTCACTATTGGTACTAGCCTATGGCAATTTAGAGTCATGTCATTTAGTCTCTGCAATGCTTTTGCCAGCTTCGAGCGTGGACTATCGTTGAAATCGTGTCATATATTTGAATGATGTGATCTGATTGATTGGGAAGTCGTTTGGGGAACACTTAGGAAATTTAGAAGGAGTACTTCGAAAACACAGAGAAGTCAATCTGAACCTGAGTACAAAACAATGTCACTTACTAAGCAAAGATGTAAAATACCTAAGACACGTAGTTACACGCAACGGAGGCAGGTCAGATACGGAAAAGGTTAAGGCGGTACAAGAGTGACTGACGCTTAATGACAAACATCAGCTACGCAGCTTCCTGGGGTTGTGCACTTACAATAGATGATTTGTTTCTGTGTTTGCGAATATTGCCAAGCCATTTACTAGGCTGACTAAAGGTGGTTGTGATTACGTTTAGGATGAAGATTGCCAGAATGCGTTCCAACAACTATGGCAGTTATTGACAACAGCTCCAGTCATAAGTTATCCTCGGTCGGAAGTCAAATTTATTTTGGATACAGATTCAAGCAATGTTGCAATTGGAAGTATACTATCCTAAATGCAAGACGGATAAGAGGGTGTCATTGGTTACTTTAGCAAGATGCTCTCAATGTCGGAAGAAATTTATTGCGTTTCAAGGCGTGAACTGTTGACTGTGGTAAAACATGTAGAACACTTTTATAGATACGTCTACGTAGAAAATTTTACTTGAAAATCTACCATGCCACTCCGAGGTGACAATTACAGTTTAGAAACCCCGAAGGGTAAGTCATTAGATGGATAGAAACCTGCAGTAGTATGACTTCGTCATGGAACGCCGTGCTGTCATCGTATTGCGGATGCGCTTTCGAAAAAGGCTTGCCCTGAAGATGGTAGCCATTGTTCACTGCTAGAAATAAAGTGTGATCTACTTGGTCCGACTATAGTGATCAATATCGAAGAAGCAGCCTCTACAAGTGCGAACGAAACACGATTATCACAAAGACCTATATGTCATTCTGGGCTGGAAAGCCAGAAGATAACTTCAATCCTGGCTGGACATTAACCCGTTAATTACTCAAGTCTTGCTGTGCACAATGGGATTCGCTGAAAATAGAAACTGGGATCTCGGTGCGATCCTGAAAAAATAAATGTGGATCCGTGAGTACCTTTCAAAAGGTGGTTCCCAAAAGTCGAGTGTCGTAGGTGTAAGGACATCTACATAATGGGAACTCGAGAAGATACTTCGGTTTTAAGAAAATACTCGCGAAAAATTTTAGTGGGTAGGCTGCAAGGACGATGTAAAGGAGTGGTACCGCAAGTGTCAGCTGTATGCACTGTTGGGAATTCGTAATGCTCAATTGTGGTAGTGTAATGTGAGAACCTCTGTGAGAGTGTGGCAACCGATATTGCCAGTCCATTTCCTAAGACCGACTGTGGGAATAAGTATGTATCGGTGCCTAGACAATTATACAAAGTGAACAAAGCGTATGTTATACCAACTCAAGAAGCTGCAACCGTCGCTGAGGTGCTGGTAAAAGAAACGTTTTGCCGTTTAGCAGTTCCTATGGAATTGCACGCCGAACAAGGTAGAAATTCTGAGTCAACGTTATTTCACAATGTTTGTCGGTTGCTGAGAATTAGAATAAACTGCACCTTGGGCAAGTACCTTTCCAATGTCGAGAGACTGGGGCCAAGATTGACATCACCGGACAGACAGCTGCATGTGCTAAGCTGGAACGCGAGATACGTCTACCTTGTGAATTTGAATTTGGGTGTAAGCCCTGGAATGACATTGTGGGCGAGAGCTACGTTAAGAAGCTCAAGCGCAAGATGCACGACATCCTTGGTAACGTTAGAAAAAATATTCAGATCACAAACGTTCGGATGAAAATTAGATGTTACATTAAGACGCAGAAGTTTGGTTTTTAGAGTGCCACTGATTCTGGCTATACACCCCCGTGCGAAGACTAGGGCTGACGTCAAAGTTACAAGGACATTGGGAAGATCCGTACGCAGTTGTAAAAAATATCAACGACATGGTATATTGGATTCGTAAGCTCCCAAAGAAAGGATAATAGTCGTGCACGTTATCCAGTTAGCACCCTACGAAAATGATTACGTGTGTAATGCCGAAGAACAGCAAGCAGTGAGACGAACAAACATTTACGCTCGTGGGGATGAGCGAAGGTCTGTAATGATTTATGATTAGTTCATGTCTCTGTACAGCGGCACAAGCAAAGCGAAAGTTGGTCAAGTAAGAGATTCAAGGTGCTCTATTCGTTGTGCCATCAAAATACTCCCTAACACAGTGCGCTGCGGCGGACCTTGATGTCTCAAAAAACTGCTAGGGTGTTTAACAATAAATTTGGCGATCTAGATCAACTTCGCCGACAACAACCAGAGTTTAGAAAGATCATACGGTTGAAGGACCCACATCGGGATATCTACTACGTGATGGCTAAACAACAGCCTTCTGGTACATCTGATTACTAGAATCTGTAGAAGGAGTTAGTAGACCTCAAGGGTTAGATGATCAATTCGAAGACAAGGAGTTGGCCAAACCCAAAATTGGTTGTAAGTTCGACAGGTTGGACAGGTGAATGGTACAAAATATGCTAGAGGTACTGTTTCAGAAAACGAACGCCACATTCTGGTGTGTGGTTAAAATCCAAATGGTACGGCGCCTGCTGTAAAAAGTATTTGTTGCTACTTCTATCAACATGGAACCTGCAGAATTGATTTCAACTGACCTTACTGCCACAAGAACTTCCAGCGACCCGGTCAAGAGTGTTTTGAGACAGAACAGCTTTAAGAGTGGGCCAGTTAACGCCGATTGGTCTGCCTTTGATCAGAATATTTACATTAGAGCGTAAACGAAGGGTTTGTACACAAAAAATGATTGACCTTTATGTACCACATCTTGCAGATGGACTTGATTGACGTTTATAAGGGTTTTGTATCAAAGGTTACTTTTATTACAAAGGGAAATCTTGGAAATGTTATTTGCATATCTTCTTTTATCCTCTCAACATAATTAGTACAATAAAAATGTATATAAACTGCCGTTTTGAATATTGTTACTTTAGTTCTACTTTAACCTTTGATAAGAGTTTTAATTGATGCTTTGATTGTAATATGTTCTAGTTTAAAGTTTTGAAAGATGTGGTATAAATCACTGTTCATATACATCGTCTTATTCCTTATAAGTTAATTATAGTGCGGAATAGGTTTTGCGCCTCTTGGAGCGGCTTTTTAAAAAGGCTTTTAAAAAACTTCTATCAAAATTATTTTATACTGAATTATAATTAATTTAAATTTACAAGTACGTTATATTCAGTAGCGTTCGGAGATCGAAATAATTCTAAGTTGAAATTCACTTTAATTAAATAAACTAAAATTACGGTGAGTAGCTAAGCTAACAACAATGTTAAAGTTAAAAAGCTCTAGACTGACTGGCCATCTTGGGCTTTCGAGAGTATTTATGCTATCCCTGCCCCTCAGATTGCTTGTCTGCTATTTTCTTTATTCATTTATACAATACAAAATAACAATCCTAATTTTAATAATTGCTGTCTTATAACCTACTGTGACCTGCACCTGCAGTATTACGTTGCGTATGGAATACAATGTCTGTTTCCGTTCTCATTGTCTGGCTTGTAAACTTTCATTAACCTTTTATTATATGTCCTTCAATTTATACATTGTAACAATAATTTTAATTCTTAATAGTTCCATTTAATTGCATATGCATTCTAATCTGGGGGATATGTAACTCCTCCCAACGTAGGTGAAAATTAAGGGGTTTTACTTAATTTTTGAAACTCATTGTCCCTAAGGGTTTATTTATTATTCCTTTAATTCCTATTGTTTCTTTGTTTTTATGACTAAAATTTGTTGCTTTGTTTCTATATCTAAGATACATTTTGTACAATAAATACATAGTTAATAAAATGACTACAATAATTAATAAAATTGTCCAAACACTGATATTGTCGTAATGTACTTCTGGCACTTTCAATTCACTTGAGTGTTTTTTGTAACTGTCCATTAACTTTTCAGTTTGGTTAAGATTGTCTAGGTCTAGGTGCTCTAGCTGCATTGGTTTCTTGCTGATTTCGTCGTCTTCGGGTTGAATAATCTTGAACCGTAGTTCCGGTAAACTTGCGAATTTCTTCGTTACTGTTGAGTCTTGGTATACTCGAATAATTTCGTTTTTCAATTTTAAATAGCAATCTTCTTTTTTGTCTAATATCTTTTTGATTTTAAACGGACCTAAATTTCTGGGGGCCGCTTTGTGTTTTGTACCTTTAAAATTTTTTCATACACGGTTTGTCCTATTGAAATTTTATTTATATCGGCATTCTTATTTCGGGTTGTTGTGATGCGTTCTTTATCATTATCTAATTTATTCTTTACATTGTCATAAGTTATTTTTAATTTTTCTTTATGGTTTTTGCATACTGTTGGTATACTTCTTAATTGTAATGTATAACGTAAGGGTTGCGGGAATCTGAGTTTCCTAATATTAGTTCAAAGGGTGTAAAATTTGTTGATGAGCGGATCGTGTTGTTGGTTGCAATTAGTGCGCTTGACATTAAAATAGTGATATGTTCTTTCTTATAAGTGAATCTTAACAGTCTAATTTGTTATAATAAAGTTAGGTGTAATCTTTCAATTAACCCGTTTGATTTCGAGTGATTCTCTGTTATAAAATAAATTTTTATTTTATGGAGGTCTAGGGTATTTTATATTGTTTCATTTCTAAATTCGGCGCCATTATCTAAAGCCATTTCGTCATACATTTTCGTTTTTAATAATCTTATGTTTTGGTCGGGTTCTTCAATTTTTAGCTTTGTCAAAATTAAACTTCGTACGTCTTGACATTTCATACCGAATTGATAGCGTGATTGGTTATTTTCCATCCATAGGTTTATTAAATCGCGGACCAGATATTTGATGTTTTGGTGGTCGCCGAAATATGCAATTAGGATACGTTTGAAATCGTCCCGCTCAATCAAATCATCGCGGCTGGCAATCAGGGTTATTGCTTACTTATTATCAGGCGCACGCGTAAAGCGTTGCGTTCGCTGTCTCCTGGTTTGAAAAAGGATTTTAAAAATATCTCGTAAGGGGTGATGAAGATACCTATTAATGCTCGATTTCCGTGCTCTCAAGGTAAAGTTTCATATCGGAATTCATGGTTGTTAATGGTTGCTTTAAATTCAGTTTGTATTGTTTTTGTATAGATTAAGTTAGCTTTCAGTTTAGTTTGTATATAGTTATTTAAAAAATCATCTATTTTATATATAATTATAAAGTGCTATAATTACATTGAAGAATTCTGGTTAATAATTGTTTTGTCAATTACTGTCTTATTGAAATGTATATTTATAACTTTGCAGATTTACAATTGATGCGATTAAGATTTAAGTTTTCTGAATAGTTTCTTGTAATAACTGCGTTATAATTATACGCTTTTGTTTCGATTTGTGCTGAGTGATTAAGTGTTGTAATAATAAGTACATAAACTTTTTATAATTATACACTTTCGTTAATTTGTTGCACTGAAAGTGTTTAATTATAGAGCTTTATAGTATTATCAAGTTTCAGGTTTTTTGAATAAATTATGTCAGTAATAGTTGTTGTAAATAAAAGAATTGCGTTCTAATTATACCTTAAGCTTCAGACTTGCTGAATAAATCGTTTCGTTTATTGTAATAATTTGTAATAATTGTGCATATAAATGCGTCTTTATAATAATGGTTTTCTGAGTAAATTCCTTTCTGTAATGATAATAATAAAATTCGATAATAAAATTGTACGTAATAATTTCTTACTTAGCTAGTATCAATATTCAGTTGGTGATGGTTAGAAAAATGAACTTTGGTGCTTACAAGAATCTGTTTACCAAATCCATTATTTTTTCCTTTTTGTTTTTGGATTTTGTCTATTCTTGTATTCTGCCCAATTGGTTCTTTGTTCCATATTAAGAATAGAGATTCAAAACTACCAGTTTCCTCGATTTTGGATTCTGATAGTGCTTTTGGAATACTAACGTCTGCGCCAGATAGGTTTTGGGCCTCTTGGAGCGGACTTTTAAAAATGCTTTTCCAAAAAACTTCTATCAAATTTATTTTATACTGAATTACAATTAATTTTAATTTACAAGTACGTTATATTCAGTAACGTTTAGAGATCGAAATAATTTTAAGTTAAAATTCACTTTAATTAAATAAGCTAAAATTACGTTGTAAACAGAAGAAATTTGTTTTTAGTTTTATTTTTACTCTCGTGACTATTAGATAATAAATTACACCTGTATATTTCCTAAACCCTAACCTGATATCACAAGGTCGAGAATTTCTTATTATCAATGAAAGCCCAAGGTAAAGTTGGATGGAAAATTGCTTGAGAAAAAGAAAAACTCTTTAGACATAAACGGTTAGTCGAGTGTTAGCTCTGGGTAGATCATGAGCTTGGGTCGTGGGTTGTCAAAAGACCAAAAATATAAATAATGAGCGCCACCGTATTTTTCAATACAACAACCAACAAAATTTAACTGTGCTTGTATTAGGGGAATGCGGAAACCTTATATCAACACCACTAACATAGCCATAAAACCCGAATTTCACTCTTTTAAACACACTTACCAAAACCTCAATGTCATACAGATGTCTCGGCTTGACCTGTGAACAAACAAATGTACAACATGGACACCATTTGTGTCCTCAAAAATATTTGCCAAAAATAAAATAATAGAATTTAGGTTTCAAAAGTATACACCCAGGGTATTTGTTTTCATTACACACAATTTCTAATCAGGGATGGCTTGTAATTTTTACTTGAATTCTAAATAATAAAAAGTCTTGCAAAAAAAAATAGATTCTATTTGAATAAATTTCTGGATTCGTTTTACTATAATATTTTCAATTCGTATTACTATAATATTTTCAATTAATAATTTTTATGGAACAGAAATATACTAATAAAGATTTGTATTCAATAATATAAAGATCTCTGAATGGATCTTTCTTAATAATTTAAATGTAAAGATTTGAGTTTTCTTAATTATTCATATTACATATTCTCCAAGCCATAGTAGTACTACTTCGACCTTAACAATAAAATTTAATTACCTAAGTGCTGATAAACTAGCATGTATCAACCTAAAGTTACTTTTACTTAACAGTTATTAGACGAATTCCACATGTTAACTAAAAATCAAAGTTCATGACCTCAAAATATTTAAACATATTTTTAAATTAACGTAAGATGACATGTGAGGTCTAAATAAGACAACAAAATCTATGTTTTTTATATCTGACATAATATGTCACTCACAACCTTTTAACTTAGTAAACTTTATCTGCATGTGCAAACATTCTGACATACAATAAACTTGTTATTTAATTCTTTCTTTCCTTAAACGATTTTTACGTTACAAAAGTTCAATGTAATATTTTCTTATTGCAACTTAATTAATATTTAAAGTGATTAAATTCTAAGAAACACTCACGTGTAGAAAAACTGCTGTGAACGAAAGAAATTGGATTATAACCTCAGCTGTCGGAAATTCCATAACCATCGGTTTTCTGCGACGCACAAATAGAAACCACGTGAATACTTACGAAATTATTACTGGAATTGCAAAAACTCTTCTGAATACAACCATTATTTAACGAAACTAACTTCTGCTTGATTTTACATCATATTAAATTTAGTACTCCAACAAATTTTCTAGATCCAAGATTTGCTTATTCGATATTACTTGTTTATGATGTTGAATTATATGAAACTGCATAACATGATATTACCATATATCATATTGTATAAAATATTGTAATATCTGATATTGCACTATAGGGAAAATGTTAATAAAATTTATTTAAATAATTTTATACCAACTGTATTAATGATGAGGGGGAGCTTCCATCAATTCTAATTCTTTTTCGGACTGTGTTACAGGCCACGTGTTTAGACACGACCATATTGACTTTACTACGCCGCTTGTCGCAGCTTGTCCCTTCAAACGTTGATAGCAAAGTGATCAAATTGACAACCCGACGGAGCTTAGTAACGAATCTTAGACCACAAAGGTAAAGGAGTCTATATGATATTATTAATTTTATGTATTTATTTTTACAGAACGGAAAATTATAAATTATATATTTTATATTATTGCTGTTTTATTTTGTATTAAAGAACGAAGTGTAACTAGGAAAAAAAATACGTTACAACGTGAGTAACTAAACTAACAAAAATGTTTAAGTTGAAAAGCTCTAGACTGTCTGGCCATCTTGGGCTCTCGAGGGTAGTTATGTTATCCCTGCCCCTCACATTGCTTGTGGGAACTGCAGAGCTCATGTCTGCTATTGTCTTTATTCATTTATACTGTACAAAGTAACAATCTTAATTCTAATAATTGTTGTCTTATAACCTACTGTGACCTGCACCTGCAGTATCACGTTGCGTCTGGAATACAATGTCTGTTTCCGTTTTCACTGTCTGGCTTGTGAACTTTAATTAACCTTTTATTATATGTCATTCAATTTATACATTGTAACAATAATTCTTAATTCTTAATAGTTCCATTTAATTACATATGCATTCTAATTTGGGGGATATGTAACTTGCGTCGTATATAAATTAATAATAATAATTAGTGCTTGGGCAGTTAATTATAGTGCTCCGCCAATAAGTAGTTAAGAAGATAGTATCGCAGTTTTAATAGTTAGTATTTCTACTATTAGCGAATAGCTGAAAGTAAATAATTGTGAGAAAATTTAAAATTACATTGTAACTTCGAGTTCTGAAAAGGTTTGCATAATCAGTTTGAAAATAAAGAATTGTTATTATTGCCAATGGATTTTTCGTTACAATAGCATACACCGAAATTTCAGAATAATGATGTTGACATGGCAATTTAGAACTACTATCATCATTTACTAGAGGAAAATTAACTTTGATTTGGATGCATTAAAGCACTAGTTTTATTATTTTGAAATGCCTTTGCTTTTCATATAACTGTATCTGTGACAATATATGGTAAAATAAACTTTCAAAAAGTATCTAGTTGCGCAACTAAATAATCTGTAAATATTTTTCATTAAACGAGATAGTATTACTTTTTACTTTTGTCACATAGATATTTATAAAAAAGTTGCACTGAGATTATACTGCTAGACAATTTTCAAGCTGATTATGCAGTATATGCTTATTTAACACCTTTCATACTGTGGTTATTTCTGCAAACCGTAACTACTGTAAAATAAAGGACAGAGGGTATAAAATGCCGTGATACAGGTGTTTTCCAACTAGTGGTAATTACCTCATTTGCATGCAGCTTTTTGTTCGTGTTCTAGCGCAAAACATGAAAGCTATAGGTTAATCCTTTCCATTGCTAGCGAAGTTCATCAAACAACTTTTAAAATGAGATGACATCCGAGTGTGCATACGAATTAATACCTCAAACGGACGACCTGTATTACATCCTCCAGTGCTGTTTAATGCAATGCAAAAGGTGGCAACGTGTTATGAGGGCATGTAATTGCATTTTAGTACCCTCGTCTAGATAGTCAAACTGTAGGATGCTGTGAGAGATTAATGAATGTACTCAGTCTCTCCACAGAACTTTTACTTGGCGAGTTTTCATGAAGTTTTGAAGTATTCAAGTAATCTTTTTAACAAAACAACTATAGTACCACTAAGTGATCTTATGATCTGATTATTTCAAACAATAAATAATAGACTACTGTGCAAGGCCGCCCACAGAATAATTTGTAGAGGGGGTCAAGACTACTTTCAAAAATATTAGTTATGTTACACAAAGGATGAACACTGTTAATGCAACCCCGTTACCGGACGTATTGGAAAGTAATGTAAGGCATAAAATCTTATTTCCTTAGAGTAGCTCAAAAGCAGTTAGGACCATCGATAATGCAGCGTTTTTTAATATTATAGTTGAAATCACGAAAGAATGCATTCACGCCATAGATTACTGAATTTAAAAGCGATTTACATTAAAAGTATGTCGGTGTTTAATTCAGAAACTTATGACGCGAATGCATTCTTTCGAGATTTCGGCTATAGTATTTGAAATTGAAAGAAAAACGTAGGATTGATAGTTTCTTAATAAATGCAGCAAGCAGCATTCTGTAATTAATCGAATTTTTATAAAGTGTAAAGTTACTTACCAATCTGGTAAATTGCTGGTGCAGCAGGCTATCAATTCTTTTGGCTTGATGATGCACAGGGTAGCAAATGGAAAAGATTGGATTTTACATTAACACACACTAATTGAAAATTGAATGGACTTATTCCAATACACGTAATAAGCCGCCCGTAAGAAAATGTAAAAATACAGACACGAGACAACCATATTTAACGAAAACAGAAAAGCCACATTGTCAATTAAATGGCCACAAACCACAGATATTAATTAATAGTAAATAAATATCCGACCGGCACTTTAAATAGTGTCTTTAATATTTGTTGCACAAACAAACATGACTAAGAACTAAGAAGGGTACAACAAACTATTATAACTGGCAGTGCTGAATAGGACTGTTCTCGCGTTTTATTAATCATCATCATTTTTGAATAAAAATATCAATCTTCTTCGGTCTTGACCAAATCTATTTAGGACTTTGTTTTTCCCTACCTACCATGTCCTTATGTACACTAAGCATGCATAAACCTGATAATATATCCCCTGACATGCTTGATCTAAGCCACGATTTTACCCGCTTTAGCGTACTAAATGACCTTTCTATTGTTGCAGTAGTGGGAGGTAATGCCAAAAAAATATTCAGCGCAGTTTTGATGGCCGGAAAAAAAGAAACTTCATTATCAAGCAAATGTACAAAGTCTGTATCTTGTTGAATCTCTCTATTTTGCCAAAGTTCAACCCACGTTTGCAACTGTTCTGAAAAGTTATCAATGTTGTAACTTCTGGCTATTTCTTCTTTTTTATTTAACAATGCTCTTTTTATATTGTTGTCTTTTAAGTTATTTGGATGTAATCCAGAGAGTAAAAAAGAAGTCGTAGCATCTTCAGAAAACCTTGTGAAAATAGACTGTATAACAGAATCCATATAAGGAATAAAAAGGCTTACTCGAAAGTAATCTTCAACACTACTCATATGATAATTAGACCTATGAGTTTGTCTTGGTGCAATACGTGGTAATGTAATTTCCAATCCAAAACCATGGGCATGTTCACACTTTTTTTATAAACCTCTTTAAAATATTGTTCAGGATCAGTACGGTGTGTCTCAAAAAGTTTGAGTAGTTCATCTATGTGCTGTATAACGGAAAATAAGTTTATACTTTTAGACTGCAGTGCATTACAAACAGGTTGCTAGAATATTTGGCCATAATATGCAGACAAAGAATAAATTTCGACGAAGAAACGCAATTTAAAAGTTGACTGGCCCTATTTCTTGTCTGAGCATTTATTTCACGGTTATGAGCTAAATTTTCCAGAGCGTTCATAGTATCTGCAAAATGTTCCGCAAACAACCTCATTGATTAATATTTGGCGGACCAGCGTGTTTCACATAATAGTGGAATATTAGAAACATATCTACGTCTTAATGAACTATCTCGAAAGAAAGTAATTACTTCTTTAATGGTACCTACTGAATTTTGAATATCCGGAATCTTGTTCAAATCATTTATCACTAAATTTAATCTATGGGACGCGCAGTGAAAATATATCGCTTTTGGATATTTATTTTTAATAAGTTTTTGGACTCCCTGCTCATGACCTGCCATCGTCGAGCAACCATCAAACCCTAATCCAACTAATTTATCCATACAAAGACCATATTTATTACAAGCGTTTAAAATTGCAGTAGTGATATCTTCTGCGTTCATCAATGTAAGGACTACAAAGCCTAAAAATTCTTCTCTGACCGAATTGTCATTACTAACAAATCTTACTCCAAGTGATAACTGTTCTACCCCAGCAATATCTGCACTTTCGTCAGCCAGAATTGAAAATGCTTCACTCAAATTCACATCTTTCACAATTTTTTCCCTAATTAATGTTCCACAAATTGAAATTAATTGATTTTGAGTTCTGTGAGAGGTGTATTTTGAGTTCTTCTTGCAAAACTTTAAGTGCTCGTTTAGAATGTGATCCCCACTTTCTAATCTGAATTGTAAAAGATCCTCAAAATTACCTTTTTTATCACCTCGTAATGGCAAATCATGCATACCGCAAAAAATTACAGTAGATATTATTGGTATAAGTTTTTTGCGATTCGATTCAATCAAATCCCGCTCAGCTTCATTTATTTGAGAGGTAATTGATAAACGTTTTCCTTCAATAATGTTTGTAAAACTAGAAGCTTTTATAGTTGAATCACGATGCCATTCGGTTGTAGCATGTGCTTTTGCAGAAGCGACAAAGTCGTGATATTTTGTGAAGGGCTTCACAATGAAAGAACCAAGAACCCCTATTTTAACAGTTGGCCGAAAAACTACGCAATATTTGCAAAGTGCGCCTTTGAGTTTTGGAGAATACGCAAGCCAATCGTATTGTTGAAGCCAGTCATATCTAAAAGCACGTCTTCTTTCTTCGGAATCGTTCTTGAAATTATATTTAGGATCTGGTTTGTAAGGATTTGTTAATAATGAATAGCGAACATCGTCGGAAGGTGTTTCATTCGAGTTAACAAAATTGCCCAAATCGAGCATGTACTCATTCTTATCAGTTGAAAGATTGGTGTCATATTCACATGTGAGAGATTTTGAAGTATTAGGTGACGAACTAGCAGCTTTATTTAGATCATTGACACTATTATGTACTATACTATTACACTCAAAAATAGCATTAGCACCAGCACCGCTACTACTACAGCCTATGCTAGATGATTCTTTTAGTTCATTTCGTTTGAAAAATTTTCTAATATCCATTGTTAGTATTGTTACTGATCTTAGATCTTAATTTCTGAAAAAATAACACGCTTTACTTTTCTGATACTTCAAAAGAAGAGATTTGTTAATCAAATAGACTTTAAAGAAAAAATAAGAATCTCCCAATTGCAAATAAATATTATTTTTAAATATGTATTCTCACGCATTAGGTACATTAGTACTTACTGCTATCCTATCCGTAACTAAACTGTAACTGCAATCTTCGGCCTTCTTTAAAACAAAACCAGTAACTACACTACTTATCAACACTGATAACAATAACTACAAGGAAAATGACCAATCAATATCTATCAACATACACGTCTTCTACTAATTCAACAGTCAGATAAAGTTTCCTAAGTCACAAATTAAAAGTACACCGCATTCGAAAAACACTGAATACAAACTGAAGTCACTGAAGATATAGACGTACTTTACTGTTATAGATAAAGAATATATTTTTTCTCAGAATAGAACACAATGAGACATTTGTAGAACATTCCAAAGTTTTAGTTGTAGAGTACCTGAACTTGTACAATAAGAAAGAAACCATTATGGAAGCCTTTATTTATATTTCGTTTGAATAGAAACTTTCAGGGTAAAGATATTTAGATATTAAAGAATGAAAATAACAGTTTTGTTATAGGCGGTTAGGGTTACTATTGTAAGGTAATCGCATTAATTCGCATTTCCTGCTTAAAATGACATACAAAGTCGGTCTATTTATAGTTAGACAATAGGCATACCTGTAGTGTAATCTCAACATTTAGGTTTACTTTATTTTTAAACAATAGTATAACCGATAGTGAAATCGTAATCTAATCTCTAGTAAAGGAGCACTTCGTGTTGCGATTTCTAACGAAAAAAAACCGAAGGAACATATTCAGGGGGGTCAGGCGACCCCCATTGACCCCCTTTGTGGGCGTCCTAGCTACTGTGTGCTTTTTCTCTTAAGCTTTTGACATACGCATGTGTAGAATTATGTTATATTAAATCCTTTAACCCATAGTCTATTGCAGTTCGAAGTTGCACATCTTCCATAGTTAATTGTACGTTAGACGTTAGAGCATGTGCGAATGTATTTCTTAAACGCACTGTTTCTTCGGCATCTAAAATTTGTTTTTCAAATTAAGGGATTTGAAGTGAAAGTCTAACGAGTATAAACAAATTATCGGGATAGGTTTTACCTTACTCCTAGTACAAGCCAAATGGGATTGTTACTGTTCGAAATTTTTATATATATATAACCATTTTAGATTGTACCTTTCCATATTATGTTGTTATTAAACTACTATTAAGTTAATCTTAAGTCAATTTGGGTAAATTCTTAATATAATAATTCTTTTGCCTTTCTCTACTTTCATTTAGATAGCAAAACATATAAAAATAATAGTTGACGTCAAAAAGACGATCATTCTTATTGAACGTCATAGCTAGTATTACTGAAGTTTAGTTTGTGCGAATTGTAATATTGATTCAAAGAATAAAATTAAATATTTTTGTATTTAAGTTTTCACACCTGAAAACATAATTGGCGCAGTCACTGGTAGGATTCAAAGGGCACTAGTTACAAGAAAGAAAACGCACCTGAGCGCCGTTGGTTTCAACCATTAACTTTGTAGAGAACCAAATACAAAACAAGGAGGAAGAAACCTTGAAAACCGCCGAAACAAGTAAGTTGTGAGTTCTTACTTTTCCTATCTTTTCGTTTGAATTATAAAAGAAATCATCAAGTGAGTAACTTAACATTTTTCTGAATATTTTTTAGGTCAAGTGACATAGCAATTGAATCTTTAATTAAAATTTTTAAAGAAATAAACATATGGCGTCAGCCCAAGCGGCAAAAAAAATTGCAAGCACAATTCGACCTTTTTCGGGACGCAGTGAACATCTCGAATTTTTCATTAACTCTGTAGATAGATACTATTAATAGATACGGAAGAACTATGGATAATAGTTTAAGCGAACTTGTTTTCGTGTCGATATGCTCTAAAATAGTTGATGAAGCTGGCGATTTTATTTTATGTCGACCAGACTTAACGACTTGGCACAAAATTAAAGAAATACTAAAACAAAAATTTGGTGGCAGGCTAGATAGGCACGTTTTACAACAACAATTTATATATTTGACGAAACAAAAAGGAGAAAAAATTATAGACTTTTTAGACAGACTAAAATGAATAAAAATGCGACTAAACTTAAAATAAACTCTCAAAACGACGCAACAGCTGTTACAGTTTTAATATCAAATATGCACACGAAATTACGAACACTTCTTACACGATAGGCGAGGCAACATCGTTAGTTGTTAACCACATCTCAATGGAACAGCAAATTAATTACAGTTATCAACCGTAGAATAATAACCAAGTCAATAAAAATCAGAAATACGATAACAATAATAAACCGTTCCAAAATCCCCAAAGTAAACTGGAATACCAGCGAATGTATAACTCCAACAAAAACAACCACTTTCAACAAACCCTATAAAGAATGCATGATCTTTATTTTTGTAAAATAGTTACCCTGATCATAATAAAACTCCATTTCCGAGTCAACCTATAAACATACAAACTAGACAAATTTCTCAAAAACTCCCCACAAACAAGCAAGTATTCGCACCAAGGTAATCAAATAAAGCCCAAGGTACACCAGAATCGATGTCGATAAGTTCAAGTCTAACAAACAATAACCAAAGTTCAAAGACTAAACCCATTTCAACCTTACACTAGACCTAGAAACGAGGAAATCACAAACGTAAAAACCTTTCCATACGAATTAAAATGCACTGAAGAATTCCAAACAAGTAATGACTATGATAATTACGGATATGTTAATTATAATGAAGATGACACTACTTATATAACAAACTACATAAATAATGACTTTAACGAACAATCCAATGAAGACAACTGTTTTGATGTAAATTTTCCAGTAACAAGCCCCTTACCAGTCGGAACATAGTTGAGTTAAAGAACATAATTACAAACTTGTTACCTTATATTCAAATATGCAAACCATCCATGAAGTTACTGATTGATCCAGGTTGCCATCCTTCAATGATCTGACCGTATTTCGCAGAAACCTTTTTTTCGGAAGAAATATTTAAGTCCAACACACCAATCATTACGTTCACGGGAGAAAGCGGGGCGAAACTTAAAGCACACATCCTTATATTCGATGAATTCAACCTTTTGCAAGAAAAATTAGAATTCATTTTATTTAAATTCAGTGATTAATTTGATGGCATAATAGAAATTCGTGACTTATGGAGACTAAACATCAGAATTAACTTAAAAGATAAAATATTGTATACTAATCAATTCCAAATCTCCTTAAAATTTAGAGAAGACTTTATAACCCAAAAAATCAAAATACCACCGTCCACAAGAACGATTAAGCAAGTAAATGTAAATCTACCTAATGACCAAATAATTATCCCGGAACTAATTATCGGGCATATCACAATTCCAGTCGGACTCTTAACAATAAATAACAGTACAACCACTTTAGAATTAATTAACAAGTCCGAAGAAATAGAAATATAAGAAGTTGACCACAACTTTCTGAATCAATATTACTCTAAATATTCACCAACCGCTTTCGAATGTTATAACATGGATTCAATCATTTCTACACACGAATCAAGCAACTCCGAATTTGATTTCTCAAAGATTGGAACGAACCACCTAAATCAAGAAGAAAAAAAAGTTTTAAAAACCTATTAATTAAGTATACAGACATAAAATTTGACCCAAACCAGAAACTGAGTTTCACAAATAAAATAAAACACGAAATTAAAACCATGGATGAAATACCAATCCACACAAAATCATATAGATATCCGTATATACATAGCGAAAGTACAAAAACAAATAGCGAAGATGCTAACCATGGCATAAGAAGACACTCACAATCCCCGTGGAGCGCATCAGTTTGGGTTGTTCCAAAAAAATGGATCACAGCGGAAAACAAAAATGGAGTATAGTCGCGGACTATCGGAGATTAAACAAAAAAACCATTGACGAAAGTTGCCCTATGCCTAATATTACGGACATCCTGGATCGCCTAGGAAGAGCACAGTGTTTTTCCACAGTCGACTTAAGTCAAGGATTTTTCCAAATTCAATTACATCCCAACTCAATACCTAGAAGAGCCTTTAACGTAGAAAACGGACATTATGAGTATCTCAGATTACCTTTCGGACTTAAGGGCGCACGGGCCACCTTCCAAAGAGTCATGGACAAAGTCCTCAGAGACCCTGTAAACAAGATTTGCCTAGTTTACACAGATGATATAATTATTTATTCAACTTCATTACAGGAACACATGAGTAGTCTAAAACAGGTATTTGATAAACTCAAAGAAACCGGACTAAAAATTCTATTAGACAAGTTAGATTTCTTTTGCAAGCAAGTAGAATTCTTAGGTCATGTGATAACGCCAGAAAGCATCAAACCGAATAAAAAAAAGGTTGCAGCTATAAAAAATTTCCGATACCCAAAACAGCAAAACAAATAAAATCTCTTTTAGGACTAATTGGATACTATAGAAAATTCATAAAAAACTTCGCAAAACTAACGAAACCACTAACTCAGTGTTTGAAAAAGAACATTAAAATCCAACACGAGGAATTTTTAGAGTCATTTAACACATGTAAAAAAGTATTACTTAACGAACCGATACTTCAATACCCTAACTTTCAGAAAAAATTCAATTTGACAATAGACGCTTCAAATTTTGTCATACAAGCTATATTGTCACAAGGCCTCATAGGATCCACTCTACCGGTAGTCTATGCATCAAGAACATTAAACACAGCGGAATGTTACTACAATATGATCGAAAAAGAACTTCTAGCTATAGTATGGGCAGTAAAATATTTTCGCCCATACCTATTCGGAACAAAATTCTATATAATGAGCGATCATAAACCACTACAGTGGCTATTTTGACTAAAAAAACCCAACTCCATACTAGTTCGTTGGAGACTCAAATTAGAAGAGTATGAATAAAAGGGCAAATTAAATACAAATGCGGATGCACTCTCACGAGTTGAAATTAACCCCATAACAATCGAAATGAATGATAATCTATCCATGTGTGTAAATCCCCTAGACCTTAATGACAAAAGTGAACACAATGTAAAACATTATTAAAAGAAGGAGAGTTTTCTAAATTTATATTACCCGAATCAGACAACAATATCATACATAGGGAGCACCAAAACCCAACATTACAAACACCATATACAGAGAATACATTAAACATTTAAAATCAAATTATAATTAACCCCTCGAACAAAAACATATATACTTTAGAAAGACTGAACATTTTTTAACAAAAATCGCATAAAAGTTTTCATACCTAATAATGAAGATGAAGAAAAAATAATCACTTCTATTAAACAAAAGATGATTCCCAAATAAACCTATTGTTTTAACTTCTCAAATAAAGAAATTAAACTAAAATTTATTGGGATATTGAAAGACTATTTTAAAAACAATTCCTTTACACTTTTTATATCTAGCGCAATACTTACAGATGTAGTAGACACGGAAAAACAAAAAAAAAAAACTCAAAAGATAGCACGAGTCAAAAACGTCGTATCGCGGAATACAAGAAAATTTAAAAGCCATCAAAAATATATATTATTGGGCCAAACTTGATTAACACGTTAGAAATTACGTAAACTCATGCGAAATATGCCAAGAAACAAAGTACGAAAGACACCCCAATAAACTAGTGCTCGAACCAACCCCTATCGGATACGAATCGTTCGACCATCTTTACGTCGATACATACAAAACGCACGGACAATATTTTGTAACAGTAATCGATAGTTTTTCGAAATTTGGACAAGCGTACGCAATAAGCGCATTGACATCAGTAGAAATGGCAAATAGACTAATACAATACTTCAACCACTTCGGAATACCCAGAAAAATAACCACAGACAATGGAAGCGAAATGAAAAACGAGGTAATTTAAGGACTATGTCTAGCACATAATATAGAAATTCATTATACTACACCATATAACCCTAGTAGTAACAGCCCAATAGAAAGATTTCACTCCACCCTAGCAGAAACAATCCTCACATTGAAAGGTACCAAACATCACGAAAATATTGAGATACTAATAAATTATACATTACTATTCTATAACAATTCTATCCATATCTCCACAGAGTACACGCCCTTTTAAATGACCAGAGGAAGATTAGATTACAGAAACCCATTCGAAATCGACAAGAAAACAAAATTAAATCAATACTTACAAGATCACGTAGAAAATTTAAAGGTCATAAATGAAGTAATATCAAAACACCTCCATAACAACCAACAAACGAATCTGGATAAACGAAATAAAAATCGACAACCCACAATAAAAGTAGATACCACGCAAAAAATATATAAAGTACGAAAAAAAAGTATAAACCCATATCGAAATGCAGAAAATCCTATTTTAATCGATGACAATAAAATTTCATCGAAAGGCAAGGTATATCACAAAAATCTGTTCAAACCCCAACGTATTGTTTCAGAATAAAATGAAAATACTCATCCTGTTCATATGTCTTAGTGTAGAAGAGATAAAACAATAAGGGTAGAAAAAATAGAGAACCCCTCCTGTACAAATCGGACAAAGTAAAAATCATTATTTCCAAACACACATTCAAGTATCATGTAAATCTAACATTTCCCGAAAGTCACTGAAACGAATTAAAACAGACCTGAAATCTTTAGAAAATATTGTAACAGAAAAAGAAACCCCGAATCAATTTTCAACCTTACTCAAAAATAAAATTTCAAATGCAATATCTCTGACATCAATCTTAGCGATCAAATTAAGTACATTTTTTCACAATATCAGGATAAAACGAGGACTAATAAGCGGTGTAGATAAATTATCAAAATGGTTATTTGACACACTAGATTCAGAAGGCGAACAACACATGAACTCTTACTTTAATGTACTTGTAAATGACGCGAAGAAAACACACAACGAATTGAACTCACAAAAACGTTACTACAAGAAATGACAAAAGTTTACGAACGCCATTTCAATACCCTACACGAGAATCAAATCCTATTAAGAAACCAATTAAACAATTTAACGTTAGGACCAACCGAAGTCATTGCCCTAGAAACAGCTTTTTCACTTTCGAGTATCATAGATAGTTTAATGACACAATTACATTCAATACAAAATTTGGCCAATAATTTGGAGCAAGGAATGTCATTTGCACGCCTCAATATTTTGCACAGTTCTATAATTCAACCAAATCAATTAAATCGAATCATTTCAAAACTAAATAAAATATATGAAGATGAGATAATCCCTTACTTGCAAAGGTTCATCAATTATTACTCTGTATTTTCTACACAAGTAACAATTCAGAATAACTTGATATTGTTTAAAATTCATACTCCTGTCATATCAGAACAATTTAAATACCTCCAATTATACCCAATTCCTATTTCCAATCTAATCATAAATCCAGAACAACTTTACTTGCTGATAAACGATAAAAACTACTGGACCACTATGAAGAGATGCCCAGAAGTAGAAACCTTTTACTATTGTCAACAATACAACCTACACAAAAGCCAACCTTGCATCGCAAGTTTAATAAAAACCGGAGAAAATATACGACAAAGTACTCGAATTCAATTAGTCGGGTTTCCTGCACGCAGACACAGATTGGTGAATATTTTGCCAATAAAATCTGCAGCTCTGGCAGGTGGTTGATTAAACCATTGCAGTTTCACTGCATTATTATTGGTGATAATGTTAAAAAATATAAATATATGTACAGAGTATATTTATAAGCAAAAATATCACAGATAGAAAATCACGAAAAAAGAAAAAAAATGTAAAGTTAAAACCTATAACTAATATCACAGAAAAATATCAGAGGAACTTAAACAGAATTTTTCCTGGGCTTACCCTTTGGCCAGCCCTTTATTTTTGGCCTCTATTGGTAAAGTGAGGCCTTCATCTTACTCCAAGTATATAGGACTCGGAGTGGGAGTGCAATCGTCCCTTTTCCTCTTGTCGCTAATGTCTATTGACAGTTTTGGGACGTATTTCTTAGTATGTTACGTGCCAAATTGGCACTAAACATTTTTTAGTTTAGTTTTGCTGTGCGTGAGTTCGCGCCATAAATTCAAAAGACTTGGCGTGTATATCCGTCACGTCAGAGTGCGTTTGCGCCAGATCGCGCGACGCGAATGCCGGGAGAACGAGAGTGGGGAAGTTTCCGAGGGACTCTGTAACGTGGTTGTTTTGCCTGGAACTTCGAGTGGAGTGGACGTTTTCGGTAACGTATCGTTATCTTTATTTATGTAGATTTTCTTGCCTTTGCTTATCTTGTTTGTCGTCCTTATACCTGTTTCCTTATTCGATCCCTACATAGGTAGAGGTAATTTGAAGCAGCCTAGGGCAAACCGGAGTCCACGACCCTAGACGAACGAGTCCATTACCGCCGTAGCTGGTCGGAGCCATCCTGTGGGACACCATCTTTGGCGTACTTCGTGGGAAGCTGGACCTATAACGTGAGTACCTAATTGTCTATCCAGTATTTGTAATGTTTATTATGATATTTATTGCATAATTGCGCATTTAAATTTGTATATTGGTGACGTCATTGACAGATGGACGCGCCAAAATCTGTATAAAGATTAGCGCTACCAACTGCCGTTGTGTCTAGTAAACCTCGTTTGCGGAATTGTAAATTTTGAACTTTTAAATTGTAAGAAGTTTTAGGTGCATCCCTGCTGAAGCAGAATTTATCCGTCTTACAGTTTTCTCCGGACGGAATACCGTCACAGGTGTCTCTAGCTGAAAGAGATTTTTTCACTACAGACTCGATTATCCCCGAAAGATGGAATATAACCTTTGCATTCAGGGTTTTTTTTTTAACGGTAGCGATAAAACTTCTGCATAGCTCGTACGTGGTTGTGGCATAGGCCCTACTTATCTTCTTGCTTCAGCATAACTTATTCTATTAATCATTTTTTATTTTTCGAATAGCAACTTCTTGTTTAAGCACTGGGCATTCTTTATATCGAACAGAGTGTGGACCTTCACAATTTACGCATTTAAGTGATTCTTCACACCATACAACATCGGGGATTGGTTTTCCACAGGCACATACTGGTTCCCTATTACGTCTAAATGATGTGTCTCCATACCTTTTGTATTTAAAACACTTTATCGGAGCGAGAATGTATGCACGGACTGGTAGCGAATAGAATGCTAAGTTTATTTGCTAAGGAGAACAGTTGAATTAAATGTTATTATATGGTTTTCAGTATCTTGTTGTATTTCACCTTTTCGTGTTGTTAAACGACGCACGTCGGTGATTCCTTGTTCTTGTAATTCTTCTAAAATTCCCCAACCGTACAATTCAGTAAATTGTGACTCCTTTGCAGTAGTATAGAGTGCCATGCGGTGAAATTTCTACTTCAGCGCCTGCTATGTCCTTGCACGAACGTAGTTTCATTGCTTGTTTAGTAGACAAGCATTTAATCAATAATCCTTCCTTAATTTTTTTATGGCTTTCACTTTTCAAACAATATCGAACTCATACCTAGAAATTGCAAAGGGACTAGTTTTAGAAAAGTCCCCCGACTAATTAGACTCCACGATAATTTAAATAAATGCTGAAGATATTTTGGTAATTCCTGCAAAAACCATTATTATACAATCACAATGCAACACTGAATAACTTTTTGAAATCAAAACACCTAGTGTTATATTAATAGAAAAATGCCCAATAAAAATAAACGGAAAAATGTTCATCCCTGAAAATACTATACACGAAGAATTCGTATACCAACTACCCAAATTCAACACAACGTTTGATGGAAGGCGAGCAAATCATCGTCCGATGCAACTACAAGAAATCGACAGTGAGAAGATTAAACATCTAAAATTAGTGGCAGAAAACTTGCAACATATAAACTTAGAAGACCCTGTGAAGACATCTCTTTCCTGGATTAACACATCGTTCTCAATACTTCTTATTTTAAGTGTAGTTTCTATTATAATTTATGTAAAACTTGGTAAACCTAGATTTAAGAGAAATGTAATTTTAACACCGAAAATAGCAGAATCACTATTTTCTAACTTAGGGAGAAAAGAATAAGTAAAAGGAATACAGGCATCCTGCCGCCTCATTTGCTTCAGCATCCTCATTTGCTCCAGAATCCCTCATTTGCTCCCTCATTTACATGTAAATTCCCATAAGGAGGAAATGAGGAGGAGTGACTCTCTCCTTTCTCATTTGCTCCCCCATTTTCTCCCTCATTTGCTCCCTCATTTACATGTAAATTCTCATAAGGAGGAAATGTGGAGATGAATCTCCTAAGAGGAAATGCGGAAATGAATCTCCGTTTTCATAGACTAGCCATTGTATCTTTCGAGATAAATATATCTTGCATTTTCATCTTGGCATCTTCATTTTTTAGATAGCATCATCCCCCGGGGAGTTACCCTTATTTTAAGATTTTTTGCTGGTAGCCATTTCTGACCATCCTTATAAATTTTTTAGACATGCAATACATCAAACTAACCTAGAATTTTATGCAGAATTTAAATCTGCAAATAGATTTGCAATAGGTTCACCCCATACAAAGTTACACTTTTAAAGTCCTGAATCTCTAAATTTGCTCTTTGCTCTATAAGCAAACCTAACAAATAGTTTTCTTCGACTAGCCATTGCATCTTTCGAGATAAACCTATCTTGTTTCGTATCAATTAATATTAGAATTTTCTCAGCTACCCGAATGTCCAGAAGTTTCTTAGATTGCATCATCCCCCAGAGAGCTACACCAATTTTAAGATTTTCTGCTGGTAGCGATTTCTGACCATCCTTATAAATTTTTTAGAAACGCAATACTTCAAACTAGTCTAGAATTTTACGGAGAATCCGAATCCGCAAACAGATTTAAAATTGGGCCACCCCCTGCAAAGTTATACCCCTTTAAACCTAAAAATAAAAACAAGAGAGTTTAATACGCTTATTATTAAATTTGCGAGAATTAATCTGTTTTAAAATAGCTGAGTTAAGGTGTAAAAATTTTCCAGAATTTTACTAAAAATTTGTAAGTGATATAAAAAAGTATGTGGAAATACGACGGAGGAAGAAAGGGTTCAAACGTTATTAGAGGAAGAGAGCCGTGTCAGTATTTCTCTGTTTAATAATTGCAGCAATTTAAATTACTTGACAGTGTTGGAAATTATTAGATGTTACCCCACCCAGTACTTAAAAGATACGAGTGCAAGGCTATCGCTTGCGCAAATGTTTAGAGATTTGGCTATCCCAGATTCATCAGACTCTGGTTACCACAACGGTTTATAGATGTTATCAATACATGTATGTATTTTATTTAAAACATTATATTTCTTGATAAAGTTTATTTTTACATATTTGTATCGCCTACATTAGCAAAAATTATTAATAGACGTATTAAACTATCTTGTTTTTATTTTTAGGTTTAAAGTGGTGTACCCCGCAAATAATAAACACAATATACCGCATGTCAACAAAAAAGTTGTAGGGAAATTCAAAGACAACTTTAATTGGGGTCTAGTATTAGAATTCGTTGGTACAAAAGCCAAGTCCTACTGTATTGTAAGCGAGAAAGACACGATTAAACAAATTAAAGAGGTCTCACGAAGTGTAGTTAAGAATATTAATGTAGATAGTTTTAAGGACATTGTACATTGCGGAAGATTTGGTTCTAGGAAATGAGCTACCTACGAAAGTACGGAATACTTGATATTAATGCTAATTGGTTTAGCGACCGCGTTTGTGCACTCTACGAGTGTCTTCGGCAATCTTCGATTGTTTCTAATGAACATATTCAAGCCTGTCATTTCCGAAAATATGACGTAGAAGTTATTTAAAATTAAATTGCTTTATTAGTAAGTATCCTGTAGACAACAAGTTTGGTATTCCCTTAGTAAAGGTTTAAAGTGTTTATTTAAAATTTGTATTTCCCTAAATACTTATTCGAGGACCTACTAGAAAGTACATTTTGTTATTAATAAACTACAAACAATTATACGTGAATTTTCTAATGCACGACATTGAAATATATTTCTTGCATTTCTCAAACATATAGTCAATAACAAAGAGAAAAGTTTACGCTGCTTTCACTTCTACTTCACATAATTGTAAAGCAATTAGTTTTGGAAGCGAAATGTATTTTCCAAAGTACATATTTAGCATTGAGCATATAATTATTTGTGACGTACTTAGTAAATAGGAAAATGTTAAACCAGAAATTGATAACTGTTTAAAATTTTAAAAAGCCGCGGTTTTGAATATTCTAAAAACAGTACATTACTGTTTGAAAATGTTTTTAAATATTAAACACTTATGTCTTATAAAGAACTCATATCTAAAATCCCCGCAGTTTTTGATTTCTCGGGAAATGGTTGTTTAAAGCATGCAAAAATTTTGAGGTTTGAGACTTTTAAAAGTGCAACTTTGTAAGGGATGGTCGGATTTTAAATCTGTTTGCAGATTCAAATTCTGCGTAAAATTCTAGGTTAGTTTGATGTGTCGCATGGCTAAAAATTTTATAAGAATGGTCAGAAATCGCTACCAGCAAAAAATCTTAAAATTGGTGTAGCTCTCTGGGGGAAGATGCAATCTAAGAAATTCCTAGAGATTCGGGTAGCTGATAAAATTCTAATAATAATTGATACCAAACAAGATAGGTTTATCTCGAAAGATGCAATGGCTAGACGAAGAAAACTATTTGTTAGGTTTGCTTATAGAGCAAATTTAGAGATTTAGGACCTTAAAAGTGTAACTTTGTAAGGGGTGAACCTGTTGCAAATCTGTTTGCAGATTCAAATTCTGCATAAAATTCTAGGTTAGTTTGATGTATTTCATGTCTAAAAAATTTATAAGGATGGTCAGAAATCGCTACCAGCAAAAAATCTTAAAATGAGGGTAACTCTCCGGAGGATGATGCTATCAAAAAAATTCCTAGAAATTCGGGTTGCTGAGAAAAATGTAATATTAATTGATACCGAAGAAGATAGGTTTATTTCGAAAGATGCAATGGCTAGCCGAAAAAAACTATTTGGTTCAGATGTGGGAGCAAATAAAGATGCTAAGATAAAAATGCAAGATACATTTATCTCGAAAAATGCAATGGCTAGTCTATGAAAACGGAGATTCATTTCTGAATTTCCTCCTAGGAGATTCATCTCCACATTTTCTTTTTATGAGAATTTACATGTAAATGAGGGAGCAAATGAGGAAGGAGAGAGTCACTCCACCTCATTTCCTCCTTATGGAAATTTACATGTAAATGAGGGAGCAAATAAGGGATTCGGGAGCAAATGAGGGATTCTGGAGCAAATGAGGGAGCAAATGAGGATGCTGGAACAAATGAGGCGGCAGGATGCCTGTATTCCTCCTACTAATGTAATGTTATTGATATCCGCGTTAGGTAAAGAAAAACAGGATATAACCATTTTAGATTATACCTTTCCATATTATGTAGTTATTAAACTACTATTAAATTAATCTTAAGTCAATTAGGGTAAATTCCTAATATAACAATTCTTTTGCCTTTCTCTACTTTCATTTAGGTAGTTAAACATACAAAAACAATAGTTGACGTCAAAAAGACTATTATTCTTACTGAACGTCATAGCTAGTATTATTGAACTTTAGTTGTAATAACAGTTGTGCGAATTGTAATATTGATTGAAAAATAAAATAAAATTTTTTATATTTAAGTTTTGACATCTGAAAACAAAATTCATGCCATATCCAACATTTAAAGAAATATGCTCGCGCTGTTGAAATGATGGTAATTCACAGCACAACTTTATAACTATAAATTAGCTAAAAATTACCTCAAAATCCAGGCTTAAGTTCCAAACCCTGGGGCTGTATTCTCGACATCATTCGTATTGCAACGTATACGACACAAAAGCTAACCATGAAGTGCGAATCCTTGAATTCTTGATAACACTTAGCAAACAAATCTCTGTACGCAGAATGAATGCGATTGCTGGATGCGGCAACATCGTAAATTAGGGTTATGTTGTATGGAATTTACTGTCAATTGCTTTTGCAAACTAAATACAACTTAGACAGTCCTCTCTTTTATATAATATTACTTATTAATATTCTTTGAACGTTTTAAAAATGAATAAAAATACTACTGTAAATAGCTCAAAGGCAATTCAACTGGTTGATGGGTAAAAAAAGGCGTTACTAGAGTTTATGAAGAAAAACATGGAATTAAAAAGTGGCAAGTTTTCGGATAAATTTACCCACAGAATGCTCGAAATAAATGGATTGGAGTATCTGAAATTTTAAATAGCACGCTCGGTTCGAGTAAGAATTGGAAGACTTGGAGGAAGGTTAGCGGTTATTGTGAAAAATTAATATGTGGGTGCTCAGTTCATGAGTTTGTATTTTTGTGGGGTCAGCTTTCGTTTGGTTAATGCATAGAAACAACAAATGTGTATAATTTATTTACATTATTGGAGATACGTTGTTTTGTTGGACCGACTTCGGTATACGGTGCTCTACATGGCAGGTAGATAAACGCCGGTGCCATGTACTGCGGAGGTTCCCTTATCGGTAGTACGAGTCGTAGAACGACACACTGATGGCGGATTCTTCGTAAAAGGCATCGGAACTGGTGCGGGGTGTGGTTATTCACACGTCTAGGCAGCTAGGTCCTCTTCAGTGATGGTGGGCGGTGAAGATGGGAACGTCACGAACGACTCGAACATCAGGTCTCGGTGAACCAAAATGTTTTACGAAGTAACTTCCTTTGGTGAAAATCCAGACCCTGGTGGTAGGATTTGGTGCACCTTGCGGGCAGGGCGTGGAGTATCCACATTGGTGCATAACACACAACCTTCTGGTTTAGCTTCCAGGTTTTGGTGTACCGTGATATAAGGTTAAACTCAGAAGATCAGAAGCTATTTCTTGCACCTGGCTATTGCCTGTCAATGTATAGCCAACAACAAACGAAAACTCGCCTCCTTGATCATTATAATTAGTATTGTAATAATCAGAGTTTCAGAGCGAGTATATTCGATTTTAAGGTGTGTTGCTTGGCCAGTATATTGTTACGGGACATTTACGTTTGTGTATCTACATACCTCTTTTTAGTGACTGCGTTAGTCACGATAGAAGATGATGTATCGCTTTGGAAAGTGTACTCTTCTGCCACTTCTTGTTGTTGGTGGAGTACTACTTGTTTGTTTGTGACTCGTATTGTCTGCTTAAAACGGTTAGTCCGACAATATCTATGTGTTCATGTTCGAATCTTGTAGATGGTGGTTTGAAATTTTGTGTTTGAAGCCACATGTCTTGTGACTTTAAATTTCTGACATTGCGAGCAATATCGTGCCTAGGCGGGGCAGTCTAAACTGATGCCAGGCCAAACGAATTTTTGAGATACCAGTTTTGTGGTTGCCTTAATTCTTGGATGTACTAAGTTGTGCATGTTTGCGAAAGCTTCTTTTGTACGAGCATTTTATGGCGCCGTAGTCGCCACAGGGTTAACGCTATTTGTTCTGCTTAACCACTAAATGTAGGGGAGATGCCCATGGTGATATGGACGGCCGTGCAATTTCTAACTGAACCATTGCATTAAATTCGTCTTTGGAGATTTTGAGTTTGTCAGGCGTCAATCTGCGTGGATGACAGTATTCGGGTGGCCCTTGCGTTGTTAGGCTGTTATGATCGGTACAGTATTTTGCTAGTTTGGGAAGGCCGCTCGGACGCGTGATGTCCGGATATTTGGTTAGAATTTGTTGGTATTTCATTTTGGATATCGTGATTAATATCACACTAAACGTATTACCGGCTGATTGACCGTTGAGTGAGAGTTTTGTCTGTGAGTCGACGAGAGAGTCTTTCAAAAATTAAGTGAAACCCTTAATTTTCATTTACGTCGGGAAGAATTACATATTCCCCCAAATCAATATATATGTATATTTAAATTCAATTATTAAGACTTAAAAACTATTGTTACATTGTATAATTGAAAGACATAAAAAAAGGTTAGTAAAAGTTTACAAACTAGATATGAGAACGGACACAGTTACATCGTATTCCAGACGTAATACGACACTGCAGGTGCAGATTATTAAAATGTAATACTTTGTATTGTATCAAGAAATAGCAAACATGAGATCTGCACCACAAAGTGATGTAAGATTAGGGATAGCATAAATACCCTCAGGAACCCAAGATGGCCAGTCAGTCTCAAGCTTAACATTGTTGGTTGTTCAAGCTACTCATTTTGGTTTAATTAATTTAATTAGTGTAAGTAACTTTGATTATTTTTATTTTTAAACGTTAATGAATGTAAAAACCATTTGTTGAAATCATTTGTAATTTCTGTATAAATTAAAATAGACTTGATAGGAGCGTAAATTTGGAAATAAAGTTTTTTTAAAAAGAAGCTTCCAAAGGCCCAAAAGCTATCTAGCGTCGGCATTGAAAGTTTTGCTCTGATAGGGCTTTCATCTCTTGAACTGTCCTGGGAAGTAATTTTCTAAATCCACTCACTTCCACAACATCTTCGAGGCAAGCGGGCTAGAAAGGCGTTGATAGCGAGACTGCTGTCCGAAACCCTTAGGTTACTTAATCAGTTTTTCTTGCAGTAAAAACTCCCTGTATGGTTAACCACACCGATAGTGAGACAACCAGGTCACAAGTTAGTAATGTTGAAAACGATTCAATCCGTACCGTATTGGTCTGGGGTTGACGACTTTTTACCATACAGTTAGGACCTTTACCAGATCAACCTCAAGGCCGTCGCCAACTACTAGTGCTTAAGAATGAGGGACTTTTACTGGACCCTCAAAAAAGGGTCCATTAAATACGCTCTGTATGTTTGTTGTGGTTTGTTCTGTATTTTTCTTAAACTTTCTTGGCTATTAAACCAGAGTATTTAAAATTGTCCATGACCTAAAATCGTTGTCAAAATAATTATTTAGACAACGATCCTAGGTTATAGATCGAAACGTAAATAAAGACAATTTTAAGAACTTTGAATGGTTTAATACCCAAGATAGTTTAAGAAAAAAAAGTGTTTATTAATTGTTTTGGCAACCCCCTGTTCCATTAGAGCTAAGTCCCAGATAGCCATGTTGTAATCCGTATGACCCGGCACCCTATTGTTGTAATTGGTAAAATTTCTCATTTAAAGCATATGATTGATTTTTGCTTACTAATTAAATTTTTATATCTTAGAATTTACAGCTATAACTATTGTAAAATGATTTGTATTTAAATATGTACGTGATTATCAGATCTGATGCTCATTCAAGTCTTAAGAGACAAAAATGTTCTTTGATTAATAATTTTGTTTAATATCACTAAACCTTGTGAATTGATTTAATTTTTTCTTTTGGATAAAAATTATTTGTTATACAATAGATACTTTATGATTCTAACAGATTCAATTTTCTAAGAAAAGTAAATTAAAAGTTTTAAAAGATCCATTCCAATAGAGTTTCTGTATCTACCCTAAAAACAACTCTTTTTAATATTTGCCTGTCCTGATACAGTGACGTCCAACTTAACTTTATTTAATTTTCGGTATAACAGAATATTTCAAACCTATTCTTTCCCCTAATCTCCCTTGAGGTATTGGTCAAGCTTGCGGGCAAAGCGGTAAGTTTTTACAGTTCTAACGCGAGTTACGTTTCGGGTCTTGGGAGCGGTGTTTTTAAAAACTTCTCCGAAAACTTTGTAACAATTTATTATCTTAAACAGAAATTAATATGGAATTTTGACAATTTAGCACTAAATTATTCTAAGTCGAAAATGAATTATTAATTAAACTATTATGAGCCGCCTAAGCAAAGTGCAATTACTCCCTGTATGTTTGTTGTGGTTTGTTTAGCATTCTTCTTAATCTTCTTTGGGAATGAAACCACTCATAGTTTTTAAAATCTATTTTATTTACGTTTCGATCCATGACCTAGGATCGTTGTCAAAATAATAAAAACTTCAAGTTTGACGTTTATGACATAAATTGAAGGTTACTTTGATTTATTGATGTTTGAAATATTTGGTTTGAGTACACTAAGCAAAAATTTTTAAAGTTTAAAAGAATGATTGCCTTCAATTTGTGTTGCGACCTGGGATCGACTTTCCTATGGTAGCCAATACGCTTAACGTGAAATCAGCTGATTAATTTTATTGGTGAATTTTATATAAATTCAATAACTTGGGAATTGGCATTTTTTAACATGTTTCTATTTATACAATTGAGAGATTTCTGATTTTATGTCTTATTTTACCGAGATTCAGTGAAGGGGGTTAAGCAACCTGTGGCTACCAAGATCCCCAACATTTATAATTTGCCGAAATAATGGTTTTCTAGTTAATATGCTTATTGTTATGTAATTAGTTATTGTATGTATAAATAGAAATCATGTATGTAGGCTGTATTTCATGTTAATATCGCAAGGAAAACCCAGGAAAAACTTGCAATGCTACCTAGATATTGTGGGCATTTGATCTTCATTTGTTATTTCTTTTGTTATTTCTTTTAGTAATGGAATCCATTGTTTACTGAAATTCACGGATTCGTTTGCAACGCAGTTATTTTTATGTAGGGTTATATAGGCAGCTTCTTTGATTTTGCGTTTTGGTGGTTTTCTTCTTTGTCGATAATTTTGCATCTTCCCATTTTATTTTATGACTGGAGTCCCATGCATGTTGGCAAATCATGGATTTTTCAAATTTTCTATTTTTTATATATGATTTATGTTCTCTTAATCGAACTTTAAATGGTCTGGAAGTTTCTCCTATATAAAACTTATTACATTCGCACGGTATTTTGTAGATACAGTTTTTTGAATTTTGTATTGCGTTTTTGGGTTTTGTTTTTGTTAATTGTGCTCGTAGTGTATTGTTGGTTCTAAATACTGTTTTAATTCTAAATTTGTTTCCTATTCTTTGAATTTTTTCGGAGAATCCTTTTATGTATGGTATTGAGAGCATTTTGTGGTGTGTATCGTTGTTTTTGTTTTCTTTTTCTTTATTTTTAGGGTTTTTATTCATTTCTTTCTCTATTATTCTTTTAGGATATTTGTTTTCTATTAGTGTATATCTGATTAGGTCTTTCTCTTTCTTTAAAATTTCTTCGTTTGATGATATTAATTTTGCTCTATCATACATGGTTTTGAAGTTCGATTAACTGAACATAAATCATATATAAAAAATAGAAAATTTGAAAAATCCATGATTTGCCAACATGCATGGGACTCCAGTCATAAAATAAAATGGGAAGATGCAAAAATTATCGACAAAGAAGAAAACCACCAAAAACGCAAAATCAAAGAAGCTGCCTACATAACCCTACATAAAAATAACTGCGTTGCAAACGAATCCGTGAATTTCAGTAAACAATGGATTCCATTACTAAAAGAAATAACAAAAGAAATAACAAATGAAGATCAAATGCCCACAATATCTAGGTAGCATTGCAAGTTTTTCCTGGGTTTTCCTTGCGATATTAACATGAAATACAGCCTACATACATGATTTCTATTTATACATACAATAACTAATTACATAACAATAAGCATATTAACTAGAAAACCATTATTTCGGCAAATTATAAATGTTGGGGATCTTGGTAGCCACAGGTTGCTTAACCCCTTCACTGAATCTCGGTAAAATAAGACATAAAATCAGAAATCTCTCAATTGTATAAATAGAAACATGTTAAAAATGTTTCCCAAATTATTGAATTTATATAAAATTCACCAATAAAATTAATCAGCTGATTTCACGTTAAGCGTATTGGCTACCATAGGAAAGTCGATCCCAGGTCGCAACACAAATTGAAGGCAATCATTCTTTTAAACTTTAAAAATTTTTGCTTAGTGTACTCAAACCAAATATTTCAAACATCAATAAATCAAAGTAACCTTCAATTTATGTCATAAACGTCAAACTTGAAGTTTTTATTATTTTGACAACGATCCTAGGTCATGGATCGAAACGTAAATAAAATAGATTTTAAAAACTATGAGTGGTTTCATTCCCAAAGAAGATTAAGAACAAAGTGCAATGTTAAAACTGAAAACTTTGACTGACTGGTCTTGGGGCTCCAGGGCTATTTATAATGTTCCTGCCCCTCACAATTCTGTGGGAACTTGAAGTGCTTATGTCTGCTTATTCTTAATACTATTCATTACTACATTGTAATAATTTTACTTTCTAGGTAATCGCGGTATCTTAACCGTTTGTAATCTGCCACCTGCAGTGTCACTATCGTCTGGAATACATTGTATTGCATCCGTTCTCATGAACTGTTAATAGCCTTTATTAATTATCCTTGGATTACATTGTTGTACTTCACTTAATAATTTCTTAATGATTTCTAATAATTTCCTATTCGATTCTATTTTATAATGCATATTAAGATTGGGGGATACATAACTCCTCCCGACGTACATAAAAAATGAAAAGGGGTTTCCTTGCTTAATTTTTAATTTAAAATTCATTGTTTAAAATTTATTGTTCCTAAGGTTATATTTGTTTCTTTATTTACCTTTGTTTCCTTAAATCTAGAACTGTTTTCTTTATTCTTATATCTAAGATACATTGTGTAAAATACATATGTGATCAATAAAATAATTAAAATGATTAAACAATTGTCCAAACGCTTATGTTATCGTTGTGTAATTTCGGCGTTTTTAGTTCACTTAAGTGTTCTTTATAACTGTCAATTATTTTCATGGCGTGGTTAAGATCGTCTAGTCTAGGTGTTCTAGCTGCATAGGTTTCTTGATTATTTCTTCATCTTCTGGTTGTTGTATCTTGAACTGTAATTCCGGTAAATTTGCGAATTTCTTGGTTATTGTAGGGTCTTGATAAACTCTGATTATTTTGTTTTTAATTTTAAATAACAGTCTTCGTTGAAGGTGATTAATTTGCTTCTTGTCAATGCTAGATTGTTCTCGCCTTTATTGCAATGTGCGGTTGCTATTACTTCTGCTAGAAATATGGCAATCCATTTGTTTTCGGTAATTTTCTGAATTTTCATGTTGGTGATTTGTACGGGTTTCGTTTCACAGTTTTCGTAATGATTTGAAAATTTTAATAATTGTACTTCGCAAGGGCTGTCTTCTCGAATAGTTGTTGTCAGTGATTGGCATAAATATTGATTTGGTGTTTCTTCAGTACATCTTTCGTTTGTATAACCATATCTTAGTTCATTTAAGGATAGGAACTTGGTTTTGGGTATGATAACTTGATACATGCTAGTAACTTTCATTGGAAAAGCAAATAAAGGGTAATAATTATAAATGTTACTTTCTACTATCGGGATCTCTATTAGATATGTTATTTCATTATTATTTACATAGCTTTTTACTATAGCTATTTTTTCAAGTATTAGGATATTTGATTCTACTACATCAAAGGGTAATTTACTATTGGTTATAAATGATCTAATTCTTATTAATTCCTTTAATAAGTCCGTTGGTTCTATGATGCTACAGTGTAATGTATTTAATTTTGCAAATGTTACTGCGTTTTCTAATGTATCTAAAATTTGTTGTATTAAAGTAAGGATTGATATTATTTGGGTGAATATCGTATTGAATCTAATTAAGTCTTGCATGCCTAACATGGTAGTTTGCATGTTAGTTTCAAGGGTCTGTATTCGGTTGGCTGTACTATCTTGGTTTCTTACTAGCTTTCTTAAAGTTTTATTGAATTTTACTATTGTTGATTGAGTTAGAGATATTTGATTGCTAATAATGGTTTTTATGTCGTTTTGGTTTTCGATTAATTGTTGTATTGCGTTGTCGTAACGTTCTGCGTCTTGGTTATCTAAATTGCCTGTAATAGCTTTTATTATGTTACCTAAATCCGTTAATTAATCCTCTTTTTTGTCTTGCTGTTTGTTCGGTAGGTATTAGTCTGTTAAATTTATTTATGTTTCTTAAAATACTCTCCATTATGCTGTTATAATTCATCATTTCTATAGCGTATTCCTTTCCGAATTTTATTGCGTCCATGGATTGTTTTAGTCGGTAATAATTATCTTTGATTATTTGAGATTCTTGTTTTAATTCCGTTAGGTCAAATTTTTGTGCGAATGTCCAATGGTCTATTGTATTTTGTATACTTCCTAATTTTATTGGTAGTACACCGGGGTTGTTTTTTATGTCTTCAATTATTATTTCGGTGTCCGTTCTACCTGGCTGGAGGTTGACTTAAAGGGTGATGATTGTCCATCTGAAAGTACAGGGTGTCTTAAATTTTTCAGGTGAATGTATTTTGTTATCTTGCGGTTGTCTACTATGGCTATATTTCTGTCCGATATTTTCTTAATTTTAAATGGGCCTACATTTCTGGGGCCGTTTTGTGTCATTTACTTCGGAAATTTTTCTCGTATACGGTTTGTCCTATTGAAAATTTATTTGCGTCAGTATTCTTATTACGTGTTGTGGAGATGTGTTCTTTGTCATTATCTAATTTGTCTTTTACTTTGTCATAGGTTATTTTTAGTTTTTCTTTGTGATCTTTAGCGTATTGTTGATATATTCCTTTGTTATAATGTATGTCATAGGGGTTGCGTAAATCTGAATGTACTAACGTTAATTCTAATGGTGCAAATTTGGTCGATGAGTGAATTGTATTATTATAAGCGATTAGTGCATATGACATTAAATTGGTGATGTGTTCTTTCTTATAAGTTATTCTTAATAGTCTGATTTGTTCTAACAAGTCTGCTACTTGTCTGTCGGCTTCTTATTGGCTTGCCTGAGGTAGTCTGTATGCTTTTGCAAAGATTGGTTTGTTATCCGTTAGTTCGATGTTGTGTTTGACTATATTAGTGAATGTTATGGGTATTCCTTCACAATGGAATATGTCGCGGTATTCAAACATAAATTTTTAATTGCTCTCTGCTCTTCTTATTTGATGTCGGTATTAAAGCGAATGTTACTTAAATGTTCTCTTAACATTTTGTCGTTTTCTACGGGGTTGTAATTGTTTTCTAAATTTTCATCTAGTTCCATCTCGTTAAAATTTAATTCTTCTACGTTGATTGAGTTTGCTAATGATAGTTCTACGGGGTAGTCATTTGAGTTTAAAATCGTCGTAGTGGCATTATTATCTTTTATTTGTACTAATGCGTTGGGGTTTCTACTCCTTGTTGAAATGTTATATGATTTATTATTCCTTCGTTATTTTTTGAATTTACAGGTATTTTTATTTTTTTCTCTGTTCGGGGTTCTATCGTGTATTTTTGTTCGCTTTGGGTATTTTGAAATTTAGTGGGGTTTCGTCCGTGTTTTGTTCTCGATAAACGGTTCTTTATGTCAATGTTGGCTCTTAATTTTCTTTGAAGGTCCATTCCTATTAGTCCGTCATTTTTATCGTTGAATTCGAAAATACAAAATTTGTGTTACATTTTTACACTGAATGTTCTGGGTAAGGGTATATTAGCTACAAATTGGTGTAGGGTTGTTTCATATGCTGTTTTAATTTTATATGGTTCTCTCTCTACAAAATCTAAATAATGTTTTTTTACGGTTCGGGGGCCAATTAATGTTTTTGAAGATCCGGTATCGATTAATAGTTTAAGTTTGGCATGGGGTATTTCTATATATGGTAGTACTAGGTGATTTATGTTATTTAAATTTATTAGGTTTGACGTTTATAAATCGGTCTATCTGAAAATTTGGGCACGCGTTTTCTTCGTCGTCCTCGTCGTAGTTTTCGCATGGTTCGTCACGTTCGTAATTTTGTGAATGGTTTGATTCATTGTTCGTACTGGGATAAATGTAATTATTCTCGTCATTCTCAAATTCTTCTACTTCTTGATGAAATAGTTCCTCCGATGTAAAGTGGCGTTTTTGATTGTGACTTGGTCGGATGTGTGTAATTTTTGTATTTTGTCTGGTGTTATCAGATGAGGTATCCATAGGGGTTGGCTTGTAGTCATTATTGGAATTGTTATTGTTATTATTATTCATTGGTGTATTTCTAGTAGAATTTTCGTTGAATGCTGGTTTTTGTTGGTTTAAGTTTTGGTTAAATTTAGGTTGGAATGCGGGTTTCGTAAAATTTAAGGTAAACGTTGGTTTTGGAAATTGTTTAAATTGATTATTAAAATTTGTAGAAGGTCTTGAAAAATATTTCACACGCTGCGATGAAGTTTGCGAGGAGTACATGGTCTCCGTTAAAGATGGGGATGGTTTTAAGATAAATTTTCATATCTGAACTCATGATTGTTAGGGGTTGCTTTTGCTTTTAATTAATTTCAAATTTTGTAAAAATTAAGATTTATTTCACGGTTTGTATTGTTACTCTTTAGTTTAGTTGTTAGTTTCCAGCTTAAAGTGTGTTGGGTTATTTGTTATTTTTAGCTTGAGTCGTTTTAGGTTATTTAAAGAATCGAGTTGTTTGTCTTTGTACTTAGTTATACAGTGCTGTAAATTGAATTGGGAGATTTATGCTCGGTAATGTCTACTTCATTGCTGTAGCCTTGAAATTGGTTTATTTTATATTTCGCGAATGTTAATTTGTTGTAAATTCTACTTGAGTTTTGCTTTCTGAAAGATTCCGATGTGAATTAATAATTTCTCGCAATAATCACTTCACTTTGTATGTTTTTGCACCAGTTATGACTTTAAATTCGTTTAGTTCTGCTGATTTAATTAAGTCTGTTATAATTATCTCTTATCCGTGGGTGTTGTAATTTATAAGCGTATAAGATGTCTAGAGTCTAAATATAAAATTTGCAATTTTTCAGTCGATTGCTTTGTTCAATGTTGGCTTTGTAATTTAATTACAAGTTACTTTGTCTACTAAACGTTTTATTTCAGTCTCGTGGTAAATTTAAATGAATTACGTAATGCTTTTGTTTAATCAGATACATGAAATTATACTCTAATAAGTTGCGTTGGTTTACTGAAAGGTTTTATTTAGTCTGTGATAATTTAAATACGTCTTTTTTACAATTATATAGCTAGCTAATTGTTGAAGTATTTTAATCATAAAGTGTCCCGTTTAATAATTGTTTCCTTATATTTAGAAATCTCTGCACTGAAAAATATTTAATTAAATTTTTTATAAATCACAATGCGTTTTTGAATGAATCTTTTTAGTAGTTGCTTTGCTATAATTAGCTTTTCGTACTGATATAACTTTTTATAACGTTGCAATGGGTGAATGATGTTTTTTTCACTGATAAGGGTTTCCGGTCGTAGTCTATATGCTTTATTTTACTTTGTAATGGTTTAATGGTATAATTTAATAACAGATTGCAGGGTGTTTCTATACTTTAATAAAATTCAATAAAGGTTACGTTTGAGTAATTCGTTTTTATAATTAGTTGCGTTTTATACATTAGCTTTCGGTATTATATAAAATTGTAAATTAATTACGTTCTATTTTTGGTGTTTTAAATTCGTTTTCGTTTTGTTTCGATAATTCTTACGTCGGTTACGTGTTGGTTTATTTAATAATTGTGCGCCAGTTATTTTAGTAATGATTCGTAATAATTGTCTAATTTGCGCATGTAATGCGTCTTTTTAGTTCTCCTGTTTAAAACTCGCTTTTAAACATAAATAGATTTGAAAATGAATCCCTTAATATATAAGTAAATTATTTTCATTAAATGACAAAATTGCAATAATAAAATAATAACAAATCTGTACATACGTAAAATAATAAAAATAAAGAAAGTTTATTATACTAGCAAATATCAAATATAGTCGGTCAAAAATCAATTGTTTTTTAGAAATTAACCTACATTAGTTTCTTCGTCGGTTTCATGAACTCGATCAATTTTTGTACGTTGTACACGTTGGTTTGGTTTGGATTCGATCGATGCTTGTATCTCCTCCGAGGTTTTGTTTTGCTGGATTCGGTGAATGCTGGGTTCTGCCAAATCAGAATTGAATTTCCAGATCACCAGTTCTTCGAATTTAGGTTTCCTAGTAACCTTTTGACATCCGTATCTGCGCCAGTTACGTTTCGGGCCTTGCGAGCGGTGTTTTTAAATTTTTTTCCAAAAACTTCGTAACAATTATTATCTTAAACAGAAATTAATATGAAATTTTGATAATTTGGTACTAAATTTTTCTAAGTCGAAAATGAATTATTAATTGAACTATTATGAGTCACCGAAGCAAACTGCAATGTTAAAGCTGAAAATTTTTACTGACTGACGGGTGTTGTGGCTTTCGGGCTATTTATAATGTCCCTGCCCCTCACAATTCTGTTGGAACTTGCAGAGCTTGTGCCTGCTTATTCTTAATACTATTTATAACTACATTGTAGCAATCTGACTTTCTAGATAGTCACGGTATCTTAACCGTCTGTGACCTGCCACCTGCAGTGTCACTATCGTCTGGAATACTTTGCATTGCATCCGTTCTCATGAACTGTTAATAACCTTTATTAATTATCTCTGGCTTACATTGTTGTACTTGACTTAATAATTTCTTAATAATTTCTAATAATTTCCTATTTGATTCTATTTTATAATACATATAAAGATTGGAGGATACATAACTCGTGCACGCGTAAAATTCTAACTACCTTTAAATCTTCTCCCTAGGAGCCCGAGTTGGAAATAAAAACAGTTACATAGACGCCCTACGTCGTGGGGCTAAAAACAAACTTGTTACATTGGCAGCGCACGTAGGGCTCGAAAAATCCTTCTTAAGTTAGGTAGATTTTTTAAAAATCAAATCCATTATAGGTTTGAATGTCGTAGGAGTGATAAATTGGACAGTGTGCATTATAAATTTATACGAGTTTTGTATCAGTACTTTTTTAAAGGAAAAGTTACAAATTGGTTTAGATAAAGCGTAAAACTTTCCGCAAAATTATTGTTAAATTGTAGATTAAAACAAGCCTCTTAGGTATCATTTCGTTGGGTTTAGTGATTAATGTTACAGTCATGAGTAATTTATGTTCCATTGGGGTTTTATTGTTCGTTGCAATTCAGCTCTAATATATTACCAGATAAAGCCGCTACAGCCGCGTTTCACTTTCCACATAGTTTCCAGGAAAATTCAATCTGAAAAATGTAGTTCTTTGTTCGTGGAATTTCTATATCAATTATAATTCTTTTAAATAAAGCTGTAACCTTTGTCATTTTATAAACTTTACATTATGACAACTGAGTTGTGTCTTTATTTGGATTTAATTATACTTTCTTATTTCTTTAAAGATAAAAGGAAACTTTCTACCTCGTACTATCCAGCATAGAATTTGATTTCCGCTGTAGCGTCTTTAACACTTTATTTTAGTTCATACGTTTATACTAACGTTGAACATCTTTGCACGTTTCAACTCTCACTCCAATATGAACAGACGTAATATGTACATCTTGTAAAGGAAGTTGCTTTCTGACAAAGTATTTCTCGATTAACTTCCTGACTGTCGGAAGGCGTAATTTAGCAGACTTCTGTAAAAGTTCGATCAGTGCTTGCGAGTGTGCACATTTGCATTCTCATTTAGTTCAATTTGGATAAATCTAACCCGCAGTTTGGCGATGGAGCTGACATCATTTATTTGTTCAATCAATTCTCATTGTGGAACAAAGGCAACACAAATTCTTCAAGTGAGCTTAGTAAAATATCAACCTTAGTTAAAATACCGTTTTAAGTGGTGTTGCAGAACTGTAGGTTCTCAATTAATTTTCTTTTTAGAGATAAATTGAATTTAAGTAATAAAGAACAAAGCCAGATTAGTAAACGACGATTATCATTATTTATGAGCACAGCTTAATATTTTTAAAAAGAATTTGTACAAGAAGAAGGTGCCTATTGAAGTGGCGCTCTATGAAATTTTTCAGGACCAAGTAATGTATATTATATGTGCAATATAGTAATTATGAATGCCAATTTAGGAAATTTGTTTATAGCTTTATATTATATTTTGTTCTAAGATATTTAATTATACAGACTACTTAATAAAATATAAAGCTTGTGGCTTATATTTTACTACAATAGACTATTTCAAGTTGATTGTCTATAAATCGACTTTTTTATCTTGGGTTGCGAGATACGAGCAAATATCAAACACCTTTTCCTTCATTTATAAAGTCCAAAGATGACTGACTACACAGCCCTAAAAAAGACGTTCTTGTCAAGCATGAGTTTGTCGCCGAACTAGAATTTCCTCTACCTCACTAATGTATGTATGTATGTAAATGGATTTATTTTGAGAACATGCACAGGCTTTTGGTTCATCATATCATGTTTATATTCTAAGATACTGTATAACATAAAATAAAATAAAATAAAGGTCATTCTAAATCTAGAAAGACTATCTTGACTTGCTTCTTTAGGATGCGTTCTATATCCATGGCTGATGCTGCGGGTAGGTGGTTGGTGTCTGCTCCGATGCAGTTCTTCGCAGTTGGTAACCACAGCTTAAGGGGTAGGAGGTGGAATAGATGGTTTGTGTTCTAGATTTGCTGAAGGAATTGATTTAATGGTAGGGGAAAGTTTGTAACGAAGTATGTTAGATTAGGAAGAGGAGAGTTGAGACCGAGGTCTATTGCGATTAGGGATGGACACGAACCGAACAGGTTCGAGGTTCGGTTCGATTTTTCGAACCGAACCGAACCGAACCGGACATTTTATTTTCGAACCGAACCTCGAACCGGACCGGCAAATTTTTCGAACTGAACCGAACCTAGATCAAGGTTCGGTTCGGTTCGGTTCGAAAGGTTCGATTTTTTTAAATAAAAATTTAACTTAAAAATTTAATTTTCACTGAGAACATTTCAATCTTAATTTCTTAATTTCTCCCAAATTTACATTTTAAAAATCTCTAGTCGCCAGCATATAAGAAATAGAACAATTATCTAATGGAAATGGTGATCGAGTTTTAAGCGAACAGGTAAAAGATGTAATGGGTATTAGTGTTACATATCTAATAAATTTTGCCATCGAGGTACGCTTGTACATAAAAAAATTCTAGATTAGTTCGATTTGTTTAATGCTCCTTATTTCAAATTGTTGCTTGTTTATAACTAGTATTAGATATTAAAGAAACTCAAAATAATTTTGAAAATTTGGTTCTAAAAACAAGCTTATTTTATTTAATGGACAGAAGTCGCGTCGCAAAACCATCTTAAACATATACAAGCCAACGTCACGGTCTAGAGAATACAGAAGATTTGAGAATAAACGAAACAATTTAATTTTTAATTAAGTTTGTATTACTTAATCCATCATTTCGAATTTTTTACTTTTGTATGCAAATGTGACCTTGTAGCAAAATCTAATCTCCTTTTCTTTTGTACATAATTGCTCAACAAATGGTGTTACAAAACGCATGGTACTATAATATTTACTGTTTATTTAGTGTGACCATTACCACCAACGTTTTTAGAAGTAGCTGATATTCCAGAAGAATGACCCCGAACTTTCTCTCAAAACCAAGAGTTGACGTTTATGACTCATGGCGGCATAAACTTTTCAATCAATGCCGACATAAAATAACACAGTGCAATGCAACTAATAAACAGACATAATGCCCGTGCCATAAATACTGTTGTATTTTATTATGAAAAACCTAAACGCTGTTTGAAATGATTTACGATTCTTTCCGAGAACCATTTGATATTGTCTTTTAAAAGAAATAATACTTAAATAAATTTACAATATTTTGCGCTAGAATATGGGTTTATATTGATATTTCTAATGGTTATGCAAGGTTTTAATTTTATTTTTATTGCTGTTGTATATGTTCGTTTTGACCGACCAATCGTAAACCCTATCAGTCCATCTTAGTTTCTTTATTGAAAAACATTGAAAAGCTTTATTAGTTATTGCCTGGACTCGAATTTTGAAGAAAACGACTATTTGGACTTAAAAGTAAAAATTTAAACAACGGTAGACTATGACAGTGACGATAGTGTAGTAGACCCAGACTATGTACCTGAAACAGAAAATGTAGAAAGTCAGAAATGTGTCTAGCTAGAAAAAATGTATCAGCACCAGAAACTGTTATAATTCAAAAAGGCAAAAGCAAATTTCAGGAATATTATGAATTTAAGTCTACACAACAATCTAACTCTAAAGTTGCTCTTTGTTTCCTATGTAAAAATAGAAAAGTTCACGTGGAGCTTTAAGTGAAAAGCGGCACTTCCACAACGTTAAAGCGACACCTTAAACGAAAACACAACCAGGAATTTAGCAGTACTTTTACAATCATTTAGCAGATTAAATTATAACGCATGAAATCCATATACTCTACTGAAATTATTTTCATCAAAAACAGTGGAAATCGATAAAAGCATTATTGTGGACTGGGTAACCAAAAAATATCTCCCTTTTGCGTTTTTTGATGATGATGCTTCAATAAGCGTTTTTCATCAGCTCTGTCCAGGATTTAGTTTGTCAGGACGAAAGCAGTTAGAATGAATGGTTTTAGAACCATATGACGAACTGAAAAACGTTGTTATTAACATACTGCAAAACAACACTTCAAAAATATCTTTTACGTTAGACAGATGAACTGCCATTAATAGGAAGTCCTATTACGGCATCACAGCACATTTTATTGACAATAACTGGGAAGTTCAATCGATAATAATAGACTTCTTTCCTTCTTACGGTGGACAGTAAAAGACTTAGCTAAGGTGTTTTTGAAACAGTAAAAAACTACAACATTGAACAAAGGATACAAGGTATAACCGTTGACAAAACTTTAGCCAACACTTCATTCATTAAGGAATTGAATATACTGCAACCGACATTTGACAGCGTAAACCAACACTTTAATAGATCCATGGCACATGTTTCAAATCTGAAGGTGCAAGATTTATTCCGTACATTGAACTTAAGACCTGAACGAACTGATGAAGAAGAAACTGAAGATGAAGATGAATGTAGCAGTGATGGTGATGAAGATGAATTTAATAGTAAAGCCAAACTCAATTGTATCGTGAGAAGTCGAATAGTCTTTAAGAAAATTAGAAGATCCGAGTTATTGAGACGGCTATTTAAAAGCGCTTGTCAGACTGTCAGTGTGTTTACAGAACTTTCACCTATTGTAGATACTCCTACACAGTGGAATTCCACTTATAATATGTTAGATATAGCTTTTAAGTTAAAGCGAAGACTAATATGCTTATGCGAAAGTGATTCTACTCTATAAAATTAAAAACTTAATGAAAGCGAGTGGTTTATCTTAGGGAAGAAATGTATTTTTTTAAAATGTTTAAAAGAGTAACTGATAAGTTAGGAGGAGACAGGTACGTTACCCTACTCTCCGTGGTGGTTTGTATTAATATTATATTGTTGCGATCCACTATTAGGCAACCCGTCAAACATACTAACGCCCGGGGCACAGCGTATTCTTCAGCATTCGAGAATCCTTCTAGAAAATACTAGATGATGAGTCATATCTTTAAATCTGAGTATATATAAGACCGCTAAGAAATGCAAGGGTCAGTCTATACTTGAACGTCTAATATAAATTATATCGTGTACAGTAAACGTAGTTGAGCTTTGAGTGTATATCCATAAAAGTTATATGAGCTAAACGTGTCTATTGTACATGCAGCTTGTAGTATACATAAATAGATAGAGCTTGGATTGAATAATAGTAGTGTTAGTGTTGTTAATGGACCTATGGTAAAGAAGTTAGTTTAAAAAGATATTAGTGCTTGTAAATTCATTAGTGTAATAGTGCTTCATTGTTAAGTGTCCTGAAAACATCTATAAATAAGGCATATACTGTTAATTAGACTTGAGAACAGTGAGTAATAAAGACCTTTATTATTACTTGTTTTGAATTAAAGAAACGCGGTAGCAGTAGCTCGTTACAATATTGGATAAAATAGAAGAAGAGATAAGACAATTAGATGCAGTCGACGAGCAGTTGTTGATAGCATACCAGGGTTCAAGAAATAAAATATTAAAACACTATCGTCTTACCAGTTGGCTATATTGTGCTGTACTAGTGCTGGATCCTAGACACAAAATAGGTATCTTTGACCACACTAGTTGGGGAAAGCATTTAAAAGAGTGCCCGAATGTTCTGAAGTTTCAGAAGACGATTTTAATGTCTCTAAACTGTAAAATCCAAAAGAAGAAGCAAAAACAAGGCCGACGAATTAGCAATATATTTAGCAGTACCGCGTTGCAATGGTGATGAAAATATTTTAAAGTGGTGGCAAATTAACAAGGATAGGTTTCCGATACTGAGTAGTATGGCAAAGTATTTATATAGTGTGGCAGCAACCTCAATCCCTTTTGAAAGACTGTTTTCAAAAGCAGGTTTGGTTATAAAGAAGCAGAGGAATAGACTTAATCACGAATCAGCTAAAAGTCTACTCTGCCTTAATTCTTGGGTAGGAAAATCATTTCCCAACTTAAACACTATAACTATAAATAAGTAACTGCCATTATATTAGAATTAGTGGTGGTATTATTATGGCACTATAGATTATACATTACCAAAATTATATATATATATATTATATTATATATAATATATTATATTATATATATTATATATATATATATATATATTTATATATATAATAGTAATAAAGTGAAGCAATAAAATAATTTTAAATAATAAGTCAAGCCATAGAATTTTGCAAATATGTAAGAACTTTTTTTAATGTTTTTTATATTAAGTGTTAAAGACGATTTTAGTAAGAATTTATTTAAATACGAATTGTTATATAAGCACAGTTTCTTTGTTCCTGTATTGTACAAATTCCCTTATTGTTTAATATTTAATTATAAAGATAAACTGACAAACAGCTTTTTGTTTGTACTGTTCAGAAATCTGTAACACCTTATTGTTTTGATACTCTTTTTAATACTAACTAAAACTAAAATAAAAGTAATCGCAAAGATCATGTAATATCGTTCTTGCACGGTAAAATGACATTAGTAAAAATCATCAATTATTAACACATTCTAAAGGTGGTTTTCACTATTAACCTAATTGTAATTACTCTTCGTTAAAGATAGTACGTAATGAAAAATCAAACATGGAAAAATAGTATTAATATGATTTATGCTACTAAAATCTAAAGCAAACTAATGTTGGGTTTATTTGAAAGTAGCAACTGCTAAATATAAAAACTACATTAAACATTTAAATTGTTGTAGTTGAACGCACTAGTTGTTTGAAATATTAAAATGTCGAACCGGTTCGGTTCGGTTCGAGGTTCGGTTCGTTTTTTTCGAACCGAACCGAACCGAACCGGAATTATTTTATCGAACCGAACCTCGAACCGAACCGGACTAAAGTTTTCGAATCGAACCGAACCTAGGGCAAGGTTCGGTTCGAATCCATCACTAATTGCGATCTGAAAGTTGTTTCGGGGAGTAGTTGGTTTAGGGCAGTGATGAAGAAGGTGATCTAAAGTTTCAGGTATGTTTTATTCAGAAACAGAACGGAAAGAGGAATTAGATTGAATGATTTTAGTTTATATCAGAACTTGCCGTGATCACTAAGAAGTTGGATAGTTGTTCTGGTGGACTTTGGTATGTGAGTGGGGATATTAGTAATGACAGGGAAGATGTGATAGGCATATCCACCGGTGTCGGAGTGGGACCAGGATTCTTGCCATACGTGGAGTAGAAAGTTATGGATGCGGGATTTTATTTCGGTAGTAGGGATAGTGCGGTATGTGGCAGGTCGATAGAATTTTACGTTACGGATCTGTAAGGCAGAGTTTAGTTACAATCTTAAGGGTGGGATGTTTAGAAGTATATAGAGGGCAGCAGTGGAAGTAGTATGGAACGCTCAGGGGACGTATACGAAATAAGGATGGATTACTGGATTAAGTATTTTTCTAGAGCGGGGGGTTGTTAAGGGGTACCAGGAATCTATTGCGTAATGGATGATGGGAATGATAATATTGTAGGACGAGTCTTCTTGTGGGTCGGGTTAATTGAATTGATTTAGATAGAGAGGGTTGGATGTTGAAAAGCATCAGTTTAGTTTTAGAACGGATTTTCTGTAGGTTGGGTATGCATTTTTAGTCTTGTTTCCAGATGGATTGCTAGGTAAGAGTCAGAAATGGAAACGGTAGGGGTGTTCCTAGGAAGTAAATTTTTGGACTGCGACGGGGGCGTAGAAAGTTTTTAAGAGTAACATTTTTGTTTTGGAAGTAGAGATGTGTTGTTTGTTTAGGAGGGATTTTACTAGTTTAACTAGGGTATTGGTGGTGGATTTTAGTTCAAAACGGGAGTCACCATGGATGAGGAATGTGAGGTCATTGGCATAGGCAAAGCGTATGTCTTTGAGATGTTGAACTCATGGAAAGGATTTATAGCTAAATTCCAGAAAGTTGGTGACAGGACGGAATCTTGGGTACAGCCTTGGGATAAGAGTGTGGTATGAGAGTAATGGTTGGGAGCTTAGGATGACAGTTCGGTTGGAAAAATATAATTTTATTATGGAATAGACATTTTAAGGAAAATTTAGGAGTTTCAATTGATTTAGGATATTGGACCACTAGAGGAGATCGCAGGCAGAATGGAAATTGAGGAAAATTACTAAGACGTATTTATGATAGGATGCTTGGACTTTGATGGTGAGTAGATGGAGTGTGTGTTCTGCACTGGAAGCCATGTTGGGTGATGGATATCAGGGAGCGTGTTTCAATCTGTGATTGGATTTTTAGTAGGATTAGTTTTTCAAGCAGTTTGCTTACGTTAGTGAATAGAGCAATTGGTCTATAGGAAGTGGGGTCTTTAGGAGGTATAGAAGGTTTCAAAATTTACGTTATATTTGCTCGTGTTAAGACTTTAGGAAAGGACCCTTTTGCTGAACAGGTGCAAAATAAGATGTAAATGGGTTGTTGAATTATGAGCCAGCCTTTTAGCTCGGTACTTAGAGCGGCAGAGACCATAGGGGTCGGTATGGCATTCTAAGACACAGTACTTCGATGTGGAAGGAAACGAAAAACCACCGCGTTACTTCCCAAGTACACAGCGTACCTATATTCATATTTAAGATGATGGCATCCTCTAAGGTAAAAGATTCCGGAGATAAAATAGTCTCCCCTTTGGATCTCCGAGAGGGGACTACTATAAAAAAGGAGTCACGAACATTTTGCGAATCGGAGCGTGGAATGTCAGAAGTATGAAGCAAGTAGGTAAGCTAGATAACTTGAAAATTGAAATGGATAGGTTAGCACTAGACTTAGCAGGAATCAGCGAAGTTCGCAGGACAGACGCGGGAGATTTTTGAAGTGGAGACTTTAGGGTTATTCATACAGGATCAGAGGAAGGAAATTCGGGTGTATGGATAGCTATGCGAAAAAGATAGGACAACGTGTAGAAAATTGCTTACAAAAGAACGAAAGGGTACTCATGGTTAGATTAGAATCTAAACCAGTAAAAACAGTATTAATACAAGTACACATGCCCACCTCTAGCTACAGTGAGGAATAGAGGCGATCTACAAAGATGTCAAAGGCATACTAAGATACGTAAAAGGAGATGAAAATTTAATAATTACATGGGATTTTAATGCAGTGGTAGTGGAGGGTAGGTAAGGAGCGGTAGTAGGTTTATTTGGTTTAGGCACGAGAAATGACAGGAAAAATAAACTGGTAGAATTTTGCAACGAGAACAATTAATCATAAAAACATATCATTTCTATATCATGCTAGAAGATGATGCACGTGGAAGATGCCAGGAGATATAGCAAAATATGAAATATATTGCATTCTTGTTAGACAACGGTTTAGAAATCAAGTAAAACACTGTAGAAGCTACCCAGAAGCTGATATAGACACTGACTAAAACATCGTAATTATTAAGGCCGCTCTTAAATTTAAAAAGAGAAAAAGAGGAACGGAAAAGGGCACTCTGACTTTGAAAAACTAAAATATAAAGATATCCACGAAAGATTTGAAAAAAACTCAAATGAATTACTGAAAGATATAGGGAAAATTTCTTATACTAAGGAAGTGGACACAGTATGGAATAACATTAAAATCCAGCCTAGACATGGCGGTCAAAGATACTCTGGAGTACACACAAAAGGAAAATAAGAAACCATGGATAACAAAGGATATCCTGAATCTACTAGAAAAAGGTCGAAAATACAAAAATAGATCAGATGAAACAGGAAAACAGAGATACAAAGCCATAAAATGGGAAATTATTCGCAAATTCAAGAAAGTTAAAGAGCAATGGATTGATGGAAAGTGCAAAGAGGTACAAACTAAGATGGAAGTATGAAAAACAGACGAATCATACAAACCAATTACAATGAATTTTATGGATATAAAACCGTATAACAGATATATAAGGGACGCGGGAGGAAACGTCATTATAGAAAATGTAGAGAAAGTTGATAGATGACAAGAATATATAGGAAATTTATATGCAGGAGAATAGTTAACAGCATTAGAACTAGAATCAAACACTGAAAAGGATGACTTGGGATATCCTATACTTAGAGATGAGTTTTAGTTAGCATTAAAAGGTCTGAAAAATGATAAGGCATCGGGTATAGATAAGGTGCAAGCAGAAACTCTAAAAGCCGTTGGACAAGCAGTAACAGAACGTCTCTTCAACTGGTAAGATCTATGTATGAAACAGGCGAGATACCCAAAGATTTCAAACATAACATCATAATCACTTTACCAAAAAAGTGAGGCTCGATAGGCGTAAAAGTTTTCGAACAATAATTTGACAGCACATGTGTCAAAAATTTTAACTAGAATTGTAAAAGGACGAATGGAAAGAGGGCTAAAGAAGTACTAGGAGAAGATCAATGTGGGTTTAGGCGAAACAGGGGAACACGGGAGGCTCTTTTAGTTCTGAGGGTGAAAATAGAGAAAACAATAGAAAAAAGGGAGAGGGTGTATATAGGGTATGTAGAGCTGGAAAAAACATTTGACAGTGTAAAATGGAAAAAATGTTTGAAATACTCAAAAAGATTGGAATGAATTTTAGGGATAGAGGGATAGTACATAGCTTATACAAGATAATAGAATTAGAGCAGGAAAGTAGATAATTAAATAGTAGGAAAGGGGCGAGAGTGGGATGTGCGTTATCCCCGTTAATTTTTATCTTGTACATTAAATAGGCAATGAATACTGTCAAATGCAGGAAGATATTTCGAATTATTATGTAGGGACAAAAAATTGATATGATTAGATTTGTAGATGATATAGCGGTGTTAGCATCTAGCAAAGAAGAGCTGCTCTTAATAAAATGGAAGCAGTTGTAACAGAAAAATATGGTATGAAAATTAACAAAAATAAAGCTAATGTACTAGTATGCAAAGGAGGGGAAAATAAATTAAAAACTAGAATACAAATAGGTAATGCAAACTTACAGGACGTTAAGAATTTCTGCTACATAGGAAGTCAAATAACGCAAGATGGAAAGAGTGTAAAAGATATAACACAAAGATTAGCACAAGGTCGTGCTACATTTAACAAGAAATAGCAATTGCTATGTTCAAAGACAACAAACATAGAAACAAGAAAAAATTGCACAAAACATGTGTGAAGCACAGCACTGTACGTCTGTGAAACCTGGACAGTAAGAGAAGCCGACAGGAAAAAGATAAAACCCTTTAAAATGTGGTGTTACAGACGTATGATGAAGATAGCATTTACAGACAAAGTTCAGAACAAAGAAGTACTAGAAATGGTAGGAGAAGAAAGAAGTATGTTCTAAACAGTAAAAAATAGGAGCGATAGGATGATAGGCCACATACTAAGGCATGAGGGAATAGTGCGGAATATATTAGAAGCAGAGATCCGAAAAAAGAGAGGTTGAGATTGACCTAGGTTAGACTATGGCACACAGATTATGAACGATGCAGGCCATGTGAAATTCAGGGAAATGTGCAGGCTAGCTCAGAATAGAAATCAATGGAGGTACGCATCCAACCAATTCGAACATGGAAAACCTAATGACGAAAAAAATAATTAAAATTAAACCTGATGATTATTATAGGCAACTACAGGTATTGGTTTTACAATACTCTTAACTAATGTTAATTGTGAAAAAGGATTTACTGGAAAACTATTAATTCAGCAAATGACCAAGTGTTGGGGGATTCTTGGTAGCCACAGGCTGCTTAACCCCCTTCGCATACTATTGAATTTTGAAGGCATATAATTAGGAAACAAGAGAAGGGGAACAGAGCTGTATCTAAGCTGTGGAAATTTCAACAAAAGGCTAGCTCAGAATCAAAGTGAAGGTACGCGTCTAACCTGTTTCAGGACGGAAAACCTAAATACGAAAAAATAATTGCACTTAAATCTGATAATTAGTATAAACAACTACAGGTGTTGGTTTTGAAATATTTTCAACTGCTGTTAATTGTGCGAAAGGATATGTTGGAAAACCATTAATTCGGTAAATATTAAAGTGTTGGAAGATTTTGGTAGCCGCAGACTGCTTAACCCCTTTCGCACACTACTGAATATCGGGGAAATATGTGTAAACAACAGCACAGTATGTCTATGATATAGGGGCAGTAGGAGCAGCAGACAACGGTAGAAGCCTTTTGGAATGTCGTTCTGCAGATGTATGAGGATGATGGCATGGACAGACAAAGTTAATAACAAAAAGGTTATAGAAATAGTAGGGGAATAAACATATCTGTGGAAAAAAATAGGAGAATAGAAGGGCAGGATACGTTGTAGGGCTTTTTTGGGGAATAGTGTAAGATATATTACAAGCAAAGATAGGAAAAAGGAGGTAGAGGTAGACCTAGATTAGACTACTGCATAATGGTGGAATATATTACTATGTATAGAATTATTTTTGATTATTTCACGAACAATGGTTCAAAAATTGCTTACGGCAATTTTTGGAACATTATAAAATCTCCACAGATTAGTTGGTAAGACAAGATGTACGTTTGGTGACTTTAAATCAAATTCTTACCAACATGTCGTGGAAGTTGAGTTTGCTATATACAATGGTCTTGAACCACTCCCCCAAGTTGCATGCTGTAATGGAACGTGTGCAAACCATGCAGTCAAAATGGGATACTTTGAATGGAGGGGTTTGTGTATTATTCAAGTAGAACTTAAAATTGGACAATTTACTCATGAATCAAAACACATCAGATTAAATGAATTAGCTTGTGCAAAACGAATTGTTGATATACAATTGGATCGAGGATTCAAATTACAACCGATTTCCGATACATGTAATATATGGGGGTTAACCGAATTTGAAAACAAGAATTCGTTTAATTTAAAAATTGAAAAATCTAGCATGTTATTGTTGTGAATGAGTACGAGTGCTTCAAGCTACTAAATATGAATATGTTATAAAATGGAAGAATTAAATTGTAGAAGCTTACCAGATTTTTATGAAATTTGTAGGTGATATCACAAATGTATCTGGAAACATATCAGATGAAGAGCGGATTAACATCGTACAAGTGGGTAATTATTTATTTAATGACAGCAGCAATCTGAATTATTTTAGGTTTTTGAAAATTATTATTTGTCATCCAATCCAATTCGTTGAAAATGTGGGTGTGGGACAATCGCTCATGCAACTATTTAGAAGATTAAATATTTCCGATTCCCGATTCCCGATATCACAGTGGATGCTAGTATAAAACTTGTAAATATTTAAGGAATTATAATATTTCTTCATAAAGTTTGTTTTACCTATTTGTAACTTATTATGATTATTATTTTCAACGAACTTCGTTCGTTTATGAAATCGATTTGTCGTCCGTCTGTCTGTCCGTCCGAGGCCTTTCTAATGGTCGGACATCAATGTGTGATACATCAATCGATTCAGCTCGGTGTCCTGAGCTTAAGTTTTGATGTCAGTTGAAATCGGGCCACGGGGACGCCGTGCCCCCGCGATATTCCGTCGGGAAAATTAAAATTTCAAATAGGTCCAAAATTAATGTGCGATACATATTTGGACTCCCCTAACATAGCTGAGTCGAAATATGGTACCCCCACAAAATCTGACCACGGATACCCAACCCCCGGGAATTAATTTTATCAAAATTTCAAATAGGTCCAAAATTAATGTGCGATACATTTTAGAATCCTCTGAAAAACTGAATCGAAATATGATGCCCTTATTTACACACACACACACACACACACACAAACACACATACATACATACATACATACATACACACACATATATAGCTTTTAAAATATTTATTCAATAAAATAAAATATATTAAAATGTCTCTTTGTTGTTTATAAATTTTGTATTTTATCTGAATACTTATAATTATTACAACATAATAATTTTAATTTCTTTAAATTGTTTTAAAGTAAGTCTACATTTGGAAGTTCGTTGCGACAATGCCTTGCATTTTCAACTTGTTAATGATGGTGTTAGTATTACGTTTGTCAAAGATTTGAAATTGATTCATTCAGAGATGTACATGACACATTTAATAGATTTTAATACCTTTGTTACGTTTTTATTGTTAGATAGAGCAAAATTAAACAATAGACTTTGGTAGCCGAAAATAGATAGTCAAAACATGCTGCTCGTGACGTAGTTAAAAGTGGTGCCTGTGACGTTTCGACAGAAAAAATTGCGCATGCGTCTTAAGTCGATGTAACCGTGTCAAAAGTGGTGGGGTAGTTAAAAAGTTAAATCTCAAATTATTCGGTCTAGAGCGTAAAAGCGGCGTGGAAACAAATATGTCGAAGTTAAGTAGTGGAAAGAAAATGTGAAAGGAGCAGAGAGGTACTGAGTGGAAAGTAGAACATAAAAGGAAACATTCGGAAGGAAAAATATGGAAGGTAGAAATGGGTAAGATAAATGTGGAAGGAAAATGGGAAATTCGAATGTGAAATAAGAAATGGAAAGAAGATTGTGGAATGATACATGTGGAATATGGAATGTGGAAGGGAAATGTAAAAGGAAAAACGTATAACGAAAATGTAGAATAAAACATGTGGAAGATGGAAAGTGGAAGGAAAACGTGGAAGAAAAATGTGAAGTGAGAAATGTGGAACAAAAAATGTGGAGAGTAGAATGTTGAAAGTGAAAATAAAAATGTAGAAGGTGGAAGTAATTACACTAAAAAAGAGGTTGATTCAGGGCGAGTAGGTTAAAGATTTGCGAGGAACAAGTTCAGGGCTTCGGTTTTGAGAAATGCTATGGCACTCTGCTTAATAATTTTAGGGTGAACCTATCGTGTTAGGGCGCGGTGGTTTGAAAGAGTGATACCATGCTAACACTTCTGCTACAAATAACATTCCCATAAATAAATCTATAAAAGTTTAAAACACTGCTAGGTTATCTTCAAAAATAATAAAGTAAGATTTTAACTTATGGAGTGTCAAAACTAAGCAAAACCAATAGTTTGAAAAATGGGAACATCTTCAAGCAAGTCTGACGATTAGAATGTTTCGCTGAAGATTTTTCGTCATACTTTGTTTTTACATCTGAAAGAAGAGCTGAGAGATTTGAATTCGTTGTTACGTTCAAAACCCTGCAAACAATTTTTCCTGCATTTATTTTAAAACGCCTTAAAATTCCTCAACAAGCTCGATTTCCGCCATTTGAATTAGTGTTATTTAATAAAATTTCTTAAGTAATTACTCTATACAAAAGTTTGTCTTATAAAATCAAACAGCTGGTTTGGAAACATTACGTTACAAAGTAGTTGTAATATTTCCTAGCACCTGCTGTAATTACATTTTAAAAGGTGCATGTAAATGCACAGCTTTCTTCTAAAAGATAAGACCACTTACCACCTGCCTACATCTGTTTACAATGGACTTGCTATCTGGTATTCTGCAGCTGTTAAGATGTTACAAAGTAACAAGATTATTTTCCTTTGTCTAAAAATCTTTTGATAATTGCGTTATTTGCTTGTTGGAAAGCTGTTGCAGTTTGTATTTCGACAGCTGTTGTCTGGGAATTCTGCACACATGATTCTTCGACGATATCTTTGAAAGCCAAATACCCTACCCCCATACATTATTCTGTCCTTATAAATAGAGACCGTGCTTTGAAAGGAGGATTAAAGATTAAAGACAACATCTTCTTACCGAAAATACATGTTGTAAAGTCGCGCTACTAAAGTGCTTTCTTAGTATAAGTGAAGTTGGTGGTTCCAGCATGCAGCCACTAAAGAAATGCAGTCGGATTTTTCCATGCACAGCATGATACGAAGCCAACTAGTTCAAGGTACAGTTTTCTATTTTCGCAATTCTTTTATCCTGCTGTGGAGTATAGACATTTGATTTGCTGCTACTCATGCTTATCCATTAAATTACCAACACCACGTTACCAAACAAATTCACAATGCACGAGCGATCTTTAAATGAAAAATTTAATTATTCAAAGTTTGTGTTAGAGTCGTTTAGCTGTTTCTTTTGCCTTTCTGTATAAACATTAACTAAAAGAACTTACACACCACTTTGAAATTACTTAATATTTGACTAATTTAAGCTAGGGTGTCTAATTTTAATGTTATACTATTTCTTGAGGAGGTGCACTTCACAAAGCAAAATGTATATATAATTTAGGTATATTTCTTTTCCTAGATTTACTGTACAGTTTATGTTAAATTTTCTTTTATATGTATTACAAGGTGAACCATTGTAAGTATTTAGATTATAAGAAGTTATATATTTTGCTTACCAATTATATATGCTTATGTTATGACGTTTTGTTTACTATTACTAGCACGTAACAAACAATTACGCAACTTATTTGATTGTTTTGTGAATAGTCTTTCAAGATACGATGTTAACAATATAGTTTTACAGAGGTTTCCAATGTGTTCTTTTTATTTCATCTACGCCCCTCTACGACGTTTTTGAGCTAGCCAGAATTTTACCATTCTGTCCCCGTTTTGTTGGGGTATTCGGCGTAAATGAATTCTTTACTTCCTCTTACTGTTTTCTTTTGTGTTTGCGCGTAATATCGTAACATCGTATTGGATATATACCAAAGCTTACTGGGGTTGTATCCATTTAGACTAAAAATGTAATACGTCAAGTTATTGATGGTGAAATTATATATTAGCGTGTAAACATTTACAAACTAACTTCGATTTTCTACATTTGTCGTTTGGCTCACAAGGCCCCCATGTAAATACACATTTTTCATATTCTGTAAGCTATTAAATGATTGATGGTTTAAAACCATTTTAATTTGACAAAAACTAGAAAAACATACTCAGTAATTGATATTGCCCTCATTGGAACGTTACACGATTGATAAATTAAATAACGCGGACTTTTAATTTTTCAGAATTTGGTCGCTACTTTTTAAATGCAATATTACAAATTGGTTCAGATAAAACGTAAAACTTTCCGCAAAATTATTGTTAAATTGTGGATTAAAACAAGCCTCATAGGTATCATTTCGTTGGGTTTAGCGATTAATGTTACAGTCATGAGTAATTTGTGTTCAATAGGGGTTTTATGTTCGTTGCAATTCAGCTCCTATATATTACCCGATAAAACTTCTACAGGCGCTTCACTTTCCACATAGAGTTTCCACGAAAACGCAACCGGAAAATTGCAGTTCCTTTGTTCGTGAAATTTTTACATCAATTATTTTTCACAAATTTTAAATAAAGCTATTATTTCATATACTTTATGATTTGATATCATAAATTATGCTTTCTCTTATTATTTTCTGTTCCATAAATCGTGGATATCTGCTCTTTTAACAGACTAACAAAAATTCCATTTCTGTAGCAAGACTTCAACACTTTATTTTAGTTCATACTTTCATGCTGACGATGAACATCTTTGCACGTTTCAACTGTCACTTCGATACGAGCAGACGTTAAGTACATTTTCTTTGAAGAATGTTCACTCCAGACAAAATATGTCTCGATTAGCTTCGTGACTATCGCGACGTGTAATTTAGTAGACTTCTGTAAAAGTTCTATCAATTCTAGCGCGTGTGCACGTTACATTCTCATTTAGTTCAATTTGAATAAATCCAACCCGCAACTTGGCGATTAAGTTTAATTAGACTACGAGTTTAAGTATTGTAGAATTGCAAATCCCTGATCGTCTTCTTTGTCCAGGTAAATTCCATTTACGGAATAAAGAACAAAAGTGGATTAGTAAATGACGATTTACGTTTTCAAACCGAGGATACGACTGGCGGCTAATGGGCACTTTGATCATTGTTTAGGAATACAGCTTAATGCCTTAAGAGAAGTTTACACGCGATGGAATTGCTTATGTCACGATATTCTCGTACCGTAACTAAAAGGATGTGCCGACTAGGCTGCAGCAGAAGATTTGAAGGGGGCGGAGTAAGCTTAAACCGAAGTAATTCAGTAAGGAGAAAATTAATCATTGAAATGAAATAAGGTTTATACCTGTAAAAGAAAAGCATTAATTAATGACAGAACGCCAGCCCGTCCAAACAAAACATATAGATAATAGAAAATAACTATGTTAAAAAAAATTTAAGTTAAAAATATACTTTATTTGCTTATCATAAGACTTGTAATCAATAATTATTTCAGTAATAAATGTATATGATTAATAAAAGCACAAAATAAACTTTTAAGGAACGTTCACTAATCAATAAGTGCGTTTGTGCGTCTGTGACACTTGGTGTTATGATAAGATATTACAAGTACGCCCCTGACGCAATCAGGATAAAGAAAATAATTTATAAGTAATAACCCTACCGAGCTCGTGTAATTACATTCTAACACATTTATAGAAAGAAGGAAAAATGGAATACTTATTTTTATACAAAGGGATCCACCCAAAACACTGATGTTAACTATGTTCATAATAGAATATTAATGCTGCATAAAGAATGTGAGAGTATCTCAAAAGTAACTACTATAGTAACTATAACTTATTAGTATTGAAGGATTGTAAATGATTCAAACTTATTAAACATTACAGTAAAATTTGTAACTATCAGAGCTATAGTAGAGCACTGCTGGTGAGGAAAGTGTTACGCAATTATTAGCATCTATGTGGGAAATAATTTATTGTATGGACTACTAGTAACATAGAATTTAGAAAAAGTAGTATACTTTCGTCTACTGCATATAACGAGGCAAAGAAAGGTTTGACATACCAGTAACCAGCCAAGATCTGGAACAATGCCTTTTCTTTTACAGTCACAATACCTGGCAGGTCGAGGATTCTGGTAGACTAAAAAGGGTTGTAAGTAGTTAGCAATCCACGTGGTCCAACATCAAACCTAACCAAACAATCAAATCTATACGATTCAATTCTACACGTACGGGAAAGTTTTAAACCTTGGGTACGAACAATTTTTAAGTCCTACGATGTGACCATACGATACTAGCTAAAAAGTAAACATTAAAATCAGTAATTTATCAACCATTTTATTCACAAGAAGTAGAAACGGAAAGGAATGTGCGTGTATTTGCTCGTTCAGAATTAGGAATTGTTCAAGAGGATCTGTTTAACGAGCAATAAACTACAAAGTAAAAATGAATTAAGAGCAAGCTGAAGTTCTCCTTGGGATTGTTCTTTTCTGTGAAAATTGTAAATAATTGTACGTGTACAAATGTATGTTAATTTTCAGAAAATGTTCAATAAAGACAATAATAATAATAATAATAATAGCTCCTCCCCTAATTTTAGTTACCAAAACGAAATAAATGTTTTTGAGCAAAAGAAACAAAAATAAAACTTAATAAATATAATTCAAATTCAATAATTTATTCATTTTAATTACATTACTTAACTAATAGCTTTAGACTAAATTAACATAAAATAACTATAAGCATTAATTACTTAATCCTATCTTAACTTTAATATTTTAATTTTTAAAATGTAACTTAAACTTAACAAGACTAACTAAACTTAACAATTATAAACTTAACTAATACTTAACTAAACTTAACTAACTTTACTAACTACTGACAACTGACTGACATGGGAGCTGAAACTAACAACTGAACTGAACTTACTAAACTTACAAACTTAACAAACTTAATAAACTAACTAGCTAACTGAACTGACAACTGACTAAACTTAACTGGACTAACTATAACTACTATACACTGGAAACTGACACTAACAACTGGAACTACTAACTGAACTGAACAAACTGAACTAAACTGTAACACTAACTAACTGTAACTAAACTTAACTAAAGCTGGAAGCACTGAACTAAGCTGACAACTGAACAGCTGAACACTGACACTGGGCTTAAGCTGGAAACTAAGCTGGATCACTGAACTACTAACTAACTAAATGAAAGCTAACTGGGCTTAACTGACTAACTAAACTGGAAGCAAGCTGAAGCAGCTGGGACTTGACTAAGCTTAAGCTGAAAGCAATTACAAACTTACAAACTTAGCAGTTAAACTTAACTGAAACTAGCTGGATAGCAATACTAACTTAACTAAACTGAGCTGGAAACTACTAAACTAGCTGGCTTAACTAACTAACTGAAGCAACTGGAAATACTAAGCTGAAGCAGCTGACTAAGCTGAACAGCTTAGCTGAACTAACAGCTGAAGCAGCTGGGCAGCTGAACTAAACTGAAGCTAACTAACTAAGCAGCTAACAAACTTGACAGCTGGAAACGGCTGGAGCAGCTGGAGCTTGAAGCTGTGAGACAGCTGGAAGCAGCTGAGCAACAACTGGAAGCTTACATGGAAGCAGCTGAGCTAGACTGGACACTAAAGCTACTGAGAAGCATGAAGCTGACTGGAAGCAGACTGAGCAGCTGGAGCAGCTGGGCTAGCTGGAATGACAGCTGGAGCAGCTTGGGCTAGCTTGGAAAGCAGCTGGAGCTACTGAGGACTGGAACTACTGGCAGCTGGAGCAGCTGGAGCAGCTGGACAGCTGGAGCACTGGGCTTAACTGGAAGCAGCTGGAGCAGCTGGAAGCACTGAGCTAGCTGACTGGAAGCAGCTGGAAGCAGCTGGAAGCTGGGCAGCTGGAAGCAGCTGGAGCTAGCTGGAGCTGAGCTGAGGCAGCTGGAGCTTAGAACTGGAAGCAGACTGAAGGACTAAGCTTAAAAACTGAGCTAAACACTAACTTAAAGCACTAATAACTGATAGAACTTAAAACTTAACTGAAGCAGCTGGAAGCAGCTGGAATGCAACTTAAGCACTGGAACACAAAGCTGAAGCAACTTAAACTAACTGAAACTTAACTAAACTTAACTGAAACTTAACTAAACTTAACTAAACTTAACTAAACTTAACTAAACTTAACTAAACTGTAGAACTAAACTTAACTAAACTTAACTAAACTTAACTAAACTTAACTAAACTTAACTAAACTTAACTAAACTTAACTAAACTTAACTAAACTTAACTAAACTTAACACTAAACTTAACTAAACTTAACTAAACTTAACTAAACTTAACTAAACTTAACTAAACTTAACTAAACTTAACTAAACTTAACTAAACTTAACTAAACTTAACTAAACTTAACTAAACTTAACTAAACTTAACTAAACTTAACTAAACTTAACTAAACTTAACTAAACTTAACTAAACTTAACTAAACTTAACTAAACTTAACTAAACTTAACTAAACTTAACTAAACTTAACTAAACTTAACTAAACTTAACTAAACTTAACTAAACTTAACTAAACTTAACTAAACTTAACAAACTTAACTAAACTTAACTAAACTTAACTAAACTTAACTAAACTTAACTAAACTTAACTAAACTTAACTAAACTTAACTAAACTTAACTAAACTTAACTAAACTTAACTAAACTTAACTAAACTTAACTAAACTTAACTAAACTTAACTAAACTTAACTAAACTTAACTAAACTTAACTAAACTTAACTAAACTTAACTAAACTTAACTAAACTTAACTAAACTTAACTAAACTTAACTAAACTTAACTAAACTTAACTAAACTTAACTAAACTTAACTAAACTTAACTAAACTTAACTAAACTTAACTAAACTTAACTAAACTTAACTAAACTTAACTAAACTTAACTAAACTTAACTAAACTTAACTAAACTTAACTAAACTTAACTAAACTTAACTAAACTTAACTAAACTTAACTAAACTTAACTAAACTTAACTAAACTTAACTAAACTTAACTAAACTTAACTAAACTTAACTAAACTTAACTAAACTTAACTAAACTTAACTAAACTTAACTAAACTTAACTAAACTTAACTAAACTTAACTAAACTTAACTAAACTTAACTAAACTTAACTAAACTTAACTAAACTTAACTAAACTTAACTAAACTTAACTAAACTTAACTAAACTTAACTAAACTTAACTAAACTTAACTAAACTTAACTAAACTTAACTAAACTTAACTAAACTTAACTAAACTTAACTAAACTTAACTAAACTTAACTAAACTTAACTAAACTTAACTAAACTTAACTAAACTTAACTAAACTTAACTAAACTTAACTAAACTTAACTAAACTTAACTAAACTTAACTAAACTTAACTAAACTTAACTAAACTTAACTAAACTTAACTAAACTTAACTAAACTTAACTAAACTTAACTAAACTTAACTAAACTTAACTAAACTTAACTAAACTTAACTAAACTTAACTAAACTTAACTAAACTTAACTAAACTTAACTAAACTTAACTAAACTTAACTAAACTTAACTAAACTTAACTAAACTTAACTAAACTTAACTAAACTTAACTAAACTTAACTAAACTTAACTAAACTTAACTAAACTTAACTAAACTTAACTAAACTTAACTAAACTTAACTAAATTTAACTAAACTTAACTAAACTTAACTAAACTTAACTAAACTAACTAAACTTATCTAAACTAAGCAAATTAATCTAAACTAGATCAGAATACCCTAAACAACGATAATCAAAACTAAACTGAAGGAAACTAAATTAGATTAATTACATAAACCTATAGAAAGATGCCTCACATATCAAGAAATACGTAAATAGAGAAGATAGAACTATCTAAATTACTGTAGTAACTGTATTATATACATGTGAAAAAAAATTTAATAATACTAATAATAATAGTAAAACGTTAATTGTGAATAGTAAATTGCAAATGAATTTGAATTTAGAACGTGGTATATAAGTAATATAAGTATCACACAAGTAATTGTTTAAAATCAAAAAATATGAAAATAAATAAATAATTAATAAATATTTAACTCTAACCCTAACAAAATATCCTATCTAATAACTATTTGTCCTTATTGCTATCCAGAATACATAACATAAATTCATAAGATGATTTTAATCTACTATAGAAATATATCAATTACCAATTACCCGTATCCAATAAAAAAATCCCTGTCCTATTTCCAAAACATAAGTTGATATTATAAACCGCTTCAAACTTTGTTTTAATTCTTTCATATTAGTAAAGCTTTTATAATCAGCTGTTAGTTCATTAAATAATTTTGGTATTATATAGTTGTAGCAGTTTTCACCATTTCTATTGAACACAGACGGAATACAAAATCTTACACCTCGCAGTTCGTATTCATTTGCTTTTAATTGTAGATATTTACTATCAAAGTAGTTTTCAAGCAACATTTTATAGAACAACAACCCTTTTGCTGTTAATGCATTGCATTCATACAATAGTTCTGTAAACGATTTTTTTGATTCACTATTAAATATCAGTTTTAATAATTGCCTTTGAACTACGTTAACCTTGTTTAAATAAACATCAGATGCAAATCCCCATGCTTCTATACCATATCTAATCATTGATTCTGCAAGTGCATTATATATAGTTTTTTTAACTATTGGTGGTAACAGACGACGAATATAATTCATTTGTACCAATATCATTATCATTCATCATTTTGTTTTCGACCTTATTTAAGGTCGGTTTGACGCAGCTCTAACTTATTTTCTATTCTGTGCTAATCTAAAAAGCTCTACATACCCTTCACAACCTAAATTTCTAATTATTTGACTAATATAGTTTGGTCTAGCTCTTCCTATATCCTTCTATCTTTTTCCTATCCATCTGGCTCTACATAGATATTAGCAACCTGATGGTGGTTAAAGAACTCTAACATGTTTACATGATTACCTTTTATAAGGAAATGAAATATAACCTGGTTATCTGTTCAGAAAGGAAAAGTGTTAAATTATATGTTATGGTAAGGCTTATGCAACGAAACGCTGCCAACATTCCAGACCGCTAACTAATTGCGAGTTATGTCATGGTGACATTTAGTTAACTGATTTTTTTTGTATTGTTTTTGAACTTACTTAAAGTCGGTTTGACGCAGCTCTAAATTCTTTTCTATTCTGAGCTACCAATACGATTTTTAGTTTTTGGGAGACTTTAGAAATGTGTTGATCCCAACGAAAATAACTATCTACCGTTATTCCTAAATATTTATACGTATAGCAAGACTCTACATCCCAACAGCTACTTGTACATAAGTCGCAATGCCTTTTTTGTAGTTGGAAGCATCTGCATGAATGCATTGTTATTTTTGCATTTTCTTTCATTGTAACGGTTTTTCTCTAACTGGGCTCAGCTAGCCTCACGCATGGGCGCTAGTGAAACGTTTTTTCTTTCTACATACACCAGCCCCACGTTGTGAGCCAGTGAAACGAATATTGTTTTTTGAGGCACCTGCCCTACGTTTATTGAAAGCCAGTGAAACTAATTTTTCTTATATATAGCTGGCCTCACGTTATGAGCAAGTGTAACGAAGTCTTCCGACATAACTAGGGGTCTATTCCTTGGGTAGAGCTATGAGAAATGGGGGGGTAAGTAGAATTTTGATTGTAAGTTGAACTTAATCCAAAACAAATAGGCGCCACCAAGTCCTGACTTATTTATGATAATTGCGTAGTATATTTCTAGGGGCGGACGTGGAAACGCAAAGAAAAAAATCGCCTTCAGTGACAAAAACCCGTCTTAACTGAATAAGACGCTGCTCCTGTAAGAAATTGCAATAATTAGCCTAATAAAAGGGTGGAACACTATTTGTGCCCCACAAGCATACCTAAAGTAATATTAAAAAAAATATCTCCTATATAAGTTGACCTCAAAATTCCACTCTTAAGAATATTAGTTTCCTGTAGTTAGGTTTGACCATATTTGATCAAAATAAAAAAACTTTAATCTTGAACCAATAATTTACTCAAAAGATTCTCTTTTAAAACAAAATTCAACGCAACAAAATTTCATAAATAATTAAATGAGTTCATGGGTTTTAAATTAAGGTTTATCAAATTAGTTGATAATCAAACATTTTAAAACTTAGTGTGAACTTGTTACAAAAAAAAGGTCCGACCCGTGCAGATCTGTTCGAGGGGGTTACAATTTAAAACATAGTTACTCAAGTTTCCTTATCTAAATTATTTGTGTTAGTTTCAATTTCTAATATAAAAGGCAGATCACAAAAATATTCTTGTTTACTCAACTTGGGCAAACGCTGTTCAAAGCATAAGTTTACTAGAACACATGTGTGAGCAGTATATCGCAGACAAACAAGTGACGTCAATAACACCTGTCGCTGTTACCAACAGTACAAAATGAACCACGTGTATGGTTTCTTAAACCATTAAAAATTGTGAATTATAATTTTAACACTGGAAACTTCCAGTTCAACAAATAATCTCAATTATATATTATTCGTACTTTTATGCACTAAACAAAATAGCGTGTTTCTAACTTGAAACACAAAAAATTACTTAAAGTTATCTACGAACCAAAACTGCGTTTTGTAGCTGTGAAGAGGTGTTGTAATATCAAACGTAATCACCATACATCCGTCAGCTGCTGCAATATGTTGAACCCCGCTGCCTTATCAAATAACATCCTAGCGTTGTGTACTAAAATGGTCTTCTATAAATTATTCAAATTTTCCATCATCAAAGTTGCTTTCTACAGACTGTAATACAAAGTGGTTTTAACATCAGTGGTTGGAATAGTTGTTTTCAAAGTTGCTTTTATTGTGGTTGTTGCGCGCTAAATAAAATATCTCAATTAAACAAATTAAATAACGTTCGTAGGATACCAACCGCTATTTAAAGATGGGTCTCGACTGCTTAAAATGTAACCGCAAATTGGCGGCCTGCTTCCAATCGTACATTTTGACTCAACAATCTCGCATGGCCGACTGGTTATCACGCTCGCTCGGACGACGGCGTGTCCCAGGTGGGGGCTTTCAACCAAAACGCGCCTGCGAACAGTTATCGAGGCACAGATATTTGACTATACATAGAATGTTACATATAGATACAGCTTTAGCGTATTACCAAAGTTGTTAAATGTATTTTACTTATAATTTTAATAAAAGCGTTTTATAACTTTGCACTTTTATGGATGGATTTAATAACCAAGAAATAAAATTGTTACATCATTATGTATGCGGTTGTAATATGCATAATTTTGGTTTTGTCCTTATTAATCAATAACTTATTATCATGCGACCACCTAGCGAAGTTATCGGTATCCAGCTGTAGATAATGTTCTGCCATTTTTAACTTTTTAACGAACTTCGTTCGTTTATGAAATCTATTTGTCTGTGTGTCTGTGTGTCCGAGGCCTTTTTAATGGTCGGACATCAATGTGTGATACATTAATCGATTCAGCTCGGTGTCCAGAGCTTAAGTTTTGATGTCAGTTAAAATCGGGCCACGGGGACGCCGAGCCCCCAGGAAAATCCACAGGAATAATTAAAATTTTAAATAAGTTTAAAATCAATATGCGACACATATTTGAACAATTTATGGCATTTCATGCTAATTATTCCAATATTATAGACATTGTTTAAACTTAAATTTTGATTACCGAAAATAGTTAGATTCATATAAAAAAAAAAAAAATTCTTATCTTATTGATGAGAACTAATATATAACTTTTAAAATATTTATTCAATAAAATAAAATATATTAAAATGTCTCTTTTGTTGTTTATAAATTTTTGTTTTTATCTGAATACTTATAATTATTACAACATAATAATTTTAATTTCTTTAATTTGTTTTAAAGTAAGTCTACATTTGGAAGTTCGTTGCGATAATGCCTTGCATTTTCAATTCAATTATGCCACGGCTTTTTGAAACTCTCTCTCAGGGAAACTGAATCTAGTAATTTAAACTCTGTAAGGAGACGTGGGTTCTTTGTCCCCTTACAGGTATTGAAACACAAGCGCCTAAAGCGTATGAGATCTGAATCAACTTAACCTCTTAGTTGTGCTTACGTATACCGATTAGACAAAGATTGATAAATCTATTCTGCAATTATTTATTCTAGTTAACGATTGAAATTTAAATTATTCCAAATTACTTAAATATGAAGAGTATATAAAAATAACTTTGATACCTGCAACTCCGTTGAATGTGTCTGGGTGTACAGGGGTTTGGAAACAGGATACACAAAGTTGCCTCGAACGCTTTCAGTGAGTACCTAATAAATATAAATTTTAGTTTAAATACAATAAGGGTTTTCTTCTAGTTTTAGGTTCTACTATGGAATACTACTTCAACCACTATTTGTTTTAATTGCTCTACAACTACGAACACCTTATACGTCACCAAATAACTGATCTGCAAAATTCACTATTCCAGCTGCACTCTTTAACCACAACAAAGGATGCCCCGATGTTGGTATAATTTAATTCTTCCTTCTTTAATTAATTTCTTTTCGTCGTATAACTTTCACTTTCTTATTACCACATTAAAATAAAATGCATGCACTTTAACATGTATATTAATTTTTAAAGAATTTTCAGTACAGGCTCTTTAGCCAAAAATAATTTAACAGTACAAAAATTTATGTGTGCAAACTCTCTCAAAAATTTCTTATCAATCATCTTTTAACAACTAAACAATTATCACCTAGGACAACAACAAAACACAAAAAAACTTATTTCTAGCCTACTAACTAATATAACATAAGAGATGCATTCAACATATTCAACTTAAATCTACCTAATTACTATTTTAGAACAGCTTTGATATTTTATATTTTATTTTGACATTTCATAACATTAATTTTCTTTATAATTAAAATGTATTAAACATTTTTCATTTTAGGTAACTCCACTTATAATTGGCCTACAGTATCCTGCATAAATAACAAATGATAATTTTAAAGACAAAACCGATACACATTCAATCGAAGATACATTAGATACCCTTCGTATATGCAAACAATGGACAAATGCTTTTTATTAAACCTCAAACGCTGTATTACTAGTACATAATATCCTATATATGCATTCAAACAAGTAATTATCTATCAATCTTTGTTAAGCGTAGTTTCTAACTTTTATAATAGCTTGATAAAGTGGTAAATTAATGGTTTTATCAGTAGCACTAACAAACTACCTTTGTAGACCCTTTGATAATGTCAAATGCTAAAATATATATATATATTGCTATGATAAGAGGTTATCTAGGGGTATATTGAGTAATAATGGTTACCCAATACATGTAAATAGTACTGGAAGTTAGAAACCGCATTCATTTAGCATTAAAAATACGTAATTTGTATATTATGCAAAGAGCAAACATTTAACACCCTGTATAAGGATAGCAATTGACTTTAATTAATGCCGAGCAGCATACCATTCAACAATTCACACACATGCAGCAAAAGAAATAACTTTACACGCAATCAAACTTGTCCTAAACCAAAAATGTTCATAAATTATAAATTAATACGGGTTAAATGCAGGAAAAACCTAGAAAAATCATAATACAATTCACATTAAACAAGTGATAATGAAAGAAGATAGCATAAAATCTTGATAAGGAACGCATCTTTCAAATAAATACGCTTTGGAAACGCAAAAGATAAACAAAAATATGTTAATTTACGTTACTTTGTCGACGTGATTTTCTACATAAAGATAATGCAGATCCCTAAATATTATCTTGACAAACAACGCCATAAGTGAAATTACGTGCCAAAGCGAATTAGAAATTCCTGTAACATCATCAAAAACAGACGCTGTAAATTGAATACAAACCAGAACATACTAGTATCTACGTGATCAAAGGATCGTTTCTATAAGGCAATATCAGTGGTAAACCTGTAAAAGTCCAAGAATATTCAAAACAACGGATGGTTGGTCATACACGTTGATCAACAGCTCAGATATAACAATGAATTTAAAGGAGGCGTAGGCTATATAATGTGGCAGGTTTGATAAGCGGACAGTCTTAGTTTAAACCACCTACAAACTACTCTTACCTTTTTCTTACTGATTTGTTTGTTTAATTGAATAATTAAAGTAACCCGTGGGTTCTTTAATATTCCCTGAAGAAATCAGTCAACTTTAAGGAAGGATCTCCTTAAAATGATGAAACGCAACTATCTTCCGACTATGCTAGGGGGTCTATTCCTCGGATAGAGCTTATGAGGATTGGTCGTGGTTCTTTTTACAAAACATTATTCACTTACTGTGGTTTAATTTATACCAAAAAAGGGGTATGGGGAAGGCGCCACCACGTCATTAAGTTTTAAACACAGCGTTTTCCTAAGGGGGACCTTGGAGTCCTTAAAGAGGGAGATTGTAATTACTGCTTACGCAGGAGTTGCAAAGAAAATTGAATTAAATTAACAAAGGAGGGCACAAGAAGTATACTCTTGTTACCTCATAATAAGAAAAGCTATAAATATCAATTAGGCACACACTTTTATAGACACAAATATTAGGCATCAAATTTTAAAGGTGCTATCAGTGCTCCTTTGTCAGATGGGAGCTACAACTATCATTATATTGAAGGTATTTATACTTTTCATTCCTTGATCTAATTATCCTATTTTTGAACTCACTTGTTCAAAATAAAACAATTTAATAAATGAATTAAATGATGATTCTTTAATTAAATGTTGCTTCATGATAAGAGTTCTATGCACAAAATTTACATATCAAAAATGGTACTTTAATTTCTTTTACACAGATGTAGAATGATAAATTCAAATAAAATATCAAAAATGTTAAGTATTTCTTTTTGTTACAAAATTATCTCAAATCAATACCCAAAATATCAGATCTGTTATTAGGCTTACAAGTTTATATGAAAATATCAAAAATCTAATAATTTAACTTTCATATGCTTTAACTATAATTACACATAAATGAAACTTTAATCTGAACTCAATTAGGGTGTTTAAGTTCGTTTGTAATAATAATGGTTATAACGCTGGATTTAAATATTGACAATTACAAAACATCAAAAATCCTTAATAGTTTGTTAAGCACACTAATAATTATAGGTCATCACAATGTTATTTTTCAGATGTTGCCTTGTATCAATGTTGACTAAATGCGGACGTCATGTGAAAATAATAAAGAACGCTTACCTTGTATAGCCAGGTTCTTGTTTATGTGACAGTCTTACATTGTATTAATCCAGATGTACATACATACAGTTCTTCGACAAACAAATGACGTCGCTTTCCACATGTTGTAGTGCAGCCAATCAAATGTACGCTTCTTAGACCCAATTATACCAGCTTAAAGCGTACTTCACCTACGCAAAAACGAAACAAACCAAAATCAAATCAAACAGTTATCACAAAAAATGTGAAGCTTTCTTCTATTACGGCATTTCGTTCGTTACCAAACAATTATCTTGAGTGTATTTATCCACATTATTAATTGTAAATACATCATAGCAATTAAAGGATTATCGTAAATGTTAATTAAAAAACGTTTAATTAAAGCTAAATAATTGCTAATAAATTGAAGAACATTCCTGTTAAATCTCAAGTATTACTGCCTCATTGAAGAACGTTTACATTAAATCTCAAATATTACGGTCAAGTTGAAGGACGTTTATATTATATTAAAAATTATTATCGCCACATTGAAGAACTTTTGTATTAAATTTAGAATATTACAATCAAATTGAAAAACGTTTACATTAAATTGTAAAATTAAAAAGCGGAGACGAAAAGAAAAGATAGGATAAGACAAGAGCGCTATAACAAAATTATTATTTGTTTAAGGGATTAAATCTATTTGCTTACCATTATCAAAAACACTTATTCAAGTGCATATTACATTTGAACTAAACACATAGGCATAAGGCCACAAACAAATTGCTGGCTAGAACTCTAATGTTCTCCATGATGTGCTTGCATCAGGTGCCCCAGCCAGACTGACCGGTTGGCAGGCTGCGCATGTTATATCAAAGTTGTTTGACATTGAAGTGTTTATTCAAACAGCCAACGCTTGTTGTTAGCAACTAAACTAGCATCTCTGTATTATGATTAGGCTACATGTTCCCAATACGAATATTTATTTAAATGACGATATTTACTTGTTTACTCGAATAGACAAAAAAACGTATTTACCTAATAAATTTTAGGTGATTTGCAGTCGTCAAAAAAATTGTTAAACTACATCACTGATACTTAAGAATTTACGCGTCAAACAAATATTCGAATAAATAATGAAAATTTTGTGAAAAGTGATGTAATAAAATATCTTGAATTAATTATAGTGAAAATATATAAGACAAAGCTTGGCCGTTTGCTAAAAAACGTAAGTAGATATTTATTAATTGATTTAGGTTAAATATTCATAAGTCAGGGCTCTAAGTAAGGATACTCTAAAAAAATTCTAAAACAATCAAAAGAAACTCTAAGAAAATTCTAAGAAAACTCGAAGGATAAATGTAAAAATTTCGTAAACAAGGAAAATTTTTGAACGTTCAGAGAAATTTCTAGTAAAGTACAAATGGCATTTTGCTGGCTTTAAAATAAGGGAATTTCAATAATTAAAAAAAAATAATTTAAAATTTATTGTTATTTGATTCAGGGGTTAATTTTAACATACAGTCAAACAGATTAAGCTGTGAAGTGTAAATCAATTTCCTTTTCTTATTATACAGATATTAATCGACATTGTTTTATCATTCAAATCAGATAAAGTTTTAGTGAAAAGGGGTAAACTATTTGATTATCGTAACGTTGTGCACTCTGTGTGAATTAAACTGGGCTAGCCGAGGTAGATTTATAATTTCAAAAGATTAAAATACACAGAGCGGTGGTGATCAGAAGAAGACTACTTACATCGACGTGCAGCGTTATCATATCAATATATATATATATATATATATATATATATATATATATATATATATATATATATATATATATACTCTATTTCACTGATATTCAGTGGTATATGAAGGGGCGGCTCCGTGGCGTAGTTGGTATGTGTGTGACTACTATGCCCAAAATCCCGGTTTCACATCCTGACACGGTCTGCTTGAAAAATGTTAAAGGAGCAATTTTTACAAAAATACACCCTGGTTCGAATGAGAGATGAGTGTTATCATGCACGATAAAGACCTTACTTGGAACAGCAGGGGTTCGGCAAAATTCAAAATTTTCCAGATTAAAAAAAATTCGCTTTCTGGCCAATGTAGTACCTTCGGGTGGAGCATTGGAAAAACCAAATGTAAGGTATGCGAAGGGGTTAAGCAACCTAACACTTAGATCCCCTAACACTTAGATCTTGGCCGCATTAATAGTTTTCCAATCAATACTTTCCCACAATCAACATTAGTTGAGAATATTGCAAAACCAACACCTGTAGTTGCTTATAGTAATCATTAGCGTTAAGTACAATTTTTTTTTATTAGGTTTACCATCTTGGAACTGGTTGGAGGGAAATTTTCACAGCCTACATCTTTGACTATCTGTGTGCAATAGTCTATCCTAGATCTACCTCAACTTTTATTTATCCCTATCTCTGCTTTTAATATACTCCGCACTATTCCCTGATGGTGACCTGTCATCCTATTCCTTCTATTTTTTACTGTTTTCTACATATTTCTTTTCTTTACCTACCATTTCTAGAACCTCTTTGTTCTTAACTTTGTCTGACAATAATATCTTCATCATACGTCTGTAGCACTACATTTCAAAAGTTTCAATGTTTTTCCTGTCCACTTCTCCTACTTTCCAAGTTTCGCAGTCGTACAGTACTATGTTCCAACCATATGCTTTCCGCAAGGCTTTTGTTGTTTCTATCTTTGTTGTATTTGAACATAGTAGTTGCTTATTCTTTTTAAATGCAGAACGACCTTGTGCTAATCTTTGTTTTATATCTTTTACACTTTTCCCATCTTGCGTTATTTGGCTTCCTAAATAGCAGAAATCCTTAACCAATTGTTCAGTTTTCGTTTCCTATTTGTATGCGTTTTGCCTTATTTCCCTTCTTTACATACTAGTACTTTAGTTTTTTTTTGTTAATTTTCATATCATCCTTCTCTGTTAGAACTGTTTCCATTTCATTAAGAGCTGCCTTACACTCTAATACCGCTGTACCATCTGTAAATTTAATCATATGAATTTTTTGTCCCTGCATAGTAATTCCAAATGTTTTCCTGCATTTGACAATATTCATTGCCTCTCCAATGTACAGGTTACAAAGTAATGACGATAGGGTACATCCATATCTCACCTTTTTCCTAATTTTTACTTCACTATATTCCTGCTCTAATTGTATTACTCCTGTTTGATTTTTGTATAAGCCTTGTACTAATCGTCTATCCTTAAAACTCATTCCAATCTTTTGAGTATTTCGAACTTTCTCCATTTTTCAATGTCAAATGGTTTTTCTAGAACTACAAACAATATATACACGCTTTCTACTTTTTCTATTCTCTTTTCCATTATCACTCGCAGAGCTAAAATAGCCTCCAGTATTCCCCTGTTTCGCCTAAATCCAAGCTGATTATCTCCTAGTATTTCTTCAGCTAGTTTTTCTATCCACCTTTGTACAATTTCTAGTTAATATTTTTGACACTTGTGCTGTCAAATTTATTCTTTGGTATAGTGATATTTATGTTACGTTTGAAATCTTTGGGTGTCTCGCCTGTCACACACACACACACATATAGTATATATATATATATATATATATATATATATATATATATATATATATATATATATATATATATATATAATGGTATGATAAGAGGGTAGTTTAAGGGTAGATTAAGCCATAGCAGTCGTAGGATAGATATAAATAACTAACTTTAAGAAAATCAAATAATTCCATCAATTATAGGAGTAAATCGACTATTCTACAAAAAGTCTATTGCGAGGACACTATATAAAGGATTTTCGATCACTAATACATGAGAAAGAAGCTCATTTAGTAATAATCCGATACCATTTAATTAGAATAGTAATGTGTACGTCGTATAATATGTTTAAGTATAATTTACGAGTAAAGATAAGGTTTTAGAAGCAACTAATTGCATCAAAATAAATTATCTGGAAACATAGATAAATTGGCATTCCAAATATTTAATGATTACGTCGAAAATTTCAACGCATGTATAAGAAAACGCATTTTAATACGTCACTAAATACGTGACTAGAAAGAATACATTTGTTCAGAAAACCAACATTCTCTAACAAACAATTAAACACCAGGCGGTTCATTATATGATAAGTTTTGGACTTTTAAACTACAAACATAAAATTACGTGATTGAATGTGGGCAATAATTGAAAAAGAAATAAAGAATAAGAAATAACTATATAATACAGAACGCTTACGTGACTGATAAAACATAGTTACCAAGAATTAGACAGAGATTTTGAGAAATACAGAGTTCTGCCAGAGATAAGGCAAAGTACAAGCCTTGATCAATAAACACGTTAATGGAAACGATTGGTAGGAAGGGCTTATAAATACAATAGGAAATGAATAAAGAGGTCAGTTCATATTCAACCAAGCACAAAAATGCTCAAATGCAGTAGAAATTTACGTGATGAAATTAATTACTGAAACGTTAAAATTCAGAATAAGTAAAATTTGAAAGTGCAAAAATTGTGCGACGAAACATAAGCCGATTTACAAATAGACGTAAGGTAAACAATTAATTAAATGTATTTTAATATTTAACAAAACAGGGCTTTTGTTGAGACGGCTGTTATGGATGCCACTTTCGTTGATGTCAGTTTTGTTGACGTCATATGTACTAACTTGATATTTAAGTTTATATGCAAGTCGATGTTCATGTCGAGATCTAAGTCTTAACACAAATCTAAAAATACGTCTGAAAGTATGATCAAAAGAGTACTCAAAGTTAATTCAAGGAAAATACTAGAATTCAAAAATGAAATAATTCTGGCCAATAAGTAGAGCGGACATATCAAGGGATGCAGACCACATACACTATGAGGCAACTCCAATGACCGTTCTAGATTAGCGATTTTTAAACATTTTATTATTTAAAGACTGTTTCAAATTTAATATTTGCTATACATTATGTATTTGTAAGAGTCATCAAAAGGTTATTATCTTAGAACGTTCGAAGATACTTGAGAGTAATTAAAAGATATTTTTGCTGGCTTTCAGGAAAGCATAAATTTGGTAAATGTAAGTATTCTATACAGGAGAAAACTTTGAGGTTACACAACAATGTACATATTATCAATTACTATATTGTATGATTTTGAACTGCTTTATTTGAATTCATTTAAAGGGCAAAATAAGAATTATTATTAGAAGTCGAGCATTCAGTGAGCTAGTCAAGGTAAACAAATAAAATATAACGTACAAATCGTGGGGCTTAATAAGAGATATCGCAGCAATTTAATGGCACTCATCGTCGGGGTTTAGAATCCAAAAAAGCTATTTCACAGCAATTTAATGACACGCCCAAGCATGGGGCAATGCACAGCATATATATATATATATATATATATATATATATATATATATATTAGTTGTGATTTATAAGGTAAACTAGTGTAGACTAATTGAATATTTTAGCAACCGTGTATAATGAACACTAGGAGCAAATGTATTTAACGCGCCAAATTCATTTAATTCATATAGTGTTAAAATCGAGTACGAGTATTTAAGGTATTGTTGTATTACAATCATGAATGTGAAAATTACATATAAGGAATGAAATAGCTTTAAAGTACCTAAAAGATTTCAAGGATACGCATAATTCAACTTTATAATTATACATTTTAATTATCAAACGCATGTAAGATGACCTAGAAAATTGGCAGTAAACCTGCGTAGCCATAGGAAATCAAGTATGATTTCTAACGCAAATGTATTCGTTTTAAAACCAACGTTCATTTTCACACGATACTACAAGTAATAAATTCGTTTCATTGAATTGATTATTTTCATTAAATCAGGTGATAAATTCAAGATATATATCCTGTTGGATTAAATGTTACGTTACATGAGAATTTAAAACGAACGTGTAATATAGAAATTCCATAGAAATTTTACCAACGGTGGATTTGTATAAACTGGTAAATAACAAATATCTTAAAGATTGTGACTAGGAATGGACAATCGATAATGTAAGACTGATAGAAAAGCTAGAATTAAAGCAAGAACGTTAATGGATAGAAGTCCGTAAGGTCATAATCATGGACAGGCGTAAGGAACGATCATAGAAAATCGATCTTTCTGTAGCCCAAAGTAGTGGTTTGAAAGACAGACGTCATTTTACCACATACGTAGCAAACTAGAGATGTAATTAGGAGATAGGTTCGAAGCGATTGGTTAGAACGACAGAGAAATTATATCACTGGTTGATAGCCAACAGTTTTCCATAGAAGAGCGTATCGTAACGGTAGGATTTGTACTAAACTGGTAAATAGATAAACTTAAAGACGTGACTGGAAGGACAATCGATAATTTCAGAACTCATAGAAACAGATAAAGTTCAAGAATTTGATAGAAGGCCGCTTAGGTATACATGACAGGCGAAGGCTCTAGATATCGATTTCTGTAGCCCAAGGGGTTTGAAAGAAGCGCAACCTACGTAGAACAGAGTGTTAGCGGATAGTGGAGATTGGGACGACAGAAAATATATCACTGGTTATAGCCCAGTTTTGAAAAAGCTATACGGTAAGTAGGAGACTAAATTCTAGATAACACAACGCGGCGGGAGAAATTTTTCAGAACTCATAGCGGTTACGTTCAGAATTTTAAGAGGCCGCTTGGAAAACAAGCTTTTCTCTTAAAACGGGTTCCACTGGGGAGTTTTGGAATAATATAAATACCCAGGAAAATATATTAAAGCTCTCTTTCCTTTCATCGAGTTCTGAATACGGGTTCAGACCTACATAATAGTCTAAGCTTTCGGTTAGAATTTGTGTGTGTTAAATAATGTTACATTAAACATCTTAATTGAAAGTATAAAAGTTGTAGTAGCGGACCGGAAGTTAGTAAAGTGATTGTACAAGTTAGTGCTTAATTAAATAAAAGGTACCGTTACTACGATTAAGTTACTATATGGATGGATGATTTTGGGGTAAGCAGAACTGAGAGAAATTTGTATGCGTAATATCTAGAATGGAATGTTACTGTTGAGACGAAACTAGTATCTTGGGAAAAGTACAGTTATTGAATGATGGGGATCGGTGGATCCTAGAATCAGCGTAGTAGATGGACACAGCAACGAGGGGTTTTTGGTAGCCATCTTCAGCAGTGTCGAAGAGTGGAGGTGTCTCCAGGTAATAAATTTGAAATTTTTGTTTTTATATAAACATTTGTGTATATTTTGTGTTGTGTAGTTGACTTATTGGTGGCGTATTTATTGTATTTAAAAACTTGTTAAAAAAGGTACATGTGCAGGACAATGTAATAATTTTGAGTACTGTAAAAGAGTTTATCGAAGATATAAAAAAATTTAATCAAGCTAAATTGTGGTTGTAAGGAGTAAACGGGTCTGTAAATTTTGTTTTTAAAAATGCAAGGCTTAAAAATCATTTATAAACAAAACTGGGTTATAATGAGCTCACAATACACCAGTCTGAAGTCAAATTAGGGTTACATGTGGGGCCCATCTACTCATATCTACTCGAATATGTTTAAAATCATTTAAAAATCAAGGACTTGAAAACATTCAATAAATTGAGCTGGGAATAACTGTACCAAAACGTTTGTACTCATGTGTAAATATTTTATCTGTTAATAAGTGTAAATAAAAGGTAGTATGGTTGTATTATTTTAGTGATTTCATTTGATGGTGTGTCAGTGTGAGAGAGGTATGTACGTAAAAATAGGTATTCAAGAAGAGGCCGATTGCTGAGCTAGCCAGGGTAAGCAGAGAAATTCAAAGGTGTCCTAATTAAATGGTAAAAAATTTTTTTTATAGATTTAATTTTTTTGGAAAATTTTATGTTGGTCCAGGTGGGGCAGGAATTTTACTGACCTACCACGGCATATATATATATATATATATATATATATATATATATATATATATTCGAGTTCATCTGTAAGTACAGGATATCTCAAGTCATCCTTTTCAATGTCTGATTCCTGTTCTAGTGCTGCTAGTTCCTGTCCTGCATATAAATTTCCTATATATTCTTGCCATCTAACAACTTTCTCTACATTTTCCGTAATGACGTTTTCTCTCGCGTCCCTTATATTTTTGTTAAACGGTTTTATATGCCTAAAATGCAATCTAGTTAGATTGTATGCTTCGCCTGTCTTTGCTGTTTCCATCTTAGTTGGTACCTTTGTGCATTTTTCATCAAATCTTTTCTTCTTTAGCTTTCCTGCGTTTTGGAATAATTTCCCATTTTATGGCTTTATATCTCTATTTTCCTGCTTCGTCTGGTCTGTTTTTATGTTTTCGTCTTTCCTCTATTAAATTCAGGTTATCGTTTGTTATCCATGGTTACTTATTTTCTTTTTGTGTATACCATAGAATATCTCTGGCCGCGATGTCTAGGCTGGATTTAATGCTATTCCATTTTGTTTCTACTTCCTTAGTGTCAGGGTTTTTCCCGATGTCTTAGCAATTCGTTCGACTTTTTGTCAAATCTTTTGTGGGTATCTTTATCTGTAAATGTCTTCGGTTCGTAATTTGCTTGTGATTTACTGGTGGGACAACGTGAGAGTATAGAGAATTATGATACGAATATAAGAACTATAAGTTGAACATATATACAAGCAAGAGAGATTCAGTAGTCTTTGGTAAGTCTTCGAAACTCTTCAAAAGGCTTTGAAATGCACTTGTGAGGCCAAGTAAGAACTTGAATAACGATAGTTGGAAAATATTTACAGTTTTAAAAGGTCTAGACGTCTTCGGAGATTTTCGGAACTCTTCGGAAGGCTTTGCGTTTTACTTGTGAGACAACGTGAGAATGTAAAGAAATATGGTATGGATGTATGTACAACTTGGAGTAGTTCGGAAGTCTTCGGTAATCTTCGGTACCCTTTGGAAAACGTCGTGGTAGTGGTGCCTTAGGCCTCGTCGAGTGCGTCGCCGTTGAACTCTACGGGGGTGTTGTCTTGGAGGTAGAGTTGACAGACGCAATCGGTGTCATTACAATAAACGACTTCTCGGGACGTAGTTGTCTTGGGAGCGGTTTCAATACGTTCTTTCCGCAGTCCATGCAGAAACCAAAGATGGTTCGGCCATGGTGGCAGAGGCGACAGGAGCTTCGGGTGCGGTAGGGCTGATCGAAACCCACGTTGGAGAGCGTTCTGTGCTTGCTTCCTGCTGGCCTGGTGGATGGAACGAAGCTTACCGCCCATACGTAGTTTATTGACTATTTGCGATGAATTATAGTGGCGTGCCCCAAGTACAGCGGCGGACAGCGTCACTGTCGCAGAATCAGCAGGTTACGGAGAGCACTGCTCGCTGAAGTATTAGCAAGCTATGGGGAGCCCTGCCACTGTGTTGAAAAACGTTAACGATGTCTTTAACCAATGAAATTGTGTGCATCAATTTTCGAGTGTAAAAGAATGTTCAAATTTTGTTTGTCCAATGAGCGTACTGATTTTTGGGTAGCACAAAAATGAGTTGGAAATTCTCGCGATTCTCTAGTTTGTTCTGTGTTCAGTTCTGCATTTTGATATAGTCAACAGTAAGTACAGCTTTACATGCCAGACATTTTCTATATTTAATTAAATAAAGACGAGGAACGTTATTTTCAACACTTTATACAATATCAAAATCGATATTCCATTTCAATTATCGTTACTTCTTATTCCTTCAATAATAGAAACTCAATTTCCGCCTCCCACAAGTAAATATCTGTCGCCGCGATAAAATCTCTATATTTTATTTTAGTGCAGGCTATTACATCGGCAAAGAACAAAATGTTTGTGTCTATTGTCATTTCTGCATGGCTAGACTTGAAGCGGGAATTTCTTAGTAAGAATGTAAGTTCGTTTGAGACGGAGTTGTTTTCAATTAGCTGCCCGACTAGAGGAGCTTGCGTAATATACCAGACTTTTACGGAATTTTCAACAAGGTTAGTGTTCACATTTATAGTTTCATTTAGTCTAATTCCGATCAATCCCATCCACTATCTATGAATAGCGTCTATCGGATTTTATTAATTCAATTAGGGTCTGCAGTATAACAAAGAACCTGAACTAAGTAGATTGACTTTAAGATTAGGGTAGTTGGAAACTTTTACAGTTCTAGTTATTGCAACACAACCGTTTCTTGTTTAGATTACTGTGTCGGGTAATTTCATTTCTGAACAAACAACAAAGCCAGAAGTATAAAAAGTATATGACAACCAAGAGCTTCAGACTGACGCGGCAACTAATAAATTGCTCGGAGTATTGCTCATTAACTGGCAAAGCTTTGAGAAGTGGTTTGCACTGGACAAAGGAATGTTTCCGCTTCAGTTTACTATGGAATGCAGTAAAGGTTTTTTCTTCAAAATAAAGGTCATCTCTAAATTACTGGTTTATTTGACTTTATTAATATAAGTTTGAAACAAAATCAAATGCAGCACTGGTGCAAAGGACTACGATTAAGAATTCCTAAGTTATCCAAATGTTTAGTTCAAAATGCATTCGACTACCAGGACTGTATGGTATAATGTCGGTATCAGATATCCCTAAATTCGATTTTCCAATGCTCCACCCGAAAGTACTGCATTGGTCAGAGAGTGAGTTTTTACCGGGAAATTTTTGAATTTTGCGCAACTCTTGCTATTTTAAGTATGGTAGGTACTTTAAAGTGCACGACAACATCCACCCTCGGAACCTATGATTTATCCCTCATCCTAGTGAGGGTGTATTTCGTGAAAAATATTCCTGCGAGCTTGGGATCAGTAGTCAAAGCGAACATATCTGATTCACAGATCTCTTCACTTGTTTCTTCAAAGCTTTACCCGATGGTACTACAATGTGAGTTTTCTTATCCGGAAATTTTCGAAGTTTCCCTAACCTTTGCTATTCTAAGCAAGGTAAGAATCTTTAACGTGTGTGACAACACGGGACCAATACAACAGTCGTACGCGAACATATCTGATGCACTGAGCCGTCGACACCAAATGTTCTACATTTGATTTTCCAATGCTTCATCCGAATGCACTACATTGGCCAGGAGCAGAGTTCCTGTACTTGGAAGTTTTACCATTTGCCGAACCCTTGCTATTCCAAGCAGGATAGGAATCTTTAACGTGCGTGAAAACACACATACGCAACTTGCAGTTTACCTCTCGTCCGAACAAGGGCGTATTTTTGTAGATAATGCTCAGCTAACATTTTTTAAGCAGCCCGTTTCGGTAATCAAACCCGTGAGCTTGGAATCAGTAGTCATACGCAAACATATTCGATGCACGGAGCCGCTAATACCAAAGATTTTTCATTGAATTTTCCAATGTTGCACTACCGATTTCCTATACCTGGAAATTTTACATTTTGACAAATCCTTGTTATTCCAAGTAAGGTAGGGATCTTTAACATGTGTGACAACACACAAACACGCACACATACATGGAACTTGCATTTTATCTCTCGTCCAAACGAGGGCGTATTTTTGTGAAAAATTCCCGTCTAACATTTTTGAAGCGGTTCGTGTCGGGAGTCTAACCCGAGACCTTAGGATCAGCGAACGTATCTTATACACGAAACCGCTAATATTAGATATCACAAGGATTCCAGTGTTACTACCTTATCCAACAGATTTACAAAATGATAAATAACCGATACAAATATATTTGCATTTGGTATTTAGAGGGGATTCCAGCTCACTGCAGAGTAACGCCATGCTCTCAGTTGTCACAATTGTTCTAGTCTTGTTTTTAGAAAAAACCGATTTACAACATGACGTATAATTAATGTATACATGTTTGGATTCAGGTATATAGAGAATCTATCAACTCATCCCCGAGGATGTTTGACAATCAATCCGATATCGTTTGTCTAGACGTTTCTAGTCTTACTTATTGGTCGAGGAGATTTATAAAATGACAACCAATTGATGTATTTAGATATTAAAAAAGCATTTGAACTGTTTCTAAAAAGTTGCACAAAATCACCAGATCAGTTGGCAAGATATCTTCTTTTTACTTGATGGTCGAAGCAACTTACTTAGTGACAAATATTGAGCACAAAATTATTTGCATTTAAATATTTGGAGAACGCTTCAAGTTGTTCTCAAGCATAATAATGAATCGCTTTGATATGTCGTCACTAGAGTCTCACTTCCCGGTTTAAGAAGTTTAGATAATAACGATTAACAAAGGTATACTTATTTGCAGTGCGGTATTTACAAAACTTTTTAATTTATTTTAGAATCTTCTAAAGAATCACTCTTATGTTAATTAATATTCATTGGCCGAAGAGATTTAAACAGTGACAAATAATCGATGAGGGATTTAGAGTTCCTTCTATCTAGTTCCAGATGATTTAGGGAATCGCCATGGTATTAATTGTTATGTTAGAATATTTCCAGTCTTTCTTTAGTTATTTGGAATACTTTAAAATACATATAAATTGATAATTCGATAAAACAATAAGTACAGAACTCGATTATCTTGCGGTTTGAGAACATTTTTTCTTGTACAACTTTTACAGTCGAATCGTAATACTGTAACCAACTCGCATAACCCACATGATATACATCAGTTAGGTAATGACCTTTTCTTACATCTTTACCTTCGTGGTAAACTATAGCAAATAATTTATACTGCTTCGTTTTTTCCATTTTGAACTGACCTGCTCCTTGACGACGTTCTAAAATACTAGAACATGTAGAATGGTTTGCGCGTTTCAATGAGCTAAAGAACCGAACTATAGGATTAACCAAATTAGTGAGGTTTTTAGTGAGGAATCAGACTAAGGCAGGTCCCCGAAAGAGGGCAGCAGCTTTTTCGGTAATTAGAGTGGCAGAGACCATAGGGGTCGGTATGACATTCTAAGACACACTATTGCGATGTGGAAGGCAACGTGAAACCAGCACATTACCTCCCAAGTACATTGCTTACAGAAATTGTTAGTAAACATGATGGCATTCTCTGGGGTAAAAAATTTCGGAGGTAAAATAGTCCCGCATATGGATCTCCGGGAGGGAACTACTTCAGGGATGTTATCCGAAAGAATAGTAAAAGATCCGAGAACATTCTGCGAGTCGGAGCGTGGAATGTCAGAGGTATGAAACAAGTAAAAAAGCTAGAGAACCTGAAACTCGAAATGGATAGGTTAGCATTAGATATAGTAGGAATTAGCGGAGTCCGCTGGCCAGACGCGGGAGATTTTTGGAGTGGAGACTTCAGGGTAATTCATACACCATCAGAGGAAGGAAATTCAGGCGCAGCAATAGTTATGCGAAAAAAGATAGGACGACGTGTAAAAAACTACTTACAAAAGAACGAAAGAGTACTCATGGTTAGACTAAAATCTAAACCGGTAAATACAGTAATAATACAAGTATACATGCCCACCTCTAGCTACATTGAGGAAGAGATAGAGGCGATCTACAAAGATATCGAAGACATAATAAGATACGTAAAAGGACATGAATATTTAATAATTACGGGGGAATTTAATGCAGTGGTAAGTGATGGTAGGGAAGGAGCGATAGTAGGTTTATTTGGTTTAGGCACGAGAAATGACATGGAAAGTAGGCTGCAAGAATCTTGCGACAAGAACAACTTAACCATCACAAATACATTATTTCAAAATCATGCTAGAAGACAATATACGTGGAAGATGCTAGGAGATATAGGAAGATATCAAATAGATTATATTATTGTTAGACAACGGTTTAGAAATCAAGTAAAAGACTGTACAAGCTACTCGGAAGCAGATATTGACACTGACCACAACATCGTAATTATGAAGGCCGCACTTAAATTTAAAAATCTGAAAAAGAGGAACGGATAAAGGCACTTTGACTTTGAGGACCTCAAAGATAAAGATATCCACGAAAGATTTGAAAAAAGAACCAAATGAATTGCTGAAAGATATAGGGAAAATTTCTGATACTAAGGAATTAGAAACAGAATGGAATAACATTAAATCCAGCTTAGTCATGGCGGCCAGAAATATTCCGGGGTATATACAAAAAGAAAATAAAAAACCATGGATAACAAAGGATATCCTAAATTTAATACAAAAAAGACGAAAATACAAAAATAGATCAGACGAAACAGGAAAACAGAGATATAAAGCCATAAAATGGGAAACTATTCGCAAATGCAGGAAAGCTAAAGAACAATGGATTGATGAAAAGAGGTACAAACTAAGATGGAAATAGGAAAGACAGGCAAAGCATACAAATTAATTAGAATGAATTTTAATTATATAAAATCAAATAGCAAAAATATAGGGGATGCGGAAGAAAACATCATTATGGAAAATGTAAAGAAAGTAGCTAGATGGCAGGAATATATAAGGAATTTATATTCAGGAGAGGAACTAACAGCATTAGAACAGGAATCAGACATTAAAAATGATGACCTGGGGTATCCTATACTTAGAGATGAGTTTGAATTAGCGTTAAAGAGTCTGAAAAATGGCAAGGCGCCAGGTACAGATAAAGTGCAAGCAGAAACTCTAAAAGCCCCTGGACAAGTAGTAACAGAATGTCTCCTCCAACTTGTAAGCTATATGTACGAGAGAGGCGAGATGCCCAAAGATTTCAAACGTAACATAATAGTAACTATACCAAAAATAAAGAGGCGCCGCGCTCTCATTCCCCCTTAGCAACCGCCAACTGCTGCAGGCGCTAAGCACTTCACGCACATCTGTTTTAGTTTTACACACATTTATATAATACTTATGCGAAGGACATAACACTAGCATTACAACTAAGAAAAATAAAGGGAGTAATTATATTAAAGTAACCCTAACTCTAATTATTATTAGTAGAAATTAGGCGTGCATAGCACAAGCGTATGAGCGAATTCTTACAAAAATTATCGTTGAGCGTATGAGCGCTATAACAAAATTATTTAGTTCTATTTAACAGTAAATTAATTTGCTTACCATTATTAAAACACACCTTAATTCAAGTGCATCTCGTACTTGGCCAAGCGGCAACGCCTATGGCTAGACGCAGGTTGCCGGCGAGGACCTAGTTCCACTGCATGGTGTTTTCTTATCAAGCGGTCGTGCCAGACTGACCGGTCTGTTTAATGCGCAAAAATAACTTCAAAGTCGCCTGACATTGAAGACTCGATTCAAACAATCAACTAAACCAGTATTATTGAATAATTTTTGTCTTCTTATTGGGCTACATGGCCCCTATCTAAATATTTATTTATATAGTAAGATTTAACTGTTTATTTATATAGACAATGCAGCGTATTTAGTGAATAATTTTAAAAGATTTGCAGTCGTCAGAAAAAATTGTTACAAGCTATTGAATTTTTTAGTAAATAAAACGCCACATGTGCTGATAGATTGATTAGATTCGAACACATCTTAGGCATTTCGATTTATGTTGCAGACATATTGATAAAGCACTACCTGTAAGAGGAGCACCTAAGAGAGATTAATTGGTTTTTTATAAATTTCAGATCAGGTGCTATTGATAATATTTCCTATATAAATATGTCATCTTCATGTTCCATAAAAATTTCACATTTGTATGTAACTTTATATGAAAGTAATATTTTCTAAAATTGCCTCTACATTATTTGAATATAATACTATGTGTTTATGACTTTCCTAAACGTTGATGTTAGCAAACATAAATAGTTGAAAAAACTTAAGTGGAAAAATTCTTTAGGCGACTCCGTGGATCAGATAGGTTCGCATATGGTTGCCGATCCCAACGTCCATGGTTCGACTACGACACGGACCGCTTGAAAAACGTTGAGGAGCATTTTTTCACAAAAACACGCCCTCGTTCAGATGAGAGGAAAATGTAGGTTCCGTGTGTGAGTGTTGTCACGCACGTTGAAGATCCCAACTTTGCTTGGAACAGCAAAGGTTCGGTAAAATTCAAAATCTTCAGGTAACAGCGCTTTCTGGCGAATATAGTACCTTCGGGTCGAGTATGCAAAACTCTCAAACTCAAATGTAGGAAACAAGTGCCCGTTTGTCCAGAGATCAATTTCCAGAGGAACGAAAGTGTATCGTACAAAGGTAGAAGGATCAACTATTCGAAGCATCAGGTGAGGCGATCAGTTATCAGGAATTATGTCTCGGGGGATCAATTGTCAGGAAATCGAAGTATTTTGCAGTACGGCATTCACTAGTAAATTTTATTCAATAAAAGTTGGACAAAAGTTCTTAAATGTATAGAATGTTTATTTGAACCTGGCATCCGTAGTCATAGAAAAATTAACTTATTTTTCAAAGTATCTCAAAAACTGTTGTAATGTTCTTATCGATTTTACTCTTAACACACACAAGAAATTTACGTAAACTAACATTCTTAATTAGAAGCTTTTCAGATTCCAAGTACTTTAACATTCATTACTCTGAAGCACAACACAAACTCTACACTTCAGAAAGCACAATTAAATTTCCTGGAAAATGACTGCCTGAATTTCCTTGTAGCGTCACGTTAAAATCAAATCCTTAATTAACTGTGTTGTCTGCTAGCGCTTTCGGTAAGTCAGCCTTAAATCTGTTTCATCAGATCTCTAATTTAAACGTTTTATTCTATCAACAGACGAAGTTAATACAACTAAATTATGAATCTTAATATGTAAGAGTTAATCAAATCTCTGACTCATGCTTATGCAATAAATGTGTTTGATTTTTAACATATCGCAGTTGTAGGGATTCCATTGCAAACCTGAAACAGATTTATGAGGTGTATTAAAAAACTTTAGTTACAGGCTATTGCTGAAGGTATTTGCACACTTCCTGTTATTGATGCATTCTGCTACTTCTTGATACGATTTATATTTAATGTAGTTCTCTTTAATAATTTTTAAGGTAGTAGAATCACCAATCTGCCCCAGTATATTATTATGAAGAAGAGCATTCGTAACGGGTTAATTTTGGAAATAAGTTTATATTTCAAGTGGCAGCATTTCTGCAAACAACTTGACTTCCTATCTCAACAAAGAGTACGCATAACACAATGACACAAGTCCCAAGACACGTACAACTAACAACCATGCAACATTGTAGTTGATACTTACACAAAATGATTATATATTGTTCTATTTACATATTGTTCCACCACTAGGCACTGAGCAGAAACTAAGAAATAACTAATGTCTAGCTTAACTATAACAACAATGTGAACAATCATTTCTAAAGTTACTGAATACTGAAGGTACCGAAAGTATTGAGATTAGGTACTTAGAGTACATAGAGAAATCTTTTTATAACTTAGTCCTTTTTCTAGTGTAACAAACAATTATTCCGTCGCGAATATCAGATAGCAAATTGGACCACCATATACCATAAACCCTTACCTGATATCACAAGGTCGAGAAATTCTTATTAATGAAGGAAGTCCAAGGTAAAGTTGGATGGAAAACGGCTTGAGGAAAAGAATAACTCTTTAGAGATAAACGGCTAGTAGAGTGTTAGCTCTGGGTAGATCATGAGCTTGGGTCATGGGTTGTCAAATGATCAAAAATATAGATAAAGAGCGCCACCGTATTTTTCAATACAACAACATACGAAGATACATGCATCTGTATTAGGGGAATGCGGAAACCTGAAGTCTACACCGCTTATGTAGCCACAAAACCTAAATATCAACCTTGCAAAGCATTTACCAAAATATCAATTGCCAGGTGTATTACAGATGTCTGGGCATAACCTGTGAACAAACAAATGCACAACTTGGACACCGTTTGTGTCCTTAAAATTATTCACCAATAAATATATATACTAGGGTATAAGATAGAATACATCTTTAGATTATTAAGAACCAATAAATTTCCCTTGAATTTTTAATAACAAAAGCATTAGGCAAAAATAAATTTTATTCAATTAAATTGATTTAGCTTCTTTCAACATTAATATTTTTAACAAAAATTTACATAAAAAGAAACTAGTATTGTTTTGTCTTTAAAAAAAACACAAAGATCTTTAAATTCAATACTTCTACGTAAGTTAACTGTAAGGTATATGCATTCTTAATTTAAATTTCAAATTTTTATTATAGTTATCAGTAGTACTACGGTCGACTTTACAAGTGAGAAACTAAATTATTTTACGTCTTTTAAAAATGTATCGTTTAAACAAAGAATAAGCTTTACTTTTTGACATCATATGTCAATAACAATTTTTTTAGTGAAACAAATATGATAAGCAAACTACGTAGCCATCGTTAAAATTTTATAAAGTTACGAAAATAGAACGGGATCTTTCTTACTAAATGAATTCTAAAATAACTAAATCAAAGTAAAATTTCAACCTTCGATCATACGTAAAACATTTAAATAAATACAACTTAAATTAAAGGTTAAATGTCACTCACGTGCTGAAGTATAGTTCAATAAAAAAACTTGAACGTTTAAACCAGAACCAAATAACACCAGATGTCGACAATTTCATGTACATCTGCGATGCACGCAATATGAAAACATATCATTATACTGTATTTTACGTTGGAATTTTCAAAAACCTTCAGAACAAAACATCATCCAAATAAATAAAATCTCCGTTAAGTATGTCCAATTGTTTTTTTGTTTTCTAAATTTCAAACTAAATATTGATTTCAGTGGTATTGCATGTTTTAATGATGGGAACTTCAATCTTCTTCGGTCTGCAGGAATCAACTAACTTTAATGATGGTGGAATACAAAATAAAACCATCACCAAAAGCTGTGAGGAAGCACATCAGACACGAAGGTATTCGCTAATCAGCTTCTTTTACGAACTCTATTCCAGGCCACGTGCCTGAGCATATTGACTTTTCTATGCTCCGGAGAGCTGCTTAATTCTTCAAGCGCTAAACGAAAATTGAAACGAAATGACAAACAAACGACTAGGATTGTAGAAACTTAGACATCAAAAGTGAAGGAGCGCATAATCCATTATATACGTTATAAATTATTTTTAGTGATCAGACAATTATAAATTATATTTTTATCTTATTGAAACATGATATTAGATTAATAAGGAAAGTGTAACTGAATAAAAAAAAATACGTTACACAGCCTCTTTCCAAGAGAAAAAATTCGAGGTACCTAAAATTTGATAAAATCGAAGAATTTTTTCTACCAAAACTTCAACAACAGAATAATAAAAATATTCTTATTAACTATTTAAACACACAATTAATCAAGACAAAACAGCACAACTGTTAAATTACAACAAACGACAAGTTTAACGAAAAAAAATTAAAGAATGATTCACTAAATGATATGAGGAATTATAAATGCATGGGAATGAGTGATTTGTAACTACGCGTACCACACGCCTATAAAGGGACAAATTACAGAAGTCATAATCAGTATTAATATTAGATTTGTTAAGAATAATTAGGGAAATCCAACACTCACTAGATGCACATAATAATGGGCAAAAAAAACTTCAGGTACAATAATCATACCAAAATCTTAAACTTAACCAAAAGCAAAAAAAATACCAACTATAAATCAAAATAAAATAAACAAAAGTGATAGTATGACAAAATCACTATTAAACAAGAGTTTATACAACAAATACATTTGCGAACACTTTCCTACTTATTATAAATACTTATATACACAAATTTCTAAAGTGCTTACTAAATTTGCACGCATTGTGAATGAGCGCATAATCCATTATATACATTATAAATTATTTTTAGTGATCAGACAATTGTAAATTATATTTTTATCTTATTGAAACATGATATTAGATTAATAAGGAAAGTGTAACTGAGTAAAAAAATACATTAGACTAGATTAGAGATTCCGCTCTATGTAATATGTAAAAAAATAGGACAATTAACTTCCTCTAGTTTTGCATGAATTATATTCTTTATTTCTAAAAACTTAAAAAAAACAATTTATTTTGAATTTGACCAGTATTACAATATGCATACAACTATAGTTACTACAAAGTCAAGTGCAATTTATAAGATTTGATAACGACTGATGAATAGTAATTGTCGGTCAGCGTTTCTATACTATTCTTATCTATGAGAATATTGTGTTTTTGGACCTTTCTTATATTTAATTATGATTAACAGTATATGTCAAATTACACATTATCATTACTAAATAATATGGAAATATACGCTAATATTTAATATACGTCACTATCGCTGGATCAATACAATTTAGATAATATCACTCATATCACCAGCTTAGTAAAATTTCATGCAATTTAAACCAAGAAGGTTTTTATTGCACTTCCTATTAATCCACAATTACATCTGTTAAACGACGAACATTAAATTTGTTACAATTTCAATTAATTTTGTAGTCTAATAATTTTTAAATTTATTATTTATCTCCTCGGTGTTTTGAACAGTATAGTTTAGTAAAATATCTTTATTTGAATATAATTTTTAATATAAATCTGGATTTTATGCATACAAAATGGAAGTGACATTTACAGAAAATTTATTATGACATTTCGAAAGTCTAAGCAAACAGCGAACGAAATTTTTGGTCTGAAAGCCAAGCTAAAAATTTACCTTTATGACTACAAAGAAAGAACAATTTAGATCTAGAGAGATCCACGAAGACACTGGTTATTTACGTAAATGTGAAATATGCAACAAAACATACAAGGAAATAAAGGGCCTCAAACTACATAAAATCAAATCACATAGAAATTATCTAAAAACACCATCAAATTCAATAACAGACAATAGAACAGAAGACAAATAGATCAATCTTCTCCATCTCAAATTAGCCAAACTAAAAAACAAAACAAAAATAATTAAGAGGATTCCAAAGGCTATAAGAGCAAAAAATGTGCTTTAATTCTATCTGAACTAATAGACGAGTGCACAGAATCAAACTCTTTCATCTCCTGGGAAAAACTACTACTTTCCTTTTAAAAGCTCTAAGTCTTCCTCTAGATGATAATAAACAGAAATCACTCGTAACTAAAATTATAAAAGAAAACTTGAAGAATCTGGACAACACAATAAGGAACTACAAACCTCAAAAAAGGAAGGCCTCAAAATCTTCTAGAACGAATAAAATTAAAAACGTAATATCAAAGTTTCCGACGGAGACTTACAATCAACAATTAAAATCTTAGCCTCCGACGAGTCAGTTACCGTACAAAACGAAGACACATTAAATGTATTAATATCGAAACACCCACCTGATGAAACCCTAATACATCAACAATTTAGACAACAGATTCCATTCCTCTTTATATTACAAAGGAGGATATTTGCATCTCCAGTTCCAGGACATGCTCCGCGGGAGGCATAGACGGCTTAAGAGCATCCCACCTACAACATCTAACAAGCTACAATGCAGGACCACCGGGTAAAACTCTATTATCATCTCTACATAAAATTTTTAATTTTCTCTTAAACAAAGAAGTAAATAACCACATTCGTTCTATCTTATTCGGAGCCCACCTTTACGCCCTGAAAAAGAAAAGTGGCGATTTACGACTAATTCCTATTGGTACCGTTTATCGCCAAACAGCAGCAAAAATAATCTGCAACAAAATCTACAACAGATTAGGTAATTACCTCCGCCTATTTCAATTAGGATTCGGATGAAAAGGTGATTACGAAGCCATAGCACACACTGTTAGACGCTACATCACAGACAATCCAAATCCCAAAATAAGGTTTTCTTAAAACTAGACTTCAAAAATGCTTTTAACGCTATTCACCGCGATCCACTACTTACAACTGTCCACGATATTATACCAGAATTTTACTTCTTAATCAATCAATACGGCAAAACTGTAATTATACCGTTTACAATAATTGAAAATCAAATATACACAGTCTTTACACAATTTTATATGACATTTCTAACTGTATAACACACACGTATCCATTTGAAATACACAACGCAATCTTTAACAAGTATTAAAAATCAACTACAACATACTTCTAATACCTAAAACTTAAGCTATACACAGCATTTTATTAAGAGTGTTTATGTACAAACCTCCACTCCAGTATAGTTCCTGTAGTTTTCTGTTTCAATTTTGTGTGATTTACTATTTTTCGATTAAAGATGGTGTTGAGCTTCGTCTATCTCAACATGATTATTTCCAACACAAGGGTTGCATCCCTAGAACCGATTTGCCCCTAAAATAAAACTGAAAATCATTCGAAGCATTCTCGGAAAACTTCGGACGGATGAATCAAGTGTATTAGAATGGACATACCTTGTATTGTCTTCTCCTACCTAACCTATATATGTATATATATATATATATATATATATATATATACATATATACATATTGCTATGATATCGCCGTACTCTGATGTATTTAACGTTCAGTTGCCTGCTGCTTGCCACCGCTCTGTCTATAGGATAAATTTCACAATTTGTTTTATATGCCTCGACTAGCTCAGTTCAACTCCACACAGAGTGCACAACGATACTATAACAAAGAAGTTTTTGCCCCCCTTTTCTCTAACACTTCCCACCTGAATGAAATAAACAAAATTAACTAAAATTTATATAATAACCAAAATATGTACAATCTGTAGCTCCACAACCTTTATAATATCATTCGCTATTTAAGAAAACCCCTTAATCAAAATAAGAATATAAATCAGTTTGTACCCAGATTATGAATCCCTTAAATCAGTTTAAAGGCAGCAAAAGTAATTCTGTAAACTACTGGACGTACGTTGAACGTTCAATGACCTTCGTTCCCTTTTACGTAATTTCTGCGTATCAACCAAGAATTTTTGACGACCCTTTACATAAATAGCTCAGTTCATGGGAAATTTAAATGCTGAAAGAAAAATTAATGCCTTATGCTATTAATGAATTTTACCTCTGACCTATTGTTTTTCCCTGTTGATATCCTGGTTGTCAATACGCATCTCTACATGCGCCCCAATTCTTAGAATTGCCACTGCGTGCTGTTGACCAGTACCCTTGGATTGTTTTTAGTTGGATTTTCTCGATGATTTTGTTTGGTAGTTGTTTATTAAATCGCGTAGTACAGTTCGGTTAAACGCCCAGTTTAACACTTAATTGTTTACTTAGTTCAACCCTTAGTTTAGTTCAATAATTAGTTCAATACCTAGTTCAATAATTGTTGCCCTACGTTAATAAAATATTCAAGATGATGTTTAATTAGAATTTTGGACTTACGTTTTAAAAGTCAACGGCGAATTTCTGTTGTATGTTTGCACTTGTACTAGTTTGAAATTTTCTATCACCAACTTTCACTTGAATATTAGTATTTAATTTGATCGTTTAACTTCGCGTGTTATCTTGTTTCAGACAAGTACAGAGCGTGATTTGGTTGTATAAAGACTGACCCTTTATTGGCCCGTGCGCTATTTACAAGGTACGCCTACCCACCTGTTATAATTAGTTTACCAAGTTTGTCTTGTTGATTGAAGCGTTGCACTTGTCTTATCGTGCAAGACTTCGGATTTTCATGAAGTTATCATCGTAAATTTTGTTGTATTGCTTTAGCAAATCACGTAAACATCAAATTTTGTATTGTGGGTTTTGTTGACCATGAAACTTTGTACCTTCTCCAGTCACGTCCTCTTATTTGTATAGGAATTTATTACTTGAAATCGCACGTAGTCAAACGTATGGTTCCTTATTTTCGTTTTCGTAATCTGTTAGGTTTATGTGTTGATTTTATATTGAAGATCACGTAGGAAAATTTTATGATGACGTTAATTAAATGCATTTATTTACTTCATGCGGTTAAAAACATATTTGTTTTGGACGATCTGTTTATTATGAGCATTAATGCGAGTTATGTATCCCCCATTATCTATATGTATTGAATATATTGAATCTAATAGGAATTATTAAAAATTGTTAAATGAAGTATAAGTTCATTGCAACAATGTAATACAAGGATAACCCAGAGAGATTATCGACAGTTCATGAGAACGGACATGCAACTTTGCATCCGAGAGGGCAGTGATACTGCAGGTGGCAGGCCACAGGCGGTTAACATACCGCAATTACTTAGAAATAAGATTGTTACATTGTAATAAAGTGTACAATTAAGAGAAAAGCAGACATAAGATCTGCAAGTTCCCACAGCTGTGTGAGGGGCAGGTTATTATAAAAAGCCCGGGAGCTCAAGGCCCGGCAGTCAGTCTTCGAACTTCATACTTCGTGGTTCAAGCTACTCAATTAAGACAGTCAGTCTGAGTATTACAGCTTTTGCATTGTTGTCTACCTAGACTACTCGCCCAGTACAATTAATTAAGTTTTTATTAAAGTTATTATGTTACAGGTTATTCTAAATTCCATTGTATTTTCTGTTTCAAGTTAAAATAAATTTGTTAAGTCTTCGGAATTGTTTTTAAAAACACCGCTCCAAAGGCCCGAACCTTAACTGGCGCAGTCGTAACGGATGTCAAAAGGGCACTAAAAATCCAAAAATCGGAAGATTGGTGACCAAGAATTTCAATTCGCAATTTTGACAGAACCCAAACCATTTTGGAGGAAGAACAAAAATAGTCTAAATCCAGCAACAAATCAACGTGGACAAGATACAGCATCGATCGAGCCCACAAAAGAAACAGATGAAGAAATTAATGTAAGTTCATTCCATTTATACCAATTGATCTCACAAACTATAATTGATATATGCTAGTTTTATTATTTTATTATTTGATTACCATTTATTATTGTTTTATGAATTTTATTTTATGCCAATGTTTTTTTTTAAAAATAGTTACAAAGAAAAATTATTTTCAAACGAGACTTTATTTTGAGAAAGTGTTAATCTATGAGACTTGAATCTAAAAAAGATTTTCTTTTAAAAGCAAAAGAAATTTGATGTTTAAGAGATTCTTATCACGATTATTAGAACAAACTCAAAAATAAACCAAAAATAACTGACGCACATCCATTAATACCGAAATACGAAAAATTAACTACCGCGATACAAAACGCACGTTTAACCCGGTAAACTAAATAAGACAGAACGCAAATTAATTCCAAAGCCAAAGGTAATTCTTCAAACAAGCAATTACGGAACGATTATTTAAACCATTTACCTCTATCATACTTTATAAATTACAGCAAAACACTCTGCAGTAACTGAAACTACTGTAACTTAAAACCTTCACCTAAGATAATCAAAGTTCGCGAAGGAAGCATAATTTATTACACACTTAAAAACCTCAGAGAAATCGTTATTAAAACAATTACTTTAAAAATAACGCAACGCAATTTGCATTAAGATCCACAAGTAACTAATCCATAAAAGCGCGTGAAATTACACCCAGCATTTAATGAAAACTATCTATAAATAAATTGCAGTACAAACACGGAATAAAAACTAAACGTTTTTAATTAAAACTACTCTTCATTTATAAAGTGCATTATCCCAGTACAAATACAGAATAACGCTAAACGTTATCATACAAAGATATAAGACGCTTAAAACCTACATCACGGGAGATTCAGTTACAAACAAGCACTATAATTGAATACCGAGATATCTAGAAATAAACAGACGTAACATTTATGCAAAGCAATTAGCGAGTACAGAAGTAAATTATTTAATTCCCATAAACTGAAAATATCACCTGTAAGTGTTAATTACCTTAACAGGTATAATCGTATGTTATTCAGCACGTACGCGATTAAATGACCAAGACTACATTTTCTAGTGATTAAATTACAACGATAAAGTACAACAAGTAATTAACCTGCTAGTTATATTTAGAATACAAAACAGACAAACTATATGTTTATGCAACTCAATTAAAACTCACGGAAAGAGATATAATTACAAATTAACAGAACTGAACTAACGCAAAACAAAGTAAATATCGCGAGAACAAATCTATCCACTACAGACTCTTCAGGAAGCAGAAACTCAAGCAAACTAAAATAAATTAAAACCGCGAGATAGAAACAGGCAAATTCAAGGCTACAGTAATTAAATCAACATGATCGAGTATAAATCTTATAAGTTCATTACCGCACTGTGTAACTAAGTACAAATAACAACAAATACGATTCTAAAAATAACCCGACGCAGACTAAACTGAAAATTAACAAATCCAAACCCAAAATAACGATAAAAATAGCAAAATTAATCTCAATTTTTACAAAATTTGAATTTACCCAACTTAAATGAAAAATTAACAAATCCAAACCAAAATTAATGCTACAAATAGAAAAATTAATCTCAATTTTTACAAAATTTGAATTTACCTAACCTAAACGAAGAATTAATAAACCCAAAGCAAAATTAACGTTTCAAATAGCAAAATCAACCCCAATTTTTACAAAATTCGAAATTATCTAATCTAAACGTAATATTAATAAAACCAAAGCAAAATTAACGCTACAAATAGCAAAACCAACCCCAATTTTTACGAAATTTGAAGTTTCCTACCTAAACGGAACATTAATAAATCCGAAGCGAAAATAACGATATACATAGCGAAATAAACCTCATTTCAAAAAAAAAATTTGTTTTGAAATTACCCAAAATCGAAAGCAACCCTTAACCAACATGAGTAGCGCGGACATGAAGCTTTATTTGGAGACAATTCAGATATTTGATGGTACGCAAGCGCATCTTGTAAATTTTATTGGAGCAGCCAAAATGTACCTAAAAAACCTCTACAAGCCCGGAGATAACGAAAGAAATTCATTGCTTATACGCTTGATAATAAGTAAACTAACCGGAAGGGCACTATCCTTAATCGCCAGTAGAAACGATTTGCAAGAATGGCAGGAATTTAAACAGCTACTAATTGCATATTTTGGAGACCAACGAAACATAAAATGCCTGGTACGAGACCTAATAAACTTCAGAATTGAACACAACCAATCCCCCTATCAATTCGGAATGAAATGCCAAGACGTGAGAAGTTTAATCCTAACAAAATTAAAAATCGAAGAACCCGATCAAAACGTTTGACATTTAAAAACAAAAATGTATGACGAAATGGCACTGGACACATATATAAACGCTTTACCAGAACGACTATCGGATAAGATCAGATTCCAACGACCCCAAAAATTTAGAAGAAGCTATAAACCTAGTGATAGAAGGAGAAAATGTAATGTATTACCGCAACAGACTATACAACCCCAACGCGAATAAAAGTTATTCACCAATAAAAACTATACAAGCCACAAGACAAACAATCCCTCAACAAAAATTCACACCCTTTAACGCACAAACAAATCAACCGCAAATTAATAACCCAAATTTCAACAATATGAATTTTAATAATCAATATAAACATTTTTCAAAACCAACATTTAACCCAACTTTTACGAACCCGCATTCCAACCAAGATTTAATCAAAACCTAAACCAACAAAGGCCAGCATTCAACGCAAACCCCAATAGAAGTACACCAATGAATAATAATCATAACAACCCTAATAATTATTATAAACCAACACTAATGGATACCTCATCTGGTAACATCAGACAAAATACCAAGATAACACACATCCGACCAAACCCTCATCAGAAACGTAATTTTACATCGGAAGAACTATTTCATCAAGAAGTAGAAAAATTTGACACTGACCAGAATAATTACATTCAGACAGGTACGAACGATGAATCAAACCATGCAGAAACTTATGAACGCGACGAACAATACGAAACTTACGAAGAGTACGACGAAGAAAACTCAACTCAAATTTTCCAATGGACCAATTCATAAACGACCAAACTTAATAAACTTAAATAACATAAATCACTTAGTACTACCATACATAGAAATACCCCACGCCGAATTTAAACTATTAATTGATACCGGATCTTCAAAAACATTAATTAGCCCCAGAACCGTGAAAAAACATTATTTAGATTATGTAGAAAGAGAACCATTTAAAATTAAACAGCCCATCAAACAACACTACACCAATTCGTAGCTAATATACCCTTACCGAGAACATTTAATGTTAAAATGAAACATAAATTTTGTGTATTCGAATTTAACGACAGATATGACGGCTTAATCGGAATGGACCTTCTAAGAAAATTAGGAGCCAACATTGACATCAAAAATCGTTTATTAAGGACGAATTACGGAAAAATCCCCATTAAATTTCAAAACACACAAATCGATCAAAAATACACAATAGAACCCCGAACAGAACGAAAATAAAAATCCCAGTAAAATCTAACAAAAAGTAGGAATAATAAATCATATAACATTTCAACAAGGAGTAGAAACCCCTACTGCTTTAGTACAAATAAAAGATAATTATGCAACTACAACGATACTAAATTCAAACGACTATCCCGTAGAATTATCATTGACGGACCCAATTAACGTAGAAGAACTAAATTTTAACGAAATGGGAATAGACGAAAATTTAGAAAACGATTACAACCCAATAGAACCTGACAAAATGTAAAGAGAAAATTTAACTAACATCCGCTTCAATACCAACATCAATCAAGAAGAAGAAAGAGCAATTAAAAACTTATGTTTTGAATACCGGGACATATTCCACTGCGAAAGAATACCATTAACATTTACCAACACAGTAAAACATAATATCGAGTTAACTGACAATAAGCCAATCTTTACAAAAACATATAGACTACCTCATGCAAGCCAAGAAGAAGCTGACAGACAAGTAGCAGACTTATTAGAACAAGACATAATCCAGCACTCCAACTCACCGTGGAGCAGCCCCGTGTTAATAGTACCTAAGAAATTAGACGCAATCGGAAAGAGAAAGTACAGAATGGTAATAGACTATAGAAAGTTAAATGAAAAAACGGTAGATGACAAATATCCACTACCAAATATAACCGAAATTTTAGACAAATTAGGCAAATGCCAATATTTTCCAACATCAGACCTAGCATCAGGATACCATCAGGTAGAGATGAAAGAAAAAGATATATCAAAAACAGCCTTCAGCACACCTAGAGGACATTACGAGTACAAACGAATGCCATTTGGATTAAAGAACGCACCCGCTACTTTCCAGAGTGTCATGGACAATATACTACAAGGAATACACAATAAAAAATGCCTTGTGTACCTAGACGACATCATAGTTTATTCCACATCATTGGTAGAACAAATAGAAAGATTGAAAGAAGTATTCGAAAGACTTGGGCAAGCACATTTCAAAGTACAATTAGACAAAAGTGAATTTTTACAAAAAGAAGTATCATTTTTAGAACATGTAATAACACCCCAAGGAGTAATGCCAAATCCCGACAAAACAAATGCAGTTCTAAATTACCCTCTACCAAAAACAACCAAAGAAATTAAAGGATTTCTAGGACTTAGTGGCTACTACCGCAAATTCATTAAAGGTTACGCTCAGATAACCAAACCCCTGACAAATTGTTTAAAAAAAGGAAACAAAATTGAACACACCCCGGAATTCATTAAAGCCGTAGACAAAATTAAAAACATATTAACGAATCACCCTGTATTAGAATACCCAGACTTTTCAAAACCATTTATACTGACGACAGACGCATCTAATGTAGCATTAGGCGCAGTATTAAGCCAAGGAAAAGTAGATAGCGATAAACCCATCAGCTACGCATCCAGAACCCTAAATGATACCGAACAGAAATATAGCACCATAGAAAAAGAATTATTAGCCATAATTTGGGCAACAAAATATTTTAGACCTTACTTATACGGAAGAAAATTTTACATATACACCGATCATAGACCATTAGTATGGCTATGCAAATTGAAAGAACCAAATTCAAAATTACAACGATGGCGAATCAGACTCGAAGAGTACGATTACGAAATTATATATAAAAAAGGAATTTATAACAACAACGGAGACGCTTTAAGTAGAATCCAACTCAATGCATTAGAAACTGAATCCATTATTGGAAACGTAGACGAAGCAGAAATAAGGGAAGATCCAGACGAGATCGACACGATACATTCGACACAAAACGAAGAACCTAAAAACGCGATTAAAATTTTAAACGAAGCAATCGATATGAAACCCAACCAATTTATAATAACCGAAGTTTTAAATAACCCCAATCCCGTAAAATATTCAAAAGTAGATAAAAAAGATACACCAAATTCAAATAACTAAGGATGACAACGAGGAACAAATAATTAAAATTCTAACAGAATACACCTCCGAGAAAAAACGATTTTATTTTTATTCAACACCGAACATTTATACCAAAGATTTTCAGAATTATACGTTAAACTATTCAATAACTCTAGCCCTGAACTCATCAGATGTACGAGAAAATTAATAACACTAGACGACCCTGACGAAATAAACGATGTAATTAGGAATCAACACAAAAGAAAAACCAACCATCGTGGAATTAACGAAACAATAAAGCAACTTGTAAGACGTTATTATTTTAAAGACATGAAGGAATTGACCACAGATTTCATTAACCAATGTGAATTATGTGACAGAGCGAAATACGATAGGAAACCCCCAAAGATACCCTTCATGTTAACCAAAACACCCGACAAACCATTTCAAAAACTACATGCCGATACTTTAGTAGTAGCAGCGCAAAACTATCTAACAATTGTAGACGCATTCAACGAAATAGGCCAAGCAATACCAATCACATCCAAAAATAGCATCGACGTGACCCAAGGATTTTTACAGTATTTCACATTTTATGGAACACCCGAATCAATAACTCTAGACAATGGTAGCAAATTTAAAAATGAGACAATACAGAACCTTTAGAACTTCACAAAATAAAAATTTATTTCATAACGGAAAACCACCCTGAATCTATCAGACTAATTGACCGATTACATTTAACCTTGTTAGAACAAATTCGATTATTAAGGATAAATTATAAAATGGAACATATAACCAATCTAATGTCATACGCACTAATCACTCATCGACAAATTTTACACCCTTAGAATTAACCTTAGGACATTCAAATTTACGAAATCCCTATGACATACACTACAACAAGGAAGTATATCAACAATATGCGAAAGACCACAAAGAAAAACTAAAAATAACTTAAGACAAGGTAAAAGATAAATTAGAGAACGATAAGGAACGTATCACCACAACCCAAAATAAAAATACCGACGCAAATAAATTTTCAATAGGACAAACCGTGTATGAGAAAAACTTTCAAAGCAAGCGACATAAAACGGCACCCAGAAATTTAGGACCATTCAAAATTAAGAAAATATCAGATAAAGATATAGCAGTAGTAGACAACGGTAAAATAATAAACTACATTCATTTGAAAAACCTAAGACACCCTGTCATTTCAGATGGACAATCATCACCCTTACCGTCAACCTCCGCCCAGGTAGAACGGACAACCCAATAATAATCAAAGATATAATAAAAAACAACCCCGGTATACTACTAATAAACTAGGCAGTATACAAAATACAATATTTACTCAAATAATATCCACCCTTACTTGAATGCAACAAGTTTTAGCAACGTTAGAAAACGCAGTAACAGAATCAAACATTCTAATATTTGAAAAGATAGCTATAGTAAAAGGCTACATTAAGACTAACGAAATGATATTTGTAATAGAAATCCCGATAGTAGAAAGTAACAATTATAATTATTATCATTTATTTGCTTTACCAACGAAAGTTACTAGCACATACCAAGTTATCATACCTAAAACCAAATTCCTATCCCTAAATGAACTGAGATATGGTTATACCAACAAAAAATGTACTAAAGTAACACCAAACCAATACTTATGTCAATCGATGACGACAACAACCATTCAAGAAGACAGTCCATGTGAAGTACAACTATTAAAATTTTCAAATCATTACGAAAACTGTGAAGCCAAACAAGTGCAAATAACTAACATGAAAATTCAAAAAGTTACAGAAAACAAACGGATAGCCATTTTTCCAACAGAACTAGTAGCAACCATTCACTGCAATCAAGATGAAAATAACCAAGCATTAATCGAAAGCAAACTAATTACCCTCAAAGAAGACTGTTATGTGAAATTGAAAGATGAAGTAATCAGAGTTTATCAAGATCCCATAGCAACAAAGAAACTTGCAAACCTACCAGAACTACAGTTCAAGATAGAACAACAAGAAGACGGAAAAATAGTCAAGAAACCCATGAAGCTAGAGCATCTAGACTTAGACGACCGCAACCATGCCGTGAAATTAGTGGAAAGTTACAAAGAACATTTAAGTGAAATCAAAACGCCAAAGTTACATTATGATAATATAAGCGTTTGGACAATTGTGTTAATCATTTTAATAATTTGTGTAATTATATATGTATTTTACAAAATGTACCTTAGATATAAGAATGAAGGAAACAGTTCTAGATTTAAGGAAACAAAGAGAAATAATGAAACGATAAGTATACCCTTAGAAACAATGAATTTTAAATGAAATTAAATATAGAATTTTATGTATTTAAAATTTAAGTAAAACCTTAATTTTTCATTTACGGTCGGAGGAGTTATGTATCCCCCAATTATCTATATGTATTGAATATATTGAATCTAATAGGAATTATTAGAAATTGTTAAATAAAGTATAAATTCATTGCAACAATGTAATACAAGGATAACCCAGAGAGGTTATCGACAGTTCATGAGAACGGACATGCAACTTTGCATCCGAGAAGGCAGTGATACTGCAGGTGGCAGGTCACGGGCGGTTAACATACCGCAATTACTTAGAAATAAGATTGTTACATTGTAATAAAGTGTACAATTAAGAGAAAAGCAGAAATGAGACCTGCAAGTTCCCACAGCCATGTGAGGGGCAGGTTCTTATAAAAAGCCCGGGAGCTCAAGGCCCGGCAGTCAGTCTTCGAACTCCATACTTCGTGGTTCAAGCTACTCAATTAAGCAGTCAGTCTGAGTATTACAGCTTTTGCATTGTTGTCTACCTGGACTACTCGCCCAGTACAATTAATTAATTTTTTATTAAAGTTATTATGTTACAAGTTATTCTAAATTCCATTGTAATTTCTGTTTCAAGTTAAAATAAATTTGTTAAGTCTTCGGAATTGTTTTTAAAAACACCGCTCCAAAGGCCCGAACCTTAACTTACGTAAAGTTAAAAAAAATTCCTTTCATGTTCCTGGTGTGTATTTATTTAGACTTTATGAATGCATTGCTATTCTTAAAAATAAATTGGATTGCGCACTAAGTTATTTATATTACTAAATGTAATTGAATTCTTGAAGAATGAGCTTCCATTCATTGATTAAAGTTGGTTGTGAATTTTATACAGTGTATTTAATATTTGTTTTTGTATAATTGGCGAATTGTGTACTCTTTATGATAAAAATGTAAATCAGAAATAGGAATTTTACGTTTATTCGAGTCGGCAAAAACTATATATGATCTGTCGTTGTTCTCAGACGATGAGATCAACCGGCGCCATTATCTCTATGTAAACAAAACAAAATCATAGTTGAACTAATAACAATGGTGACATCATTTCTAACCTTAAAAAACTGACATAAATTTGACAACCTCTAAGTATGTACCAAATACAATGCAAAATAATTTTCTATTAGATTAGAATTTATCGGAGCCCGAAACTTATATTTTCTAAAGGGAATAACTTAATCTTATTGGTGGACTTTGCTAATACAGAAACTATTAAAATGAGATGTGATTATAATTATTTCTAAGCGAACGTCGCAATTTCTTTTAAAGCAAAAGATCTAAACCGTATTGGCAGTAAAATTTGTATCATGGTACAACCATCATAATGAAATTGGTTTTGGTCATTCAATTTAACGCGCTTTGCAAAGGAATTTCTGGTTTTTGAGGGTTGAAAGATTGATCCGGAAATAATGATTGAAGCATAAATAAATTCTGATATACGAAATTTAGCATTATCCTGTATTTATTTTAGAATAAACAGGTTTTAGCACCAAAAATTGGGGAATTTACGTCCTTGTATTTTTAAAAAGCGTACAATTTTAAAAACATTGAGTTTAGAGTTGATAGTCCTGCATATTTTCAAACAAAATTGTTATACGAACCACCTATTCCGAGCACTTCTGCGCGATCCGTTGAAACAGTAGGATGAGATTGGACCCCAAATTCGCATGGAAGCACCATAAGACCAGACTTTTTCATGGGCAGAATCGTTTGATTATTTATCAGACTTCAATTTTTTTTGGTATTTTAGTGCAACCAATCAGGGTGAAAAAAAATTTAAGACGCATGCACGTCTTACAACCAAACTTACAGAAATTTTATAAAAGGAAATTATATATTCTAAATTAAATAACTAGTACTTAAATGTTAAACAAAATTTTATTATTATAAATATAATTTAATAAATTTTATTGTTTTAATCCAGTTTGAGTCGGACTACTTAATGATATAAGCTCCCAGTATCACTCAAACAAACAGAAAAATAGAGAATAATTAATTAAAATTGTTAACATATATTCTGTGATTAGTCCCGGGTATTGTGATTCCTCCCAATAAGTCAGCTTATTGTACGGTTGAAATATCTTCAGTTGAATTAGGAATTATTGCTTCATAGTGATCTCCATGTATCACATCCCTGCCATTTCCAGCGCAATGAACTACAGCTAAAGGCTCGCGAACTAATTGATCTTCTTTTACACAAAAATTATATAATCTGATACTGAAGCCGAAATGATAATAAGAATCATTTGGATATCTATTAAAGTTTATATTAGTTTGTACTGTTAACATTTCTCAAATAAATTCGATTATCTCTAAAACTAAATGAGATATCGAAAAGTGTATTAGCATATTTGTAATCAGTGTAAAAAATTAAACAAAGTACATATATATCATTTATTGTATTATTATGGGAATATGGCAACGGATGACGGCGGCGACGACGACGACGTAGCGATTATATTAACCTAACTTACTTCGTAAGTTTGGATGATAACCTACTACTACAATTTTATAATCACTAAGTTTACTGCGTTGGAATAAACTTGAAGTAAATTAACAATTTTTGCGAATTAAAATGTAATTAAAACAAAATTTTCCTTGGATTTCATGCAAAATAACTTCATACAGCCGTAAGATAAAGTTTGAGGAATCATTTGGCTAGGGATTAGCGCTGCCTTTAAGGTCAAATATCTCGTAGTCGCAACAGCTGTTGTCTGTCGTCCACCTGTGGGAAGGGTTATTCCACTTAATATCTCTAGAAAGAAGAGTAAGTGATTTGTTTTCTTTTATGTTGTCTGAAATGGCGTTGATAAGCCCCATTCTTTCAAGTGGAATGTTTTTAGTAAAGAGTAACTTGCATGTGACATTTGCGCTTTTCAAGAAGATTTATACATTAGATATTTTGGCTTTTCACCGTGATATGTCAATTTTCGTAGAGTAAAATAACCGTAATTGTTTATTTTTTGTCAACTGAAATTATAAACATTTTCTGAGTGCTTGTGACCACCAAATTATAAACTTTAATAAGAGACTCTGTTAATCGTTAGATTTTTTTTATTAAAAACAAAATACGTTTCTTAGCTTTAGTATTGTAAATGTAAGGCCAATTAGACTGAACGGAACAAAAAGACTTTCTAATTTTAGATTTTAATAATACTATCTGAGCGTGAATTCAATTTGACAATTTGTAAACAAAAGATTTATGATGAGTTAGAGTTTCATATTTAAATAGTGTTGATTCTTAAAAAGATTCACAGGGGATGTTTGTCTGACCTTGCTTTGTAGTACGAAATTATTTAAAATCCTTTTCATTACACAGTTCCCATCTTTTTCTAAACATGTTAGTTATTGAAACTTACCGCTAGAATTAAATCTTGATTTTAAAAGAGTTGCTTATTTCAAAGTGGTCTATGATCCTAAAGGTTAATACAACGCCGTCTCATGCCAGAGTTAGTCAATTACCTAAATAGGAGTTTCTTTTTTGTTTTAGCCGCTTACCAACGAATTGCAACTTTGCTCATCTCCATATTTAGGAAACCTCCGTTTAAGAGCAATCACCATTTTTGAAAGAAAAAACATCACGCTCGCGAACCCCCCCCCCCCCCCCCAGAAATTTGTTATCTTGTTGCTCAACGGTGTGAGGGTTGCAGAAAATTTATTACATTTGTTACATTCTCAAAACAGTTTAAAGTGCCTTTAAACCATCCGCCGAATTAGTGTAGAAAAAAATAAAAATTTGACTTTTCGAGGATTCAGAGTCAGCAGCATAAAGGATGCGGGGTCGGTGGGCAAACCACTATTCTACGCCTACTTATTTCATTCCAGCTTAATTCATTCATTCTACTTTACTGTTAAGCGTCGTTTACATTTTTCAAACAGTATAGCAATTCTTTGGAAAGTTTTTACTTCTTAATGGATTGTACTGTTTGCATGAGCATTTAAGAAATACCTTGTGAGTAATTACAATAAAGCATTGGTAATTTTCTTAATTCACTTAAGTTGGTAGATCAAGTACTTAACGAGTGTTCGCAGACACTCTAATTTACTTTGCATGTCTTGGTTCTAACATAGAACAATGAACGCGAATTCCATTTGGATCTTTATTGCTATTCTGCTTTTTATGCTAAGAATAAATACCTATTCCGTTACCTTAAAATTTATAAAACCGTTGCAGTAGTTACAAATCACATCACGTAAAATACTAAAAATTTTTCATAGTAATAAATGCGTGAGACACTCCAGTAACGTATCAAAGCGAGGATTAATTTCTTATACATCTTCCACAATTTTCATACTCAAATTTACATTTCAGAACACTACGACGTATGTTCGAATAAATTTTCACGTGTAAACAGGAGTTAGAAATGTCAAAAATTTTCGTAATCTAAGATAAATATTAGGTTGGAAATTTGGCATTATTAATCAGACGCTTCAGTATACGCGACTTGTTTGCGCGCTTTTGGATTATGCAAAAATTCTTGCTTTCCAGATTTTAGCAAAATCGTTAATTTATTATTTTATACTTGTTATGTTGATGTTACCGTAAATTTGACCCCTATATTGGGGTGTTGGGTAAACAAAGAGATGTCTATAGTTACGTTTTTTTTGGTGCAAATTCTAATATAAAACGACACATTGTTTCCAAACACGAGCGCGTATCTTGTAGGCGGTGTTTGTTGAAATAGTGTTAAGGGTACACTTTCTTCTACTATATGTTAAGTATGGTTTTTCCACCATATGTGGCGCGTAGCTCAGGGGGTTTTATTATATCGTTAAGTGTACTCTTAACGTAGCACTGAAATTAATTACAGTTGCAGGATCGCCTATCAGTCACCTACTTCTACACGACTTATTTGTTAGGGGGCTTCCACCAGTCACCACTTAGGTGACAGTAACTAGAGGAACGTAGTCTTCGTTGCTCTAGTGACCACTCAATTTAAGATAGGGTAAGAATGATTAGAATAAAGCTAAAGTTATGATACATATAATAAGTAAGCAAGCGGTATTTGTACAAGATCAGCCTTAAAATTAAGTTACATAAAAAGATTACTTACATGCTAAAAAGTATTCGCCGCCTCCTTTAAGGGGATGTACGGTTCGCTGCTTGACTACATTTTAATACTGTGTTAATATGACCACTGAGGTCACTCGGAGACAGACTAAGTAAAAGAGCTCTTGTTAGCCAGTGGCTACTACTTTTATAAACAATCATATCTAACATGATAAACGTTTTCCCTTAATTATATTTTAGAACATACAGATAGTGGTTTACCACTGGTTTACTAATCTAAATTTCTTGGTTGGCCGTATCGTGCGTGTTTCATGTTTCCTGTTAACTTTCTCGTGAGAATTGGTCATCAGGAAATATGACTGCATCGATATTGAACAAAGGCCTAAAAATATGTATGACTAATACTAATTAATAATGGGATTGTAAATCAATACGTAACACATCCCCCGCGCCTAGGAAATTTCGACCCGAAATTTAGAAAATTTTACTAAATATAGTAATAAGGTGAGTGTTAGATAATGTGGGTAAGAAGATAGTTACTGATGATTTACATTACATAGTTAAGGTTATAAAATTTTAAAATTGTCAATTGTTTGAACAATAATAACGAATATTGTATCGTGATTAATATATCAAACATTCAAGGTTTGATTTTCAAAAAAATATAAAAATTTAAATATAATATTAGGTAATCTAAATATCAAACTGAATATACCTAGTAGTAATCAGAGTACAAAATCTTAATGAATAACAAGTTGTTAAAATAAATAAAAAGACTTACAATAATAAATGTGTGTTCATGGCTGGAGCGTGACAATGTTGTTTATGAACCAGTTGCTGAGAGTTATTTGTCATGTATTGTGATGTCATCAAGCTATTATAACCATTTGAATTGAAGCTCACTATATTGATTGGTATGGTTGATCAACACAAGTTGATATCCAAGTAGACCACGTTGGCCCAGAAGTAGGGTTTGTGTTGACTCAGATTTGTAGGTGATTATCTTTTACACGCACAAGGACCATAAGTGTACATTAGAATGTATCGAAAAGTTTTCTTGGTAACCATATTAACCATTTTTGGAATTGACCGTATGTTTGCGTCTATATTCCATTAATGTTCGTTCATTTTACGTTATGATATGTATATATTATGATTGTAACATATATTTTACGTTGGCAATGTAGAACCTTGTAACCAGTTTGGTGTCCACTTCTTGAGGTAGTATGAAAGTTTAATGTATTGGGCGCCTTGCCATAGTTTATGCGGTCCCATTTTTTCAAAAACACAATTATCTGGACAGGTTCCAGTAATGTTCAGTAATTGTTGATTCCATTATGAAAATCGGTATTGTGGTTGTTGGTTCTTATTGGATTGAGCTAGCTTGGTTTTGGTATACTGGTTCTTTAATTTATTCAGCGTGGTCCGCCATGAACTAACATAGTCAGTTAGTAGTTAGGAAAGGTACTCTTGGTTGCATAAACAGAGTTAAGGTATGAGAGGTTTGTTTTAGTGATACCCTTATAATTAAAAATAAATCTAAAGTTCATTTTAGTAAATGAGTTATGTTGTACAGTAGAGAAACAAACTATAAGGGTCGTAAAAAAATATTAGTAATGTCTTATACTAAGTTAAAGTTAACATTAAAAAAGAAAAATAATTATGACTCAGTCGGAAAAAAAGCGGAATACGTCAACGTCTCGTTGTCCCATTGAGTCTTACAAATATTTAAAAAAAGAAGCACACGTTCTGCAAGTGTGTAAATTAAAATAAAATTCAAAAGGTAAACCAAAAAGTTTGCTTATAAAATCGTCAAAAGAAATTTTAAATTATAAAAAAAATAATTGTTATTAAATGGTTTATTTAGTTAGGTAGGACTTTTGGCAAAAGAAAAAGAAGATTCAATATTACTATGATTTCGGTTTAACATGTATTAACCAATGGTTCCAAAATTGTTTAAATCCAAAGAACTTGGCTAGGTTTCTCCAGCAGTTAAGTTTGCTCAAAACTAGAGTCTGGAAAGGTTGGCTAGGTCTCTCCATCCATGGTATTCATGACCGTATAAAATAAGTAATATCTTTATAATAAAAAAAATTTGTTTAGATTTTTCAAAATCATGTTCACTGTGTGTATGAGTGTGACTTTGGCTCATACCAGCAAAACAAAAAATATGAAAAAAAATGTCGAAACGTTTTGACAAAAAAGATAAAAGTCTTAGTTGGTAGATAATACATAATAATAGTATTTAAATTGCTTTAACGCTTGAGTATAAATAACTCTATGAAATTAGTTACAAAAAGATAATTTTCTGAATAGGTCCGTAAATGCCCCATTTGGCATAATAACTGATTTCAATAAATGATAAGTTGGCTACGTTTATCATTGGCTAATTCTCACATTAAAGAATTAAATAAATGTATCCCCATTAGAAAAATGAAAATGTAGCTTTAAACTTCTTAGGAAGTGACTTCTGTTCAAGCAGTATCTAGTGACTCTTTGTCAGAAAGTGGTTTTTATAGTGTTTTATCTGACTTATGCTATAATAAAGCAAGCAAACAAAAATTGTTAAATCATCAGATCACAAGTTTATCTAAGTAGTTTGAATAAGCGAGTAAAAAACCGAATTACTTGTGGAGCGACCACATAAAAAAATACAAAAATTGAAGGTCTACTAGGATAACTTGAGATCCGGTTAAAAAATTTTGAGGTATATTATATTCATGGTATTTCTCTTTACTTGGAAGTCTCTATGCTTCTCCTTATTTTACTCTTAACTTGGGTACCCTTTTATACATATAACATCATATATGCTTTAATTCAGTATAACTCAATAAATACAAATTAAATCACGGTGCTTCTGCTAGGCTCCACACAACATAAACAATACATATTGTCATCATATATCAACATCGTACGTACGTCAACACAAGAATACAGAAAAAACTTTTAAGTTGCCTCGGTGGGGATTCGAACATCCGATCTTAGTGTTTTTACACTTATCGATCTTCCAAATTAACCGAGTGGGCTGTGCGATCCCATTGCATACATGCACAGTCTCTAGCAGGCAGATGCGTTAAATAGAAATTGACTATTTAATATCTCACACTCAGCGACTTTTTAACTTGGTACGCTTGTTCTGAGTGTCCGTGGTGGAGAATGAAAACAAAATACATACAATACATATAATAAGTCTTTATATAATAACCCATATAACTTGATTGTTCTTTTGTTCTAATTGGCAATCCAATGTGAAAATTGATATGACTAGTTCATTCATAAGTCATTCCGTTTCATAATTTCCATATGATTGAATTGATCAGATTTTGAATTACATCCCTATTTTTAAAATATGATATCAGCTACACACATTTACTTTGACTCATCTTTCAACTTAAAATCTCACTAATTGTTCCTTAATTAAACTAAATTTTCACAGCAATTGTACGAACCGGTTTATCTAGACTTGTACTCTCCTAGTATCGTTATCATAAAACGAAATTTCGATACCTTACTACATTATTGTATTACTGACGACTATTGTCTATATGGGAATTATACCCTATTAGTTTCGTACAACTAGAATGACCCTCCGTAAGTCACTCTTACCTCAACGTCCATCGTCGGGTACGTTGATTTTATTGATAGCTGTGCCGGATAAATATACATCAATACTAAAATCTTTGCCTGATTGAGAGATGTCTGCCTTTTTGGATATAATTATAAAGTTAACATTGAGATATTTTTCATAATTACCTTATTTATCCTGTTTCTTTTTGTGATGACACATTTATTAAAACTTACCCTATCGCTATCTTAAAATACTTGAGGTAAAATGCGTGTTGTTTTTAATGTTTGTACAACTGAAATCTAATTGAATGGCTGTTTACTAAACATCTTTATATTATTGTTCTAAAATTATATATACTTAAATTAACTGTATTATTTTACCAAAGTGCATAGGAAATTGTCCCTATTTGATTTATATAAAAAATTAATTAACTATAAATTTATTGTTTACTTATTAGGATTCTTATTTGTATAGCAAGTGTTAAAACTAATTAATAATATGAAAACTCGATTTTTCCTATAAAATAATTAAATGAATCACGCGGTGTATTTCCCTTTATATTCGATTAAAGCTTTTATTTATGTAAAAGAAAATATTAAGGCAAATAACGAAATTTTATTCATTAAATTCTCGTAAGGAAAGTGTTCTGAAATAACTAACAAATTTTGCTACTTCATTTCTTTAATGATGTAATGGTGGTTGACTTATCAGTTAAAAATAAACGTGTTGTTAATTATATTTATTCTAATACATACCGTGCAATTTAAAAGTTAATGAATTTAGTTCATTGATGTTTTTGTTTTATACACCGTCTTCTGCGAAGTATCAAAAGTATGCTGCCCAAATGCAATGCATATTTTTTCGTAGCAGGACGTTTCCGATAAATTTGTTAATTTGTTTCACACATTACTTTCTAGTACTTGTTTATCGCTGTGTTAGCGAAACTCTGTGATAATGGTTATCACTTGTGGTTTGGTATTGTAAATGAGATTGTGCGAATTTTTATTCTATTTTTGTTTTTTATACTTACGTATAGTAAATATGATAATGAAAAGTGTTTAATAATTTAATGGTTTGCTAGTCAGATAGCGTAAAAATATATAAGCAAAGCGATTGATTTAGTTCCTTATTCATAGTGGTCGTTCAATTATAGACAGGAATTTGCGTAAATTTTTTCAGTACCGATAGGTTAATTTATGTAACACATTGTTACCCACGGCATCTCCACCAAATGTTAATCGTGGCGTCACACGCTGTGATGCTAAATAGGTCGCCTCCACCATTTGTTAGATATGGTGTAATCCGGCGAGCCTCCACCAAATGTTAGATAGAGGAGCCGGCGCCTCCACCAATTTTTTAAGCGTACACTTTTTCCTACCATATGTTGTAACAGTTTTTTTGACCACTGCAGAACATCAACGAATTTTTAGTCCTAATAACTCTAGTATAGTCATTAATATCATGCAAACCATTTTTAAACAAATAAATACCAATATTGATATTGTATGTGCTAACCGCCATACAGAAATGCTAGTTTGGTTGCAATCATCAGGCGCCGAATGTTAATACAATTATTATCAAGGCCAAGCAGCTTTACTGTTTCGTGCATAGCACATCTGCACTCATATTAGCTAGAGCTCTCGTCGAGAACGATTATGGAACTAATAAGGGTTCTGGCATGTAACTTGCGTCTGGCTTTTTGTGCGGTAGTAGAACCCTAGTGCGCTGAACACTAGGCTTTGTGTTTTAACGATTGTAAAAATTAAAATAATAATTAATTAGACCAACTGAATAATTTTGTTGTAGCGCTCTTTTCGTATTTTTCTTTTCTTTTGTTATAACGTTCCTTTCAACGACGTTTTTAAATGACTTCTAATAAATAACTTCGTTTGGATAATTCCTTTAATAAATTCATTTAATAGTTCTTTGGATATTTGTGTAAATAGCACTTAAAATATTCCTTTAATGATTTCGTAAATGTTACGATAAAACATGTTTTTCAACGCTTCGTAGAAAGTCTTCAATTAGATTTTTATTTTATAATTCTTAACTTTAAGAAGTCGTTTTATATTATCTGGATTTATAAAACTAAGACAGCGAGTATGCTGTATTTAAAGAAGATATAAATTCTACTTTTGCACCTGCGAGTATCAACTTATGGTTCATTCACGTCAACTTTGCGATAGGGTATCGATCCAATATGAACGTCCTTCAACCGTACGATGGATAGTTGGATTTTATGTAATATTATGGAGAAAACAATAAGTTCGAATTTTAAGGAAACGTTCTACAAAGTATGTAGAAATTTTTATGGTTTGTTAATTAAGTCCAATGATTCATTGGAATGGTAGTGTTGAAACTTTCGTTCAAGATTTACACACAGTAAAACATCTAAGTTTGGTATTGGAATTTGGTTGGTCCAGTTTGTGCGTATAACAAAAAGGCATGGAAGTTAGTATGGTCCGGTCCAAGGGTCACGCAGCTGTTCGTGTTCTGTGGAACATGTGGATTTTACGTCAGTTATTTTCTGAAAAATGTATGTATTAACACCTGCCCTAACATGTTGTAAAGACAACATGTAAACAAAACCTGCAGAGCCAAGGTAAGAGATTAGAATTATTCTTGCATCACGTCTACATTTGGTGATCTTTGATACGAGGCTGCTTCAGAAAATATTTTTGTAACTATCTATTCTGATAAATCCGTTTTGCAAATTAAGAAGGACCTTAGTAAATTTTTATTGTCAATACTAGTTCAGTATAATTGCAGTTACTAAATTTTATGAGGTTAGGCAAACCTAAATAGTACTTATTGATATTTCATATATGAATGAGTTCACTTACAATTTTTGAATAATGAATTAATAGACAAACTAGTTAAAATTTTATAAATATGTAAACAGAAAAAACATCTGATATTTCTGGTATAAATTCAGGTTAAACTTTTGTAACTGAAGCAACATTTCAAGTTCTTGATAATATTCTTTGAATATATAATCCTACCTTATGAGTAGATGAAACTTGTATTATCGTTTCTTAAACATGAATTCTATATTTACAATTTTTATGAAAGGACAATTTTAATTAAAGAAGCAACATTTAATTTTCTTAATTAATTGTTTTATTCTAAACAAGTATGTTCAGAAGTAGGGTAACAAAGTATAAGAACAAATAGAGTAAAGTGGTAAATCCAATTTAACAAGAAGCTTTAATAGCCTTTTCACTTTTCAGTATTTGAAGCATAAAATCTGTGTTCATATTATTGTTGCTTGATTAATCTTTGTTGTTTTTTTTTATATGAGGTAGCAAGAGAATACCTCTTGTGTTCTCATTTTTGTATATTTAATTAAATTTTCTTTACAGTTCTTACGTTAGCAGTTAATACGGTATTCCTCTTTAAGGACGCCCAAGACCCCCTTAGGGAAACCCTGTGTTTAAAGTTAATGACTTGGTGGCGCCCTATTCAAACCCCTGTTTTGTTGAGAATCTAGCCCTAGTAATAAAATAATGCTTTGTAAAAAGAACCACGACCAATTCTCATAAGCTCTGCCCAAGGAATAGACCCCTAGCATAGTCGGAAGATATTTGCGTTCCATCATTTTAAGGTAATCCTTCCTTAAAGGTTACTGGTCACATTTGGGGATATAAAAATAACCCCTAACTAGTTAACCCAATCAGTAATTTATTAATTTACGTTATAATGTTAAGTATGGTTTTTCCACCATATGTGGCGCGTAGCTCAGGGGGTTTTATTATATCGTTAAGTGTACTCTTAACGTAGCACTGAAATTAATTACAGTTGCGGGATCGCCTATCAGTCACCTACTTCTACACGACTTATTTGTTAGGGGGCTTCCACCAGTCACCACTCAGGTGACAGTAACTAGAGGAACGTAGTCTTCGTTGCTCTAGTGACCACTCAATTTAAGGTAGGGTAAGAATGATTAGAATAAAGCTAAAGTTATGATACATATAATAAGTAAGCAAGCGGTATTTGTACAAGATCAGCCTTAAAATTAAGTTACATAAAAAGATTACTTACATGCTAAAAAGTATTTGCCGCCTCCTTTAAGGGGACGTGCGGTTCGCTGCTTGACTACATTTTAATACTGTGTTAATATGACCAATGAGGTCACTCGGAGACAGACTAAGTAAAAGAGCTCTTGTTAGCCAGTGGCTACCACTTTTATAAACAATCATATCTAACATGATAAACGTTTTCCCTTAATTATATTTTAGAACATACAGATAGTGGTTTACCACTGGTTTACTAATCTGAATTTCTTGGTTGGCCGTATCGTGCGTGTTTCATGTTTCCTGTTAACTTTCTCGTGAGAATTGGTCATCAGGAAATATGACTGCATCGATATTGAACAAAGGCCTAAAAATGTGTATGACTAATACTAATTAATAATGGGATTGTAAATCAATACGTAACAATAGTTTCTCAGAAACTATGAAATTGTGCCTGTTAACGTTTCCATTAAATTATTCTAAGAAATCTTGTACTCTATGTTACTTTGTCGATTTTATAAATGACTCTGAGTTCTATCTTCTCAGGGTAAAAATACTAAGGATTGTTTCTTTCTAAAATTGTATCTTAGTTAAGCTTGTTGACGTTTAAGGAACATATTGTACACCCGAAATTCAATTAGCACTAGTAATATTCTTGAGACAAAGGTATGTATCTGTTATGACCTGTAGTTGGTATAACAAGCCAATGAATTAAATAAAGAAAAAGTTGTACCGAATATTAAGGGAGAAGTATTAAGAGATATCGGAATTTTTGAAAATGAAAATATGTCGGTTGTGGATAAGCGAATTGATGACCCAGATAAGGATAAAGATTATATTGCTGAATTGACCAGCAGTGACTTGGAAAATCCTAAGTCGGAGAAAAAGTACAAGTTGGGAGGACCAAAAACAAGCAAGATTGTCATATTACAGCAGATGTGACATCATCAAGAACAAATGAAAATTTTAGGACTGGAGTAAACAAAAGAGGAAAAAAAGTAATTAATAGAAAAACTAGAGAGGTGAGAGTTAACAAAACACGCTGGAATTTGGTAGCGGAATACGTAAGTAAAACTAGAAAAATAACTAAAGCAAAGAACCACGTGCAGGATGAAATTCAGAGATAGAATCGATGCTTCAACGAGAAGAAATATTTATAAAGCACTTTAGGAAATTGGCCATTATGAAAAAAGATTAGTTTTATTACTGGACTAATCGCGTATGTAGATAAACAGACATCACGAAGGAATGAAGAAGGAAAGAAAACACAGACACTTGCACATGCGGGGTGACGGGGACTCCAGAGCATCTATTGCTGAATTTCATGGATCTCTGGGACCCACACAACAACGCACTCCACACAAGGAAACTTATACAAGACGCACTTAACAACGGACAAACTATGACAGACGTAACAGACGTACTGTGGCACGAAAACCTCTTCCCGCAGTTAAATCAACTAACACAATACAGAACAAGAACACTACACAAAAGACATGAAAGACAAAGACCCTAACTAACAAACAAACAAATAAACAAGAAACACCAAAACAAAACAAAACAAATACGTACAAAACATACACACACACACACACACACACACACACACACACACACACACACACAAATCGCTCCAGCGACCAAATGACAACAAGTAACCTAACAAACATTACAACGAAAGAGATTGCAATATCAACACAAAGACACTCCTGGAACTACCAGAGACCCGCCCACTGACGACTTTCCAAGGGTTGCGCCGCTAATACCCCTAGAGCTAAATCATACAATAAAAACCAATTCAACTTAATTTAAGTGAATATGTGCAGTGACACTACGTGCATGTGCATTAACAACAAGTCTCGCTCGGGTTCATGAACTTCTACGTAGAACGATTCAGTATTTATTTTAATTGTGAGCTAATAGATTAGAACTTTTTGAAACTAACACTTAAATTTAGTACCTAGGCTAAATAACAAATAACAAAAGGCGTGACAACCCTTTTAGCTACTTTCTAATCAGCTAAGTAAGACGGGGTTAAGCCCCAAAATATTTATAGAGCATGAAACTGATACTTTTAGACGGGGTCAGCTTAGTAGTATTAAGAGAACACAAGTCAACACAAAGTAACTCTATTCGTCTTTACAAAATACTTACATAAATGTAATTAAGCAATAATTGACCAATCTTAAGTACGACACACAAGTAAAGTATTATTTTATAACTACAACTTATGGAAGTAATGACTTACCTCTTTTGCTTACTAAATAACTTACGCTCCTCTGGCGAAGCCTGACATGAATGATGGTATTGCAGAATAACACATGTACCATCACGCATCGGTGGTTGCTATAGTTGAAATGTTACTATAACTTTTGCATATTACAGTGTGTTACGTCATCATCGAACAATTTGGTATTGGTGACAATAAATACCATTAGTGCGGATACCCTACAGTTTAGTGAAACAATTATGCCGGCAGTGGGAGTTCGTGAAGTGACACAGTCGTACTCGAACCGTTACAGAAGACAGTTGCACGGGAGCTTTTGGAAGCGACACCGACACCGAACGTGCGTGTTCTTGGTTGTCCGCTAACCTTTTGTGTGTGACTTTTATTGCCCCGAGCGGCACAGGCTTTAAGATATTTATACCCTTTATTAAGTAGTTTGTTGTAGTTGCTTTATTTATTACATAACCGTTACACTGCCATCGGTATTGCTACAAAAAGCAATTGGTCCTTCCCTATAATTAACATATCTAGATCACCTTATCATCCCTACATTTATTGGTCCATACGATCCGAATTTCACTAGTCCTATGTTATACGCATGTCCTAAATTGAATATTATTTTGCATTTCAGCGAGCGTGTTTTTAATTTACCTTAGCTTTAAATTTGTCTTAAAGCCCATATTTAGCGGGTTAAAATGTGTAAATATTATTTATACTGTCTTTAAACTAAATTAAGCGATTTCGCCGTAATTAAACCAGCAAGCGGCTAATTACAAACAAATCCTTTAATATAAAATTTGCTAATTTGCATTAAAAGCCATTGCGCGTTTTTAGTATCACATACAACCCTTCAGTCGGTTTGCAGTAAAATATAAAACACACGGCAACGTGAAAATTATAATTCGCTTTATACTTCTCAAATAAGAAAGGTAAAGGGATTTGCTTTGTATTTAAAGCCATTGCACGTTTTGTATTACACACAAACCTGCTTGGTTTGTAAACCTAAAATATTGAACACATCTGCAAAGGGTAATAAAGTTGTAAAGGCTGCATCTTTCTTGCAAATATGATAACCACATGTTAGAAGTTGGTGGACCCTCTGAACTTTGATGTAAAGCCGCCCGTAAACTGTAAATTTTATCGTAATGCTTTGTTTGACAAACCCTTAGTTTTCCACGTGTTGCTTAAGACCCATAGGCTAATAGTCATAAACGTGATTTATTGATTTATGCGCTATTTACATTTACCAATATCGAGAAATTAAATTACCTTATCAATTGCTGTAGCGGGGAGTCTTTGAAAATTATTAAATCGGTACCCATTTCGGGGGATAATTTTATTATCTCATATAATGCCTTGCGTGAGCGATTTAGCAATCCACGTTTATTAGCAACTTTGCATTGGAAAGCTATGAAAGACTTTCCACCTTTAAAATCAGAAGACCCTAAGAAACGTAGGGCACTTATTGATTGTTTTTCAGAGAACCTTGCTGTTCTAACTAACTTAAAGTTTCCCACTGAACATTGGAACTTTATTCTAGTCGATTTGCTTTTAGAAAAACTCGATCCGTTCACTAGAAAAGGCTTTGAACTCCAATCGGATCCGAAGCAAATACCCAATTTCGAGGATTTGAGATATTTTTTAACTCAACAATGTGCAGCGTTAGAAACCTTTTCTTCAACCGCACCTGTTTCTTATTCGACGACTGTTCATACAGCTCACACATCAGTGCCTAAGAAATCCTCAGCGTTTCAATTTAAACCAAGAGTTTCTTCTAACGTAGTTTCACTGGATACACCAAGTAGCTCCAGTGACTCAAAGAATTCATTTTCGCACCATTGTCCTTCTTGCAAAGGCAATCACTTAATTTATAGATCTCAATCGTTTCTAAAGAAAACTCCGACGGAACGTTTCGACATTGTCAAACGCTTACGCCTTTGTTTAAATTGCTTACGAACAGACCATGCGTCCGTGCAATGCAAATCCTATAACTCTTGTCGAACTTGCGCCAAGCCACATCATACCTTGCTACATTTTGAACCGCAACCTGCTTTTAGCCGTTCAGCTGAACCGACCGCTACACACATGCATAAAAATGCCAATAGGACGCAGTCAGCCTCTCCTATTCCGGCAAATGTTTTGTCTTCACAGACGAATTCAAATCTTGGGGTTACTGTCTTACTCTCCACTGCTGTTGTGGAAGTTCAAGATCGTTCTGGTAGATACAAACCGATCAGGGTACTCTTAGACCCTGGCTCCCAAGCTAGCTTTATTCGAGACGATTGCGTGAGCAAACTTTGGCTTCCACGCATACGTTCTCAAGTTCCGATTTATGGACTTGGGCAGACAACTTCAGCAGTCAATAGGGGTGCCGTCAGCTGCACCATTCGCTCTATGTTAGACTCTGAAAAATCTCTAGAAGTCACAACTCTTGTGCTTTCATCAATATCTGGCAAATTATCTAGCGTTGAAGTTCCTAATAATTGGGAACACTAATGCGACCTGCACTTTGCAGACCCGACCTGGAACTCTCCAGGAACTATTGACATGCTCCTTGGAGCAGATGTTTATCCGTTCATCATCAATGGCGGTATTATACATGGCAAATTTCTTCAGCCTGCCGCCATAAATACAATTTTTGGTTGGACTATTATTGGCCCCACAAAAAACTTGCAGTCTGATACTGTCCAAGCATTTTTTACTTCTGTAGAAGATCCTATCGACCAGATTCTAAGGCGGTTTTGGGAGATAGAAGAGTTGCCATCCAAGCCTTATACTTCTCCAGAAGAAGAAAAGGCAGATTTGATTTTTGAAAACACGTTTTCTCGTGACCCTAGCGGTCGTTTTATTGTTGCGTTACCGTTCAACGATACTTCACCTATTTTTGATAAGTCCTTTGACATGGCTAAAAAACGACTATTTTCGTTAGAGTTCAAATTGCATGCTCAACCGGAGCTACGCGCCCAATATAACAATTTCATGCAGGACTATCTTGATGCGGGTCATATGGCATTACTCGATTCTCCGCCCGTTGGGAACGATAATTATTTTTTACCCCATCACCCTGTGTTTAAAGAGGAAGGACATATTTCTAAAATTCGTGTGGTTTTTGACGCCTCTGCAAAGGCTAAAAACAATGCGTCACTTAATGACACCCAATTGGCTGGACCTAGTCTCCAAAATGACATTTCGTCAATCTTACTTAAATTTCGCTCTCATCGTTTCGTTTTTACTTGTGATGTTCGCCAAATGTATCGACAAATTTTGGTTACCGAAGAACATCGAAGGTTTCAATTAATTGTGTGGCGGTTCTCCGCAGAAGAACCCATTCAGACTTATCAGCTTAATACAGTGACTTATGGTATTAAGTCATCGCCTTATCTAGCATTAAAAACTCTTCAGCAATTAGCCATTGACGAAGGCAAAGGTTTCCGTTAGCCGCTGAGGCTATACGGTCAAATCTATATATTGACGATTTCGTCGCCGGTGGAGATTCTATACAATCGGCCCGAGAAATCAAAGATCAACTTATCCGACTTTTACATTCGGCTGGGTTTGATCTTCGAAAATGGAGTTCTAATTCAGCTTCTATTTTGGAAGGCATTCCGTCAGATTTTTGCCAATATACTTCTCTCGATTTCGATTCTGACGAATCAATAAAAATATTAGGTCTTCAATGGTCACCTACAGAAGATATTTTCTCATTTCGGGTTAAACCATTAAACACAATATGTACAAAGCGCAACATACTTTCGCAAGTTGCCAGAATATATGATCCATTAGGGTTTTTAGCCCCACTAACACTTTTTGCGAAACGCCTAATCCAGCATCTGTGGATGTTAGGTTTAAATTGGGATGACCTCCCACCAGCAGACATCTCGTCTCAATGGCAGCAGTATCAAGAAGAGTTGCCCTTATTATCGTCATTAAAGTTACCACGTTGTTTACCCCCTTCGGATCCTTTTACTTGTCATTTGCATGGGTTTTGCAATGCTAGCGAGGTAGGGTATGCAGCGGTAGTATATTTCCAGTTCATAAATCAAACTACTGGAGAAATAACTGTACAATTTGTAACCGCTAAAACAAAAGTAGCTCCAATTAAGCGCATTTCCATTCCACGTTTGGAATTATGTGCCGCCGTTTTGTTAACCGATTTACTTTCTTTTACCATTCGGTTTTATCAAGGCTTGATTGAAATCTCCGATGTTTCAGCGTGGAGTGATTCTACGGTCGCTCTCACTTGGATACATTCTCCACCTTTTCGTTGGAAAACTTTTGTGGCAAACCGTGTTAGCCACATTCAAGAAATCATTGCACGTAGTCGATGGTTTTATATTAAATCTTCGCATAATCCGACTGATCCTGCATCTCGGGGATTAATGCCAAGCGCGGTTATTTCATGTTCGCTATGGTGGGCGGGGCCTGAATAGCTTCACTACCCTAGTGACTCGTGGCCGCCTCAACCAACATTGTCAACCTCAATTGCTGAGGTAACTACGGAAAAGAAGATCCTAACATTTGTCGCTCAAACAGATCCAAACGTCATTGACATTCTACTAAGTCGCTTTTCATCGTTATATAAAATCCAAGGCATCGTGGCTTACATTTATAGATTTTCTAAACCCATGACTCAACGTTATACGGGTCCCTTAACAGACATTGAATTACACAATGCTCTCATGATTATCGTTCGGCATGTACAAAATGTTACATTTTCAAAGGAAATAGCTTCGATCAAGGCAAACCGTAAATTACCTAAAAGCTTGCGAAAACTTTCTCCATTTGTTGATCCACAAAATATCTTAAGAGTAGGTGGGCGCTTGACACATTCTTCGCTTACCTATTTCGAAAAGTTTCCTGCGTTATTGCCTCAGCGGCACCGATTAACCGAACTTATCATTCGGTCAACTCACGAAAGGTATTGCCATCCCGGTGTTAATACCACAGCGTATCTTATCCAACAGAATTTCTGGATCCTTTCTGTTAAAAATTCAATCCGAAATTATTTATCATCATGTCATAGATGTTTTCGTACCAAACCGGTCCTGGTAACTCCTCCTATGGGAGACCTACCGGCAGCACGTATTACCCAAATCAAACCGTTCAGTATTGTTGGTGTTGATTTTGCTGGCCCTCTTTTTATAAAGGCTAGCCGTCTACGAGGCTCTAAAACTCTTAAGGCCTATATTTGCATTTTTGTTTGTTTTGCCACTAAGGCAGCACATATTGAACTTGTTTTGGATTTGTCGGCAGACGCGTTTCTTGCCGCTTTGCGACGATTTATAGCACGTCGAGGACGCTGTTCTCAAGTATTTTGTGATTGCGGTACTAATTTTGTAGGTGTCTATCGTCAGCTTACGAGTTATCTGCATAGTGCAGTAACCTAAGAAAAGATAAAGTGGTCGTTTAATCCACCTAGCGCCCCTCACTTCGGTGGTTTGTGGGAAAGCGGTGTTAAGTCAGTAAAGACACACCTAGCTCGCGTAATCGGCAAACAAAAACTTACCTTTGAGGAACTTTACACAGTTCTTACTCAAATTGAATCTGTTCTAAATTCAAGGACACTCTGCGCTTTGAGTTCGGATCCAAATGACTTGCGTTGCTTAACACCAGGTCATTTCCTAACTGTGGAGCCTCTTTCTGCACCACCAGATGAGGACCATTCAACCAACGTATTATCATTAAAGAGCTGGTGGAAACTCCTGCAAAAACTCCATCAAGATTTTTGGGCTCGCTGGAACCATGAGTACTTACATACTCTGAATCAGAAAGTTAAATGGCACTCTAAGGTAGGTGTCCGACAAGTTGAAAAGGACACTATTGTCCTCATCAAGGACCACCAGCTTTCTCCACTTCAATGGAAGTTTGGTCGTATTATTAATACCTTTCCCGGTGCGGACGGTATTATACGTGTCGCTGAGATCAAAACTGCACATGGCACATTAAAACGACCTTTGGTCAAACTAGCGCCGCTACCGGTATTTTAATTTTATTTTATGTTTAGATGTATATACACATTTCTTACATGTATGGTAGTTTATTATTTTTAAATAGTTGTTTATTTTCATATATATATATATATATTTTTTATATTTTGCATAGTTGGTAATATCGCTCGCTGTAGTGTACAACCCTATCTTTCGTTACCTGTTTTCCTAGCAAGGTCAAATCCCATGTGATTTCCTTCACCCAACCTACTTCCCTCCTTTTCAAAATTCTATGAATTTGGTGGGCGGTATGTTACGTCATCATCGAACAATTTGGTATTGGTGACAATAAATACCATTAGTGCCGGTACCCTACAGTTTAGTGAAACATTTATGCCGGCAGTGGGAGTGCGTGAAGTGACACAGTCGTACTCGAACCGTTACAGAAGACAGTTGTATGAGAGCTTTTGGAAGCGACACCACATCAACCGTGCGTGTTCTTGGTTGTCCGCTAACCTTTTGTGTGTGACTTTTATTGCCCTGAGCGGCACAGGCTTTAAGGTATTTATACCCTTTATTAAGTAGTTTGTTGTAGTTGCTTTATTTATTACATAACCGCTACACTGCCATCGGTATTGCTACAAAAAGCAATTGGTCCTTCCCTATAATTAACATATCTAGATCACCTTATCATCCCTACACAGTGTGTTGATAATTGCAGATCTGCAAGGAGCTGCAGAAGTTGAACGCAGTAGTAAATGTTTAACAATGATTTTAGAATAAAGATGAAACTGAGGATACAGATGCGAGAATGCCCAGTGCAGTTGATGAAACCTGTTAATATAATTGTTGCAACATAAGGTACTGGATCAGTTGTAAATTTGGATATTAATATAAATATTTTATGGTACTTATCTGATTTTAAGTTTTATTCTGAACTAAGATATATTATTTCAGATTACCTTAATCCCACTACAGACAAAGAATTCCAACATCTGCGTACAAATATGGATTTGTGTGATTACGCCCCCAGGTAAATAATATCCCACGAGGTTACTAATGCAATTCCAAAGCCACAAGCTTACCGGTTTAACGTGCAACTTCAACGCACAAACCAATGCGGAATTTGCATCACAATAAAGGCCTAGTGGAAAGAACCCAAACGGAATAGCCAAGATAAACGACTATAAAACTCCACTAAAACCATACCAGACTGGACTAGTTGGCAGATCACACCACACTCTGCAAGATGGAAGAAAGAAATCCATTTTCTTTGACATACCAGCCAATCCTATTCAAGACTTGAAAGAATTATTGTAAAAACTGAAATTCAGTCTAATATATCCAATACCTTTTTGACACAGCACGAAATTACAACCACACCCAAAGTGAACTGTAAAAATCAGGATTGTACTACAAAAAAAGATAGTCACTAGCATTAAAATGCAAGGACAGAACAAGTCAACCTCGACTAGTGGCGTACATACAAAAATGTAACAACACTAACAGCTCCAAAACCTGACCATACGGATGAATTATTAACGCTCGTATAGCCAATCACAACAACTCTTACAGTTATTCATTCAATAACATCACAAATACATCAAATAACTCCCAAATATATAATACTGCCGTATTATGATTCTTTAATAAAAATATCAAATTATCATGACAAACATATTTTTACTTTATTAACCTTAATTTACATATTTACAAAAGAAGAAAAGGACTCTCACTATCTTTGAGATCCACTCCAAGCATAACTTCAAAACAGCAAACATGTCTTGAAATCACTAACGTTCAACAATCTACCGCCTGTATATGCAACCAAAATGTAGAAACATCTCTATCTCTGAAGAGACAAGTAAAACGCCACCACGTCTTACTCCTCAAAAATCTCACTCACGCATGAATGAACAAAATAGAACATTGCTATCTCACGCAATATTCATACTAAACATAGAACATTGTCAGCTTACACAATATTCATACTAAACATAACTATCATAGTTACTAACAATATTGACCTCCAACCAATATTTAATATGGACTCAAACTACTTGATTCCCAATATAATTATCAAACACTTTAATCATAAATCCAAAAGAAAATAATAACCAAATATATACAACTTTATTTATCAAACACTTTAATCATAAGAATACCTATATATTCCTTTATAACCTTGAACTAGAGAATCATACGACAAATGAAATCATTTGACAAACGGAAACATGTAACTTTTTATCTTGACTCAAATGAATAACTTGCAACTAACAATATCAGCACAGTCTAGTATCAACCTTACTGCACTACAAAAATTCCTTTTATACTTCTTATCCAACGTCTAAATTTTAGACTACCAAACAGTATTCCAAGACAATAATTAAATCCTTTACTAAAAGATAAGACAGAAATAATTCCTACTATCAACCATTAAATATATCAACAACACTAATTAATGTTCAGAAACGTTCTCTTTTTCAATATCACCACTGAACTCTGAATAAGGTTTTAAGTCCTTAACATGCCATCTGCCTGCCCTTGAACCATTTTCATTAATCAATTCATAAATTAAATTGAAACCTTCTTTTAACAATACTCAAAACATATTTTGGCGCAAGCATAGCTGTGAACTTATCACTTGCTTTCGAAAGAACTTTATTTGACCTCCAAACTTTGTCACCTACTTCGAAAGAAATGTTACGTCTCCTTAAATTATATGAATTACTAGACTGCATGTAAGCTAAATGTAACCTTTTCTGAACGTCTATAAAAATATCAAATAGTCCTTGATGATCTGACACATACGAAGGTCTATCACTAGAAATAAAATCAATATCAACTGAGGGTTCCACATCAAGACCATAAAATCTTCCAGACACAGGAACATGTCTACCAAAAACTAAGAAATTTGGCGAATAACCAGTGGCATGATGTTTTGCAGAATTAATCGCATACTGAATTATGGGGTAACTCTATGTCCCAAGTATCATGTTCTTTAATATACGAACGTATAGCTGTTCCGACTGTTCTATTTATCCTCTCTACAAAATTACATTGGGGAGAGTAAACTGCATTAAACCAAATTTTTGAACGTCATATTTTTACATACTGCCTTGAAATTTCTACCACTAAATTGTGAGCCATTGTCACAAATAATATATTTGGGAACGCCATAAACTAAAAACTTTTTCCTCCAATACACGTTCTATTATATGCGCTTTTGCACTACGTAACGGAAACATTAACGTGAATTTTGAGAACCAATCACCAATAACTAATAACCATTTGTGTCCAACCTTGGACCGTGGAAATGGGCCCATAAGGTCTATAGCGATAATCTGAAAGGGAACTTCACTTCTTTTCCTTTCCCATTAAACCAAGGGTCCTCTATTCGATGCCTTCTGTGCACCACACGTTAAACAATTTTACAAAATTTCAACACATCAATACGCATTTTGGCCAATAAAACTCTCTTGTATGCGTGCCAATGTTTTAAAAAAACCAAAATGACCGGCCACTGAAGGGTCATGATTTATCCGAATAACTCCTTCCTTCTGTGATCTAGGGACTAAATATTTCCATTCCCTTACATTCGACGAGAGTGGTAAATTTGATGAAAGAAATTTAAATACATAATTATCTTCTACCTTCCATTGTGGGTAATCATCAGGTGAAGCTAAAATTTTCTCTCGAAGAGACACATACCAGGGATCCACATTATCTAACTTGATTTCAACTAAATTATCAACATGACTCACGACTGGAACTGCGCGACTAAGACAATCTGGAACTACATTAAACTTTCCTTTTCGATGAACCAACTCAAAAGTATGCTGTCGTAAACGGACAGCCCATCTAGCTAATTTTCCGGTTGGGTTTTGTATATTATTAAGCCATAACAAAGAAAAGTGATCTGTGATAACAGTAAAACGGGTACCTTCTACCCAAGGTCGAAATTTTTCTATAGCGAAAATTACAGCGAGACATTCTTTCTCCGTGACTGAATAGTTTCGCTCAGTTCGGGTAAGTGATTTACTGGCATAAGAGATAACGTGCTCTACATCATCGATTTTTTGAACTAAAACTGCTCCGAGTCCTGTATCACTAGCATTGCATTCGACAATAAATGGAACTGAATAGTCCGGTTGCGATAACAATGGAGCGGAAACTAAAGCCTGTTTAATCTGTACAAATGAGTTCTCAGCCTCAGATGTCCAAACAATAGATTGACCCTTTTTTCTTCCTTTTACCAAATCACTGATCGGTGACACTAAAGATGAAAAGTTTTTTATAAAACGACGATACCAACTACACATTCCTAAAAAACGCTTGACCTCAGTAGTTGTCTTAGGTCTGGGGAAATTTACCATCGCAGAAACCTTTTCGGGGTCTGTACGAAGAGAGTTCGATCCAACAATATAACCAAGAAATTTTAACGATTTCTTAAAGAATTCACACTTTTTCAAATTAATCGTAAGGTTTGCTTCCTTAAGACGTTCCTTCACCGTTTCTAATAACTTCAGATGTTCCTCAAAAGATGATGAACACAAAATAATGTCATCTAAATAACAAAAACATGTGGCTCAAACTTCGGTCCAAAATTGAATCAACCAAACGCTGTTGCGTCTGAGCAGCATTCTTTAATCCGAATGGCATGGTGACAAACCTATATTGTCCTCTCGAAATAACACTAAACGCTGTTTTATCCTTAGATGTTTCGGAAAGTGGGATTTGCCAAAACTCTTTCTAAGGTCTAAACTAGAAATGTAATTTGCACCTCTAAGTAAATTTATAATCCTATCGATATTTGGCAATGGGTAGCTATCATGTTTAGTAATATCATTGAGCGCTCTTCCGTCAAAACAAAATCTGTACTCACTGTCTTGTTTTTAACCAACAGTACAGGGGATGACCATGGACTCTGACATTCTTCCACTACTCCCAATCTCAGCATCTCATCTAATTCTTTATCTAACATCCTGCTCATAAAGGGGACATGACATATGGTTTTTGCGAAATGGTTTTGCATCACCAGTATCAATATCTAAAACAATTTTATCGGTACGCCCTAGTCTCTCTTCACTACTAATTTCATTGAAAGATTCTATTGCTATTCGTGCTTTTTCTTGTTGTGTTTCTAACAAATCATCCAAACTAAGTAATTGATTACTACAACTTAAGGGTACTGACGAATGACCAATATACGAAATACTATTGTTATCATAATCTTGAATGTGCCATGTATTGTTTTGAAATCTGCTATTAAACCAAAGGATTTTGCGAAATCGCTACCAAAAATAAATGTGTGAGGAAGAGATGGTACAACCAAAGCGTTAACAATACGATATTGTCTTCCAATTCTAATAGGTAAATCAACTGAACCAATAACTTCCTGAAGAGTACCATCAGCAGTGGAAACTATTCTCTTCTCAGTTTTAAAAACCTTCAATTTTAATTCTTCAAGAACAGAAAACGCTAATGAACCAACAACGGTAGTAGTACAACCAGAGTCAAACAAACCTGTGACGTCTCTATCTAACAATTTTACCATAATGTACGGACGATTGTCCTGAGGTTTCCTTAAAAATAACGCGTCAGCTTTTGGCTTGACGTTCCCTTGACAAAAATCTTTAACGATGCCTAGCCATTTTGAGCAATCATCTATATCAAAAAAATTTTCCTGCTTACACAACATAACCGTAGCCTTTTGCATAAAAGCATGATGCCGGCCACTCTGCATCTGCCTACCTAACGAACCTGAACACGACGGACAATTTATCGACTTAACTCCACTATATCCGCAGCTATAACAAAATATTTTACGAGGAATCTTACACCTCCAAAAAGTATGACCTTCATCCAAACAATTCCAACATGTAAGTTTATTTAATTTATATTTATTTACGGGGACTCTACTAGAAGGATTATTATTATTACTATTACTGTTGCCAAGAGATTGTATTTGAGGGGGAAATGATTGATTATAAAAACTACGACCAGTTCGCGCTGAAAAGTTTTTTACAGGAGCTGACCACTTATTTTCAACTTGAAATTTTGAATTTCCTAATGCTTTCGGAACATATTTTACTGGACTTTGTACTAATTTATGCTTGGATGCATAAGCTTCTTCCAATTTCTTACACAACTTTATTAATGTAGACATACTATCAATTTCCGTTAGAGCTAATTGACAAATAAAATCAGGTAATAGATTCTTTTTTACCATTCTAACTTTTGTATATTCCGCAGGTGATTGTGGTAACCTACTAAACAAATTCTCCATATGAGCTATATAAATGACTACAGACTCTCCTTTTGTTGATGACGCGACCTAATCTTTTCCCAAATCTCGTCCTCTGAGTGTGATGGTAAGAAATCTTCCTTCAATCGAATAACTAATGAATTCCAGTTTGTTAAAGAATTTCGAACACAACGATACCATTCTAAACCGTTACCTGTAAACAATTCTACAGAAGCATTAAATAAATCTTCTTCAGATACTTTACGCGAGTGTGCCAACTCAGCTACTCTATCTAAAATTGATGAACCTGTTTTGGATCTCCAGAAAATTTTACTGACCACGAACCAATTGGAATAGGGGTACTAAATATGAAACAGTATGAATAGGAGCACTGACAACAGCTGGAATGGTTTCTCTCATAGAAAATTCACCATATGCGTTTACATCTTCATTCTTCTCAAGCTTTTCATGTAGCTCTGCCTCCATGGTAAGAATAGTTGCTAACGATTCATTCTTAAATAAAGTTACTTCATCTGAATTATCTAAAGGATTTTATTCTCCTAACTCGACCATCAAGATGTATCAATCTCGACTGTATCCTCTTAAATGTAGGGTCTGCTAATTCACCTTCAAATTCTAATAAAACATTTCTTACTGACTCTATCGAAGCCTCAATTTCATCTCGTTCATCTGAATAATCTACGACATATGAGGAAGGATCAATTAAACGACCAGGTAATGTTGTTTCTTTGGCTAATAATCGGCCTAACATTTTCCTCTTATCCTGCATCGGTCTGCTGCTAACAACTCCACGAATTCTCAATTCATAATCCAACTCATCTTTATGCAAATAAACTACTTGATACGTCTCAGCCATCATGGGATAGACTAACTAACTAATTACAAATTAAACTCAATTAAACAACAACATCAATAGACTAAACCAATCTGAGGGTAAATGAGTTACGAATCACAAGTGTAAACAACCAAAGTCAATCGAAGCCTATACTTTATGTGCTTATACAATTGGTACAGCAATCGAGGCCTACACGCTGGGCGCTATTTATAACCTTCTCGAATAATTTAAACTTAGTTTAAAGAGAATTTCCGATAATTAAAAAGGAGCCCACGGCAAGTTCGGATGGAAGGTGGCTCTATGTTGAGGAAATCTCGAAGGTATTGCGGCTAGTCGAACTATATGCTCTGGGTAGAGAATGAGCTGTGGGTCGGGGTGTAATTGCGACCACTAGTAATAAGAATAAGGCGCCACCGTATTTTTTTATACTGGGGAGACCTAATACAAGTCCCTTGTACAAGGCTAATGCGGAAACCTTTCTCCTATAACCGCTATATAATTTTTAAAGACCACCTAATCTTTGAAGTATCTTACCTTATGGCTCGACTTTGACCTTAGCAATCCTCCATTGCACCTGTGAACAAATTAAACAAAGAAAAGCACTGTTTGTGCATTCAAACTCAAAAATAATTAAATACAATCAGAATCGACTTTCATTCCTCTTAAATAAAAGATAGTCTTTAGTCCGAAAATAAGAATCTATTCTTTTTGGTATCCAATAAAGTAATTTTCTACAAAAAATATGTCTTCCTTTATAAGTTAATTTAAATTAGAAAGAGTTAATTACAATGGTACTGAATATATCCGTACCAATTACTATTTAATGAGGTTTATATAACAAATTGACAAAGCATAAAATTGCTTATTTATAGAAAGAGTTAATTATGGTAGATCTACCTTAATTTTACAGTAGATAATTACAGATAATTGTTCATAAAATATCAAATGTAGAAATTTAATTTCTAAAGGTTCAAAGTTATAAGAATTTACTTTATCTAATTAGTAGTGACATCTTCTGATGTTTCATTGAGTTAATAAAAGAATTATGTAGGAACAAATTACAGATTCATATCGTATAACAACGAAAAATATAATTGAGGTCTGTCCTTGACCTGTTCAAAGTTAACACAAGTCGGTTAAAGTAAAATTTATCTCGTTTCTACGTCGACAGTTCAAACAACATACGAACATAATTTTTTGTACATACCAGAACTCCAAATTGCACCTAAATACCTGCTTGACGTATGTATTGACAACGGAATATTCCATTTTAAACAAGTAGTTGTGTTGCATTCTGAAAAACACGTCACTTGGCCTCCATTATCTGCGTTTCAATTTACAGATGTTCCAGGAGTAATTCACACCACAAGAAAGTAAATGTTGTTTGTAATTAACTTGAATAAATTATATATGTGATTCCATATTATACAAGAATAGAATTGTTTTCATCAATTTCGCATGAATACCATTCAGAAAAGTTGCTTATTTATAATTTACGTTGCAATATATTTTAAATTAAATTATTCCCAAAGTTACACTGAAAATTTTAATTAATATTGTTATAGAAACAAATTCACTTACTGTTCCTAACGGTCCTTTAAAAAAACTTCATCGTTCTCCACGACTGGTTTCAATAAAAAAATGGACCATCCAAAACAATTTTTGAAGATGGCTTACACTTGCAATCTTCCATCGTGCATGCTTCCAACACCAAAAGTCAATGAAAGACATCGCTCCTAAGAACAATTTTCGACCTGCTTTAACCCCAGCTGTGTTAGAAGTGCGGGCCGAGCTTGTCGCTGCCCGGTAACAGCGTTACCTTGCGGTTCCTGAGTAGAGGGGGCTTTAGGAAGGATACCAAACAAGAGCTTATATATTGTCACCGTAGAATTTAATTTTTAACATGAACTAAATACTAGTTCTTTATTGGACAATAGATTATATTAAATTAAGTGGATTGGATAACATTATAATGTATTATATTATTTAATATTTAATAAAAGGATTGATTATACGGATATATATTAGGTGGAAAATAAAATTGCTACAATATATAAAGTAAATACTTTTTAATACAATGTATTAACATTTAGAATTCATATCTAAGGTTGGAACAGCAGTTCTTTGCAATCCTCGTTTTGAACCAGGAACTTTCATTTGGTCTTCGAAATGCTTATCACACACAAAATAAGAACCATGCACGTGTTTAGGGGTTAAATTAGCGAACAATGGTCTATTAATGTTTATAATCCATAAATTATAAATATCTACCCTTTATAAGGAAAACGGTGTCTTTTACTAGTTCTGTCATTACAGTTCAGAAACAACGTTTTTTTAACATAATCCGACATTTTATTATTCACAAAAAAAAACACTTTACAACAGGCTCAAAACTATATAGGCATAATAGGACTAATATTAATTAATAACAGCAAAAAATATAAATTCAAAACAATAACAACAATTTTGTAAACAAACGAGTAGAACAAAGTCACACAGATCTTATTAGTAATGCAATATTAAACGATAAAAATGTTCAGTAAGTAGGAGGAATTAGCCAATTCTGAAAAGAAAAAGACTCCCATTTAAATAAGATTGTCATCTTAAATTGACTCCCATAAGCAATACACATGCAAAAAATTGCATAAATCTGATATTTCGCACAATAGTTTTCTTCGACTAAGCATCTTTTGGCGAAAATCGCACTTAATTTCAACATTTGCAGCGAATTCGCACACTTAGTAGCATAAATCTGCACAATAGTTTTCTTCAACTAAGCAATTTCTAGCCCCAGGCATGGCTAATTTAATTAAATTTTAATTTACGCAATTATTCGCACATTGGCGAGGGGTCAGCACCCCGATCTGGCACGGATCTTGTTCTCATCTGGACCATCTACCCTTTAATCGGCAAATATTCGCCGAAATTTGCACAATAGTTTTCTTCAAGTAAGCATTTTATAGCTCCAGGCATGGCTCGTGCTAGTCATCATAAAATTTGACTCCCATAAGCAATACACAGGCAAAAAAATTGCGCAATAGTCATCATAAATTTGACTCCCATAAGCAATACACAGGCAAAAAATTGCACAAATCTGATATTTGCACAATAGTTTTCTTCGACTAAGTATCTTTTGTCGGCGCCCTGATCTGGACCGTCGGACCCCCGGCATCCTTCCCCAGGGCCGCCGGATAGGCAAATTCTTCCGCTAATTATTTAATCTTTTAAACTAGCTAGTCATCATAAATTTGACTCCCATAAGCAATACACATGCAAAAAATTGCGCTAATTTATTTAATCTTTTAAACTAATCTAATACATAACTAGATTAATCCATTAACCCTAATGCAATCTTTTGCAAATTAAATTTTTATTTACCACAATCCACCGTCGGGGGCACCGAGTAATATAAGCAAATTCTTCCGGATTAAGCTGATTAAGAGTTAATTTAATTACATCAATTATTTATTTATTAAAGAATTACATAATAAAAATACAAAGTCATCTTAAATTTGACTCCCATATAACAATATGCATAACAATTTCTAAATTTGCCTTAATCATGGCTTGGGATGCAGAGATGATTAAGAGTCAATATAATTACATCAATAAACTAATCTAATACATAACTAGATTAATCCATTAACCCTAATGCTATCTTTTGCAAATTAAATTCTTATTTGCCACAATCCACCGTCGGGGCCCCGACAGGGGCACCAGATAGGCAAATTCTTCCGGATTAAGCTGATTAAGAGTCAATATAATTACATCAATTAATTATTTATTTATTAAAGAATTACATAATAAAAATACAAAGTCATCTTTAAAATTACAGACGCCAACATTTCGCAATAAGCGCAAACAATCGGTTACCATTCTTTGCCACACAAGTTTAACACTATATCATTTAGCGCAAATTTGTATTTTATATAATCCAAGTTTACAATAAGTATTTTTGCATGCATTTCGCACAAACATTTATGAAATGCAGCTTTAGGTCTTCTTCTATCACCAGTATAATTACTAGGCTTAATAACCTGCTTGTGGATAAAGTATTTTTAGTGTAAAAAAATTTGCAAAAACATATTGTTGAATGGCAATGTGGCATATGCAAAACAATTTTATTTGTTAATACGTTTCTGTTAAAGACAGGTTTCACGCGTAATAAAATACAGTTCTAGCTCAAAGCGAAAACATTAGTTTGGATAATGATGTAGTTAATATATATCTATAACCGTTCTAGAGGTGTATCTAATGAATATTGTGGTACAAGTTTTCGCATCCATTTAAACCTAATGCAAACGCTTGCAAATAATTTAGGGATGACTTAACAGCATTTGCAAACTATCATTTTGAGTTCATTATTACGTTTATAGCACTAACCATATTTTTTAGAATGTAATGAAATGTAATTAATAGTTTATACAGTTTAGTCGATATACAATACATTAATAGTACAATACATACAATTACAGCATTAAGTAAAAATTATCCATTTGCAAAAGAAATTAATATACCATATTTCAGCCTAGAGCATCCTTATGCCAAACGAAAAATTGTGTATGGTCAAAACAGAGAAAATGTTAGTAATATGTTAAGCATAGATGTATTTATTATTTGCGTACACTTTTCCACATCACCCATGAGGTAGTGTACTAGAAGCACTTTTTAATATGGTATCCACTCGAGATATGTATCAGTGACATTGCATAAAATGACATCAATTGATTTAGAAAAATATTAGTGTCTCTAATATATACCTTGAGCGCCTAGTCCACTACAACAATGAGAAAATACATCCCTTTTACTTCAACTCGCCAGGGCTAAGTCCAATCAGCACTTTGTCCAAGCAACAGAACATCAACTAAAAACGTGAAAAACATAATTAGTGATGTGTAAATATCACTTATTCTAACGACAATACATAAAACACTTAACTTAATAACAATGCCATGTTTAAAACAAGACAATAATTGATAGATAGATTTGTCTGAACGCTTATTCTATGCTTAGATTAATAACAATAGTACTTCAAATTCACAAAATTGCTTAGCCTAATGATAATAGGTGCACATTCCCCAAATAATATGGTACAGTTTAAAAATACTTATTCTATACTTACCTAATAACAACAAATACTTAAAAGTTTGCACAAATATTTACTTAAATACTATGTAAAATAATATTTGTCTATGTCTTTATGCCCCACGCATACGTACGCGTACTGTTGGGAATCACAAACCGTTTATCTTCCTCCCCAGACAGACTGATCTTGTTCACTTGCTGTGTATACAATTGGTGTTTGTCACTTCGTATACACAACATCGTACGCATAAGGGGCGTACTAATATTAGTCACAACGTCCTTAAAGTCATCTACAGTAATATACTTATTCACTACACAGCGCAATATTCCTTTGATCTTTTTAATCACATCCTTTTCCGTTACGATACAGTATGATTTTGCCCGTGTACCGATAAATTCTAGAAGTAAGTCACCATTACACTCATCTTTAAATTTACCGAGCACTTTCTTATTGACCAAAGGAATACCGTACTTATTGTCCGGGGAATAGTCGCTAGTGTCAAAAAAGTCGATGTGTTTGTAAATGTCGGTGTAAAAATCAGCCGTTTCAACCCTATATATAAAGCTGTCAGTGTCGGTGTAAAGAAGAGACAATTTGGATCCATACAGAGGCTTCATTACGCTATAATGAAAGTCGTACATATGACTTTTCGATAAGTCCAACACCGCAAAGCCGGCATATATAGGCTTATCATAAACAACTTTAACGCGATTCATCTGTATGATTGCCAAATTTTCTCCTAAAGTGGTACAATTCTTAAAATTAGGTTTAGCAATCAAGTTACTTGCACACAACTTTTTGCCATCAGACACCCATCGGGTTACAATTTTAATGTCAGCGCGCTTGTCCACATTCTCCATGGTTTTTCCGAAAATTGAGTTGTTCATCAACTTGAAAAAGTTTTTTTCGAAAGTATTCTGTGCCCGAGCGCGGAGACTTGTGTTCAAGTTAATGTACGGTTCTAACCACGGAGATTGATCAAATTGTAATACACGATGAACGGCTGTCAGCTTTAGTCCATTGCGTAGACATTGTTGAAGGTTTCTGTAGTGTATCGTGTACTGTCTCTTGTTGCAAAGCGTTGCAAGTAACTTGGGTGTTTTAGAACTGGTGTAGTGCGATTTCCCTACTTCAGGGCAAAACGGTAGATCATTGTGTTCGTCATGCAAAGATTCTGGATACTCCATATCAACGCTCAGTATATACCCCTGATTGTTTGTGGTGGGAATACTCATAAGGTTTTGACGAACAAAGTCTATACCTTGTTCATCCAACCACCTGAAACCGCCTTTGGGTAGATACTGAGACATGGCCCACCCGTACAAATTGTTGGCATCCAAGTATACCAAGAATGATGACGATTCGTTTGGATTGAAATCATCCATATACTTGTTATTAGCACTGGCTAACCTATCGCTGCATTGCACCAACCCACCCCGTATACCATTCTTTATAAAATGACGCATGTCAATATCTGTCAGCAACTCTAAACGTATCTCTGTGTACTTTAGCATTGCATCAAAGCTTAGCGAAGGAGCTGTCAAGTATTGACATGGATCTAAGTCATATGTAGTGATGCAAACATTTCTAAAATTTTCAAATATATCTGCCAACAGCAGAACATCAGTTTTCAAGTATAAGTCGCTGTATTGTCCTAGTGTCCGTATGTTAAAGTGATTCCAAACGGTTTTGGCGTGCTGGTATTCTTCCTCGCTGATACCAGATGTTGTCAAAATATTGTAAAAAGCGTCCTTTACCGGCAAAGATTCTTCATCTAACACAGATATATCTGTGACATAGTTATATGGAAATACGCCTTTCTTAGTTAATAATGAACTATCTAGTTTATTGGGGAAATGCCGGCGTACCTCCATAAACTGTGAAGACTCCAAATTCTTTGCCAAATTGTCCAGAGAGGAAGCCATAAACCTAAAGGAATCCATAAAACGTAGTTGTACACAACGTTTACCACATTGTTCAGCGTCATCAATATCAATATCGTCATTGTCAAAGTCGTTATTGTTAAAGCCGTCTTCGTTATCATCGTCATCGTCAGGCAGTCTAACAAATTTCGAAAAAGAAATAAATCGTTCAGAACTGTTGGCAATAACTTTAACACTTTCGGAATCACATCCAAGTTCGCGTACTATAAAGTGTGAATCATAACCACTCAGATTGTGCAATATCACAGGTATAAAGCTTGGCACCTTATACTGAATATTACACTGTGAATGTGCTGGAAAGCGAAACTTTCCTGTGAGATGGCAATGATCCGACACTTTGTCGTCCCCAAGAGGTTTCTTGCAAATTCCGCAATCAGGTGACTGGTCGAATAAAATTTTCTCAAAACAATTCAGTGGTGTCATCGGTACATTCGTCTTAAGTATTTTGCCCAATCTTCGTGCATCCTGCCGAAGCTTCAACATGAATACGTGGGCAGCGTCAAGTCCTCTGTATGTTTCGAATTTGCTCAGACTCTCATCAAACGAACATTTAACATAGTACGCAAAACTGAATGGATCGTGCCGTTGGACTTTGTTGGTATAAGAGGATTGCGAATCTTGCATGACAGAACTAATCGGTTTGAGTACCGCCTCGAAATCAGCGTAAATGGTGAAGGGCACACGCAGCTGTTTATGAATGTTTTTAAATTTAAAAAGATTGTTGGCAGCATTAGGCATGGTTGTAGCCACATGACCACAATCATGTTCACAATGTTGCCCCAACTGGTTCCCAGTTTTAAAAAAGATAAGACACCCATCGCAAATCCATCTGTAATGACAATTCGTTGACAGCTGTTTGCTTACTAGCCTACCTAAATTCCTTATCCAACAATAGTGAGATTTATCACCAGCCTAGATAAACAAAAGGTTGACATGCTTAGCGCGTTTTCTAGCTGTGAAATGCAATGGACCCACAATGGATTTGCCTTCAACACCAAACACATTTACGCTGATGTCGTTTAAGTCCTCAAACCGCGGAATATTGTTAATGGGCATGGGAAAATTTTGCCCATCAAAATTAAGTAGCGTGCTGTAGTGCGGGTATGTTGATATGACACTAGGATTATTAACTACTATGGGGTTGATAGCGGCCGTAATAGACCAGGCGAAACAGGCTGAGTCAGGATTTTTGATGTTAATGACAGCTTTTTTATCTCTGATCCACTTGGGTAGAGTGATGTAGGATGATCCACGCAAGGGTGAGTACTTGCTAATATTAATATCCAGGTACATCACACGCTGAATAGACCATCCCGAATCCCGATGCTGGAACTCTTCAGATTTTGTTTTTAGCACCTCGGATAGTTTTTGGTATACATGACTCAGATCGGTGGACCGGGTGACAACCACGTTCTTAGTGTTAAAACTTTTAATGTCTTGCCCACCAACCATTTTCACATAAAGCCCATACAGCTGGCAATTGATTTTAAATGCTGTATGGACTTGTAGTTTATCGCTAACCAAGCGTGCAAACTGCTCAAGATTCTTGTTCAGAAACAGCAGGATGCTGTCAGAAGCATTTACATTTTGCAATCTGTAAGTTGCAATACGTGTTTTGAATGCAGAGGATATTATCTGCACAACATTATCACCACCTACAGGTCGGCTTGCAGCATTTTTGTGTAAATTGGTGTTCAGATGAGCTGCAAACAAATGTCTAGGCATATCTATGTCACAAACATCGCACCGTTTAACAACAGGCCCAACTCTAGTGCGTTTCACGGCCGACTCAACAGGTTTTACATCTGCTCGGCGTTTAGCCCCTGACGTTGAAGGTTGACTTGATGTTAAACGATTAGTTGTTTTATGCTGTTTCTCATAATGGCGTTTAATATTATTTTTTCTAGTAAAAGTTGCGTTACAACCGCTGCATGCAAAACCTTTTTAGAATCCATTATTTCTGAAAAATAAAATGTTAGCAATCTCAAAACGAAAAGAATTTAATTATTACAATTAATTCGCTTTTATAGGTTTAAACCGAGGTGTACTGTAAGATGTCAACGATAGTATGCCTATAAATTGCGCATCATGGGTTATATAGTCACGGTTCGTGCGGTCATATGGCCATGTGGTCATATGGTCATGTGGTCATGTGGTCATGTGGTCATATTACCCCTAACACGATTAATTTGAGCGCCTAATCAAATGTTAAACAAGTTGGACTTTGAGTCCACGTATACTTTCCAAATACTTGTATGTCAATGACAAACTCAGGAAAACCCGCGATAATATAATTAATTATGCCTCGGGCCATGTTTTTTCCTGTAAAGACTTGCACTTAATACCACTAGTTAAATCTGTCGATCGACTTAAGCAGGTTCAAAATTGATCGGCGCATGACCTCCACCACTCAATATATAAGACGGGAAATGTAAAGCTAAAAATTCAGTTTGCGAAATATCTTCGAACTATTCAAGTTAAAGTCATGGATTTCGCGGGTGTTGATGTAACAAGTGATGTGCCACAATTAAACCCAAACACCCTGGTAGGCAAGACTGACTACCCCTTAAGCGGATGGAAGCGATCTCACCCTCACTTACTGGAAGTAGGATTTGATTTACATGGTGGTCTACAACCAGTCATACAAATTGATTGTGTTAGATGTATATGCGGAAATGTTGGAATGAAAATGGGGTATAATGGTTGGTCCGATTTATGTAGCTTTCAAGTTGAATTTAGAGTTAGAGAATTTGCACGAGATGCAAAGAATGCTATGCAAAATGGTTTCAGCGATGGAATAGATGATGTAGAATTACAACTGGCTTATGGGTTTAAATTGAAACTGACAACCATTACATCGAACGTCAAAAGCGCATTAGTAGGAAATGATTTGCATGAAGAGGATTTGTTTAATATGGAAATTGCGAGAGGGCGAAATGTCATTGTTTTGAATCAGAGCGAAGTATTTAAGATATTCAGGATGAGCGAGGTAATAAGCTACAAGCTGCGAGGGTTGAATAGTCGAGGCTTTTCGACATTTTACGAGGCGTTTATTGGTGATATAATAAATGCATATCGTGGAGGAAATATCGAGGTGACAGATGATGAACGAGATACAATTTTAATAAAAAGCAAACGTATCGCAAGTCGTTATCTATTTGATGACTGCACCAAGGCAAATTATCATACAATTCTGGAAATAATTACATGTCACCCCGATCAATACACCGACGATGTAATCGGGGCACTATCGCTAGCACAAATGTTTGAGAAAGAGTCTTTTTCCGAAGATTCCGGATACCACAGTGCATGCTCCACTACAGCCTTATAAAAGAGAAGTACTGCGTTTAATGTTTAGTTTATTAATAGATATTAATAAGTATAAAATTAAAATTAAAAGCATGTTAGACTGATAACTAAAATTGTATTCATAAACACCTAAAAGACTATTAAATTTGTCAAATTTGTTTTAAGGCTTTGAAAATGTTTTTTTATTTTGTAAGTCGTATTTTATTAAGGACTTGTATCCATGGATGAATCAGAAACAAAAATCTATTACACATACCGGGTGGAAGCCTGATACCATATTCCAAGATGGATGGTTTAGTTGCTCGATGTAAGAATGGAATTAGAAGCTTCAAGAAATTTTGAATCGTCGATGAGGGCTTATGCATTAATTATACATGACTCCATGTTTGAATATAATCCGTTTACGGAAATTGTTAATAGATTTAATCACAGTTAAATATTTTGCGCATATTTTTTATAAAATTGTATAAAATCTATGTTGTTTTAATATTAATAAGATTTTTTTTTTGGCAATCCAAGACAGTTTCTCACGTACTCCGGTGTACACCTAAGCACGCCTGTGCCCATGCGCACCCCTGCGCGCGCGCACCCCTGCCCATGCGCACCCCTGCGCGTGCGCACCCCTGTCCATGCGCACCCCTGCGCGTGCACACCCCTGCCCATGCGCACCCCTGCGCGTGCACGCCCCCTGCCATGCTGGTATATAAGGGAATGAAATATTATTTTCAATTTGAATCAGTTTAAACTTATATTTGAAAGATGTGCACCAAGGAATCTTTGGAGAAAGCAGTTAGTGAAATACAAAAGGGTATAAGTGTTAACTCTGCAAGTAGGTTATATGGTATACCCCAGAAAAACGTTAAGCAGACATGGGCGCGCCTATAAAGAAAATTAAACAACTCGTTTCAGAAGAACCGTTTGGTTTGGCATATGGTGTCGAGCCTCCTCGCGGTGTGTGTAATAGATTTTGTTACTGACTTCTTCCAAGGATACTAAACCCTGTCAACTGCAATAAACACTGGTTAGATTAACCATCTTTTCGTACTGCTTCAAATTTGTAATACGAAACTGTTCAAGATTCGCAACTTTGTTAGCTATAAGGACGCGGGTGATGATGTTTGTTACATAAACGGTTCCATATACAGGTACTATTTATAGCAAAAATATACTTAATTGTTGGGTCGCTGTCTACCCCGTTCAAATGATTTTTACAAAATCTATGTTTTCTTGGCTACCCGGCCTGTTGCGATATATTGCTAAAATTATTGTACTAGGAGCCGTTTAATTGCGGTTTAGAACATGCAGAGAAAATGATACGTTTTCAGTTTAGTATTTAATTCAAGCAAATAAAATGCTATATATTTTCAAGCGGTATATTAAATACTGTAAAACAAAAATGTACTTACCCTTTCAGATTCAAACTGGACGATGGTAAACAAATATTTCGCGTTTTACTTAGATAAACCGGTAACTGCACTGATTTAGACTTCCGTTTTCTCGCATTTATATACATTACAACCCAGGATTTTTTTAAATTAGTTTTACATTCACCAAATTAAACAAGATTTTAAACTATGATTTGGAAAATCCGGATGTTATAACGATGTAAATAGATGATGAAATGTCGTTTGTAATTACCATGGCATTTTCAAGTGAAAGATTTCATTTTAAATATGGAGCGTTTTTGGTTTAGATATTGTTACAGTTCGAATTTTATTTACGCATATATCTAAAGTACGAATCCTTCTCAAAGCCTGTTTGCAATATGTATTTTAGCAGCTTTAGTTTGGTAATACCTCTATTTAAACCCACGTAATTATCAGGATTTGATGCGGCGTTGTTTTACAAATGCCTTAGGACTAATAAAGAGAATACTTTAAAAATGACGTACTAATTGATCTTGTTATACCACTCGATTGCAGGAAATTGCCTGTATCAATATTTTAAATGAACTGTAATAAAAATTTCATTAACGATGCTTTGAACTTGACATGAGGACGTATAATTAGCATGAAAATAAATAAACATTGATAACTCACGCTCGCTCGTCATCGTTTGCAGAAAATTTGTGGTTTTCGGATTTTGCATAATATGCTGATAATCTGTAAATTTTTCCAATTCGGTTCTACGAGTAATGTATCGTAATGCATAGAATGGGTTTTGTTTTTCTGTCATCCAAAATATTCCACTCACATTCTAATAAGTGTAAATGACTATGACATTGCTCAGTGCTTTTAACGAGGACGTATAATTAATCTGAAAATAAATAAACATTGATAACTCATGCTTGTTATCGTATTGCAGAAAATTTGTGGTTTTCAGATTTTGCATAATATGCTATTGTATTATAAATAACACCGCGTTTAACGCTCTTTTCTACGCAAATATTATAGAAAATCTGTAAATTTTCCCAATTCAGTTCTACGAGTAATGTATCGTAATGCATACATAGGAGCTTCCCAACAAATTACCATCTATTAATTATATTACATTTTAATAAGGTCGAAGACGTTATTTATTATTTGTTTTATGGATATTTCCGTAATTAAATCCATTTCTTGGGTAATATTTTTTTCGCGAATTACCAATAAGTATAAAGTTTAAAAAATAAAAAAGCATGTTAGACTGATAAACTAAAATTGTATTCATAAACACTTAAAAGACTATTAAATCTGTAAATTTATTTTTAAGGCTTTGAAAATGTTTTTATTTTGTAAGTCGTATTTTATTAAGGACTTGTATCCATTTTACTTGGCTAAAATAGCGTATTTGCGTTTGTAACATATTTACTTCGAATTGCATCAATTAAAAATCCATTTCTATGTAAAAAATGTTATTGTTAATGCGAGCATTTCCCCCAAATTTATATCTAACAAGTAATGTATCATAAGTATGAAAGGAATTTGTTTCGGTCAACAAATTTTTTTCCAGTTATGTTGTTTACATTCTAATGACGTAGAATATTGCTAAAAATGAGTCTATTGGTTTTATTTATGGTGATTTGGCATAATTACAATCATTAAAAAATACTGTAAATGCAATTTCTATTATTTCGCTTGAATATAATTTTCTTCGCGAATTATGACATATAATATAATCAGGTTTAATATAATTTGGGGGCAGGTCGAGTTTCTGTTCCAATAAACACGCTGCTTCTAATTTTTTTACAAATTCCATCCTGTTGAAGCGTTAATGAAAATGGGTAAAATCAAGATGTGATGTAATTACCATGGCGTTTTCACGTGAAAGATTTCATTTTAAATACGGAGCGTTTTTGGTTTAGATATTGTTACAGTTTGAATTTTATTTACGCATATCTAAAGTACGAATCTTTCTCAAAGACTGTTTTGCAATATGTATTTTAGCAGCTTTAGTTTGGCAATACCTCTATTTAAAACCACGTAATTATCGCGATTTAATGTAACCTCATCAAAAATACCTTAAGGTTAAGAAACATTTTCGAATTTACCATAAACAATATGAAAGTACTGCGTTCGGTGAAAGGGTATCAAAGTCGACGGTCGTGTTTTTTATAACAGGATTTATGTTGATTGGAAAGGATCCGTCGATTCATATAAGTATTGGTCTAGGGTTTCTATTTCAAAATATCTGTTTCAACTTCAGAAGAACGAGGTACAAGCAGGAGGTAAGTCCTTTTTTATTTTAGAATTATTATTCTTGCATCAAGACGCGGAATGATGTCTTTCGCATTTTTTTAAAAGTTATATTTAGGTCTTACCTCATAAGTGATTTAATTGTAATATTTAAATTTCCGCCCTAATTTTTACTCATTATTTTCTTTATTTGCCAGCTCATATAATATGGATTTTGCAAAATTAAATGCTGTTATGAAGTGTAAAACTACGATAAGTGCTTCGGAGCTTGTCACCGATAGATAGTATCGTGTCTTAGGAGTCAAGCCTGTGTCAACAAAGTATGGGGATCGTGCTATTGTTGAAAGCGATGATTTTTTTGTGTTTTTACCAGAGCGCTTTTTCAACTACTTAAAACTTGATGGCATAAAACCTTCAGCGAGCTAATTGATAGTAAGAAAAATGTTTATATGATTAGCAGGGGTAAAGTCGGTGCAACAGTGAACATAGACTTCGAATTAGACTGAAAATTAACATTTTGTCATTTTGCGGAATTTTTTGTTCGATCTATGTATCTTAACCGCATGCAAATTTATGCTATTAATGATTATTATACCGAATAAACAGTATTACCGCTTATTGTTATTTTCCAATGGGTTGTTAATAATAATACATTTATAAGCTGTAAGTTTTTTCCCCTCTCCCACTAAGAGCTAGTTGAATCAAAAAATAATTTGCTTGTGTTTGAACGCCTATTTGCTAATAAACGGATACCTGTCTTTTAGTTTATTGGCTTGCTAATTGGTACTGGTGATAGAAGAAGGCCTAAAGTTGCATTTCATAAATGTTTGTGCGAAATGCGTGCAAAAATACTTATTGTAAACTTGGATTATATAAAATACAAATTTGTGCTAAATGATATAGTGTTAAACCTGTGTGGCAAAGAATAGTAACCGATTGTTTGCGCTTATTGCGAAATGTTGGCGTATGTATTAGATTAACGATGCATTCCTGTAGATGATACTACTGTGATGTCACAGTCAAAATTGGTACCTTTTTCGGCAAACTTTGGTGTGGTTTGATTTGTGCGGTAGTGGTGAAGATCTGGGTGTGTTAAGATGATGAAGGTAAATTTAAAAATTGTCATGCATATGCTCAAATGGGAGTCAAATTTAAGATGCCTTTGTATTTTTATTATGTAATTCTTTAATAAATAATTGATGTAATTAATTGACTCTTAATCAGCTTAATCCGGAAGAATTTGCCTATCTGGTGCCCCTGTCGGGGTCCCGACGGTGGATTGTGGCAAATAAGAATTTAATTTGCAAAAGATAGCATTAGGGTTAATGGATTAATCTAGTTATGTATTAGATTAGTTTATTGATGTAATTATATTGACCCTTAATCATCTCTGCATCCCAAGCCATGATTAAGGCAAATTTAGAAATTGTTATGCATATTGTTATATGGGAGTCAAATTTAAGATGACTTTGTATTTTTATTATGTAATTCTTTAATAAATAAATAATTGATGTAATTAAATTAACTCTTAATCAGCTTAATCCGGAAGAATTTGCCTATCTGACTCGGGGCCCCCGACGGTGGATTGTGGTAAATAAAAATTTAATTTGCAAAAGATTGCATTAGGGTTAATGGATTAATCTAGTTATGTATTAGATTAGTTTAAAAGATTAAATAAATTAGCGCAATTTTTGCATGTGTATTGCTTATGGGAGTCAAATTTATGATGACTAGCTAGTTTAAAAGATTAAATAATTAGCGGAAGAATTTGCCTATCCGGCGGCCCTGGGGAAGGATGCCGGGGTCCGACGGTCCAGATCAGGGCGCCGACAAAAGATACTTAGTCGAAGAAAACTATTGTGCAAATATCAGATTTGTGCAATTTTTGCCTGTGTATTGCTTATGGGAGTCAAATTTATGATGACTATTGCGCAATTTTTTGCCTGTGTATTGCTTATGGGAGTCAAATTTTATGATGACTAGCACGAGCCATGCCTGGAGCTATAAAATGCTTACTTGAAGAAAACTATTGTGCAAATTTCGGCGAATATTTGCCGATTAAAGGGTAGATGGTCCAGATGAGAACAAGATCCGTGCCAGATCGGGGTGCTGACCCCTCGCCAATGTGCGAATAATTGCGTAAATTAGAATTTAATTAAATTAGCCATGCCTGGGGCTAGAAATTGCTTAGTTGAAGAAAACTATTGTGCATATTTTTGCTACTAAGTGTGCGAATTCGCTGCAAATGTTGAAATTATTTGCGATTTTCGCCAAAAGATGCTTAGTCGAAGAAAACTATTGTGCGAAATATCAGATTTATGCAATTTTTTGCATGTGTATTGCTTATGGGAGTCAATTTAAGATGACAATCTTATTTAAATGGGAGTCTTTTTATATACAGAATTGGCTAATTCCCCCTACTTCAGTAGGATATCGTAAACACAATAAATAGTCAATCAACTGAAGGGTTTACGTTTTATGTCATATTTTACTTGGAAATGTTGGAAAACGACAACGCCACCGACGCCTGTGCTGTTGAACCACAATTTTCAACTTTTGATAAACTTCTCAAGGTCATGTATTTAACTTACGTTTCTGTATTTTATATGTTTATTGGATATTTACTAGAGCAGTACAGTCACGAAATCGTAAAAAGGAAAACAAAAATGCCCTCGTGAACAAGTTGTCCATGTAGAGTTTAGGCTTCAGATGCTTTTTTCAAACAGGCAATTCTTTTAGGAAAACCAATAATGGGCTACCAGCTTTTTCAAACAATTTATCCAAGTCATCATTTGATTAAAACTTTAAAAGAGTACCAAATATTCATCCTTGCTATTCAAGCACCACATTTTGTAACCGAATCTGATTGGTTTTTTCCGAATAAATTGCTTGCACCCGTGTCTCCCAAAATAATTGATCATACTTTCATCGTATGATAGATGTTCCTCTGGCACAAAATTTTCATTGCACTTTTATTTAACATTTCCATGAGTGGACGTATTTTCCAAGCTTTATCGTTTGTATTCATGCTTGTATCATCGGCCGCATGCAGAAATCGGCAGACCTGTATAAACCTATCCCTGCGCATACATTGAGATACGGCATAATTTTTCATGTAATCTTTATAGTAGCAAAAATGCCTTTTGGATGGCACGTTATTATAACCACTTATGAATAATATGCCAATAAATAATCGTATTTCATCAGCTGTAATTTTGGGGTCGGACAATTGAGAAACAGTGCGTATTGTCTGGTTTGTTCTACCAAATGTTCAATAAATTCACGATGCACAAATTATTCGAACACATTGATTACAGACATTTCTTCATACTTACTATAATCAGGATTCGGAAATAGTGAAACATTTTCCTATCAAAATCGGCATTTATTATCCAAAGTGGATTATTGTTTTACAGTAAAATCACTCTGTGATCCACTTTCGCAGTTCTTCAGGCATTGAATTTGTTTTAACGATATTCATAAATTCACCTGCAGGCTTGTTATAGTTCACGCCAAATCTTTCATTAATCAGTAGGAAAATTTCTGCACCCGCCCGTAATTGCCGAGATGAAAGATTATCAACCAATCTGCAAAAATAAAAATTTCCACAAAATGTTACTTAATTGTAAACTCCGCTTTTGGCAGAGCATTAAGAAAGGGTATGATAAGTGTACCCAAATGGCAACGCACGGCGCTAATGGGTTAATGAATATTTAATGTTATTAATAAAATTGATGTTGGATCTTTGTTGTTTCATTTAATTTGAGCGAGCAGGACAATGCGGGCAGCTTCAGGCAATAGTTCCCACTAGTTTTATTGACACCCAACATAAAGTGTTCATTTCAATTCATTTTCATAAACTCTACATTTCACAGCAATAAATTATAAGGGATATATGAATGTTGTTCTTGTTTGTGCTTATTAACACGCACTTGTGTTAATCTACTAAAAAAATTTATTATGCTTTTTTAATAATCGACTTAATGTACTTTTTTATACATGTATTTGATTCTGTTTGTGACTATTAACACGCACGCCTGATAATCTAGCAAATAATTAGTCATAGTGTCATATGTTAATTCTTAGTGTTGAAATATGTTTTTTTATTTATGTATACTGATACGTTCCAATTTTGCTTTAAAAATTTCCCTTGTTAATTCCTATGTCCGCTCTACGATAATTTTGTTAAATCAACTATTCTCACATCCGTCAACTTAATTAATAATAAATACGCTGTCTAATACTTTTCAACTCAAATCCATTTTGCTTTAAAAACGACAAGTTTATGCTACAATTAAATAGTTTACATCCTGTATATTTTATTTTTCTGCAAAAATACGCTTTCAAATAATTTCTTAACTTAAATCTATTTGCTTGGAAAGGACAAGTTTATGATAAAATTTAAATAAGTCAATATTCTGTTTAGGTATCTGTGAGCGCGTTAAACCTTCCGATAACGTATAATTGCGTTCTAGTGGGTTTCCCATCTAAAGATTTGTCAAAATAATATATCCTACTATTCTCCGGTAAAACCGTGTTTTACAGTTTCAATCGCGTTTCGATAACACGGATGTTTGCTATTCGAGTTCGTGTTATTTTGAACTCCTTTTAAACTTTGATTCTGCAGCTTGTGCGTCGATGCACTTGTAAAAGCTACTCGTTTTGTTACTCCAAGAGCGATACACGTTTCTCCTATATCAAACGCGTAGATTTGGTGTGGATCGGTAAGCGCTCCTAAGTTGTTAATATTAGTAGGATTTTCCTTTTTTTAGCTCTTAGCTGGAGGCTAAGTTGCTTGTTGCGTATCCCGATTATTCCCTGATGTAGATCAACTACTCTTGCATGTAGACCGCCGTTGCAATTACGGTAGTAGCGTTGTTGTTGCTGACTACCGCGGCGATGTTGTGTCAATTCGCTTCCTAGGACTGACAAGATAAGTATCCCGACACATATATGTTACTCGTTTTCCTTTTCTAACATACCCAGGGATAAATCCAATTTGAAATTAGATACGCTAATGTTTGTTCTAGTAAAATCCTTACTAGAAACGTTTCGAACTTAAATGCTGGTGTTTTTTGTACTTAACTCATCTGCTTATACGAAAGTACCAGTAGTATTTTTTTTTACTGATTAGAGTTATAATAAATGCTTCGTATGGTAAAATCCTTACTAGAAAGGTTTCTAAATTAATGTTTTTCTTTTAATTAACCCATCCGCTTATACGAAAGTATCAGCGTTATTCTTATTGTTACCGATTAGATTTATTGCATGTTTGCTACGAATTGCGCACTTTGTGGAAGAATTAGTTAATTTGTCCATAGAGTGTCCATAGAGTAAAATTGTTAAATAGTTAAAAAGTAACCTTAGTTAACTTTGTTTTGCTGTTTCGATAGAAATTTCTATATTTGTGCTTTATTATTGTAAATAGAAAATCGTTGGCGATGTATTATTTTTGTGTTGCTAGGAACCCCTCCTCTTTCCGCATTGGTAGTTAGCCTGGTATATTTACGTTTTCTTCTGGCTACGTTATGGTACGTAGCAATATATTGGCTTATATTTTGCAGAAGTGCGTCCTACTAGATACCATACACTGCATAGAATGAAAACTACAATGTTGGAGGAGTCGGAACTCAATAATGTGTACAAGATAAAATCACATTGTGATACGCACACGTAATCAATTTTAAGTCCCCGATTTTGACAATTCTGTGTAGTAGATTAGAATGAATTTAACAAAGGAATTTATTTGGGTTCACAAGTAGGAGGTTGATGGCAATACTGGCGCCTCATTTCCTCCCGAATCCCTCATTTCTTCCCAAATTTACATGTAAATCCCCATATGGAGGAAATGAGGGAATCCCTCATTTTCTCCCTCATTTCCTCCCGAATCCCTCATTTCCTCCCAAAACCCTCATTTGCTCTCGAATCCCTCATTTGCTCCCTCATTTACATGTAAATCTCCATAAGGAGGAAATGTGGTGGAAGGACTTCTAGGAGGAAATGCGGAAATGTAAATCCCCATAAGAAGGAAATGTGGTCGGGGAACTCCTAGGAGGAAATGCGGAGATGTAAATTCCCATAAGGAGGATATGTGGTGGAGGAACACCTAGGAGGAAATGCGGAGATGTAAATCGCCATAAGAAGGAAATGAGGGAATCCCTCATCTCCTCCCTCATTTCCTCCCGAATCCTTTATTTCCTCTCATATTTACATGTAAATCCCCATAAAGAGGAAATGAGGAAATCTCCTCATTTCCCTCCTCATTTTCCACACACATCTAGACCAAACAGTTTTCTTCTACTATATGTGAACCCCATAAGGTGGAAATGTGGAGATGAATCTTAGCATCCACATTTCCACACACAATCCACATTTGCTCCCACATCTGAACCAAATAGTTTTCTTCGACTAGCCATTGCATCTTTCGAGATTACCCTATCTTGTTTGGTATCAATTAATATTAGATTTTTCTCAGCTAACCGAATCTCTATGAATTTTTTAGATTGCATAATCCCCCAGGGAGCTACCTTTATTTTAAGATTTTCTGCTGATAGCGATTTTATGATCGTCCTTCTAAACTTTTTAGCCATGTGACACATTAAATTAATCTAAAATTTACGCGCATTTCGAATCTGCAAACTGATTTAAAATCCGACCACCCCCTTACAAAGTTACACTTTTAAAGACTCCGAGCCTCTAAATTTTGCTCTTTGCTCTATAACATAAGAAATAGTTTTCTTCGAGTAGTCATTGCATCTTTCGAGACAAACCTATCTTGTTTGGTATCAATTAATATTAGAATTTTCTCAGCTATCCGAATTTCTAAGAATTTTTTAGATTGCGCCGTTCTCCAGTGAGCTACCCTAAGTTTAAGATGTTTTTGCTGATAGCGATTTCTGACCGTCCTTATAAATTTTTTAACCATGCAATACATCTTGTTAGTCTAGAATTATACGCAGAATTCGAATCTGCAAACAGATTTAAAATCGGACCACCCCCTGCAAAGTTACACTTTTAAAGACTCCGAGCCTCTAAATTTTTCGCTCATTTATGACATATGCTTTAACCAACTACTTAGAGGTATTAACACAATGAAATTAAGCACACAAAAGTTTAATAATTTATTCCGATTTACAGTTTAATAAACTAATTGAATATAATCTTTACAAAGTATAACATTATTTTCTTTGTGTAGTCGAATCCATGCAGTAAGTACACAATTTCTTCCAATCGAAGTATGAGACTGTTATCGTAGAATCTGCACACATACCACTACAGGAAATAACTTGGATGGCAAATTGAAGACCGCCATATAAATCAAAACCAACTTTTATTATATGGTGGTGAGAATTTGGTGGAAATTCGCCTAACCTATAGGCTGTCTTACCAACTAGTTGGTTGATAGTTAATTGTTGTACTCGCACTCTATAATGTTCCAAAAGCTACACTACACGAAACTCAGATCAAACGAAAATCGTGTACAAAATTTGGAAATGTATACTACACATTTGTCAATTAAAAGGAGGAAAAAGTGACTTTTGTGTGTGTATTAGTTTTAATGAATAAGAATATATTTCTATGTGTAGTGTACTTGTTAAGTATTTGAATTGAAATATAAATATTGTTTCAAACGTTTTGGTTTTATTTATATATAATGGTATTGTTAAGATACAATAAAAATACAATACTTCCGTTACTCGGAAGCAGTAGCAGAATCTTGGTTTATGTAATATCATCGAAGTTGAACAAAAAAATTTTAAACTAAAAGGCATGTTTCAAACACGCAGTTGTACTCATTTCTATTAAAATTAAATGTAGCGCTCTTTGTTATAATTCTTTTCATAAGAACTTAGATACCCAATTCAGTTGCGTGGACATTTTGAAAAATTAAACAATACCAATGTATTATTTATATTTTATAACATAAACAAGCTAATATATACAAAAATAATTTCTAAATTCACATCATTCATTTCTTATGATAATAGTTGAGGTGGTTAAATTTTTACTTCAAAACTTACAATTTAGTATATATTCGATTTGAATATCTGCCAACAGTTTTATAAACCCCATCTCCTCGATTATTTCCATAAAATCATCCAGACCCTCAGGCATTGCTAACACAGCAGTACAGTGCTGTATTGCTACATCGTATGACTGACACAAAACATTTTTTTCCTTCTATCGAAAAGCGTTGCCCACATTCTGCTTTTTTACTCGTAGAGCATTGCGAAATCTTCGAATAACCTCTACAAAGTCTTTATACATATTTGTTATATCGTCTCTTTAAACTGTACAATCAACAAATAATAACTTCCACGCGAACAGTCCCTTTATATGAGCTACTCCTATTCGGATATGTACCGATTGTACCCAATTTGTGTGCACGCACGAAACAACCGGTATGGAATGTATTCTATAAACTTGCGCACGCGCAGGGTGCGCATGGGCAGGGATGCGCACGCGCAAGTGTGCGCACGGGCATGGGTGCGCATGTGCAGGGGTGCGCATGTGCAGGGGTGCGCATGGACACATTACGAGTTAGAGGCCTTGGTATAAAATTTCCAGTTTTATGTTAAAAGAACTACTAAAAATTTTACCAAGTCCTAAAATATTCAAAATCTAAAGTAGTTACAAAAATGCCGAATGTATTCTTTCTGTTGCTCCAGACACCTCAACTTTATTCACTAATAATATGCCTAACCATACCCCTAATAGCTTCGCATGCTACATTAAATGCAGTTATGATGACAGGACATATGTTGGACACCGCCATATCGCTTACATTCTCTTGATTAGGAACAGTTTTGCTATCCGATCTAGGTCGGATTAAAATCCGATCTAGGTCGGATTAAAATCCGATCTAGGTCGGATTATTCCGTAACATGTAAATTTGAGAGGAAATGAGGGGTTCGGGAGGAAACGAGGGAGGAGATGAGGGATTCCCTCATTTCCTTCTTATGGGGATTTACATCTCCGCATTTCCTCCTAGGAGTTCCTCCACCACATTTCCTCCTTATGGGAATTTACATCTCCGCATTTCCTCCTAGGAGTTTCCCCACCACATTTCCTCTTTATGGGGATTTACATCTCCGCATTTCCTCCTAGAAGTCCCTCCACCACATTTCTTCCTTATGGAGATTTACATGTAAATGAGGGAGCAATTGAGTGATTCGAGAGCAAATGAGGGTTTTGGGAGGAAATGAGGAATCCGGGAGGAAATGAGGGATTCCCTCATTTCCTCCGTATGGGGATTTACATGTAAATTTGGGAGGAAATGAGGGATTCGAGAGGAAATGAGGGAGGAAATGAGGGATTCGGGAGGAAATGTGGCGCCAGTATTGCCATCAACCTCCTACTTTCACATACTTACATACTTGATTTAAAATAGACTGAACTAGTATTGGCCGTGTTCGTATTTCTCCATTTTTAGTAAATTTTTTTAACTTTCGAAAATATTTCTTGAAGTACGCTTTTAATGTTGCAGTTTTCAAGATGGGTCAATCTCACACTTAATTACAAATACCGTGTTTATATAAAAAATTCCTGTAGCATGTTCCTAAATAACAGAAACACAACTAAAGATGTTTAAACTTTAAGAAAAATAGGCTGTTGTTACTTACCACAGTTGACGATATCTTTAGTTGTGCAATCGTTTTAAAATTTTCACTAAACGCAACTAGGCGAAATTTCTGCTATACTAAATTGATTTGATGACTGGTGATGTGCATTGGTATAAATATTAAATTAAATCAAGAAACTTTCTAATGCTGTGATATTAATCATTCATCAACTTGTATATTTAGCCAACGTTCCTATTCAGCAAGCTTTAAGAGCTCTATTTTCAAACAGAGTACTACATTTCACAAACAAACGAGTACTTGATTTCCTTTCAGCGACACGTTTAAATCATATCCTTAATTAATTGCGGTGTCTCGTGCTTTTATTAAATTAGCTTTAAATCCATTCCTAACAGGCGCCCTTATATAAAAGCTTTATACCATTAACAGAGAAAGTTAGTTGGACTAAAATTTCTTTATATTAAAATACAACTGTTGTTTGGGGTTTCTGATCCATGTAATAATCCTAAAGGTCTTTTATTATGATCTGTGTCTAGATCGTAAATGATACAGGAGTATCAGAAAACTGGGCCTGTTTCAGGCTGATACTATAGACCTTTCGTCCGCTCGTTATTGCAAAAATTACTTGCCATGGATGTGATTTGCAATCGGTGCAACTGTATTAAAGGATTTAGAGCTGCAAAATTACTATGTCGCCCTAGCCTGTAAGGAATACGTTTAGAAAAATCCGAATACACTTCGGTAGATTATTCCATGTTTGAACGACACTGAGACATAATGATTAGTGTTTAGCAACAGAAATCATATTCAGTTGGTTCTTACAATAGCAGCAAAGCCGCATTACAACATTCTTCACGGTTATTATTCTGTTTTTGGTATTTCTGCAAAATTTAAAAAATTATTAGTTGCAATGTTGTAGAAAAGCAGATACTAATATATTTCCACATATACTGCCTAGTTCCAATCCATTTGTGCTTCCTAAAGTTTGGATGCTTTTATGCTTTGGAATAATTTATAAGTATGTCTACGTCAATCCAATTATTAGTAGCTCTCCTTCGCTAATTGGTTTGTGATACTCAACCTTGATTATAGGAGCATCTGCGTATTATTGAATAATTTGCTGATGTTTCTGCTACACCGCATCAATTGTTCCGTGGCAATAAAGACGTTTTTCAATGTAGAACTACTGAATAATCCTTTGACAAGTCAAGACGGTTATTATTGTTTTTTAAGTGGATGATACGAATTGATCTGTGTATTATTATTATTGTTGAATTAAGCAACATGAGTTTGAGCGCTCGGAATAATAGTGGTTAGTGGAGATATTTTGCGGCAGAAAATTACGAAAATTGATCCCTAGGATTATTAAGGGTTAGGGAGCGGAATGGTTAATGGTCGGGGTCGGGATAGTGCTTTTATCCTTGTAAAATGAGATAAAAAGCGCTAAATAATTAATTTAAAGTATATTTTTGGGAGAGGTAGGACAGCTTGAAGAAAGGATTGTATGATTAAAAGCTGCACCCTTTTTGTGGGGTAGGCGCGGATTCAGCCGCCCCGTAAGTTAGAACAGAGATGTTTTTTATGACGATCGATGAGTAAATATTTTAACCGTGCTTGGGGATTATTTTTCAAGTTGCTAGAATTCGATCTTAATAACACGCGCTGATTGGCTTGTGCAATGTTTTCTACTGTTTTTAGTAGTCATGAAATATGATGAGTGCTGTATTAGAAAGCTACGACGCGTGACATCTTCCCGCAAAAACGGTTCGGTTGAAAGGGACGTTGAAAACGGATACTGTGGCGCCGGGCCTATAATGTATCATGTGGAGCTCGACACAAGAGCTAACTCACTTACTTGTTTCCGAGAGCAAGCTGGAAACGGTAATGGTCACCGTTAAAATTTTCATTTATCTTATCTATCTGCATTTGATTTCAGACAGATCAGAAGTCCAAGATTAAAGCTACAGGAAAAAGAACTTCAACGCAAGCAACATTGTCAAACCTTTTTAGTAAAAAAGTGAATAGAGATAATACTGTACCATCAAGCAGTTATATTAACGCAAAAGACACTGAAAGTGAGAGTGAAGTAGTTAATGTTATTTAGAAGTAGAAAGCAAATGTTGAAGATCCACCGAAAGTATAAATTACTTGATCAGAAGGCCATCAGACGTTAAAGGGAACCGAAACGAAACAAGGAACCGTTTATGACATAGGAAATTTTATTGGTAAAATTTTGGATGATTTCACCAAAGAGCAACTCTTGGTTAACCACTGGGAACCTTCAAAAGATTATATTTTCCCTTGATTAGTGGTAAAAAAAGTGGGAAAGACAGTTACAGGCGGCCTTTAGTTAAACTATTTTTTCAATATGAGAGGTTAGTGTTTTCGGAAATTCAGAAAGACTATTTTGTGTTTATTGTGCATTGTTTGCTTCGCACACAGTTGGTGAAATTCCGCTCAAAAATTTCGTCATAAAGCCAGTGACGGATTATAAACATTTGCTAGGAAAAGATGGATATATAACGACTCATGCTCAGAATGCTTACCACAGGGCATCGATAGAAGAGGGGAAAGAATTCCTGAATAGGGTCAACAAACCAAATCCTCATCTGGAATACCAGATCAACAAACTGCAACAAAAAGAAGTTGTTGAAAATAGGGAAAAATCTATTTTGAAGTGTATGTTATTCTTTGGTGTTCAAAAGGTTCCCTTCCGAGGACATCGCGACGATGGAGATTTAGGTGAAACTGCCAATGCTGAAGGAAATGATGGTAATTTTCGTGAGTTAGTTCGCATCAGAGCAGAAGCTGGAGATCTAGTTCTTACCGAATATACAAGCAAGACTGTGCAAAGTGAACTGATTAGTTGCTGCGCTGAACAAATAACTAAAATCATAATTGAAAGAGTTTTAGAGATTAAGTGGTATAGCATAGTTTTTAATGAGCCTACAGATGTGTCACATTAGTAACAACTTACATTTGCAATTCGTTACGTGTATAACTATGATATCTATGAAGATTTTATTGAGTCTTTGAATCCAAAAAAAGAAACGTTACCACAAGAATGTAACATTTTATTTTTCCAGTCGTAATTTAATTGCATTGAATTACACGCTAAGCACGCTAAGCGTGTATTGTTCCTTAGGGATCTAATTATATTAATATATCTGTGTCGCATAAAGCTATTTCCAAGTAAATATCTATTTGATTGTTTCGTGTTCCCCCCTCTGACGGCGCGACCGCTCGGCTCTGGTTTCGATGAACAGTCGGCCACGGGCAACAGCTTTGTTAAGATATATTTTTGGCTAGAGGCCGGCAACCTTCGTATCAATTGTTAATTGTGGAGATATCTTCTAATAACGGTTGGTAAAGTATATATTATACGAACTAATGTAATTTGAGGTAATTTATTTAGCGCGACCTGTAGAATGCGACCTTTAGAACACAACAACGACCAAATATAATGCAACAAGATATAATGCGACAAGATATAATTCGACAATTGGGAATAGAACGAATATAATTCGTCATTTGGGATCCAAAGAATTACCGTTATTTAGGAACAGTCGATTTAAACTTTGCCTAATAAGAAATTTGTCTGATAAGGAATTATAGAAGTTAATTTGGATGGAGTCGTTTCAATTTAGAAACGCTGTTAACTTTGCTTGAAGAACGGAAATCCCGTCTCAGTTTGTTGTGAAGAGGCTAATGCAGTTTTTGGTTCGTAAATAGCTATAAGATCTTTTTTTGCATGTGTTTCAAAGTTTAGAACACGTTAACTTGCTATTATGTTTAGTACACGTAAATTGTGTATACTTCAATTAATTGTTGAGCTGGTTTTACAAGCTGTAAAACGAAATTTTGTTGAATTAACTTTCTAAAATAACAGGCTTTGTTCCTTATCAACCGTCGAAAAGTTCAACATGTGTTTTTGACGTCATATTTTCTATTTTGTATAGTTGACAGATGTTGTCTTGAAAGCAAATGCTTTGAGCAGCTGTAATGCAATTTAAACAAACATGCCTATTTTTGTGATCAGCTTTATCTATACATAGATTATTAGACGTAAATTTGAAAGTGCAAATTCTTATTGTGTTAGGTTCTAGTAATTTGTTATCTACCTAAAAAGATCTGCCCAGGTTAGAATTTAATTCACTGTGTTATGCTTACCAATTATTATCACTTTAATTTGTATAACAAGTTCATGTTTAAAGTAAAGTCGGTTGATTAATGAAAGAAAAAAAGGAAATTTAAAACTTTAATTTTGATGTAGTTGATTATGACCATTTTTTTTTGTTACAAGTTCCAATATTTTAAAAGAGTTTTTTTAGTAAACATTTAGTTCAAAATCTAAGACATTTATTTTGGTCAAGTGCGATCAAATCTAATTACACAAAGCTAAAATTTTTCTGAGTAATAATTTGATGCCAATATTATATTGGAAATACTTTTTTATTATTTCTTTATATATTTTTATAGGACACAAATGGTGTTCTTTTTTTATTTATTTAACCTTTGCAATTTCTTACAGGAGCTGCGTCTTATTTTGATAAGACAGGTTTTTGTTAACGAAGGCGATCATTTGTTCTTTGGGTTTCCACGTCCGCCCTTAGAACTATGCTTTGCAATTATCGTCATTATCTCAGGACATGGTGGCGCCTATTTGATTTAGCTTAACTTTGGTTTGCAAACAGAATGCGACTTACCCCCCCACTTCTCATTACTCTACCCAGGAATAGACCCCTAGCTTTGTCGGAAGACTTTGTTATCTAGCGCCTTAATATAAAAAAAAGACGTTTCAGTCTTTTGTAAAACAGAAGTCGTTTCAGTGGCACCCATCCAACGTAAGGCCTAGCAAAAATAGTTATACTGGCGTCACAACGTGAGCCAGCTAACATCAAAATTCGTATCAAGAAGATGGATCTCGTAATCTTGAGTTACTGACAGTCCATTAACTGGTGAGACCATAGGAATGTTAATATTAAACATAATGTAAAGACATGGTCTTCCGAAAAAGTATTGCGTTGGAGTAGCTACTGATGGCTGTAGCACAATGGTGTCTGAAGCAAAGAAGGCTGTTTCTTTCATTCTAAAAGAGTGTGATAATGCTATCCAGTGTATTTGCTTTAATCACGCTTTAAGCTTGTCCATATCAAAGTCAGCGTAGGTTATTCATGTCAAACGATGTTTAGGTGACATAAAAAGTAAGAAATATGCCTTCTGGCTATGTGCACGTTTTAAATAATATGAAGTCGGGATTGTGGTATGCGTAATCCTGCAAGAATAATTTATACTACATACAGAGCGCTTTCGATTTTATTTTAAATCATCTTCAGTGTTTACCTAACTACAAACTATTAAGTAAATATAAAGAATCTAAATAAAATTTATCTTCTATAGTTGACAAGTAGTTAAACAGTTTTGAAATTGTCGATGTCATGGGTATCATAGAATTCGTAAGCAAATAAAAGGTAGGAACTCAAATTCTGAACAAAGGGTAATAGTTTTTTAAGTTTTGGTTTTGGGTGTTGCATAAATTTAAATTGTTCAATATACTGTTATTTATTTTCAATTCTTCCAGAAGGTCCAGTCTTGTAAGGTTGTTTGAGCTGATGTGGTGTAAGAACTTAGGGTCTTTGTTTTTATTGAATTTGTGATTTTGTTCGAGTAAGTGGTGGCGAAATGCTGATTCGGTAGGTCTGTTAGTGTGTTCTTTAATTCTGGTGTCAAGGCTTCTAGTCGTTCTGCCTATATATGATGTATTACTTTCAGAGCAGCATAATTTGTAGATACTGCTTTTTAATGGGTCTGGTGTAATGTCTTTAGTGTTGTTAAGATAAAGGTTGAGGTTTCTGTGTAAGACACTACACCAGATCTATTAAAAAGCGGTATCTACAAATTATGCTACTCTGAATGTAATACATCATATATAGGCAGAAAGACTAGAAACCTCGACACCAGAATTAAAAGCACATTAACAGACCTACCCAGTCAGCACATGGCCAACACTTTCGCGAACTAAACCACAAATTCAATAAAAACAAAGACGTTAAAATTCTACACCATATCATCTCAAACAACCTTACAAGACTGAAAATACACTGAAAATAAATAACAGTAATTTGAACAATTTAAAATTATGTAACACCTAAAACCAAAACTTAAAAAACTATTACCCTATGTTCAAACGAACTTGTGTTCCTACTCTTTATATGCTTATGACTTCAATGATACCCACGACATCGACAAATTCAATACTGTTTAACTACTTGTCAACTATAGAAGGTAAATTTTATTTAGAATTTTTTATATTTAATTAATAGTTTGTACGTAGTTACTAAAACACTGAATATGATTTAAAATAAAATCGAAAGCACTGTGTATGTAGTACATATTATTTTTGCACGATTACGCATACCCTACATTTGATTTTCCAATGCTCCACCCGAAGGTACTACATTAGCTAGAAAGCGAGTTTTTTTACCTGGAAAATTGGAATTTTGCTGAACCCTTGCTGTTTCAAGCAAGGTAGGAATCGTTAACGTGCGTGACAACACTCACACACGCAACCTCCATTTTACCTCTCATCCGAACGAGGGTGTATTTTTGTGAAAAATGCTCGCCTAACAGTTTTCAAGCGGACCGTGTCGGGATTTGAACCCGGGACCTTGGGCATAGTAGTCACACGCATACCAACTACACCATGAAGCTGCCACGATTACGCATACCACAATACCGACTTCATATTATTTAAAACGTGCACTTGGCCAGAGGGCATATTTCCTATTTCACATTCTACTTATAAAGTAGTTATGGCCACCACTTCAAGCTACAAAAAAATGTTCATAAAGCGCCATTCATAAATTAGACATTTGGTTCATACATCAGTGCATCAAGAACAATTTTACTCCAAAATTTTCTTAAACCAAAACTTCAAAAACGTCACACCTAAACTAAAGGAACAATTGGAAAACAAAATCATGCAGCAAGAATTAGGTAAACGTTAGGCACGTTTAGAATTTTTAAACCTAAAATTAAAAATTAGTTATAATAATTTAGTCTTATCTATCGCCCCCATAATTTTAGACAATTACTTGCACAATGATGACGAAGCCATGGAATATCATAGAGATCAGAAATAAAAAAAAAGATTAACCACCAAATAAAACAACCTCCGAAATCAACAAAAACCCAAGTACAACCACAACATCAAATTATACAAAAACAAACCCAACTTTGCACAAAAAACCTTCAAATTCCCCACACGCATAAAAAACATTTCAAACGCCAAATTCACTTATGTGGAAGAAGAACTATTACAATATAACAATAGAACCAAAACTAAACAAAAAACACAAAAATCAATAAAAAACCAACACTAATCAAAAAAATACACCAAAAAAATTTCAGAGAACAATCTTATAATATCTAAAACTGACAAAGGCAATTGCCTAGTAATTATGAAAAAAGAAGACCACCTACACAAAGTCGAAACCTTTTTAACAGATAATTATTTCAAGAAACTAAACAAAATCCCTCTCATCGCATTTCACAACAAACTTAAAACCAAAATAAGCTCCAAAAAGTCTTTGCTTGTAAAACACATCGCACCAAAAACACTAATCCCAAGCAATCCACGAATACCAAAATTATACGGATTACCAAAAATCCATAAAAATAACATCCCAATAAAACCAGAATGCCGCGTATATTGACAATTGATTAAGATCTTCAGAGGAAGTTACCAACAGAGTTTAGACCGCCTTAAATACAATAAAACCGATTTGGTTCGACGATTTGTTACGACAGATAAAACTTGGGTTCACTATTATACGCTGAAACCTTGGGAGAAAACGATTTTCCACGGACGAAGAAGTAAAAGCAGCTGTCAACGGCTATTTTGGAGGCCTTGAAGAATCGCACTATCGTGATGGCATAATGGATTTGGAACATTGCTGGATGCAGTGTATTCAACTTGACGGAGATTGTGTTGAAAAATAAACTATGTTTTAAAAACAAATTTTTTCATTTTCCGCTTCGTTTCGCGAACTTTTCAAACCACCCTCGTATATAGGCAGAAAGACTAGAAACCTTGACACCAGAATTAAAGAAGACATTGTAACGGGCATTTTTGGTAGTTTGAACATTTTACGCTATTCTCAATTTATAAATACATTTCTACAAATTACTATTTCTATATTTAATATTTATTAACTCGTTGACGAATGTGTCGTGTTATAATGAATAGATTGCATCGTTCTTGTCTTGCCGTAAATATAAATTTTGTTCCTTATGTGGATATACAAGTCTAGATAAGAGACGATAAGAAGTTATATAGCAACGAGTTAATATAAACAGATGAAGAGTCGAGTTGTCGTTTGTTCTTCGTTCCTATATATTGTTTACGTTGATAATACTGTGTCCTGTTTGCTTTGACAGTCGGAGCTTTGTTCTTGGTTCCGAGATACTAAGTACGTTGAAAATACTGCTTCTACACATTGCACGTGTGTTTTACGGAACATTTGACGGACGGTTTTTATTGCTTACGCGTGCCTACTAATTGTTTTTAGTTGTTTTCTTGTGAGACAAATGCTTTAAGGAACATTTAACGTACTCTACTAATTTGTAGTTTTAGTTGTTTGTCTTGTGAAATAGGAGTCGTAGAACTTGCTAAACTGACCGATTCTTTCTTTAGAATTAATGTGTGTGCGATCTAGTCTAGTGTCCCTTGGTTTTATCAAATTAATGCATACTTTGGCTTACTTAAATACAGTGGATACTGTAGTTTCTGCATTTTTTTAACACCAAAGAATCTAAAATAGATCATTGTTTGCGCAACTTTCGTTATTCAAAAGCATTAGATTTTCTTTGTTACCATAGGTAGCAAATAAAACACCTCACGGTACTTTTAGTTTAATGCATTACATCGTGTCTTGAAGGCCCGTGATTCTAAATTTTTATTACCATTTTTTTTTCGATTTGTGTTACAAAATATTTCGAAATTATTGTCTCCGGAAATGGAATTAACAAGAAATTTATCAATGCTACATAGTTCCATCAGCATGATAATGTCTGCTGCTAACACTAGTAAAATACGTAGGTGGGATTAGTGTAAAGTGCGAGAAATTCTATCCACACTCTCACAGTCAAGGGTGCAGTGCTTCGTTAGTGCAGGACAACGGGAATCCCACATTCAATTGCGAGGAAGCGTTGCTGAAGGACTGTTTGTAAGTTGAACTATTTCCTACTTGTTTTTACTTTAAATACCTGTCCGTTGCTTTGCCATACCTTTGGCGTTCTGATACCTTTTACCATAGACTTGCATGCTATTTTACATAAAAGAAAAAAAAAGAAAAATTAATACTACTGGACTACTCATATTAATTGTGTTTATCTATTTATATTTTGTTAAAATTTTATCTGTTTTATGTCTAATTGGTGTGTGAGGAAACGTTTCTGCTACTCCCCAATATTACCTCACTTTGTACTAAAGATTTGTTATATTGCTTTTAACGTTGTTATATTATATAGATTATCTCAACAGTTTTTTTTTATTCTACAAAGTACTGAACAATTATACTTGATCCGTATGCTATGCTTTTTCTTTGTTTCAGGTTTGCAGGACTAATTTGTTTTTTTTTCAGGTTTATTACTCTAATTTTTCTATTGCGGGTACTGTTACTAATTCCTTGCAGCCGCGTACCTTATATGTTGGTCTGCTTTCTACAACCCCCCCTACTCTCCGATTGAGCCGTCCTCGTTTCTTTGTCTTTCTTTGTGTTACGTAACAGAAATTTTGGCGCCCAACGTGGGGCCTTGATAAACGTAACAACATTAACAGACCTACCCAATCAGCATTTGGCCACCACTTACTCGAGCAAAACCACAAATTCAATAAAAACAAAGACACTAAAAATTTTACACCACACCATCTCAAACAACCTTACAAGGTTGGACCTCCTGGAAGAATTGGAAATAAATAACAGTATATTAAACAACTTAAAATTATGCAACACCCAAAACCAAAACTTAAAAAACTATTACCCTTTGTTCAGAATTTAAGTTTCTACCTTTTATATGCTTACGACTTTTATGATACTCATGGCATTGACAATTTCAAAACTGTTTAACTATTTATGAACTATAAAAGGTAAATTTTATTTAGAATTTTTATATTTAATTAATAGTTTGTTGTTAAATCTTAAAGTTCGCCGTTTGTCAAGTGTCGTGTAGAGTAGTTTAGTTGGCGGGAAAAATTTAATATAAAAATAATAGATCATATGATCTGCAGCCATAATTTAGTGTCGATGGAATTATTGATGTAAAAGGTTGTTTCGTTTTAAATTACGCCAAAATGGTATACAAATTGTAAGTTTTGTTTATATAACGATTTAGTATTAATTATTTATTTAAGGATTTGAATAAACTGTAAGAGAGAAAACTTCGAGTTTGCCTGTCTTTATAAATTGCAGTTATTCCAGTCGTTGTTTGCCGCAAGCGTAAAATTCAAAGCGACCAATCAAACTTAACATTTACAAAATAATTCAAATCAATTTTGGTATAGTAAATCATGAATGATTTGTGTCCGAAGTGTTCGACCCCTTACCGCCAAACCGATATGGTTGAGTGTCCTATCTGTAAGACGTGGTTTCATTACGAATGTGTAAATGTAGATGATGGTGTTGCAGAAATTGAGGATTGGCGTTGCCCATGTTGCACTGCTTTGTCTGCTGTTCTTAAAGCAAGTTCAAGAATTGTCCCGTTCGAGAAACATAGAACAGTTAAGCATGACGAAGTCGGTGTTGGTCAATGTGGTAAACCGATTATACCATTGAGCACACAGTCTACCACCACGTTGGGAAAACCTACGGGAACAAAAGCTGTTACTTGAAGAACAGCAAAATTAATTCAAAACAAATTAATCATTTGTCAACAAATGTCGTCACTCTTAGTGGAGTCTGAAGATGAAAGTCAAAGGTTAGATTGTGATGAAATAGAAGAAGCAGATCCAGAAACCAATTTAGAGCTCTCTAGACGTTTTTAACGGGCAGCCACCATTGGTCTGTCGTCCAGCGTACCAATTTTGATTAATCAAAATGAGGGTCAAATTGAATAAGAGGTAACACAACCGGGTTTGCTGCCTACCCTCCTGCACCCAATGCAAAATGAAGTTCAGTGGCATCCATCGCCACCATCATTACATGCACAGCAAGAAGCATTGTGGCACCAACAGCCAGCGCAGCTAAACTTGCAGGAATATAAATCAGTGCGTCAGCCGTTACCAAAAGAGCAGTCCAACCAATCGCTACTGCAGCAAACGTCTATTGTTGCACCACCTTGTAACGGTCGGTCATCGCGCTTATCAAACGTAGTGGTTCAGAACAAAAATAATCAAACAGTAGGAAACAATGTCATAACATCAGCTAGACCAGGCAACCCTCTAAACGACGTTTTTCTATGTCCACTAAATTCAGCTCATATTGCTGCAAGACAATCTATTCCACGAGACCTTCCATTTTTTGACGGAGATCCGAGGAACTGGTATATATTTATAAGTAGTTTCAATAGATCAACCGCATTGTGTGGGTTTAATGACAGTGAAAATTTAATCCGTTTAGACAAAGCTCTAAAGGGTAATGCTCGAAAAATGGTACAAGGATTCTTGCACGAACCTCGTTGCGTAAAAGATATTATTATTATTAACTTAAAACTATTATTCGGAAGGCCGGAGCAAATTTTGGATAGTTTTATAAATCCAGTCCGACAACATGCATCGGTCAAAATAGATAAGCTAGAATCATTGGTTGAATATGGCGTCACTGTTCAAAACCTCTGCGCGTGTCTTCAAGCTAGTGATGTTGTTGAATACTCCAACAACCCTATGCTCATGCACGAACTAGTAAGTAAGCTGCCGGCTCAACTAAAGGTACAGTGGGCGATGCATAGGACTACACAAAGCTATGTGGGTATTCTACAATTTGGGCAATGGTTACATCAACTTGCTCTAAAAATATGTACCGCTATTCCTACGCTTACCTTTAGTGAAAATTAAGGGTCCAAACACGAACGCACACATTTACACGACGGTTATGCCGCTGACAAAACCATAAGGTGTAAGTTATACGATAAAAGTTGCCATACAGTGTTGGAATGCGCCCAATATAAAGAAGCTGGGTTAAATAAACGGTGGAGAATTGTGAAGGACTTACGACTATGTAGAATATGCCTGCGAAAACATAGGTCTCCTTGCAAATCCCAATTGAAGTGTGAGAAGTGCCATCGCGTTCATCACACTACTTTGCATAAAGAAATCGAGCTCGTGCCTAGTCAGGTGGCAGCAACGTCTAGCTTTGCTTCAGTTGCAACAAATAACCAAGTCTCGAGTGTAGGATCTTTAGTGGCCATCAAGAAATTGTTTTCTACGCCTTTCTTGATGAAGGGTCATCCACCACTATGATTGATGAAAAATTAGCCCATCAACTGAATCTGTCTTGTGAGGTACAGCCTTTATGTCTGAAATGGACCGGGGGCCAGCACAGAGTTGAAGACAATTCGAAACTAGTGCGGTTTTCTATTGCTGGCACCTACGTTGGTGCTAAAATGTTTCACGATCGTCTAGCACGTACGGTGAGCAATTTAAGTTTGCCAACACAAACCCTTGACATGAAAGTACTTAGCCGCCAATTTCCTTATTTACAAAACTTACCAGTGGAATCTTATAGGAATATAAAACCTGATATGTTGATCGGTTTAGATAATTGGGAATTAGCAGTTCCCTTAAAAGTTAAAGAAGGTGGCAAATTTGATCCTATAGCAGCCAAATGTCGCCTGGGATGGTCTATATTTGCGTTTCTTACAGGACATACTGAAAATGAACATCAAAACTTTCACGAAAGCTGCGATTGTGCTGTCAAAGCTGACGACATAGAGTTACATAATTCAGTAAAGTCTTATTTTGCGGTGGAAAGTTTAGGCGTGCAGCCACCCATCAACTCTAAGGAATCATTAGAACTTCATCGTGCTGAATTAATCATGAGTAATACTACTAAATGGTAAAATAATCGTTATACAGTGGGATTGTTGTGGAAACACGATCATTTACGACTTCCGGATAGTCGAAATATGGCGCTTAAGCGCCATCAAATTTTAATGAATCGTTTGAAAACCGACCCTGTTCTTGCTCAAAGGTTAAAAAGCCACATTCAAGATTTGGCGGATAAACGTTATGTGCGTAAATTGCTTCCAGAAGAAATTGAGAGCAACATGAAAAGATTTGGTACTTGCCACTTTTAATCGCCCTTAATCCAAATAAGCCGGACAAATTCCGGTTAGTTTGGGATGCTGCTGCTTCAGTAAATGGTGTTTCGCTCAATTCAGAGTTGCTCACGGGACATGACTTACTTTCGTCGTTGCTTGGCATACTTTTGCGCTTTCGTCAAAAAAAAGTAGCGTATACAGGCGATAGAAAAGAAATGTTTCTGCGCATCGGAATAAGGGACGAGGATCAGCATGCTTTACGCTTTCTTTGGCAAGATGACGAACACAATAAACATGCGGATGTATATGTGGTCACAGTATTAATTTTTGGCGCTACTTGCGCACCAAGTTATTCGCAGTACATTAAAAATGTAAACGCACTAAGGTTCAAAAACGAATTTCCTCGTCCAGTGACAGCTATCGTAGAAAACCACTATGTGGACGATTATTTGGACTCTGTGGACGATGAGGTAGAAGCAATCAACCTAGCCAAACAAGTTTCACAAATACATAGACAAGCAAACTTTGAAATCCGCAATTGGAAATCCAATTCGATACAATTTATGAGAGAAATGAATGACCAAGTCGAAGAAACAGTAGTGAACTTGAATTTGAGTCCTGAGCCGATATTAGAGAAGATTCTCGGTATGTGGCGGCATTTGAGTTCAGATTGCTTTACATATTCTATACGTTCTAACAAACGAAATACCGATATATTGTTCTTCTACTGAATGAAACCACTCATAGTTTTTAAAATCTATTTTATTTACGTTTCGATCCATGACCTAGGATCGTTGTCAAAATAATAAAACTTCAAGTTTGACGTTTATGACATAAATTGAAGGTTACTTTGATTTATTAATGTTTGAAATATTTGGTTTGAGTACACTAAGCAAAATTTTTAAAGTTTAAAGAATGATTGCCTTCAATTTGTGTTGCGACCTGGGATCGACTTTCCTATGGTACAAGTTAACGTGAAATCAGCTGATTAATTTTATTGGTGAATTTTATATAATTCAATAATTTGGAAAACAAATATAACATAAATAGAAACATGTTAAAAAAAAAATGTTTTCCAAATTATTGAATTTATATAAAATTCACCAATAAAAATTAATCAGCTGATTTCACGTTAAGCGTATTGGCTACCATAGGAAAGTCGATCCCAGGTCGCAACACAAATTGAAGGCAATCATTCTTTTAAACTTTAAAAATTTTTGCTTAGTGTACTCAAACCAAATATTTCAAACATTAATAAATCAAAGTAACCTTCAATTTATGTCATAAACGTCAAACTTGAAGTTTTTATTATTTTGACAACGATCCTAGGTCATGGATCGAAACGTAAATAAAATAGATTTTAAAAACTATGAGTGGTTTCATTCCCAAAGAAGATTAAGAAGAATGCTAAACAAACCACAACAAACATACAGGGAGTATTTACCGATATATTGTGTGGAAATAAAATACCCACAAAAAGGGAAGCTTCTTAGAATACTAATGTCGATTTATGACCCTATGGGGCTTCTAGCTCATTTTATGGTGTACTTGAAAATTTTACTACAAGAAGTATGGAGAAGTAAATTAGCATGGGATGACCCGTTAAGTGAAGAACTTTATAATAAATTTTCAATTTAGAAAACGTATTTACCAAACTTAAAAGATTTGCGAATACCGCGCTGCTTTCTTCAAATATTTAACAATTATGATAAACTAGACGTTCAGTTGCATACGTTTGTAGACGCTAGTGAAAATGCTAGCGCCACTGTTGCTTATCTTCGCATTTCTGACGGCAAAACGGTTGTGTGCAGCATAGTTGGTGCGAAAACAAAGGTGGCCCCACTAAAAATTCAAAGTATTCCTAGATTAGAACTAGATGCTGCTGTATTAGGTGCCCGTTTCTCCAAGTCAATACGAGAAGCCTTGAGTATTCATCTAACAAAAATTACATATTGGTCAGATTCCACTACTGTACTTTGCTGGTTGCGTGCCGAAGATTCTAGGAAATATGGCAAGTTTGTATCATATCGTACAGCCGAAATACAAGATTTGTCGATAATTGCCGACTGGCGCTACGTACCTTCTGGATACAATGTTGCGGACGAGGCCACTAAGTGGAACAAACCTCCCAATCTTAGTGCAAGTGGTTGCTGGTTTAGAGGCCCAGAATTTCTGTATGATTCCGAAAACGAATGGCCACTGGATATCACTCATAGAAATGACGAAGACGAATTTAGTGCAGTTCATGATACCAAGTTACCGAGAAGCAATAGTCTATTGACGGTAGAATTTGATCGCTTTAGTAAGTTTCAAAGGGTATTACGCACCATGGCTTATGTTGTGCGATTCATTCAACGTTGTCGCACTGGGCACATACAACCAACTTAGTATTATAGCTTAGAATTGAGATCAAATGAACTAAAGGCTAGTTTGATACATCTAATTAAGTTAGTGCAAAAGGAGTGCTTCCCAAATGAATTGACTCTGCTGCTAGAAAAAAGACAATGCCCAAAGTCAAGTTGTCTTTTCAAAATCACCTCGTTTTTGGATGATGATGGCATTATCAGAGTGGATAGCCGCTTAAAGGCAGCGGAAGCTTTACCGTACAGAGCTAGGCACCCTAGTGTACTTCCGCGAAAACATCGGTTTACACTTTTGATGTTAAATAGCTTTCATGTGATGTATCAGCACCAGCATTATGAGACAGTCGTAAATGAAGTTCGGCAGCGGTATTACATATCCAGGTTAAGAGTTGTACTGCGCAAGATTCGTCAAAGTTGTCAAGTTTGAAAGAATCGAGATGCACGGCCTGATCCGCCTCAAATGGCGTCGTTACCACCAGCTCGGGTCTGCACTTATGCTGCTCCCTTTACACATACAGGTGTAGACTACGTCGGTCCTCTCTGGGTGATGGTAGGTAGGCGGACGGAGAAACGTTGGCTTGCCTTGTTTACGTGTCTAACAATACGCGCAGTCCATATCGAGGTGGCATATAAATTGGATGCGGAACACTGTATTTTGTGTTTTCGAAATTTTTTTGCTCGAAGAGGACAGCCTAGACATATTTATTGTGATCAAGGTCGAAATTTCATAGCTACGGTACGTATTCTAAAAAAAGAACTAAAAAAAATACCTGCAGAAGCAATTGCCCGAAAGTTTGTAAGCCCAGACCTGACGTTTCACTTTAATCCTCCTGCTTCACCGCACATGGGAGGAGCATGGGAACGTCTAGTTAAATCTATAAAAATAGCATTGTACAACGCTCTACCTGAACGCACACCCACAGACCCAAATTAATTAAGTTGTGTGATTGCCGCAGAGAGTATTGTAAATTCTCGACCCTTGACATATCTACCATTAGATAGCGAGGAAAGCGAAGCAATTACACCGAACCATTTTCTATTAGGTTCCTCTAGTGGTGAAAAGCCAATGGCACCCATAGACGATGATAATACAGTTTTGAAATGCAGTTATCTATACCGGGAAAGGTTCGCCAATAATATGTGAAAGCGGTTTGTATCTGATAACCTTCCGGAGTTACTGCTTCGATCGAAGTGGCATAACAAAACAGAACCTTTAAAATGCGGGGATATCGTGCTAATAGTAGACCAAAGGTTTCCTAGGTGCAATTGGCCAAAGAGCAGAATAATATACTCAAAATTAGCAGCTGATGGACAAGTAAGATCAGCAACGGTGCAAACCAGTACTGGAGTATTTGACCGCCCAGCAACAAAAATGGTGAAATTAAAGATAAACGGCGGTACAGCTGTCCAACTGGAGAATGCTGTACCGGGTGGGAGTGTTAAATCTTAAAGTGCGCCGTTTGTCAAGTGTCGTGTAGAGTAGTTTAGTTGGCGGGAAAAATTTAATATAAAAATAATAAATAATAAATAAATAATAAAAAAATAATCATATGATCTGCAGCCATAATTTAGTGTCGATGGAATTATTGATGTAAAAGGTTGTTTCGTTTTAAATTACGCCAAAATGGTATACAAATTGTAAGTTTTCTTTATATAACGATTTAGTATTAATTATTTATTTAAGGATTTGAATAAACTGTAAGAGAGAAAACTTTGAGTTTGCCTGTCTCTATAAATCGCAGTTATTCCAGTCGTTGTTTGCCGCAAGCGTAAAATTCAAAGCGACCAATCAAACTTAACATTTACAGTTTGTAGTTACTTAAACACTGAAGATAATTTAAAATAAAATCGAAAGCGTTCTGTATGTAGTACATATTATTTTTGCACGATTACGCATACCACAATCCCGACTTCATGTCATAAAAAGTGTTATTGCTGTTTTCAACGCATCTTCAAAGCGTAATATTGCGTTAAAGGATAATTTAGGAAGACACTGATAGGGCTTTGCGAAACAAGGTGGGTTGAAAGACATGAGAGCATTTTTCTTTTTCAAAAGTCTCCGAGTGAAATTAACAACGCGCTCGTTAGGGTGTCAGAGTGGGATGAAACCGATACTACAACAATGGCACATTCTTTTCATTTATCACTAATGGATTTCTCTTTTATTGCGACTGTTATTTGCCTGACAAATATTTTAAAAATGTCGTTGCCTATAAGTAGGTTGTTTAAAAAAAAACCGTCGACTTAAATTTGGCAAGAAATGCTATTAAAGAAACCATCAAACTACTCGAACAAAAAGGGGAAAACAGTACAAATGTATTTAATTACCTGTTTATTGAAGCTGAAAAGTTAGCTTTGTTATTAAACACAAAAATAAGTATTCCTGGAATAGTGAACAAGCAAACAAAACGAGATGATTATAAAATAAAAATCCTGAAGACTATTATAGTGTCGCAGCATTCATTCCAATATTAGATCATGTCCTAAACGATATCAAGGAAAGAGTTTTTTCTGACAAATCATTGATGGCCCATAATTTGTCTATGTTCATTCCAGCCGAAGAAATGAAAGCTGATTTAACAGCTGAGGATGTCAAGAGCAAGTTATTAGAGGTTGCTAAAGAATATTCTTTTGTTACGAAGCCGAAAGGAATGTTGGAAGTAGAGTTCCCTCATTGGTCAAAAAGATGGAAAACATCAAAAAAATTTTATCCAGAGGTACCAAAAATGCTTTACATTCTTTAAAAAATGCGACAAACAAGTATATCCAACATTAATAGGCTCCTGCGCATTCTGTGTTCTTTACCAGTAAGCGTCGCAACAGCGGAGAGATCTTTTAATACTTTACGTCTAGTAAAAGACTGGGTGTGGAGTACTATGACTGAAACTAGGTTGTCTGGTCTTGCTATTATGTATGCTCGTAGGAATATTGTAAAGAAAATTGATTATGACAAAGTAATTGATAGATTTGCAAAGCAAAATAGAGGAAGGCCGAATCTTGTTTTATAAATATTTTGTTAAGTACATACAAGTTCCTGATTATTTCTTGACTTTGTTATTTTATACACTCTCCTAAATCCACTTCTTCTATGCTGATAATGTACGTAAAGTATTACTTGACTCCCTCCCCCCCCCTCAAGTTTTTCTAGAACCGCTCCTGCCACGAGGGTTATATATTGTGAAAAATACCGATTGAAGGCTAATTATTTAGGAGAAGAAAACGCGTGTTTTCGTACAAGGGATTGCCAAGAGGTGGTAAAAAGACTCGAGCGAGGTAGCTGAGGTGCCAGTGGATAAGGGACACCAAATGCATTTAGAAACCCCGCAGTAAGTACAACGATAAGATCTATAAAACAGATAAGAAATTGAGATTTTTTACTGTTAGTGGTTATTAGTATTAAGGGTTGAGTTTTGGAAGAGGCAATTAACTGGTATACAGATAGTGCCAAAGGCGAGGTGTATAACAGGTAAATATGCGGACGATTAAATAAAAACGAGGGGTTAACACGAGTTTTATTGTCGAAGTGTGCAGAAATAATGGGTGACAAACAGAGGGAGTGACCGGTGTACGGCGGTAGGGTTAAAAATTAACGACTTGTGCACAATAAACCGATTACTGTTTGAATGCACATTGGGGACTGATCTTTATACAATTTTTGGTACTACGTCATATTGGTTGTAAACTTTGTTTAAACTACTACATTACGAGCAAGATAAGGCGTAATACATTCAAAAGGGAGAACCAAAACAATTAATACAGGCGGAAAAGATACTACGTATGTATTTTCCAGTAAAATTATAAAATGGGGGCGGCCTGTAAAACAAAAATTAAAGGGGGGTCACCGGCACTAGATAGCGGAAGGTCGTGGATCATATAGAGGGTTAAAATTTTTAAAAAAGGGTTAAATTAATTTATAATATACTACAAAAGATTTGGCACTTACCTTTCATAAAATATTGTGGCTTAATGACAATTACCAAGGGCGCCAGACAAGTCGAGAATGTCCAAATGTTCGTACAAAACCTTGAGAGACTTGTCATCCCAAGGAGGGCAATTGTTCCTTTTAATCAATTCCTCACTTTTTTACTATTTAGGCAACTTCCATGATAAAAATATAAAAAAACTACTGACTTAATCAACGGCAAACAAAACTATTTAATTCACAGAGCAAGAAACGTGAACCTCTTACATTCATTGATGTTAAGTTAGAAATTTAAGTGAATAGGGGACTATGGAATTTATGAAAATTTTGAGTACATAAGTAGTTCTCAAACACTTGTATATGGAAAACTTATATTACAAATCTTACACTAAATTAATCCTACGGTTTATGGCCAAAACGTCCTAACAAACAAACTAACTAAAAATTGGTCATGCTACTTAACGATAAAAACTTACTTACTAAAAATTGTCCACTGTTTGAGGGTTTGTTTTCTAACGTAGAACAGTTAAATTTGGGAAGTCGGCAGAATCTTGACAATATCACTTACTTGTGCGTCACACGCCTACAAGCTTTTTAATAGTTACCTTGTATCACAATAAATCCGCGAACATATGGGCATAACCCTCGCGAATTTGAAAAGTAATCACTCCCTTCCAATTTTTAATATCATGATACGAAGTGAAATATTATATCTGTGACGCCGGAGAACGCTACCCGCGAACTACGTTTCTTTCTACTTCTTGACCACGGACAGCCCCATTTGAAACAACTTTCCGTCTTTTGGCTAAAGCCTTAAGTTATATAGACTAATTCCTACCCTAATTATTGTGAACGTCATTTTCTGTTATTCAATGACTGAACAGAACCTCCCACAAAACAAGATTTCAGAAACCAAATCCAACCCCTTTTTAGATGAGAGTCACGGAAGCAATTATTTTCCCAAGGGTTTAAATTATATTGTACCTTCTACGAATTTCTTAATTATTGAAATGTGAAACCTACCTATGGCGACAGTAGTCTGCCATTAACAAAAACCGGCTAACCTACTTGAGCCGAAATAGATTTTAAATACAATGGATATCTCCAGACTACTTAAAATTACTAGTAATATTTGAACAAATCAAATTGGAAATAGTTTTCGCTATTTATAGTGTTTCGTTTTCTATAACCCGCTGTCAATCAACAAAAGTATTGAGAAGGTTAAGCTTTTCAAACTGAAATTGCTTTCCTTTATTTACGCTAAAAAATACCATTACATTTTAATTTTATCAGATTCGTCAGTCTGTAACCGACCTAAACTTTAAGAGGTTTATTGTATTTGATTTACGATGGTAGACCTTTAAATGATGAAAGCCGCTGGAATTTACAATAGTTTAGCCTGAAGCTATTTGTAACCCCGGTCTTTTATTATAAGGGAGCCTGACTGAAATATGAAGTAATTTATTGTGGAATTTTTGTCTATACTTTATGCAAGTTACTAAATTTTAATTAATTGATCTGTTTATTCGTTAACATTACAAAATAATGTTACACAATAAGAAGAGCAACAATTTCTCTCTTCTGGATATCGCTTACATTTTGGTCCTCTGAGTTATTGTATATATAAAAAAAGCAACATCTCTGATTAAGTTTTACTTTTATGTATGTTTTTATGAATATCAAGAGGTATTGCATATTCAAAACAAGAGGATTTTTGAGTAAGTTTATACTTTCGTGTATGTTTATATAAAGCGGCAAAGAAAAAGAAACACCTTGGATGTGGTAGCAGAGGCAAAGAAGAAGGAACCTTATGATCTATGGTGGATAGGCACACACATAGATAAACTAATGAAGCAAGTGCAAGCCCTACCGACGATATCAAGGCGATAAAGCATCACGAGAACATCGCCAAAAGAAAATAATAAAGAAAGGCAGGAGGAAAGAGGAAACGACTATAAATACCATGCAGTGTCCAAAGACAGTATCCGAATTAAAAACAACTCTCATTAAATGTGTACTAAGGACATTCGAACTGGACACGTTATAGTATATATAAAAGCAGGGCTGAAGGGGGTAGAGATAAAAAGGAGGATGATTATCGGGCAGTATAAGATCCAGTGAAGGGGGAAAGAAAAAGCTGGGGTTCAACTTATAGAAGAGGGAAAACAAGTTAAATAATCTAAGTGGGAAGTTTGATTGATTAACCAAACAACACATGGAACTAAAGAAAAACGAGGTTTGTACAAAGGGAGGGACAAAACGAGAGCGTGAGATCAGTATGATTAAAAACATAGACCAAAAGGAAGCGGATACCACGGACCTAGAGGGGCTGAAGCACAACATCAGTTGAAAAAAGAGGGACGGTGAAAGATAGAAGCTACACAGACGCTGTTATGAGGTGAGTAGGAGAAGGACCAATTAGGAAGGGAGGAAAGATATGGCGGTTAGGGGAGGGGTTGAGAAGCATCGGTAACAGTAGGAAACGATTTGGCGATTAGTAAGAAAAAAGAGGGCGCGAGAACAATCTTTAGAAATATTAATAGCAAGATTTGTGCATGTGAAACGAGGAAAGGTGCGATACATTCGGTTATTGAGGGAGGAATGACTAAATATTCAAACTAGAATAAAGCACACAGGGAAAAATAAGGGGTAAGTTTAAAGGACTGGGTTGTATTGAAAAGCAACATAAGAGTATGAGAGACTCAGTTTTGGGATAGAATCGGGATATGCTGAGGACGACGTAATAAGATATTTCTTAACACAGAATAAAGAGTTATTATGAGAACATCTGGACAATTAGGACAAAAAAGTTAAGGTGATTGATAGATATGTGTCGTAATTTCTTGAAAGGGAATGTTATTCTGAGTGCCACTCAGGAAATTTTCATGTTAATGGTGAAACACGGCAGAATGAATATCGATCTTCGATCGGTTTATATGGAGAATATCTGGACATAGCAATGTGTTTTAAGTTATCTAGATTTGGCAATGTTGCAAAGCATTTCCGGAAGAAAAAGGCGTGTTATCGGAGATCGGTAGGACATGGGGGCGAGAATGCGAAGGACGCATTACCAAATGTGTGAATTTTTTTGAAAGGTATGGCGCGAATCGGTGGAACATTAGGTCAGAGATCCGGAAGTTTCAGCTTTCAGGCATAAAATAGGGCAAGCTAGGGCTCGATAAGATATAATTAAAAATGGCGCATTTAGTAAAATGTATGTAATTTAACATGGGCAGAAGGATGTTGCTTATCAACCATTTTGTTAATGAACACAATATCGACACGGGGTTGGTACAGGGGCCGTATTGTCGTGACGAGCCGCCAGAGGAGTAAATGATGTTTAAGGGAAAGTGAATGATTAGAGTCTAAATCATAGCGCGGAATGGTTTTCGAAGGTATCAGGGAAGGGCGGATCTTATCAAGGTAAAATATTGTGAGTGTCCAGTGGGAGAGCGGCATAAGGGATGGAAATATATACCTAACTAGTATATACAACGGGCCTGGTGGATCAGGAGAAGAAAGTAGATTCTTGACGTGGGCGGTTGGCCAAGAATGTGACGCTTTCTTGAAATATTTATTTTATTTTATTTTAGTGGTTTTCGTATTACAAAATCTCGCCATTAGGTTTAGGCAATTTCCTTTAAGAAATATAATTTATAGCTTACTACAATGTTGATCTAATGGAGAATTATTTTGTATCATATATGGTTCATACTCGAAGGTCGTCAAATTCATTACGTCAGTTTTTAAAGGTTAGAGATAAGGTCATCATTGTAATTTTGTTCTAAATTATAGATTTTATGATTCGTTTGCTTTGATTAATAAAGTATTACGCTGACGCGCCGGTTATCTCATCGGCTGGGTATAAACACTTCATGGTTAGTTTCGTTATCGGTAAATGAAGTATACATACAGACTAGAGAGAAAAACCGCACAAAGCATTTTCATTTTGAAGACTTAATTGATCTGTTCAAAGTTTGCCGAGGATGTCTCGAATTATTTTAGAAATAGCAATGCCAATCTTTTAAAGCACTTCGTGCATAACATCCAAACAATCAACATGCCACTTGAGTAAGTTGATTACCTTTAACTACAAGGTTATCGAACAAGACTGGAAGTAGTCTTATCATGATCGGATAATACTTCACCAAGTAGGTTATTTTAAATTTTAGGGACACATTAGTTCCCACATCGATAACTATACGTTGAAGATTAATATGTTGTGGATTACAAAGTCACCATCGGCATCTTATGGTATTCACCTTGACAACGGAAAATCACTAATCAGATGTATATGAAGCCATCTGAAACTATACCAGAGAAAGGGCTTGTCGCTTAATAAACATTTCAAATATATTGCATAAACTTATGAAATGTACATCGTTACGAAAAATTTATGTTACGAACATCGTAGCCCCACTTTGAGTCTATCAGAAATTTGGCTAGTAGTTCGGGGAACAGGTCGTATGTGTATCTGCTGGATGGGGATGTGGACCTGAGCTGTTGCCAGGATTGGTTTAACGAGGAACGAATGCGGGCTTTAATGTTGGACTTAGGCAGTGTTCTGTAGTTGTCAGGAGTTAGGATGGTGTCGTGAAGCTGGATTGGAAGGTTGCGTTTCAGGTTTCGGATTTGTAGGGATGCGTTGAGTTGTAATTCTATGGGAAGGATTTGCAGAATGGTATATAGGGCTAATGTAGATATGGTTCTGTATGTGCGGGATGTATATAGCATGAAGGGGCGGATTATTGTGTTTAGTGTAGTTCTAGAAGAAGGTGGGGTTAATATCAATCAGGTATCGGATGAGTACTGTATGATAGGGTTTATAATTTGGGAAGGAATCAGGCGTCGAGTGTGTGTGGATAGATGCATTGAAGTTGGGAGTGATTGGTGGAGGTTCTTTAGTATGACGTGTTTTTGTTCTTGGTTTGGTTAAGTGCGTGACTGTGTGTGTGTGTGTGCGCGCGTGCGTGTGTGTGTATGTATGTGTATATATATATATATATATATGTGGCTGTGTGTGCGCGCGTGTGTGTGCGTGTGCGCTGTGTGCATGTGTGCGTGTGTGCGTGTGTACGGGTGTGCGTGTGTGCGTGTGTGCGTGTGTGCGTGTGTGCGTGTGTGTGAGTGCGTGCGTGCGTGCGTGTGTGCGTGCGTGCGTGCGCGCGCGCGCGTGTGCGTGCGTGCGTGCGTGCGTGCGTACGTACGTGCGTCCGTGTTTGCGTGCGTGCGTGCGTGCGTGCGTGCGTGGTGTGTGTAGTCAGTTGGGTGTCTATATACTGTCCTAAGTATAATACGTAAGAAGAGAATCTAAGCGGGTGTTTAGGATCTTGATCTTGGGGGGACGTTGTGGGTTTAAGAAGCCTTTCAGCAGGAGGAGTTTTGATTTAGTTGGGGATAATGGTTGCTTATTTAAGACGGACCAGGATTCTATGTGGGATGTCAGTGTTAGGACTGTTTGTTCACTGGAGGATCTGGAGTTACCGTGGATAAGCCTTCAATGAATTTGGCGTATGCATAGAAATTCGAATCTATTACTAAATACTAATTTAGCTGGAATTGGATAGTTTTAAGTCGAATCTTCAGGGTGCACCGGTAATCAGAGCCGGCGGCTGCTATCTCGTATTACGAAATTTTTGTTGTACTGAATTGATTAGATGGTTAGTTATGTGTATTGGTTACAATTCAAAGTTTAATTTAATAAAATTTCAATTGTTATTTCTGGTAATTTTCCCTATAAAAACATTCGATTTATTACATGCTGCAAAATGTATATTTAGGCATCACTTTCGATCAACATATTGCAGAAATTACTATGCAACAGAACACAAATACCGCATCTCGCAAAGAAAGCACGTACGAGATTTCTTTAGGTGTTACATTAATAGCAAATTCGTAATTAATAATGTATTGTCTAGGTGCATTCACTGGATCATGTTAACAGGCGTCTCTTACTCAAAGACAATACACCATGAATAGATAAAGTTAATTAAACTAAAATATTTATCCTACTACGAACAAAGGTTGATGAGGTTTCCGACCCATGGTTACGCAATAAGATCCTAAAGGCGTATAAGATTGTAATTCTTTGTTATGCCATTCTATGTCTAGACTGAAATGGATACGCGACGTATAAGAAAACAATGCAGGTATTATTGACTTCTTGTGGACTGATTATTTTGAAAATATACTTGCCATTTTCCCGATATTGTAATTTATACTTAATTGCAATGGTTTTAAATAATTTTAGATGTCACGATGCTGTTCTAGCGAATAAGAAAACAATTTTGAATGGCCCAGTTCTCACTTTAATTCATTATTCCGTGTTTAAGTTACAATTTGCTACACAAATTAGTGAGGTGCGTGAAGTTGGCCGCAACATTTTTGAATTTTTCAAAAATATTAATGTCATAATTAGGCACCAATTAGGCGCCATTATTCGCCGCTAAAGCTAAATTTAGCGCCGTCTTGGCAAACAAGTTATTAATAAAATAAGACTTTTCCGGCCAAGTTCGCGAAACCGCACTTTTTTCAATTTTCAGAAAATCTTTATTGTATAATTTAGCGCCAATTAGGCGCCATTTTGCGCTGTTGAAACAAAATTTTGCGCCTTCCTGTGTAACAAGTTATTTGAAATAAACTATTGTTCTGAATTACCTAAAAGCGTGAAGTTGGTCACGACTTTTTTGAATTTTGAAAAAAATTTTGTACCAAATTTAAGCGGTAATTAGGCGCCATTTTGCGCCGTTAAAACGAAATTTTTTCGCCTTCATGTGTAACAAGTTATTTGAAAAAACAATTTCTTCAAACTACCCAAAATCGTGAAGTTGACCGCAACTTTTTGAATTTTGAAAAAAATTTTATACCAAATTTATGCGGTAATTAGGCGCCATTTTGCGCCAATGAAACAAAATTTTGCGCCCTTCTGTGTAAGAAATTAGTTAAAAAAACTTTCTCCAAACTAGCCAAAATAGTGAAGTTGGCCGCGACTTCTTTGAATTTTGAAAAAAATGTTGTGCCACAATTAAGCGGTAATTAGGCGCCATTTGACGCCGCTAAAACTAAATTTTGCGCCGTCTGGCAAACAAGTTATTAATAAAATAAGATTTTTCCGGCCAAGTTCACAAAGCCGCACTTTTTTTCAATGTTCAGAAAATCTTTATTCAATAATTTAGCGCCTATTAGGCGCCATTTTGCGTCGTTGAAACGAAATTTTGCGCCACTTGTGTAACAAGTTATTCGAAAAACAACTATTTCTCCAAACAACCCAAAATCGTGAAGTTGGCCGCGACTTTTTTGAATTTTGAAAAAATTTTTGTACCAAATTTAAGCGGTAATCAAGCGCTATTTTACGCCTCTAAAACAAAATTTTGCGCCCTCCTGTGTAACAAGTTATTCGAAAAACAACTATTTTTTTGAACTACTTAAAAGCGTGAAGTTGGCCGCGACTTTTTTGAATTTTGAAAAAAATTTTGTACCAAATTTAAGCGGTAATTAGGCGCCATTTTGCGTCGTTAAAACGAAATTTTGCGCCCTACTGTGTAACAAGTTATTTGAAAAAAAACATTTTTCCGAACTGTATATACATTCATATCTTGATTTATACCAAATTCTAGAACTAACGGACACCTCTAATAAGCGAACATAATATAGTTAGCCACCAGCGGTGTCCTCCTATCAGAAATAAGCTGTCGCCCGCCTCTTCATGCATAAAGAATTTGTAATTTGCATATCATCTTTTCTCATATTTGAATGTATTACCATGGAATTACACCCCCTGGTTAGGAGTAGTTTCACATAATTTAAATACTTGATTAATAATATTTTTTATGAAGTGTCAAGTTAATTACAGGAAATAAAATTTTCATACCAACTTTCATTTTCTATTCTACACGCTTAAGAGTTGTTTCTTAAAAAACGCTTATACAAGTATTTTATTATTTAAGACTAAGATCCTAAATGTGGATTTTAATATCTCTAACTGAGATTTTGTGAAATTCAACAGCGAAGTGTATTTCACTTTTATTTACTTAATTCTTCACTCTATATTATACTTAAATAAATCTTGTGTACTCATCAAAATGTAAGACGCTACTGTTTATAATCTATTTATTTATTTAGAGTACAATAATATTTTCTATAGCACATTCCTTGTATGTAAGGTTTTAAAATAATACAATTATCTCTCAACTACGATACTTATTGTAAAGAACAGTAATTTCAACATTGAAGACACGCGTCTAAGATAGCCAGAGAAAGTTTTCTTCAAATAAATTGTTACATGGGGTGCGCAAAATTTTGTTTTAACGACGCAAATGGCGCCTAATTACCGCTTAATTGTGGTACAAAATTTTTTTCAAAATTCAAAAAAGTCGCAGCCAACTTCACGATTTTGGCTAGTTTAGAGAAATAGTTTTTTGTTTTAACGGCGCAAAATGGCGCTTAATTACCGCATAAATTTGGTATAATTTTTTTTTCAAAATTCAAAAAAGTCGCGGCCAACTTCACGATTTTGGGTAGTTTGGAGAAATGTTTTTTTTTCAAATAACCTGTTACATAGGAGGGCGTAAAATTTTCATTTAACGGCGTAAAATGGGGCTTAATTACCGCTTAATTGTGGTACACAATTTTTTTCAAAATTCAAAAAAGTCGCGGCCAACTTCACAATTTTGGCTAGTTTGGAGAAATAGTTTTTTTTAAATAACTTCTTACATAGAAGGGCGCAAAATGTTTTATTGGCGCAAAATGGCGCCTAATTACCGCATAAATTTGGTATAAATTTTTTTTCAAAATTGAAAAAAGTTGCGGCCAACTTAACGATTTCGGGTAGTTTGGAGAAATAGTTATTTTCAAAATACCTGTTACACAAGAGGGCGCAAAATTTTGTTTCAACGGCGCAAAATGGCGCATAATTACCGCTTAATTGTGGTACAAAATTTTTTTCAAAATTCCAAAAAGTCACGGCCAACTTCACGATTTTGGCTAGTTTGGAGAAATAGTATTTTTTTAAATAACTTCTTACACAGATGGGTACAAAATTTTGTTTTAACGGCGCAAAATGGCGCTTAATTACCGCTTAAATTTGGTATAAAATTTTTATCAAAATCGAAAAAGGTCGCGGCCAACTTCACGATTTTGAGTAGTTTGGAGAAATAGTTTTTTTCAAATAACTTGTTACACAGGAGGGCGTAAAATTTCTTTTTAACCGCGTAAAATGGCGCCTAATTACCGCTTAATTGTGATGCAAAGATGTTTTCAAAATTCAAAAAAGTCGCGGCCAACTTCACGTTTTTAGATAGTTCGGAAAAGTAGTTTTTTTCAAATAACTTGTTACACAGGAGGGCGCAAAATTTCGTTTCAACGGCGCAAAATGGCGCCTAATTGGCGCTAAATTATTGAATAAAGATTTTCTGAACATTGAAAAAAAGTGCGGCTTTGTGAACTTGGCCGGAAAAATCTTATTTTATTAATAACTTGTTTGCCAAGACGGCGCAAAATTTAGTTTTAGCGGCGCAAAATAGCGCCTAATCGGCGCCTAATTATGACACAAATATTTTTTAAAAATTCAAAAATGTTGCGGCTAGCTTCACGCACCTAAATTAGTGTGAAGCCGCTGAAATCGTGCTTAATGCCCACCATAGAAGCTTAGCGAATATAAAAGACTATTAAACTATTCCTGCAAATATATAGAAATTGTTATGTAGGAACATCGTACAAGAATTAATTTTAATGAATTTTTTTCAGTTACCTAGGACACTTGTGCTAATGTTATTAGATAAAAAGTTAAAAGTTTAAAAGCGGATCATTTATTGGTTTGTGGCGGGGAAAAGGGGGTTGAGCTCGTACTATTGACGTCAAGATGTTAAGTATAATCGACGTCTCTTAGAGTTAAACTCAACGGCTACAGTTACATAGTTAAATTTGAAAATCAATTATCTATATAGCAAACCTAGTAGTTTGGAACTGGAAACGTACAAATTGCATCTATCCCTCTGACGCACAATCTGTCCGAGTCCAGTTTCCAGGAGTGTAAATTGTTAATCAGGATTGATAGTCAAAATACCAAGCGAGAAAAACTATTAAAGAATCGCAGTATGCCCCCAAAAACTGAAAATTGCTTCACCTGTAATAAATTCAATAGTGATTAACGAGTCGTCGAAAATCTTTAATAATGAAGAATTTGCTTTTCTTGATCGAGGCTTAAAATTTGTGTTAGAACATACGAAAAACCCGTTGAAAGATATAATTGTAGGGATTGAGAGCTCTATTTCAAGGTTAGATGACGAATCAAAGAGTTTCATTACAAACGCGAGTTACATTTCCCCCAAATCAAATATATGTATAATTAAATGGAATTATAGAATTTTAAAGTTAACTTGCAACATTGTATTTTGTATAATTCAAAGATAGATAATAAAAGGTTAATAGAAGTCAAACAGAAGACGTGAGAACGGATGTGAATACAATGTATTCCAGACGTAACCTGACTCTGCAGGTGCAGGTCACAATAGACTGTAAGAAACTTATTGTTAGAATTAAGATTGTTACTGTGTATTAATGAATAGAGAATTAAGCAGATATGAGCTCTGCATTTCCCACAAGCAATGTGAGGGGCAGGGATAGCATAAATATCCTGGAGAGCTCGCGATAGTCAATCAGTCTTGAGCCTCACAACTTTAGCATTGTTGGTTGTTCAGGCTACTCGCCGTAATTTAATTCATTTAAATATAATTTCAACTTAGAATAATTCTTGATGCAGTACTTGTAAATTCAACTTCAATTTGTAATTTCTGTATAAATAAATATTGTTAGAAGAGTTTTGGAAGAAGATTTTTTAAAAAGGCAGCTCTCAATGCCCAAAACCTAACTCGCGTACAAAATTCAACTTTCGGATTACTTGCGTTCCTCCGCAACAAAAGTCTTAGAACAAGCAAGAAAAGACGAAATTATTAAAGAATTACGACGGAACGATTGCTATTATTTAAAAGCGGACAGGGGTAATAGGCTGGTCATTCTAAACAGAACTATGTTGATAGAGTGCAAACTTTGATATCTAAGTGTCCTTATGGACCAATAGTCAGTAAGAAAAAAAATGAGATTCCTTTAAATAAAATGGTTTAAACAACAGAGTCTGTTTTGAAAAAATCATCATCATCGTAAAAGGCGATTAAAAAGCGCAGCAAGGGGCAGCAACCTTGCTGGCTAAAAGATATTGGAGGAGGGTCGGTTGGTCTCGGGCGATCCTCAATAATTTACAAGCTTGTTGGGGGTTAGCCGTGACACTGCGTTGTGGAAAGATATGGAAGCCTACCACAATATTTCCCAGGTGTGCGTGGCCTAAAACACGAAATACATATGATGGAGAGCTCACAAGTAAAATTCTTGTCCGGAGGTAAAATACTCCCTCATTCGGATCTCCGGGAGGGAGTACTTGGGGCTCGTCATCGTAAGAATATAAAACAACAGTTCGATTTAGTGATAGGGACTTGGAATGTAAGGTCATTACTTAGAGTAGATAAATTAACGAATTTATTAGTCGAAATGAGAAAGGAAAAGCTGGACATTTTAGGTATTAGTGAGATGAGATGGCCAGATAGTAATGACTTTTGGAAAAATAATTATAGAATATTTACAACTTCTTCAACTAATGGACAGGCAGGCGTAGGAATAGTGTTAGGTAAAAGATTAGGGCATAAAGTTAAAGAGTACTTACAATTTAGTGATAGAATAATTATGGTTAGATTGAGTACAAAACCCACAGACACTGTTTTAGTACAGGTTTACATGCCAACAACTCAGTACGAGGATGATGAAGTAGAAAAGGTATACGAGGATATAAATAGTATAGTGAGAAAAGTAAAGGAGATGAGAATTTAATAGTTATGGGCGATTTTAATGCGTCAGTGGGAGAAGGTAGTGAGGGAAAAATGGTAAGAAAATTTGGGTATGGCAGACGAAATGATAGAGGAGAAAGATTAGTTGAGTTTTGCCAGGAACATAGATTAGTAACTGTAAACACCCTATTCGAACAACATGTTAGGAGAAGATATACCTGGAAAGCGCCAGGTGATAGGGCTAGATACCAAATGGATTATATTTTATTTAAACAAAGATTTAGAAACCAAGTTAAAAACTGTCGTAGTTATCCAGGGGCTGACATAGATAGCAATAATAACTTAGTTAAAATGAAGTGTAAGCTAAAATTTAAAAAATCGAGAAAGGTTAAAAGAGGGGGATGGGATCTAGGTAAGCTTAATGATAGTAGGGTAAAAGAAGAATATAAACAAGTATTAGATAATAAGAGCAAAGAGATAGCTGTAGGAGGGAACGTAGAAAATAGATGGAAAGAAATAAAACTGACTGTACATGATACAGCAACACAGACTATAGGTAAGAAAAAAATAGAAGCGAGAAAACCGTGGGTAACAAAAGAGATATTAGATTTAATAGAGAATAGAAGAAAGCTTAAACCTTTCAGAGAAGTGGATAGTGAAAGTAAGCAAAAATATAATACAGTTAGAAATAAGATAGTACATGAGTGTAGAAAAGCTAGAAATAAATGGATGGAGGAGAATTGTAAAGGAATACAAGATGATTTGAGAGTAGGTAAGACAGACAGGGCTTACAGGGCAGTTAAAAAGTTTTTTTGGAAAGATAGGAAAAAAATATAATGGTATTAGAGACGAGAATAATGAGCTTCTAATAAATAAAGTTGAAGTAGCAGATAGATGGAAAAGATATTTAGAAGATTTATATAAGGGAGACGATATGGATGAGTTAGAGAACGACCAAGAAGAGGATGTAGAAATAGGGTTTTCAATATTAAGAGAGGAATTTGATAGAGCTGTTCGGAATCTTAAACTAAATAAAGCGCCAGGGATAGACGATATTCCCGCAGAATTAATAAAATATGCAAGTCAGAAAACTTTAGATAGATTATATGAACTAGTAAAATTAATATATGACACAGGTGAGGTTCCAATAAATTTCGAAAAAAATATTATTATCCCAATTCCAAAAAAGTCAGGAGCTGATAGGTGTGAGAATTCTAGAACGGTTAGTTTAACTTCTCATGCTTCCAAAATACTAACAATAATAATTAAAAATAGAGTAGAAGCTTTAACTGAGAATTATTCAGGCGAAGACCAATATGATTTTCGTAAAGACAGAGGGACTAGAGAACCGATACTAATGATTAGGGTAATTATCGAAAAAAGGACACAAAAAAATAAAAAGACTCATTTCGCGTTTGTAGATTTAGAAAAATCATTTGATAGGGTTAATTGGATTGTTATGTTCAGGGTTTTGCAAAAAATAGGAATCTCTCATAGGGATAGAAAAATTATTTACAGTCTATATAAAAACCAAAGCGTAGTAATTAGATTTGATGAAATAGAAAAGGAAGCTAAGATTAGAAATGGTGTTAGACAGGGTTGTATACTGTCTCCCTTGATTTTTAATGTTTATATTGAGGAATCTTTAAACTTAGCTAGAGAGAGAAAAGAGATAGGTATTAGTGTACAGGGACAGAAAATAGACATGTTAGGTTTTGCAGATGGTATAGCCATTATAGCAGAGTCTAGAAAAGAGTTAGGAGAGTTTTTAAATATTTTAGATGATATACTACAGAGTAACTATAGTATGATAATTAAAAAAGACAATGACAAGTGAGTTACAGCCTAGTTCTAAACCAAAATTAAAAATAGGTAATACCGAGTTAGAGGAGGTGGATGAATTTTGCTATTTAGGTAGTATAATTACAAAGGATGGACGTAGCAGAAGGAATATAGTAGCTAGAATAGCTCAAGCTAGAAAAATGTTTTTAAAAAAGAAAAACTTACTAATAGCTAATAGTATTAGTTTAGATAATAGAAAAAGTTTCTTAAAGTCGTACGTATGGAGCGTTCTACTATACGGTAGTGAGACTTGGACAATTAAAGAAGTAGATAAGAAAAAGATAGAAGCTTTTGAAACTTGGTGTTATAGGAAAATGTTAAAGATTAGTTGGACAGATAGAGTAACAAACGAGGAAGTTTATAGAAGGATAGGTGAGGATCCCTGTATGTGGAAACAATTGAAGGTCAGGAGAGATAGAATGATAGGGCACCAGTTAAGACATGAGGGACTATTTAGTAAAGTCTTAGATTATAGACTACCAAATAAAAATAGAGCAGCAAGGCCTAGACAAAGCTATATTAGTCAAATTAATAGAGATTTAGTTGTGAAGGGTATGTAGACCTTTTTAGACTAGCTCAGAATAGAAAAGAATTTAGAGCTGCGTCAAACCGACTTTAAGTAAGTTCGAAAACAAAACAAAAAAATAATAAAAAACAGTTAACTAAATGTCACCAGGACATAACTCACAATTAGTTAGCGGTCTGGCATGTTGGCAGCGATTCGTTACTTAAGCCTTACCATAACATATAATTTAACACTTTTCCTTTTTGAAGCGGATAACCAGGTTATATTTCTTTTCCTTACAAATGGTAATCATGTAAACATGTTAGAGTTCTTTAACAACCATCAGGTTGCTAATAACTATGTAGAGCCAGTTAGATAGGAAAAAGATAGAAGGATATAGGAAGACCTAGACCAAACTATATTAGTCAAATTATTAGAAATGTAGGTTGTGAAGGGTATGTAGAGCTTTTTAGATTAGCACAGAATAGAAAAGAAGTTAGAGCTGCGTCAAACCGACCTTAAGTAAGGTCGAAACAAAATGATGATGATGCATCATCATTAGGTCTTCAGTCCTGGAACTGGCTACACGCATACCATCATAGTTTCCTATTCAGAACTAACCTACAGATTTCTCTGAAATTTGCAAAGTCTGCATCTTTAACTATCTAATCTAGGTCTACATCTACCTCTTTTTTCCTATCTCTGCTTGTAATATATCCCATACTATTCCCCAAAAATGCCTTAGAACGTATTCTGCCCTTCTATTTATCTTATCTTTTTCCCCAGATATCCTTGTTTCACTACTATTTTTATAACCTCTTTGTTATTATTTTGGTCTGTCCATGCTATCGTCCTAATACATCTGAAGCACAGCATTTCAAAAGGCTGCTACCGTTTGTCTGTCTGCGTTTCAGACTGCCCGTATTTCATAGGCATACTGTGCTGTGCTCCACACATATGCTTTCAACAATTTTCTTTTTGTTCTATGTTTGTTGTCTTTCCTCATAGGCGCTGTTCTTTCTTGTTAGATGCAGTTCGGTCACCTTCTATTGTTTTACAACTATATACCCTATTTCTCCGACCTTCAGTGGTTGTGAAGGGAGGTAAGCAGCCTGTGGCTGCCAAGTTCCCCCAACACTTAGACATTTGCCGAAGTAATGGTTTTCCAATAAATCCTTTCACACACTTAACATTCTTCGAGAATATTGTCCAACCCATTTTTGTAGTTACTTATAATAATCATCATGTTTAAGCACAGTTATTTTTTCGTCATTAGTTTATCCATCTTGGGATTGGTTGGATGCGTACCTCTATTGAATTCTATTCTGGGCTAACCTACACATCTCCCTGAATCCCCTACAGCCTATATCTTTTATTATCTGTGTACAGTAGTTTAACCTAGGTCTGCCTCTTCTTCTCTTTTTTCCCATCTCTGCTTCTAATATATTCCGCACTATTTCCTCGTGCCGCAGTATGTGGCCTATCATCCTATCTCTCCTATTTTTTACTGTTTTACACATATTTCTTTCTTCCCCTACCATTTTTAGTACCTCTTCGTTCCTAACTTTGTCTGTCCATGATATCTTCATCATACGTTTGTAGCACCACATTTCAAAGGCTTCTACCGTTTTCTTGTCCGCTTCTCCCACTGTCCAGGCTTCGCAGCCGTACAGTGCTGTGCTCCACACATATGTTTTAAGCAATATTTTTCTTGTTTCTATGTTTGTGGTCTTTAAGCACAGTAGTTGCTTTTTCTTGTTAAATGTAGCACGACCTTGTGCTAATCTTTGTTTTATATCTTTTGTGCTTTTCCTATCTTGCGTTATTTGGCTTCCTAGGTAGCAGAAATCCTTCTCTTGTAAGTTCGTGTTACATACTTGTATTCTTGTTTTTGATTTATTTTCCCCACCTTTGCATACTAGAACTTTAGTTTTAGTTTTATTAATTTTCATACCGTATCTCTCTGTTAGAACCGTTTCCATTTCATTTGAAAAAATATTCAAAACTAATTTCACCCACATTAAAATTAAAATTGACAGCATCAGACCCTGAAATTCCAAAAATGTACTGCTTGTCTAAAATTCACAAAAAAGATAATTCTATAAGACCACTCGTTTCAGGTATTAACTCACCTACTTATCGCTTATCGCGGTGGTTGTCATTTGAACTTAAGAATTTAAAAATAAACAGTTTGGCTGAACAAATCTCTCTAAAGTGTATTAATAAAGTTAAGCATATCACATTAGAAGAGAACGAAATCTTAGTTTCATTTGACGTCAGTTTACTATTCTCTAGTATTCCTATACCACGTACCCTGACATATTTAGAGGGCGCTCTAATAGATAGATAGACTTCCCAAGAATATGCATGAAATACGTGGATGACATGTTTGCCAGTTTTGATACTTTAAAGTCAAATTTTGTTTTCTTTAATGAAATAAATTTAAAAATAAAAATATAAAATATATATACGAAATAGAGAATAATGGACAATTGCAATTTCTAGTACACTGCAGTTGACACTCCAGTAGGAAAAGCCCTTTTCGCCACTGCTTTGATTTGGAAAAATTAATCTTCAAAATACAATAGAGGTTTCATATCAACTTCTTGATTGGGTGAAATTCGTAAGGTTACGTCCATAATCGCATTTTGAACCTTTACGAATTCAAGGTAATTCGAGATAATATTGTTTAGCGGCTTGAGCTCTGTAATGTGTAGTAGAGTTGAGGTGATCGACTCGGGATCCCAATTTTCACACACACAGCGCACGCACGCACGCACGCATGCACGCACGCACTTACGCACGCGCGTGCGTGCGTATGTGAGCAATCATAACTCACAACTGTTTTTTATAAGATATCCCATTTAGTTATTGCCATAACCGACATCTTCAGAATCCGACAAATTTAAACGTCTAAACATCCCCACCAATGTTCTTGTACGCGTCACATCTTGCACAAATATATCTGGGAAATGTATAACCAGCTTCAAAGCATTTAGCCTACTGTGATTCAACTCGTTGTAGAATAAAACAGCTCTCGCATGTTGAATAGTTTACGACACTCCAATTCGCTTATAACTATCGAGCTATTACACATTATTATTTTTAACTGGAACGTTTCGTCCTCAGTTGATCCAGACACTGGTGATAGAGTGATAAAAAACGGACCTCTTAGTTGTAGGTGTAGATTTTCCATTTCGGGTGCATCATTTAATCGATTGTTTAGCACGTCACGAGAAAAAACGTTAATTTGAAATTCTATTTAAAAATTAATAAAGGCTATCAAATATTCGTATGTCAATTCCAGAACATGGTTGATACAACTTTCTTACTACACACTAACCGTAATGCAGGTTTTATTGTCTGGTTTATAACAAACCCAATTTCCACATCATAAGGGTGTTCACCCAACTCATTTAAACTATACATAAACTTATTAATCATATTTTCGGTATACGAAACTTGAGCATTATTAAAATCTACAGACTTCATTGCTTCACACTGCTTTCACCAAGATGACTGAGAAAGGATCCTATGCAGATCATCCTTTTAAATGTTTCAAAATTGTTGTTGCGCATGCGTAAATTGTACACGAGTGACTTAGAATGCGTGAGCGAAAAGTTAATTGGTTTTCGCCGACGTGAATAGACTGATTTGAAATGTAATTCAAGGCTAAAACAACATTGGGTTTCTCCTAATTTAAAAGTGACTACCTAATTATACCAATTGTGTATAAAAGCACTGTGCGATGCAATATAATCCAGTTTCTGTTTAGTTTTTGTCTATTTAAGAAGTTTTAATTTCTTTATAGAAAAAATAGTTTCCTTTATCTGTAACGTCTGTGAGGTTGCGTTCTCGAGGAGCGATAATTTGAAGAGACATAAGCTCCAGCAGCATGGACTGGTGTCGAAACCCTACAGGGTTTTTGTCTGCAACGTGTGTCAGACATCCTTCTCGCGAAAGGACAGCCCTAAACGACATAAGGACGTCAAACATGGTGTAGTGGTGCCAGTTGCCGGTTCACCCGGGGTCAAACGACCGGCTGTACCGTCGGTTGACGGGTCTATCCCCAAGAGGCTGCGGAGATGCCTGGAGTGCGATGTGGATGTAGCTAACTTAGCCGCCCCTTAGCGCAGCAACCTATACAAGGCTAATGAAGTCGCTTCCTGGATGGGGTGTGGAAGTAGTAGCGACCGCATTCAAAACTCGAATTGAGACTTTCCGCATTAATAATGTCGGCTCTACAACTATGTATTTTATAAGTATTTTGTGTTTGTTTAGTTTGTATTTTTAGGTCTGTTGGATTTTCTCCGCGAACAGAGGGAGCGGTTTGTAAGTCTAGTCGGGGAGCAGCTGCAGGTTCACACCTCCCTTAAGGTTAACTTGGAGGTGTTTGGTGGTTACATCAAGATGGGTGTGACAGAGGGTGTAGAGGATGTTAAAACCTTCAACACCCAAAACATGATTACCACCTCCTCCAGTAACCTAAGGAAGACCTACAACACCTTTATGGAGGCGATGTCTGCAAAGTCTGATAGTCCCAAGAACGTAATTCTGGTTAGTTTTGGAAAATTATTAACTAGTTTTTAACTCTTAAATTTTAGGTTGTACGCTGAAGAAAGTGTTGTACCTAGAAGTAAATGTAAACAAGTATAATCCTTTACGTGTATCCTCATACTTGGAACTACCAAAATGGATTCGAAATACGAGTGCTGTTATTAATATACAAAATCACGACAACGCATGCTTTGCGTGGTGTGTTGTGGCAGCATTGCATCCAGTCGAACGAGACCCTCAAAGAGTAAATAAGTATCCACACTACTCTGAAATATTGGACTTGAATAGTATAAATCTCCCTATGGAGTTTAAAATTTTTTATGGTAGCTATCGATCTTTTATTCATACGAATCAAAACCAAAATAAAATTAAAAAGTTTCATCACTTAATTAATGCCTTATCAAGACCGGCATTAAGTATTGCTAAAGGTTTACGATTAACGGAAATATACTATGATATTATCGAGGAAGTCTTGCTTACGAAATATGAAAATAAAAGAATATTAGTTGGTGATTTGCTACATTGTCTCTAAGCAGTTTAACGCAGAAAATCTAAACGATTTTACGCTGTTCATCCAAACATTTTATGAATCTGTAGTGTTATTAAGGGCTTTGCAAATACTCAATCTTGTTGATTTTATTGTTTCATTTGGTTTTGAGAATCTTGCCAAATGACACTAGAAAACAATTTGAAATGTCTAATATAGAAGTAGAAATTCTTACTTTCGACCAATTAATTAAGTTTATACAAAATCAGATTCAGATTTTAGAGTTGTCAAAACTTTCAAATACAGTTCAATATGTTAAATCTTCATAAACAACGAAGGGTAACACAACCTTATGCCAAATTCGAATTTGCAGCGTTCGTTTGTTACCACTTCGTACTCGAAACCGTGGCTTGTTGCAAAAATACGCATACGATTTTCAAGTGCTCGAAATTGTTGTCTTTGCCTCCTACCGACAGAAAAGCCAATATTCGGTCTTGTAATCTATGCTTTAAGTGTTTGAAAGCGGACCACAGTGTATATAATTGTATATCAAAACCAATTGCCTTCATTGTGACCGTAGGCATAATTCAGTGCATCATCCTGCTTTAGATTCGGTTAACGCAAATAATGCTAACTCTGAACCTAGTATTCTGGCACATACATCATTTGCTTCTGATAGCGAAAATATTGCTAATTCCATACCTACTATTTTGGTCCACGCGTCATCTTGTGTTTCAACTTCAATACAAAATCAAATTGTTCTTTTAAGAACGGCTATTGTTCACATAAAAGATTCGCCTAATGTTTTTCAGCAAGTTAGGGCGCTGATTGACTCAGGTCCTCAAAGTTCGTATTTAATTGCGTCGCGCGCTCAAAAACTTGGGCGCCCAGCCCAAAAATGCATCTTGACTGTTGGAAGCTTGGGTGAAAAACCATACTAAATGTTAAAGGCATATCTGATTGTCTAATTAAATCTTATAGTAGCGAGAAACCGCAATTTAATTAAAAAACTGTTTTAGTACTAAGTATTACTTCCGAAATGCCCGCGGTAGAGATACATACAAATATTGTCAACCAATTTAAGTAGTTACATTTGGCGGACCCAAAGTTTTATTTGCCGTCTAAAATTGAATTGTTACTTGGCGCTAACATATATCCAGACCTGTTTAACGGCGAGAGGTAGCGTCTCAGTGCTGAATCTCCATGGGCCCTCAATGGTGTATTTGATTGGGTTATTATAGGTAAATCTAGCATATGCTGTAATGTCCCTGCTACTAATATTCAAAATGTATTATTTACATCTATAAGAGACTCGCTAAAAGGTTTTTTGCAAAAATTTTGGAAACTTGAAATATTCCTGATCAAAAATTTATAAATCCAGATGAATCAAAATGCGAACAAGTATTTAAGGAATTTTATAGTCGTACGAAGAAAGGTACATTTCTGGCACTCTTACCTTTCAAAATAAACGAATATCAATTTGGAAATACTTATGATCTAGCACTTAACCGTTTATATAATTCAGAACGCCACCTTGCTCGACAACATTAACTTAAGAAGGATTATGTAAATTTTCTTCGTGAATATAAAAGTTTAGGTCATATGGAGTTTTATCCAAATATTAAGAATGGACCATATTTTATTACACGTAATTGTGTGATAAAGCAGTCAAGCAACGCTACTAAGTTAAAGGTGGCGTTCGATGCTTCTGCACATTTACCTAATTGTCAATCATTGAACGATGTCTTTTATACAGGCTCTAAGTTACAACGCGATATCGTCGAAATTGTTATACACTTTAGATTGCATCCGTTTGTGTTTAGCGCAGACATTAGTAACATGTATAGGATGATCCTTTCTAAGAGAGGAAGATCAACGTCTTCAGTCTGTTTTATGGCTAGAAGGTTCCACACAAGCAATCAAGACTTACCGTTTAAAAACAGTAACCTACAGTGTCTCGTTAGCACCTTACTTGGCGCTGAGGACCCTAGGCAACTTGGTCAAGGCGAGAAGAAGAAATTTCCGTTGGCAGCAGAAGTTTTACGTAACGAACCTACTGTTACCTCCATTATCACAAGCAAAGCACTGAGCGAACTTCGGATGTGAATTTGACTATATCAGAGTACACGTGCTGACAATAGAACAACATCCAAAAATTCCAACTAAACTTTGTGTTATAAAATTTGAATAATCTTGTTTGGAAATTTAAAATCGACAACGCAATTCATTGGTTAAAGCTCTGATAAACGTTTTTCAACACAGAAAAAATAGCGACCAGAAAAGTATAAATATAAATTCGATTTCTGCAGAAGACAGTCCTGGTGCTCATCATGGAATGGGATTTTTCTCCTCTTCTATAGCGCTCAACATAGCCTGTAGGACCTTTCCAAGCGGTGCTCGCCATAGCCTGCTTAACCCTAACGCAGCTCTAACCATAGCCTGCATCCTGTCCTAAACGTTACCCTATCCGCCGCCGTACCTGGAGGCGGTCACCGTAATTCATCAATCCACAACTAGCAAGCACGTACGAACGCTCAGCTCCGTTCCTTACTTCACCGACCAGTCGTTATTGTGATTGCATCCGTCAAGCTCTACCACAGGGATGACATCCCTGTAGAAGCTCATCCTTCACAAAGCCTGCCGAAGACTTCAGAAGACAACTGAAGACCTTTAGAACCCCTTTCTTTTGTATATATTGTAAATAGTAGTTTTTAAGTGCATATAATTTCATTTCATAATTTTTTTTTAACGTAACTTTGACCCACCACTAAAAACACGAAGACTACCGAAGAGATCCGAAGACCACCGATGATGTCTGGACCCCGCCGACCTGTATATATGTCCTAATCATCATTGTTAAAGTCCACACTGGGCCTCTTAAGCAACTTTCGAAGCTTTCCGAAGAAAGCCGAAGACTTCCGAAGACCTATACACCCCGTTAAATGGTGCATACAGACATTTAATAAGTGTTCAAGTTTAATTCTGTCTCCGCAGCCCCCATGAAGCCATCCGAAAATATCCTAACTGTTAAACCATTCAATTTCACTTTTATTTTATGTTATTTTGCAACTTATAATGATTTTTCCTTTTCTTAGCTGTAGGTTGTTTTAGTTTGCAAAAATGGACTTCTAATTGTCCAGAACGGTTTTACCGGAGCATAGGGAAACTTCCCTTTCTCTTGAAGAAATCGAAACATTTTATATCCTCTTAGACATTCAATGGGATGCAAGATCTGACTCCTTTTGTTATAAGGTGTTTTTGTTGTCTCCAGTTTTTCCTAAACGAGCAATATTATAGAGTATTGCTAAAATTTGCGACCCCTTGGGATGGCTTACCCCAGTTATTTTCAAGGCAGATATTTTATGCTGAAATTGTGGTTGGCCCAATTAGAATTGGATGATTCCACTCCTGGCAAATTAAAGGTAGAATGGTCACAATTTCTACGAAAATGCGAGTTTTTTACAAAAACCATTAAAATCGACAGGTTTCTTTTTATGCATTCAGTAGCACATAATGTGATAGTAAGGTTTTCTGATGCTTCAGAATGCGTCTATTGCGCAGCTGTATCATGGATTCAAACTGCGCCGCATTTACTTAAACACTTTGTAGACAACAGAGTAATTAAAATTAAGGAAAATATGCCATGTATAAAATGGCACCATGTCGACTCAAAAGAGAATCCCATGGATTGTGGTTCTCGAGGTATCTTAGTTTCACAATTGTTAGATCACTCTGTATGGTGTTTTGGGCCTCTCTGGCTTAAGCACCCTGTTTCGCAGTGGAGGACTTCCACTGTTCATATATTTAGTGTATCTGGTATATATTTGGAATTAAAGGCCCGCGCGTTAAATAAAGAATGTTATACTGCGGAAATTAAACCGTCTGATTGCATAATTATTCGACGCTTCTCTAGCTATTTACGTTTGCAACGGGTTTTTGCCTGGTGTACTCGTTTTATATTAAATTGCCATGTCAATTTTTCGAATCGTCAATTCGGTTCCGTAACTTAACAAGAACCACGTATTGCTATGTTAAAATTTGCAAAGCTAACACAACATGAACATTTTAGGAATGATATTGCTTTGTTTCAAAAGGAGAGCCTACGCCTCCGTCTCTTCGAAAACTTATTTGTTTGGCTTTTTACTCACTCGGTCTCATCAGAGTGGGTATAGATTACAAAACGCTATCATGACTCAGGATGCCAAGCACCATTTGTTATTGCGACAAAATTGTTATTTATCTAAACTTATTGGTAGAGCAGATACAGGGGAATCACGACCTCATTTCCTCCAGCATCCTCATTTCTTCACACATCTATCTGGACCAAATAGTTTTCTTCGACTAACCATTTTCATCTTTCGAGATAAATGTACCTTGTTTGGTATCAACTAATATTAGATTTTTCTCAGCTACCCGAATTTCTAAAAAATTTTTATATTGCATCATCCCTCAGGGAGCTACCCCAATTTTAAGATTTTTTACCGGTAGCGATTTCTGACAATGCTTTTAAATTTTTTAACCAGGCGATACATCAAATTAGTCTAGAATTTTACGCGGAATCCGAATCTGCAAACCATACTTCGATTGGAGGAAGTTGTGTACTTTTCAAGTTGAATTTCAAATTCACCAATTTGCTCAAGACTCACAACAAGTCAGATTAAATGGTTTGACTACTGGAGACGACGTTGTTGACATACAATTGGATTAAGATTTCAAATTGCAGCTGACCACAGCCTTTAGTAGAGGTATATGGCTGTTGAACAATTTTGAAAAAGAGGATTTATATAATATGGAAATTACGAAAATTCGGAATGTTATTGTGCTACCTGCGTACGAATGCATCAAGCTATTACATTTGCAAGAATCAATCTGTTTGAAAATGGTTGAGTTGAGATGTAGAAACTTTCCAGAATTTTACGATAAATTTGTTGGTGATATAAAAAATGTATGTGAAAATACGACGGAGGAAGAAAGGGTTCAAACGTTATTAGAGAAAGAGAGTCGTGCCAGTATTTCTCTGTCTAATGACTGCAGCAATTTAAATTACTTGACAGTGTTGGAAATTATTAAATGTTTCCCCATCTAATACTTAAAAGATGCGAGTGCAAGGCAATCGCTTGCGCAAATGTTTAGAGTTTTAGCTATCCCGGATTCGTCAGACTTTGATTACCACAGCGGTTTATAGATGTTATCAATACATGTATATATTTTATTAAAAACATTATATTTCTTGATAAAGTTTGTTTTACATCTTTGTATCGCCAACATTAGCAAAAATTATTGATAGACGTATTAAACTACCTTGTTTTTATTTTTAGGTTTAAAGTGGTGTACCCCGCAGATAATAAACACAATATACCGCTTGTTAACAAAAAAAGTTGTAGGGAAATTCAAAGACAAATTTAATGTGGGTCTAGTATTAAAATTTGTTGGTAGTTAGGTTTGTATTGTAAGCGAGAAAGACACTATTAAAGAGATTAAAGGGGTCTCACGAAGTGCAGTTAAGAATATTAATGTAGATAGTTTTAAGGACATTGTACATTGAGGAAGATTTGGTTCTAGGAAATGAGCAACCTACGAAAGTACGGAATGCTTGGTATTAATGCTAATTGGTTTAGTGACCGCACTTGTGCACTCTTCGAGTGTCTTCGGCAATCTTTGATTGTTCCCAAAATGTATATAAACCATGGCGAAGAAATGGTCGAAGAAAAATGTCCTCCAAAAATATTTTTAATTGCAACTCTTGCGGTGCTTCCTATACCTGGAAAAATGCTCTTAAACGGCACCAGAACATATGTTGTGGTGTAATATCGTCCACGGTTAAGCTTATACATCCGTCAGCAACAAAGTACTTAAATTGTGTGTCTTGCGGTATCGCTATTACCAGAATGGACAACTTACTGCGGTACACGGAAAAACAGCACGGTATGTCATTAAGTCGTAAACGTTCCGCTCCGCCAGCTGTTAAAGGGTCTTCTATAAAACAACCGCTTGGCTAGCTATCGCATAAAGAACGCCAGTGTTGACGATGGAGTGTCCGAGATTCTTTGGAAGCAGAAAGAACGGTTTATTCGATTAATTAATGAAAAAAGAACACAACATACAGCAATAAAAATTAATTGCGAACTCTGCAGCGTCTACAGAAAAATAGGAGAAGAAACTACCGATGTGAAATCCTTTAACACAAAAAATATGGTCATAATATCTTCTAGTAATCTGGAAAATATGTACGAGGTCTTAAACGAAACCATGTAAACACCAACTTTATACTCAATTAATTAATATAATTAGTTTGTCGGGCGAAGATGACAAGCGCTACGTCATCCCCGGAATCATATCAACCTACGCATGGGGGCATAAAGATAGTTGCTATATTTGTATATATTTTATTGTGTTTCCTCCTACAAACAATTAAGGTAGGCCAGTAAGCAGTATTAAATTAGTTATTAATTGGCGTGCATTCAGCGTACTTTCCCTCTGTAATTAATGTATTTGTTTGGAGAAGAAATACGCTTTAAAAGGAATTATACACTGATTTCACGTGTAATTTGGATAATCCATAATCGTCAAGAAATTAGCTCGGATACGAATTGTATTTTCCAAGTACCT